>OY282608.1:10000000-11385732 GCA_958298945.1 Atherix ibis
ACAAACCAACAAACCAACAAACCAACAAACCAACAAACCAACAAACTAACCAAAAAACAAAAGAACAAGGCAACAAACCAACAAACCAACAAACCAACAAAAGAACAAACCAACAAACCAACAAACCAACAAGCCAACAAAACAACAAACCAACAAACCAACAAACCAGCAAACCAACAATCCAACAAACCAACAAACTAACAAACCAACAAAAGAACAAGGCAACAAACCAATAAACCAACAAACCAACAAACCAAGAAACCAACAAACCAACAAACCAACAAAAGAACAAGGCAACAAACCAACAAACCAACAAACCAACAAAAGAACAAACCAACAAACCAACAAACCAACAAGCCAACAAAACAACAAACCAACAAACCAACAAACCAGCAAACCAATAAACCAACAAACCAACAAACCAAAGAACCAACAAACCAACAAACCAAAGAATCAAAAAACCAAAGAACCAATAATCCAATAAACTAACAAACCAACAAACCATCAAACCAACAAACCAACGAACCAACAAACCAACAAACCAAAGAGCCAACAAACCAACAAACCAAAGAACCAACAAACCAACAAACGAACAAACCAGCAAACCAACAAACCAACAAACCAACAAACAAACAAACCAAAGAACCAAAGAACCAAAGAACCAACAAACCAACAAACCAACAAACCAACAAACCAAAGAATTAACAAACCAACGAACCAACAAACCAACAAACCAAAGAACCAAAGAACCAACAAACTAAAGAACCAACAAACCAAAGAACCAACAAACCAACAACCCAACAAACCAACAAACCAACAAACCAACAAACTAACAAACCAACAAAACAACAAGGCAACAAACCAACAAACCAACAAACCAACAAACCAACAAACCAACAAAATAACAAACCAACAAAAGAACAAGGCTACAAACCAACAAACCAACAAACCAACAAACCAACAAACCAACAAACCAACAAACCAACAAACCAACAAACCAACAAACCAACAAACTAACCAAAAAACAAAAGAACAAGGCAAAAAACCAACAAACCAACAAACCAACAAAAGAACAAACCAACAAACCAACAAACCAACAAGCCAACAAAACAACAAACCAACAAACCAACAAACCAGCAAACCAACAATCCAACAAACCAACAAACTAACAAACCAACAAAAGAACAAGGCAACAAACCAATAAACCAACAAACCAACAAACCAAGAAACCAACAAACCAACAAACCAACAAAAGAACAAGGCAACAAACCAACAAACCAACAAACCAACAAACCAACAAACCAACAAACCAACAAACCAACAAACCAACAAACTAACAAACCAACAAAAGAACAAGGCAACAAACCAACAAACCAACAAACCAACAAACCAACAAAAGAACAAACCAACAATCCAACAAACCAACAAGCCAACAAACCAACAAACCAACAAACCAACAAACCAGCAAACCAACAATCCAACAAACCAACAAACTAACAAACCAACAAAATAACAAGGCAACAAACCAACAAACCAACAAACCAACAAACCAACAAACCAACAAACCAACAAAAGAACAAACCAACAAACCAACAAACCAACAAGCCAACAAAACAACAAACCAACAAACCAACAAACCAGCAAACCAATAAACCAACAAACCAACAAACCAACAAACCAAAGAACCAACAAACCAACAAACCAAAGAATCAAAAAACCAAAGAACCAATAATCCAATAAACCAACAAACCAACAAACCATCAAACCAACAAACCAACGAACCAACAAACCAACAAACCAAAGAGCCAACAAACCAACAAACCAAAGAACCAACAAACCAACAAACGAACAAACCAGCAAACCAACAAACCAACAAACCAACAAATAAACAAACCAAAGAACCAAAGAACCAAAGAACCAACAAACCAACAAACCAACAAACCAACAAACCAAAGAATTAACAAACCAACGAACCAACAAACCAACAAACCAAAGAACCAAAGAACCAACAAACTAAAGAACCAACAAACCAAAGAACCAACAAACCAACAACCCAACAAACCAACAAACCAACAAACCAACAAACTAACAAACCAACAAAACAACAAGGCAACAAACCAACAAACCAACAAACCAACAAACCAACAAACCAACAAACCAACAAACCAACAAACTAACAAACCAACAAAAGAACAAGGCTACAAACCAACAAACCAACAAACCAACAAACCAACAAACCAACAAACCAACAAACCAACAAACCAACAAACTAACCAAAAAACAAAAGAACAAGGCAACAAACCAACAAACCAACAAACCAACAAAAGAACAAACCAACAAACCAACAAACCAACAAGCCAACAAAACAACAAACCAACAAACCAACAAACCAGCAAACCAACAATCCAACAAACCAACAAACTAACAAACCAACAAAAGAACAACAAACCAACAAAAGAACAAGGCAACAAACCAATAAACCAACAAACCAACAACCCAAGAAACCAACAAACCAACAAACCAACAAAAGAACAAGGCAACAAACCAACAAACCAACAAACCAACAAACCAACAAACCAACAAACCAACAAACCAACAAACCAACAAACTAACAAACCAACAAAAGAACAAGGCAACAAACCAACAAACCAACAAACCAACAAACCAACAAAAGAACAAACCAACAATCCAACAAACCAACAAGCCAACAAACCAACAAACCAACAAACCAACAAACCAGCAAACCCACAATCCAACAAACCAACAAACTAACAAACCAACAAAATAACAAGGCAACAAACCAACAAACCAACAAACCAACAAACCAACAAACCAACAAACCAACAAACCAACAAAAGAACAAACCAACAAACCAACAAACCAACAAGCCAACAAAACAACAAACCAACAAACCAACAAACAAGCAAACCAATAAACCAACAAACCAACAAACCAACAAACCAAAGAACCAACAAACCAACAAACCAAAGAATCAAAAAACCAAAGAACCAATAATCCAATAAACCAACAAACCAACAAACCATCAAACCAACAAACCAACGAACCAACAAACCAACAAACCAAAGAGCCAACAAACCAACAAACCAAAGAACCAACAAACCAACAAACGAACAAACCAGCAAACCAACAAACCAACAAACCAACAAACAAACAAACCAAAGAACCAAAGAACCAACAAACCAACAAACCAACAAACCAACAAACCAAAGAATTAACAAACCAACGAACCAACAAACCAACAAACCAAAGAACCAAAGAACCAACAAACTAAAGAACCAACAAACCAAAGAACCAACAAACCAACAACCCAACAAACCAACAAACCAACAAACCAACAAACTAACAAACCAACAAAACAACAATGCAACAAACCAACAAACCAACAAACCAACAAACCAACAAACCAACAAACCAACAAACCAACAAACTAACAAACCAACAAAAGAACAAGGCTACAAACCAACAAACCAACAAACCAACAAACCAACAAACCAACAAACCAACAAACCAACAAACTAACAAACTAACCAAAAAACAAAAGAACAAGGCAACAAACCAACAAACCAACAAACCAACAAAAGAACAAACCAACAAACCAACAAACCAACATGCCAACAAAACAACAAACCAACAAACCAACAAACCAGCAAACCAACAATCCAACAAACCAACAAACTAACAAACCTACAAAAGAACAAGGCAACAAACCAATAAACCAACAAACCAACAAACCAAGAAACCAACAAACCAACAAACCAACAAAAGAACAAGGCAACAAACCAACAAACCAACAAACCAACAAACCAACAAACCAACAAACCAACAAACTAACAAACCAACAAAACAACAAGGCAACAAACCAACAAACCAACAAACCAACAAACCAACAAACCAACAAACCAACAAAAGAACAAACCAACAAACCAACAAACCAACAAGCCAACAAACCAACAAACCAACAAACCAACAAACCAGCAAACCAACAATCCAACAAACCAACAAACTAACAAACCAACAAAAGAACAAGGCAACAAACCAACAAACCAACAAACCAACAAACCAAGAAAAGAACAAACCAACAAACCAACAAACCAACAAACCAACAAGCCAACAAAACAACAAACCAACAAACCAACAAACCAGCAAACCAATAAACCAACAAACCAACAAACCAACAAACCAAAGAACCAGCAAACCAACAAACCAAAGAATCAAAAAACCAAAGAACCAATAATCCAATAAACCAACAAACCAACAAACCATCAAACCAACAAACCAACGAACCAACAAACCAACAAACCAAAGAGCCAACAAACCAACAAACCAAAGAACCAACAAACCAACAAACGAACAAACCAGCAAACCAACAAACCAACAAACCAACAAACAAACAAACCAAAGAACCAAAGAACCAAAGAACCAACAAACCAACAAACCAACAAACCAACAAACCAAAGAATTAACAAACCAACGAACCAACAAACCAACAAACCAAAGAACCAAAGAACCAACAAACTAAAGAACCAACAAACCAAAGAACCAACAAACCAACAAACCAACAAACCAACAAACCAACAAACCAACAAACTAGCAAATCAACAAAACAACAAGGCAACAAACCAACAAACCAACAAACCAACAAACCAACAAACCAACAAACCAACAAACTAACAAACCAACAAAAGAACAAGGCAACAAACCAACAAACCAACAAACCAACAAACCAACAAATCAACAAACCAACAAACCAACAAACCAACAAACCAACAAACCAACAAACTAACAAAAAAACAAAAGAACAAGGCAACAAACCAACAAACCAACAAACCAAAAAACCAACAAAAGAAGAAACCAACAAACCAACAAACCAACAAACCAACAAGCCAACAAACCAACAAACCAACAAACCAACAAACCAACAAACCAGCAAACCAACAATCCAACAAACCAACAAACCAACAAACCAAAGAATTAACAAACGAATGAACCAACAAACCAAAGAACCAACAAACCAAAGAACCAAAGAACCAACAAACCAAAGAACCAAAAAACCAAAGAACCAACAAACCAACAAACCAACAAACCAACGAACCAACAAACCAACAAACCAACAAACCGACAAACCAACAAACTAACAAACCAACAAAAGAACAAGGCAACAAACCAACAAACCAACAAACCAACAAACCAACAAACCAACAAACCAACAAACGAACAAACCAACAAACTAACAAACCAATAAAAGAACAAGGCAACAAACCAACAAAAGAACAAGGCAACAAACCAACAAACCAACAAACCAACAAACCAACAAACCAACAAACCAACAAACCAACAAACCAACACACTAACAAACCAACAAAAGAACAAGGCAACAAACCAACAAACCAACAAACCAACAAACCAATAAAAGAACAAACCAACAAACCAACAAACCGACAAGCCAACAAACCAACAAACCAACAAACCAACAAACCAACAAACCAACAAACCAACAAACCAACAAACCAACAAACTAACAAAAAAACAAAAGAACAAGGCAACAAACCAACAAACCAACAAACCAACAAACCAACAAACCAACAAACCAACAAACCAACAAACCAACAAACCAACAAACTAACAAAAAAACAAAAGAACAAGGCAACAAACCAACAAACCAACAAACCAACAAACCAACAAACCAACAAACCAACAAACCAACAAACCAACAAACCAACAAACTAACAAAAAAACAAAAGAACAAGGCAACAAACCAACAAACCAACAAACCAACAAACCAACAAACCAACAAACCAACAAACCAACAAAAGAACAAACCAACAAACCAAAGAATTACCAAACGAATGAACCAACAAACCAAAGAACCAACAAACCAGAGAACCAAAGAACCAACAAACCAAAGAACCAAAAAACCAAAGAACCAACAAACCAACAAACCAACAAACCACCGAACCAACAAACCAACAAACCAACAAACCGACAAACCAACAAACTAACAAACCAACAAAAGAACAAGGTAACAAACCAACAAACCAACAAACCAACAAACTAACAAACCAACAAACCAACAAACTAACAAACCAATAAAAGAACAAGGCAACAAACCAACAAACCAACAAAAGAACAAGGCAACAAACCAACAAACCAACAAACCAACAAACCAACAAACCAACAAACCAACAAACTAACAAACCAACAAAAGAACAAGGTAACAAACCAACAAACCAACAAACCAATAAAAGAACAAACCAACAAACCAACAAACCAACAAGCCAACAAACCAACAAACCAACAAACCAACAAAGCAGCAAACCAACAATCCAACAAACCAACAAACCAACAAACCAAAGAATTAACAAACCAACGAACCAACAAACCAAAGAACCAACAAACCAAAGAACCAAAGAACCAACAAACCAAAGAACCAAAAAACCAATAAAAGAACAAACCAACAAACCAACAAACCAACAAGCCAACAAACCAACAAGCCAACAATTCAACGAACCAACAAACCAACAAACCAACAAACCAACAAACCAACAAACTAACAAACCAACAAACCAACAAACCAACAAACCCACAAACCAACAAACCAACAAAAGAACAAACCAACAAACCAAAAAACCAACAAACCAACAAACCAACAAACCAACAAACCAACAAACCAACAAACCAACAAACCAACAAACCAACAAACCAACAAACCAACAAACCAACAAACCAACAAACCAACAAACTAACAAGCCAACAAAAGAACAAGGCAACAAACCAACAAACCAACAAACCAACAAACCAACAAACCAACAAACCAACAAACTAACAAACCAACAAAAGAAGAAGGCAACAAACCAACAAACCAACAAAGCAACAAACCAACAAACCAACAAACCAACAAAAGAACAAACTAACAAACCAACAAACCAACAAACCAACAAACCAACAAACCCACAAACCAACAAACCAACAAAAGAACAAACCAACAAACCAAAAAACCAACAAACCAACAAACCAACAAACCAACAAACCAACAAACCAACAAACTAACAAACCAACAAAACAACAAGGCAACAAACCAACAAACCAACAAACCAACAAACCAACAAACCAACAAACCAACAAACTAACAAACCAACAAAAGAACAAGGCTACAAACCAACAAACCAACAAACCAACAAACCAACAAACCAACAAACCAACAAACTAACAAACCAACAAAAGAACAAGGCTACAAACCAACAAACCAACAAACCAACAAACCAACAAACCAACAAACCAACAAACCAACAAACCAACAAACTAACCAAAAAACAAAAGAACAAGGCAACAAACCAACAAACCAACAAACCAACAAAAGAACAAACCAACAAACCAACAAACCAACAAGCCAACAAAACAACAAACCAACAAACCAACAAACCAGCAAACCAACAATCCAACAAACCAACAAACTAACAAACCAACAAAAGAACAACAAACCAACAAAAGAACAAGGCAACAAACCAATAAACCAACAAACCAACAACCCAAGAAACCAACAAACCAACAAACCAACAAAAGAACAAGGCAACAAACCAACAAACCAACAAACCAACAAACCAACAAACCAACAAACCAACAAACCAACAAACCAACAAACTAACAAACCAACAAAAGAACAAGGCAACAAACCAACAAACCAACAAACCAACAAACCAACAAAAGAACAAACCAACAATCCAACAAACCAACAAGCCAACAAACCAACAAACCAACAAACCAACAAACCAGCAAACCCACAATCCAACAAACCAACAAACTAACAAACCAACAAAATAACAAGGCAACAAACCAACAAACCAACAAACCAACAAACCAACAAACCAACAAACCAACAAACCAACAAAAGAACAAACCAACAAACCAACAAACCAACAAGCCAACAAAACAACAAACCAACAAACCAACAAACCAACGAACCAACAAACCAACAAACCAAAGAGCCAACAAACCAACAAACCAAAGAACCAACAAACCAACAAACGAACAAACCAGCAAACCAACAAACCAACAAACCAACAAACAAACAAACCAAAGAACCAAAGAACCAACAAACCAACAAACCAACAAACCAACAAACCAAAGAATTAACAAACCAACGAACCAACAAACCAACAAACCAAAGAACCAAAGAACCAACAAACTAAAGAACCAACAAACCAAAGAACCAACAAACCAACAACCCAACAAACCAACAAACCAAAGAACCAACAAACCAACAAACCAAAGAATCAAAAAACCAAAGAACCAATAATCCAATAAACCAACAAACCAACAAACCATCAAACCAACAAACCAACGAACCAACAAACCAACAAACCAAAGAGCCAACAAACCAACAAACCAAAGAACCAACAAACCAACAAACGAACAAACCAGCAAACCAACAAACCAACAAACCAACAAACAAACAAACCAAAGAACCAAAGAACCAACAAACCAACAAACCAACAAACCAACAAACCAAAGAATTAACAAACCAACGAACCAACAAACCAACAAACCAAAGAACCAAAGAACCAACAAACTAAAGAACCAACAAACCAAAGAACCAACAAACCAACAACCCAACAAACCAACAAACCAACAAACCAACAAACTAACAAACCAACAAAACAACAATGCAACAAACCAACAAACCAACAAACCAACAAACCAACAAACCAACAAACCAACAAACCAACAAACCAACAAGCCAACAAACCAATAAACCAACAAACCAACAAACCAACAAACCAAAGAACCAACAAACCAACAAACCAAAGAATCAAAAAACCAAAGAACCAATAATCCAATAAACCAACAAACCAACAAACCATCAAACCAACAAACCAACGAACCAACAAACCAACAAACCAAAGAGCCAACAAACCAACAAACCAAAGAACCAACAAACCAACAAACGAACAAACCAGCAAACCAACAAACCAACAAACCAACAAACAAACAAACCAAAGAACCAAAGAACCAACAAACCAACAAACCAACAAACCAACAAACCAAAGAATTAACAAACCAACGAACCAACAAACCAACAAACCAAAGAACCAAAGAACCAACAAACTAAAGAACCAACAAACCAAAGAACCAACAAACCAACAACCCAACAAACCAACAAACCAACAAACCAACAAACTAACAAACCAACAAAACAACAATGCAACAAACCAACAAACCAACAAACCAACAAACCAACAAACCAACAAACCAACAAACCAACAAACTAACAAACCAACAAAAGAACAAGGCTACAAACCAACAAACCAACAAACCAACAAACCAACAAACCAACAAACCAACAAACCAACAAACTAACAAACTAACCAAAAAACAAAAGAACAAGGCAACAAACCAACAAACCAACAAACCAACAAAAGAACAAACCAACAAACCAACAAACCAACATGCCAACAAAACAACAAACCAACAAACCAACAAACCAGCAAACCAACAATCCAACAAACCAACAAACTAACAAACCTACAAAAGAACAAGGCAACAAACCAATAAACCAACAAACCAACAAACCAAGAAACCAACAAACCAACAAACCAACAAAAGAACAAGGCAACAAACCAACAAACCAACAAACCAACAAACCAACAAACCAACAAACCAACAAACTAACAAACCAACAAAACAACAAGGCAACAAACCAACAAACCAACAAACCAACAAACCAACAAACCAACAAACCAACAAAAGAACAAACCAACAAACCAACAAACCAACAAGCCAACAAACCAACAAACCAACAAACCAACAAACCAGCAAACCAACAATCCAACAAACCAACAAACTAACAAACCAACAAAAGAACAAGGCAACAAACCAACAAACCAACAAACCAACAAACCAAGAAAAGAACAAACCAACAAACCAACAAACCAACAAACCAACAAGCCAACAAAACAACAAACCAACAAACCAACAAACCAGCAAACCAATAAACCAACAAACCAACAAACCAACAAACCAAAGAACCAGCAAACCAACAAACCAAAGAATCAAAAAACCAAAGAACCAATAATCCAATAAACCAACAAACCAACAAACCATCAAACCAACAAACCAACGAACCAACAAACCAACAAACCAAAGAGCCAACAAACCAACAAACCAAAGAACCAACAAACCAACAAACGAACAAACCAGCAAACCAACAAACCAACAAACCAACAAACAAACAAACCAAAGAACCAAAGAACCAAAGAACCAACAAACCAACAAACCAACAAACCAACAAACCAAAGAATTAACAAACCAACGAACCAACAAACCAACAAACCAAAGAACCAAAGAACCAACAAACTAAAGAACCAACAAACCAAAGAACCAACAAACCAACAAACCAACAAACCAACAAACCAACAAACCAACAAACTAGCAAATCAACAAAACAACAAGGCAACAAACCAACAAACCAACAAACCAACAAACCAACAAACCAACAAACCAACAAACTAACAAACCAACAAAAGAACAAGGCAACAAACCAACAAACCAACAAACCAACAAACCAACAAATCAACAAACCAACAAACCAACAAACCAACAAACCAACAAACCAACAAACTAACAAAAAAAACAAAAGAACAAGGCAACAAACCAACAAACCAACAAACCAACAAACCAAAAAACCAACAAAAGAAGAAACCAACAAACCAACAAACCAACAAACCAACAAGCCAACAAACCAACAAACCAACAAACCAACAAACCAACAAACCAGCAAACCAACAATCCAACAAACCAACAAACCAACAAACCAAAGAATTAACAAACGAATGAACCAACAAACCAAAGAACCAACAAACCAAAGAACCAAAGAACCAACAAACCAAAGAACCAAAAAACCAAAGAACCAACAAACCAACAAACCAACAAACCAACGAACCAACAAACCAACAAACCAACAAACCGACAAACCAACAAACTAACAAACCAACAAAAGAACAAGGCAACAAACCAACAAACCAACAAACCAACAAACCAACAAACCAACAAACCAACAAACGAACAAACCAACAAACTAACAAACCAATAAAAGAACAAGGCAACAAACCAACAAAAGAACAAGGCAACAAACCAACAAACCAACAAACCAACAAACCAACAAACCAACAAACCAACAAACCAACACACTAACAAACCAACAAAAGAACAAGGCAACAAACCAACAAACCAACAAACCAACAAACCAATAAAAGAACAAACCAACAAACCAACAAACCGACAAGCCAACAAACCAACAAACCAACAAACCAACAAACCAACAAACCAACAAACCAACAAACAAACAAACCAACAAACTAACAAAAAAACAAAAGAACAAGGCAACAAACCAACAAACCAACAAACCAACAAACCAACAAACCAACAAACCAACAAACCAACAAACCAACAAACCAACAAACTAACAAAAAAACAAAAGAACAAGGCAACAAACCAACAAACCAACAAACCAACAAACCAACAAACCAACAAACCAACAAACCAACAAACCAACAAACCAACAAACTAACAAAAAAACAAAAGAACAAGGCAACAAACCAACAAACCAACAAACCAACAAACCAACAAACCAACAAACCAACAAACCAACAAAAGAACAAACCAACAAACCAAAGAATTACCAAACGAATGAACCAACAAACCAAAGAACCAACAAACCAGAGAACCAAAGAACCAACAAACCAAAGAACCAAAAAACCAAAGAACCAACAAACCAACAAACCAACAAACCACCGAACCAACAAACCAACAAACCAACAAACCGACAAACCAACAAACTAACAAACCAACAAAAGAACAAGGTAACAAACCAACAAACCAACAAACCAACAAACTAACAAACCAACAAACCAACAAACTAACAAACCAATAAAAGAACAAGGCAACAAACCAACAAACCAACAAAAGAACAAGGCAACAAACCAACAAACCAACAAACCAACAAACCAACAAACCAACAAACCAACAAACTAACAAACCAACAAAAGAACAAGGTAACAAACCAACAAACCAACAAACCAATAAAAGAACAAACCAACAAACCAACAAACCAACAAGCCAACAAACCAACAAACCAACAAACCAACAAAGCAGCAAACCAACAATCCAACAAACCAACAAACCAACAAACCAAAGAATTAACAAACCAACGAACCAACAAACCAAAGAACCAACAAACCAAAGAACCAAAGAACCAACAAACCAAAGAACCAAAAAACCAATAAAAGAACAAACCAACAAACCAACAAACCAACAAGCCAACAAACCAACAAGCCAACAATTCAACGAACCAACAAACCAACAAACCAACAAACCAACAAACCAACAAACTAACAAACCAACAAACCAACAAACCAACAAACCCACAAACCAACAAACCAACAAAAGAACAAACCAACAAACCAAAAAACCAACAAACCAACAAACCAACAAACCAACAAACCAACAAACCAACAAACCAACAAACCAACAAACCAACAAACCAACAAACCAACAAACCAACAAACCAACAAACCAACAAACCAACAAACCAACAAACCAACAAACCAACAAACTAACAAGCCAACAAAAGAACAAGGCAACAAACCAACAAACCAACAAACCAACAAACCAACAAACCAACAAACCAACAAACTAACAAACCAACAAAAGAACAAGGCAACAAACCAACAAACCAACAAAGCAACAAACCAACAAACCAACAAACCAACAAAAGAACAAACTAACAAACCAACAAACCAACAAACCAACAAACCCACAAACCAACAAACCAACAAAAGAACAAACCAACAAACCAAAAAACCAACAAACCAACAAACCAACAAACCAACAAACCAACAAACCAACAAACCAACAAACCAACAAACCAACAAACCAACAAACCAACAAAAGAACAAGGCAACAAACCAACAAACCAATAAACCAACAAACCAACAAACCAACAAACCAAAAAAACAAACAAACCAACAAACTAACAAACCAACAAAAGAACAATGCAACAACCCAACAAACCAACAAACCAACAAACCAACAAACTAACAAAAGAACAAACCAACAAACCAACAAACCAACAAGCCAACAAACCAACAAACCAACAAACCAGCAAACCAACAATCCAACAAACCAACAAACTAACAAACCAACAAAAGAACAAGGCAACAAACCAACAAACCAACAAACCAACAAACCAACAAAAGAACAAACCAACAAACCAGCAAACCAATAAACCAACAAACCAACAAACCAACAAACCAAAGAACCAATAAACCAACAAACTAAAGAATCAAAAAACCAAAGAACCAATAATCCAACAAACCAACAAACCAACAAACCATCAAACCAACAAACCAACGAACCAACAAACCAACAAACCAAAGAACCAACAAACCAACAAACCAAAGAACCAACAAACCAAGAAATGAACAAACCAGCAAACCAACAAACCAACAAACCAACAAACAAACAAACCAAAGAACCATATAACCAAAGAACCAACAAACCAACAAACCAACAAACCAACAAACCAAAGAATTAACAAAACCAACGAACCAACAAACCAACAAACCAAAGAAGCAAAGAACCAACAAACCAAAGAACCAACAAACCAAAGAACCAACAAACCAACAAACCAACAAAACAACGAACCACAAACCAACAAACCAAAAAACCAACAAACCAACAAGCCAACAAACCAACAAACCAACAAACCAACAAACCAACAAACTAACAAACCAACAAAACAACAAGGCAACAAACCAACAAACCAACAAACCAACAAACCAACAAACCAACAAACTAACAAACCAACAAAAGAACAAGGCAACAAACCAACAAACCAACAAACCAACAAACCAACAAACCAAAGAATTAACAAACCAACGAACCAACAAACCAACAAACCAAAGAACCAAAGAACCAACAAACCAAAGAACCAACAAACCAAAGAACCAACAAACCAACAAACCAACAAAACAACAAACCAACAAACCAGCAAACCAACAATCCAACAAACCAACAAACCAACAAACCAAAGAATTAACAAACCAACGAACCAACAAACCAAAGAACCAACAAACCAAAGAACCAAAGAACCAACAAACCAAAGAAACAAAAAACCAAAGAACCAACAAACCAACAATTCAACGAACCAACAAACCAACAAACCAACAAACCAACAAACTAACAAACCAACAAACCAACAAACCAACAAACCCACAAACCAATAAACCAACAAAAGAACAAACCAACAAACCAAAAAACCAACAAACCAACAAACCAACAAACCAACAAACCAACAAACTAACAAACCAACAAACCAACAAACCAACAAACCAACAAACCAACAAACGAACAAACTAACAAGCCAACAAAAGAACAAGGCAACAAACCAACAAACCAAGAAACCAACAAACCAACAAACCAACAAACTAACAAACCAACAAAAGAACAAGGCAACAAACCAACAAACCAACAAAGCAACAAACCAACAAACCAACAAACCAACAAAAGAACAAACCAACAAACCAACAAACCAACAAGCCAACAAGCCAACAAACCAACAAACCAACAAACCAGCAAACCAACAATCCAACAAACCAACAAACTAACAAACCAACAAAAGAACAAGGCAACAAACCAATAAACCAACAAACCAACAAACCAACAAACCAACAAACCAACAAACCAAAAAACCAACAAAAGAACAAGGCAACAAACCAACAAACCAATAAACCAACAAACCAACAAACCAACAAACCAACAAACCAACAAACCAACAAACCAACAAACTAACAAACCAACAAAAGAACAAGGCAACAACCCAACAAACCAACAAACCAACAAACCAACAAACCAACAAAAGAACAAACCAACAAACCAACAAGCCAACAAACCAACAAACCAACAAACCAGCAAACCAACAATCCAACAAACCAACAAACTAACAAACCAACAAAAGAACAAGTGCAACAAACCAACAAACCAACAAACCAACAAACCAACAAACCAACAAAAGAACAAACCAATAAACCAACAAACTAACAAGCCAACAAACCAACAAACTAAAGAATCAAAAAACCAGCAAACCAATAAACCAACAAACCAACAAACCAACGAACCATCAAACCAACAAACCAACGAACCAACAAACCAACAAACCAAAGAACCAACAAACCAACAAACCAAAGAACCAACAAACCAACAAACGAACAAACCAGCAAACCAACAAACCAACAAACCAACAAACAAACAAACCAAAGAACCAAAGAACCAAAGAACCAACAAACCAACAAACCAACAAACCAACAAACCAAAGAATTAACAAAACCAACGAACCAACAAACCAACAAACCAAAGAACTAAAGAACCAAAGAACCAACAAACCAAAGAACCAACAAACCAAAGAACCAACAAACCAACAAACCAACAAAACAACGAACCAACAAACCAACAAACCAAAAAACCAACAAACCAACAAGCCAACAAACCAACAAACCAACAAACCAACAAACCAACAAACTAACAAACCAACAAAACAACAAGGCAACAAACCAACAAACCAACAAACCAACAAACCAACAAACCAACAAACTAACAAACCAACAAAAGAACAAGGCAACAAACCAACAAACCAACAAACCAACAAACCAACAAACCAACAAACCAACAAAACAACAAGGCAACAAACCAACAAACCAACAAACCAACAAACCAAAGAATTAACAAACCAACGAACCAACAAACCAAAGAACCAAAGAACCAACAAACCAAAGAACCAACAAACCAAAGAACCAACAAACCAACAAACCAACAAAACAACGAACCAACAAACCAACAAACCAAAAAACCAACAAACCAACAAGCCAACAAACCAACAAACCAACAAACCAACAAACCAACAAACCAACAAACTAACAAACTAACAAACCAACAAAACAACAAGGCAACAAACCAATAAACCAACAAACCAATAAACCAACAAACCAACGAACCAACAAACCAACAAACCAACAAACCAACAAACCAACAAACTAACAAAAAAACAAAAGAACAAGGCAACAAACCAACAAACCAACAAACCAACAAAGCAACAAACCAACAAACCAACAAACCAACAAAAGAACAAACCAACAAACCAACAAACCAACATGCCAACAAACTAACAAACCAACAAACCAACAAACCAACAAACCAGCAAACCAACAATCCAACAAACCAACAAACCAACAAACCAAAGAATTAACAAACGAATGAACCAACAAACCAAAGAACCAACAAACCAAAGAACCAAAAAACCAACAAACCAACAAACCAACAAACCAACGAACCAACAAACCAACAAACCAACAAACCGACAAACCAACAAACTAACAAACCAACAAAAGAACAAGGCAACAAACCAACAAACCAACAAACCAACAAACCAACAAACCAACAAACCAACAAACCAACAAACCAACAAACTAACAAACCAATAAAAGAACAAGGCAACAAACCAACAAACCAACAAAAGAACAAGGCAACAAACCAACAAACCAACAAACCAACAAACCAACAAACCAACAAACTAACAAACCAACAAAAGAACAAGGCAACAAACCAACAAACCAACAAACCAACAAACCAACAAACCAATAAAAGAACAAACCAACAAACCAACAAACCAACAAGCCAACAAACCAACAAACCAACAAACCAACAAACTAACTAAAAAACAAAAGAACAAGGCAATAAACCAACAAACCAACAAACCAACAAACCAACAACCCAACAAACCAACAAACCAACAAACCAACAAACTAACAAAAAAACAAAAGAACAAGGCAACAAACCAACAAACCAACAAACCAACAAACCAACAAACCAACAAACCAACAAACCAACAAACCAACAAACTAACAAAAAAACAAAAGAACAAGGCAACAAACCAACAAACCAACAAACCAACAAACCAACAAACCAACAAACCAACAAACCAACAAACCAACAAACCAACAAACCAACAAACCAACAAACTAACAAAAAAACAAAAGAACAAGGCAACAAACCAACAAACCAACAAACCAACAAACCATCAAACCAACAAACCAACAAACCAACAAAAGAACAAACCAACAAACCAAAGAATTAACAAACGAATGAACCAACAAACCAAAGAACCAACAAACCAAAGAACCAAAGAACCAACAAACCAAAGAACCAAAAAACCAAAGAACCAACAAACCAACAAACCAACAAACCAACGAACCAACAAACCAACAAACCAACAAACCGACAAACCAACAAAATAACAAACCAACAAAAGAACAAGGTAACAAATCAACAAACCAACAAACCAACAAACAAACAAACCAACAAACCAACAAACCAACAAACCAACAAACTAACAAACCAATAAAAGAACAAGGCAACAAACCAACAAACCAACAAAAGAACAAGGCAACAAACCAACAAACCAACAAACCAACAAACCAACAAACCAACAAACTAACAAACCAACAAAAGAACAAGGCAACAAACCAACAAACCAACAAACCAATAAAAGAACAAACCAACAAACCAAAAAACCAACACACCAACAAACCAACAAACCAACAAACTAACAAACCAACAAGAAAACAAGGCAACAAACCAACAAACCAACAAAGCAACAAACCAACAAACCAACAAACCAACAAAAGAACAAACCAACAAACCAACAAACCAACAAGCCAACAAACCAACAAACCAACAAACCAACAAACCAACAAACCAACAAACGAGCAAACCAACAATCCAACAAACCAACAAACTAACAAACCAACAAAAGAACAAGGCAACAAACCAATAAACCAACAAACCAACAAACCAACAAACCAACAAACCAACAAACGAACAAAGCAACAAACCAACAAACCAATAAACCAACAGACCAACAAACCAACAAACCAACAAACCAACAAACCAACAAACTAACAAATCAACAAAAGAACAAGGCAACAAACCAACAAACCAACAAACCAACAAACCAACAAACCAACAAAAGAACAAACCAACAAACTAACAAACCAACAAGCCAACAAACCAACAAACCAACAAACCAACAAACCAGCAAACCAACAATCCAACAAACCAACAAACTAACAAACCAACAAAAGAACAAGGCAACAAACCAACAAACAAACAAACCAACAAACCAACAAACCAACAAAAGAACAAACCAACAAACCAACAAACCAACAAGCCAACAAAACAACAAACCAACAAACCAACAAACCAGCAAACCAATAAACCAACAAACCAACAAACCAACAAACCAAAGAACCAACAAACCAACAAACTAAAGAATCAAAAAACCAAAGAACCAATAATCCAACAAACCAACAAACCAACAAACCATCAAACCAACAAACCAACGAACCAACAAACCAACGAACCAAAGAACCAACAAACCAAAGAACCAACAAACCAACAAACGAACAAACCAACAAACCAACAAACCAGCAAGCCAACAAACCAACAAACCAACAAACCAACAAACCAGCAAACCAACAATCCAACAAACCAACAAACTAACAAACCAACAAAAGAACAAGGCAACAAACCAACAAACAAACAAACCAACAAACCAACAAACCAACAAAAGAACAAACCAACAAACCAACAAACCAACAAGCCAACAAAACAACAAACCAACAAACCAACAAACCAGCAAACCAATAAACCAACAAACCAACAAACCAACAAACCAAAGAACCAACAAACCAACAAACTAAAGAATCAAAAAACCAAAGAACCAATAATCCAACAAACCAACAAACCAACAAACCATCAAACCAACAAACCAACGAACCAACAAACCAACGAACCAAAGAACCAACAAACCAAAGAACCAACAAACCAACAAACGAACAAACCAGCAAACCAACAAACCAACAAACCAACAAACAAACAAACCAAAGAACCAAGGAATCAAAGAACCAACAAACCAACAAACCAACAAACCAAAGAATTAACAAAACCAACGAACCAACAAACCAACAAACCAAAGAACCAAAGAACCAACAAACCAAAGAACCAACAAACCAAAGAACCAACAAACCAACAAACCAACAAAACAACGAACCAACAAACCAACAAACCAAAAAACCAACAAACCAACAAGCCAACAAACCAACAAACCAACAAACCAACAAACCAACAAACTAACAAACCAACAAAACAACAAGGCAACAAACCAACAAACCAACAAACCAACAAACCAACAAACCAACAAACCAACAAACTAACAAACCAACAAAAGAACAAGGCAACAAACCAACAAACCAACAAACCAACAAACCAACAAAACAACAAGGCAACAAACCAACAAACCAACAAACCAACAAACCAACAAACCAAAGAATTAACAAACCAACGAACCAACAAACCAACAAACCAAAGAACCAAAGAACCAACAAACCAAAGAACCAACAAACCAAAGAACCAACAAACCAACAAGGCAACAAACCAACAAACCAACAAACCAACAAACCAACAAACCAACAAACCAACAAACCAACAAACCAACAAACCAACAAACCAACAAACTAACAAACCAACAAAAGAACAAGGCAACAAACCAACCAACCAACAAACCAACAAACCAACAAAACAACAAGGCAACAAACCAACAAACCAACAAACCAACAAACCAAAGAATTAACAAACCAACGAACCAACAAACCAAAGAACCAACAAACCAAAGAACCAAAGAACCAACAAACCACAGAACCAAAAAACCAAAGAACCAACAAACCAACAATTCAACGAACCAACAAACCAACAAACCAACAAACCAACAAACCAACAAACTAACAAACCAACAAACCAACAAACCAACAAACCCACAAACCAACAAACCAACAAAAGAACAAACCAACAAACCAAAAAACCAACAAACCAACAAACCAACAAACCAACAAACAAACAAACGAACAAACCAACAAACCAACAAACCAACAAACCAACAAACCAACAAGCGAACAAACTAACAAGCCAACAAAAGAACAAGACAACAAACCAACAAACCAACAAACCAACAAACCAACAAACCAACAAACCAACAAACTAACAAACCAACAAAAGAACAAGGCAACAAACCAACAAACCAACAAAGCAACAAACCAACAAACCAACAAACCAACAAAAGAACAAACCAACAAACCAACAAACCAACAAGCCAACAAACCAACAAACCAACAAACCAACAAACCAACAAACCAACAAACCAACAAACCAACAAACTAACAAAAGAACAAGGCAACAAACCAACAAACCAATAAACCAACAAACCAACAAACCAACAAACCAACAAACCAACAAACCAACAAACCAACAAACTAACAAACCAACAAAAGAACAAGGCAACAAACCAACAAACCAACAAACCAACAAACCAACAAAAGAACAAACCAACAAACCAACAAACCAACAAGCCAACAAACCAACAAACCAACAAACCAACAAACCAGCAAACCAACAATCCAACAAACCAACAAACTAACAAACCAACAAAAGAACAAGGCAACAAACCAACAAACAAACAAACCAACAAACCAACAAACCAACAAAAGAACAAACCAACAAACCAACAAACCAACAAGCCAACAAAACAACAAACCAACAAACCAACAAACCAGCAAACCAATAAACCAACAAACCAACAAACCAACAAACCAACAAACCAAAGAACCAACAAACCAACAAACTAAAGAATCAAAAAACCAAAGAACCAATAATCCAACAAACCAACAAACCAACAAACCAACAAACCATCAAACCAACAAACCAACGAACCAACAAACCAACAAACCAAAGAACCAACAAACCAACAAACCAAAGAACCAACAAACCAACAAACGAACAAACCAGCAAACCAACAAACCAACAAGCCAACAAACAAACAAACCAAAGAACCAAAGAACCAAAGAACCAACAAACCAACAAACCAACAAACCAAAGAATTAACAAAACCAACGAACCAACAAACCAACAAACCAAAGAACCAAAGAACCGACAAACCAAAGAACCAACAAACCAAAGAACCAACAAACCAACAAACCAACAAAACAACGAATCAACAAACCGAAAAACCAACAAACCAACAAGCCAACAAACCAACAAACCAACAAACCAACAAACCAACAAACTAACAAACCAACAAAACAACAAGGCAACAAACCAACAAACCAACAAACCAACAAACCAACAAACCAACAAACCAACAAACTAACAAACCAACAAAAGAACAAGGCAACAAACCAACAAATCAACAAACCAACAAACCAACAAAACAACAAGGCAACAAACCAACAAACCAACAAACCAACAAACCAACAAACCAAAGAATTAACAAACCAACGAACCAATAAACCAACAAACCAAAGAACCAAAGAACCAACAAACCAAAGAACCAACAAACCAAAGAACCAACAAACCAACAAACCAACAAAACAACGAACCAACAAACCAACAAACCAAAAAACCAACAAACCAACAAGCCAACAAACCAACAAACCAACAAACCAACAAACCAACAAACCAACAAACTAACAAACCAACAAAACAACAAGGCAACAAACCAACAAACCAACAAACCAACAAACCAACAAACCAACAAACTAACAAACCAAAAAAAAAACAAGGCAACAAACCAACAAACCAACAAACCAACAAACCAACAAACCAACAAACCAACAAACCAACAAACCAACAAACTAACAAAAAAACAAAAGAACAAGGCAACAAACCAACAAACCAACAAACCAACAAACCAACAAACCAACAAACCAACAAACCAACAAACCAACAAAAGAACAAACCAACAAACCAACAAACCAACAAGCCAACAAACCAACAAACCAACAAACCAACAAACCAACAAACCAGCAAACCAACAATCCAACAAACCAACAAACCAACAAACCAACAAACCAAAGAAATAATAAACGAACGAACCAACAAACCAAAGAACCAAAGAACCAACAAACCAAAGAACTAAAAAACCAAAGAACCAACAAACCAACAAACCAACAAACCAACGAACCAACAAACCAACAAACCAACAAACCGACAAACCAACAAGCCAACAAACCAACAAACCAACAAACCAACAAACCAACAAACCAACAAACCAACAAACCAACAAACCAACAAACTAACAAACCAACAAAAGAACAAGGCAACAAACCAACAAACCAACAAACCAACAAACCAACAAACCAACAAACCAACAAAAGAACAAACCAACAAACCAACAAACCAACAAACCAACAAAAGAACAACCCAACAAACCAACAAACCAACAAACTAACAAACCAACAAAAGAACAAGGCAACAAACCAAGAAACCAACAAACCAACAAACCAACAAACCAACAAACTAACAAACCAACAAAAGAACAAGGCAACAAACCAACAAACCAATAAACCCACAAACCCACAAACCAACAAACCAACAAAAGAACAAACCAACAAACCAACAAACCAACAATCCAACAAACCAACAAACCAACAAACCAACAAACCAACAAACCAGCAAACCAACAATCCAACAAACCAACAAACTAACAAACCAACAAAAGAACAAGGCAACAAACCAACAAACCAACAAACCAACAAACCAACAAACCAACAAACCAACAAACCAACAAACCAACAAACTAACAAACCAACAAAAGAACAAGGCAACAAATCAACAAACCAACAAACCAACAAACCAACAAACCAACAAACCAACAAAAGAACAAACCAACAAACCAACAAACCAACAAACCAACAAACCAACAAAAGAACAAAAGAACAACCCAACAAACCAAAAAACCAACAAACTAACAAACCAACAAAAGAACAAGGCAACAAACCAACAAACCAACAATCCAACAAACCAACAAACCAACAAACCAACAAACTAACAAACTAACAAACCAACAAAAGAACAAGGCAACAAACCAACAAACCAATAATCCAACAAAACAACAAACCAACAAACCAACAAACCAGCAAACCAATAAACCAACAAACCAACAAACCAACAAACCAAAGAACCAACAAACCAACAAACTAAAGAATCAAAAAACCAAAGAACCAATAATCCAACAAACCAACAAACCAACAAACCATCAAACCAACAAACCAACGAACCAACAAACCAACGAACCAAAGAACCAACAAACCAAAGAACCAACAAACCAACAAACGAACAAACCAACAAACCAACAAACCAGCAAGCCAACAAACCAACAAACCAACAAACCAACAAACCAGCAAACCAACAATCCAACAAACCAACAAACTAACAAACCAACAAAAGAACAAGGCAACAAACCAACAAACAAACAAACCAACAAACCAACAAACCAACAAAAGAACAAACCAACAAACCAACAAACCAACAAGCCAACAAAACAACAAACCAACAAACCAACAAACCAGCAAACCAATAAACCAACAAACCAACAAACCAACAAACCAAAGAACCAACAAACCAACAAACTAAAGAATCAAAAAACCAAAGAACCAATAATCCAACAAACCAACAAACCAACAAACCATCAAACCAACAAACCAACGAACCAACAAACCAACGAACCAAAGAACCAACAAACCAAAGAACCAACAAACCAACAAACGAACAAACCAGCAAACCAACAAACCAACAAACCAACAAACAAACAAACCAAAGAACCAAGGAATCAAAGAACCAACAAACCAACAAACCAACAAACCAAAGAATTAACAAAACCAACGAACCAACAAACCAACAAACCAAAGAACCAAAGAAGCAACAAACCAAAGAACCAACAAACCAAAGAACCAACAAACCAACAAACCAACAAAACAACGAACCAACAAACCAACAAACCAAAAAACCAACAAACCAACAAGCCAACAAACCAACAAACCAACAAACCAACAAACCAACAAACTAACAAACCAACAAAACAACAAGGCAACAAACCAACAAACCAACAAACCAACAAACCAACAAACCAACAAACCAACAAACTAACAAACCAACAAAAGAACAAGGCAACAAACCAACAAACCAACAAACCAACAAACCAACAAAACAACAAGGCAACAAACCAACAAACCAACAAACCAACAAACCAACAAACCAAGAATTAACAAACCAACGAACCAACAAACCAACAAACCAAAGAACCAAAGAACCAACAAACCAAAGAACCAACAAACCAAAGAACCAACAAACCAACAAGGCAACAAACCAACAAACCAACAAACCAACAAACCAACAAACCAACAAACCAACAAACCAACAAACCAACAAACCAACAAACCAACAAACTAACAAACCAACAAAAGAACAAGGCAACAAACCAACCAACCAACAAACCAACAAACCAACAAAACAACAAGGCAACAAACCAACAAACCAACAAACCAACAAACCAAAGAATTAACAAACCAACGAACCAACAAACCAAAGAACCAACAAACCAAAGAACCAAAGAACCAACAAACCACAGAACCAAAAAACCAAAGAACCAACAAACCAACAATTCAACGAACCAACAAACCAACAAACCAACAAACCAACAAACCAACAAACTAACAAACCAACAAACCAACAAACCAACAAACCCACAAACCAACAAACCAACAAAAGAACAAACCAACAAACCAAAAAACCAACAAACCAACAAACCAACAAACCAACAAACAAACAAACGAACAAACCAACAAACCAACAAACCAACAAACCAACAAACCAACAAGCGAACAAACTAACAAGCCAACAAAAGAACAAGACAACAAACCAACAAACCAACAAACCAACAAACCAACAAACCAACAAACCAACAAACTAACAAACCAACAAAAGAACAAGGCAACAAACCAACAAACCAACAAAGCAACAAACCAACAAACCAACAAACCAACAAAAGAACAAACCAACAAACCAACAAACCAACAAGCCAACAAACCAACAAACCAACAAACCAACAAACCAACAAACCAACAAACCAACAAACCAACAAACTAACAAAAGAACAAGGCAACAAACCAACAAACCAATAAACCCACAAACCAACAAACCAACAAACCAACAAACCAACAAACCAACAAACCAACAAACTAACAAACCAACAAAAGAACAAGGCAACAAACCAACAAACCAACAAACCAACAAACCAACAAAAGAACAAACCAACAAACCAACAAACCAACAAGCCAACAAACCAACAAACCAACAAACCAACAAACCAGCAAACCAACAATCCAACAAACCAACAAACTAACAAACCAACAAAAGAACAAGGCAACAAACCAACAAACAAACAAACCAACAAACCAACAAACCAACAAAAGAACAAACCAACAAACCAACAAACCAACAAGCCAACAAAACAACAAACCAACAAACCAACAAACCAGCAAACCAATAAACCAACAAACCAACAAACCAACAAACCAACAAACCAAAGAACCAACAAACCAACAAACTAAAGAATCAAAAAACCAAAGAACCAATAATCCAACAAACCAACAAACCAACAAACCAACAAACCATCAAACCAACAAACCAACGAACCAACAAACCAACAAACCAAAGAACCAACAAACCAACAAACCAAAGAACCAACAAACCAACAAACGAACAAACCAGCAAACCAACAAACCAACAAGCCAACAAACAAACAAACCAAAGAACCAAAGAACCAAAGAACCAACAAACCAACAAACCAACAAACCAAAGAATTAACAAAACCAACGAACCAACAAACCAACAAACCAAAGAACCAAAGAACCGACAAACCAAAGAACCAACAAACCAAAGAACCAACAAACCAACAAACCAACAAAACAACGAATCAACAAACCGAAAAACCAACAAACCAACAAGCCAACAAACCAACAAACCAACAAACCAACAAACCAACAAACTAACAAACCAACAAAACAACAAGGCAACAAACCAACAAACCAACAAACCAACAAACCAACAAACCAACAAACCAACAAACTAACAAACCAACAAAAGAACAAGGCAACAAACCAACAAATCAACAAACCAACAAACCAACAAAACAACAAGGCAACAAACCAACAAACCAACAAACCAACAAACCAACAAACCAAAGAATTAACAAACCAACGAACCAATAAACCAACAAACCAAAGAACCAAAGAACCAACAAACCAAAGAACCAACAAACCAAAGAACCAACAAACCAACAAACCAACAAAACAACGAACCAACAAACCAACAAACCAAAAAACCAACAAACCAACAAGCCAACAAACCAACAAACCAACAAACCAACAAACCAACAAACCAACAAACTAACAAACCAACAAAACAACAAGGCAACAAACCAACAAACCAACAAACCAACAAACCAACAAACCAACAAACTAACAAACCAAAAAAAAAACAAGGCAACAAACCAACAAACCAACAAACCAACAAACCAACAAACCAACAAACCAACAAACCAACAAACCAACAAACCAACAAACTAACAAAAAAACAAAAGAACAAGGCAACAAACCAACAAACCAACAAACCAACAAACCAACAAACCAACAAACCAACAAACCAACAAACCAACAAAAGAACAAACCAACAAACCAACAAACCAACAAGCCAACAAACCAACAAACCAACAAACCAACAAACCAACAAACCAGCAAACCAACAATCCAACAAACCAACAAACCAACAAACCAACAAACCAAAGAAATAATAAACGAACGAACCAACAAACCAAAGAACCAAAGAACCAACAAACCAAAGAACTAAAAAACCAAAGAACCAACAAACCAACAAACCAACAAACCAACGAACCAACAAACCAACAAACCAACAAACCGACAAACCAACAAGCCAACAAACCAACAAACCAACAAACCAACAAACCAACAAACCAACAAACCAACAAACCAACAAACCAACAAACTAACAAACCAACAAAAGAACAAGGCAACAAACCAACAAACCAACAAACCAACAAACCAACAAACCAACAAACCAACAAAAGAACAAACCAACAAACCAACAAACCAACAAACCAACAAAAGAACAACCCAACAAACCAACAAACCAACAAACTAACAAACCAACAAAAGAACAAGGCAACAAACCAAGAAACCAACAAACCAACAAACCAACAAACCAACAAACTAACAAACCAACAAAAGAACAAGGCAACAAACCAACAAACCAATAAACCCACAAACCCACAAACCAACAAACCAACAAAAGAACAAACCAACAAACCAACAAACCAACAATCCAACAAACCAACAAACCAATAAACCAACAAACCAACAAACCAGCAAACCAACAATCCAACAAACCAACAAACTAACAAACCAACAAAAGAACAAGGCAACAAACCAACAAACCAACAAACCAACAAACCAACAAACCAACAAACCAACAAACCAACAAACCAACAAACTAACAAACCAACAAAAGAACAAGGCAACAAATCAACAAACCAACAAACCAACAAACCAACAAACCAACAAACCAACAAAAGAACAAACCAACAAACCAACAAACCAACAAACCAACAAACCAACAAAAGAACAAAAGAACAACCCAACAAACCAAAAAACCAACAAACTAACAAACCAACAAAAGAACAAGGCAACAAACCAACAAACCAACAATCCAACAAACCAACAAACCAACAAACCAACAAACTAACAAACTAACAAACCAACAAAAGAACAAGGCAACAAACCAACAAACCAATAATCCAACAAACCAACAAACCAACAAAAGAACAAACCAACAAACCAACAAACCAACAAACCAACAAGCCAACAAACCAACAAACCAACAAACCAACAAACCAGCAAACCAACAATTCAACAAACCAACAAAAGAACAAACCAACAAACCAAAAAACCAAAAAACCAACAAACCAACAAACCAACAAACCAACAAACCAACAAACCAACAAACCAACAAACCAACAAAACAACAAACCAACAAACCAACAAACCAACCAACCAACAAACCAACAAACCAACAAACTAGCAAGCCAACAAAAGAACAAGGGAACAAACCAACAAACCAACAAACCAACATACCAACAAACCAACAAACCAACATAAAAAAACAACCCAATAAACCAACAAACTAACAAACCAACAAACCAACAAACCCACAAACCCACAAACAAACAAACCAACAAAAGAACAAGGCAACAAGGCAACAAACCAACATACCAACAAAACAACAAACCAACAAACGAACAACCCAACAAACCCACAAACTAACAAACCAACAAAAGAACAAGGCAACAAGGCAACAAACCAACAAACCAACACACCAACAAACCAACAAACCAACATAAAAAAACAACCCAACAAACCAAAAACCAACAAACCAACAAACCAACAAACCAACAAAAGAACAAACCAACAAAAGAACAAACCAACAAACCAACAAACCAACAAACCAATAAACCAACAAACCAACAAACCAACAAACTAACAAACCAACAAAAGAACAACGCAACAAGGCAACAAACCAACAAACCAACAAAAACCAACAAACCAACAAACCAACAAACCAACAAACCAACAAACTAACAAACCAACACACCAACAAACCAACAAACCAACATAAAAAAAAAACCAACAAACCAAAAACCAACAAACCAACAAACCAACAAACCAACAAACCAACAAACCAACAAACCAACAAACCAACAAACCAACAAACCAACAAACCAACAAACAGACAAACCAACACACCAACAAACCAACAAACTTACAAACCAACAAACCAACAAACCAACAAACCAACAAACCAACAAACAAACAAACCAACAAACCAAAAACCAACAAACCAACAAACCAACAAACCAACAAAAGAACAAACCAACAAAAGAACAAACCAACAAACCAACAAACCAACAAACCAATAAACCAACAAACCAACAAACTAACAAACCAACAAAAGAACAACGCAACAAGGCAACAAACCAACAAACCAACAAAAACCAACAAACCAACAAACCAACAAACCAACAAACCAACAAACCAACAAACCAACAAACCAACAAACCAACAAACCAACAAAACAACAAACCAACAAACCAACAAACCAACCAACCAACAAACCAACAAACCAACAAACTAGCAAGCCAACAAAAGAACAAGGCAACAAACCAACAAACCAACAAACCAACATACCAACAAACCAACAAACCAACATAAAAAAACAACCCAATAAACCAACAAACTAACAAACCAACAAACCAACAAACCCACAAACCCACAAACAAACAAACCAACAAAAGAACAAGGCAACAAGGCAACAAACCAACATACCAACAAAACAACAAACCAACAAACGAACAAACCAACAAACCCACAAACTAACAAACCAACAAAAGAACAAGGCAACAAGGCAACAAACCAACAAACCAACACACCAACAAACCAACAAACCAACATAAAAAAACAACCCAACAAACCAAAAACCAACAAACCAACAAACCAACAAACCAACAAAAGAACAAACCAACAAAAGAACAAACCAACAAACCAACAAACCAACAAACCAATAAACCAACAAACCAACAAACCAACAAACTAACAAACCAACAAAAGAACAACGCAACAAGGCAACAAACCAACAAACCAACAAAAACCAACAAACCAACAAACCAACAAACCAACAAACCAACAAACCAACAAACCAACAAACCAACACACCAACAAACCAACAAACCAACATAAAAAAAAACCCAACAAACCAAAAACCAACAAACCAACAAACCAACAAACCAATAAACCAACAAACCAACAAACCAACAAACCAACAAACCAACAAACCAACAAACCAACAAACCAACAAACCAACAAACCAACAAACCAACACACCAACAAACCAACAAACTTACAAACCAACAAACCAACAAACCAACAAACCAACAAACCAACAAACAAACAAACCAACAAACCAAAAACCAACAAACCAACAAACCAACAAACCAACAAAAGAACAAACCAACAAAAGAACAAACCAACAAACCAACAAACCAACAAACCAATAAACCAACAAACCAACAAACCAACAAACTAACAAACCAACAAAAGAACAACGCAACAAGGCAACAAACCAACAAACCAACAAAAACCAACAAACCAACAAACCAACAAACCAACAAACCAACAAACCAACAAACCAACAAACCAACAAACCAACAAACCAACAAACCAACAAACCAACAAACCAACAAACCAACAAACCAACAAACCAACACACCAACAAACCAACAAACTTACAAACCAACAAACCAACAAACCAACAAACCAACAAACCAACAAACAAACAAACCAACAAACCAACAAACCAACAAACCAACAAACTAACGAAAGAACAAGGCAACAAACCAACAAACCAACAAACCAATAAACCAACAAACCAACAAACCAACAAACCAACAAACCAACAAACCAAGAAACCAACAAAAGAACAAACCAACAAACCAACATATCAACAAACGAACAAACCAACAAACCAAAGAATCAACAAACCAAAGAACCAACAAACCAAACAACCAACAAACCAACAAACCAAAGAACCAACAAACGAACAAACCAAAGATCCAAAGAACCAACAAACCAACAAACCAACAAACCAACGAATCAACAAACCAACAAGCCAACAAACCAACAAACCAACAAACGAACAAACCAACAAACCAACAAACCAACAAACGAACAAACAAAAGAATCAACAAACCAAAGAACCAACAAACCAATCAACCAACAAATTAACAAACCAAAGAGCCAACAAACGAACAAACCAACAAACCAAAGAATCAACAAACCAACAAACCAACAAACCAACAAATCAACAACCAACAAACCAACAAAAGAACAAACCAACAAACCAACAAACCAACAAACCAATAAACCAACAAACCAACAAACCAACAAACCAACAAACCAACAAACCAACAAACCAACAAACCAACAAACTAACAAACCAACAAACCAACATCAACAACAAACCAACAAACCAACAAAAGATCAAACCAAGAAACCAACAAACCAACAGACTAAGAAACCAACAAACCAACAAACCAACAAACCAACAAACCAACAAACCAACAAATTAACAAACTAACAAACCAACAAACTAACAAACCAACAAAAGAACGAACCAAAAAACCAACAAACCAACAAACCAACAAACCAACAAACCAACAAACCAACAAACCAACAAACCAACAAACCAACAAGCCAACAAAAGAACAAACCAACAAACCAACAAACCAACAAACCAACAAACCAACAAACCAACAAACCAACACACCAACAAATCAACAAGCTAACAAACCAACAAACCAACAAACCAACAAACCAACAAACCAACAAACCAAAAAAACTAACAAACCAAAAAACCAACACACCAACAAACCAACAAACCAACAAACCAACTAAAGAACAAACCAACAAACCAACAAACCAACAAACCAACAAACCAACAAACCAACAAACCAACAAACCAACAAACCAACAAACCAACAAACCAACAAACCAACAAACCAACAAACCAACAAACCAACAAACCAACAAACCAACAAACCAACAAACCAACAAACCAACAAACTAACAAAAGAACGAGGCAACAAACCAACAAACCAAAACCAATAAACCAACAAACCAACAAACCAACAAATCAACAAACCAACAAATCAACAAACCAACAAACAAACAAACCAACAAAAGAACAAACCAACACACCAACACATCAACAAACGAACAAACCAACAAACCAAAGAATCAACAAACCAAAGAACCAGCAAACCAAACAACCAACAAACCAACAAACCAAAGAACCAACAAACGAACAAACCAAAGAACCAAAGAACCAACAAAATAACAAACCAACATCAACAACAAACCAATAAACCAACAAAAGAACAAACCAACAAACCATCAAACCAACAAACCAACAAACCAACAAACCAACAAACCAACAAACCAACAAACCAACAAACCAACAAACCAACAAACCAACAAACCAACAGACTAAGAAACCAACAAACCAACAAACCAACAAACCAACAAACCAACAAACCAACAAACCAACAAATTAACAAACTAACAAACCAACAAACTAACAAACCAACAAAAGAACAAACCAAAAAACCAACAAACCAACAAACCAACAAACCAACAAACCAACAAACCAACAAACCAACAAACCAATAAACCAACAAACCAACAAACCAACAAAAGAACAAGCCAACAAACCAACAAACCAACAAACCAACAAACCAACAAACCAACACACCAACAAATCAACAAGCTAACAAACCAACAAACCAACAAACCAACAAACCAACAAGCCAACAAACCAAAAAAACTAACAAACCAAAAAACCAACACACCAACAAACCTACAAACCAACAAAAGAACAAACCAACAAACCAACAAACCAACAAACCAACAAACCAACAAACCAACAAACCAACAAACCAACAAACCAACAAACCAACAAACCAACAAGCCAACAAATCAACAAACCAACAAACCAACAAACCAACAGACCAACAAACCAACAAACCAACAAACCAACAAACCAACAAACCAACAAAGCAACAAACCAACAAACCAACAAACCAAGAAAACCAACAAACCAACAAAAGAAAAAGGCAACAAGCCAAAAACCAACAAACCAACAAACCAACAAACCAACAAACCAACAAACCAACAAACCAACAAACCAACAAACCAACAAACCAACAAAAGAACAAATCAACAAGCCAACAAACCAACAAACCAACAAACCAACACACCAACAAGCCAACAAACCAACAAACCAACAAACCAACAAACCAACAAACCAACAAACCAACAAACCAACAAACCAACAAACCAACAAACCAACAAACCAACAAACCAACAAACCAACAAACCAACAAACCAACAAACCAACAAACCAACAAAGCAACAAACCAACAAACCAACAAACCAAGAAAACCAACAAACCAACAAATCTACAAACCAACAAACCAACAAACCAGCAAACCAACAAACCAACAAAAGAACAAACCAACAAACCAAAAAACCAACAAACCAACAAACCAACAAACCAACAAACCAACAAACCAACAAACCAACAAACTAACAAACCAACAAAACAACAAACCAACAAGCCAATAAACCAACAAACCAACAAACCAACAAACCAACAAAAGAACAAACCAACAAACAAACATACCAGCAAACCAAGAAACCAACAAACAACAAACCAACAAACCAACAAACCAACAAACAAACAAACCAACAAACCAACAAACGAACAAACCAACAAACGAACAAACCAACAAACCAACAAACGAACAAACCAACAAACCAACAAACCAACAAAAAAGCAAACCAACTAAACAACAAACCAACGAACCAACAAACCAACAAACCAACAAACGAACAAACCAACAACCCAACAAACCAACAAGCCAACAAACCATTTGTTGGTTTGTTGGTTTGTTTGTTTGTTGGTTTGTTGGTTTGTTGGCTTGTTGGTTTGTTGGTTTGTTGGTTTGTTGGTTTGTAGGTTTCTTGGTTTGTTGGTTTCTTGGTTTGTTGGATTGTTGGTTTGTTGGTTTGTTGGTTTGTTGGCTTGTTGACTTTTTGGTTTGTTGGTTTATTGGTTTGTTTGTTTGTGGTTTGTTGGCTTGTTGGTTTGTTGGTTTATTGGTTTGTTGGTTTGTTGGTTTGTTGGTTTGTTCGTCTGTTGGTTTGTTCGTTTGTTGGTTTGTGGGTTAGTTCGTTTGTTGGTTTGTTCGTTTGTTGGTTTGTTGGTTTGTTGGTTTGTTGGTTTGTTGGTTTGTTGGTTTGTTCGTTTGTTGGTTTGTTGGCTTGTTGGTTTGTTGGTTTGTTGGTTTGTGGGTTTGTTGGTTTGTTGGCTTGTTGGTTTGTTGGGTTGTTGGTTTGTTCGTTTGTTGGTTTGTTCGTTTGTTGGTTTGTTGGTTTGTTGGTTTGTTGGTTTGTTGGTTTGTTGGTTTGTTGGTTTGTTGGTTTATTGGTTTGTTGGTTTGTTGGTTTGTTGGTTTGTTGGTTTGTTGGATTGTTGGTTTGTTGGTTTGTTGGTTTGTTATTTTGTTGGTTTGTTTTTTTGTTGGTTTGTTGGGTTGTTGTTTTGTTGGTTTGTTGGTTTGTTGGTTTGTGCGTTTGCTGGTTTGTTGGTTTGTTGGTTTCTTGGTTTCTTGGTTTGTTGGTTTGTTGGTTTGTTAGTTTGTTGGATTGTTGTTTTGTTGGTTTGTTGGTTTGTTGGTTTGTTGGTTTGTTGGTTTGTTGGTTTGTTGGTTTGTTGGTTTGTTGGCTTGTTGGTTTGTTGGTTTGTTGGTTTGTTGGTTTGTTGGTTTGTTGATTTGTTGGTTTGTTGGTTTGTTGGTTTTTTGGTTTGTTGGTTTGTTGGTTTGTTGGTTTGTTTGTTTGTTGGTTTGTTGGTTTGTTGGTTTGTTGGTTTGTTGCTTTGTTGTTTTGTTGGTTTGTTTTTTTGTTGGTTTGTTGGTTTGTTGGTTTGTTGGTTTGTTCGTTTGTTCGTTTGTTGGCTTGTTGGTTTGTTAGTTTGTTGGTTTGTTGGTTTGTTGGTTTCTTGGTTTGTTGGTTTCTTGGTTTGTTTTTTGTTGGTTTGTTGGTTTGTTGGATTGTTGGTTTGTTGGTTTGTTGGTTTGTTGGTTTGTTGGTTTGTTGGTTTGTTTTTTTGTTCGTTTGTTGGTTTGTTGGTTTGTTGGTTTGTTGGTTTGTTCGTTTGTTCGTTTGTTGGCTTGTTGGTTTGTTAGTTTGTTGGTTTGTTGGTTTGTTGGTTTGTTGGTCTGTTGGTTTGTTGGTTTGTTGGTTTCTTGGTTTGTTTTTTGTTGGTTTGTTGGTTTGTTGGTTTGTTGGTTTGTTGGTTTGTTGGTTTGTTGGTTTGTTGGTTTGTTGGTTTGTTGGTTTGTTGGTTTGTTGGTTTGTTGGTTTGTTGGTTTGTTGGTTCGTTGGTTTGTTGTTTAGTTGGTTTGCTTTTTTGTTGGTTTGTTGGTTTGTTGGTTTGTTCGTTTGTTGGTTTGTTGGTTTGTTCGTTTGTTGGTTTGTTCGTTTGTTGGTTTGTTGGTTTGTTTGTTTGTTGGTTTGTTGGTTTGTTGGTTTGTTGTTTGTTGGTTTCTTGGGTTGCTGGTATGTTGGTTTCTTTGTTTCTTGGTTTGTTGGTTTGTTGGTTTGTTGGTTTGTTGGTTTGTTGGTTTGTTTGTTTGTTGGTTTGTTGGTTTGTTCGTTTGTTCGTTTCTTGGTTTGTTGGTTTGTTGGTTTGTTCGTTTGTTGGTTTGTTGGTTTGTTGGTTTGTTGGTTTGTTTGTTTGTTGGTTTGTTGGTTTGTTGGCTTGTTGGTTTGTTGGTTTGTTGGTTTGTTGGTTTGTAGGTTTCTTGGTTTGTTGGTTTCTTGGTTTGTTGGATTGTTGGTTTGTTGGTTTGTTGGTTTGTTGGCTTGTTGACTTTTTGGTTTGTTGGTTTATTGGTTTGTTTGTTTGTGGTTTGTTGGCTTGTTGGTTTGTTGGTTTATTGGTTTGTTGGTTTGTTGGTTTGTTCGTCTGTTGGTTTGTTCGTTTGTTGGTTTGTGGGTTAGTACGTTTGTTGGTTTGTTCGTTTGTTGGTTTGTTGGTTTGTTGGTTTGTTGGTTTGTTGGTTTGTTGGTTTGTTCGTTTGTTGGTTTGTTGGCTTGTTGGTTTGTTGGTTTGTTGGTTTGTGGATTTGTTGGTTTGTTGGCTTGTTGGTTTGTTGGGTTGTTGGTTTGTTTGTTTGTTCGTTTGTTGGTTTGTTGGTTTGTTCGTTTGTTGGTTTGTTCGTTTGTTGGTTTGTTGGTTTGTTTGTTTGTTTTTTTGTTGGTTTGTTGGTTTGTTGTTTGTTGGTTTCTTGGTTTGCTGGTATGTTGGTTTGTTGGTTTGTTGGTTTGTTGGTTTGTTGGTTTGTTGGTTTGTTTGTTTGTTGGTTTGTTGGTTTGTTGGCTTGTTGGTTTGTTGGTTTGTTGGTTTGTTGGTTTGTAGGTTTCTTGTTTTGTTGGTTTCTTGGTTTGTTGGATTGTTGGTTTGTTGGTTTGTTGGTTTGTTGGCTTGTTGACTTTTTGGTTTGTTGGTTTATTGGTTTGTTTGTTTGTGGTTTGTTGGCTTGTTGGTTTGTTGGTTTATTGGTTTGTTGGTTTGTTGGTTTGTTCGTCTGTTGGTTTGTTCGTTTGTTGGTTTGTGAGTTAGTTCGTTTGTTGGTTTGTTCGTTTGTTGGTTTGTTGGTTTGTTGGTTTGTTGGTTTGTTGGTTTGTTGGTTTGTTCGTTTGTTGGTTTGTTGGCTTGTTGGTTTGTTGGTTTGTTGGTTTGTGGGTTTGTTGGTTTGTTGGCTTGTTGGTTTGTTGGGTTGTTGGTTTGTTCGTTTGTTGGTTTGTTCGTTTGTTGGTTTGTTGGTTTGTTGGTTTGTTGGTTTGTTGGTTTGTTGGTTTGTTGGTTTGTTGGTTTGTTGGTTTGTTGGTTTATTGGTTTGTTGGTTTGTTGGTTTGTTGGTTTGTTGGTTTGTTGGTTTGTTGGTTTGTTGGTTTGTTGGTTTGTTATTTTGTTGGTTTGTTTTTTTGTTGGTTTGTTGGCTTGTTGGTTTGTTAGTTTGTTGGTTTGTTGGTTTGTTGGTTTGTTGGTCTGTTGGTTTGTTGGTTTGTTGGTTTCTTGGTTTGTTTTTTGTTGGTTTGTTGGTTTGTTGGTTTGTTGGTTTGTTGGTTTGTTGGTTTGTTGGTTTGTTGGTTTGTTGGTTTGTTGGTTTGTTGGTTTGTTGGTTTGTTGGTTTGTTGGTTTGTTGGTTCGTTGGTTTGTTGTTTAGTTGGTTTGCTTTTTTGTTGGTTTGTTGGTTTGTTGGTTTGTTCGTTTGTTGGTTTGTTGGTTTGTTCGTTTGTTGGTTTGTTCGTTTGTTGGTTTGTTGGTTTGTTTGTTTGTTGGTTTGTTGGTTTGTTGGTTTGTTGTTTGTTGGTTTCTTGGGTTGCTGGTATGTTGGTTTCTTTGTTTCTTGGTTTGTTGGTTTGTTGGTTTGTTGGTTTGTTGGTTTGTTGGTTTGTTTGTTTGTTGGTTTGTTGGTTTGTTCGTTTGTTCGTTTCTTGGTTTGTTGGTTTGTTGGTTTGTTCGTTTGTTGGTTTGTTGGTTTGTTGGTTTGTTGGTTTGTTTGTTTGTTGGTTTGTTGGTTTGTTGGCTTGTTGGTTTGTTGGTTTGTTGGTTTGTTGGTTTGTAGGTTTCTTGGTTTGTTGGTTTCTTGGTTTGTTGGATTGTTGGTTTGTTGGTTTGTTGGTTTGTTGGCTTGTTGACTTTTTGGTTTGTTGGTTTATTGGTTTGTTTGTTTGTGGTTTGTTGGCTTGTTGGTTTGTTGGTTTATTGGTTTGTTGGTTTGTTGGTTTGTTCGTCTGTTGGTTTGTTCGTTTGTTGGTTTGTGGGTTAGTACGTTTGTTGGTTTGTTCGTTTGTTGGTTTGTTGGTTTGTTGGTTTGTTGGTTTGTTGGTTTGTTGGTTTGTTCGTTTGTTGGTTTGTTGGCTTGTTGGTTTGTTGGTTTGTTGGTTTGTGGATTTGTTGGTTTGTTGGCTTGTTGGTTTGTTGGGTTGTTGGTTTGTTTGTTTGTTCGTTTGTTGGTTTGTTGGTTTGTTCGTTTGTTGGTTTGTTCGTTTGTTGGTTTGTTGGTTTGTTTGTTTGTTTTTTTGTTGGTTTGTTGGTTTGTTGTTTGTTGGTTTCTTGGTTTGCTGGTATGTTGGTTTGTTGGTTTGTTGGTTTGTTGGTTTGTTGGTTTGTTGGTTTGTTTGTTTGTTGGTTTGTTGGTTTGTTGGCTTGTTGGTTTGTTGGTTTGTTGGTTTGTTGGTTTGTAGGTTTCTTGTTTTGTTGGTTTCTTGGTTTGTTGGATTGTTGGTTTGTTGGTTTGTTGGTTTGTTGGCTTGTTGACTTTTTGGTTTGTTGGTTTATTGGTTTGTTTGTTTGTGGTTTGTTGGCTTGTTGGTTTGTTGGTTTATTGGTTTGTTGGTTTGTTGGTTTGTTCGTCTGTTGGTTTGTTCGTTTGTTGGTTTGTGAGTTAGTTCGTTTGTTGGTTTGTTCGTTTGTTGGTTTGTTGGTTTGTTGGTTTGTTGGTTTGTTGGTTTGTTGGTTTGTTCGTTTGTTGGTTTGTTGGCTTGTTGGTTTGTTGGTTTGTTGGTTTGTGGGTTTGTTGGTTTGTTGGCTTGTTGGTTTGTTGGGTTGTTGGTTTGTTCGTTTGTTGGTTTGTTCGTTTGTTGGTTTGTTGGTTTGTTGGTTTGTTGGTTTGTTGGTTTGTTGGTTTGTTGGTTTGTTGGTTTGTTGGTTTGTTGGTTTATTGGTTTGTTGGTTTGTTGGTTTGTTGGTTTGTTGGTTTGTTGGTTTGTTGGTTTGTTGGTTTGTTGGTTTGTTATTTTGTTGGTTTGTTTTTTTGTTGGTTTGTTGGGTTGTTGTTTTGTTGGTTTGTTGGTTTGTTGGTTTGTGCGTTTGCTGGTTTGTTGGTTTGTTGGTTTGTTGGTTTGTTGGTTTGTTGGTTTGTTGGTTTGTTAGTTTGTTGGATTGTTGTTTTGTTGGTTTGTTGGTTTGTTGGTTTGTTGGTTTGTTGGTTTGTTGGTTCGTTGGTTTGTTGGTTTGTTGTTTAGTTTGTTTGCTTTTTTGTTGGTTTGTTGGTTTGTTGGTTTGTTGGTTTGTTCGTTTGTTGGTTTGTTGGTTTGTTCGTATGTTGGTTTGTTGGTTTGTTCGTTTGTTGGTTTGTTGGTTTGTTTGTTTGTTGGTTTGTGGGTTTGTTGGTTTATTGGTTGTTGGTTCTTAATTTATTGGTTTGTTGGTTTGTTGGTTTGTTCGTTTGTTGGTTTGTTGATTTGTTGGTTTGTTGGTTTGTTGGTTTGTTCGTTTGTTGGTTTGTTGGTTTGTTGGTTTGTTGGTTTGTTGGTTTGTTGGTTTGTTGGTTTGTTGGTTTGTTGGTTTGTTGGTTTGTTGGTTTGTTGGTTTGTCGGTTTGTTGGTTTGTTGGTTTGTTGGTTTGTTGGTTTGTTGGTTTGTGGGTTTGTTGGTTTGTTGGTTTGTTGGTTTGTTCGTTTGTTGGTTTGTTGGTTTGTTGGTTTGTTGGTTTGTTATTTTGTTTGTTTGTTGGTTTGTTTGTTTGTTTGTTTGTTGGTTTGTTGGTTTGTTGGTTTGTTGGTTTGTTGGTTTGTTGGTTTGTTGGTTTGTTGGTTTGTTGGTTTGTTGGTTTGAATGTTTGTAGGTTTTTTGGTTTGTTGGCTTGTTGGTTTGTTGGTTTGTGGGTTTGTTGGTTTGTTGTTTTGTTAGTTTGTTCGTTTGTTGGTTTCTTGGCTTGTTGGTTTGTTGGTTTGTTGGTTTTTTGGTTTGTGGGTTTGTTGGTTTGTTGTTTTGTTAGGTTGTTCGTTTGTTGGTTTCTTGGCTTGTTGATTTGTTGGTTTGTTGGTTTTCTGGTTTATTGGTTTATTTGTTTGTTGGTTTGTTGGTTTGTTGGTTTGCTGGTTTGCTGGTTTGCTGGTTTGTTGGTTTATTGGTTTATTCGTTTGTTGGTTTGTTGGTTTGTTGGTTTGTTGTTTTGTTGGTTTGTTGGTTTGTTGGTTTGTTGGTTTGTTGGTTTGTTGGTTTGTTGGTTTGTTATTTTGTTGGTTTGTTTTTTTGTTGGTTTGTTGGTTTGTTGGGTTGTTGTTTTGTTGGTTTGTTGGTTTGTGCGTTTGCTGGTTTGTTGGTTTGTTGGTTTGTTGGTTTCTTGGTTTGTTGGTTTGTTGGTTTGTTAGTTTGTTGGATTGTTGTTTTGTTGGTTTGTTGGTTTGTTTATTTGTTGGTTTGTTGGTTTGTTGGTTCTTTGGTTTGTTGGTTTGTTGTTTAGTTTGTTTGCTTTTTTGTTGGTTTGTTGGTTTGTTGGTTTGTTGGTTTGTTCGTTTGTTGGTTTGTTGGTTTGTTCGTTTGTTGGTTTGTTGGTTTGTTCGTTTGTTGGTTTGTTGGTTTGTTTGTTTGTTGGTTTGTTGCTTTGTTGTTTGTTGGTTTCTTGGTTTGTTGGTTTGTTGGTTTCTTGGTTTCTTGGTTTCTTGGTTTCTTGGTTTGTTCGTTTGTTCGTTTGTTGGTTTGTTGGCTTGTTGGTTTGTTAGTTTGTTGGTTTCTTAATTTATTGGTTTGTTGGTTTGTTGGTTTGTTCGTTTGTTGGTTTGTTGGTTTGTTGGTTTGTTGGTTTGTTGGTTTGTTCGTTTGTTGGTTTGTTGGTTTGTTTGTTTGTTGGTTTGTGGGTTTGTTGGTTTGTTGGTTTGTTGGTTTGTTCGTTTGTTGGTTTGTTGGTTTGTTCGTTTGTTGGTTTGTTGGTTTGTTCGTTTGTTGGTTTGTTGGTTTGTTTGTTTGTTGGTTTGTGGGTTTGTTGGTTTGTTGGTTGTTGGTTCTTAATTTATTGGTTTGTTGGTTTGTTCGTTTGTTCGTTTGTTGCTTTGTTGATTTGTTGGTTTGTTGGTTTGTTGGTTTGTTCGTTTGTTGGTTTGTTGGTTTGTTGGTTTGTTGGTTTGTTGGTTTGTTGGTTTGTTGGTTTGTTGGTTTGTTGGTTTGTTGGTTTGTTGGTTTGTTGGTTTGTTGGTTTGTTGGTTTGTTGGTTTGTTGGTTTGTGGGTTTGTTGGTTTGTTGGTTTGTTGGTTTGTTCGTTTGTTGGTTTGTTGGTTTGTTGGTTTGTTGGTTTGTTGGTTTGAATGTTTGTAGGTTTTTTGGTTTGTTGGCTTGGTGGTTTGTTGGTTTGTGGGTTTGTTGGTTTGTTGTTTTGTTAGTTTGTTCGTTTGTTGGTTTCTTGGCTTGTTGGTTTGTTGGTTTGTTGGTTTTTTGGTTTGTTGGTTTATTTGTTTGTTGGTTTGTTGGTTTGTTGGTTTGCTGGTTTGCTGGTTTGCTGGTTTGTTGGTTTATTGGTTTATTCGTTTGTTGGTTTGTTGGTTTGTTGGTTTGTTGTTTTGTTGGTTTGTTAGTTTGTTGGTTTGTTGGTTTGTTGGTTTGTTGGTTTGTTGGTTTGTTATTTTGTTGGTTTGTTTTTTTGTTGGTTTGTTGGTTTGTTGGGTTGTTGTTTTGTTGGTTTGTTGGTTTGTGCGTTTGCTGGTTTGTTGGTTTGTTGGTTTGTTTGCTTCTTGGTTTGTTGGTTTGTTGGTTTGTTAGTTTGTTGGATTGTTGTTTTGTTGGTTTGTTGGTTTGTTGGTTTGTTGGTTCGTTGGTTTGTTGGTTTGTTGTTTAGTTTGTTTGCTTTTTTGTTGGTTTGTTGGTTTGTTGGTTTGTTGGTTTGTTCGTTTGTTCGTTTGTTGGTTTGTTGGTTTGTTCGTTTGTTGGTTTGTTGGTTTGTTCGTTTGTTGGTTTGTTGGTTTGTTTGTTTGTTGGTTTGTTGGTTTGTTGTTTGTTGGTTTCTTGGTTTGTTGGTTTGTTGGTTTCTTGGTTTCTTGGTTTCTTGGTTTCTTGGTTTGTTCGTTTGTTCGTTTGTTGGTTTGTTGGCTTGTTGGTTTGTTAGTTTGTTGGTTTCTTAATTTATTGGTTTGTTGGTTTGTTGGTTTGTTCGTTTGTTGGTTTGTTGGTTTGTTGGTTTGTTGGTTTGTTGGTTTGTTGGTTTGTTGGTTTGTTGGTTTGTTGGTTTGTTGGTTTGTTGGTTTGTTGGTTTGTTGGTTTGTTGGTTTGTTGGTTTGTGGGTTTGTTGGTTTGTTGGTTTGTTGGTTTGTTCGTTTGTTGGTTTGTTGGTTTGTTGGTTTGTTGGTTTGTTGGTTTGTTGGTTTGTTGGTTTGTTGGTTTGTTGGTTTGTTGGTTTGTTGGTTTGTTGGTTTGTTGGTTTGTTGGTTTGTTGGTTTGTTGGTTTGTTTGTTTGTTGGTTTGTGGGTTTGTTGGTTTGTTGGTTTGTTCGTTTGTTGGTTTGTTGGTTTGTTTGTTTGTTGGTTTGTTGCTTTGTTGTTTGTTGGTTTCTTGGTTTGTTGGTTTGTTGGTTTCTTGGTTTCTTGGTTTCTTGGTTTCTTGGTTTGTTCGTTTGTTCGTTTGTTGGTTTGTTGGCTTGTTGGTTTGTTAGTTTGTTGGTTTCTTAATTTATTGGTTTGTTGGTTTGTTGGTTTGTTCGTTTGTTGGTTTGTTGGTTTGTTGGTTTGTTGGTTTGTTGGTTTGTTCGTTTGTTGGTTTGTTGGTTTGTTTGTTTGTTGGTTTGTGGGTTTGTTGGTTTGTTGGTTTGTTGGTTTGTTCGTTTGTTGGTTTGTTGGTTTGTTCGTTTGTTGGTTTGTTGGTTTGTTCGTTTGTTGGTTTGTTGGTTTGTTTGTTTGTTGGTTTGTGGGTTTGTTGGTTTGTTGGTTGTTGGTTCTTAATTTATTGGTTTGTTGGTTTGTTCGTTTGTTCGTTTGTTGGTTTGTTGATTTGTTGGTTTGTTGGTTTGTTGGTTTGTTGGTTTGTTCGTTTGTTGGTTTGTTGGTTTGTTGGTTTGTTGGTTTGTTGGTTTGTTGGTTTGTTGGTTTGTTGGTTTGTTGGTTTGTTGGTTTGTTGGTTTGTTGGTTTGTTGGTTTGTTGGTTTGTTGGTTTGTTGGTTTGTGGGTTTGTTGGTTTGTTGGTTTGTTGGTTTGTTTGTTTGTTCGTTTGTTGGTTTGTTGGTTTGTTGGTTTGTTGGTTTGTTGGTTTGAATGTTTGTAGGTTTTTTGGTTTGTTGGCTTGGTGGTTTGTTGGTTTGTGGGTTTGTTGGTTTGTTGTTTTGTTAGTTTGTTCGTTTGTTGGTTTCTTGGCTTGTTGGTTTGTTGGTTTGTTGGTTTTTTGGTTTGTTGGTTTATTTGTTTGTTGGTTTGTTGGTTTGCTGGTTTGCTGGTTTGCTGGTTTGTTGGTTTATTGGTTTATTCGTTTGTTGGTTTGTTGGTTTGTTGGTTTGTTGTTTTGTTGGTTTGTTGGTTTGTTGGTTTGTTGGTTTGTTGGTTTGTTGGTTTGTTGGTTTGTTGGTTTGTTATTTTGTTGGTTTGTTTTTTTGTTGGTTTGTTGGTTTGTTGGGTTGTTGTTTTGTTGGTTTGTTGGTTTGTGCGTTTACTGGTTTGTTGGTTTGTTGGTTTGTTTGTTTCTTGGTTTGTTGGTTTGTTGGTTTGTGAGTTTGTTGGATTGTTGTTTTGTTGGTTTGTTGGTTTGTTGGTTTGTTGGTTTGTTGGTTTGTTGGTTCGTTGGTTTGTTGGTTTGTTGTTTAGTTTGTTTGCTTTTTTGTTGGTTTGTTGGTTTGTTGGTTTGTTCGTTTGTTGGTTTGTTGGTTTGTTCGTTTGTTGGTTTGTTGGTTTGTTCGTTTGTTGGTTTGTTGGTTTGTTTGTTTGTTGGTTTGTTGGTTTGTTGTTTGTTGGTTTCTTGGTTTGTTGGTTTGTTGGTTTCTTGGTTTCTTGGTTTCTTGGTTTCTTGGTTTGTTCGTTTGTTCGTTTGTTGGTTTGTTGGCTTGTTGGTTTGTTAGTTTGTTGGTTTCTTAATTTATTGGTTTGTTGGTTTGTTAGTTTGTTCGTTTGTTGGTTTGTTGGTTTGTTGGTTTGTTGGTTTGTTGGTTTGTTGGTTTGTTGGTTTGTTGGTTTGTTGGTTTGTTGGTTTGTTGGTTTGTTGGTTTGTTGGTTTGTTGGTTTGTGGGTTTGTTGGTTTGTTGGTTTGTTGGTTTGTTCGTTTGTTGGTTTGTTGGTTTGTTGGTTTGTTGGTTTGTTGGTTTGTTGGTTTGTTGGTTTGTTGGTTTGTTGGTTTGTTGGTTTGTTGGTTTGTTGGTTTGTTGGTTTGTTGGTTTGTTTGTTTGTTGGTTTGTGGGTTTGTTGGTTTGTTGGTTGTTGGTTCTTAATTTATTGGTTTGTTGGTTTGTTGGTTTGTTCGTTTGTTGGTTTGTTGATTTGTTGGTTTGTTGGTTTGTTGGTTTGTTGGTTTGTTCGTTTGTTGGTTTGTTGGTTTGTTGGTTTGTTGGTTTGTTGGTTTGTTGGTTTGTTGGTTTGTTGGTTTGTTGGTTTGTTGGTTTGTTGGTTTGTTGGTTTGTTGGTTTGTTGGTTTGTTGGTTTGTTGGTTTGTTGGTTTGTTGGTTTGTTGGTTTGTTGGTTTGTGGGTTTGTTGGTTTGTTGGTTTGTTGGTTTGTTGGTTTGTTGGTTTGTTGGTTTGTTGGTTTGTTGGCTTGTTGGTTTGTTAGTTTGTTGGTTTCTTAATTTATTGGTTTGTTGGTTTGTTGGTTTGTTCGTTTGTTGGTTTGTTGGTTTGTTGGTTTGTTGGTTTGTTGGTTTGTTGGTTTGTTGGTTTGTTGGTTTGTTGGTTTGTTGGTTTGTTGGTTTGTTGGTTTGTTGGTTTGTTGGTTTGTTGTTTGTTTGTTTGTTGGTTTGTTGGTTTGTTGGTTTGTTGGTTTGTTGGTTTGTTGGTTTGTTGGTTTGTTGGTTTGTTGGTTTGTTGGTTTGTTGGTTTGAATGTTTGTAGGTTTTTTGGTTTGTTGGTTTGTTGGTTTGTGGGTTTGTTGGTTTGTTGTTTTGTTAGTTTGTTCGTTTGTTGGCTTCTTGGCTTGTTGGTTTGTTGGTTTGTTGGTTTTTTGGTTTGTTGGTTTATTTGTTTGTTGGTTTGTTGGTTTGTCGGTTTGCTGGTTTGCTGGTTTGCTGGTTTGTTGGTTTATTGGTTTATTCGTTTGTTGGTTTGTTGGTTTGTTGTTTTGTTGTTTTGTTGGTTTGTTGGTTTGTTGGTTTGTTGGTTTGTTGGTTTGTTGGTTTGTTGGTTTGTTGGTTTGTTATTTTGTTGGTTTGTTTTTTTGTTGGTTTGTTGGTTTGTTGGGTTGTTGTTTTGTTGGTTTGTTGGTTTGTGCGTTTGCTGGTTTGTTGGTTTGTTGGTTTATTGGTTTCTTGGTTTGTTGGTTTGTTGGTTTGTTAGTTTGTTGGATTGTTGTTTTGTTGGTTTGTTGGTTTGTTTATTTGTTGGTTTGTTGGTTTATTGGTTTCTTGGTTTGTTGGTTTGTTGGTTTGTTAGTTTGTTGGATTGTTGTTTTGTTGGTTTGTTGGTTTGTTTATTTGTTGGTTTGTTGGTTTGTTGGTTCGTTGGTTTGTTGGTTTGTTGTTTAGTTTGTTTGCTTTTTTGTTGGTTTGTTGGTTTGTTGGTTTGTTGGTTTGTTCGTTTGTTGGTTTCTTGGTTTGTTGGTTTGTTGGTTTCTTGGTTTCTTGGTTTCTTGGTTTCTTGGTTTGTTCGTTTGTTCGTTTGTTGGTTTGTTGGCTTGTTGGTTTGTTAGTTTGTTGGTTTCTTAATTTATTGGTTTGTTGGTTTGTTGGTTTGTTCGTTTGTTGGTTTGTTGGTTTGTTGGTTTGTTGGTTTGTTGGTTTGTTGGCTTGTTGGCTTGTTGGTTTGTTGGTTTGTTCGTTTGTTGGTTTGTTGGTTTGTTGGTTTGTTGGTTTGTTGGTTTCTTGGTTTCTTGGTTTCTTGGTTTCTTGGTTTGTTCGTTTGTTCGTTTGTTGGTTTGTTGGCTTGTTGGTTTGTTAGTTTGTTGGTTTCTTAATTTATTGGTTTGTTGGTTTGTTGGTTTGTTGGTTTGTTGGTTTGTTCGTTTGTTGGTTTGTTGGTTTGTTTGTTTGTTGGTTTGTGGGTTTGTTGGTTTGTTGGTTTGTTGGTTTGTTCGTTTGTTGGTTTGTTGGTTTGTTCGTTTGTTGGTTTGTTGGTTTGTTCGTTTGTTGGTTTGTTGGATTGTTTGTTTGTTGGTTTGTGGGTTTGTTGGTTTGTTGGTTGTTGGTTCTTAATTTATTGGTTTGTTGGTTTGTTGGTTTGTTCGTTTGTTGGTTTGTTGATTTGTTGGTTTGTTGGTTTGTTGGTTTGTTGGTTTGTTCGTTTGTTGGTTTGTTGGTTTGTTGGTTTGTTGGTTTGTTGGTTTGTTGGTTTGTTGGTTTGTTGGTTTGTTGGTTTGTTGGTTTGTTGGTTTGTTGGTTTGTTGGTTTGTTAGTTTGTTGGTTTGTTGGTTTGTGGGTTTGTTGGTTTGTTGGTTTGTTGGTTTGTTCGTTTGTTGGTTTGTTGGTTTGTTGGTTTGTTGGTTTGTTGGTTTGAATGTTTGTAGGTTTTTTGGTTTGTTGGCTTGGTGGTTTGTTGGTTTGTGGGTTTGTTGGTTTGTTGTTTTGTTAGTTTTTTCGTTTGTTGGTTTCGTGGCTTGTTGGTTTGTTGGTTTGTTGGTTTTTTGGTTTGTTGGTTTATTTGTTTGTTGGTTTGTTGGTTTGTTGGTTTGCTGGTTTGCTGGTTTGCTGGTTTGTTGGTTTATTGGTTTATTCGTTTGTTGGTTTGTTGGTTTGTTGGTTTGTTGTTTTGTTGGTTTGTTGGTTTGTTGGTTTGTTGGTTTGTTGGTTTGTTGGTTTGTTGGTTTGTTGGTTTGTTATTTTGTTGGTTTGTTTTTTTGTTGGTTTGTTGGTTTGTTGGGTTGTTGTTTTGTTGGTTTGTTGGTTTGTGCGTTTGCTGGTTTGTTGGTTTGTTGGTTTGTTTGTTTCTTGGTTTGTTGGTTTGTTGGTTTGTTAGTTTGTTGGATTGTTGTTTTGTTGGTTTGTTGGTTTGTTGGTTTGTTGGTTTGTTGGTTTGTTGGTTTGTTGGTTCGTTCGTTTGTTGGTTTGTTGGTTTGTTTGTTTGTTGGTTTGTTGGTTTGTTTGTTTGTTGGTTTGTTGGTTTGTTGTTTGTTGGTTTCTTGGTTTGTTGGTTTGTTGGTTTCTTGGTTTCTTGGTTTCTTGGTTTCTTGGTTTCTTGGTTTGTTCGTTTGTTCGTTTGTTGGTTTGTTGGCTTGTTGGTTTGTTAGTTTGTTGGTTTCTTAATTTATTGGTTTGTTGGTTTGTTGGTTTGTTCGTTTGTTGGTTTGTTGGTTTGTTCGTTTGTTGGTTTGTTGGTTTGTTCGTTTGTTGGTTTGTTGGTTTGTTTGTTTGTTGGTTTGTTGGTTTGTTGTTTGTTGGTTTCTTGGTTTGTTGGTTTGTTGGTTTCTTGGTTTCTTGGTTTCTTGGTTTCTTGGTTTCTTGGTTTGTTCGTTTGTTCGTTTGTTGGTTTGTTGGCTTGTTGGTTTGTTAGTTTGTTGGTTTCTTAATTTATTGGTTTGTTGGTTTGTTGGTTTGTTCGTTTGTTGGTTTGTTGGTTTGTTGGTTTGTTGGGTTGTTGGTTTGTTGGTTTGTTGGTTTGTTGGTTTGTTGGTTTGTTGGTCTGTTGGTTTGTTGGTTTGTTGGTTTGTTGGTTTGTGGGTTTGTTGGTTTGTTGGTTTGTTGGTTTGTTGGTTTGTTCGTTTGTTGGTTTGTTGGTTTGTTGGTTTGTTGGTTTGTTGGTTTGTTGGTTTGTTGGTTTGTTGGTTTGTTGGTTTGTTGGTTTGTTGGTTTGTTGGTTTGTTGGTTTGTTGGTTTGTTGGTTTGTTGGTTTGTTGGTTTGTTGGTTTGTTGGTTTGTTGGTTTGTTGGTTTGTTGGTTTGTTGGTTTGTTGGTTTGTTGGTTTGTTGGTTTGTTGGTTTGTTGGTTTGTTGGTTTGTTCGTTTGTTCGTTTGTTGGCTTGTTGGTTTGTTAGTTTGTTGGTTTGTTGGTTTGTTGGTTTGTTGGTTTGTTGGTTTCTTGGTTTGTTTTTTGTTGGTTTGTTGGTTTGTGGGTTTGTTGGTTTGTTGGTTTGTTGGTTTGTTCGTTTGTTGGTTTGTTGGTTTGTTGGTTTGTTGGTTTGTTGGTTTGAATGTTTGTAGGTTTTTTGGTTTGTTGGCTTGGTGGTTTGTTGGTTTGTGGGTTTGTTGGTTTGTTGTTTTGTTAGTTTTTTCGTTTGTTGGTTTCGTGGCTTGTTGGTTTGTTGGTTTGTTGGTTTTTTGGTTTGTTGGTTTATTTGTTTGTTGGTTTGTTGGTTTGTTGGTTTGCTGGTTTGCTGGTTTGCTGGTTTGTTGGTTTATTGGTTTATTCGTTTGTTGGTTTGTTGGTTTGTTGGTTTGTTGTTTTGTTGGTTTGTTGGTTTGTTGGTTTGTTGGTTTGTTGGTTTGTTGGTTTGTTGGTTTGTTGGTTTGTTATTTTGTTGGTTTGTTTTTTTGTTGGTTTGTTGGTTTGTTGGGTTGTTGTTTTGTTGGTTTGTTGGTTTGTGCGTTTGCTGGTTTGTTGGTTTGTTGGTTTGTTTGTTTCTTGGTTTGTTGGTTTGTTGGTTTGTTAGTTTGTTGGATTGTTGTTTTGTTGGTTTGTTGGTTTGTTGGTTTGTTGGTTTGTTGGTTTGTTGGTTTGTTGGTTCGTTGGTTTGTTGGTTTGTTGTTTAGTTTGTTTGCTTTTTTGTTGGTTTGTTGGTTTGTTGGTTTGTTGGTTTGTTCGTTTGTTGGTTTGTTGGTTTGTTCGTTTGTTGGTTTGTTGGTTTGTTCGTTTGTTGGTTTGTTGGTTTGTTTGTTTGTTGGTTTGTTGGTTTGTTGTTTGTTGGTTTCTTGGTTTGTTGGTTTGTTGGTTTCTTGGTTTCTTGGTTTCTTGGTTTCTTGGTTTCTTGGTTTGTTCGTTTGTTCGTTTGTTGGTTTGTTGGCTTGTTGGTTTGTTAGTTTGTTGGTTTCTTAATTTATTGGTTTGTTGGTTTGTTGGTTTGTTCGTTTGTTGGTTTGTTGGTTTGTTGGTTTGTTGGGTTGTTGGTTTGTTGGTTTGTTGGTTTGTTGGTTTGTTGGTTTGTTGGTCTGTTGGTTTGTTGGTTTGTTGGTTTGTTGGTTTGTGGGTTTGTTGGTTTGTTGGTTTGTTGGTTTGTTGGTTTGTTCGTTTGTTGGTTTGTTGGTTTGTTGGTTTGTTGGTTTGTTGGTTTGTTGGTTTGTTGGTTTGTTGGTTTGTTGGTTTGTTGGTTTGTTGGTTTGTTGGTTTGTTGGTTTGTTGGTTTGTTGGTTTGTTGGTTTGTTGGTTTGTTGGTTTGTTGGTTTGTTGGTTTGTTGGTTTGTTGGTTTGTTGGTTTGTTGGTTTGTTGGTTTGTTGGTTTGTTGGTTTGTTGGTTTGTTGGTTTGTTCGTTTGTTCGTTTGTTGGCTTGTTGGTTTGTTAGTTTGTTGGTTTGTTGGTTTGTTGGTTTGTTGGTTTGTTGGTTTCTTGGTTTGTTTTTTGTTGGTTTGTTGGTTTGTTGGATTGTTGGTTTGTTGGTTTGTTGGTTTGTTGGTTTGTTGGTTTGTTGGTTTGTTTTTTTGTTGGTTTGTTGGTTTGTTGGTTTGTTGGTTTGTTCGTTTGTTCGTTTGTTGGCTTGTTGGTTTGTTAGTTTGTTGGTTTGTTGGTTTGTTGGTTTGTTGGTTTGTTGGTTTCTTGGTTTGTTTTTTGTTGGTTTGTTGGTTTGTTGGATTGTTGGTTTGTTGGTTTGTTGGTTTGTTGGTTTGTTGGTTTGTTGGTTTGTTGGTTTGTTGGTTTGTTGGTTTGTTGGTTCGTTGGTTTGTTGTTTAGTTGGTTTGTTTTTTTGTTGGTTTGTTGGTTTGTTCGTTTGTTGGTTTGTTGGTTTGTTGGTTTGTTCGTTTGTTGGTTTGTTCGTTTGTTGGTTTGTTGGTTTGTTTGTTTGTTGGTTTGTTGGTTTGTTGGTTTGTTGTTTGTTGGTTTCTTGGTTTGCTGGTATGTTGGTTTCTTTGTTTCTTGGTTTCTTGGTTTGTTGGTTTGTTGGTTTGTTGGTTTGTTGGTTTGTTTGTTTGTTTGTTTGTTGGTTTGTTGGTTTGTTCGTTTCTTGGTTTGTTGGTTTGTTGGTTTGTTCGTTTGTTGGTTTGTTGGTTTGTTGGTTTGTTGGTTTGTTGGTTTGTTGGTTTGTTGGTTTGTTGGTTTGTTGGTTTGTTGGTTTGTTGGTTTGTTGGTTTGTTGGTTTGTTGGTTTGTTGGTTTGTGGGTTTGTTGGTTTGTTGGTTTGTTGGTTTGTTCGTTTGTTGGTTTGTTGGTTTGTTGGTTTGTTGGTTTGTTGGTTTGTTGGTTTGTTGGTTTGTTGGTTTGTTGGTTTGTTGGTTTGTTGGTTTGTTGGTTTGTTGGTTTGTTGGTTTGTTGGTTTGTTGGTTTGTTGGTTTGTTGGTTTGTTGGTTTGTTGGTTTGTTGGTTTGTTGGTTTGTTGGTTTGTTGGTTTGTTGGTTTGTTGGTTTGTTGGTTTGTTGGTTTGTTGGTTTGTTGGTTTGTTGGCTTGTTGGTTTGTTGGTTTGTTGGTTTGTGGTTTGTAGGTTTCTTGGTTTGTTGGTTTCTTGGTTTGTTGGATTGTTGGTTTGTTGGTTTGTTGGTTTGTTGGCTTGTTGACTTTTTGGTTTGTTGGTTTATTGGTTTGTTTGTTTGTGGTTTGCTGGCTTGTTGGTTTGTTGGTTTATTGGTTTGTTGGTTTGTTGGTTTGTTCGTCTGTTGGTTTGTTCGTTTGTTGGTTTGTGGGTTAGTTCGTTTGTTGGTTTGTTCGTTTGTTGGTTTGTTGGTTTGTTGGTTTGTTGGTTTGTTGGTTTGTTCGTTTGTTGGTTTGTTGGCTTGTTGGTTTGTTGGTTTGTTGGTTTGTGGGTTTGTTGGTTTGTTGGCTTGTTGGTTTGTTGGGTTGTTAGTTTGTTCGTTTGTTGGTTTGTTGGTTTGTTGGTTTGTTGGTTTGTTGGTTTGTTGGTTTGTTGGTTTGTTGGTTTGTTGGTTTGTTGGTTTGTTGGTTTGTTGGTTTGTTGATTTGTTGGTTTGTTGGTTTGTTGGTTTGTTGGTTTGTTGGTTTGTTGGTTTGTTGGTTTGTTGGTTTGTTGTTTTGTTGGTTTGTTATTTTGTTGGTTTGTTTTTTTGTTGGTTTGTTGGTTTGTTGGGTTGTTGTTTTGTTGGTTTGTTGGTTTGTGCATTTGCTGGTTTGTTGGTTTGTTGGTTTGTTGGTTTCTTGGTTTGTTGGTTTGTTGGTTTGTTAGTTTGTTGGATTGTTGTTTTGTTGGTTTGTTGGTTTGTTGGTTTGTTGGTTTGTTGGTTTGTTGGTTCGTTGGTTTGTTGGTTTGTTGTTTAGTTTGTTTGCTTTTTTGTTAGTTTGTTGGTTTGTTGGTTTGTTCGTTTGTTGGTTTGTTGGTTTGTTTGTTTGTTGGTTTGTTGGTTTGTTGTTTGTTGGTTTCTTGGTTTGTTGGTTTGTTGGTTTGTTGGTTTCTTGGTTTCTTGGTTTCTTGGTTTGTTCGTTTGTTCGTTTATTGGTTTGTTGGCTTGTTGGTTTGTTAGTTTGTTGGTTTCCTAATTAATTGGTTTGTTGGTTTGTTGGTTTGTTCGTTTGTTGGTTTGTTGATTTGTTGGTTTGTTGGTTTGTTGGTTTGTTGGTTTGTTCGTTTGTTGGTTTGTTGGTTTGTTGGTTTGTTGGTTTGTTGGTTTGTTGGTTTGTTGGTTTGTTGGTTTGTTGGTTTGTTGGTTTGTTGGTTTGTTGGTTTGTTTGTTTGTTGGTTTGTTGGTTTGTTGGTTTGTTGGTTTGTTGGTTTGTTGGTTTGTGGGTTTGTTGGTTTGTTGGTTTGTTGGTTTGTTCGTTTGTTGGTTTGTTGGTTTGTTGGTTTGTTGGTTTGTTATTTTGTTTGTTTGTTGGTTTGTTTGTTTGTTTGTTTGTTGGTTTGTTGGTTTGTTGGTTTGTTGGTTTGTTGGTTTGTTGGTTTGTTGGTTTGTTGGTTTAATGGTTTGTTGGTTTGTTGGTTTGTTGGTTTGTTGTTTTGTTGGTTTGTTGGTTTGAATGTTTGTAGGTTTTTTGGTTTGTTGGCTTGTTGGTTTGTTGGTTTGTGGGTTTGTTGGTTTGTTGTTTTGTTAGTTTGTTTGTTTGTTGGTTTCTTGGCTTGTTGGTTTGTTGGTTTGTTGGTTTTTTGGTTTGTTGGTTTATTTGTTTGTTGGTTTGTTGGTTTGTTGGTTTGCTGGTTTGCTGGTTTGCTGGTTTGTTGGTTTATTGGTTTATTCGTTTGTTGGTTTGTTGGTTTGTTGGTTTGTTGTTTTGTTGGTTTGTTGGTTTGTTGGTTTGTTGGTTTGTTGGTTTGTTGGTTTGTTGGTTTGTTTGTTTGTTTGTTTGTTGGTTTGTTGGTTTGTTGGTTTGTTGGTTTGTTGGTTTGTTGGTTTGTTGGTTTGTTGGTTTGTTCGTTTGTTGGTTTGTTGGTTTGTTGGTTTGTTGGTTTGTTCGTTTGTTGGTTTGTTGGTTTGTTTGTTTGTTGGTTTGTTGGTTTATTGGTTTGTTGGTTTGTTGTTTGTTGGTTTCTTGGTTTGTTGGTTTTTTGGTTTGTTAGTTTCTTGGTTTGTTGGTTTGTTCGTTTGTTGGTTTTTTGGTTTGTTGGTTTGTTGGTTTCTTGGTTTTTAGGTTTGTTGGTTTTTTGGTTTGTTGGTTTGCTGGTTTGTCCGTCTGTTGGTTTGTTTATATGTTGGTTTGTTGGTTTGTTGGTTTGTTGTTTTGTTTGTTTGTTCGTTTGTTAGTTTGTTGGTTTGTTGGTTTGTTGGTTTGTTGGTTTGTTGGTTTGTTGGTTTGTTGGTTTGTTGGTTTGTTGGTTTGTTCGTTTGTTGGCTTGTTGGCTTGTTGGTTTGGTGGTTTGTTGGTTTGTTGATTTGTTGGTTTGTTCGTTTGTTGGTTTCTTGGCTTGTTGGTTTGTTGGTTTGTTGGTTTATTGGTTTGTTAGTTTATTTGTTTATTGGTTTGTTGGTTTGTTGATTTGTTGGTTTGTTGGTTTTTTGGTTTGCTGGTTTGCTGGTTTGCTGGTTTGTTGGTTTGTTGGTTTGTTGGTTTGTTGGTTTGTTTGTTTGTGGGTTTCTTGGCTTGTTGGTTTGTTGGTTTGTTAGTTTATTGGTTTGTTGGTTTATTTGTTTGTTGGTTTATTGGTTTGTTGGTTTGTTGGTTTGTTGGTTTGTTGGTTTGTTGGTTTATTGGTTTGCTGGTTTGCTGGTTTGTTGGTTTGTTGGTTTGTTGGTTTGTTCGTTTGTTGGTTTGTTGGTTTGTTGGTTTGTTGCTTTGTTGGTTTGTTGGTTTGTTGGTTTGTTGGTTTGTTGGTTTGTTGGTTTGTTGGTTTTTTGGTTTGTTGGTTTGTTTGTTTGTTGGTTTGTTGGTTTGTTCGTTTGTTGGTTTGTTGGTTTGTTGGTTTGTTGGTTTGTTGGTTTGTTGGTTTGTTGTTTGTTGGTTTGTTTGTTTGTTGGTTTGTTGGTCTGTTGGTTTGTTCGTTTGTTGGTTTGTTGGTTTGTTGGTTTGTTGGTTTGTTCGTTTGTTGGTTTGTTGGTCTGTTGGTTTAATGGTTTGCTGGTTTGTTGGTTTGTTCGTTTGTTCGTTTGTTGTTTGTTGGTTTGTTGGTTTCTTGGTTTGTTGGTTTGTAAGTTTGTTGGTTTGTTGGTTTGTTGGTTTGTTGGTTTGTTGGTTTGTTTGTTTGTTGGTTTGTTGGTTTGTTGGTTTGTTGGTTTGTTCGTTTGTTGGTTTGTTGGTTTGTTGGTTTGTTGTTTTGTTTGTTTGTTGGTTTGTTCGTTTGATAGTTTGTTGGTTTTTTGGTTTGTTGGTTTGTTGGTTTGTTGGTTTGTTTGTTTGTTGGTTTCTTGGCTTGTTGGTTTATTCGTTTGTTGGTTTTTTGGTTTCTTGGTTTGTTGGTTTGTTGGTTTGTTGGTTTGTTGGTTTGTTGGTTTGTTGGTTTGTTGGTTGTTGTTTTGTTGGTTTGTTGGTTTGTTCGTTTGATAGTTTTTTGTTTTGTTGGTTTGTTGGTTTGTTGGTTTGCTGACTTGTTGGTTTATTGGTTTGTTGGTTTGTTGGTTTGCTGGTTTGTTGGTTTGTTGGTTTGTTGGTTTGGTGGTTGGTTGGTTTATTGGTTTGTTGGTTTGTTGGTTTGTTGGTTTGTTGGTTTGTTGGTTTGTTGGTTTGTTGGTTTGTTATTTTGTTGGTTTGTTTTTTTGTTGGTTTGTTGGTTTGTTGGGTTGTTGTTTTGTTGGTTTGTTGGTTTGTGCGTTTGCTGGTTTGTTGGTTTGTTGGTTTGTTGGTTTGTTTTTTTGTTGGTTTGTTGGTTTGTTAGTTTGTTGGATTGTTGGTTTGTTGGTTTGTTGGTTTGTTGGTTTGTTGGTTTGTTGGTTTGTTGGTTCGTTGGTTTGTTGGTTTGTTGTTTAGTTTGTTTGCTTTTTTGTTGGTTTGTTGGTTTGTTGGTTTGTTGGTTTGTTCGTTTGTTGGTTTGTTGATTTGTTGGTTTTTTCGTTTGTTGGTTTGTTGGTTTGTTCGTTTGTTGGTTTGTTGGTTTGTTTGTTTGTTGGTTTGTTGGTTTGTTGTTTGTTGGTTTGTTGGTTTGTTGGTTTGTTGGTTTGTTGGTTTCTTGGTTTCTTGGTTTCTTGGTTTGTTCGTTTGTTCGTTAGTTGGTTTGTTGGCTTGTTCGATTGTTAGTTTGTTGGTTTCTTAATTTATTGGTTTGTTGGTTTGTTGGTTTGTTCGTTTGTTGGTTTGTTGATTTGTTGGTTTGTTGGTTTGTTGGTTTGTTGGTTTGTTCGTTTGTTGGTTTGTTGGTTTGTTGGTTTGTTGGTTTGTTGGTTTGTTCGTTTGTTGGCTTGTTGGTTTGGTGGTTTGTTGGTTTGTTGATTTGTTGGTTTGTTCGTTTGTTGGTTTCTTGGCTTGTTGGTTTGTTGGTTTGTTGGTTTATTGGTTTGTTAGTTTATTTGTTTATTGGTTTGTTGGTTTGTTGATTTGTTGGTTTGTTGGTTTTTTGGTTTGCTGGTTTGCTGGTTTGCTGGTTTGTTGGTTTATTGGTTTGTTTGTTTGTTGGTTTGTTTGTTTGTTGGTTTCTTGGCTTGTTGGTTTGTTGGTTTGTTGGTTTATTGGTTTGTTGGTTTATTTGTTTGTTGGTTTATTGGTTTGTTGGTTTGTTGGTTTGTTGGTTTGTTGGTTTATTGGTTTGCTGGTTTGCTGGTTTGTTGGTTTGTTGGTTTGTTCGTTTGTTGGTTTGTTGGTTTGTTGGTTTGTTGGTTTGTTGGTTTGTTGGTTTGTTGGTTTGTTGGTTTTTTGGTTTGTTGGTTTGTTTGTTTGTTGGTTTGTTGGTTTGTTCGTTTGTTGGTTTGTTGGTTTGTTGGTTTGTTGGTTTGTCGTTTGTTGGTTTGTTTGTTTGTTGGTTTGTTGGTCTGTTGGTTTGTTCGTTTGTTGGTTTGTTGGTTTGTTGGTTTGTTGGTTTGTTCGTTTGTTGGTTTGTTGGTCTGTTGGTTTAATGGTTTGCTGGTTTGTTGGTTTGTTCGTTTGTTCGTTTGTTGTTTGTTGGTTTGTTGGTTTCTTGGTTTGTTGGTTTGTAAGTTTGTTGGTTTGTTGGTTTGTTGGTTTGTTGGTTTGTTGGTTTGTTGGTTTGTTTGTTTGTTGGTTTGTTGGTTTGTTGGTTTGTTGGTTTGTTGGTTTGTTCGTTTGTTGGTTTGTTGGTTTGTTGGTTTGTTGTTTTGTTTGTTTGTTGGTTTGTTCGCTTGATAGTTTGTTGGTTTGTTGGTTTGTTGGTTTGTTGGTTTGTTTGTTTGTTGGTTTCTTGGCTTGTTGGTTTATTGGTTTGTTGGTTTGTTGGTTTCTTGGTTTGTTGGTTTGTTGGTTTGTTGGTTTGTTGGTTTGTTGGTTTGTTGGTTTGTTGGTTGTTGTTTTGTTGGTTTGTTGGTTTGTTCGTTTGATAGTTTTTTGTTTTTTTGGTTTGTTGGGTTGTTGGTTTGTTGGTTTGTTGACTTGTTGGTTTATTGGTTTGTTGGTTTGTTGGTTTGTTGGTTTGTTGGTTTGTTGGTTTGGTGGTTTGTTGGTGTATTGGTTTGTTGGTTTGTTGGTTTGTTGGTTTGTTCGTTTGTTGGCTTGTTGGCTTGTTGGTTTGGTGGTTTGTTGGTTTGTTGATTTGTTGGTTTGTTCGTTTGTTGGTTTCTTGGCTTGTTGGTTTGTTGGTTTGTTGGTTTATTGGTTTGTTAGTTTATTTGTTTATTGGTTTGTTGGTTTGTTGATTTGTTGGTTTGTTGGTTTTTTGGTTTGCTGGTTTGCTGGTTTGCTGGTTTGTTGGTTTGTTGGTTTGTTGGTTTGTTGGTTTGTTTGTTTGTGGGTTTCTTGGCTTGTTGGTTTGTTGGTTTGTTAGTTTATTGGTTTGTTGGTTTATTTGTTTGTTGGTTTATTGGTTTGTTGGTTTGTTGGTTTGTTGGTTTGTTGGTTTGTTGGTTTATTGGTTTGCTGGTTTGCTGGTTTGTTGGTTTGTTGGTTTGTTGGTTTGTTCGTTTGTTGGTTTGTTGGTTTGTTGGTTTGTTGCTTTGTTGGTTTGTTGGTTTGTTGGTTTGTTGGTTTGTTGGTTTGTTGGTTTGTTGGTTTTTTGGTTTGTTGGTTTGTTTGTTTGTTGGTTTGTTGGTTTGTTCGTTTGTTGGTTTGTTGGTTTGTTGGTTTGTTGGTTTGTTGTTTGTTGGTTTGTTTGTTTGTTGGTTTGTTGGTCTGTTGGTTTGTTCGTTTGTTGGTTTGTTGGTTTGTTTGTTTGTTGGTTTCTTGGCTTGTTGGTTTATTCGTTTGTTGGTTTTTTGGTTTCTTGGTTTGTTGGTTTGTTGGTTTGTTGGTTTGTTGGTTTGTTGGTTTGTTGGTTTGTTGGTTGTTGTTTTGTTGGTTTGTTGGTTTGTTCGTTTGATAGTTTTTTGTTTTGTTGGTTTGTTGGTTTGTTGGTTTGCTGACTTGTTGGTTTATTGGTTTGTTGGTTTGTTGGTTTGCTGGTTTGTTGGTTTGTTGGTTTGTTGGTTTGGTGGTTGGTTGGTTTATTGGTTTGTTGGTTTGTTGGTTTGTTGGTTTGTTGGTTTGTTGGTTTGTTGGTTTGTTGGTTTGTTATTTTGTTGGTTTGTTTTTTTGTTGGTTTGTTGGTTTGTTGGGTTGTTGTTTTGTTGGTTTGTTGGTTTGTGCGTTTGCTGGTTTGTTGGTTTGTTGGTTTGTTGGTTTGTTTTTTTGTTGGTTTGTTGGTTTGTTAGTTTGTTGGATTGTTGGTTTGTTGGTTTGTTGGTTTGTTGGTTTGTTGATTTGTTGGTTTGTTGGTTCGTTGGTTTGTTGGTTTGTTGTTTAGTTTGTTTGCTTTTTTGTTGGTTTGTTGGTTTGTTGGTTTGTTGGTTTGTTCGTTTGTTGGTTTGTTGGTTTGTTGGTTTTTTCGTTTGTTGGTTTGTTGGTTTGTTCGTTTGTTGGTTTGTTGGTTTGTTTGTTTGTTGGTTTGTTGGTTTGTTGTTTGTTGGTTTGTTGGTTTGTTGGTTTGTTGGTTTGTTGGTTTCTTGGTTTCTTGGTTTCTTGGTTTGTTCGTTTGTTCGTTAGTTGGTTTGTTGGCTTGTTCGATTGTTAGTTTGTTGGTTTCTTAATTTATTGGTTTGTTGGTTTGTTGGTTTGTTCGTTTGTTGGTTTGTTGATTTGTTGGTTTGTTGGTTTGTTGGTTTGTTGGTTTGTTCGTTTGTTGGTTTGTTGGTTTGTTGGTTTGTTGGTTTGTTGGTTTGTTCGTTTGTTGGCTTGTTGGTTTGGTGGTTTGTTGGTTTGTTGATTTGTTGGTTTGTTCGTTTGTTGGTTTCTTGGCTTGTTGGTTTGTTGGTTTGTTGGTTTATTGGTTTGTTAGTTTATTTGTTTATTGGTTTGTTGGTTTGTTGATTTGTTGGTTTGTTGGTTTTTTGGTTTGCTGGTTTGCTGGTTTGCTGGTTTGTTGGTTTATTGGTTTGTTTGTTTGTTGGTTTGTTTGTTTGTTGGTTTCTTGGCTTGTTGGTTTGTTGGTTTGTTGGTTTATTGGTTTGTTGGTTTATTTGTTTGTTGGTTTATTGGTTTGTTGGTTTGTTGGTTTGTTGGTTTGTTGGTTTATTGGTTTGCTGGTTTGCTGGTTTGTTGGTTTGTTGGATTGTTCGGTTGTTGGTTTGTTGGTTTGTTGGTTTGTTGGTTTGTTGGTTTGTTGGTTTGTTGGTTTGTTGGTTTTTTGGTTTGTTGGTTTGTTTGTTTGTTGGTTTGTTGGTTTGTTCGTTTGTTGGTTTGTTGGTTTGTTGGTTTGTTGGTTTGTCGTTTGTTGGTTTGTTTGTTTGTTGGTTTGTTGGTCTGTTGGTTTGTTCGTTTGTTGGTTTGTTGGTTTGTTGGTTTGTTGGTTTGTTCGTTTGTTGGTTTGTTGGTCTGTTGGTTTAATGGTTTGCTGGTTTGTTGGTTTGTTCGTTTGTTCGTTTGTTTTTTGTTGGTTTGTTGGTTTCTTGGTTTGTTGGTTTGTAAGTTTGTTGGTTTGTTGGTTTGTTGGTTTGTTGGTTTGTTGGTTTGTTGGTTTGTTTGTTTGTTGGTTTGTTGGTTTGTTGGTTTGTTGGTTTGTTGGTTTGTTCGTTTGTTGGTTTGTTGGTTTGTTGGTTTGTTGTTTTGTTTGTTTGTTGGTTTGTTCGCTTGATAGTTTGTTGGTTTGTTGGTTTGTTGGTTTGTTGGTTTGTTTGTTTGTTGGTTTCTTGGCTTGTTGGTTTATTGGTTTGTTGGTTTGTTGGTTTCTTGGTTTGTTGGTTTGTTGGTTTGTTGGTTTGTTGGTTTGTTGGTTTGTTGGTTTGTTGGTTGTTGTTTTGTTGGTTTGTTGGTTTGTTCGTTTGATAGTTTTTTGTTTTTTTGGTTTGTTGGGTTGTTGGTTTGTTGGTTTGTTGACTTGTTGGTTTATTGGTTTGTTGGTTTGTTGGTTTGTTGGTTTGTTGGTTTGTTGGTTTGGTGGTTTGTTGGTGTATTGGTTTGTTGGTTTGTTGGTTTGTTGGTTTGTTCGTTTGTTGGCTTGTTGGCTTGTTGGTTTGGTGGTTTGTTGGTTTGTTGATTTGTTGGTTTGTTCGTTTGTTGGTTTCTTGGCTTGTTGGTTTGTTGGTTTGTTGGTTTATTGGTTTGTTAGTTTATTTGTTTATTGGTTTGTTGGTTTGTTGATTTGTTGGTTTGTTGGTTTTTTGGTTTGCTGGTTTGCTGGTTTGCTGGTTTGTTGGTTTGTTGGTTTGTTGGTTTGTTGGTTTGTTTGTTTGTGGGTTTCTTGGCTTGTTGGTTTGTTGGTTTGTTAGTTTATTGGTTTGTTGGTTTATTTGTTTGTTGGTTTATTGGTTTGTTGGTTTGTTGGTTTGTTGGTTTGTTGGTTTGTTGGTTTATTGGTTTGCTGGTTTGCTGGTTTGTTGGTTTGTTGGTTTGTTGGTTTGTTCGTTTGTTGGTTTGTTGGTTTGTTGGTTTGTTGCTTTGTTGGTTTGTTGGTTTGTTGGTTTGTTGGTTTGTTGGTTTGTTGGTTTGTTGGTTTTTTGGTTTGTTGGTTTGTTTGTTTGTTGGTTTGTTGGTTTGTTCGTTTGTTGGTTTGTTGGTTTGTTGGTTTGTTGGTTTGTTGTTTGTTGGTTTGTTTGTTTGTTGGTTTGTTGGTCTGTTGGTTTGTTCGTTTGTTGGTTTGTTGGTTTGTTGGTTTGTTGGTTTGTTCGTTTGTTGGTTTGTTGGTCTGTTGGTTTAATGGTTTGCTGGTTTGTTGGTTTGTTCGTTTGTTCGTTTGTTGTTTGTTGGTTTGTTGGTTTCTTGGTTTGTTGGTTTGTAAGTTTGTTGGTTTGTTGGTTTGTTGGTTTGTTGGTTTGTTGGTTTGTTGGTTTTTTGGTTTTTTGGTTTGTTGGTTTGTTTGTTTGTTGGTTTGTTGGTTTGTTCGTTTGTTGGTTTGTTGGTTTGTTGGTTTGTTGGTTTGTCGTTTGTTGGTTTGTTTGTTTGTTGGTTTGTTGGTCTGTTGGTTTGTTCGTTTGTTGGTTTGTTGGTTTGTTGGTTTGTTGGTTTGTTCGTTTGTTGGTTTGTTGGTCTGTTGGTTTAATGGTTTGCTGGTTTGTTGGTTTGTTCGTTTGTTCGTTTGTTGTTTGTTGGTTTGTTGGTTTCTTGGTTTGTTGGTTTGTAAGTTTGTTGGTTTGTTGGTTTGTTGGTTTGTTGGTTTGTTGGTTTGTTGGTTTGTTTGTTTGTTGGTTTGTTGGTTTGTTGGTTTGTTGGTTTGTTGGTTTGTTCGTTTGTTGGTTTGTTGGTTTGTTGGTTTGTTGTTTTGTTTGTTTGTTGGTTTGTTCGCTTGATAGTTTGTTGGTTTGTTGGTTTGTTGGTTTGTTGGTTTGTTTGTTTGTTGGTTTCTTGGCTTGTTGGTTTATTGGTTTGTTGGTTTGTTGGTTTCTTGGTTTGTTGGTTTGTTGGTTTGTTGGTTTGTTGGTTTGTTGGTTTGTTGGTTTGTTGGTTGTTGTTTTGTTGGTTTGTTGGTTTGTTCGTTTGATAGTTTTTTGTTTTTTTGGTTTGTTGGGTTGTTGGTTTGTTGGTTTGTTGACTTGTTGGTTTATTGGTTTGTTGGTTTGTTGGTTTGTTGGTTTGTTGGTTTGTTGGTTTGGTGGTTTGTTGGTGTATTGGTTTGTTGGTTTGTTGGTTTGTTGGTTTGTTCGTTTGTTGGCTTGTTGGCTTGTTGGTTTGGTGGTTTGTTGGTTTGTTGATTTGTTGGTTTGTTCGTTTGTTGGTTTCTTGGCTTGTTGGTTTGTTGGTTTGTTGGTTTATTGGTTTGTTAGTTTATTTGTTTATTGGTTTGTTGGTTTGTTGATTTGTTGGTTTGTTGGTTTTTTGGTTTGCTGGTTTGCTGGTTTGCTGGTTTGTTGGTTTGTTGGTTTGTTGGTTTGTTGGTTTGTTTGTTTGTGGGTTTCTTGGCTTGTTGGTTTGTTGGTTTGTTAGTTTATTGGTTTGTTGGTTTATTTGTTTGTTGGTTTATTGGTTTGTTGGTTTGTTGGTTTGTTGGTTTGTTGGTTTGTTGGTTTATTGGTTTGCTGGTTTGCTGGTTTGTTGGTTTGTTGGTTTGTTGGTTTGTTCGTTTGTTGGTTTGTTGGTTTGTTGGTTTGTTGCTTTGTTGGTTTGTTGGTTTGTTGGTTTGTTGGTTTGTTGGTTTGTTGGTTTGTTGGTTTTTTGGTTTGTTGGTTTGTTTGTTTGTTGGTTTGTTGGTTTGTTCGTTTGTTGGTTTGTTGGTTTGTTGGTTTGTTGGTTTGTTGTTTGTTGGTTTGTTTGTTTGTTGGTTTGTTGGTCTGTTGGTTTGTTCGTTTGTTGGTTTGTTGGTTTGTTGGTTTGTTGGTTTGTTCGTTTGTTGGTTTGTTGGTCTGTTGGTTTAATGGTTTGCTGGTTTGTTGGTTTGTTCGTTTGTTCGTTTGTTGTTTGTTGGTTTGTTGGTTTCTTGGTTTGTTGGTTTGTAAGTTTGTTGGTTTGTTGGTTTGTTGGTTTGTTGGTTTGTTGGTTTGTTTGTTTGTTGGTTTGTTGGTTTGTTGGTTTGTTGGTTTGTTCGTTTGTTGGTTTGTTGGTTTGTTGGTTTGTTGTTTTGTTTGTTTGTTGGTTTGTTCGTTTGATAGTTTGTTGGTTTGTTGGTTTGTTGGTTTGTTGGTTTGTTGGTTTGTTTGTTTGTTGGTTTCTTGGCTTGTTGGTTTATTCGTTTGTTGGTTTTTTGGTTTCTTGGTTTGTTGGTTTGTTGGTTTGTTGGTTTGTTGGTTTGTTGGTTTGTTGGTTTGTTGGTTGTTGTTTTGTTGGTTTGTTGGTTTGTTCGTTTGATAGTTTTTTGTTTTGTTGGTTTGTTGGTTTGTTGGTTTGCTGACTTGTTGGTTTATTGGTTTGTTGGTTTGTTGGTTTGCTGGTTTGTTGGTTTGTTGGTTTGTTGGTTTGGTGGTTGGTTGGTTTATTGGTTTGTTGGTTTGTTGGTTTGTTGGTTTGTTGGTTTGTTGGTTTGTTGGTTTGTTGGTTTGTTATTTTGTTGGTTTGTTTTTTTGTTGGTTTGTTGGTTTGTTGGGTTGTTGTTTTGTTGGTTTGTTGGTTTGTGCGTTTGCTGGTTTGTTGGTTTGTTGGTTTGTTGGTTTGTTTTTTTGTTGGTTTGTTGGTTTGTTAGTTTGTTGGATTGTTGGTTTGTTGGTTTGTTGGTTTGTTGGTTTGTTGGTTTGTTGGTTTGTTGGTTCGTTGGTTTGTTGGTTTGTTGTTTAGTTTGTTTGCTTTTTTGTTGGTTTGTTGGTTTGTTGGTTTGTTGGTTTGTTCGTTTGTTGGTTTGTTGGTTTGTTGGTTTTTTCGTTTATTGGTTTGTTGGTTTGTTCGTTTGTTGGTTTGTTGGTTTGTTTGTTTGTTGGTTTGTTGGTTTGTTGTTTGTTGGTTTGTTGGTTTGTTGGTTTGTTGGTTTGTTGGTTTCTTGGTTTCTTGGTTTCTTGGTTTGTTCGTTTGTTCGTTAGTTGGTTTGTTGGCTTGTTCGATTGTTAGTTTGTTGGTTTCTTAATTTATTGGTTTGTTGGTTTGTTGGTTTGTTCGTTTGTTGGTTTGTTGATTTGTTGGTTTGTTGGTTTGTTGGTTTGTTGGTTTGTTCGTTTGTTGGTTTGTTGGTTTGTTGGTTTGTTGGTTTGTTGGTTTGTTCGTTTGTTGGCTTGTTGGTTTGGTGGTTTGTTGGTTTGTTGATTTGTTGGTTTGTTCGTTTGTTGGTTTCTTGGCTTGTTGGTTTGTTGGTTTGTTGGTTTATTGGTTTGTTAGTTTATTTGTTTATTGGTTTGTTGGTTTGTTGATTTGTTGGTTTGTTGGTTTTTTGGTTTGCTGGTTTGCTGGTTTGCTGGTTTGTTGGTTTATTGGTTTGTTTGTTTGTTGGTTTTTTTTGTTTGTTGGTTTCTTGGCTTGTTGGTTTGTTGGTTTGTTGGTTTATTGGTTTGTTGGTTTATTTGTTTGTTGGTTTATTGGTTTGTTGGTTTGTTGGTTTGTTGGTTTGTTGGTTTATTGGTTTGCTGGTTTGCTGGTTTGTTGGTTTGTTGGTTTGTTCGTTTGTTGGTTTGTTGGTTTGTTGGTTTGTTGGTTTGTTGGTTTGTTGGTTTGTTGGTTTGTTGGTTTTTTGGTTTGTTGGTTTGTTTGTTTGTTGGTTTGTTGGTTTGTTCGTTTGTTGGTTTGTTGGTTTGTTGGTTTGTTGGTTTGTCGTTTGTTGGTTTGTTTGTTTGTTGGTTTGTTGGTCTGTTGGTTTGTTCGTTTGTTGGTTTGTTGGTTTGTTGGTTTGTTGGTTTGTTCGTTTGTTGGTTTGTTGGTCTGTTGGTTTAATGGTTTGCTGGTTTGTTGGTTTGTTCGTTTGTTCGTTTGTTGTTTGTTGGTTTGTTGGTTTCTTGGTTTGTTGGTTTGTAAGTTTGTTGGTTTGTTGGTTTGTTGGTTTGTTGGTTTGTTGGTTTGTTGGTTTGTTTGTTTGTTGGTTTGTTGGTTTGTTGGTTTGTTGGTTTGTTGGTTTGTTCGTTTGTTGGTTTGTTGGTTTGTTGGTTTGTTGTTTTGTTTGTTTGTTGGTTTGTTCGCTTGATAGTTTGTTGGTTTGTTGGTTTGTTGGTTTGTTGGTTTGTTTGTTTGTTGGTTTCTTGGCTTGTTGGTTTATTGGTTTGTTGGTTTGTTGGTTTCTTGGTTTGTTGGTTTGTTGGTTTGTTGGTTTGTTGGTTTGTTGGTTTGTTGGTTTGTTGGTTTGTTGGTTGTTGTTTTGTTGGTTTGTTGGTTTGTTCGTTTGATAGTTTTTTGTTTTTTTGGTTTGTTGGGTTGTTGGTTTGTTGGTTTGTTGACTTGTTGGTTTATTGGTTTGTTGGTTTGTTGGTTTGTTGGTTTGTTGGTTTGTTGGTTTGGTGGTTTGTTGGTTTATTGGTTTGTTGGTTTGTTGGTTTGTTGGTTTGTTGGTTTGTTGGTTTTTTGGTTTGTTATTTTGTTGGTTTGTTTTTTTTGTTGGTTTGTTGGTTTGTTGGGTTGTTGTTTTGTTGGTTTGTTGGTTTGTGCGTTTGCTGGTTTGTTTTTTTGTTGGTTTGTTGGTTTGTTAGTTTGTTGGATTGTTGGTTTGTTGGTTCGTTGGTTTGTTGGTTTGTTGGTTTGTTGGTTTGTTGGTTTGTTGGTTCGTTGGTTTGTTGGTTTGTTGTTTAGTTTGTTTGCTTTTTTGTTGGTTTGTTGGTTTGTTGGTTTGTTGGTTTGTTCGTTTGTTGGTTTGTTGGTTTTTTCGTTTGTTGGTTTGTTGGTTTGTTCGTTTGTTGGTTTGTTGGTTTGTTTTTTTGTTGGTTTGTTGGTTTGTTAGTTTGTTGGATTGTTGGTTTGTTGGTTTGTTGGTTTGTTGGTTTGTTGGTTTGTTGGTTCGTTGGTTTGTGGGTTTGTTGGTTTGTTGGTTTGTTGGTTTGTTCGTTTGTTGGTTTGTTGGTTTGTTGGTTTGTTGGTTTGTTGGTTTGTTGTTTTGTTTGTTTGTTGGTTTGTTTGTTTGTTTGTTTGTTGGTTTGTTGGTTTGTTGGTTTGTTGGTTTGTTGGTTTGTTGGTTTGTTGGTTTGTTGGTTTGTTGGTTTGTTGGTTTGTTGGTTTGAATGTTAGTAGGTTTTTTGGTTTGTTGGCTTGTTGGTTTGTTGGTTTGTGGGTTTGTTGGTTTGTTGTTTTGTTAGTTTGTTCGTTTGTTGGTTTCTTGGCTTGTTGGTTTGTTGGTTTGTTGGTTTTTTGGTTTGTTGGTTTATTTGTTTGTTGGTTTGTTGGTTTGTTGGTTTGCTGGTTTGCTGGTTTGCTGGTTTGTTGGTTTATTGGTTTATTCGTTTGTTGGTTTGTTGGTTTGTTGGTTTGTTGTTTTGTTGGTTTGTTGGTTTGTTGGTTTGTTGGTTTGTTGGTTTGTTGGTTTGTTGGTTTGTTGGTTTGTTCGTTTGTTTGTTTGTTGGTTTGTTGGTTTGTTGGTTTGTTGGTTTGTTGGTTTGTTGGTTTGTTGGTTTGTTGGTTTGTTGGTTTGTTGGTTTTTTCGTTTGTTGGTTTGTTGGTTTGTTTGTTTGTTGGTTTGTTGGTTTATTGGTTTGTTGGTTTGTTGTTTGTTGGTTTCTTGGTTTGTTGGTTTTTTGGTTTGTTAGTTTCTTGGTTTGTTGGTTTGTTGGTTTGTTCGTTTTTTGGTTTGTTGGTTTGTTGGTTTGTTGGTTTCTTGGTTTCTAGGTTTGTTGGTTTTTTGGTTTGTTGGTTTGCTGGTTTGTCCGTCTGTTGGTTTGTTTATATGTTGGTTTGTTTGTTTGTTGGTTTGTTGGTTTGTTGTTTTGTTTGTTTGTTCGTTTGTTAGTTTGTTGGTTTGTTGGTTTGTTGGTTTGTTGGTTTGTTGGTTTGTTGATTTGTTGGTTTGTTGGTTTGTTGGTTTGTTCGTTTGTTGGCTTGTTGGTTTGTTGGTTTGTTGGTTTGTTGATTTGTTGGTTTGTGGGTTTGTTCGTTTGTTGGTTTCTTGGCTTGTTGGTTTGTTGGTTTGTTGGTTTATTGGTTTGTTAGTTTATTTGTTTATTGGTTTGTTGGTTTGTTGATTTGTTGGTTTGTTGGTTTTTTGGTTTGCTGGTTTGCTGGTTTGCTGGTTTGTTGGTTTGTTGGTTTGTTCGTTTGTTGGTTTGTTTGTTTGTTGGTTTCTTGGCTTGTTGGTTTGTTGGTTTGTTGGTTTATTGGTTTGTTGGTTTATTTGTTTGTTAGCTTATTGGTTTGTTGGTTTGTTGGTTTGTTGGTTTATAGGTTTGCTGGTTTGCTGGTTTGTTGGTTTGTTGGTTTGTTCGTTTGTTGGTTTGTTGGCTTGTTGGTTTGTTGCTTTGTTGGTTTGTTGGTTTGTTGGTTTGTTGGTTTGTTCGTTTGTTGGTTTTTTGGTTTGTTGGTTTGTTTGTTTGTTGGTTTGTTGGTTTGTTCGTTTGTTGGTTTGTTGGTTTGTTGGTTTGTTGGTTTGTTCGTTTGTTGGTTTGTTTGTTTGTTGGTTTGTTGGTTTGTTGGTCTGTTGGTTTGTTCGTTTGTTGGTTTGTTGGTTTGTTGGATTGTTGGTTTGTTGGTTTGTTCGTTTGTTGGTTTGTTGGTCTGTTGGTTTAATGGTTTGCTGGTTTGTTGGTTTGTTCGTTTGTTTGTTTGTTGTTTGTTGGTTTGTTGTTTTCTTGGTTTGTTGGTTTGTAAGTTTGTTGGTTTGTTGGTTTGTTGGTTTGTTGGTTTGTTGGTTTGTTTGTTTGTTGGTTTGGTGGTTTGTTGGTTTGTTGGTTTGTTGGTTTGTTCGTTTGTTGGTTTGTTGGTTTGTTGGTTTGTTGTTTTGTTTGTTTGTTGGTTTGTTCGTTTGATAGTTTGTTGGTTTGTTGGTTTGTTGGTTTGTTTGTTTATTGGTTTCTTGGCTTGTTGGTTTATTGGTTTGTTGGTTTGTTGGTTTGTTGGTTTGTTGGTTTGTTGATTTGTTGGTTTGTTGGTTTGTTGGTTTGTTGGTTGTTGTTTTGTTGGTTTGTTGGTTTGTTCATTTGATAGTTTTTTGTTTTGTTGGTTTGTTGGGTTGTTGGTTTGTTGGTTTGTTGACTTGTTGGTTTATTGGTTTGTTGGTTTGTTGGTTTGTTGGTTTGTTGGTTTGTTGGTTTGTTGGTTTGTTGGTTTGTTGGTTTGTGTGTTTGTTGGTTGTTGTTTTGTTGGTTTGTTGGTTTGTTTGCTTGTTGATTTGTTGGTTTGTTGGTTTGTTCGTTTGTGGCTTTGTTGGTTTGTTGGTTTGTTCGTTTGTTGGCTTGTTGGTTTGTTGGTTTGTTGTTTTGTTGGTTTGGTCGTTTGTTGGTTTCTTGGCTTGTTGGTTTGTTGGTTTGTTGGTTTATTGGTTTGTTGGTTTATTTGTTTGTTGGTTTGTTGGTTTGTTGGTTTGTTGGTTTATTGGTTTGCTGGTTTGCTGGTTTGCTGGTTTGTTGGTTTGTTGGTTTGTTCGTTTGTTGGTTTGTTGGTTTGTTGGTTTGTTGGTTTGTTGGTTTGTTGGTTTGTTGGCTTGTTGGCTTTTTGGTATGTTGGTTTGTTCGTTTGTGGGTTTGTTGGCTTGTTGGTTTGTTGGTTTGTTGGTTTGTTGGTTTGTTGGTTTGTTGGTTTGTTGGTTTGTTGGCTTGTTGGTTTGTTGGTTTGTTGGTTTGTTGGTTTGTAGGTTTGTTGGTTTGTTGGTTTGTTCGTTTGTTGGTTTGTTGATTTGTTGGTTTGTTGGTTTGTTGGTTTGTTGATTTGTTGGTTTGTTGGTTTGTTGGTTTGTTGGTTTGTTGATTTGTTGGTTTGTTGGTTTGTTGGTTTGTTGGTTTGTTGGTTTGTTGGTTTGTTGGTTTGTTGGTTTGTTGGTTTGTTGGTTTGTTGGTTTTTTGGTTTGTTGGTTTGTTGGTTTGTTGGTTTGTTGGTTTCTTGGTTTGTTGGTTTGTCGGTTTGTTGGTTTGTTGGATTGTTGGTTTGTTGGTTTGTTGGTTTGTTGGTTTGTTGGTTTGTTGGTTTGTTGGTTCGTTGGTTCGTTGGTTTGTTGTTTAGTTGGTTTGTTTTTTTCTTGGTTTGTTGGATTGTTGGTTTGTTCGTTTGTTGGTTTGTTGGTTTGTCCGTTTGTTGGTTTGTTGGTTTGTTGGTTTGTTGGTTTGTTGGTTTGTTGGTTTGTTGGTTTGTTGGTTCGTTGGTTCGTTGGTTTGTTGTTTAGTTGGTTTGTTTTTTTGTTGGTTTGTTTGTTTGTTGGTTTGTTCGTTTGTTGGATTGTTGGTTTGTCCGTTTGTTGGTTTGTTGGTTTGTTCGTTTGTTGGTTTGTTGGTTTGTTTGTTTGTTGGTTTGTTGGTTTGTTGTTTGTTGGTTTCTTGGTTTGTTGGTTTGTTGGTTTCTTGGTTTCTTGGTTTGTTGGTTTGTTCGTTTGTTCGTTTGTTGGTTTGTTGGCTTGCTGGTTTGTTGGTTTCTTAGTTTGTTGGTTTGTTCGTTTGTTGGTTTGTTGATTTGTTGGTTTGTTCGTTTGTTGGTTTGTTGGTTTGTTCGTTTGTTCGTTTGTTCGTTTGTTGGTTTGTTGGTTTGTTGGTTTGTTGGTTTGTTGGTTTGTTGGTTTATTGGTTGGTTGGTTTGTTGGTTTGTTGGTTTGTTGGTTTGTTGGTTTGTTGGTTTGTTGGTTTGTTGGTTTGTTGGTTTGTCGGTTTGTTGGTTTGTTGGTTTGTTGGTTTGTTATTTTGTTGGTTTGTTGGTTTGTTCGTTTGTTGGTTTGTTGGTTTGTTGGTTTGTTGGTTTGTTGGTTTGTTCGTTTGTTCGTTTGTTGGTTTGTTGGTTTGTTGGTTTATTGTTTTGTTTGTTTGTTGGTTTGTCCGTTTGTTAGTTTGTTGGTTTGTTGGTTTGTTGTTTTCTTGGTTCGTTGGTTTGTTCGTTTGTTGGTTTGTTGGCATGTTGGTTTGTTGGTTTTTTGGTTTCCAGGTTTGCTGGTTTTTTGGTTTGTTGGTTTGTTGGTTTGTCCGTCTGTTGGTTTGTTGATATGTTTGTTTGTTCGTTTGTTGGTTTTTTGGTTTGTTCGTTTGTTGGTTTGTTGGTTTGTTCGTTTGTTGGTTTGTTGGTTTGTTGGTTTGTTGATTTGTTGGTTTGTTGTTTTGTTGGTTTGTTTTTTTGTTGGTTTGTTGGTTTGTTGGTTTCTGCGTTTGCTGGTTTGTTGGTTTGTTGGTTTGTTGGTTTGTTGGTTTGTTGGTTTGTTGGTTTCTTGGTTTGTTGGTTTGATGGTTTGTTAGTTTGTTGGTTTGTTGGTTTGTTGGTTTGTTGGTTTGTTGGTTTGTTGGTTCGTTGGTTTGTTGTTTAGTTGGTTTGCGTTTTTGTTGGTTTTTTGGTTTGTCGGTTTGTTCGTTTGTTGGTTTGTTGGTTTGTTCGTTTGTTGGTTTGTTGGTTTGTTCGTTTGTTGGTTTGTTCGTTTGTTTGTTTGTTGGTTTGTTGGTTTGTTGGTTTGTTGTTTGTTGGTTTCTTGGTTTGTTGGTTTGTTGGTTTGTTGGTTTCTTGGTTTTTTGGTTTGTTCGTTTGTTCGTTTGTTCGTTTGTTGGTTTGTTGGTTTGTTGGCTTGTTAATTTGTTGGTTTGTTGGTTTCTTAGTTTATTGGTTTGTTGGTTTGTTGGTTTGTTCGTTTGTTGGTTTGTTGATTTGTTGGTTTGTTCGTTTGTTGGTTTGTTGGTTTGTTGGTTTGTTGGTTTGTTCGTTTGTTGGTTTGTTGGTTTGTTGGTTTGTTGGTTTGTTGGTTTGTTATTTTGTTGGTTTGTTGGTTTGTTGGTTTGTTGGTTTGTTGGTTTGTGGGTTTGTGGGTTAGTTGGTTTGTTTGTTTTGTTGGTTTGTTCGTTTATTGGTTTGTTGGTTTGTTGATTTGTTGTTTTGTTTGTTTGTTGGTTTGTTTGTTTGTTAGTTTGTTGGTTTGTCCGTCTGTTGGTTTGTCCGTCTGTTGGTTTGTTGATATGTTTGTTTGTTCGTTTGTTGGTTTTTTGGTTTGTTCGTTTGTTGGTTTGTTGGTTTGTTCGTTTGTTGGTTTGTTGGCTTGTTGTTTTATTGATTTATTGGTTTGTTGGTTTGTTGGTTTGTTGGTTTGTTGGTTTGTTGGTTTATTGGTTTGTTGGTTTGTTGGTTTGTTGGTTTGTTCGTTTGTTCGTTTGTTGGTTTGTTGGTTTGTTGGTTTGTTGGTTTGTTGGTTTGTTGGTTTGTTGGTCTGTTGTTTTGTTGGTTTGTTTTTTTATTTGTTTGTTGGTTTGTTGGTTTGTTGGTTTGTGCGTTTGCTGGTTTGTTGGTTTGTTGGTTTGTTGGTTTGTTGGATTGTTGGTTTGTTGGTTTCTTGGTTTGTTGGTTTGTTGGCTTGTTAGTTTGTTGGATTGTTGGTTTGTTAGTTTGTTGGTTTGTTGGTTTGTTGGTTCGTTGGTTTGTTGTTTAGTTGGTTTGCTTTTTTGTTGGTTTTTTGGTTTGTTGGTTTGTTCGTTTGTTGGTTTGTTGGTTTGTTAGTTTGTTGGTTTGTTGGTTTGTTCGTTTGTTGGTTTGTTGGTTTGTTTGTTTGTTGGTTTGTTGGTTTGTTGTTTGTTGGTTTCTTGGTTTGTTGGTTTGTTGGTTTGTTGGTTTCTTGGTTTCTTGGTTTCTTGGTTTGTTCGTTTGTTCGTTTGTTGGTTTGTTGGTTTGTTGGTTTGTTGGTTTGTTGGTTTATATGTTTGTTGGTTTCTTAGTTAATTGGTTTGTTGGTTTGCCGGTTTGTTCGTTTGTTGGTTTGTTGATTTGTTGGTTTGTTCGTTTGTTGGTTTGTTGGTTTGTTGGTTTGTTCGTTTGTTGGTTTGTTGGTTTGTTGGTTTGTTGGTTTGTTGGTTTGTTGGTTTGTTGGTTTGTTGGTTTGTTGGTTTGTAGGTTTGTTGGTTTGTTGGTTTGTTGGTTTGTGGGTTAGTTGGTTTGTTTGTTTTGTTGGTTTGTTCGTTTGTTCGTTTGTTGGTTTGTTGGTTTGTTGGTTTGTTGTTTTGTTTGTTTGTTGGTTTGTTTGTTTGTTAGTTTGTTGGTTTGTTGGTTTGTTGGTTTGTTGGTTTGTTGGTTTGTTGGTTTGTTGGTTTGTTGGTTTGTTGGTTTGTTGGTTTGTTGGTTTGTTTGTTTGTAGGTTTTTTGGTTTGTTGGCTTGTTGGTTTGTTGGTTTGTGGGTTTGTTGGTTTGTTGGTTTGTTGGTTTGTCGGTTTGTTCGTTTGTTGGTTTCTTGGCTTGTTGGTTTGTTGGTTTGTTGGTTTTTTGGTTTGTTGGTTTATTTGTTTGTTGTTTTGTTGGTTTGTTGGTTTGTTGGTTTGTTGGTTTACTGGTTTGCTGGTTTGCTGGTTTGTTGGTTTATTGGTTTATTTGTTTGTTGGTTTGTTGGTTTGTTGGTTTGTTGTTTTGTTGGTTTGTTGGTTTGTTGGTTTGTTGGTTTGTTGTTTTGTTGCTTTGTTGGTTTGTTGGTTTGTTGGTTTGTTGGTTTGTTGGTTTGTTGGTTTGTTCGTTTCTTTGTTTGTTGGTTTGTTGGTTTGTTGGTTTGTTGGTTTGTTGGTTTGTTGGTTTGTTGGTTTGTTCGTTTGTTGGTTTGTTGGTTTGTTGGTTTGTTGGTTTTTTGGTTTGTTGGTTTGTTGTTTTGTTGCTTTGTTGGTTTGTTGGTTTGTTGGTTTGTTGGTTTGTTGGTTAGTTGGTTTGTCCGTCTGTTGGATTGTTGATATGTTGGTTTGTTCATTTGTTTGTTTGTTGGTTTGTTCGTTTGTTGGTTTGTTGGTTTGTTGGTTTGTTGGTTTGTTGGTTTGTTGGCTTGTTGGTTTGTTGGTTTGATGGTTTGTTTGTTTGTTGGTTTGTTGGTTTGTTGGTTTTTTTGTTTGTTGGTTTGCTGGTTTGTTGGTTTGTTGGTTTGTTGGTTTGTTTGTTTGTTGGTTTGTTGGTTTATTGGTTTGTCGGTTTGTTGTTTGTTTGTTTCTTGGTTTGTTGGTTTTTTGGTTTGTTGGTTTGTTGTTTTGTTGCTTTGTTGGTTTGTTGGTTTGTTGGTTTGTTGGTTTGTTGGTTAGTTGGTTTGTCCGTCTGTTGGATTGTTGATATGTTGGTTTGTTCATTTGTTTGTTTGTTGGTTTGTTCGTTTGTTGGTTTGTTGGTTTGTTGGTTTGTTGGTTTGTTGGTTTGTTGGCTTGTTGGTTTGTTGGTTTGATGGTTTGTTTGTTTGTTGGTTTGTTGGTTTGTTGGTTTTTTTGTTTGTTGGTTTGCTGGTTTGTTGGTTTGTTGGTTTGTTGGTTTGTTGGTTTGTTGGTTTGTTGGTTTGTTGGTTTGTTGGTTTGTTGGTTTGTTGGTTTGTTGGTTTGTTGGTTTGTTGGTTTGTTGGGTTGTTGGTTTGTTGTTTTGTTTGTTTGTTGGTTTGTTCGTTTGTTAGTTTGTTGGTTTGTTGGTTTGTTGGTTTGTTAGTTTGTTGGTTTGTTGGTTTGTTGGTTTGTTGGTTTGTTGGTTTGTCGGTTTGTTCGTTTGTTGGCTTGTTGGTTTGTTGGTTTGTTGGTTTGTTGGTTTGTTGGTTTTTTCATTTGTTGGTTTCTAGGCTTGTTGGTTTGTTGGTTTGTTGGTTTATTGGTTTGTTAGTTTATTTGTTTGTTGGTTTGTTGGTTTGTTGGTTTGTTGGTTTGTTGGTTTGTTGGTTTGTTGGTTTGTTGGTTTATTGGTTTGTTGGTTTGTTGGTTTGTTGGTTTGTTGGTTTGTTGGTTTGTTGGTTTCTTGGTTTGTTGGTTTGATGGTTTGTTAGTTTGTTTGATTGTTGGTTTGTTGGTTTGTTGGTTTGTTGGTTTGTTGGTTTGTTGGTTCGTTGGTTTGTTGTTTAGTTGGTTTGCGTTTTTGTTGGTTTTTTGGTTTGTCGGTTTGTTCGTTTGTTGGTTTGTTGGTTTGTTCGTTTGTTGGTTTGTTGGTTTGTTCGTTTGTTGGTTTGTTCGTTTGTTTGTTTGTTGGTTTGTTGGTTTGTTGGTTTGTTGTTTGTTGGTTTCTTGGTTTGTTGGTTTGTTGGTTTGTTGGTTTCTTGGTTTTTTGGTTTGTTCGTTTGTTCGTTTGTTCGTTTGTTGGTTTGTTGGTTTGTTGGCTTGTTAATTTGTTGGTTTGTTGGTTTCTTAGTTTATTGGTTTGTTGGTTTGTTGGTTTGTTCGTTTGTTGGTTTGTTGATTTGTTGGTTTGTTCGTTTGTTGGTTTGTTGGTTTGTTGGTTTGTTGGTTTGTTCGTTTGTTGGTTTGTTGGTTTGTTGGTTTGTTGGTTTGTTGGTTTGTTATTTTGTTGGTTTGTTGGTTTGTTGGTTTGTTGGTTTGTTGGTTTGTGGGTTTGTGGGTTAGTTGGTTTGTTTGTTTTGTTGGTTTGTTCGTTTATTGGTTTGTTGGTTTGTTGATTTGTTGTTTTGTTTGTTTGTTGGTTTGTTTGTTTGTTAGTTTGTTGGTTTGTCCGTCTGTTGGTTTGTCCGTCTGTTGGTTTGTTGATATGTTTGTTTGTTCGTTTGTTGGTTTTTTGGTTTGTTCGTTTGTTGGTTTGTTGGTTTGTTCGTTTGTTGGTTTGTTGGCTTGTTGTTTTATTGATTTATTGGTTTGTTGGTTTGTTGGTTTGTTGGTTTGTTGGTTTGTTGGTTTATTGGTTTGTTGGTTTGTTGGTTTGTTGGTTTGTTCGTTTGTTCGTTTGTTGGTTTGTTGGTTTGTTGGTTTGTTGGTTTGTTGGTTTGTTGGTTTGTTGGTCTGTTGTTTTGTTGGTTTGTTTTTTTATTTGTTTGTTGGTTTGTTGGTTTGTTGGTTTGTGCGTTTGCTGGTTTGTTGGTTTGTTGGTTTGTTGGTTTGTTGGATTGTTGGTTTGTTGGTTTCTTGGTTTGTTGGTTTGTTGGCTTGTTAGTTTGTTGGATTGTTGGTTTGTTAGTTTGTTGGTTTGTTGGTTTGTTGGTTCGTTGGTTTGTTGTTTAGTTGGTTTGCTTTTTTGTTGGTTTTTTGGTTTGTTGGTTTGTTCGTTTGTTGGTTTGTTGGTTTGTTAGTTTGTTGGTTTGTTGGTTTGTTCGTTTGTTGGTTTGTTGGTTTGTTTGTTTGTTGGTTTGTTGGTTTGTTGTTTGTTGGTTTCTTGGTTTGTTGGTTTGTTGGTTTGTTGGTTTCTTGGTTTCTTGGTTTCTTGGTTTGTTCGTTTGTTCGTTTGTTGGTTTGTTGGTTTGTTGGTTTGTTGGTTTGTTGGTTTATATGTTTGTTGGTTTCTTAGTTAATTGGTTTGTTGGTTTGCCGGTTTGTTCGTTTGTTGGTTTGTTGATTTGTTGGTTTGTTCGTTTGTTGGTTTGTTGGTTTGTTGGTTTGTTCGTTTGTTGGTTTGTTGGTTTGTTGGTTTGTTGGTTTGTTGGTTTGTTGGTTTGTTGGTTTGTTGGTTTGTTGGTTTGTAGGTTTGTTGGTTTGTTGGTTTGTTGGTTTGTGGGTTAGTTGGTTTGTTTGTTTTGTTGGTTTGTTCGTTTGTTCGTTTGTTGGTTTGTTGGTTTGTTGGTTTGTTGTTTTGTTTGTTTGTTGGTTTGTTTGTTTGTTAGTTTGTTGGTTTGTTGGTTTGTTGGTTTGTTGGTTTGTTGGTTTGTTGGTTTGTTGGTTTGTTGGTTTGTTGGTTTGTTGGTTTGTTGGTTTGTTTGTTTGTAGGTTTTTTGGTTTGTTGGCTTGTTGGTTTGTTGGTTTGTGGGTTTGTTGGTTTGTTGGTTTGTTGGTTTGTCGGTTTGTTCGTTTGTTGGTTTCTTGGCTTGTTGGTTTGTTGGTTTGTTGGTTTTTTGGTTTGTTGGTTTATTTGTTTGTTGTTTTGTTGGTTTGTTGGTTTGTTGGTTTGTTGGTTTACTGGTTTGCTGGTTTGCTGGTTTGTTGGTTTATTGGTTTATTTGTTTGTTGGTTTGTTGGTTTGTTGGTTTGTTGTTTTGTTGGTTTGTTGGTTTGTTGGTTTGTTGGTTTGTTGTTTTGTTGCTTTGTTGGTTTGTTGGTTTGTTGGTTTGTTGGTTTGTTGGTTTGTTGGTTTGTTCGTTTCTTTGTTTGTTGGTTTGTTGGTTTGTTGGTTTGTTGGTTTGTTGGTTTGTTGGTTTGTTGGTTTGTTCGTTTGTTGGTTTGTTGGTTTGTTGGTTTGTTGGTTGGTTCGTTTGTTGGTGTGCTGGTTTGTTGGTTTGTTTGTTGGTTTGTTGGTTTATTGGTTTGTCGGTTTGTTGTTTGTTTGTTTCTTGGTTTGTTGGTTTTTTGGTTTGTTGGTTTGTTGTTTTGTTGCTTTGTTGGTTTGTTGGTTTGTTGGTTTGTTGGTTTGTTGGTTAGTTGGTTTGTCCGTCTGTTGGATTGTTGATATGTTGGTTTGTTCATTTGTTTGTTTGTTGGTTTGTTCGTTTGTTGGTTTGTTGGTTTGTTGGTTTGTTGGTTTGTTGGTTTGTTGGCTTGTTGGTTTGTTGGTTTGATGGTTTGTTTGTTTGTTGGTTTGTTGGTTTGTTGGTTTTTTTGTTTGTTGGTTTGCTGGTTTGTTGGTTTGTTGGTTTGTTGGTTTGTTGGTTTGTTGGTTTGTTGGTTTGTTGGTTTGTTGGTTTGTTGGTTTGTTGGTTTGTTGGTTTGTTGGTTTGTTGGTTTGTTGGGTTGTTGGTTTGTTGTTTTGTTTGTTTGTTGGTTTGTTCGTTTGTTAGTTTGTTGGTTTGTTGGTTTGTTGGTTTGTTAGTTTGTTGGTTTGTTGGTTTGTTGGTTTGTTGGTTTGTTGGTTTGTCGGTTTGTTCGTTTGTTGGCTTGTTGGTTTGTTGGTTTGTTGGTTTGTTGGTTTGTTGGTTTTTTCATTTGTTGGTTTCTTGGCTTGTTGGTTTGTTGGTTTGTTGGTTTATTGGTTTGTTAGTTTATTTGTTTGTTGGTTTGTTGGTTTGTTGGTTTGTTGGTTTGTTGGTTTGTTGGTTTGTTGGTTTGTTGGTTTATTGGTTTGTTGGTTTGTTGGTTTGTTGGTTTGTTGGTTTGTTGGTTTTTTGGTTTTTTGGTTTGTTGGTGTGTTGGTTTGTTGGTTTGTTGGTTTGTTGGTTTGTTGGTTTGTTGGTTTGTTGGTTTGTTGGTTTCTTGGTTTGTTGGTTTGTTGGTTTGTTGGTTTGTTGGTTTGTTGGTTTGTTGGTTTGTTGGTTTGTTAGTTTGTTGGTTTGTTCTTTTGTTTGTTTGTTGATTTGTTGGTTTGTTAGTCTGTTGGTTTGTTCGTTTGTTGGTTTGTTGGTTTGTTGGTTTGTTGGTTTGTTCGTTTGTTGGTTTGTTGGTTTGTTGGTTTGTTGGTTTGTTGGTTTGTTGGTTTGTTGGTTTGTTCGTTTGTTCGTTTGTTGTTTGTTGGTTTGTTGGTTTCTCGGTTTGTTGGTTTGTTCGTTTGTCGGTTTGTTGGCTTGTTGGTTTGTTGGTTTGTTAGTTTGTTGGTTTGTTGGTTTGTTGGTTTGTTGGTTTGTTGGTTTGTTGGTTTGTTGGTTTGTTGGTTTGTTCGTTTGTTCGTTTGTTCGTTTGTTCGTTTGTTGGTTTTTTGGTTTGTTGGTTTGCTGGTTTGTTGGTTTGTTGGTTTGTTGGTTTGTTGGTTTGTTGGTTTGTTGGTTTGTTGGTTTGTTGGTTTTTTGGTTTGTTCGTTTGTTGGTTTGTTGGCTTGTTGATTTGTTGGTTTGTTGGTTTGTTGGTTTGTTGGTTTGTTGGTTTGTTGGCTTGTTGGCTTATTGGTTTGTTGGTTTGTTCGTTTGTTGGTTTGTTGGCTTGTTGGTTTGTTGGTTTGTTGGTTTGTTGGTTTGTTGGTTTGTTCGTTTGTTGGTTTGTTGGTTTGTTGGTTTGTTGGTTTGTTGGTTTGTTCGTTTGTTAGTTTGTTGGTTTATTTGTTTGTTGGTTTGTTGGTTTGTTGGTTTGTCCGTTTCTTGGTTTGTTGGTTTGTTGGTTTGTTGGTTTGTTGGTTTGTTGGTTTGTAGGTTTGTTGGTTTGTTGGTTTGTTCGTTTGTTGGTTTGTTGATTTGTTCGTTTGTTGGTTTGTTGGTTTGTTGATTTTTTGGTTTGTTGGTTTGTTGGTTTGTTGGTTTGTTGGTTTGTTGGTTTGTTGGTTTGTTGGTTTGTTGGTTTGTTGGTTTGTTGGTTTGTTGGTTTGTTGGTTTGTTGGTTTGTTGGTTTGTTGGTTTGTTGGTTTGTTAGTTTGTTAGTTTGTTGTTTTGTTGGTTTGTTGGTTTGTTTTTTTGTTGGTTTTTTGGTTTGTTGGTTTGTTGGTTTGTTGGTTTGTTGGTTTGTTCGTTTGTTGGTTTTTTGGTTTGTTGGTTTGTTGGTTTGTTGGTTTGTTGGTTTGTTGGTTTCTTGGTTTGTTGGTTTGTCGGTTTGTTGGTTTGTTGGATTGTTGGTTTGTTGGTTTGTTGGTTTGTTGGTTTGTTGGTTTGTTGGGTTGTTGGTTTGTTGGTTTGTTGGTTTGTTGGTTTGTTGTTTAGTTGGTTTGTTTTTTTATTGGTTTGTTGGTTTGTTCGTTTGTTGGTTTGTTGGTTTGTTCGTTTGTTGGTTTGTTGGTTTGTTCGTTTGTTGGTTTGTTGGTTTGTTTGTTTGTTGGTTTGTTGGTTTGTTGGTTTGTTGTTTGTTGGTTTCTTGGTTTGTTGGTTTGTTGGTTTCTTGGTTTCTTGGTTTCTTGGTTTGTTGGTTTGTTCGCTTGTTCGTTTGTTGGTTTGTTGGCTTGTTGGTTTGTTGGTTTCTTAGTTTGTTGGTTTGTTGGTTTGTTCGTTTGTTGGTTTGTTGATTTGTTGGTTTGTTCGTTTGTTGGTTTGTTGGTTGGTTGGTTTGTTCGTTTGTTGGTTTGTTCGTTTGTTCGTGTGTTAGTTTGTTGGTTTGTTGGTTTGTTGGTTTGTTGGTTTGTTGGTTTGTTGGTTTGTTGGTTTGTTGGTTTGTTGGTTTGTTGGTTTGTTCATTTTTTGCCTTGTTGGTTTGTTAGTTTGTTGGTTGGTTGGTTTGTTGGTTTGTTGGTTTGTTGGTTTGTTGGTTTGTTGGTTTGTTGGTTTGTTGGTTTGTTGGTTTGTTCGTTTGTTGTTTTCTTGGCTTGTTGGTTTGTTGGTTTGTTGGTTTGTTGGTTTATTGGTTTGTTGATTTATTTGTTTGTTGGTTTGTTGGTTTGTTGGTTTGTTGGTTTGTTCGTTTGTTGTTTTCTTGGCTTGTTGGTTTGTTGGTTTGTTGGTTTGTTGGTTTATTGGTTTGTTGATTTATTTGTTTGTTGGTTTGTTGGTTTGTTGGTTTGTTGGTTTGTTGGTTTGTTGGTTTGTTGGTTTGTTGGTTTGCTGGTTTGCTGGTTTGCTTGCTTGTTGGTTTGTTGGTTTGTTCGTTTGTTGGTTTGTTGGTTTGTTGGTTTGTTCATTTGTTGGTTTGTTGGTTTGTTGGTGTGTTGGTTTGTTGGTTTGTTGGTTTGTCCGTTTGTTGGTTTGTGGGCTTGTTGGTTTGTTGGTTTGTTGGTTTGTTGGTTTGTTGGTATGTTGGTTTGTTCGTTTGTTGGTTTGTTGGTTTGTTGGTTTGTTGGTTTGTTGGTTTGTTGGTTTGTTCGTTTGTTCGTTTGTTGTTTGTTGGTTTATTGGTTTGTTGGTTTGTTGGTTTGTTCGTTTGTCGGTTTGTTGGCTTGTTGGTTTGTTGGTTTGTTGGTTTGTTGGTTTGTTGGTTTGTTGGTTTATTGTTTTGTTTGTTTGTTGGTTTGTTCGTTTGTTAGTTTGTTGGGTTGTTGGTTTGTTGGTTTCTTGGTTTGTTAGTTTGTTGGTTTGTTGGTTTGTCCGTCTGTTTGTTTGTTGATATGTTTGTTTGTTTGTTTGTTGGTTTTTTGGTTTGTTCGTTTGTTGGTTTGTTGGTTTCTTGGTTTGTTGGTTTATTGGTTTGTTGGTTTGTTGGTTTGGTGGTTTGTTGGTTTGTTGGTTTGTTGGTTTGTTGGTTTGTTCGTTTGTTGGTTTGTTGGTTTGTTGGTTTGTTGGTTTGTTGGTTTGTTGTTTTGTTTGTTTGTTGTTTTGTTTGTTTGTTGGTTTGTTCGTTTGTTCGTTTGTTAGTTTGTTGGTTTGTTGGTTTGTTGGTTTGTTGGTTTGTTGGTTTGTTGGTTTGTTGGTTTGTTGGTTTGTTGGTTTGTTGGTTTGTTGGTTTGTTGGTTTGTTTGTTTGTTGGTTTGTTGGTTTGTTCATTTTTTGGCTTGTTGGTTTGTTAATTTGTTGGTTGGTTGGTTTGTTGGTTTGTTGGTTTGTTGGTTTGTTGGTTTGTTGGTTTGTTGGTTTGTTGGTTTGTTGGTTTGTTGGTTTGTTCGTTTGTTGGTTTCTTTGCTTGTTGGTTTGTTGGTTTGTTGGTTTGTTGGTTTATTGGTTTGTTGATTTATTTGTTTGTTGGTTTGTTGGTTTGTTGGTTTGTTGGTTTGTTGGTTTGTTGGTTCGTTGGTTTGCTGGTTTGCTGGTTTGCTGGTTTGTTGGTTTGTTGGTTTGTTCGTTTGTTGGTTTGTTGGTTTGTTGGTTTGTTCATTTGTTGGTTTGTTGGTTTGTTGGTGTGTTGGTTTGTTGGTTTGTTGGTTTGTCCGTTTGTTGGTTTGTTGGCTTGTTGGTTTGTTGGTTTGTTGGTTTGTTGGTTTGTAGGTTTGTTGGTTTGTTGGTTTGTTGGTTTGTTCGTTTGTTGGTTTGTTGATTTGCTGGTTTGTTGGTTTGCTGGTTTGTTGATTTGTTGGTTTGTTGGTTTGTTGGTTTGTTGGTTTGTTGGTTTGTTGATTTGTTGGTTTGTTGGTTTGGTGGTTTGGTGGTTTGTTGGTTTGTTGGTTTGTTGGTTTGTTGGTTTGTTGGTTTGTTGGTTTGTTGGTTTGTTGTTTTGTTGGTTTGTTTTTTTGTTGGTTTGTTGGTTTCTTGGTTTGTTCGTTTGTTGGTTTTTTGGTTTGTTGGTTTGTTGGTTTGTTGGTTTGTCGGTTTGTTGGTTTGTTGGTTTCTTGGTTTATTGGTTTGTCGGTTTGTTGGTTTGTTGGATTGTTGGTTTGCTGGTTTGTTGGTTTGTTAGTTTGTTGGTTTGTTGGTTTGGTGGTTTGTTGGTTTGTTGGTTTGTTGGTTCGTTGGTTTGTTGTTTAGTTGGTTTGTTTTTTTGTTGGGTTGTTGGTTTGTTCGTTTGTTGGTTTGTTGGTTTGTTCGATTGTTGGTTTGTTGGTTTGTTCGTTTGTTGGTTTGTTGGTTTGTTTGTTTGTTGGTTTGTTGGTTTGTTGTTTGTTGGTTTCTTGGTTTGTTGGTTTGTTGGTTTGTTGGTTTCTTGGTTTGTTGGTTTGTTCGTTTGTTCGTTTGTTAGTTTGTTAGCTTGTTGGTTTGTTGGTTTCTTAGTTTGTTGGTTTATTGGTTTTTTCGTTTGTTGGTTTGTTGATTTGTTGGTTTGTTCGTTTGTTGGTTTGTTTGTTTGTTTGTTTGTTGGTTTGTTGGTCTGTTGGTTTGTTGTTTGTTGGTTTCTTGGTTTGTTTGTTTGTTTGTTTGTTGGTTGGTTTTTTGGTTTGTTGGCTTCTTGGTTTGTTGGTTTGTTAGTTCGTTCGTTTGTTGGTCTGTTGGCTTGTTGGTTTGTTGGTTTTTTGGTTTCCAGGTTTGTTGGCTTTTTCGTTTGTTGGTTTGTTGGTTTGTCCGTCTGTTGGTTTGTTGATATGTTGGTTTGTTCGTTTGTTGGTTTTTTGGTTTGTCCGTTTGTTGGTTTGTTGGCTTGTTGATTTGTTGGTTTGTTGGTTTGTTGGTTTGTTGGTTTGTTGGCTTGTTGGCTTTTTGGTTTGTTGGTTTATTGGTTTGTTGGTTTGTTGGTTTGTTCGTTTGTTGGTTTGTTGGTTTGTTGGTTTGTTGGTTTGTTCGTTTGTTGGTTTGTTGGTTTGTTGGTTTGTTTGTTTGTTGGTTTGTTGGTTTGCTGGTTTGTCCGTTTCTTGGTTTGTTGGTTTGTTGGTTTGTAGGTTTGTTGGTTGGTTGGTTTGTTCGTTTGTTGGTTTTCTGGTTTGTTGGTTTGTTGGTTTGTTGGTTTGTTGGTTTGTTGGTTTGTTGGTTTGTTGGTTTGTCGGTTTGTTGGATTGTTGGTTTGTTGGTTTGTTGGTTTGTTGGTTTGTTGGTTTGTTGGTTTGTTGGTTTGTTGGTTTGTTGGTTTGTTGGTTCGTTGGTTCGTTGGTTTGTTGTTTAGTTGGTTTGTTTTTTTGTTGGTTTGTTGGTTTGTTGTTTGTTGGTTTCTTGGTTTGTTGGTTTGTTGGTTTGTTGGTTTCTTGTTTTCTTGGTTTGTTGGTTTGTTTGCTTGTTCGTTTGTTGGCTTGTTGGCTTGTTGGTTTGTTGGTTTCTTAGTTTGTTGGTTTGTTGGTTTGTTCGTTTGTTGGTTTGTTGATTTGTTGGTTTGTTCGTTTGTTGGTTTGTTGGTTGGTTGGTTTGTTCGTTTGTTGGTTTGTTGGTTTGTTGGTTTGTTGGTTTGTTCGTTTGTTGGTTTGTTGCTTTGTTGGTTTGTTGGTTTGTTGGTTTGTTGGTTTGTTGGTTTGTTGGTTTGTTGGTTTGTTGGTTTGTTGGTTTGTTGTTTGTTGGTTTGTTGGTTTGTTGGTTTGTTCGTTTGTTCGTTTGTTGGTTTGTTGGTTTGTTGGTTTATTGTTTTGTTTGTTTGTTGGTTTGTTCGTTTGTTAGTTTGTTGGTTTGTTGGTTTCTTGGTTTCTTGGTTTGTTGGTTTGTTCGTTTGTTGGTTTGTTGGTTTGTTGGTTTGTTGGTTTGTTGGTTTGTTGGTTTGTTCGTTCGTTGGTTTGTTGGTTTGTTGGTTTGTTGGTTTGTTGGTTTGTTGGTTTGTTGGTTTGTTGGTTTGTTGGTTTGTTGGTTTGTTGGTTTGTTCGTTTGTTGGTTTGTTGGTTTCTTGGTTTGTTGGTTTGTTCGTTTGTAGGTTTGTTGGCTTGTTGGTTTGTTGGTTTGTTGGTTTGTTGGTTTGTTGGTTTGTTGGTTTATTGTTTTGTTTGTTTGTTGGTTTGTTCGTTTGTTAGTTTGTTGGTTTGTTGGTTTGTTGGTTTCTTGGTTTGTTAGTTTGTTGGTTTGTTGGTTTTTCCGTCTGTTGGTTTGTTGATATGTTTGTTTGTTTGTTTGTTGGTTTTTTGGTTTGTTCGTTTGTTGGTTTATTGGTTTCTTGGTTTGTTGGTCTGTTGGTTTGTTGGTTTGTTGGTTTGTTGGTTTGTTGGTTTGTTGGTTTGTTGGTTTGTTGGTGTGTTGGTTTGTTCGTTTGTTGGTTTGTTGGTTTGTTGGTTTGTTGGTTTGTTGTTTTGTTTGTTTGTTGTTTTGTTTGTTTGTTGGTTTGTTCGTTTGTTCGTTTGTTAGTTTGTTGGTTTGTTGGTTTGTTGGTTTGTTGGTTTGTTGGTTTGTTGGTTTGTTGGTTTGTTGGTTTGTTGGTTTGTTGGTTTGTTCATTTTTTGGCTTGTTGGTTTGTTAGTTTGTTGGTTGGTTGGTTTGTTGGTTTGTTGGTTTGTTGGTTTGTTGGTTTGTTGGTTTGTAGGTTTGTTGGTTTGTTCGTTTGTTGGTTTCTTGGCTTGTTGGTTTGTTGGTTTGTTGGTTTGTTGGTTTATTGGTTGTTTGGTTTATTTGTTTGTTGGTTTGTTGGTTTGTTGGTTTGTTGGTTTGTTGGTTTGTTGGTTTGTTGGTTTGTTGGTTTGCTCGTTTGCTGGTTTGCCGGTTTGTTGGTTTGTTGGTTTGTTGGTTTGTTCGTTTGTTCGTTTGTTGGTTTGTTGGTTTGTTGGTTTGTTCATTTGTTGGTTTGTTGGTTTGTTGGTGTGTTGGTTTGTTGGTTTGTTGGTTTGTCCGTTTGCTGGTTTGTTGGCTTGTTGGTTTGTTGGTTTGTTGGTTTGTTGGTTTGTTGGTTTGTAGGTTTGTTGGTTTGTTGGTTTGTTGGTTTGTTCGTTTGTTGGTTTGTTGATTTGTTGGTTTGCTGGTTTGTTGATTTGTTGGTTTGTTGGTTTGTTGGTTTGTTGGTTTGTTGATTTGTTGGTTTGTTGGTTTGGTGGTTTGTTGGTTTGTTGGTTTGTTGGTTTGTTGGTTTGTTGGTTTGTTGGTTTGTTGGTTTGTTGGATTGTTGGTTTGTTGTTTTGTTGGTTTGTTTTTTTGTTGGTTTGTTGGTTTGTTGGTTTGTTGGTTTGTTGGTTTGTTCGTTTGTTGGTTTTTTGGTTTGTTGGTTTGTTGGTTTGTTGGTTTGTTGGTTTGTCGGTTTGTTGGTTTGTTGGTTTCTTGGTTTATTGGTTTGTCGGTTTGTTGGTTTGTTGGATTGTTGGTTTGTTGGTTTGTTGGTTTGTTAGTTTGTTGGTTTGTTGGTTTGTTGGTTTGTTGGTTTGTTGGTTCGTTGGTTTGTTGTTTAGTTGGTTTGTTTTTTTGTTGGGTTGTTGGTTTGTTCGTTTGTTGGTTTGTTGGTTTGTTCGATTGTTGGTTTGTTGGTTTGTTCGTTTGTTGGGGTGTTGGTTTGTTTGTTTGTTGGTTTGTTGGTTTGTTGTTAGTTGGTTTGTTGGTTTGTTGGTTTGTTGGTTTGTTGGTTTCTTGGTTTCTTGCTTTGTTGGTTTGTTCGTTTGTTCGTTTGTTAGTTTGTTAGCTTGTTGGTTTGTTGGTTTCTTAGTTTGTTGGTTTGTTGGTTTGTTGATTTGTTGGTTTGTTCGTTTGTTGGTTTGTTTGTTTGTTTGTTTGTTGGTTTGTTGGTCTGTTGGTTTGTTGTTTGTTGGTTTCTTGGTTTGTTTGTTTGTTTGTTTGTTTGTTTGTTGGTTTTTTGGTTTGTTGGCTTCTTGGTTTGTTGGTTTGTTAGTTCGTTCGTTTGTTGGTCTGTTGGCTTGTTGGTTTGTTGGTTTTTTGGTTTCCAGGTTTGTTGGCTTTTTCGTTTGTTGGTTTGTTGGTTTGTCCGTCTGTTGGTTTGTTGATATGTTGGTTTGTAAGTTTGTTGGTTTTTTGGTTTGTTCGTTTGTTGGTTTGTTGGTTTGTTGGTTTGTTGGTTTGTTGGTTTGTTGGTTTGTTGGTTTGTTGGTTTGTTGATTTGTTGGTTTGTTGGTTTGTTGGTTTGTTGGTTTGTTGGTTTGTTGGTTTGTTGGTTTGTTGGTTTGTTGGTTTGTTGGTTTGTTGGTTTGTTGGTTTGTTGGTTTTTTGGTTTGTTGGTTTGTTGGTTTGTTGGTTTGTTCGTTTTTTGTCTTGTTGGTTTGTTGGTTTGTTGGTTTGTTGGTTTGTTGGTTTGTTGGTTTGTTGGTTTGTTGGTTTGTTGGTTTGTTGGTTTGTTCGTTTGTTGGTTTCTTGGCATGTTGGTTTGTTGGTTTATTGGTTTGTTGGTTTATTTGTTTGTTGGTTTGTTGGTTTGTTGGTTTGTTGGTTTTTTGGTTTGTTGGTTTGTTGGTTTGTTCGTTTATTGGTTTGCTGGTTTCCTGGTTTGCTGGTTTGCTGGTTTGGTGGTTTATTGGTTTGTTCGTTTGTTGGTTTGTTGGTTTATTGGTTTGTTGGTTTGTTGGTTTGTTGGTTTGTTGGTTTGTTGGTTTGTTGGTTTGTTGGTTTGTTGGTTTGTTGGTTTGTTGGTTTGTTGGTTTGTTGGTTTGTTGGTTTGTTAGTTTGTTGGTTTGTTGGTTTGTTGGTTTGTTGGTTTGTTGGTTTGTTGGTTTGTTGGTTTGTTGGTTTGTTGGTTTGTTGGTTTGTTGGTTTGTTGGTTTGTTCGTTTGTTGCTTTGTTGGTTTGTTGGTTTGCTCGTTTGTTGGTTTGTTGGTTGTTGACTTGTTGGTTTGTTGATTTGTTGGTTTGTTCGTTTGTTGGTTTGTTGGTTTGTTGGTTTGTTGGTTTGTAGGTTTGTTGGTTTGTTGATTTGTTGGTTTGTTGGTTTGTTGGTTTGTTGGTTTGTTGGTTTGTTGGTTAGTTGGTTTGTTGGTTTGTTGGTATGTTGGTTCCTTGGTTTGTTGATTTGTTGGTTTGTTGGTTGTTGGCTTGTTGGTTTGTTGGTTTGTTCGTTTGTTGGTTTGTTGGCTTGTTGGTTTGTTGGTTTGTATTGGTTTGTTGGTTTCTTGGTTTCTTGGTTTGTTGGTTTCTTGGTTTGTTGGTTTGTCGGTTTGTTGGTTTGTTCGTTTGTTGGTTTGTTGGTTTGTTGGTTTATTCGTTTTTTGGTTTGTTGGTTTGTTCCTTTATTGGTTTGTTGGTTTGTTGGTTTGTTTGGTTTGTTGGTTTCTTGGTTTGTTGGTTTGTTGGTGTGTTGGTTTGTTGGTTTGTTGGTTTGTTAGTTTGTTGGTTTGTTGGTTTGTTTATTTGTTGGTTTGTTGGCTTGTTGGTTTGATGGTTTGTTGGTTTGTTGGTTTGTTGGTTTGCTGATTTGTTGGTTTGTTGGTTTGTTGGTTTTTGGTTAATTGGTTTGTTGGTTTGTATGTTTGTTGGCTTGTTGGTTTATTGGTTTGTTGGTTTGTTGGTTTGTTGATTTGTTGGTTTGTTGGATTGTTGGTTTGTTGGTTTGTTCGTTTGTTGGTTTGTTGGCTTGTTGGTTTGTTGGTTTGTTGATTTGTTGGTTTGTTGGTTTGTTGGTTTGTTGGCTTGTTGGCTTTTTGGTTTGTTGGATTGTTGGCTTTTTGGTTTGTTGGATTGTTCGTTTGTTGGTTTGTTTGTTTGTTGGTTTATTGGTTTGTTGGTTTGTTGGTTTGTTCGTTTGTTCGTTTGTTGGTTTGGTGGTTTGTTGGTTTGTTCGTTTGTTGGTTTGTTGGTTTGTTGGTTTGTTGGTTTGTTGGTTTGTTGGTTTGTTGGTTTGTTGGTTTGTTGGTTTGTTGGTTTGTTGGTTTGTTGGTTTGTTGGTTTGTTGGTTTGTTGGTTTGTTGGTTTGTTGGTTTGTTGGTTTGTTGGTTTGTTGGTTTGTTGGTTTGTTGGTTTGTTGGTTTGTTGGTTTGTTGGTTTGTTGGTTTGTTGGTTTATTAGTTTGTTCGTTTGTTGGTTTGTTGGTTTGTTGGTTTGTTGGTTTGTTGGTTTGTTGGTTTGTTGGTTTGTTGGTTTGCTTGTTTGTTCGTTTGTTGGTTTGTTGGTTTGTTGGTTTTTTGGTTTGTTGATTTATTGGTTTGTTGGTTTGTTGGTTTGTTGGTTTGTTGGTTTGTTGGTTTGTTGGTTTGTTGGTTTGTTGGTCTGTTGGTTTGTTGGTTTGTTCGTTTGTTGATTTGTTGGCTTATTGTTTTGTTGGTTTGTTGTTTTCTTGGTTTGTTGGTTTCTTGGTTTGTTGGTTTGTTAGTTTGTTGGATTGTTGGTTTGTTGGATTGTTGGTTTGTTGGTTTGTTGGTTTGTTGGCTTGTTGGTTTGTTGGTTTGTTGGTTTGTTCGTTTGTTCGTTTGTTGGTTTGGTGGTTTGTTGGTTTGTTCGTTCGTTGGTTTGTTTGTTTGTTGGTTTGTTGGTTTGTTGGTTTGTTGGTTTGCTGATTTCTTTGTTTCTTGGTTTGTTGGTTTGTTGGTTGTTGTTTTGTTGGTTTGTTGGTTTGTTGGTTTGTTGGTTTGTTGGCTTGTTGGTTTGTTGGTTTAATGGTTTGTTGGTTTGTTGGTTTGTTGGTTTGTTGGTTTGTTGGTTAGTTGGCTTGTTGGTTTTTTGGTTTGTTGGTTTGTTCGTTTGTTGCTTTGTTGGTTTGTTGGTTTGCTCGTTTGTTGGTTTGTTGGTTGTTGACTTGTTGGTTTGTTGATTTGTTGGTTTGTTCGTTTGTTGGTTTGTTGGTTTGTTGGTTTGTTGGTTTGTAGGTTTGTTGGTTTGTTGATTTGTTGGTTTGTTGGTTTGTTGGTTTGTTGGTTTGTTGGTTTGTTGGTTAGTTGGTTTGTTGGTTTGTTGGTATGTTGGTTCCTTGGTTTGTTGATTTGTTGGTTTGTTGGTTGTTGGCTTGTTGGTTTGTTGGTTTGTTCGTTTGTTGGTTTGTTGGCTTGTTGGTTTGTTGGTTTGTATTGGTTTGTTGGTTTCTTGGTTTGTTGGTTTCTTGGTTTGTTGGTTTGTCGGTTTGTTGGTTTGTTCGTTTGTTGGTTTGTTGGTTTGTTGGTTTATTCGTTTTTTGGTTTGTTGGTTTGTTCCTTCATTGGTTTGTTGGTTTGTTGGTTTGTTGGTTTGTTTGGTTTGTTGGTTTCTTGGTTTGTTGGTTTGTTGGTGTGTTGGTTTGTTGGTTTGTTGGTTTGTTGGTTTGTTGGTTTGTTGGTTTGTTTATATGTTGGTTTGTTGGCTTGTTGGTTTGATGGTTTGTTGGTTTGTTGGTTTGTTGGTTTGCTGATTTGTTGGTTTGTTGGTTTGTTGGTTTTTGGTTAATTGGTTTGTTGGTTTGTATGTTTGTTGGCTTGTTGGTTTATTGGTTTGTTGGTTTGTTGGTTTGTTGATTTGTTGGTTTGTTGGATTGTTGGTTTGTTGGTTTGTTCGTTTGTTGGTTTGTTGGCTTGTTGGTTTGTTGGTTTGTTGATTTGTTGGTTTGTTGGTTTGTTGGTTTGTTGGCTTGTTGGCTTTTTGGTTTGTTGGATTGTTGGCTTTTTGGTTTGTTGGATTGTTCGTTTGTTGGTTTGTTTGTTTGTTGGTTTATTGGTTTGTTGGTTTGTTGGTTTGTTCGTTTGTTCGTTTGTTGGTTTGGTGGTTTGTTGGTTTGTTCGTTTGTTGGTTTGTTGGTTTGTTGGTTTGTAGGTTTGTTGGTTTGTTGATTTGTTGGTTTGTTGGTTTGTTGGTTTGTTGGTTTGTTGGTTTGTTGGTTTGTTGGTTTGTTGGTTAGTTGGTTTGTTGGTTTGTTGGTATGTTGGTTCCTTGGTTTGTTGATTTGTTGGTTTGTTGGTTGTTGGCTTGTTGGTTTGTTGGTTTGTTCGTTTGTTGGTTTGTTGGCTTGTTGGTTTGTTGGTTTGTATTGGTTTGTTGGTTTCTTGGTTTGTTGGTTTCTTGGTTTGTTGGTTTGTCGGTTTGTTGGTTTGTTCGTTTGTTGGTTTGTTGTTTTGTTGGTTTATTCGTTTTTTGGTTTGTTGGTTTGTTCCTTCATTGGTTTGTTGGTTTGTTGGTTTGTTGGTTTGTTTGGTTTGTTGGTTTCTTGGTTTGTTGGTTTGTTGGTGTGTTGGTTTGTTGGTTTGTTGGTTTGTTGGTTTGTTGGTTTGTTGGTTTGTTTATTTGTTGGTTTTTTGGCTTGTTGGTTTGATGGTTTGTTGGTTTGTTGGTTTGTTGGTTTGCTGATTTGTTGGTTTGTTGGTTTGTTGGTTTTTGGTTAATTGGTTTGTTGGTTTGTATGTTTGTTGGCTTGTTGGTTTATTGGTTTGTTGGTTTGTTGGTTTGTTGATTTGTTGGTTTGTTGGATTGTTGGTTTGTTGGTTTGTTCGTTTGTTGGTTTGTTGGCTTGTTGGTTTGTTGGTTTGTTGATTTGTTGGTTTGTTGGTTTGTTGGTTTGTTGGCTTGTTGGCTTTTTGGTTTGTTGGATTGTTGGCTTTTTGGTTTGTTGGATTGTTCGTTTGTTGGTTTGTTTGTTTGTTGGTTTATTGGTTTGTTGGTTTGTTGGTTTGTTCGTTTGTTCGTTTGTTGGTTTGGTGGTTTGTTGGTTTGTTCGTTTGTTGGTTTGTTGGTTTGTTGGTTTGTTGGTTTGTTGGTTTGTTGGTTTGTTGGTTTGTTGGTTTGTTGGTTTGTTGGTTTGTTGGTTTGTTGGTTTGTTGGTTTGTTGGTTTGTTGGTTTGTTCCTTCATTGGTTTGTTGGTTTGTTGGTTTGTTGGTTTGTTGGTTTGTTTGGTTTGTTGGTTTCTTGGTTTGTTGGTTTGTTGGTGTGTTGGTTTGTTGGTTTGTTGGTTTGTTGGTTTGTTGGTTTGTTGGTTTGTTTATTTGTTGGTTTGTTGGCTTGTTGGTTTGATGGTTTGTTGGTTTGTTGGTTTGTTGGTTTGCTGATTTGTTGGTTTGTTAGTTTGTTGGTTTTTGGTTAATTGGTTTGTTGGTTTGTATGTTTGTTGGCTTGTTGGTTTATTGATTTGTTGGTTTGTTGGTTTGTTGATTTGTTGGTTTGTTGGATTGTTGGTTTGTTGGTTTGTTCGTTTGTTGGTTTGTTGGCTTGTTGGTTTGTTGGTTTGTTGATTTGTTGGTTTGTTGGTTTGTTGGTTTGTTGGCTTGTTGGCTTTTTGGTTTGTTGGATTGTTGGCTTTTTGGTTTGTTGGATTGTTCGTTTGTTGGTTTGTTTGTTTGTTGGTTTATTGGTTTGTTGGTTTGTTGGTTTGTTCGTTTGTTCGTTTGTTGGTTTGGTGGTTTGTTGGTTTGTTCGTTTGTTGGTTTTTGGTTTGTTGGTTTGTTGGTTTGTTGGTTTGTAGGTTTGTTGGTTTGTTGATTTGTTGGTTTGTTGGTTTGTTGGTTTGTTGATTTGTTGGTTTGTTGGTTTGTTGGTTAGTTGGTTTGTTGGTTTGTTGGTATGTTGGTTCCTTGGTTTGTTGATTTGTTGGTTTGTTGGTTGTTGGCTTGTTGGTTTGTTGGTTTGTTCGTTTGTTGGTTTGTTGGCTTGTTGGTTTGTTGGTTTGTATTGGTTTGTTGGTTTCTTGGTTTGTTGGTTTCTTGGTTTGTTGGTTTGTCGGTTTGTTGGTTTGTTCGTTTGTTGGTTTGTTGGTTTGTTGGTTTATTCGTTTTTTGGTTTGTTGGTTTGTTCCTTCATTGGTTTGTTGGTTTGTTGGTTTGTTGGTTTGTTTGGTTTGTTGGTTTCTTGGTTTGTTGGTTTGTTGGTGTGTTGGTTTGTTGGTTTGTTGGTTTGTTGGTTTGTTGGTTTGTTGGTTTGTTTATTTGTTGGTTTTTTGGCTTGTTGGTTTGATGGTTTGTTGGTTTGTTGGTTTGTTGGTTTGCTGATTTGTTGGTTTGTTGGTTTGTTGGTTTTTGGTTAATTGGTTTGTTGGTTTGTATGTTTGTTGGCTTGTTGGTTTATTGGTTTGTTGGTTTGTTGGTTTGTTGATTTGTTGGTTTGTTGGATTGTTGGTTTGTTGGTTTGTTCGTTTGTTGGTTTGTTGGCTTGTTGGTTTGTTGGTTTGTTGATTTGTTGGTTTGTTGGTTTGTTGGTTTGTTGGCTTGTTGGCTTTTTGGTTTGTTGGATTGTTGGCTTTTTGGTTTGTTGGATTGTTCTTTTGTTGGTTTGTTTGTTTGTTGGTTTATTGGTTTGTTGGTTTGTTGGTTTGTTCGTTTGTTCGTTTGTTGGTGTGGTGGTTTGTTGGTTTGTTCGTTTGTTGGTTTGTTGGTTTGTTGGTTTGTTGGTTTGTTGGTTTGTTGGTTTGTTGGTTTGTTGGTTTGTTGGTTTGTTGGTTTGTTGGTTTGTTGGTTTGTTGGTTTGTTGGTTTGTTGGTTTGTTGGTTTGTTGGTTTGTTGGTTTGTTGGTTTGTTGGTTTGTTGGTTTGTTGGTTTATTAGTTTGTTCGTTTGTTGGTTTGTTGGTTTGTTGGTTTGTTGGTTTGTTGGTTTATTGGTTTGTTGGTTTGTTGGTTTGTTGGTTTGTTGGTTTGCTCGTTTGTTCGTTTGTTGGTTTGTTGGTTTGTTGGTTTTTTGGTTTGTTGATTTATTGGTTTGTTGGTTTGTTGGTTTGTTGGTTTGTTGGTTTGTTGGTTTGTTGGTTTGTTGGTTTGTTGGTTTGTTGGTCTGTTGGTTTGTTGGTTTGTTCGTTTGTTGGTTTGTTGGCTTATTGGTTTGTTGGTTTGTTGGTTTCTTGGTTTGTTGGTTTCTTGGTTTGTTGGTTTGTTAGTTTGTTGGATTGTTGGTTTGTTGGATTGTTGGTTTGTTGGTTTGTTGGTTTGTTGGCTTGTTGGTTTGTTGGTTTGTTGGTTTGTTCGTTTGTTCGTTTGTTGGTTTGGTGGTTTGTTGGTTTGTTCGTTTGTTGGTTTGTTGGTTTGTTGGTTTGTTGGTTTGTTGGTTTGTTGGTTTGTTGGTTTGTTGGTTTGTTGGTTTGTTGGTTTGTTGGTTTGTTGGTTTGTGGGTTTGTTGGTTTGTTGGTTTGTTGGTTTGTTGGTTTGTTGGTTTGTTGGTTTGTTGGTTTGTTGGTTTGTTGGTTTGTTGGTTTGTTGGTTTGTTGGTTTGTTTGTTTATTAGTTTGTTCGTTTGTTTGTTTGTTGGTTTGTTGGTTTGTTGGTTTGTTGGTAAGTTGGTTTGTTGGTTTGCTGGTTTGTTCGTTTGTTGGTTTGTTGGTTTGTTGGTTTTTTGGTTTGTTGGTTTGTTGGTTTGTTGGTTTGTTGGTTTGTTGGTTTGTTGGTTTGTTGGTTTGTTGGGTTGTTGGTTTGTTGGTTTGTTGGTTTGTTGGTTTGTTGGTTTGTTGGTTTGTTGGTTTATTGGTTTGTTGGTTTGTTGGTTTGTTGGTTTGTTGGTTTGTTGGTTTGTTGGTTTGTTGGTGTGTTGGTTTGTTGGTTCGTTGATTTGTTGGTTTGTTGGTTTGTTCGTTTGTTGGTTTGTTGGTTTGTTGGTTTGTTGGTTTGTTGGTTTGTTGTTTTGTGTGTTTGTTGGTTTGTTCGTTTGTTAGGTTGTTGGTTTGTTGATTTGTTGGTTTGTTGGTTTGCTTGTTTGTTGGTTTGTTGGTTTGTAGGTTTGTTGGTTTGTTGGTTTGTTGGTTTGTTTGTTTGTTGATTTGTTGGTTTGTTGGTTTGTTGATTTCTTTGTTTCTTGGTTTGTTGGTTTGTTGGTTGTTGTTTTGTTGGTTTGTTGGTTTGTTGGTTTGTTGGTTTGTTGGCTTGTTGGTTTGTTGGTTTAATGGTTTGTTGGTTTGTTGGTTTGTTGGTTTGTTGGTTTGTTGGTTAGTTGGCTTGTTGGTTTGTTGGTTTGTTGGTTTGTTGGTTTGTTGGTTTGTTCGTTTGTTGCTTTGTTGGTTTGTTGGTTTGCTCGTTTGTTGGTTTCTTGGCTGTTGACTTGTTGGTTTGTTGATTTGTTGGTTTGTTTGTTTGTTGGTTTGTTGGTTTGTTGGTTTGTTGGTTTGTTGGTTTGTTGATTTGTTGGTTTGTTGGTTTGTTGGTTTGTTGGTTTGTTGGTTTGTTGGTTTGTTGGTTAGTTGGTTTGTTGGTTTTTTGGTTTGTTGGTATGTTGGTTCCTTGGTTTGTTGATTTGTTGGTTTGTTGGTTGTTGGCTTGTTGGTTTGTTGGTTTGTTCGTTTGTTGGTTTGTTGGTTTGTTGGTTTGTATTGGTTTGTTGGTTTCTTGGTTTGTTGGTTTCTTAGTTTGTTGGTTTGTCGGTTTGTTGGTTTGTTCGTTTGTTGGTTTGTTGGTTTGTTGGTTTATTCGTTTTTTGGTTTGTTGGTTTGTTCCTTTATTGGTTTGTTGGTTTGTTGGTTTGTTGGTTTCTTGGTTTGTTGGTTTGTTGACTTGTTGGTTTGTTGGTTTGTTGGTTTGTTGGTTTGTTGGTTTGTTGGTTTGTTGGTTTGTTGGTTTGTTTGGTTTGTTGGTTTCTTGGTTTGTTGGTTTGTTGGTGTGTTGGTTTGTTGGTTTGTTGGTTTGTTGGTTTGTTGGTTTGTTTATTTGTTGGTTTGTTGGCTTGTTGGTTTGATGGTTTGTTGGTTTGTTGGTTTGTTGGTTTGTTGATTTGTTGGTTTGTTGGTTTGTTGGTTTTTGGTTAATTGGTTTGTTGGTTTGTATGTTTGTTGGCTTGTTGGTTTATTGGTTTGTTGGTTTGTTGGTTTGTTGATTTGTTGGTTTGTTGGATTGTTGGTTTGTTGGTTTGTTCGTTTGTTGGTTTGTTGGCTTGTTGGTTTGTTGGTTTGTTGGTTTGTTGGTTTGTTGGTTTGTTGGTTTGTTGGCTTGTTGGCTTTTTGGTTTGTTGGATTGTTGGCTTTTTGGTTTGTTGGATTGTTCGTTTGTTGGTTTGTTTGTTTGTTGGTTTATTGGTTTGTTGGTTTGTTGGTTTGTTCGTTTGTTCGTTTGTTGGCTTGGTGGTTTGTTGGTTTGTTCGTTTGTTGGTTTGTTGGTTTGTTGGTTTGTTGGTTTGTTGGTTTGTTGGTTTGTTGGTTTGTTGGTTTGTTGGTTTGTTGGTTTGTTGGTTTGTTGGTTTGTTGGTTTGTTCGTTTGTTGGTTTGTTGGTTTGTTGGTTTGTTGGTTTGTTGGTTTGTTGGTTTGTTGGTTTGTTGGTTTGTTGGTTTGTTGGTTTGTTGGTTTATTAGTTTGTTCGTTTGTTGGTTTGTTGGTTTGTTGGTTTGTTGGTTTGTTGGTTTGTTGGTTTGTTGGTTTGCTGGTTTGTTCGTTTGTTGGTTTGTTGGTTTTTTGGTTTTTTGGTTTGTTGGTTTGTTGGTTTGTTGGTTTGTTGGTTTGTTGGTTTGTTGGTTTGTTGGGTTGTTGGTTTGTTGGTTTGTTGGTTTGTTGGTTTGTTGGTTTGTTGGTTTGTTGGTTTGTTGGTTTGTTGGTCTGTTGGTTTGTTGGTTTGTTCGTTTGTTGGTTTGTTGGCTTATTGGTTTGTTGGTTTGTTGGTTTCTTGGTTTGTTGGTTTCTTGGTTTGTTGGATTGTTAGTTTGTTGGATTGTTGGTTTGTTGGATTGTTGGTTTGTTGGTTTGTTGGTTTGTTGGCTTGTTGGCTTTTTGGTTTGTTGGTTTGTTCGTTTGTTGGTTTGTTGGCTTGTGTATTTGTTAGTCTATGGGTTTGTTGGTTTGTTCGTTTGTTGGTTTGTTGGTTTGTTGGTTTGTTCGTTTGTTGGTTTGTTGGTTTGTTGGTTTGTTGGTTTGTTGGTTTGTTGGTTTGTTGGTTTGTTGGTTTGTTGGTTTGTTGGTTTGTTGGTTTGTTGGTTTGTTCTTTTGTTGGTTTGTTGGCTTGTTGGTTTGTTGGTTTGTTGGTTTGTTGGTTTGTTGGTTTGTTGGTTTGTTGGTTTGTTGGTTTGTTGGTTTGTTCGTTTGTTGGTTTGTTCGTTTGTTCGTTTGTTGGTTTGTTGGTTTGTTGGTTTGTTGGTTTGTTGGTTTGTTGGTTTGTTGGTTTGTTGGATTGTTGGTTTGTTGGTTTGTTGGTTTGTTGGTTTGTCGGTTTGTTGGTTTGTTGGTTTGTTGGTTTGTTGGTTTGTTGGTTTGTTGCTTTGTTAGGTTGTTCTTTTGTTGGTTTGTTGGTTTGTTGGTTTGTTGGTTTTTGGTTAATTGGTTTGTTGGTTTGTATGTTTGTTGGTTTGTTGGTTTGTTGGTTTGTTGGATTGTTGGTTTGTTGGTTTGTTCGTTTGTTGGTTTGTTGGCTTGTTTGTTTGTTGGTTTGTTGGTTTGTTGGTTTGTTGGTTTGTTGGTTTGTTGGTTTGTTGGTTTGTTGGTTTCTTGGTTTGTTGGTTTCTTGGTTTGTTGGATTGTTGGTTTGTTAGTTTGTTGGTTTGTTGGTTTGTTGGCTTGTTGGCTTTTTGGTTTGTTGGATTGTCTTTTGTTGGTTTGTTGGCTTGTCGGTTTCTTGGTTTATTGGTTTGTTTGTTTGTTGGTTTGTTCGTGTGTTCGTTTGTTGATGTGTTGGTTTGTTGGTTTGTTTGTTTGTTGGTTTGTTATTTTGTGCGTTTGTTGGGGTGTTGGTTTGTTGGTTTGTTGGTTTGCTGGTTTGTTGGTTTGTTGGTTTGTTGGTTTGTTGGTTTGTTGGTTTGTTGGTATGTTGGTTTGTTGGTTTGTTGGTTTGTTGGTTTGTTGGTTTGTTTGTTTGCTGGTTTGTGGTTTGTTGGTTTGTTGGTTTATTGGTTTGTTGGCTTGTTGGTTTGTTGGTTTGTTGGTTTGTTGGTTTGTTGGTTTCTTGGTTTGTTGGTTTGTTGGTTTGTTGGTTTGCTGGTTTGTTGGTTTGTTGGTTTTTTGGTTTGTTGGTTTGTTCGTTTGTTGGTTTGTTGGTTTGTTCGTTTGTTGGTTTGTTGGTTTGTTGGTTTGTTGGTTTGTTGGTTTGTTGGTTTGTTCGTTTGTTTGTTTGTTTGTTTGTTGGTTTGTTGGTTTGTTGGTTTACTGGTTTGTTGGTTTGTTGGTTTTTTGGTTCGTTGGTTTGTTCGTTTGTTGGTTTGTTAGTTTGTTGGTTTGTTGGTTTGTTCGTTTTTTTGTTTTGTTGGTTTGTTGGTTTGTTGGTTTGTTGGTTTGTTGGTTTGTTGGTTTGTTGGTTTGTTGGTTTCTTGGTTTGTTGGTTTGTTGGTTTGTTGGTTTGTTGGTTTGTTGGTTTGTTCGTTTGTTGGTTTGTTGGCTTGTTGGTTTGTTGGTTTGTTGGTTTGTTGGTTTCTTGGTTTGTTGGTTTCTTGGTTTGTTGGATTGTTGGTTTGTTGGATTGTTGGTTTGTTGGTTTGTTGGTTTGTTGCCTTGTTGGCTTTTTGGTTTGTTCGTTTGTTGGTTTGTTGGCTTGTGGGTTTGTTGGTCTATTGGTTTGTTGGTTTGTTGGTTTGTTCGTTTGTTGGTTTGTTGGTTTGTTAGTTTGTTCGTTTGTTGGTTTGTTGGTTTGTTGGTTTGTTGGTTTGTTGGTTTGTTGGTTTGTTGGTTTGTTGGTTTGTTCGTTTGTTGGTTTGTTGGTTTATTGGTTTGTTGGTTTGTCGGTTTGTTGGTTTATTTGTTTGTTGGTTTGTTGGTTTGTTGGTTTGTTGGTTTGTTGGTTTGTTGGTTTGTTGGTTTGTTGGTTTGTTGGTTTGTTCGTTTGTTGGTTTGTTGGTTTGTTGGTTTGTTGGTTTGTTGGTTTGTTGGTTTGTTGGTTTGTTGATTTGTGTGTTTGTCGGTTTGTTGGTTTGTTGGTTTGTTGGTTTGTTGGTTTGTTGGTTTGTTGGGTTGTTCGTTTGTTGGTTTGTTGGTGTTTGTTGGTTTGTTGGTTTGTTGGTTTGTTGGTTTGTTGGTTTTTGGTTAATTGGTTTGTTGGTTTGTATGTTTGTTGGTTTGTTGGTTTGTTGGTTTGTTGGTTTGTTGGTTTGTTGGTTTGTTGGTTTGTTGGTTTGTTGGATTGTTGGTTTGTTGGTTTGTTCGTTTGTTGGTTTGTTGGCTTGTGGTTTTGTTGGTTTGTTGGTTTGTTGGTTTGTTGGTTTGTTGGTTTCTTGGTTTGTTGGTTTCTTGGGTTGTTGGATTGTTGTTTTGTTGGTTTGTTGGTTTGTTGGCTTGTTGGCTTTTTGGTTTGTTGGATTGTTCGTTTGTTGGTTTGTTGGCTTGTTGGTTTGTTGGTTTATTGGTTTGTTGGTTTGTTGGTTTGTTCGTGTGTTCGTTTGTTGGTTTGTTGGTTTGTTGGTTTGTTGGTTTGTTCGTTTGTTGGTTTGTTGGCTTGTTGGTTTGTTGGTTTGTTGGTTTCTTGGGTTGTTGGATTGTTGTTTTGTTGGTTTGTTGGTTTGTTGGCTTGTTGGCTTTTTGGTTTGTTGGATTGTTCGTTTGTTGGTTTGTTGGCTTGTGTGTTTGTTGGTTTGTTGGTTTGTTGGTTTGTTGGTTTGTTGGTTTGTTGGTTTGTTGGTTTGTTGGTTTATTGGCTTGTTGGTTTGTTGATTGTTTGGTTTGTTGGTTTGTTGCTTTGTTGGTTTGTTGGTTTGTTGGTTTGTTGGTTTGTTGGTTTGTTGGTTTGTTGATTTGTTGGTTTGTTGGTTTGTTGGTTTGTTGGTTTATTGGTTTGTTCGTTTGTTGGTTTGTTGGCTTGTTGGTTTGTTGGTTTGTTGGTTTGTTGGTTTGTTGGTTTATTGGTTTGTTCGTTTGTTGGTTTGTTGGCTTGTTGGTTTGTTGGTTTGTTGGTTTGTTGGTTTGTTGGTTTGTTGGTTTGTTGGTTTGTTGGTTTGTTGGTTTGTTCGTTTGTTGGTTTGTTGCTTTCTTGGTTTGTTGGTTTGTTGGTTTGTTGGTTTGTTGGTTTGTTGGTTTGTTGATTTGTTGGTTTGTTGGTTTGTTGGTTTGTTGGTTTGTTGGTTTGTTGGTTTGTTGGTTTGTTGGTTTGTTGGTTTGTTAGTTTGTTGGTTTGTTGGTTTGTTGGTTTGTTGGTTTGTTGGTTTGTTCGTTTGTTGGTTTGTTGGCTTGTTGGTTTCTTGGCTTGTTGGTTTGTTGGTTTGTTGGTTTGTTGGTTTCTTGGTTTGTTGGATTGTTGGTTTGTTGGATTGTTGGTTTGTTGGTTTGTTGGTTTGTTGGCTTGTTGGCTTTTTGGTTTGTTGGTTTGTTCGTTTGTTGGTTTGTTGGCTTGTTGGTTTGTTGGTCTATTGGTTTGTTGGTTTGTTGGTTTGTTCGTTTGTTGGTTAGTTGGTTTGTTGGTTTGATCGTTTGTTGGTTTGTTGGTTTGTTGGTTTGTTAGTTTGTTGGTTTGTTGGTTTGTTCGTTTGTTGGTTTGTTGGCTTGTTGTTTTATTGGTTTATTGGTTTGTTGGTTTGTTGGTTTGTTGGTTTGTTGGTTTGTTGGTTTGTTGGTTTGTTGGTTTGTTGGTTTGTTGGTTTGTTGTTTTGTTGGTTTGTTGGTTTGTTCGTTTGTTCGTTTGTTCGTTTGTTGGTTTGTTGGTTTGTTGGTTTGTTGGTTTGTTGGTTTGTTGGTTTGTTGGTTTGTTGGTTTGTTGGTTTGTTGGTTTGTTGGTTTGTCGGTTTGTCGGTTTTTTGGTTTGTTGGGTTGCTGGTTTGTTGGTTTGTTGGTTTGTTGGTTTGTTGGTTTGTTGGGTTGTTCGTTTGTTGGTTTGTTGGTTTGTTGGTTTGTTGGTTTGTTGGTTTGTTGGTTTGTTGGTTTGTTGGTTTGTTGGTTTTTGGTTTTTGGTTAATTGGTTTGTTGGTTTGTATGTTTGTTGGTTTGTTGGTTTGTTGGTTTATTGGTTTGTTGGATTGTTGGTTTGTTGGTTTGTTCGTTTGTTGGTTTGTTGGCTTGTTGGTGTGTTGGTTTGTTGGTTTGTTGGTTTGGTGGTTTGTTGGTTTGTTGGTTTCTTGGTTTGTTGGTTTCTTGGTTTTGTTGGCTTGTTTGTTTGTTAGTCTATGGGTTTGTTGGTTTGTTCGTTTGTTGGTTTGTTGGTTTGTTGGTTTGTTGGTTTGTTGGTTTGTTGGTTTGTTGGTTTGTTGGTTTGTTGGTTTGTTGGTTTGTTCGTTTGTTGGTTTGTTCGTTTGTTCGTTTGTTGGTTTGTTGGTTTGTTGGTTTGTTGGTTTGTTGGTTTGTTGGTTTGTTGGTTTGTTGAATTGTTGGTTTGTTGGTTTGTTGGTTTGTTGGTTTGTCGGTTTGTTGGTTTGTTGGTTTGTTGGTTTGTTGGTTTGTTGGTTTGTTGCTTTGTTAGGTTGTTCTTTTGTTGGTTTGTTGGTTTGTTGGTTTGTTGGTTTGTTGGTTTGTCGGTTTTTGGTTAATTGGTTTGTTGGTTTGTATGTTTGTTGGTTTGTTGGTTTGTTGGTTTGTTGGTTTGTTGGATTGTTGGTTTGTTGGTTTGTTCGTTTGTTGGTTTGTTGGCTTGTTGGTTTGTTGGTTTGTTGGTTTGTTGGTTTGTTGGTTTGTTAGTTTGTTGGTTTGTTGGTTTGTTGGTTTCTTGGTTTGTTGGTTTCTTGGTTTGTTGGATTGTTGGTTTGTTAGTTTGTTGGTTTGTTGGTTTGTTGGCTTGTTGGCTTTTTGGTTTGTTGGATTGTTCGTTTGTTGGTTTGTTGGCTTGTCGGTTTCTTGGTTTATTGGTTTGTTTGTTTGTTGGTTTGTTCGTGTGTTCGTTTGTTGATGTGTTGGTTTGTTGGTTTGTTGGTTTGCTGGTTTGTTGGTTTTTTGGTTTGTTGGTTTGTTGGTTTGTTGGTTTGTTGGTTTGTTGGTTTTTTGGTTTGTTGGTTTGTTGGTTTGTTGGTTTGTTGGTATGTTGGTTTGTTGGTTTGTTGGTTTGTTGGTTTGTTGGTTTGTTTGTTTGCTGGTTTGTGGTTTGTTGGTTTGTTGGTTTATTGGTTTGTTCGTTTGTTGGTTTGTTGGCTTGTTGGTTTGTTGGTTTGTTGGTTTGTTGGTTTGTTGGTTTCTTGGTTTGTTGGTTTGTTGGTTTGTTGGTTTGCTGGTTTGTTGGTTTGTTGGTTTTTTGGTTTGTTGGTTTGTTCGTTTGTTTGTTTGTTGGTTTGTTGGTTTGTTGGTTTGTTCGTTTGTTGGTTTGTTGGTTTGTTGGTTTGTTGGTTTGTTGGTTTGTTGGTTTGTTCGTTTGTTTGTTTGTTGGTTTGTTGGTTTGTTGGTTTGCTGGTTTGTTGGTTTGTTGGTTTTTTGGTTTGTTGGTTTGTTCGTTTGTTGGTTTGTTAGTTTGTTGGTTTGTTGGTTTGTTCGTTTGTTGGTTTGTTGGTTTGTTGGTTTGTTGGTTTGTTGGTTTGTTGGTTTGTTGGTTTGTTGGTTTGTTGGTTTGTTGGTTTCTTGGTTTGTTGGTTTGTTGGATTGTTGGTTTGTTGGTTTGTTCGTTTGTTGGTTTGTTGGCTTGTTGGTTTGTTGGTTTGTTCGTTTGTTGGTTTCTTGGTTTGTTGGTTTCTTGGTTTGTTGGATTGTTGGTTTGTTGGATTGTTGGCTTGTTGGTTTGTTGGTTTGCTGCCTTGTTGGCTTTTTGGTTTGTTCGTTTGTTGGTTTGTTGGCTTGTGGGTTTGTTGGTCTATTGGTTTGTTGGTTTGTTGGTTTGTTGGTTTGTTCGTTTGTTGGTTTGTTGGTTTGTTAGTTTGTTCGTTTGTTGGTTTGTTGGTTTGTTGGTTTGTTGGTTTGTTGGTTTGTTGGTTTGTTGGTTTGTTGGTTTGTTCGTTTGTTGGTTTGTTGGTTTATTGGTTTGTTGGTTTGTCGGTTTGTTGGTTTATTTGTTTGTTGGTTTGTTGGTTTGTTGGTTTGTTGGTTTGTTGGTTTGTTGGTTTGTTGGTTTGTTGGTTTGTTGGTTTGTTGGTTTGTTCGTTTGTTGGTTTGTTGGTTTGTTGGTTTGTTGGTTTGTTGGTTTGTTGGTTTGTTGGTTTGTTGATTTGTGTGTTTGTCGGTTTGTTGGTTTGTTGGTTTGTTGGTTTGTTGGTTTGTTGGTTTGTTGGGTTGATCGTTTGTTGGTTTGTTGGTGTTTGTTGGTTTGTTGGTTTGTTGGTTTGTTGGTTTGTTGGTTTGTTGGATTGTTGGTTTGTTGGTTTGTTCGTTTGTTGGTTTGTTGGCTTGTTGTTTTGTTGGTTTGTTGTTTTGTTGGTTTGTTGGTTTGTTGGTTTGTTGGTTTCTTGGTTTGTTGGTTTCTTGGGTTGTTGGATTGTTGTTTTGTTGGTTTGTTGGTTTGTTGGCTTGTTGGCTTTTTGGTTTGTTGGATTGTTCGTTTGTTGGTTTGTTGGCTTGTTGGTTTGTTGGTTTATTGGTTTGTTGGTTTGTTGGTTTGTTCGTGTGTTCGTTTGTTGGTTTGTTGGTTTGTTGGTTTGTTGGTTTGTTCGTTTGTTGGTTTGTTCGTTTGTTGGTTTGTTGGCTTGTTGGTTTGTTGGTTTGTTGGTTTCTTGGGTTGTTGGATTGTTGTTTTGTTGGTTTGTTGGTTTGTTGGCTTGTTGGCTTTTTGGTTTGTTGGATTGCTCGTTTGTTGGTTTGTTGGCTTGTATGTTTGTTGGTTTGTTGGTTTGTTGGTTTGTTGGTTTGTTGGTTTGTTGGTTTGTTGGTTTGTTGGTTTGTTGGTTTGTTGGTTTGTTGGTTTATTGGCTTGTTGGTTTGTTGATTGCTTGGTTTGTTGCTTTGTTGGTTTGTTGGTTTGTTGGTTTGTTGGTTTGTTGGTTTGTTGGTTTGTTGGTTTGTTGATTTGTTGGTTTGTTGGTTTGTTGGTTTGTTGGTTTATTGGTTTGTTCGATTGTTGGTTTGTTTGCTTGTTGGTTTGTTGGTTTGTTGGTTTGTTGGTTTGTTGGTTTATTGGTTTGTTCGTTTGTTGGTTTGTTGGTTTGTTGGTTTGTTGGTTTGTTGGTTTGTTGGTTTGTTGGTTTGTTCGTTGGTTGGTTTGTTGCTTTCTTGGTTTGTTGGTTTGTTGGTTTGTTGGTTTGTTGGTTTGTTGATTTGTTGGTTTGTTAGTTTGTTGGTTTTTTGGTTTGTTGGTTTGTTGGTTTGTTGGTTTGTTGGTTTGTTGGTTTGTTGGTTTGTTGGTTTGTTGGTTTGTTGGTTTGCTGGTTTGTTGGTTTGTTGGTTTGTTCGTTTGTTGGTGTGTTGGCTTGTTGGTTTGTTGGCTTGTTGGTTTGTTGGTTTGTTGGTTTGTTGGTTTCTTGGTTTGTTGGATTGTTGGTTTGTTGGATTGTTGGTTTGTTGGTTTGTTGGTTTGTTGGCTTGTTGGCTTTTTGGTTTGTTGGTTTGTTCGTTTGTTGGTTTGTTGGCTTGTTGGTTTGTTGGTCTATTGGTTTGTTGGTTTGTTGATTTGTTCGTTTGTTGGTTAGTTGGTTTGTTGGTTTGATCGTTTGTTGGTTTGTTGGTTTGTTGGTTTGTTAGTTTGTTGGTTTGTTGGTTTGTTCGTTTGTTGGTTTGTTGGCTTGTTGTTTTATTGGTTTATTGGTTTGTTGGTTTGTTGGTTTGTTGGTTTGTTGGTTTGTTGGTTTGTTGGTTTGTTGGTTTGTTGGTTTGTTGGTTTGTTGTTTTGTTGGTTTATTGGTTTGTTGGTTTGTTCGTTTGTTCGTTTGTTGGTTTGTTGGTTTGTTGGTTTGTTGGTTTGTTGGTTTGTTGGTTTGTTGGTTTGTTGGTTTGTTGGTTTGTTGGTTTGTTGGTTTGTTGGTTTGTTGGTTTGTCGGTTTTTTGGTTTGTTGGGTTGTTGGTTTGTTGGTTTGTTGGTTTGTTGGTTTGTTGGTTTGTTGGGTTGTTCGTTTGTTGGTTTGTTGGTTTGTTGGTTTGTTGGTTTGTTGGTTTGTTGGTTTGTTGGTTTGTTGGTTTGTTCGTTTGTTCGTTTGTTGGTTTGTTGGCTTGTTGGTGTGTTGGTTTGTTGGTTTGTTGGTTTGGTGGTTTGTTGGTTTGTTGGTTTGTTGGTTTCTTGGTTTGTTGGTTTCTTGGTTTGTTGGATTGTTGGTTTGTTGGTTTGTTGGTTTGTTGGCTTGTTGGCTTTTTGGTTTGTTGGATTGTTCGTTTGTTGGTTTGTTGGCTTGTTGGTTTGTTGGTTTATTGGTTTGTTGGTTTGTTGGTTTGTTCGTGTGTTCGTTTGTTGGTTTGTTGGTTTGTTCGTTTGTTGGTTTGTTGGTTTGTTCGTTTGTTGGTTTGTTGGTTTGTTGGTTTATTGGTTTGTTCGTTTGTTGGTTTGTTGGCTTGTTGGTTTGTTGGTTTGTTGGTTTGTTGGTTTGTTGGTTTGTTGGTTTGTTGGTTTGTTGGTTTGTTGGTTTGTTGGTTTGTTGGTTTGTTCGTTTGTTTGTTTGTTGGTTTGTTGGTTTGTTGGTTTGTTGGTTTGTTGGTTTGTTGGTTTGTTGGTTTGTTGGTTTGTTGGTTTGTTGGTTTGTTGGTTTGTTGGTTTGTTGGTTTGTTGGTTTGTTGGTTTGTTGGTTTGTTGGTTTGTTGGTTTGTTGGTTTGTTGGTTTGTTGGTTTGTTGGTTTGTTGGTTTGTTGGTTTGTTGGTTTGTTGGTTTGTTGGTTTGTTGGTTTGTTGGTTTGTTGGTTTGTTGGTTTGTTGGTTTGTTGGTTTGTTGGTTTGTTCGTTTGTTGGCTTGTTGGTTTGTTGGCTTGTTGGTTTGTTGGTTTGTTGGTTTATTGGTTTGTTGGTTTGTCGGTTTGTTGGTTTATTTGTTTGTTGGTTTGTTGGTTTGTTGGTTTGTTGGTTTGTTGGTTTGTTGGTTTGTTGGTTTGTTGGTTTGTTGGTTTGTTGGTTTGTTCGTTTGTTGGTTTGTTGGTTTGTTGGTTTGTTGGTTTGTTGGTTTGTTGGTTTGTTGGTTTGTTGATTTGTGTGTTTGTCGGTTTGTTGGTTTGTTGGTTTGTTGGTTTGTTGGTTTGTTGGTTTGTTGGGTTGATCGTTTGTTGGTTTGTTGGTGTTTGTTGGTTTGTTGGTTTGTTGGTTTGTTGGTTTGTTGGTTTGTTGGATTGTTGGTTTGTTGGTTTGTTCGTTTGTTGGTTTGTTGGCTTGTTGTTTTGTTGGTTTGTTGTTTTGTTGGTTTGTTGGTTTGTTGGTTTGTTGGTTTCTTGGTTTGTTGGTTTCTTGGGTTGTTGGATTGTTGTTTTGTTGGTTTGTTGGTTTGTTGGCTTGTTGGCTTTTTGGTTTGTTGGATTGTTCGTTTGTTGGTTTGTTGGCTTGTTGGTTTGTTGGTTTATTGGTTTGTTGGTTTGTTGGTTTGTTCGTGTGTTCGTTTGTTGGTTTGTTGGTTTGTTGGTTTGTTGGTTTGTTCGTTTGTTGGTTTGTTCGTTTGTTGGTTTGTTGGCTTGTTGGTTTGTTGGTTTGTTGGTTTCTTGGGTTGTTGGATTGTTGTTTTGTTGGTTTGTTGGTTTGTTGGCTTGTTGGCTTTTTGGTTTGTTGGATTGCTCGTTTGTTGGTTTGTTGGCTTGTATGTTTGTTGGTTTGTTGGTTTGTTGGTTTGTTGGTTTGTTGGTTTGTTGGTTTGTTGGTTTGTTGGTTTGTTGGTTTGTTGGTTTGTTGGTTTATTGGCTTGTTGGTTTGTTGATTGCTTGGTTTGTTGCTTTGTTGGTTTGTTGGTTTGTTGGTTTGTTGGTTTGTTGGTTTGTTGGTTTGTTGGTTTGTTGATTTGTTGGTTTGTTGGTTTGTTGGTTTGTTGGTTTATTGGTTTGTTCGATTGTTGGTTTGTTTGCTTGTTGGTTTGTTGGTTTGTTGGTTTGTTGGTTTGTTGGTTTATTGGTTTGTTCGTTTGTTGGTTTGTTGGTTTGTTGGTTTGTTGGTTTGTTGGTTTGTTGGTTTGTTGGTTTGTTCGTTGGTTGGTTTGTTGCTTTCTTGGTTTGTTGGTTTGTTGGTTTGTTGGTTTGTTGGTTTGTTGATTTGTTGGTTTGTTAGTTTGTTGGTTTTTTGGTTTGTTGGTTTGTTGGTTTGTTGGTTTGTTGGTTTGTTGGTTTGTTGGTTTGTTGGTTTGTTGGTTTGTTGGTTTGCTGGTTTGTTGGTTTGTTGGTTTGTTCGTTTGTTGGTGTGTTGGCTTGTTGGTTTGTTGGCTTGTTGGTTTGTTGGTTTGTTGGTTTGTTGGTTTCTTGGTTTGTTGGATTGTTGGTTTGTTGGATTGTTGGTTTGTTGGTTTGTTGGTTTGTTGGCTTGTTGGCTTTTTGGTTTGTTGGTTTGTTCGTTTGTTGGTTTGTTGGCTTGTTGGTTTGTTGGTCTATTGGTTTGTTGGTTTGTTGATTTGTTCGTTTGTTGGTTAGTTGGTTTGTTGGTTTGATCGTTTGTTGGTTTGTTGGTTTGTTGGTTTGTTAGTTTGTTGGTTTGTTGGTTTGTTCGTTTGTTGGTTTGTTGGCTTGTTGTTTTATTGGTTTATTGGTTTGTTGGTTTGTTGGTTTGTTGGTTTGTTGGTTTGTTGGTTTGTTGGTTTGTTGGTTTGTTGGTTTGTTGGTTTGTTGTTTTGTTGGTTTATTGGTTTGTTGGTTTGTTCGTTTGTTCGTTTGTTGGTTTGTTGGTTTGTTGGTTTGTTGGTTTGTTGGTTTGTTGGTTTGTTGGTTTGTTGGTTTGTTGGTTTGTTGGTTTGTTGGTTTGTTGGTTTGTTGGTTTGTCGGTTTTTTGGTTTGTTGGGTTGTTGGTTTGTTGGTTTGTTGGTTTGTTGGTTTGTTGGTTTGTTGGGTTGTTCGTTTGTTGGTTTGTTGGTTTGTTGGTTTGTTGGTTTGTTGGTTTGTTGGTTTGTTGGTTTGTTGGTTTGTTCGTTTGTTCGTTTGTTGGTTTGTTGGCTTGTTGGTGTGTTGGTTTGTTGGTTTGTTGGTTTGGTGGTTTGTTGGTTTGTTGGTTTGTTGGTTTCTTGGTTTGTTGGTTTCTTGGTTTGTTGGATTGTTGGTTTGTTGGTTTGTTGGTTTGTTGGCTTGTTGGCTTTTTGGTTTGTTGGATTGTTCGTTTGTTGGTTTGTTGGCTTGTTGGTTTGTTGGTTTATTGGTTTGTTGGTTTGTTGGTTTGTTCGTGTGTTCGTTTGTTGGTTTGTTGGTTTGTTCGTTTGTTGGTTTGTTGGTTTGTTCGTTTGTTGGTTTGTTGGTTTGTTGGTTTATTGGTTTGTTCGTTTGTTGGTTTGTTGGCTTGTTGGTTTGTTGGTTTGTTGGTTTGTTGGTTTGTTGGTTTGTTGGTTTGTTGGTTTGTTGGTTTGTTGGTTTGTTGGTTTGTTGGTTTGTTCGTTTGTTTGTTTGTTGGTTTGTTGGTTTGTTGGTTTGTTGGTTTGTTGGTTTGTTGGTTTGTTGGTTTGTTGGTTTGTTGGTTTGTTGGTTTGTTGGTTTGTTGGTTTGTTGGTTTGTTGGTTTGTTGGTTTGTTGGTTTGTTGGTTTGTTGGTTTGTTGGTTTGTTGGTTTGTTGGTTTGTTGGTTTGTTGGTTTGTTGGTTTGTTGGTTTGTTGGTTTGTTGGTTTGTTGGTTTGTTGGTTTGTTGGTTTGTTGGTTTGTTGGTTTGTTGGTTTGTTGGTTTGTTCGTTTGTTGGCTTGTTGGTTTGTTGGCTTGTTGGTTTGTTGGTTTGTTGGTTTGTTGGTTTCTTGGTTTGTTGGATTGTTGGTTTGTTGGATTGTTGGTTTGTTGGTTTGTTGGTTTGTTGGCTTGTTGGCTTTTTGGTTTGTTGGTTTGTTGGTTTGTTGGCTTGTTGGTTTGTTGGTCTATTGGTTTATTGGTTTGTTGGTTTGTTCGTTTGTTGGTTAGTTGGTTTGTTGGTTTGATCGTTTGTTGGTTTGTTGGTTTGTTGGTTTGTTAGTTTGTTGGTTTGTTGGTTTGTTGGTTTGTTGGTTTGTTGGTTTATTGGTTTGTTGTTTTGTTGGTTTGTTGGTTTGTTGGTTTGTTCGTTTGTTGGTTTGTTGGTTTGTTGGTTTGTTGGTTTGTTGGTTTGTTGGTTTGTTGGTTTGTTGGTTTGTTGGTTTGTTGGTTTGTTGGTTTGTTGGTTTGTCGGTTTTTTGGTTTGTTGGTTTGTTGGTTTGTTGGTTTGTTGGTTTGTTGGTTTGTTGGTTTGTTGGTTTGTTGGGTTGTTCGTTTGTTGGTTTGTTGGTTTGTTGGTTTGTTGGTTTGTTGGTTTGTTGGTTTGTTGGTTTGTTGGTTTTTGGTTAATTGGTTTGTTGGTTTGTATGTTTGTTGGATTGTTGGTTTGTTGGTTTATTGGTTTGTTGGATTGTTGGTTTGTTGGTTTGCTGGCTTGTTGGTGTGTTGGTTTGTTGGTTTGTTGGTTTGGTGGTTTGTTGGTTTGTTGGTTTCTTGGTTTGTTGGTTTCTTGGTTTGTTGGATTGTTGGTTTGTTGGTTTGTTGGTTTGTTGGCTTGTTGGTTTGTTGGTTTGTTGGTTTGTTGGTTTGTTGGTTTGTTGGTTTGTTGGTTTGTTGGTTTGTTGGTTTGTTGGTTTGTTGGTTTGTTGGTTTGTTGGTTTGTTGGTTTGTTGGTTTGTTGGTTTGTTGGTTTGTTGGTTTGTTGGTTTGTTGGTTTGTTGGTTTGTTGGTTTGTTGGTTTGTTGGTTTGTGGTTTGTTGGTTTGTTGGTTTGTTGGTTTGTTGGTTTGTTCGTTTGTTGGTTTGTTCGTTTGTTGGTTTGTTGGTTTGTTTGTTTGTTGGTTTGTTGGTTTCTTGGTTTGTTGGTTTCTTGGTTTGTTGGATTGTTGGTTTGTTGGTTTGTTCGTTTGTTGGTTTGTTCGTTTGTTGGTTTGTTGGCTTGTTGGTTTGTTGGTCTATTGGTTTGTTGGTTTGTTGGTTTGTTCGTTTGTTGGTTTGTTGGTTTGTTGGTTTGTTCGTTTGTTAGTTTGTTGGTTTGTTGGTTTGTTGGTTTGTTGGTTTGTTGGTTTGTTGGTTTGTTTGTTTGTTGGTTTGTTGGTTTGTTGGTTTGTTGGTTTGTTGGTTTGTTGGTTTGTTGGTTTGTTGGTTTGTTGGTTTGTTCGTTTGTTGGTTGGTTTGTTGGTTTGTTGGTTTGTTCGTTTGTTGGTTGGTTGGTTTGTTTGTTTGTTGGTTTGTTGGTTTGTTGGTTTGTTGGTTTGTTGGTTTGTTGGTTTGTTGGTTTGTTGGTTTGTTCGTTTGTTGGTTGGTTGGTTTGTTGGTTTGTTGGTTTGTCGGTTTGTTGGTTTGTTTGTTTGTTGGTTTGTTAGTTTGTTGGTTTGTTGGTTTGTTGGGTTGTTCGTTTGTTGGTTTGTTCGTTTGTTGGTTTGTTGGTTTGTTGGTTTGTTGGTTTGTTCGTTTTTGGTTAATTGGTTTGTTGGTTTGTATGTTTGTTGGTTTGTTGGTTTGTATGTTTGTTGGTTTGTTGGATTGTTGGTTTGTTGGTTTGTTGGTTTGTTCGTTTTTTGGTTTGTTGGCTTGTTGATTTGTTGGTTTGTTGGTTTGTTGGTTTGTTGGTTTGTTGGTTTGTTGGTTTGTTGGTTTGTTGCTTTCTTGGTTTCTTGGTTTGTTGGATTGTTGGTTTGTTGGTTTGTTGGTTTGTTGGTTTGTTGGTTTGTTGGTTTGTTGGTTTGTTGGTTTGTTCGTTTGTTGTTTGGTTGGTTTGTTGGTTTGTTGATTTGTTGGTTTGTTGGTTTGTTGGTTTGTTGGTTTGTTGATTTGTTGGTTTGTCGGTTTGTTGGTTTGTTGGTTTGTTGGTTTGTTGGTTTGTTGGTTTGTTGGTTTGTTGGTTTGTTGGGTTGTTCGTTTGTTGGTTTGTTCGTTTGTTGGTTTGTTGGTTTGTTGGTTTCCTGGTTTGTTGGTTTGTTGGTTTGTTCGTTTGTTGGTTTGTTGGCTTGTTGGTTTGTTGGCTTGTTGGTTTGTTGGTTTGTTGGTTTGTTGGTTTGTTGGTTTGTTGGTTTGTTGGATTGTTGGTTTGTTGGATTGTTGGTTTGTTGGTTTGTTGGTTTGTTGGCTTGTTGGCTTTTTGGTTTGTTGGTTTGTTCGTTTGTTGGTTTGTTTGCTTGTTGGTTTGTTGGTCTATTGGTTTGTTGGTTTGTTCGTTTGTTGGTTAGTTGGTTTGTTGGTTTGATCGTTTGTTGGTTTGTTGGTTTGTTGGTTTGTTAGTTTGTTGGTTTGTTGGTTTGTTCGTTTGTTGATTTGTTGGCTTGTTGTTTTATTGGTTTATTGGTTTGTTGGTTTGTTGGTTTGTTGGTTTGTTGGTTTGTTGGTTTGTTGGTTTGTTGTTTTGTTGGTTTATTGGTTTGTTGGTTTGTTCGTTTGTTCGTTTGTTGGTTTGTTGGTTTGTTGGTTTGTTGGTTTGTTGGTTTGTTGGTTTGTTGGTTTGTTGGTTTGTTGGTTTGTTGGTTTGTCGGTTTTTTGGTTTGCTGGGTTGTTGGTTTGTTGGTTTGTTGGTTTGTTGGTTTGTTGGTTTGTTGGGTTGTTCGTTTGTTGGTTTGTTGGTTTGTTGGTTTGTTGGTTTGTTGGTTTGTTGGTTTGTTGGTTTGTTGGTTTGTTGGTTTGTTGGTTTTTGGTTAATTGGTTTGTTGGTTTGTATGTTTGTTGGTTTGTTGGTTTGTTGGTTTATTGATTGGTTGGATTGTTGGTTTGTTGGTTTGTTCGTTTGTTGGTTTGTTGGCTTGTTGGTGTGTTGGTTTGTTGGTTTGTTGGTTTGGTGGTTTGTTGGTTTGTTGGTTTCTTGGTTTGTTGGTTTCTTGGTTTGTTGGATTGTTGGTTTGTTGGTTTGTTGGTTTGTTGGCTTGTTGGCTTTTTGGTTTGTTGGATTGTTCGTTTGTTGGTTTGTTGGCTTGTTGGTTTGTTGGTTTATGGGTTTGTTGGTTTGTTGGTTTGTTCGTGTGTTCGTTTGTTGGTTTGTTGGTTTGTTGGTTTGTTCGTTTGTTGGTTTGTTGGTTTGTTCGTTTGTTGTTTTGTTGGTTTGTTGGTTTATTGGTTTGTTCGTTTGTTGGTTTGTTGGCTTGTTGGTTTGTTGGTTTGTTGGTTTGTTGGTTTGTTGGTTTGTTGGTTTGTTGGTTTGTTGGTTTGTTGGTTTGTTGGTTTGTTCGTTTGTTTGTTTGTTGGTTTGTTGGTTTGTTGGTTTGTTGGTTTGTTGGTTTGTTGGTTTGTTGGTTTGTTGGTTTGTTGGTTTGTTGGTTTGTTGGTTTGTTGGTTTGTTGGTTTGTTGGTTTGTTGGTTTGTTGGTTTGTTGGTTTGTTGGTTTGTTGGTTTGTTGGTTTGTTGGTTTGTTGGTTTGTTGGTTTGTTGGTTTGTTGGGTTGTTGGTTTGTTGGTTTGTTGGTTTGTTCGTTTGTTGGTTTGTTGGCTTGTTGGTTTGTTGGCTTGTTGGTTTGTTGGTTTGTTGGTTTGTTGGTTTCTTGGTTTGTTGGATTGTTGGTTTGTTGGATTGTTGGTTTGTTGGTTTGTTGGCTTGTTGGCTTTTTGGTTTGTTGGTTTGTTCGTTTGTTGGTTTGTTGGCTTGTTGGTTTGTTGGTCTTTTGGTTTGTTGGTTTGTTGGTTTGTTCGTTTGTTGGTTAGTTGGTTTGTTGGTTTGATCGTTTGTTGGTTTGTTGGTTTGTTGGTTTGTTAGTTTGTTGGTTTGTTGGTTTGTTGGTTTGTTGGTTTGTTGGTTTGTTGGTTTGTTGGTTTATTGGTTTGTTGTTTTGTTGGTTTGTTGGTTTGTTGGTTTGTTCGTTTGTTCGTTTGTTGGTTTGTTGGTTTGTTGGTTTGTTGGTTTGTTGGTTTGTTGGTTTGTTGGTTTGTTGGTTTGTTGGTTTGTTGGTTTGTTGGTTTGTCGGTTTTTTGGTTTGTTGGTTTGTTGGTTTGTTGGTTTGTTGGTTTGTTGGTTTGTTGGGTTGTTCGTTTGTTGGTTTGTTGGTTTGTTGGTTTGTTGGTTTGTTGGTTTGTTGGTTTGTTGGTTTGTTGGTTTTTGGTTAATTGGTTTGTTGGTTTGTATGTTTGTTGGATTGATGGTTTGTTGGTTTATTGGTTTGTTGGATTGTTGGTTTGTTGGTTTGTTCGTTTGTTGGTTTGTTGGCTTGTTGGTGTGTTGGTTTGTTGGTTTGTTGGTTTGGCGGTTTGTTGGTTTGTTGGTTTCTTGGTTTGTTGGTTTCTTGGTTTGTTGGATTGTTGGTTTGTTGGTTTGTTGGTTTGTTGGCTTGTTGGCTTTTTGGTTTGTTGGATTGTTCGTTTGTTGGTTTGTTGGCTTGTTGGTTTGTTGGTTTATTGGTTTGTTGGTTTGTTAGTTTGTTCGTGTGTTCGTTTGTTGGTTTGTTGGTTTGTTGGTTTGTTCGTTTGTTGGTTTGTTGGTTGTTCGTTTGTTGGTTTGTTGGTTTGTTGGTTTATTGGTTTGTGCGTTTGTTGGTTTCTTGGCTTGTTGGTTTGTTGGTTTGTTGGTTTGTTGGTTTGTTGGTTTGTTGGTTTGTTGGTTTGTTGGTTTGTTGGTTTGTTGGTTTGTTGGTTTGTTGGTTTGTTGGTTTGTTGGTTTGTTCGTTTGTTTGTTTGTTGGTTTGTTGGTTTGTTGGTTTGTTGGTTTGTTGGTTTGTTGGTTTGTTGGTTTGTTGGTTTGTTGGTTTGTTGGTTTGTTGGTTTGTTGGTTTGTTGGTTTGTTGGTTTGTTGGTTTGTTGGTTTGTTGGTTTGTTGGTTTGTTGGTTTGTTGGTTTGTTGGTTTGTGGTTTGTTGGTTTGTTGGTTTGTTGGTTTGTTGGTTTGTTCGTTTGTTGGTTTGTTGTCTTGTTGGTTTGTTGGTTTGTTTGTTTGTTGGTTTGTTGGTTTCTTGGTTTGTTGGTTCCTTGGTTTGTTGGATTGTTGGTTTGTTGGTTTGTTCGTTTGTTGGTTTGTTCGTTTGTTGGTTTGTTGGCTTGTTGGATTGTTGGTCTATTGGTTTGTTGGTTTGTTCGTTTGTTGGTTTGTTGGTTTGTTGGTTTGTTCGTTTGTTGGTTTGTTGGTTTGTTGGTTTGTTGGTTTGTTGGTTTGTTGGTTTGTTGGTTTGTTGGTTTGTTGGTTAGTTCGTTTGTTGGTTTGTTGGTTTGTTGGCTTGTTGTTTTATTGGTTTGTTGGTTTGTTGGTTTGTTGGTTTGTTGGTTTGTTGGTTTGTTGGTTTGTTGGTTTGTTGGTTTGTTGGTTTGTTGGTTTGTTCGTTTGTTGGTTGGTTGGTTTGTTGGTTTGTTGATTTGTTGGTTTGTTGGTTTGTTGGTTTGTTGGTTTGTTGATTTGTTGGTTTGTCGGTTTGTTGGTTTGTTGGTTTGTTGGTTTGTTGGTTTGTTGGTTTGTTGGTTTGTTGGGTTGTTCGTTTGTTGGTTTGTTCGTTTGTTGGTTTGTTGGTTTGTTGGTTTGTTGGTTTGTTCGTTTTTGGTTAATTGGTTTGTTGGTTTGTATGTTTGTTGGTTTGTTGGTTTGTATGTTTGTTGGTTTGTTGGATTGTTGGTTTGTTGGTTTGTTGGTTTGTTCGTTTTTTGGTTTGTTGGCTTGTTGGTTTGTTGGTTTGTTGGTTTGTTGGTTTGTTGGTTTGTTGGTTTGTTGGTTTGTTGATTTCTTGGTTTCTTGGTTTGTTGGATTGTTGGTTTGTTGGTTTGTTGGTTTGTTGGTTTGTTGGTTTGTTGGTTTGTTGGTTTGTTCGTTTGTTGGTTGGTTGGTTTGTTGGTTTGTTGATTTGTTGGTTTGTTGGTTTGTTGGTTTGTTGGTTTGTTGGTTTGTTGATTTGTTGGTTTGTCGGTTTGTTGGTTTGTTGGTTTGTTGGTTTGTTGGTTTGTTGGTTTGTTGGTTTGTTGGTTTGTTGGTTTGTTGGGTTGTTCGTTTGTTGGTTTGTTCGTTTGTTGGTTTGTTGGTTTGTTGGTTTGTTGGTTTGTTCGTTTTTGGTTAATTGGTTTGTTGGTTTGTATGTTTGTTGGTTTGTTGGTTTGTATGTTTGTTGGTTTGTTGGATTGTTGGTTTGTTGGTTTGTTGGTTTGTTCGTTTTTTGGTTTGTTGGCTTGTTGGTTTGTTGGTTTGTTGGTTTGTTGGTTGTTGGTTTGTTGGTTTGTTGGTTTGTTGATTTCTTGGTTTCTTGGTTTGTTGGATTGTTGGTTTGTTGGGGTGTTGGTTTGTTGGATTGTTGGCTTTTTGGTTTGTTGGATTGTTCGTTTGTTGGTTTGTTGGCTTGTTGGTTTGTTGGTTTATTGGTTTGTTGGTTTGTTGGTTTGTTGGTTTGTTCGTGTGTTCGTTTGTTGGTTTGTTGGTTTGTTGGTTTGTTTGTTTGTTGGTTTATTGGTTTGTTCGTTTGTTGGCTTGTTGGTTTGTTGGTTTGTTGGTTTGTTGGTTTGTTGGTTTGTTAGTTTGTTGGTTTGTTGGTTTGTTGGTTTGTTGGTTTGTTGGTTTGTTGGTTTGTTGGTTTGTTGGTTTGTTGGTTTGTTGGTTTGTTGGTTTGTTGGTTTGTTGGTTTGTTGGTTTGTTGGTTTGTTGGTTTGTTGGTTTGTTGGTTTGTGGTTTGTTGGTTTATTGGTTTGTTGATTTGTTGGTTTGTTGGTTTGTTTGTTTGTTGGTTTTTTGGCTTGTTGGTTTGTTGGTTTGTTGGTTTGTTGGTTTCTTGGTTTGTTGGTTTCTTGGTTTGTTGGATTGTTGGTTTGTTGGATTGTTGGTTTGTTGGTTTGTTGGTTTGTTGGCTTGTTGGCTTTTTGGTTTGTTGGTTTGTTCGTTTGTTGGTTTGTTGGCTTGTTGGTTTGTTGGTCTATTGGTTTGTTGGTTTGTTGGTTTGTTCGTTTGTTGGTTTGTTGGTTTGTTGGTTTGTTGGTTTGTTGGTTTGTAGGTTTGTTGATTTCTTGGTTTCTTGGTTTGTTGGATTGTTGGATTGTTGGTTTGTTGGTTTGTTGGTTTGTTGGATTGTTGGCTTTTTGGTTTGTTGGATTGTTCGTTTGTTGGTTTGTTGGCTTGTTGGTTTGGTGGTTTATTGGTTTGTTGGTTTGTTGGTTTGTTCGTGTGTTCGTTTGTTGGTTTGTTGGTTTGTTGGCTTGTTGATTTGTTGGTCTATTGGTTTGTTGGTTTGTTGGTTTGTTCGTTTGTTGGTTTGTTGGTTTGTTGGTTTGTTGGTTTGTTGGTTTGTTGGCTTGTTGGTTTGTTGGTCTATTGGTTTGTTGGTGTGTTGGTTTGATCGTTTGTTGGTTTGTTGGTTTGCTGGTTTGTTGGTTTGTTGGTTTGTTGGTTTGTTGGTTTGTTGGTTTTTTGGTTTTTTGGTTTGTTGGTTTGTTGGTTTGTTGGTTTGTTGGTTTGTTCGTTTGTTGGTTTGTTGGCTTATTGGTTTATTGGTTTGTTGGTTTGTTGGTTTGTTCGTTTGTTGGTTTGTTGGTTTGTTGGTTTGTTAGTTTGTTGGTTTGTTGCTTTGTTGGTTTGTTGGTTTGTTGGTTTGTTGGTTTGTTGGTTTGTTGTTTTGTTGTTTTGTTGGTTTGTTGGTTTGTTGGTTTGTTGGTTTGTTGGTTTGTTGGTTTGTTGGGTTGTTGGTTTGTTAGTTTGTCGACTTGTTGGTTTGTTGGTTTGTTGGTTTGTTGGTTTGTTGGTTTGTTGGTTTGTGGTTTTGTTGGTTTGTTTTTTTATTGGTTTGTTGGTTTGTTGGTTTGGTCGTTTGTTGGTTTGTTGATTTCTTGGTTTCTTGGTTTGCTGGATTGTTGGTTTGTTGGTTTATTGGTTTGTTGGATTGTTGGCTTTTTGGTTTGTTGGATTGTTCGTTTCTTGGTTTGTTGGCTTGTTGGTTTGTTGGTTTACTGGTTTGTTGGTTTGTTGGTTTGTACGTGTGTTCGTTTGTTGGTTTGTTGGTTTGTTGGTTTGTTGGTTTGTTGGTTTGTTGGTTTGTTGGTTTGTTCGTTTGTTGGTTTGTTGGTTTGTTGGTTTGTTGGTTTGTTGGTTTGTTGGTTTGTTGGTTTGTTGGTTTGTTGGTTTGTTGGTTTGTTGATTTTTTGGTTTGTTGGTTTGTTGGTTTGTTGGTTTGTTGGTTTGTTGGTTTGTTGGTTTGTTGGTTTGTTGGTTTGTTGGTTTGTTGGTTTGTTGGTTTGTTGGTTTGTTGGTTTGTTGGTTTGTTGGTTTGTTGATTTTTTGGTTTGTTGGTTTGTTGGTTTGTTGGTTTGTTGGTTTGTTGGTTTGTTGGTTTGTTGGTTTGTTGGTTTGTTGGTTTGTTGGTTTGTTGGTTTGTTGGTTTGTTGGTTTGTTGGTTTGTTGGTTTGTTGGTTTGTTGGTTTGTTCGTTTGTTGGTTTGTGGTTTGTTCGTTTGTTGGTTTGTTCGTTTGTTGGTTTGTTGGTTTGTTCGTTTGTTGGTTTGTTGGCTTGTTGGTTTGTTGGTTTGTTGGTTTGTTGGTTTGTTGGTTTCTTGGTTTGTTGGTTTCTTGGTTTGTTGGATTGTTGGTTTGTTGGATTGTTGGTTGATTGGTTTGTTGGTTTGTTGGCTTGTTGGATTTTTGGTTTGTTGGTTTGTTCGTTTGTTGGTTTGTTGACTTGTTGGTTTGTTGGTCTATTGGTTTGTTGGTTTGTTGGTTTGTTCGTTTGTTGGCTTGTTGGTTTGTTGGTTTGTTGGCTTGTTGGTTTGTTGGTCTATTGGTTTGTTGGTGTGTAGGTTTGTTCGTTTGTTGGTTTGTTGGTTTGTTGGTTTGTTGGTTTGTTGGTTTTTTGGTTTTTTGGTTTGTTGGTTTGTTGGTTTGTTGGTTTGTTGGTTTGTTGGTTTGTTGGTTTGTTGGTTTGTTGGTTTGTTGGTTTGTTGATTTGTTGGTTTGTTGGTTTGTTGGTTTGTTGGTTTGTTGGTTTGTTGGTTTGTTGGTTTGTTGGTTTGTTGGTTTGTTGGTTTGTTGGTTTGTTGGTTTGTTGGTTTGTTGGTTTGTTGGTTTGTTGGTTTGTTGGTTTGTTGGTTTGTTGGTTTGTTGGTTTGTTGGTTTGTGGTTTGTTGGTTTATTGGTTTGTTGGTTTGTTGGTTTGTTGGTTTGTTCGTTTGTTGGTTTGTTGGCTTGTTGGTTTGTTGGTTTGTTGGTTTGTTGGTTTGTTGGTTTCTTGGTTTGTTGGTTTTTTAGTTTGTTCGTTTGTTGGTTTGTTGGCTTGTTGGTTTGTTGGTCTATTGGTTTGTTGGTTTGTTGGGTTGTTCGTTTGTTGGTTTGTTGGTTTGTTGGTTTGTTGGTTTGTTGGTTTGTTGGTTTGTAGGTTTGTTGATTTCTTGGGTTCTTGGTTTGTTGGATTGTTGGTTTGTTGGTATGTTGGTTTGTTGGATTGTTGGCTTTTTGGTTTGTTGGATTGTTCGTTTGTTAGTTTGTTGGTTTGTTGGTTTATTGGTTTGGTGGTTTATTGGTTTGTTGGTTTGTTGGTTTGTTCGTGTGTTCGTTTGTTGGTTTGTTGGTTTGTTGGCTTGTTGGTTTGTTGGTCTATTGGTTTGTTGGTTTGTTGGTTTGTTCGTTTGTTGGTTTGTTGGTTTGTTGGTTTGTTGGCTTGTTGGTTTGTTGGTCTATTGGTTTGTTGGTGTGTGGGTTTGTTCGTTTGTTGGTTTGTTGGTTTGTTGGTTTGTTGGTTTGTTGGTTTGTTGGTTTGTTGGTTTGTTGGTTTGTTGGTTTTTTGGTTTGTTGGTTTGTTGGTTTGTTGGTTTGTTGGTTTGTTGGTTTGTTGGTTTGTTGGTTTGTTGGTTTGTTGGTTTGTTGGTTTGTGGTTTGTTGGTTTATTGGTTTGTTCGTTTGTTGGTTTGTTGGTTTGTTCGTTTGTTGGTTTGTTGGCTTGTTGGTTTGTTGGTTTGTTGGTTTGTTGGTTTGTTGGTTTGTTGGTTTGTTGGTTTCTTGGTTTGTTGGATTGTTGGTTTGTTGGATTGTTGGTTGATTGGTTTGTTGGTTTGTTGGCTTGTTGGATTTTTGGTTTGTTGGTTTGTTCGTTTGTTGGTTTGTTGACTTGTTGGTTTGTTGGTCTATTGGTTTGTTGGTTTGTTGGTTTGTTCGTTTGTTGGTTTGTTGGTTTGTTGGTTTGTTGGCTTGTTGGTTTGTTGGTTTGTTGGTTTGTTGGTTTGTTGGTTTGTTGGTTTGTTGGTTTGTTGGGTTGTTCGTTTGTTGGTTTGTTCGTTTGTTGGTTTGTTGGTTTGTTGGTTTGTTGGTTTGTTGGTTTGTTGGTTTGTTGGTTTGTTGGTTTGTTGGTTTGTTGGTTTGTTGGTTTGTGGTTTGTTGGTTTATTGGTTTGTTGATTTGTTGGTTTGTTGGTTTGTTTGTTTGTTGGTTTGTTGGCTTGTTGGTTTGTTGGTTTGTTGGTTTGTTGGTTTCTTGGTTTGTTGGTTTCTTGGTTTGTTGGATTGTTGGTTTGTTGGATTGTTGGTTTGTTGGTTTGTTGGTTTGTTGGCTTGTTGGCTTTTTGGTTTGTTGGTTTGTTCGTTTGTTGGTTTGTTGGCTTGTTGGTTTGTTGGTCTATTGGTTTGTTGGTTTGTTGGTTTGTTCGTTTGTTGGTTTGTTGGTTTGTTGGTTTGTTGGTTTGTTGGTTTGTAGGTTTGTTGATTTCTTGGTTTCTTGGTTTGTTGGATTGTTGGTTTGTTGGTTTGTTGGTTTGTTGGATTGTTGGCTTTTTGGTTTGTTGGATTGTTCGTTTGTTGGTTTGTTGGCTTGTTGGTTTGGTGGTTTATTGGTTTGTTGGTTTGTTGGTTTGTTCGTGTGTTCGTTTGTTGGTTTGTTGGTTTGTTGGCTTGTTGATTTGTTGGTCTATTGGTTTGTTGGTTTGTTGGTTTGTTCGTTTGTTGGTTTGTTGGTTTGTTGGTTTGTTGGTTTGTTGGCTTGTTGGTTTGTTGGTCTATTGGTTTGTTGGTGTGTTGGTTTGATCGTTTGTTGGTTTGTTGGTTTGCTGGTTTGTTGGTTTGTTGGTTTGTTGGTTTGTTGGTTTGTTGGTTTTTTGGTTTTTTGGTTTGTTGGTTTGTTGGTTTGTTGGTTTGTTGGTTTGTTCGTTTGTTGGTTTGTTGGCTTATTGGTTTATTGGTTTGTTGGTTTGTTGGTTTGTTCGTTTGTTGGTTTGTTGGTTTGTTGGTTTGTTAGTTTGTTGGTTTGTTGCTTTGTTGGTTTGTTGGTTTGTTGGTTTGTTGGTTTGTTGGTTTGTTGTTTTGTTGTTTTGTTGGTTTGTTGGTTTGTTGGTTTGTTGGTTTGTTGGTTTGTTGGGTTGTTGGTTTGTTGGTTTGTCGGCTTGTTGGTTTGTTGGTTTGTTGGTTTGTTGGTTTGTTGGTTTGTTGGTTTGTGGTTTTGTTGGTTTGTTTTTTTATTGGTTTGTTGGTTTGTTGGTTTGTTGGTTTGGTCGTTTGTTGGTTTGTTGATTTCTTGGTTTCTTGGTTTGCTGGATTGTTGGTTTGTTGGTTTATTGGTTTGTTGGATTGTTGGCTTTTTGGTTTGTTGGATTGTTCGTTTGTTGGTTTGTTGGCTTGTTGGTTTGTTGGTTTACTGGTTTGTTGGTTTGTTGGATTGTTCGTGTGTTCATTTGTTGGTTTGTTGGTTTGTTGGTTTGTTGGTTTGTTGGTTTGTTGGTTTGTTGGTTTGTTCGTTTGTTGGTTTGTTGGTTTGTTGGTTTGTTGGTTTGTTAGTTTATTGGTTTGTTCGTTTGTTGGTTTGTTGGCTTGTTGGTTTGTTGGTTTGTTGGTTTGTTGGTTTGTTGGTTTGTTGGTTTGTTGGTTTGTTGGTTTGTTGGTTTGTTGGTTTGTTGGTTTGTTGGTTTGTTGGTTTGTTGGTTTGTTGGTTTGTTGGTTTGTTGGTTTGTTGATTTTTTGGTTTGTTGGTTTGTTGGTTTGTTGGTTTGTTGGTTTGTTGGTTTGTTGGTTTGTTGGTTTGTTGGTTTGTTGGTTTGTTGGTTTGTGGTTTGTTGGTTTATTGGTTTGTTTGTTTGTTGGTTTGTTGGTTTGTTCGTTTGTTGGTTTGTTGGCTTGTTGGTTTGTTGGTTTGTTGGTTTGTTGGTTTGTTGGTTTCTTGGTTTGTTGGTTTCTTGGTTTGTTGGATTGTTGGTTTGTTGGATTGTTGGTTGATTGGTTTGTTGGTTTGTTGGCTTGTTGGATTTTTGGTTTGTTGGTTTGTTCGTTTGTTGGTTTGTTGACTTGTTGGTTTGTTGGTCTATTGGTTTGTTGGTTTGTTGGTTTGTTCGTTTGTTGGTTTGTTGGTTTGTTGGTTTGTTGGCTTGTTGGTTTGTTGGTCTATTGGTTTGTTGGTGTGTAGGTTTGTTCGTTTGTTGGTTTGTTGGTTTGTTGGTTTGTTGGTTTGTTGGTTTTTTGGTTTTTTGGTTTGTTGGTTTGTTGGTTTGTTGGTTTGTTGGTTTGTTGGTTTGTTGGTTTGTTGGTTTGTTGGTTTGTTGGTTTGTTGGTTTGTTGGTTTGTTGATTTGTTGGTTTGTTGGTTTGTTGGTTTGTTGGTTTGTTGGTTTGTTGGTTTGTTGGTTTGTTGGTTTGTTGGTTTGTTGGTTTGTTGGTTTGTTGGTTTGTTGGTTTGTTGGTTTGTTGGTTTGTTGGTTTGTAGGTTTGTTGATTTCTTGGGTTCTTGGTTTGTTGGATTGTTGGTTTGTTGGTATGTTGGTTTGTTGGATTGTTGGCTTTTTGGTTTGTTGGATTGTTCGTTTGTTAGTTTGTTGGTTTGTTGGTTTATTGGTTTGGTGGTTTATTGGTTTGTTGGTTTGTTGGTTTGTTCGTGTGTTCGTTTGTTGGTTTGTTGGTTTGTTGGCTTGTTGGTTTGTTGGTCTATTGGTTTGTTGGTTTGTTGGTTTGTTCGTTTGTTGGTTTGTTGGTTTGTTGGTTTGTTGGCTTGTTGGTTTGTTGGTCTATTGGTTTGTTGGTGTGTGGGTTTGTTCGTTTGTTGGTTTGTTGGTTTGTTGGTTTGTTGGTTTGTTGGTTTGTTGGTTTGTTGGTTTGTTGGTTTGTTGGTTTTTTGGTTTGTTGGTTTGTTGGTTTGTTGGTTTGTTGGTTTGTTGGTTTATTGGTTTGTTGGTTTGTTGGTTTGTTGGTTTGTTGGTTTGTGGTTTGTTGGTTTATTGGTTTGTTCGTTTGTTGGTTTGTTGGTTTGTTCGTTTGTTGGTTTGTTGGCTTGTTGGTTTGTTGGTTTGTTGGTTTGTTGGTTTGTTGGTTTGTTGGTTTGTTGGTTTGTTGGTTTCTTGGTTTGTTGGATTGTTGGTTTGTTGGATTGTTGGTTGATTGGTTTGTTGGTTTGTTGGCTTGTTGGATTTTTGGTTTGTTGGTTTGTTCGTTTGTTGGTTTGTTGACTTGTTGGTTTGTTGGTCTATTGGTTTGTTGGTTTGTTGGTTTGTTCGTTTGTTGGTTTGTTGGTTTGTTGGTTTGTTGGCTTGTTGGTTTGTTGGTCTATTGGTTTGTTGGTGTGTAGGTTTGTTCGTTTGTTGGTTTGTTGGTTTGTTGGTTTGTTGGTTTGTTGGTTTTTTGGTTTTTGGTTTGTTGGTTTGTTGGTTTGTTGGTTTGTTGGTTTGTTGGTTTGTTGGTTTGTTGGTTTGTTGGTTTGTTGGTTTGTTGGTTTGTTGATTTGTTGGTTTGTTGGTTTGTTGGTTTGTTGGTTTGTTGGTTTGTTGGTTTGTTGGTTTGTTGGTTTGTTGGTTTGTTGGTTTGTTGGTTTGTTGGTTTGTTGGTTTGTTGGTTTGTTGGTTTGTTGGTTTGTTGGTTTGTTGGTTTGTTGGTTTGTTGGTTTGTGGTTTGTTGGTTTATTGGTTTGTTGGTTTGTTGGTTTGTTGGTTTGTTGGTTTGTTGGTTTGTTGGTTTGTTGGTTTGTTGGTTTGTTGGTTTGTTGGTTTGTTGGTTTGTTGGTTTGTGGTTTGTTGGTTTATTGGTTTGTTGGTTTGTTGGTTTGTTGGTTTGTTCGTTTGTTGGTTTGTTGGCTTGTTGGTTTGTTGGTTTGTTGGTTTGTTGGTTTGTTGGTTTCTTGGTTTGTTGGTTTTTTGGTTTGTTCGTTTGTTGGTTTGTTGGCTTGTTGGTTTGTTGGTCTATTGGTTTCTTGGTTTGTTGGGTTGTTCGTTTGTTGGTTTGTTGGTTTGTTGGTTTGTTGGTTTGTTGGTTTGTTGGTTTGTTGGTTTGTGGTTTGTTGGTTTATTGGTTTGTTCGTTTGTTGGTTTCTTGGTTTGTTCGTTTGTTGGTTTGTTGGCTTGTTGGTTTGTTGGTTTGTTGGCTTGTTGGTTTGTTGGTTTGTTGGTTTGTTGGTTTCTTGGTTTGTTGGATTGTTGGTTTGTTGGATTGTTGGTTGATTGGTTTGTTGGTTTGTTGGCTTGTTGGATTTTTGGTTTGTTGGTTTGTTCGTTTGTTGGTTTGTTGACTTGTTGGTTTGTTGGTCTATTGGTTTGTTGGTTTGTTGGTTTGTTCGTTTGTTGGTTTGTTGGTTTGTTGGTGTGTTGGCTTGTTGGTTTGTTGGTTTGTTGGTTTGTTGGTTTGTTGGTTTGTTGGTTTGTTGGTTTGTTGGGTTGTTCGTTTGTTGGTTTGTTCGTTTGTTGGTTTGTTGGTTTGTTGGTTTGTTGGTTTGTTCGTTTTTGGTTAATTGGTTTGTTGGTTTGTATGTTTGTTGGTTTGTTGGTTTGTATGTTTGTTGGTTTGTTGGATTGTTGGTTTGTTGGTTTGTTGGTTTGTTCGTTTTTTGGTTTGTTGGCTTGTTGGTTTGTTGGTTTGTTGGTTTGTTGGTTTGTTGGTTTGTTGGTTTGTTGGTTTGTTGGTTTGTTGGTTTGTTGATTTCTTGGTTTCTTGGTTTGTTGGATTGTTGGTTTGTTGGTTTGTTGGTTTGTTGGTTTGTTGGTTTGTTGGTTTGTTGGTTTGTTGGTTTGTTCGTTTGTTGGTTGGTTGGTTTGTTGGTTTGTTGATTTGTTGGTTTGTTGGTTTGTTGGTTTGTTGGTTTGTTGATTTGTTGGTTTGTCGGTTTGTTGGTTTGTTGGTTTGTTGGTTTGTTGGTTTGTTGGTTTGTTGGTTTGTTGGTTTGTTGGGTTGTTCGTTTGTTGGTTTGTTCGTTTGTTGGTTTGTTGGTTTGTTGGTTTGTTGGTTTGTTCGTTTTTGGTTAATTGGTTTGTTGGTTTGTATGTTTGTTGGTTTGTTGGTTTGTATGTTTGTTGGTTTGTTGGATTGTTGGTTTGTTGGTTTTTTGGTTTGTTCGTTTTTTGGTTTGTTGGCTTGTTGGTTTGTTGGTTTGTTGGTTTGTTGGTTGTTGGTTTGTTGGTTTGTTGGTTTGTTGATTTCTTGGTTTCTTGGTTTGTTGGATTGTTGGTTTGTTGGGGTGTTGGTTTGTTGGATTGTTGGCTTTTTGGTTTTTTGGATTGTTCGTTTGTTGGTTTGTTGGCTTGTTGGTTTGTTGGTTTATTGGTTTGTTGGTTTGTTGGTTTGTTGGTTTGTTCGTGTGTTCGTTTGTTGGTTTGTTGGTTTGTTGGTTTGTTTGTTTGTTCGTTTGTTGGTTTGTTGGTTTGTTGGTTTGTTGGTTTGTTGGTTTGTTGGTTTGTTGGTTTGTTGGTTTGTTGGTTTGTTGGTTTGTTGGTTTGTTGGTTTGTTGGTTTGTTGGTTTGTTGGTTTGTTGGTTTGTGGTTTGTTGGTTTATTGGTTTGTTGATTTGTTGGTTTGTTGGTTTGTTTGTTTGTTGGTTTGTTGGTTTGTTGGTTTGTTGGTTTGTTGGTTTCTTGGTTTGTTGGTTTCTTGGTTTGTTGGATTGTTGGTTTGTTGGATTGTTGGTTTGTTGGTTTGTTGGTTTGTTGGCTTGTTGGCTTTTTGGTTTGTTGGTTTGTTCGTTTGTTGGTTTGTTGGCTTGTTGGTTTGTTGGTCTATTGGTTTGTTGGTTTGTTGGTTTGTTCGTTTGTTGGTTTGTTGGTTTGTTGGTTTGTTGGTTTGTTGGTTTGTAGGTTTGTTGATTTCTTGGTTTCTTGGTTTGTTGGATTGTTGGTTTGTTGGTTTGTTGGTTTGTTGGATTGTTGGCTTTTTGGTTTGTTGGATTGTTCGTTTGTTGGTTTGTTGGCTTGTTGGTTTGGTGGTTTATTGGTTTGTTGGTTTGTTGGTTTGTTCGTGTGTTCGTTTGTTGGTTTGTTGGTTTGTTGGCTTGTTGATTTGTTGGTCTATTGATTTGTTGGTTTCTTGGTTTGTTCGTTTGTTGGTTTGTTGGTTTGTTGGTTTGTTGGTTTGTTGGCTTGTTGGTTTGTTGGTCTATTGGTTTGTTGGTGTGTTGGTTTGATCGTTTGTTGGTTTGTTGGTTTGCTGGTTTGTTGGTTTGTTGGTTTGTTGGTTTGTTGGTTTGTTGGTTTTTTGGTTTTTTGGTTTGTTGGTTTGTTGGTTTGTTGGTTTGTTGGTTTGTTGGTTTGTTCGTTTGTTGGTTTGTTGGCTTATTGGTTTATTGGTTTGTTGGTTTGTTGGTTTGTTCGTTTGTTGGTTTGTTGGTTTGTTGGTTTGTTAGTTTGTTGGTTTGTTGCTTTGTTGGTTTGTTGGTTTGTTGGTTTGTTGGTTTGTTGGTTTGTTGTTTTGTTGTTTTGTTGGTTTGTTGGTTTGTTGGTTTGTTGGTTTGTTGGTTTGTTGGGTTGTTGGTTTGTTGGTTTGTCGGCTTGTTGGTTTGTTGGTTTGTTGGTTTGTTGGTTTGTTGGTTTGTTGGTTTGTGGTTTTGTTGGTTTGTTTTTTTATTGGTTTGTTGGTTTGTTGGTTTGTTGGTTTGGTCGTTTGTTGGTTTGTTGGATTGTTGGCTTTTTGGTTTGTTGGATTGTTCGTTTGTTGGTTTGTTGGCTTGTTGGTTTGTTGGTTTACTGGTTTGTTGGTTTGTTGGTTTGTTCGTGTGTTCGTTTGTTGGTTTGTTGGTTTGTTGGTTTGTTGGTTTGTTGGTTTGTTAGTTTGTTGGTTTGTTCGTTTGTTGGTTTGTTGGTTTGTTGGTTTGTTGGTTTGTTAGTTTATTGGTTTGTTCGTTTGTTGGTTTGTTGGCTTGTTGGTTTGTTGGTTTGTTGGTTTGTTGGTTTGTTGGTTTGTTGGTTTGTTGGTTTGTTGGTTTGTTGGTTTGTTGGTTTGTTGGTTTGTTGGTTTGTTGGTTTGTTGGTTTGTTGGTTTGTTGGTTTGTTGGTTTGTTGGTTTGTTGGTTTGTTGATTTTTTGGTTTGTTGGTTTGTTGGTTTGTTGGTTTGTTGGTTTGTTGGTTTGTTGGTTTGTTGGTTTGTTGGTTTGTTGGTTTGTTGGTTTGTGGTTTGTTGGTTTATTGGTTTGTTCGTTTGTTGGTTTGTTGGTTTGTTCGTTTGTTGGTTTGTTGGCTTGTTGGTTTGTTGGTTAGTTGGTTTGTTGGTTTGTTGATTTCTTGGTTTGTTGGTTTCTTGGTTTGTTGGATTGTTGGTTTGTTGGATTGTTGGTTGATTGGTTTGTTGGTTTGTTTGCTTGTTGGATTTTTGGTTTGTTGGTTTGTTCGTTTGTTGGTTTGTTGACTTGTTGGTTTGTTGGTCTATTGGTTTGTTGGTTTGTTGGTTTGTTCGTTTGTTGGTTTGTTGGTTTGTTGGTTTGTTGGCTTGTTGGTTTGTTGGTCTATTGGTTTGTTGGTGTGTAGGTTTGTTCGTTTGTTGGTTTGTTGGTTTGTTGGTTTGTTGGTTTGTTGGTTTTTTGGTTTTTTGGTTTGTTGGTTTGTTGGTTTGTTGGTTTGTTGGTTTGTTGGTTTGTTGGTTTGTTGGTTTGTTGGTTTGTTGGTTTGTTGATTTGTTGGTTTGTTGGTTTGTTGGTTTGTTGGTTTGTTGGTTTGTTGGTTTGTTGGTTTGTTGGTTTGTTGGTTTGTTGGTTTGTTGGTTTGTTGGTTTGTTGGTTTGTTGGTTTGTTGGTTTGTTGGTTTGTTGGTTTGTTGGTTTGTGGTCTATTGGTTTGTTGGTTTGTTGGGTTGTTCGTTTGTTGGTTTGTTGGTTTGTTGGTTTGTTGGTTTGTTGGTTTGTTGGTTTGTAGGTTTGTTGATTTCTTGGGTTCTTGGTTTGTTGGATTGTTGGTTTGTTGGTATGTTGGTTTGTTGGATTGTTGGCTTTTTGGTTTGTTGGATTGTTCGTTTGTTAGTTTGTTGGTTTGTTGGTTTATTGGTTTGGTGGTTTATTGGTTTGTTGGTTTGTTGGTTTGTTCGTGTGTTCGTTTGTTGGTTTGTTGGTTTGTTGGCTTGTTGGTTTGTTGGTCTATTGGTTTGTTGGTTTGTTGGTTTGTTCGTTTGTTGGTTTGTTGGTTTGTTGGTTTGTTGGCTTGTTGGTTTGTTGGTCTATTGGTTTGTTGGTGTGTGGGTTTGTTCGTTTGTTGGTTTGTTGGTTTGTTGGTTTGTTGGTTTGTTGGTTTGTTGGTTTGTTGGTTCGTTGGTTTGTTGGTTTTTTGGTTTGTTGGTTTATTGGTTTGTTGGTTTGTTGGTTTGTTGGTTTGTTGGTTTGTTGGTTTGTTGGTTTGTTGGTTTGTTGGTTTGTGGTTTGTTGGTTTATTGGTTTGTTCGTTTGTTGGTTTGTTGGTTTGTTCGTTTGTTGGTTTGTTGGCTTGTTGGTTTGTTGGTTTGTTGGTTTGTTGGTTTGTTGGTTTGTTGGTTTGTTGGTTTCTTGGTTTGTTGGATTGTTGGTTTGTTGGATTGTTGGTTGATTGGTTTGTTGGTTTGTTGGCTTGTTGGATTTTTGGTTTGTTGGTTTGTTCGTTTGTTGGTTTGTTGACTTGTTGGTTTGTTGGTCTATTGGTTTGTTGGTTTGTTGGTTTGTTCGTTTGTTGGTTTGTTGGTTTGTTGGTTTGTTGGCTTGTTGGTTTGTTGGTCTATTGGTTTGTTGGTGTGTAGGTTTGTTCGTTTGTTGGTTTGTTGGTTTGTTGGTTTGTTGGTTTGTTGGTTTTTTGGTTTTTGGTTTGTTGGTTTGTTGGTTTGTTGGTTTGTTGGTTTGTTGGTTTGTTGGTTTGTTGTTTTGTTGGTTTGTTGGTTTGTTGGTTTGTTGATTTGTTGGTTTGTTGGTTTGTTGGTTTGTTGGTTTGTTGGTTTGTTGGTTTGTTGGTTTGTTGGTTTGTTGGTTTGTTGGTTTGTTGGTTTGTTGGTTTGTTGGTTTGTTGGTTTGTTGGTTTGTTGGTTTGTTGGTTTGTTGGTTTGTTGGTTTGTGGTTTGTTGGTTTATTGGTTTGTTGTTTGTTGGTTTGTTGGTTTGTTGGTTTGTTGGTTTGTTGGTTTGTTGGTTTGTTGGTTTGTTGGTTTGTTGGTTTGTTGGTTTGTTGGTTTGTGGTTTGTTGGTTTATTGGTTTGTTGGTTTGTTGGTTTGTTGGTTTGTTCGTTTGTTGGTTTGTTGGCTTGTTGGTTTGTTGGTTTGTTGGTTTGTTGGTTTGTTGGTTTCTTGGTTTGTTGGTTTTTTGGTTTGTTCGTTTGTTGGTTTGTTGGCTTGTTGGTTTGTTGGTCTATTGGTTTGTTGGTTTGTTGGGTTGTTCGTTTGTTGGTTTGTTGGTTTGTTGGTTTGTTGGTTTGTTGGTTTGTTGGTTTGTTGGTTTGTGGGTTTGTTGATTTCTTGGCTTCTTGGTTTGTTGGATTGTTGGTTTGTTGGTATGTTGGTTTGTTGGATTGTTGGCTTTTTGGTTTGTTGGTTTGTTCGTGTGTTCGTTTGTTGGTTTGTTGGTTTGTTGGCTTGTTGGTTTGTTGGTCTATTGGTTTGTTGGTTTGTTGGTTTGTTCGTTTGTTGGTTTGTTGGTTTGTTGGTTTGTTGGCTTGTTGGTTTGTTGGTCTATTGGTTTGTTGGTGTGTGGGTTTGTTCGTTTGTTGGTTTGTTAGTTTGTTGGTTTGTTGGTTTGTTGGTTTGTTGGTTTTTTGGTTTTTTGGTTTGTTGGTTTGTTGGTTTGTTGGTTTGTTGGTTTGTTGGTTTGTTGGTTTGTTGGTTTGTTTGTGTGTTGGTTTGTTGGCTTATTGGTTTATTGGTTTGTTGGTTTGTTCGTTTGTTCGTTTGTTGGTTTGTTGGTTTGTTGGTTTGATGGTTTGTTCGTTTGTTGGTTTGTTGGTTTGTTGGTTTGTTGCTTTGTTGGTTTGTTGCTTTGTTGGTTTGTTGGTTTGTTGATTTGTTGGTTTGTTGGTTTGTTGGTTTGTTGTTTTGTTGGTTTGTTGGTTTTTTGGTTTGTTGGTTTGTTGGTTTGTTGGTTTGTTGGTTTGTCGGCTTGTTGGTTTGTTGGTTTGTTGGTTTGTTGGTTTGTTGGTTTGTTGGTTTGTTGGTTTGTTGGTTTGTGGTTTTGTTTGTTTGTTTTTTTATTGGTTTGTTGGTTTGTTGGTTTGGTCGTTTGTTGGTTTGTTGATTTCTTGGTTTCTTGGTTTGCTGGATTGTTGGTTTGTTGGTTTATTGGTTTGTTGGATTGTTGGCTTTTTGGTTTGTTGGATTGTTCGTTTGTTGGTTTGTTGGCTTGTTGGTTTGTTGGTTTATTGGTTTGTTGGTTTGTTGGTTTGTTCGTGTGTTCGTTTGTTGGTTTGTTGGTTTGTTGGTTTGTTGGTTTGTTGGTTTGTTGGTTTGTTGGTTTGTTGGTTTGATCGTTTGTTGGTTTGTTGGTTTGTTGGTTTGTTGGTTTGTTGGTTTCTTGGTTTGTTGGTTTCTTGGTTTGTTGGATTGTTGATTTGTTGGATTGTTGGTTTGTTGGTTTGTTGGTTTGTTGGCTTGTTGGCTTTTTGGTTTGTTGGTTTGTTCGTTTGTTGGTTTGTTGGCTTGTTGGTTTGTTGGTCTATTGGTTTGTTGGTTTGTTCGTTTGTTGGTTTGTTGGTTTGTTGGTTTGTTGGTTTGTTGGTTTGTAGGTTTGTAGGTTTGTTGATTTCTTGGTTTCTTGGTTTGTTGGATTGTTGGTTTGTTGGTTTGTTGGTTTGTTGGATTGTTGGCATTTTGGTTTGTTGGTTTGTTGGTTTGTTGGTTTGTTGGTTTGTTGGTTTGTTGGTTTGTTGGTTTGTTGATTTGTTGGTTTGTTGGTTTGTTGGTTTGTTGGTTTGTTGGTTTGTTGGTTTGTTGGTTTGTTGGTTTGTTGGTTTGTTGGTTTGTTGGTTTGTTGGTTTGTTGGTGTGTTGGTTTGTTGGTTTGTTGGTTTGTTGGTTTGTTGGTTTGTTGGTTTGTTGGTTTGTTGGTTTGTTGGTTTGTGGTTTGTTGGTTTATTGGTTTGTTGGTTTGTTGGTTTGTTGGTTTGTTGGTTTGTTGGTTTGTTGGTTTGTTGGTTTGTTGGTTTGTTGGTTTGTTGGTTTGTTGGTTTGTGGTTTGTTGGTTTATTGGTTTGTTGGTTTGTTGGTTTGTTGGTTTGTTCGTTTGTTGGTTTGTTGGCTTGTTGGTTTGTTGGTTTGTTGGTTTGTTGGTTTCTTGGTTTGTTGGTTTTTTGGTTTGTTCGTTTGTTGGTTTGTTGGCTTGTTGGTTTGTTGGTCTATTGGTTTGTTGGTTTGTTGGGTTGTTCGTTTGTTGGTTTGTTGGTTTGTTGGTTTGTTGGTTTGTTGGTTTGTTGGTTTGTTGGTTTGTAGGTTTGTTGATTTCTTGGCTTCTTGGTTTGTTGGATTGTTGGTTTGTTGGTATGTTGGTTTGTTGGATTGTTGGCTTTTTGGTTTGTTGGATTGTTCGTTTGTTAGTTTGTTGGTTTGTTGGTTTATTGGTTTGGTGGTTTATTGGTTTGTTGGTTTGTTCGTGTGTTCGTTTGTTGGTTTGTTGGTTTGTTGGCTTGTTGGTTTGTTGGTCTATTGGTTTGTTGGTTTGTTGGTTTGTTCGTTTGTTGGTTTGTTGGTTTGTTGGTTTGTTGGCTTGTTGGTTTGTTGGTCTATTGGTTTGTTGGTGTGTGGGTTTGTTCGTTTGTTGGTTTGTTGGTTTGTTGGTTTGTTGGTTTGTTGGTTTTTTGGTTTTTTGGTTTGTTGGTTTGTTGGTTTGTTGGTTTGTTGGTTTGTTGGTTTGTTGGTTTGTTTGTTTGTTGGTTTGTTGGCTTATTGGTTTATTGGTTTGTTGGTTTGTTGGTTTGTTCGTTTGTTCGTTTGTTGGTTTGTTGGTTTGTTGGTTTGATGGTTTGTTCGTTTGTTGGTTTGTTGGTTTGTTGGTTTGTTGCTTTGTTGGTTTGTTGGTTTGTTGGTTTGTTGGTTTGTTGGTTTGTTGGTTTGTTGGTTTGTTGTTTTGTTGGTTTGTTGGTTTTTTGGTTTGTTGGTTTGTTGGTTTGTTGGTTTGTTGGTTTGTCGGCTTGTTGGTTTGTTGGTTTGTTGGTTTGTTGGTTTGTTGGTTTGTTGGTTTGTTGGTTTGTTGGTTTGTGGTTTTGTTTGTTTGTTTTTTTATTGGTTTGTTGGTTTGTTGGTTTGGTCGTTTGTTGGTTTGTTGATTTCTTGGTTTCTTGGTTTGCTGGATTGTTGGTTTGTTGGTTTATTGGTTTGTTGGATTGTTGGCTTTTTGGTTTGTTGGATTGTTCGTTTGTTGGTTTGTTGGCTTGTTGGTTTGTTGGTTTATTGGTTTGTTGGTTTGTTGGTTTGTTCGTGTGTTCGTTTGTTGGTTTGTTGGTTTGTTGGTTTGTTGGTTTGTTGGTTTGTTGGTTTGTTGGTTTGTTGGTTTGATCGTTTGTTGGTTTGTTGGTTTGTTGGTTTGTTGGTTTGTTGGTTTCTTGGTTTGTTGGTTTCTTGGTTTGTTGGATTGTTGATTTGTTGGATTGTTGGTTTGTTGGTTTGTTGGTTTGTTGGCTTGTTGGCTTTTTGGTTTGTTGGTTTGTTCGTTTGTTGGTTTGTTGGCTTGTTGGTTTGTTGGTCTATTGGTTTGTTGGTTTGTTCGTTTGTTGGTTTGTTGGTTTGTTGGTTTGTTGGTTTGTTGGTTTGTTGGTTTGTAGGTTTGTAGGTTTGTTGATTTCTTGGTTTCTTGGTTTGTTGGATTGTTGGTTTGTTGGTTTGTTGGTTTGTTGGATTGTTGGCTTTTTGGTTTGTTGGTTTGTTGGATTGTTCGTTTGTTGGTTTGTTTGCTTGTTGGTTTGTTGGTTTATTGGTTTGTTGGTTTGTTGGTTTGTTCGTGTGTTCGTTTGTTGGTTTGTTGGTTTGTTGGCTTGTTGGTTTGTTCGTCTATTGGTTTGTTGGTTTGTTCGTTTGTTGGTTTGTTGGTTTGTTGGTTTGTTGGTTTGTTGGTTTGTTGGTTTGTTGGTTTGTTGGTCTATTGGTTTGTTGGTGTGTTGGTTTGTTCGTTTGTTGGTTTGTTGGTTTGTTGGTTTGTTGGTTTGTTGGTTTGTTGGTTTGTTGGTTTTTTGGTTTTTCGGTTTGTTGATTTGTTGGTTTGTTGGTTTGTTGGTTTGTTCGTTTGTTGGTTTGTTGGCTTATTGGTTTATTGGTTTGTTGGTTTGTTGGCTTGTTCATTTTTTGGTTTGTTGGTTTGTTGGTTTGTTGGTTTGATGGTTTGTTCCTTTGTTGGTTTGTTGGTTTGTTGGTTTGTTGCTTTGTTGGTTTGTTGGTTTGTTGGTTTGTTGGTTTGTTGGTTTGTTGGTTTGTTGGTTTGTTGTTTTGTTGGTTTGTTGGTTTGTTGGTTTGTTGGTTTGTTGGTTTGTTGGTTTGTTGGTTTGTCGGCTTTTTGGTTTGTTGGTTTGTTGATTTGTTGGTTTGTTGGTTTGTTGGTTTGTTGTTTTGTTGGTTTGTTTTTTTATTGGTTTGTTGGTTTGTTGGTTTGGTCGTTTGTTGGTTTGTTGGTTTGTTGGTTTGTTAGTTTGTTGGTTTGTTGGTTTGTTGGTTTGTTGGTTTGTTGGTTTGTTGGTTTGTTGGTTTGTTGGTTTGTTGGTTTGTTGGTTTGTTGGTTTGTTGGTTTGTTGGTTTGTTGGTTTGTTGGTTTGTTGGTTTGTTGGTTTGTTGGTTTGTTGGTTTGTTGGTTTGTTGGTTTGCTGGTTTGTTGGTTTGTTGGTTTGTTGGTTTGTTGGTTTGTTGGTTTGTTGGTTTGTTGGTTTGTTGGTTTGTTGATTTGTTGGTTTGTTCGTTTGTTGGTTGGTTGGTTTGTTGGTTTGTTGGTTTGTTGGTTTGTTGGTTTGTTGATTTGTTGGTTTGTCGGTTTGTTGGTTTGTTGCTTTGTTGGTTTGTTGGTCTATTGGTTTGTTGGTTTGTTGGTTTGTTCGTTTGTTGGTTTGTTGGTTTGTTGGTTTGTTGGTTTGTTGGCTTGTTGGTTTGTTGGTCTATTGGTTTGTTGGTGTGTTGGTTTGATCGTTTGTTGGTTTGTTGGTTTGTTGGTTTGTTGGTTTGTTGATTTGTTGGTTTGTTGGTTTGTTGGTTTTTTGGTTTTTTGGTTTGTTGGTTTGTTGGTTTGTTGGTTTGTTGGTTTGTTGGTTTGTTGGTTTGTTGGCTTATTGGTTTATTGGTTTGTTGGTTTGTTGGTTTGTTCGTTTGTTGGTTTGTTGGTTTGTTGGTTTGTTGGCTTGTTGGTTTGTTGGTCTATTGGTTTGTTGGTTTGTTGGTTTGTTCGTTTGTTGGTTTGTTGGTTTTTTGGTTTGTTCGTTTGTTGGTTTGTTGGTTTGTTGGCTTGTTGGTTTGTTGGTTTATTGGTTTGTTGGTTTGTTGGTTTTTCGTTTGTTGGTTTGTTGGTTTGTTGGTTTGTTGGTTTGTTGGCTTATTGGTTTGTTGGTCTATTGGTTTGTTGGTGTGTTGGTTTGATCGTTTGTTGGTTTGTTGGTTTGTTGGTTTGTTGGTTTGTTGGTTTGTTGGTTTGTTGGTTTGTTGGTTTGTTGGTTTTTTGGTTTTTTGGTTTGTTGGTTTGTTGGTTTGTTGGTTTGTTGGTTTGTTGGTTTGTTCGTTTGTTGGTTTGTTGGCTTATTGGTTTATTGGTTTGTTGGTTTGTTGGTTTGTTCGTTTGTTGGTTTGTTGGTTTGTTGGTTTGTTGGTTCGATGGTTTGTTCGTTTGTTGGTTTGTTAGTTTGTTGGTTTGTTGCTTTGTTGGTTTGTTGGTTTGTTGGTTTGTTGGTTTGTTGGTTTGTTGGTTTGTTGTTTTGTTGGTTTGTTGGTTTGTTGGTTTGTTGGTTTGTTGGTTTGTTGGTTTGTTGGTTTGTTGGTTTGTTGGTTTGTCGGCTTGTTGGTTTGTTGGTTTGTTGGTTTGTTGGTTTGTTGGTTTGTTGGTTTGTGGTTTTGTTGGTTTGTTTTTTTATTGGTTTGTTGGTTTGTTGGTTTGTTGGTTTGGTCGTTTGTTGGTTTGTTGATTTCTTGGTTTCTTGGTTTGCTGGATTGTTGGTTTGTTGGTTTATTGGTTTGTTGGATTGTTGGCTTTTTGGTTTGTTGGATTGTTCGTTTGTTGGTTTGTTGGCTTGTTGGTTTGTTGGTTTATTGGTTTGTTGGTTTGTTGGTTTGTTCGTGTGTTCGTTTGTTGGTTTGCTGGTTTGTTGGTTTGTTGGTTTGTTGGTTTGTTGGTTTGTTGGTTTGTTCGTTTGTTGGTTTGTTGGTTTGTTGGTTTGTTAGTTTGTTGGTTTGTTGGTTTATTGGTTTGTTCGTTTGTTGGTTTGTTGGCTTGTTGGTTAGTTGGTTTGTTGGTTTGTTGGTTTGTTGGTTTGTTGGTTTGTTGGTTTGTTGGTTTGTTGGTTTGTTGGTTTGTTGGTTTGTTGGTTTGTTGGTTTGTTGGTTTGTTGGTTTGTTGGTTTGTTGGTTTGTTGGTTTGTTGGTTTGTTGGTTTGTTGGTTTGTTGGTTTGTTGGTTTGTTGGTTTGTTGGTTTGTTGGTTTGTTGGTTTGTTGGTTTGTTGGTTTGTGGTTTGTTGGTTTATTGGTTTGTTCGTTTGTTGGTTTGTTGGTTTGTTCGTTTGTTGGTTTGTTGGCTTGTTGGTTTGTTGGTTTGTTGGTTTGTTGGTTTGTTGGTTTCTTGGTTTGTTGGTTTCTTGGTTTGTTGGATTGTTGGTTTGTTGGATTGTTGGTTGATTGGTTTGTTGGTTTGTTGGCTTGTTGGCTTTTTGGTTTGTCGGTTTGTTCGTTTGTTGGTTTGTTGGCTTGTTGGTTTGTTGGTCTATTGGTTTGTTGGTTTGTTGGTTTGTTCGTTTGTTGGTTTGTTGGTTTGTTGGTTTGTTGGCTTGTTGGTTTGTTGGTCTATTGGTTTGTTGGTGTGTAGGTTTGTTCGTTTGTTGGTTTGTTGGTTTGTTGGTTTGTTGGTTTGTTGGTTTGTTGGTTTTTTGGTTTTTTGGTTTGTTGGTTTGTTGGTTTGTTGGTTTGTTGGTTTGTTGGTTTGTTGGTTTGTGGGTTTGTTGGTTTGTTGGTTTGTTGGTTTGTTGGTTTGTTGGTTTGTTGGTTTGTTGGTTTGTTGGTTTGTTGTTTTGTTGGTTTGTTGGTTTGTTGGTTTGTTGGTTTGTTGGTTTGTTGGTTTGTTGGTTTGTTGGTTTGTTGGTTTGTTGGTTTGTTGGTTTGTTGGTTTGTTGGTTTGTTGGTTTGTTGGTTTGTTGGTTTGTTGGTTTGTTGGTTTGTTGGTTTGTGGTTTGTTGGTTTATTGGTTTGTTGGTTTGTTGGTTTGTTGGTTTGTTCGTTTGTTGGTTTGTTGGCTTGTTGGTTTGTTGGTTTGTTGGCTTGTTGGTTTGTTGGTTTCTTGGTTTGTTGGTTTCTTGGTTTGTTGGATTGTTGGTTTGTTGGATTGTTGGTTTGTTGGTTTGGTGGTTTGTTGGCTTGTTGGCTTTTTGGTCTATTGGTTTGTTGGTTTGTTCGTTTGTTGGTTTGTTGGTTTGTTGGTTTGTTGGTTTGTTGGTTTGTAGGTTTGTTGATTTCTTGGTTTCTTGGTTTGTTGGATTGTTCGTTTGTTGGTTTGTTGGTTTGTTGGTTTATTGGTTTGGTGGTTTATTGGTTTGTTGGTTTGATGGTTTGTTCGTGTGTTCGTTTGTTGGTTTGTTGGTTTGTTGGCTTGTTGGTTTGTTGGTCTATTGGTTTGTTGGTTTGTTGGTTTGTTCGTTTGTTCGTTTGTTGGTTTGTTGGTTTGTTGGTTTGTTGGCTTGTTGGTTTGTTGGTCTATTGGTTTGTTGGTGTGTGGGTTTGTTCGTTTGTTGGTTTGTTGGTTTGTTGGTTTGTTGGTTTGTTGGTTTGTTGGTTTGTTGTTGGTTTGTTGGTTTGTTGGTTTGTTGGTTTGTTGGTTTGTTGGTTTGTTGGTTTGTTGGTTTGTTGGTTTGTTCGTTTGTTGGTTTGTTGGCTTGTTGGTTTGTTGGTTTGTTGGTTTGTTGGTTTGTTGGTTTCTTGGTTTGTTGGATTGTTGGTTTGTTGGATTGTTGGTTTGTTGGTTTGGTGGTTTGTTGGCTTGTTGGCTTTTTGGTCTATTGGTTTGTTGGTTTGTTCGTTTGTTGGTTTGTTGGTTTGTTGGTTTGTTGGTTTGTAGGTTTGTTGATTTCTTGGTTTCTTGGTTTGTTGGATTGTTCGTTTGTTGGTTTGTTGGTTTATTGGTTTGGTGGTTTATTGGTTTGTTGGTTTGATGGTTTGTTCGTGTGTTCGTTTGTTGGTTTGTTGGTTTGTTGGCTTGTTGGTTTGTTGGTCTATTGGTTTGTTGGTTTGTTGGTTTGTTCGTTTGTTCGTTTGTTCGTTTGTTGGTTTGTTGGTTTGTTGGTTTGTTGGCTTGTTGGTTTGTTGGTCTATTGGTTTGTTGGTGTGTGGGTTTGTTCGTTTGTTGGTTTGTTGGTTTGTTGGTTTGTTGTTGGTTTGTTGGTTTGTTGGTTTGTTGGTTTGTTGGTTTGTTGGTTTGTTGGTTTGTTGGTTTGTTGGTTTGTTGGTTTGTTGGTTTGTTGGTTTGTTGGTTTGTTGGCTTATTGGTTTATTGGTTTGTTGGTTTGTTGGTTTGTTCGTTTGTTGGTTTGTTGGTTTGTTGGTTTATTGGTTTGATGGTTTGTTCGTTTGTCGGTTTGTTGGTTTGTTGGTTTGTTGCTTTGTTGGTTTGTTGGTTTGTTGGTTTGTTGGTTTGTTGGTTTGTTGGTTTGTTAGTTTGTTGTTTTGTTGGTTTGTTGGTTTGTTGGTTTGTTGGTTTGTTGGTTTGTTGGTTTGTCGGCTTGTTGGTTTGTCGGCTTGTTGGTTTGTTGGTTTGTTGGTTTGTTGGTTTGTTGGTTTGTTGGTTTGTTGGTTTGTTGGTTTGTTGGTTTGTGGTTTTGTTTGTTTGTTTTTTTATTGGTTTGTTGGTTTGTTGGTTTGGTCGTTTGTTGGTTTGTTGATTTCTTGGTTTCTTGGTTTGCTGGATTGTTGGTTTGTTGGTTTATTGGTTTGTTGGATTGTTGGCTTTTTGGTTTGTTGGATTGTTCGTTTGTTGGTTTGTTGGCTTGTTGGTTTGTTGGTTTATTGGTTTGTTGGTTTGTTGGTTTGTTCGTGTGTTCGTTTGTTGGTTTGTTGGTTTGTTGGTTTGTTGGTTTGTTGGTTTGTTGGTTTGTTGGTTTGATCGTTTGTTGTTTTGTTGTTTTGTTGGTTTGTTGGTTTGTTGGTTTCTTGGTTTGTTGGTTTCTTGGTTTGTTGGATTGTTGATTTGTTGGATTGTTGGTTTGTTGGTTTGTTGGTTTGTTGGCTTGTTGGCTTTTTGGTTTGTTGGTTTGTTCGTTTGTTGGTTTGTTGGCTTGTTGGTTGGTTGGTCTATTGGTTTGTTGGTTTGTTGGTTTGTTCGTTTGTTGGTTTGTTGGTTTGTTGGTTTGTCGGTTTGTTGGTTTGTAGGTTTGTTGATTTCTTGGTTTCTTGGTTTGTTGGATTGTTGGTTTGTTGGTTTGTTGGTTTGTTGGATTGTTGGCTTTTTGGTTTGTTGGTTTGTTGGATTGTTCGTTTGTTGGTTTGTTGGCTTGTTGGTTTGTTGGTTTATTGGTTTGTTGGTTTGTTGGTTTGTTCGTGTGTTCGTTTGTTGGTTTGTTGGTTTGTTGGCTTGTTGGTTTGTTCGTCTATTGGTTTGTTGGTTTGTTGGTTTGTTCGTTTCTTGGTTTGTTGGTTTGTTGGTTTGTTGGTTTTTTGGTTTTTCGATTTGTTGATTTGTTGGTTTGTTGGTTTGTTGGTTTGTTCGTTTGTTGGTTTTTTTGGCTTATTGGTTTATTGGTTTGTTGGTTTGTTGGTTTGTTCGTTTTTTGGTTTGTTGGTTTGTTGGTTTGTTGGTTTGATGGTTTGTTCGTTTGTTGGTTTGTTGGTTTGTTGGTTTGTTGCTTTGTTGCTTTGTTGGTTTGTTGATTTGTTGGTTTGTTGGTTTGTTGGTTTGTTGGTTTGTTGTTTTGTTGGTTTGTTGGTTTGTTGGTTTGTTGGTTTGTTGGTTTGTTGGTTTGTTGGTTTGTTGGTTTGTTGGTTTGTCGGCTTTTTGGTTTGTTGGTTTGTTGGTTTGTTGGTTTGTTGGTTTGTTGGTTTGTTGGTTTGTTGTTTTGTTGGTTTGTTTTTTTATTGGTTTGTTGGTTTGTTGGTTTGTTCGTTTTTTGGTTTGTTGGTTTGTTGGTTTGTTGTTTTGATGGTTTGTTGGTTTGTTAGTTTGTTGGTTTGTTGGTTTGTTGGTTTGTTGGTTTGTTGGTTTGTTGGTTTGTTGGTTTGTTGGTTTCTTGGTTTCTTGGTTTGTTGGTTTGTTGGTTTGTTGCTTTGTTGGTTTGTTGGTTTGTTGGTTTGTTGGTTTGTTGGTTTGTTGGTTTGTTGGTTTGTTGGTTTGTTGGTTCGTTGGTTTGTTTGTTTGTTGGTTTGTTGGTTTGTTGGTTTGGTGGTTTTTTGGTTTGTTGGTTTGTTGGTTTGTTGGTTTGTTGGTTTGTTGGTTTGTTGGTTTGTTCGTTTGTTGGTTGGTTGGTTTGTTGGTTTGTCGGTTTGTTGGTTTGTTGGTTTGTTGGTTTGTTGGTTTGTTGATTTGTTGGTTTGTCGGTTTGTTGGTTTGTTGGTTTGTTGGTTTGTTGGTTTGTTAGTTTGTTGGTTTGTTGGTTTGTTGGGTTGTTCGTTTGTTGGTTTGTTCGTTTGTTGGTTTGTTGGTTTGTTGGTTTGTTGGCTTGTTGGCTTTTTGGTTTGTTGGTTTGTTGGTTTGTTGGTTTGTTGGCTTGTTGGTTTGTTGGTCTATTGGTTTGTTGGTTTGTTCGTTTGTTGGTTTGTTGGTTTGTTGGTTTGTTGGTTTGTTGGTTTGTAGGTTTGTAGGTTTGTTGATTTCTTGGTTTCTTGGTTTGTTGGATTGTTGGTTTGTTGGTTTGTTGGATTGTTGGCTTTTTGGTTTGTTGGTTTGTTGGATTGTTCGTTTGTTGGTTTGTTTGCTTGTTGGTTTGTTGGTTTATTGGTTTGTTGGTTTGTTGGTTTGTTTGTGTGTTCGTTTGTTGATTTGTTGGTTTGTTGGCTTGTTGGTTTGTTCGTCTATTGGTTTGTTGGTTTGTTCGTTTGTTGGTTTGTTGGTTTGTTGGTTTGTTGGTTTGTTGGTTTGTTGGTTTGTTGGTCTATTGGTTTGTTGGTGTGTTGGTTTGTTCGTTTGTTGGTTTGTTGGTTTGTTGGTTTGTTGGTTTGTTGGTTTGTTGGTTTTTTGGTTTTTCGGTTTGTTGATTTGTTGGTTTGTTGGTTTGTTGGTTTGTTCGTTTGTTGGTTTGTTGGCTTATTGGTTTATTGGTTTGTTGGTTTGTTGGCTTGTTCATTTTTTGGTTTGTTGGTTTGTTGGTTTGTTGGTTTGATGGTTTGTTCGTTTGTTGGTTTGTTGGTTTGTTGGTTTGTTGCTTTGTTGGTTTGTTGGTTTGTTGGTTTGTTGGTTTGTTGGTTTGTTGGTTTGTTGGTTTGTTGTTTTGTTGGTTTGTTGGTTTGTTGGTTTGTTGGTTTGTTGGTTTGTTGGTTTGTTGGTTTGTCGGCTTTTTGGTTTGTTGGTTTGTTGGTTTGTTGGTTTGTTGGTTTGGTGGTTTGTTGGTTTGTTGTTTTGTTGGTTTGTTTTTTTATTGGTTTGTTGGTTTGTTGGTTTGGTCGTTTGTTGGTTTGTTGGTTTGTTGGTTTGTTAGTTTGTTGGTTTGTTGGTTTGTTGGTTTGTTGGTTTGTTGGTTTGTTGGTTTGTTGGTTTGTTGGTTTGTGGGTTTGTTGGTTTCTTGGTTTGTTGGTTTGTTGGTTTGTTGGTTTGTTGGTTTGTTGGTTTGTTGGTTTTTTGGTTTGTTGGTTTGTTGGTTTGTTGGTTTGTTGGTTTGTTGGTTTGCTGGTTTGTTGGTTTGTTGGTTTGTTGGTTTGTTGGTTTGTTGGTTTGTTGGTTTGTTGGTTTGTTGGTTTGTTGATTTGTTGGTTTGTTCGTTTGTTGGTTGGTTGGTTTGTTGTTTTGTTGGTTTGTTGGTTTGTTGGTTTGTTGGTTTGTTGGTTTGTTGGTTTGTTGGTTTGTTGATTTGTTGGTTTGTCGGTTTGTTGGTTTGTTGCTTTGTTGGTTTGTTGGTCTATTGGTTTGTTGGTTTGTTGGTTTGTTCGTTTGTTGGTTTGTTGGTTTGTTGGTTTGTTGGTTTGTTGGCTTGTTGGTTTGTTGGTCTATTGGTTTGTTGGTGTGTTGGTTTGATCGTTTGTTGGTTTGTTGGTTTGTTGGTTTGTTGGTTTGTTGATTTGTTGGTTTGTTGGTTTGTTGGTTTTTTGGTTTTTTGGTTTGTTGGTTTGTTGGTTTGTTGGTTTGTTGGTTTGTTGGTTTGTTGGTTTGTTCGTTTGTTGGTTTGTTGGCTTATTGGTTTATTGGTTTGTTGGTTTGTTGGTTTGTTCGTTTGTTGGTTTGTTGGTTTGTTGGTTTGTTGGCTTGTTGGTTTGTTGGTCTATTGGTTTGTTGGTTTGTTGGTTTGTTCGTTTGTTGGTTTGTTGGTTTTTTGGTTTGTTCGTTTGTTGGTTTGTTGGTTTGTTGGCTTGTTGGTTTGTTGGTTTATTGGTTTGTTGGTTTGTTGGTTTGTTCGTTTGTTGGTTTGTTGGTTTGTTGGTTTGTTGGTTTGTTGGCTTGTTGGTTTGTTGGTCTATTGGTTTGTTGGTGTGTTGGTTTGATCGTTTGTTGGTTTGTTGGTTTGTTGGTTAATTGGTTTGTTGGTTTGTTGGTTTGTTGGTTTGTTGGTTTGTTGGTTTTTTGGTTTTTTGGTTTGTTGGTTTGTTGGTTTGTTGGTTTGTTGGTTTGTTGGTTTGTTCGTTTGTTGGTTTGTTGGCTTATTGGTTTATTGGTTTGTTGGTTTGTTGGTTTGTTCGTTTGTTGGTTTGTTGGTTTGTTGGTTTGTTGGTTCGATGGTTTGTTCGTTTGTTGGTTTGTTAGTTTGTTGGTTTGTTGCTTTGTTGGTTTGTTGGTTTGTTGGTTTGTTGGTTTGTCGGCTTGTTGGTTTGTTGGTTTGTTGGTTTGTTGGTTTGTTGGTTTGTTGGTTTGTGGTTTTGTTGGTTTGTTTTTTTATTGGTTTGTTGGTTTGTTGGTTTGTTGGTTTGGTCGTTTGTTGGTTTGTTGATTTCTGGGTTTCTTGGTTTGCTGGATTGTTGGTTTGTTGGTTTATTGGTTTGTTGGATTGTTGGCTTTTTGGTTTGTTGGATTGTTCGTTTGTTGGTTTGTTGGCTTGTTGGTTTGTTGGTTTATTGGTTTGTTGGTTTGTTGGTTTGTTCGTGTGTTCGTTTGTTGGTTTGCTGGTTTGTTGGTTTGTTGGTTTGTTGGTTTGTTGGTTTGTTGGTTTGTTCGTTTGTTGGTTTGTTGGTTTGTTGGTTTGTTGGTTTGTTGGTTTGTTGGTTTATTGGTTTGTTCGTTTGTTGGTTTGTTGGCTTGTTGGTTTGTTGGTTTGTTGGTTTGTTGGTTTGTTGGTTTGTTGGTTTGTTGGTTTGTTGGTTTGTTGGTTTGTTGGTTTGTTGGTTTGTTGGTTTGTTGGTTTGTTGGTTTGTTGGTTTGTTGGTTTGTTGGTTTGTTGGTTTGTTGGTTTGTTGGTTTGTTGGTTTGTTGGTTTGTTGGTTTGTTGGTTTGTGGTTTGTTGGTTTATTGGTTTGTTCGTTTGTTGGTTTGTTGGTTTGTTCGTTTGTTGGTTTGTTGGCTTGTTGGTTTGTTGGTTTGTTGGTTTGTTGGTTTGTTGGTTTCTTGGTTTGTTGGTTTCTTGGTTTGTTGGATTGTTGGTTTGTTGGATTGTTGGTTGATTGGTTTGTTGGTTTGTTGGCTTGTTGGCTTTTTGGTTTGTCGGTTTGTTCGTTTGTTGGTTTGTTGGCTTGTTGGTTTGTTGGTCTATTGGTTTGTTGGTTTGTTGGTTTGTTCGTTTGTTGGTTTGTTGGTTTGTTGGTTTGTTGGCTTGTTGGTTTGTTGGTCTATTGGTTTGTTGGTGTGTAGGTTTGTTCGTTTGTTGGTTTGTTGGTTTGTTGGTTTGTTGGTTTGTTGGTTTTTTGGTTTTTTGGTTTGTTGGTTTGTTGGTTTGTTGGTTTGTTGGTTTGTTGGTTTGTTGGTTTGTGGGTTTGTTGGTTTGTTGGTTTGTTGGTTTGTTGGTTTGTTGGTTTGTTGGTTTGTTGGTTTGTTGGTTTGTTGGTTTGTTGTTTTGTTGGTTTGTTGGTTTGTTGGTTTGTTGGTTTGTTGGTTTGTTGGTTTGTTGGTTTGTTGGTTTGTTGGTTTGTTGGTTTGTTGGTTTGTTGGTTTGTTGGTTTGTTGGTTTGTTGGTTTGTTGGTTTGTTGGTTTGTTGGTTTGTGGTTTGTTGGTTTATTGGTTTGTTGGTTTGTTGGTTTGTTGGTTTGTTCGTTTGTTGGTTTGTTGGCTTGTTGGTTTGTTGGTTTGTTGGTTTGTTGGTTTGTTGGTTTCTTGGTTTGTTGGTTTCTTGGTTTGTTGGATTGTTGGTTTGTTGGATTGTTGGTTTGTTGGTTTGGTGGTTTGTTGGCTTGTTGGCTTTTTGGTCTATTGGTTTGTTGGTTTGTTCGTTTGTTGGTTTGTTGGTTTGTTGGTTTGTTGGTTTGTTGGTTTGTAGGTTTGTTGATTTCTTGGTTTCTTGGTTTGTTGGATTGTTGGTTTGTTGGTATGTTGGTTTGTTGGATTGTTGGCTTTTTGGTTTGTTGGATTGTTCGTTTGTTGGTTTGTTGGTTTGTTGGTTTATTGGTTTGGTGGTTTATTGGTTTGTTGGTTTGATGGTTTGTTCGTGTGTTCGTTTGTTGGTTTGTTGGTTTGTTGGCTTGTTGGTTTGTTGGTCTATTGGTTTGTTGGTTTGTTGGTTTGTTCGTTTGTTCGTTTGTTGGTTTGTTGGTTTGTTGGTTTGTTGGCTTGTTGGTTTGTTGGTCTATTGGTTTGTTGGTGTGTGGGTTTGTTCGTTTGTTGGTTTGTTGGTTTGTTGGTTTGTTGGTTTGTTGTTGGTTTGTTGGTTTGTTGGTTTGTTGGTTTGTTGGTTTGTTGGTTTGTTGGTTTGTTGGTTTGTTGGTTTGTTCGTTTGTTGGTTTGTTGGTTTGTTGGTTTGTTGGTTTGTTGGTTTGTTGGTTTGTTGGATTGTTGGTTTGTTGGATTGTTGGTTTGTCGGTTTGGTGGTTTGTTGGCTTGTTGGCTTTTTGGTCTATTGGTTTGTTGGTTTGTTCGTTTGTTGGTTTGTTGGTTTGTTGGTTTGTTGGTTTGTTGGTTTGTAGGTTTGTTGATTTCTTGGTTTCTTGGTTTGTTGGATTGTTGGTTTGTTGGTATGTTGGTTTGTTGGATTGTTGGCTTTTTGGTTTGTTGGATTGTTCGTTTGTTGGTTTGTTGGTTTGTTGGTTTATTGGTTTGGTGGCTTATTGGTTTGTTGGTTTGATGGTTTGTTCGTGTGTTCGTTTGTTGGTTTGTTGGTTTGTTGGCTTGTTGGTTTGTTGGTCTATTGGTTTGTTGGTTTGTTGGTTTGTTCGTTTGTTCGTTTGTTGGTTTGTTGGTTTGTTGGTTTGTTGGCTTGTTGGTTTGTTGGTCTATTGGTTTGTTGGTGTGTGGGTTTGTTCGTTTGTTGGTTTGTTGGTTTGTTGGTTTGTTGTTGGTTTGTTGGTTTGTTGGTTTGTTGGTTTGTTGGTTTGTTGGTTTGTTGGTTTGTTGGTTTGTTGGTTTGTTGGTTTGTTGGTTTGTTGGTTTGTTGGTTTGTTGGTTTGTTGGTTTGTTGGCTTATTGGTTTATTGGTTTGTTGGTTTGTTGGTTTGTTTGTTTGTTGGTTTGTTGGTTTGTTGGTTTGTTGGTTTGATGGTTTGTTCGTTTGTCGGTTTGTTGGTTTGTTGGTTTGTTGCTTTGTTGGTTTGTTGGTTTGTTGGTTTGTTGGTTTGTTGGTTTGTTGGTTTGTTGGTTTGTTAGTTTGTTGTTTTGTTGGTTTGTTGGTTTGTTGGTTTGTTGGTTTGTTGGTTTGTTGGTTTGTTGGTTTGTCGGCTTGTTGGTTTGTCGGCTTGTTGGTTTGTTGGTTTGTTGGTTTGTTGGTTTGTTGGTTTGTTGGTTTGTTGGTTTGTTGATTTGTGGTTTTGTTTGTTTGTTTTTTTATTGGTTTGTTGGTTTGTTGGTTTGGTTGTTTGTTGGTTTGTTGATTTCTTGGTTTCTTGGTTTGCTGGATTGTTGGTTTGTTGGTTTATTGGTTTGTTGGATTGTTGGCTTTTTGGTTTGTTGGATTGTTCGTTTGTTGGTTTGTTGGTTTGTTCGTTTGTTGGTTTGTTGGCTTGTTGGTTTGTTGGTTTGTTGGTTTGTTGGTTTGTTGGTTTCTTGGTTTGTTGGTTTCTTGGTTTGTTGGATTGTTGGTTTGTTGGATTGTTGGTTTGTTGGTTTGGTGGTTTGTTGGCTTGTTGGCTTTTTGGTCTATTGGTTTGTTGGTTTGTTCGTTTGTTGGTTTGTTGGTTTGTTGGTTTGTTGGTTTGTTGGTTTGTAGGTTTGTTGATTTCTTGGTTTCTTGGTTTGTTGGATTGTTGGTTTGTTGGTATGTTGGTTTGTTGGATTGTTGGCTTTTTGGTTTGTTGGATTGTTCGTTTGTTGGTTTGTTGGTTTGTTGGTTTATTGGTTTGGTGGTTTATTGGTTTGTTGGTTTGATGGTTTGTTCGTGTGTTCGTTTGTTGGTTTGTTGGTTTGTTGGCTTGTTGGTTTGTTGGTCTATTGGTTTGTTGGTTTGTTGGTTTGTTCGTTTGTTCGTTTGTTGGTTTGTTGGTTTGTTGGTTTGTTGGCTTGTTGGTTTGTTGGTCTATTGGTTTGTTGGTGTGTGGGTTTGTTCGTTTGTTGGTTTGTTGGTTTGTTGGTTTGTTGTTGGTTTGTTGGTTTGTTGGTTTGTTGGTTTGTTGGTTTGTTGGTTTGTTGGTTTGTTGGTTTGTTGGTTTGTTGGTTTGTTGGTTTGTTGGTTTGTTGGTTTGTTGGTTTGTTGGTTTGTTGGCTTATTGGTTTATTGGTTTGTTGGTTTGTTGGTTTGTTTGTTTGTTGGTTTGTTGGTTTGTTGGTTTGTTGGTTTGATGGTTTGTTGGTTTGTTGGTTTGTTAGTTTGTTGTTTTGTTGGTTTGTTGGTTTGTTGGTTTGTTGGTTTGTTGGTTTGTTGGTTTGTTGGTTTGTCGGCTTGTTGGTTTGTCGGCTTGTTGGTTTGTTGGTTTGTTGGTTTGTTGGTTTGTTGGTTTGTTGGTTTGTTGGTTTGTTGATTTGTGGTTTTGTTTGTTTGTTTTTTTATTGGTTTGTTGGTTTGTTGGTTTGGTCGTTTGTTGGTTTGTTGATTTCTTGGTTTCTTGGTTTGCTGGATTGTTGGTTTGTTGGTTTATTGGTTTGTTGGATTGTTGGCTTTTTGGTTTGTTGGATTGTTCGTTTGTTGGTTTGTTGCTTGTTGGTTTGTTGGTTTATTGGTTTGTTGGTTTGTTGGTTTGTTCGTGTGTTCGTTTGTTGGTTTGTTGGTTTGTTGGTTTGTTGGTTTGTTGGTTTGTTGGTTTGATCGTTTGTTGTTTTGTTGTTTTGTTGGTTTGTTGGTTTGTTGGTTTCTTGGTTTGTTGGTTTCTTGGTTTGTTGGATTGTTGATTTGTTGGATTGTTGGTTTGTTGGTTTGTTGGTTTGTTGGCTTGTTGGCTTTTTGGTTTGTTGGTTTGTTCGTTTGTTGGTTTGTTGGCTTGTTGGTTTGTTGGTCTATTGGTTTGTTGGTTTGTTGGTTTGTTCGTTTGTTGGTTTGTTGGTTTGTTGGATTGTTGGCTTTTTGGTTTGTTGGTTTGTTGGATTGTTCGTTTGTTGGTTTGTTGGCTTGTTGGTTTGTTGGTTTATTGGTTTGTTGGTTTGTTGGTTTGTTCGTGTGTTCGTTTGTTGGTTTGTTGGTTTGTTGGCTTGTTGGTTTGTTCGTCTATTGGTTTGTTGGTTTGTTGGTTTGTTCGTTTGTTGGTTTGTTGGTTTGTTGGTTTGTTGGTTTTTTGGTTTTTCGATTTGTTGATTTGTTGGTTTGTTGGTTTGTTGGTTTGTTGGTTTGTTCGTTTGTTGGTTTGTTGGCTTATTGGTTTATTGGTTTGTTGGTTTGTTGGTTTGTTCGTTTTTTGGTTTGTTGGTTTGTTGGTTTGATGGTTTGTTCGTTTGTTGGTTTGTTGGTTTGTTGGTTTGTTGCTTTGTTGGTTTGTTGGTTTGTTGATTTGTTGGTTTGTTGGTTTGTTGGTTTGTTGGTTTGTTGTTTTGTTGGTTTGTTGGTTTGTTGGTTTGTTGGTTTGTTGGTTTGTTGGTTTGTTGGTTTGTTGGTTTGTTGGTTTGTCGGCTTTTTGGTTTGTTGGTTTGTTGGTTTGTTGGTTTGTTGGTTTGTTGGTTTGTTGTTTTGTTGGTTTGTTTTTTTATTGGTTTGTTGGTTTGTTGGTTTGTTGGTTTGTTAGTTTGTTGGTTTGTTGGTTTGTGGGTTTGTTGGTTTGTTGGTTTGTTGGTTTGTTGGTTTGTTGGTTTCTTGGTTTCTTGGTTTGTTGGTTTGTTGGTTTGTTGCTTTGTTGGTTTGTTGGTTTGTTGGTTTGTTGGTTTGTTGGTTTGTTGGTTTGTTGGTTTGTTGGTTTGTTGGTTTGTTGGTTCGTTGGTTCGTTGGTTTGCTGGTTTGTTGGTTTGTTGGTTTGTTGGTTTGTTGGTTTGTTGGTTTTTTGGTTTGTTGGTTTGTTGGTTTGTTGGTTTGTTGGTTTGTTGGTTTGTTGGTTTGTTCGTTTGTTGGTTGGTTGGTTTGTTGGTTTGTCGGTTTGTTGGTTTGTTGGTTTGTTGGTTTGTTGGTTTGTGGATTTGTTGGTTTGTCGGTTTGTTGGTTTGTTGGTTTGTTGGTTTGTTGGTTTGTTAGTTTGTTGGTTTGTTGGTTTGTTGGGTTGTTCGTTTGTTGGTTTGTTGGTTTGTTGGTTTGTTGGTTTGTTGGTTTGTTCGTTTTTGGTTAATTGGTTTGTTGGTTTGTATGTTTGTTGGTTTGTTGGTTTGTATGTTTGTTGGTTTGTTGGATTGTTGGTTTCTTGGTTTATTGGTTTGTTCGTTTTTTGGTTTGTTGGCTTGTTGGTTTGTTGGTTTGTTGGTTTGTTGGTTTGTTGGTTTGTTGGTTTGTTGATTTCTTGGTTTCTTGGTTTGTTGGATTGTTGGTTTGTTGGTTTGTTGGTTTGTTGGATTGTTGGCTTTTTGGTTTGTTGGATTGTTCGTTTGTTGGTTTGTTGGCTTGTTGGTTTGTTGGTTTATTGGTTTGTTGGTTTGTCGGTTTGTTCGTGTGTTCGTTTGTTGGTTTGTTGGTTTGTTGGTTTGTTGGTTTGTTGGTTTGTTCGTTTGTTGGTTTGTTGGTTTGTTGGTTTGTTGGTTTATTGGTTTGTTCGTTTGTTGGTTTGTTGGCTTGTTGGTTTTTTGGTTTGTTGGTTTGTTGGTTTGATGGTTTGTTGGTTTGTTGGTTTGGTGGTTTGTTGGTTTGTTGGTTTGTTGGTTTGTTGGTTTGTTGGTTTGTTGGTTTGTTGGTTTGTTGGTTTGTTGGTTTGTGGTTTGTTGGTTTGTTGGTTTGTTGGTTTGTTGGTTTGTTCGTTTGTTGGTTTGTTGGCTTGTTGGTTTGTTGGTTTGTTGGTTTGTTGGTTTGTTGGTTTCTTGGTGTGTTGGTTTCTTGGTTTGTTGGATTGTTGGTTTGTTGGATTGTTGGTTTGTTGGTTTGTTGGTTTGTTGGCTTGTTGGCTTTTTGGTTTGTTGGTTTGTTCGTTTGTTGGTTTGTTGGCTTGTTGGTTTGTTGGTCTATTGGTTTGTTGGTTTGTTGGTTTGTTCGTTTGTTGGTTTGTTGGTTTGTTGGTTTGTAGGTTTGTTGATTTCTTGGTTTCTTGGTTTGTTGGATTGTTGGTTTGTTGGTTTGTTGGTTTGTTGGATTGTTGGCTTTTTGGTTTGTTGGATTGTTCGTTTGTTGGTTTGTTGGCTTGTTGGTTTGTTCGTGTGTTCGTTTGTTGGTTTGTTGGTTTGTTGGCTTGTTGGTTTGTTGGTCTATTGGTTTGTTGGTTTGTTGGTTTGTTCGTTTGTTGGTTTGTTGGTTTGTTGGTTTGTTGGCTTGTTGGTTTGTTGGTCTATTGGTTTGTTGGTGTGTTGGTTTGTTCGTTTGTTGGTTTGTTGGTTTGTTGGTTTGTTGGTTTGTTGGTTTGTTGGTTTTTTGGTTTGTTGGTTTGTTGGTTTGTTGGTTTGTTGCTTTGTTAGTTTGTTCGTTTGTTGGTTTGTTGGCTTATTGGTTTATTGGTTTGTCGGTTTGTTGGTTTGTTCGTTTGTTGGTTTGTTGGTTTGTTGGTTTGTTGGTTTGATGATTTGTTCGTTTGTTGGTTTGTTGGTTTGTTGGTTTGTTGGTTTGTTGGATTGTTGGCTTTTTGGTTTGTTGGATTGTTCGTTTGTTGGTTTGTTGGCTTGTTGGTTTGTTCGTGTGTTCGTTTGTTGGTTTGTTGGTTTGTTGGCTTGTTGGTTTGTTGGTCTATTGGTTTGTTGGTTTGTTGGTTTGTTCGTTTGTTGGTTTGTTGGTTTGTTGGTTTGTTGGCTTGTTGGTTTGTTGGTCTATTGGTTTGTTGGTGTGTTGGTTTGTTCGTTTGTTGGTTTGTTGGTTTGTTGGTTTGTAGGTTTGTTGATTTCTTGGTTTCTTGGTTTGTTGGATTGTTGGTTTGTTGGTTTGTTGGTTTGTTGGATTTTTGGCTTTTTGGTTTGTTGGATTGTTCGTTTGTTGGTTTGTTGGCTTGTTGGTTTGTATGTTTGTTGGTTTGTTGGATTGTTGGTTTCTTGGTTTATTGGTTTGTTCGTTTTTAGGTTTGTTGGCTTGTTGGTTTGTTGGTTTGTTGGTTTGTTGGTTTGTTGGTTTGTTGATTTCTTGGTTTCTTGGTTTGTTGGATTGTTGGTTTGTTGGTTTGTTGGTTTGTTGGATTGTTGGCTTTTTGGTTTGTTGGATTGTTCGTTTGTTGGTTTGTTGGCTTGTTGGTTTGTTGGTTTATTGGTTTGTTGGTTTGTCGGTTTGTTCGTGTGTTCGTTTGTTGGTTTGTTGGTTTGTTGGTTTGTTGGTTTGTTGGTTTGTTCGTTTGTTGGTTTGTTGGTTTGTTGGTTTGTTGGTTTGTTGGTTCGTTGGTTTGTTGGTTTGTTGTTTAGTTTGTTTGCTTTTTTGTTAGTTTGTTGGTTTGTTGGTTTGTTCGTTTGTTGGTTTGTTGGTTTGTTTGTTTGTTGGTTTGTTGGTTTGTTGTTTGTTGGTTTCTTGGTTTGTTGGTTTGTTGGTTTGTTGGTTTCTTGGTTTCTTGGTTTCTTGGTTTGTTCGTTTGTTCGTTTATTGGTTTGTTGGCTTGTTGGTTTGTTAGTTTGTTGGTTTCCTAATTAATTGGTTTGTTGGTTTGTTGGTTTGTTCGTTTGTTGGTTTGTTGATTTGTTGGTTTGTTGGTTTGTTGGTTTGTTGGTTTGTTCGTTTGTTGGTTTGTTGGTTTGTTGGTTTGTTGGTTTGTTGGTTTGTTGGTTTGTTGGTTTGTTGGTTTGTTGGTTTGTTGGTTTGTTGGTTTGTTGGTTTGTTTGTTTGTTGGTTTGTTGGTTTGTTGGTTTGTTGGTTTGTTGGTTTGTTGGTTTGTGGGTTTGTTGGTTTGTTGGTTTGTTGGTTTGTTCGTTTGTTGGTTTGTTGGTTTGTTGGTTTGTTGGTTTGTTATTTTGTTTGTTTGTTGGTTTGTTTGTTTGTTTGTTTGTTGGTTTGTTGGTTTGTTGGTTTGTTGGTTTGTTGGTTTGTTGGTTTGTTGGTTTGTTGGTTTAATGGTTTGTTGGTTTGTTGGTTTGTTGGTTTGTTGGTTTGTTGGTTTGTTGGTTTGAATGTTTGTAGGTTTTTTGGTTTGTTGGCTTGTTGGTTTGTTGGTTTGTGGGTTTGTTGGTTTGTTGTTTTGTTAGTTTGTTTGTTTGTTGGTTTCTTGGCTTGTTGGTTTGTTGGTTTGTTGGTTTTTTGGTTTGTTGGTTTATTTGTTTGTTGGTTTGTTGGTTTGTTGGTTTGCTGGTTTGCTGGTTTGCTGGTTTGTTGGTTTATTGGTTTATTCGTTTGTTGGTTTGTTGGTTTGTTGGTTTGTTGTTTTGTTGGTTTGTTGGTTTGTTGGTTTGTTGGTTTGTTGGTTTGTTGGTTTGTTGGTTTGTTTGTTTGTTTGTTTGTTGGTTTGTTGGTTTGTTGGTTTGTTGGTTTGTTGGTTTGTTGGTTTGTTGGTTTGTTGGTTTGTTCGTTTGTTGGTTTGTTGGTTTGTTGGTTTGTTGGTTTGTTCGTTTGTTGGTTTGTTGGTTTGTTTGTTTGTTGGTTTGTTGGTTTATTGGTTTGTTGGTTTGTTGTTTGTTGGTTTCTTGGTTTGTTGGTTTTTTGGTTTGTTAGTTTCTTGGTTTGTTGGTTTGTTCGTTTGTTGGTTTTTTGGTTTGTTGGTTTGTTGGTTTCTTGGTTTTTAGGTTTGTTGGTTTTTTGGTTTGTTGGTTTGCTGGTTTGTCCGTCTGTTGGTTTGTTTATATGTTGGTTTGTTGGTTTGTTGGTTTGTTGTTTTGTTTGTTTGTTCGTTTGTTAGTTTGTTGGTTTGTTGGTTTGTTGGTTTGTTGGTTTGTTGGTTTGTTGGTTTGTTGGTTTGTTGGTTTGTTGGTTTGTTCGTTTGTTGGCTTGTTGGCTTGTTGGTTTGGTGGTTTGTTGGTTTGTTGATTTGTTGGTTTGTTCGTTTGTTGGTTTCTTGGCTTGTTGGTTTGTTGGTTTGTTGGTTTATTGGTTTGTTAGTTTATTTGTTTATTGGTTTGTTGGTTTGTTGATTTGTTGGTTTGTTGGTTTTTTGGTTTGCTGGTTTGCTGGTTTGCTGGTTTGTTGGTTTGTTGGTTTGTTGGTTTGTTGGTTTGTTTGTTTGTGGGTTTCTTGGCTTGTTGGTTTGTTGGTTTGTTAGTTTATTGGTTTGTTGGTTTATTTGTTTGTTGGTTTATTGGTTTGTTGGTTTGTTGGTTTGTTGGTTTGTTGGTTTGTTGGTTTATTGGTTTGCTGGTTTGCTGGTTTGTTGGTTTGTTGGTTTGTTGGTTTGTTCGTTTGTTGGTTTGTTGGTTTGTTGGTTTGTTGCTTTGTTGGTTTGTTGGTTTGTTGGTTTGTTGGTTTGTTGGTTTGTTGGTTTGTTGGTTTTTTGGTTTGTTGGTTTGTTTGTTTGTTGGTTTGTTGGTTTGTTCGTTTGTTGGTTTGTTGGTTTGTTGGTTTGTTGGTTTGTTGTTTGTTGGTTTGTTTGTTTGTTGGTTTGTTGGTCTGTTGGTTTGTTCGTTTGTTGGTTTGTTGGTTTGTTGGTTTGTTGGTTTGTTCGTTTGTTGGTTTGTTGGTCTGTTGGTTTAATGGTTTGCTGGTTTGTTGGTTTGTTCGTTTGTTCGTTTGTTGTTTGTTGGTTTGTTGGTTTCTTGGTTTGTTGGTTTGTAAGTTTGTTGGTTTGTTGGTTTGTTGGTTTGTTGGTTTGTTGGTTTGTTTGTTTGTTGGTTTGTTGGTTTGTTGGTTTGTTGGTTTGTTCGTTTGTTGGTTTGTTGGTTTGTTGGTTTGTTGTTTTGTTTGTTTGTTGGTTTGTTCGTTTGATAGTTTGTTGGTTTTTTGGTTTGTTGGTTTGTTGGTTTGTTGGTTTGTTTGTTTGTTGGTTTCTTGGCTTGTTGGTTTATTCGTTTGTTGGTTTTTTGGTTTCTTGGTTTGTTGGTTTGTTGGTTTGTTGGTTTGTTGGTTTGTTGGTTTGTTGGTTGTTGTTTTGTTGGTTTGTTGGTTTGTTCGTTTGATAGTTTTTTGTTTTGTTGGTTTGTTGGTTTGTTGGTTTGCTGACTTGTTGGTTTATTGGTTTGTTGGTTTGTTGGTTTGCTGGTTTGTTGGTTTGTTGGTTTGTTGGTTTGGTGGTTGGTTGGTTTATTGGTTTGTTGGTTTGTTGGTTTGTTGGTTTGTTGGTTTGTTGGTTTGTTGGTTTGTTGGTTTGTTATTTTGTTGGTTTGTTTTTTTGTTGGTTTGTTGGTTTGTTGGGTTGTTGTTTTGTTGGTTTGTTGGTTTGTGCGTTTGCTGGTTTGTTGGTTTGTTGGTTTGTTGGTTTGTTTTTTTGTTGGTTTGTTGGTTTGTTAGTTTGTTGGATTGTTGGTTTGTTGGTTTGTTGGTTTGTTGGTTTGTTGGTTTGTTGGTTTGTTGGTTCGTTGGTTTGTTGGTTTGTTGTTTAGTTTGTTTGCTTTTTTGTTGGTTTGTTGGTTTGTTGGTTTGTTGGTTTGTTCGTTTGTTGGTTTGTTGGTTTGTTGGTTTTTTCGTTTGTTGGTTTGTTGGTTTGTTCGTTTGTTGGTTTGTTGGTTTGTTTGTTTGTTGGTTTGTTGGTTTGTTGTTTGTTGGTTTGTTGGTTTGTTGGTTTGTTGGTTTGTTGGTTTCTTGGTTTCTTGGTTTCTTGGTTTGTTCGTTTGTTCGTTAGTTGGTTTGTTGGCTTGTTCGATTGTTAGTTTGTTGGTTTCTTAATTTATTGGTTTGTTGGTTTGTTGGTTTGTTCGTTTGTTGGTTTGTTGATTTGTTGGTTTGTTGGTTTGTTGGTTTGTTGGTTTGTTCGTTTGTTGGTTTGTTGGTTTGTTGGTTTGTTGGTTTGTTGGTTTGTTCGTTTGTTGGCTTGTTGGTTTGGTGGTTTGTTGGTTTGTTGATTTGTTGGTTTGTTCGTTTGTTGGTTTCTTGGCTTGTTGGTTTGTTGGTTTGTTGGTTTATTGGTTTGTTAGTTTATTTGTTTATTGGTTTGTTGGTTTGTTGATTTGTTGGTTTGTTGGTTTTTTGGTTTGCTGGTTTGCTGGTTTGCTGGTTTGTTGGTTTATTGGTTTGTTTGTTTGTTGGTTTGTTTGTTTGTTGGTTTCTTGGCTTGTTGGTTTGTTGGTTTGTTGGTTTATTGGTTTGTTGGTTTATTTGTTTGTTGGTTTATTGGTTTGTTGGTTTGTTGGTTTGTTGGTTTGTTGGTTTATTGGTTTGCTGGTTTGCTGGTTTGTTGGTTTGTTGGTTTGTTCGTTTGTTGGTTTGTTGGTTTGTTGGTTTGTTGGTTTGTTGGTTTGTTGGTTTGTTGGTTTGTTGGTTTTTTGGTTTGTTGGTTTGTTTGTTTGTTGGTTTGTTGGTTTGTTCGTTTGTTGGTTTGTTGGTTTGTTGGTTTGTTGGTTTGTCGTTTGTTGGTTTGTTTGTTTGTTGGTTTGTTGGTCTGTTGGTTTGTTCGTTTGTTGGTTTGTTGGTTTGTTGGTTTGTTGGTTTGTTCGTTTGTTGGTTTGTTGGTCTGTTGGTTTAATGGTTTGCTGGTTTGTTGGTTTGTTCGTTTGTTCGTTTGTTGTTTGTTGGTTTGTTGGTTTCTTGGTTTGTTGGTTTGTAAGTTTGTTGGTTTGTTGGTTTGTTGGTTTGTTGGTTTGTTGGTTTGTTGGTTTGTTTGTTTGTTGGTTTGTTGGTTTGTTGGTTTGTTGGTTTGTTGGTTTGTTCGTTTGTTGGTTTGTTGGTTTGTTGGTTTGTTGTTTTGTTTGTTTGTTGGTTTGTTCGCTTGATAGTTTGTTGGTTTGTTGGTTTGTTGGTTTGTTGGTTTGTTTGTTTGTTGGTTTCTTGGCTTGTTGGTTTATTGGTTTGTTGGTTTGTTGGTTTCTTGGTTTGTTGGTTTGTTGGTTTGTTGGTTTGTTGGTTTGTTGGTTTGTTGGTTTGTTGGTTGTTGTTTTGTTGGTTTGTTGGTTTGTTCGTTTGATAGTTTTTTGTTTTTTTGGTTTGTTGGGTTGTTGGTTTGTTGGTTTGTTGACTTGTTGGTTTATTGGTTTGTTGGTTTGTTGGTTTGTTGGTTTGTTGGTTTGTTGGTTTGGTGGTTTGTTGGTGTATTGGTTTGTTGGTTTGTTGGTTTGTTGGTTTGTTCGTTTGTTGGCTTGTTGGCTTGTTGGTTTGGTGGTTTGTTGGTTTGTTGATTTGTTGGTTTGTTCGTTTGTTGGTTTCTTGGCTTGTTGGTTTGTTGGTTTGTTGGTTTATTGGTTTGTTAGTTTATTTGTTTATTGGTTTGTTGGTTTGTTGATTTGTTGGTTTGTTGGTTTTTTGGTTTGCTGGTTTGCTGGTTTGCTGGTTTGTTGGTTTGTTGGTTTGTTGGTTTGTTGGTTTGTTTGTTTGTGGGTTTCTTGGCTTGTTGGTTTGTTGGTTTGTTAGTTTATTGGTTTGTTGGTTTATTTGTTTGTTGGTTTATTGGTTTGTTGGTTTGTTGGTTTGTTGGTTTGTTGGTTTGTTGGTTTATTGGTTTGCTGGTTTGCTGGTTTGTTGGTTTGTTGGTTTGTTGGTTTGTTCGTTTGTTGGTTTGTTGGTTTGTTGGTTTGTTGCTTTGTTGGTTTGTTGGTTTGTTGGTTTGTTGGTTTGTTGGTTTGTTGGTTTGTTGGTTTTTTGGTTTGTTGGTTTGTTTGTTTGTTGGTTTGTTGGTTTGTTCGTTTGTTGGTTTGTTGGTTTGTTGGTTTGTTGGTTTGTTGTTTGTTGGTTTGTTTGTTTGTTGGTTTGTTGGTCTGTTGGTTTGTTCGTTTGTTGGTTTGTTGGTTTGTTTGTTTGTTGGTTTCTTGGCTTGTTGGTTTATTCGTTTGTCGGTTTGTTGGTTTGTTCGTTTGTTGGTTTGTTGGTTTGTTGGTTTGTTGGTTTGTTGGTTTGTTGGTTTGTTGGTTGTTGTTTTGTTGGTTTGTTGGTTTGTTCGTTTGATAGTTTTTTGTTTTGTTGGTTTGTTGGTTTGTTGGTTTGCTGACTTGTTGGTTTATTGGTTTGTTGGTTTGTTGGTTTGCTGGTTTGTTGGTTTGTTGGTTTGTTGGTTTGGTGGTTGGTTGGTTTATTGGTTTGTTGGTTTGTTGGTTTGTTGGTTTGTTGGTTTGTTGGTTTGTTGGTTTGTTGGTTTGTTATTTTGTTGGTTTGTTTTTTTGTTGGTTTGTTGGTTTGTTGGGTTGTTGTTTTGTTGGTTTGTTGGTTTGTGCGTTTGCTGGTTTGTTGGTTTGTTGGTTTGTTGGTTTGTTTTTTTGTTGGTTTGTTGGTTTGTTAGTTTGTTGGATTGTTGGTTTGTTGGTTTGTTGGTTTGTTGGTTTGTTGATTTGTTGGTTTGTTGGTTCGTTGGTTTGTTGGTTTGTTGTTTAGTTTGTTTGCTTTTTTGTTGGTTTGTTGGTTTGTTGGTTTGTTGGTTTGTTCGTTTGTTGGTTTGTTGGTTTGTTGGTTTTTTCGTTTGTTGGTTTGTTGGTTTGTTCGTTTGTTGGTTTGTTGGTTTGTTTGTTTGTTGGTTTGTTGGTTTGTTGTTTGTTGGTTTGTTGGTTTGTTGGTTTGTTGGTTTGTTGGTTTCTTGGTTTCTTGGTTTCTTGGTTTGTTCGTTTGTTCGTTAGTTGGTTTGTTGGCTTGTTCGATTGTTAGTTTGTTGGTTTCTTAATTTATTGGTTTGTTGGTTTGTTGGTTTGTTCGTTTGTTGGTTTGTTGATTTGTTGGTTTGTTGGTTTGTTGGTTTGTTGGTTTGTTCGTTTGTTGGTTTGTTGGTTTGTTGGTTTGTTGGTTTGTTGGTTTGTTCGTTTGTTGGCTTGTTGGTTTGGTGGTTTGTTGGTTTGTTGATTTGTTGGTTTGTTCGTTTGTTGGTTTCTTGGCTTGTTGGTTTGTTGGTTTGTTGGTTTATTGGTTTGTTAGTTTATTTGTTTATTGGTTTGTTGGTTTGTTGATTTGTTGGTTTGTTGGTTTTTTGGTTTGCTGGTTTGCTGGTTTGCTGGTTTGTTGGTTTATTGGTTTGTTTGTTTGTTGGTTTGTTTGTTTGTTGGTTTCTTGGCTTGTTGGTTTGTTGGTTTGTTGGTTTATTGGTTTGTTGGTTTATTTGTTTGTTGGTTTATTGGTTTGTTGGTTTGTTGGTTTGTTGGTTTGTTGGTTTATTGGTTTGCTGGTTTGCTGGTTTGTTGGTTTGTTGGATTGTTCGGTTGTTGGTTTGTTGGTTTGTTGGTTTGTTGGTTTGTTGGTTTGTTGGTTTGTTGGTTTGTTGGTTTTTTGGTTTGTTGGTTTGTTTGTTTGTTGGTTTGTTGGTTTGTTCGTTTGTTGGTTTGTTGGTTTGTTGGTTTGTTGGTTTGTCGTTTGTTGGTTTGTTTGTTTGTTGGTTTGTTGGTCTGTTGGTTTGTTCGTTTGTTGGTTTGTTGGTTTGTTGGTTTGTTGGTTTGTTCGTTTGTTGGTTTGTTGGTCTGTTGGTTTAATGGTTTGCTGGTTTGTTGGTTTGTTCGTTTGTTCGTTTGTTTTTTGTTGGTTTGTTGGTTTCTTGGTTTGTTGGTTTGTAAGTTTGTTGGTTTGTTGGTTTGTTGGTTTGTTGGTTTGTTGGTTTGTTGGTTTGTTTGTTTGTTGGTTTGTTGGTTTGTTGGTTTGTTGGTTTGTTGGTTTGTTCGTTTGTTGGTTTGTTGGTTTGTTGGTTTGTTGTTTTGTTTGTTTGTTGGTTTGTTCGCTTGATAGTTTGTTGGTTTGTTGGTTTGTTGGTTTGTTGGTTTGTTTGTTTGTTGGTTTCTTGGCTTGTTGGTTTATTGGTTTGTTGGTTTGTTGGTTTCTTGGTTTGTTGGTTTGTTGGTTTGTTGGTTTGTTGGTTTGTTGGTTTGTTGGTTTGTTGGTTGTTGTTTTGTTGGTTTGTTGGTTTGTTCGTTTGATAGTTTTTTGTTTTTTTGGTTTGTTGGGTTGTTGGTTTGTTGGTTTGTTGACTTGTTGGTTTATTGGTTTGTTGGTTTGTTGGTTTGTTGGTTTGTTGGTTTGTTGGTTTGGTGGTTTGTTGGTGTATTGGTTTGTTGGTTTGTTGGTTTGTTGGTTTGTTCGTTTGTTGGCTTGTTGGCTTGTTGGTTTGGTGGTTTGTTGGTTTGTTGATTTGTTGGTTTGTTCGTTTGTTGGTTTCTTGGCTTGTTGGTTTGTTGGTTTGTTGGTTTATTGGTTTGTTAGTTTATTTGTTTATTGGTTTGTTGGTTTGTTGATTTGTTGGTTTGTTGGTTTTTTGGTTTGCTGGTTTGCTGGTTTGCTGGTTTGTTGGTTTGTTGGTTTGTTGGTTTGTTGGTTTGTTTGTTTGTGGGTTTCTTGGCTTGTTGGTTTGTTGGTTTGTTAGTTTATTGGTTTGTTGGTTTATTTGTTTGTTGGTTTATTGGTTTGTTGGTTTGTTGGTTTGTTGGTTTGTTGGTTTGTTGGTTTATTGGTTTGCTGGTTTGCTGGTTTGTTGGTTTGTTGGTTTGTTGGTTTGTTCGTTTGTTGGTTTGTTGGTTTGTTGGTTTGTTGCTTTGTTGGTTTGTTGGTTTGTTGGTTTGTTGGTTTGTTGGTTTGTTGGTTTGTTGGTTTTTTGGTTTGTTGGTTTGTTTGTTTGTTGGTTTGTTGGTTTGTTCGTTTGTTGGTTTGTTGGTTTGTTGGTTTGTTGGTTTGTTGTTTGTTGGTTTGTTTGTTTGTTGGTTTGTTGGTCTGTTGGTTTGTTCGTTTGTTGGTTTGTTGGTTTGTTGGTTTGTTGGTTTGTTCGTTTGTTGGTTTGTTGGTCTGTTGGTTTAATGGTTTGCTGGTTTGTTGGTTTGTTCGTTTGTTCGTTTGTTGTTTGTTGGTTTGTTGGTTTCTTGGTTTGTTGGTTTGTAAGTTTGTTGGTTTGTTGGTTTGTTGGTTTGTTGGTTTGTTGGTTTGTTGGTTTTTTGGTTTTTTGGTTTGTTGGTTTGTTTGTTTGTTGGTTTGTTGGTTTGTTCGTTTGTTGGTTTGTTGGTTTGTTGGTTTGTTGGTTTGTCGTTTGTTGGTTTGTTTGTTTGTTGGTTTGTTGGTCTGTTGGTTTGTTCGTTTGTTGGTTTGTTGGTTTGTTGGTTTGTTGGTTTGTTCGTTTGTTGGTTTGTTGGTCTGTTGGTTTAATGGTTTGCTGGTTTGTTGGTTTGTTCGTTTGTTCTTTTGTTGTTTGTTGGTTTGTTGGTTTCTTGGTTTGTTGGTTTGTAAGTTTGTTGGTTTGTTGGTTTGTTGGTTTGTTGGTTTGTTGGTTTGTTGGTTTGTTTGTTTGTTGGTTTGTTGGTTTGTTGGTTTGTTGGTTTGTTGGTTTGTTCGTTTGTTGGTTTGTTGGTTTGTTGGTTTGTTGTTTTGTTTGTTTGTTGGTTTGTTCGCTTGATAGTTTGTTGGTTTGTTGGTTTGTTGGTTTGTTGGTTTGTTTGTTTGTTGGTTTCTTGGCTTGTTGGTTTATTGGTTTGTTGGTTTGTTGGTTTCTTGGTTTGTTGGTTTGTTGGTTTGTTGGTTTGTTGGTTTGTTGGTTTGTTGGTTTGTTGGTTGTTGTTTTGTTGGTTTGTTGGTTTGTTCGTTTGATAGTTTTTTGTTTTTTTGGTTTGTTGGGTTGTTGGTTTGTTGGTTTGTTGACTTGTTGGTTTATTGGTTTGTTGGTTTGTTGGTTTGTTGGTTTGTTGGTTTGTTGGTTTGGTGGTTTGTTGGTGTATTGGTTTGTTGGTTTGTTGGTTTGTTGGTTTGTTCGTTTGTTGGCTTGTTGGCTTGTTGGTTTGGTGGTTTGTTGGTTTGTTGATTTGTTGGTTTGTTCGTTTGTTGGTTTCTTGGCTTGTTGGTTTGTTGGTTTGTTGGTTTATTGGTTTGTTAGTTTATTTGTTTATTGGTTTGTTGGTTTGTTGATTTGTTGGTTTGTTGGTTTTTTGGTTTGCTGGTTTGCTGGTTTGCTGGTTTGTTGGTTTGTTGGTTTGTTGGTTTGTTGGTTTGTTTGTTTGTGGGTTTCTTGGCTTGTTGGTTTGTTGGTTTGTTAGTTTATTGGTTTGTTGGTTTATTTGTTTGTTGGTTTATTGGTTTGTTGGTTTGTTGGTTTGTTGGTTTGTTGGTTTGTTGGTTTATTGGTTTGCTGGTTTGCTGGTTTGTTGGTTTGTTGGTTTGTTGGTTTGTTCGTTTGTTGGTTTGTTGGTTTGTTGGTTTGTTGCTTTGTTGGTTTGTTGGTTTGTTGGTTTGTTGGTTTGTTGGTTTGTTGGTTTGTTGGTTTTTTGGTTTGTTGGTTTGTTTGTTTGTTGGTTTGTTGGTTTGTTCGTTTGTTGGTTTGTTGGTTTGTTGGTTTGTTGGTTTGTTGTTTGTTGGTTTGTTTGTTTGTTGGTTTGTTGGTCTGTTGGTTTGTTCGTTTGTTGGTTTGTTGGTTTGTTGGTTTGTTGGTTTGTTCGTTTGTTGGTTTGTTGGTCTGTTGGTTTAATGGTTTGCTGGTTTGTTGGTTTGTTCGTTTGTTCGTTTGTTGTTTGTTGGTTTGTTGGTTTCTTGGTTTGTTGGTTTGTAAGTTTGTTGGTTTGTTGGTTTGTTGGTTTGTTGGTTTGTTGGTTTGTTTGTTTGTTGGTTTGTTGGTTTGTTGGTTTGTTGGTTTGTTCGTTTGTTGGTTTGTTGGTTTGTTGGTTTGTTGTTTTGTTTGTTTGTTGGTTTGTTCGTTTGATAATTTGTTGGTTTGTTGGTTTGTTGGTTTGTTGGTTTGTTGGTTTGTTTGTTTGTTGGTTTCTTGGCTTGTTGGTTTATTCGTTTGTTGGTTTTTTGGTTTCTTGGTTTGTTGGTTTGTTGGTTTGTTGGTTTGTTGGTTTGTTGGTTTGTTGGTTTGTTGGTTGTTGTTTTGTTGGTTTGTTGGTTTGTTCGTTTGATAGTTTTTTGTTTTGTTGGTTTGTTGGTTTGTTGGTTTGCTGACTTGTTGGTTTATTGGTTTGTTGGTTTGTTGGTTTGCTGGTTTGTTGGTTTGTTGGTTTGTTGGTTTGGTGGTTGGTTGGTTTATTGGTTTGTTGGTTTGTTGGTTTGTTGGTTTGTTGGTTTGTTGGTTTGTTGGTTTGTTGGTTTGTTATTTTGTTGGTTTGTTTTTTTGTTGGTTTGTTGGTTTGTTGGGTTGTTGTTTTGTTGGTTTGTTGGTTTGTGCGTTTGCTGGTTTGTTGGTTTGTTGGTTTGTTGGTTTGTTTTTTTGTTGGTTTGTTGGTTTGTTAGTTTGTTGGATTGTTGGTTTGTTGGTTTGTTGGTTTGTTGGTTTGTTGGTTTGTTGGTTTGTTGGTTCGTTGGTTTGTTGGTTTGTTGTTTAGTTTGTTTGCTTTTTTGTTGGTTTGTTGGTTTGTTGGTTTGTTGGTTTGTTCGTTTGTTGGTTTGTTGGTTTGTTGGTTTTTTCGTTTATTGGTTTGTTGGTTTGTTCGTTTGTTGGTTTGTTGGTTTGTTTGTTTGTTGGTTTGTTGGTTTGTTGTTTGTTGGTTTGTTGGTTTGTTGGTTTGTTGGTTTGTTGGTTTCTTGGTTTCTTGGTTTCTTGGTTTGTTCGTTTGTTCGTTAGTTGGTTTGTTGGCTTGTTCGATTGTTAGTTTGTTGGTTTCTTAATTTATTGGTTTGTTGGTTTGTTGGTTTGTTCGTTTGTTGGTTTGTTGATTTGTTGGTTTGTTGGTTTGTTGGTTTGTTGGTTTGTTCGTTTGTTGGTTTGTTGGTTTGTTGGTTTGTTGGTTTGTTGGTTTGTTCGTTTGTTGGCTTGTTGGTTTGGTGGTTTGTTGGTTTGTTGATTTGTTGGTTTGTTCGTTTGTTGGTTTCTTGGCTTGTTGGTTTGTTGGTTTGTTGGTTTATTGGTTTGTTAGTTTATTTGTTTATTGGTTTGTTGGTTTGTTGATTTGTTGGTTTGTTGGTTTTTTGGTTTGCTGGTTTGCTGGTTTGCTGGTTTGTTGGTTTATTGGTTTGTTTGTTTGTTGGTTTTTTTTGTTTGTTGGTTTCTTGGCTTGTTGGTTTGTTGGTTTGTTGGTTTATTGGTTTGTTGGTTTATTTGTTTGTTGGTTTATTGGTTTGTTGGTTTGTTGGTTTGTTGGTTTGTTGGTTTATTGGTTTGCTGGTTTGCTGGTTTGTTGGTTTGTTGGTTTGTTCGTTTGTTGGTTTGTTGGTTTGTTGGTTTGTTGGTTTGTTGGTTTGTTGGTTTGTTGGTTTGTTGGTTTTTTGGTTTGTTGGTTTGTTTGTTTGTTGGTTTGTTGGTTTGTTCGTTTGTTGGTTTGTTGGTTTGTTGGTTTGTTGGTTTGTCGTTTGTTGGTTTGTTTGTTTGTTGGTTTGTTGGTCTGTTGGTTTGTTCGTTTGTTGGTTTGTTGGTTTGTTGGTTTGTTGGTTTGTTCGTTTGTTGGTTTGTTGGTCTGTTGGTTTAATGGTTTGCTGGTTTGTTGGTTTGTTCGTTTGTTCGTTTGTTGTTTGTTGGTTTGTTGGTTTCTTGGTTTGTTGGTTTGTAAGTTTGTTGGTTTGTTGGTTTGTTGGTTTGTTGGTTTGTTGGTTTGTTGGTTTGTTTGTTTGTTGGTTTGTTGGTTTGTTGGTTTGTTGGTTTGTTGGTTTGTTCGTTTGTTGGTTTGTTGGTTTGTTGGTTTGTTGTTTTGTTTGTTTGTTGGTTTGTTCGCTTGATAGTTTGTTGGTTTGTTGGTTTGTTGGTTTGTTGGTTTGTTTGTTTGTTGGTTTCTTGGCTTGTTGGTTTATTGGTTTGTTGGTTTGTTGGTTTCTTGGTTTGTTGGTTTGTTGGTTTGTTGGTTTGTTGGTTTGTTGGTTTGTTGGTTTGTTGGTTGTTGTTTTGTTGGTTTGTTGGTTTGTTCGTTTGATAGTTTTTTGTTTTTTTGGTTTGTTGGGTTGTTGGTTTGTTGGTTTGTTGACTTGTTGGTTTATTGGTTTGTTGGTTTGTTGGTTTGTTGGTTTGTTGGTTTGTTGGTTTGGTGGTTTGTTGGTTTATTGGTTTGTTGGTTTGTTGGTTTGTTGGTTTGTTGGTTTGTTGGTTTTTTGGTTTGTTATTTTGTTGGTTTGTTTTTTTTGTTGGTTTGTTGGTTTGTTGGGTTGTTGTTTTGTTGGTTTGTTGGTTTGTGCGTTTGCTGGTTTGTTTTTTTGTTGGTTTGTTGGTTTGTTAGTTTGTTGGATTGTTGGTTTGTTGGTTCGTTGGTTTGTTGGTTTGTTGGTTTGTTGGTTTGTTGGTTTGTTGGTTCGTTGGTTTGTTGGTTTGTTGTTTAGTTTGTTTGCTTTTTTGTTGGTTTGTTGGTTTGTTGGTTTGTTGGTTTGTTCGTTTGTTGGTTTGTTGGTTTTTTCGTTTGTTGGTTTGTTGGTTTGTTCGTTTGTTGGTTTGTTGGTTTGTTTTTTTGTTGGTTTGTTGGTTTGTTAGTTTGTTGGATTGTTGGTTTGTTGGTTTGTTGGTTTGTTGGTTTGTTGGTTTGTTGGTTCGTTGGTTTGTGGGTTTGTTGGTTTGTTGGTTTGTTGGTTTGTTCGTTTGTTGGTTTGTTGGTTTGTTGGTTTGTTGGTTTGTTGGTTTGTTGTTTTGTTTGTTTGTTGGTTTGTTTGTTTGTTTGTTTGTTGGTTTGTTGGTTTGTTGGTTTGTTGGTTTGTTGGTTTGTTGGTTTGTTGGTTTGTTGGTTTGTTGGTTTGTTGGTTTGTTGGTTTGAATGTTAGTAGGTTTTTTGGTTTGTTGGCTTGTTGGTTTGTTGGTTTGTGGGTTTGTTGGTTTGTTGTTTTGTTAGTTTGTTCGTTTGTTGGTTTCTTGGCTTGTTGGTTTGTTGGTTTGTTGGTTTTTTGGTTTGTTGGTTTATTTGTTTGTTGGTTTGTTGGTTTGTTGGTTTGCTGGTTTGCTGGTTTGCTGGTTTGTTGGTTTATTGGTTTATTCGTTTGTTGGTTTGTTGGTTTGTTGGTTTGTTGTTTTGTTGGTTTGTTGGTTTGTTGGTTTGTTGGTTTGTTGGTTTGTTGGTTTGTTGGTTTGTTGGTTTGTTCGTTTGTTTGTTTGTTGGTTTGTTGGTTTGTTGGTTTGTTGGTTTGTTGGTTTGTTGGTTTGTTGGTTTGTTGGTTTGTTGGTTTGTTGGTTTTTTCGTTTGTTGGTTTGTTGGTTTGTTTGTTTGTTGGTTTGTTGGTTTATTGGTTTGTTGGTTTGTTGTTTGTTGGTTTCTTGGTTTGTTGGTTTTTTGGTTTGTTAGTTTCTTGGTTTGTTGGTTTGTTGGTTTGTTCGTTTTTTGGTTTGTTGGTTTGTTGGTTTGTTGGTTTCTTGGTTTCTAGGTTTGTTGGTTTTTTGGTTTGTTGGTTTGCTGGTTTGTCCGTCTGTTGGTTTGTTTATATGTTGGTTTGTTTGTTTGTTGGTTTGTTGGTTTGTTGTTTTGTTTGTTTGTTCGTTTGTTAGTTTGTTGGTTTGTTGGTTTGTTGGTTTGTTGGTTTGTTGGTTTGTTGATTTGTTGGTTTGTTGGTTTGTTGGTTTGTTCGTTTGTTGGCTTGTTGGTTTGTTGGTTTGTTGGTTTGTTGATTTGTTGGTTTGTGGGTTTGTTCGTTTGTTGGTTTCTTGGCTTGTTGGTTTGTTGGTTTGTTGGTTTATTGGTTTGTTAGTTTATTTGTTTATTGGTTTGTTGGTTTGTTGATTTGTTGGTTTGTTGGTTTTTTGGTTTGCTGGTTTGCTGGTTTGCTGGTTTGTTGGTTTGTTGGTTTGTTCGTTTGTTGGTTTGTTTGTTTGTTGGTTTCTTGGCTTGTTGGTTTGTTGGTTTGTTGGTTTATTGGTTTGTTGGTTTATTTGTTTGTTAGCTTATTGGTTTGTTGGTTTGTTGGTTTGTTGGTTTATAGGTTTGCTGGTTTGCTGGTTTGTTGGTTTGTTGGTTTGTTCGTTTGTTGGTTTGTTGGCTTGTTGGTTTGTTGCTTTGTTGGTTTGTTGGTTTGTTGGTTTGTTGGTTTGTTCGTTTGTTGGTTTTTTGGTTTGTTGGTTTGTTTGTTTGTTGGTTTGTTGGTTTGTTCGTTTGTTGGTTTGTTGGTTTGTTGGTTTGTTGGTTTGTTCGTTTGTTGGTTTGTTTGTTTGTTGGTTTGTTGGTTTGTTGGTCTGTTGGTTTGTTCGTTTGTTGGTTTGTTGGTTTGTTGGATTGTTGGTTTGTTGGTTTGTTCGTTTGTTGGTTTGTTGGTCTGTTGGTTTAATGGTTTGCTGGTTTGTTGGTTTGTTCGTTTGTTTGTTTGTTGTTTGTTGGTTTGTTGTTTTCTTGGTTTGTTGGTTTGTAAGTTTGTTGGTTTGTTGGTTTGTTGGTTTGTTGGTTTGTTTGTTTGTTGGTTTGGTGGTTTGTTGGTTTGTTGGTTTGTTGGTTTGTTCGTTTGTTGGTTTGTTGGTTTGTTGGTTTGTTGTTTTGTTTGTTTGTTGGTTTGTTCGTTTGATAGTTTGTTGGTTTGTTGGTTTGTTGGTTTGTTTGTTTATTGGTTTCTTGGCTTGTTGGTTTATTGGTTTGTTGGTTTGTTGGTTTGTTGGTTTGTTGGTTTGTTGATTTGTTGGTTTGTTGGTTTGTTGGTTTGTTGGTTGTTGTTTTGTTGGTTTGTTGGTTTGTTCATTTGATAGTTTTTTGTTTTGTTGGTTTGTTGGGTTGTTGGTTTGTTGGTTTGTTGACTTGTTGGTTTATTGGTTTGTTGGTTTGTTGGTTTGTTGGTTTGTTGGTTTGTTGGTTTGTTGGTTTGTTGGTTTGTTGGTTTGTGTGTTTGTTGGTTGTTGTTTTGTTGGTTTGTTGGTTTGTTTGCTTGTTGATTTGTTGGTTTGTTGGTTTGTTCGTTTGTGGCTTTGTTGGTTTGTTGGTTTGTTCGTTTGTTGGCTTGTTGGTTTGTTGGTTTGTTGTTTTGTTGGTTTGGTCGTTTGTTGGTTTCTTGGCTTGTTGGTTTGTTGGTTTGTTGGTTTATTGGTTTGTTGGTTTATTTGTTTGTTGGTTTGTTGGTTTGTTGGTTTGTTGGTTTATTGGTTTGCTGGTTTGCTGGTTTGCTGGTTTGTTGGTTTGTTGGTTTGTTCGTTTGTTGGTTTGTTGGTTTGTTGGTTTGTTGGTTTGTTGGTTTGTTGGTTTGTTGGCTTGTTGGCTTTTTGGTATGTTGGTTTGTTCGTTTGTGGGTTTGTTGGCTTGTTGGTTTGTTGGTTTGTTGGTTTGTTGGTTTGTTGGTTTGTTGGTTTGTTGGTTTGTTGGTTTGTTGGTTTGTTGGCTTGTTGGTTTGTTGGTTTGTTGGTTTGTTGGTTTGTAGGTTTGTTGGTTTGTTGGTTTGTTCGTTTGTTGGTTTGTTGATTTGTTGGTTTGTTGGTTTGTTGGTTTGTTGATTTGTTGGTTTGTTGGTTTGTTGGTTTGTTGGTTTGTTGATTTGTTGGTTTGTTGGTTTGTTGGTTTGTTGGTTTGTTGGTTTGTTGGTTTGTTGGTTTGTTGGTTTGTTGGTTTGTTGGTTTGTTGGTTTTTTGGTTTGTTGGTTTGTTGGTTTGTTGGTTTGTTGGTTTCTTGGTTTGTTGGTTTGTCGGTTTGTTGGTTTGTTGGATTGTTGGTTTGTTGGTTTGTTGGTTTGTTGGTTTGTTGGTTTGTTGGTTTGTTGGTTCGTTGGTTCGTTGGTTTGTTGTTTAGTTGGTTTGTTTTTTTCTTGGTTTGTTGGATTGTTGGTTTGTTCGTTTGTTGGTTTGTTGGTTTGTCCGTTTGTTGGTTTGTTGGTTTGTTGGTTTGTTGGTTTGTTGGTTTGTTGGTTTGTTGGTTTGTTGGTTCGTTGGTTCGTTGGTTTGTTGTTTAGTTGGTTTGTTTTTTTGTTGGTTTGTTTGTTTGTTGGTTTGTTCGTTTGTTGGATTGTTGGTTTGTCCGTTTGTTGGTTTGTTGGTTTGTTCGTTTGTTGGTTTGTTGGTTTGTTTGTTTGTTGGTTTGTTGGTTTGTTGTTTGTTGGTTTCTTGGTTTGTTGGTTTGTTGGTTTCTTGGTTTCTTGGTTTGTTGGTTTGTTCGTTTGTTCGTTTGTTGGTTTGTTGGCTTGCTGGTTTGTTGGTTTCTTAGTTTGTTGGTTTGTTCGTTTGTTGGTTTGTTGATTTGTTGGTTTGTTCGTTTGTTGGTTTGTTGGTTTGTTCGTTTGTTCGTTTGTTCGTTTGTTGGTTTGTTGGTTTGTTGGTTTGTTGGTTTGTTGGTTTGTTGGTTTATTGGTTGGTTGGTTTGTTGGTTTGTTGGTTTGTTGGTTTGTTGGTTTGTTGGTTTGTTGGTTTGTTGGTTTGTCGGTTTGTTGGTTTGTTGGTTTGTTGGTTTGTTATTTTGTTGGTTTGTTGGTTTGTTCGTTTGTTGGTTTGTTGGTTTGTTGGTTTGTTGGTTTGTTGGTTTGTTCGTTTGTTCGTTTGTTGGTTTGTTGGTTTGTTGGTTTATTGTTTTGTTTGTTTGTTGGTTTGTCCGTTTGTTAGTTTGTTGGTTTGTTGGTTTGTTGTTTTCTTGGTTCGTTGGTTTGTTCGTTTGTTGGTTTGTTGGCATGTTGGTTTGTTGGTTTTTTGGTTTCCAGGTTTGCTGGTTTTTTGGTTTGTTGGTTTGTTGGTTTGTCCGTCTGTTGGTTTGTTGATATGTTTGTTTGTTCGTTTGTTGGTTTTTTGGTTTGTTCGTTTGTTGGTTTGTTGGTTTGTTCGTTTGTTGGTTTGTTGGTTTGTTGGTTTGTTGATTTGTTGGTTTGTTGTTTTGTTGGTTTGTTTTTTTGTTGGTTTGTTGGTTTGTTGGTTTCTGCGTTTGCTGGTTTGTTGGTTTGTTGGTTTGTTGGTTTGTTGGTTTGTTGGTTTGTTGGTTTCTTGGTTTGTTGGTTTGATGGTTTGTTAGTTTGTTTGATTGTTGGTTTGTTGGTTTGTTGGTTTGTTGGTTTGTTGGTTTGTTGGTTCGTTGGTTTGTTGTTTAGTTGGTTTGCGTTTTTGTTGGTTTTTTGGTTTGTCGGTTTGTTCGTTTGTTGGTTTGTTGGTTTGTTCGTTTGTTGGTTTGTTGGTTTGTTCGTTTGTTGGTTTGTTCGTTTGTTTGTTTGTTGGTTTGTTGGTTTGTTGGTTTGTTGTTTGTTGGTTTCTTGGTTTGTTGGTTTGTTGGTTTGTTGGTTTCTTGGTTTTTTGGTTTGTTCGTTTGTTCGTTTGTTCGTTTGTTGGTTTGTTGGTTTGTTGGCTTGTTAATTTGTTGGTTTGTTGGTTTCTTAGTTTATTGGTTTGTTGGTTTGTTGGTTTGTTCGTTTGTTGGTTTGTTGATTTGTTGGTTTGTTCGTTTGTTGGTTTGTTGGTTTGTTGGTTTGTTGGTTTGTTCGTTTGTTGGTTTGTTGGTTTGTTGGTTTGTTGGTTTGTTGGTTTGTTATTTTGTTGGTTTGTTGGTTTGTTGGTTTGTTGGTTTGTTGGTTTGTGGGTTTGTGGGTTAGTTGGTTTGTTTGTTTTGTTGGTTTGTTCGTTTATTGGTTTGTTGGTTTGTTGATTTGTTGTTTTGTTTGTTTGTTGGTTTGTTTGTTTGTTAGTTTGTTGGTTTGTCCGTCTGTTGGTTTGTCCGTCTGTTGGTTTGTTGATATGTTTGTTTGTTCGTTTGTTGGTTTTTTGGTTTGTTCGTTTGTTGGTTTGTTGGTTTGTTCGTTTGTTGGTTTGTTGGCTTGTTGTTTTATTGATTTATTGGTTTGTTGGTTTGTTGGTTTGTTGGTTTGTTGGTTTGTTGGTTTATTGGTTTGTTGGTTTGTTGGTTTGTTGGTTTGTTCGTTTGTTCGTTTGTTGGTTTGTTGGTTTGTTGGTTTGTTGGTTTGTTGGTTTGTTGGTTTGTTGGTCTGTTGTTTTGTTGGTTTGTTTTTTTATTTGTTTGTTGGTTTGTTGGTTTGTTGGTTTGTGCGTTTGCTGGTTTGTTGGTTTGTTGGTTTGTTGGTTTGTTGGATTGTTGGTTTGTTGGTTTCTTGGTTTGTTGGTTTGTTGGCTTGTTAGTTTGTTGGATTGTTGGTTTGTTAGTTTGTTGGTTTGTTGGTTTGTTGGTTCGTTGGTTTGTTGTTTAGTTGGTTTGCTTTTTTGTTGGTTTTTTGGTTTGTTGGTTTGTTCGTTTGTTGGTTTGTTGGTTTGTTAGTTTGTTGGTTTGTTGGTTTGTTCGTTTGTTGGTTTGTTGGTTTGTTTGTTTGTTGGTTTGTTGGTTTGTTGTTTGTTGGTTTCTTGGTTTGTTGGTTTGTTGGTTTGTTGGTTTCTTGGTTTCTTGGTTTCTTGGTTTGTTCGTTTGTTCGTTTGTTGGTTTGTTGGTTTGTTGGTTTGTTGGTTTGTTGGTTTGTTTGTTTGTTGGTTTCTTAGTTAATTGGTTTGTTGGTTTGCCGGTTTGTTCGTTTGTTGGTTTGTTGATTTGTTGGTTTGTTCGTTTGTTGGTTTGTTGGTTTGTTGGTTTGTTCGTTTGTTGGTTTGTTGGTTTGTTGGTTTGTTGGTTTGTTGGTTTGTTGGTTTGTTGGTTTGTTGGTTTGTTGGTTTGTAGGTTTGTTGGTTTGTTGGTTTGTTGGTTTGTGGGTTAGTTGGTTTGTTTGTTTTGTTGGTTTGTTCGTTTGTTCGTTTGTTGGTTTGTTGGTTTGTTGGTTTGTTGTTTTGTTTGTTTGTTGGTTTGTTTGTTTGTTAGTTTGTTGGTTTGTTGGTTTGTTGGTTTGTTGGTTTGTTGGTTTGTTGGTTTGTTGGTTTGTTGGTTTGTTGGTTTGTTGGTTTGTTGGTTTGTTTGTTTGTAGGTTTTTTGGTTTGTTGGCTTGTTGGTTTGTTGGTTTGTGGGTTTGTTGGTTTGTTGGTTTGTTGGTTTGTCGGTTTGTTCGTTTGTTGGTTTCTTGGCTTGTTGGTTTGTTGGTTTGTTGGTTTTTTGGTTTGTTGGTTTATTTGTTTGTTGTTTTGTTGGTTTGTTGGTTTGTTGGTTTGTTGGTTTACTGGTTTGCTGGTTTGCTGGTTTGTTGGTTTATTGGTTTATTTGTTTGTTGGTTTGTTGGTTTGTTGGTTTGTTGTTTTGTTGGTTTGTTGGTTTGTTGGTTTGTTGGTTTGTTGTTTTGTTGCTTTGTTGGTTTGTTGGTTTGTTGGTTTGTTGGTTTGTTGGTTTGTTGGTTTGTTCGTTTCTTTGTTTGTTGGTTTGTTGGTTTGTTGGTTTGTTGGTTTGTTGGTTTGTTGGTTTGTTGGTTTGTTCGTTTGTTGGTTTGTTGGTTTGTTGGTTTGTTGGTTGGTTCGTTTGTTGGTGTGCTGGTTTGTTGGTTTGTTTGTTGGTTTGTTGGTTTATTGGTTTGTCGGTTTGTTGTTTGTTTGTTTCTTGGTTTGTTGGTTTTTTGGTTTGTTGGTTTGTTGTTTTGTTGCTTTGTTGGTTTGTTGGTTTGTTGGTTTGTTGGTTTGTTGGTTAGTTGGTTTGTCCGTCTGTTGGATTGTTGATATGTTGGTTTGTTCATTTGTTTGTTTGTTGGTTTGTTCGTTTGTTGGTTTGTTGGTTTGTTGGTTTGTTGGTTTGTTGGTTTGTTGGCTTGTTGGTTTGTTGGTTTGATGGTTTGTTTGTTTGTTGGTTTGTTGGTTTGTTGGTTTTTTTGTTTGTTGGTTTGCTGGTTTGTTGGTTTGTTGGTTTGTTGGTTTGTTGGTTTGTTGGTTTGTTGGTTTGTTGGTTTGTTGGTTTGTTGGTTTGTTGGTTTGTTGGTTTGTTGGTTTGTTGGTTTGTTGGGTTGTTGGTTTGTTGTTTTGTTTGTTTGTTGGTTTGTTCGTTTGTTAGTTTGTTGGTTTGTTGGTTTGTTGGTTTGTTAGTTTGTTGGTTTGTTGGTTTGTTGGTTTGTTGGTTTGTTGGTTTGTCGGTTTGTTCGTTTGTTGGCTTGTTGGTTTGTTGGTTTGTTGGTTTGTTGGTTTGTTGGTTTTTTCATTTGTTGGTTTCTTGGCTTGTTGGTTTGTTGGTTTGTTGGTTTATTGGTTTGTTAGTTTATTTGTTTGTTGGTTTGTTGGTTTGTTGGTTTGTTGGTTTGTTGGTTTGTTGGTTTGTTGGTTTGTTGGTTTATTGGTTTGTTGGTTTGTTGGTTTGTTGGTTTGTTGGTTTGTTGGTTTTTTGGTTTTTTGGTTTGTTGGTGTGTTGGTTTGTTGGTTTGTTGGTTTGTTGGTTTGTTGGTTTGTTGGTTTGTTGGTTTGTTGGTTTCTTGGTTTGTTGGTTTGTTGGTTTGTTGGTTTGTTGGTTTGTTGGTTTGTTGGTTTGTTGGTTTGTTAGTTTGTTGGTTTGTTCTTTTGTTTGTTTGTTGATTTGTTGGTTTGTTAGTCTGTTGGTTTGTTCGTTTGTTGGTTTGTTGGTTTGTTGGTTTGTTGGTTTGTTCGTTTGTTGGTTTGTTGGTTTGTTGGTTTGTTGGTTTGTTGGTTTGTTGGTTTGTTGGTTTGTTCGTTTGTTCGTTTGTTGTTTGTTGGTTTGTTGGTTTCTCGGTTTGTTGGTTTGTTCGTTTGTCGGTTTGTTGGCTTGTTGGTTTGTTGGTTTGTTGGTTTGTTGGTTTGTTGGTTTGTTGGTTTGTTGGTTTGTTGGTTTGTTGGTTTGTTGGTTTGTTGGTTTGTTCGTTTGTTCGTTTGTTCGTTTGTTCGTTTGTTGGTTTTTTGGTTTGTTGGTTTGCTGGTTTGTTGGTTTGTTGGTTTGTTGGTTTGTTGGTTTGTTGGTTTGTTGGTTTGTTGGTTTGTTGGTTTTTTGGTTTGTTCGTTTGTTGGTTTGTTGTTTTCTTGGCTTGTTGGTTTGTTGGTTTGTTGGTTTGTTGGTTTATTGGTTTGTTGATTTATTTGTTTGTTGGTTTGTTGGTTTGTTGGTTTGTTGGTTTGTTGGTTTGTTGGTTTGTTGGTTTGTTGGTTTGCTGGTTTGCTGGTTTGCTTGCTTGTTGGTTTGTTGGTTTGTTCGTTTGTTGGTTTGTTGGTTTGTTGGTTTGTTCATTTGTTGGTTTGTTGGTTTGTTGGTGTGTTGGTTTGTTGGTTTGTTGGTTTGTCCGTTTGTTGGTTTGTGGGCTTGTTGGTTTGTTGGTTTGTTGGTTTGTTGGTTTGTTGGTATGTTGGTTTGTTCGTTTGTTGGTTTGTTGGTTTGTTGGTTTGTTGGTTTGTTGGTTTGTTGGTTTGTTCGTTTGTTCGTTTGTTGTTTGTTGGTTTATTGGTTTGTTGGTTTGTTGGTTTGTTCGTTTGTCGGTTTGTTGGCTTGTTGGTTTGTTGGTTTGTTGGTTTGTTGGTTTGTTGGTTTGTTGGTTTATTGTTTTGTTTGTTTGTTGGTTTGTTCGTTTGTTAGTTTGTTGGGTTGTTGGTTTGTTGGTTTCTTGGTTTGTTAGTTTGTTGGTTTGTTGGTTTGTCCGTCTGTTTGTTTGTTGATATGTTTGTTTGTTTGTTTGTTGGTTTTTTGGTTTGTTCGTTTGTTGGTTTGTTGGTTTCTTGGTTTGTTGGTTTGTTGGTTTGTTGGTTTGTTGGTTTGGTGGTTTGTTGGTTTGTTGGTTTGTTGGTTTGTTGGTTTGTTCGTTTGTTGGTTTGTTGGTTTGTTGGTTTGTTGGTTTGTTGGTTTGTTGTTTTGTTTGTTTGTTGTTTTGTTTGTTTGTTGGTTTGTTCGTTTGTTCGTTTGTTAGTTTGTTGGTTTGTTGGTTTGTTGGTTTGTTGGTTTGTTGGTTTGTTGGTTTGTTGGTTTGTTGGTTTGTTGGTTTGTTGGTTTGTTGGTTTGTTGGTTTGTTGGTTTGTTGGTTTGTTGGTTTGTTCATTTTTTGGCTTGTTGGTTTGTTAATTTGTTGGTTGGTTGGTTTGTTGGTTTGTTGGTTTGTTGGTTTGTTGGTTTGTTGGTTTGTTGGTTTGTTGGTTTGTTGGTTTGTTGGTTTGTTCGTTTGTTGGTTTCTTGGCTTGTTGGTTTGTTGGTTTGTTGGTTTGTTGGTTTATTGGTTTGTTGATTTATTTGTTTGTTGGTTTGTTGGTTTGTTGGTTTGTTGGTTTGTTGGTTTGTTGGTTCGTTGGTTTGCTGGTTTGCTGGTTTGCTGGTTTGTTGGTTTGTTGGTTTGTTCGTTTGTTCGTTTGTTGGTTTGTTGGTTTGTTGGTTTGTTCATTTGTTGGTTTGTTGGTTTGTTGGTGTGTTGGTTTGTTGGTTTGTTGGTTTGTCCGTTTGTTGGTTTGTTGGCTTGTTGGTTTGTTGGTTTGTTGGTTTGTTGGTTTGTAGGTTTGTTGGTTTGTTGGTTTGTTGGTTTGTTCGTTTGTTGGTTTGTTGATTTGCTGGTTTGTTGGTTTGCTGGTTTGTTGATTTGTTGGTTTGTTGGTTTGTTGGTTTGTTGGTTTGTTGGTTTGTTGATTTGTTGGTTTGTTGGTTTGGTGGTTTGGTGGTTTGTTGGTTTGTTGGTTTGTTGGTTTGTTGGTTTGTTGGTTTGTTGGTTTGTTGGTTTGTTGTTTTGTTGGTTTGTTTTTTTGTTGGTTTGTTGGTTTCTTGGTTTGTTCGTTTGTTGGTTTTTTGGTTTGTTGGTTTGTTGGTTTGTTGGTTTGTCGGTTTGTTGGTTTGTTGGTTTCTTGGTTTATTGGTTTGTCGGTTTGTTGGTTTGTTGGATTGTTGGTTTGCTGGTTTGTTGGTTTGTTAGTTTGTTGGTTTGTTGGTTTGGTGGTTTGTTGGTTTGTTGGTTTGTTGGTTCGTTGGTTTGTTGTTTAGTTGGTTTGTTTTTTTGTTGGGTTGTTGGTTTGTTCGTTTGTTGGTTTGTTGGTTTGTTCGATTGTTGGTTTGTTGGTTTGTTCGTTTGTTGGTTTGTTGGTTTGTTTGTTTGTTGGTTTGTTGGTTTGTTGTTTGTTGGTTTCTTGGTTTGTTGGTTTGTTGGTTTGTTGGTTTCTTGGTTTGTTGGTTTGTTCGTTTGTTCGTTTGTTAGTTTGTTAGCTTGTTGGTTTGTTGGTTTCTTAGTTTGTTGGTTTATTGGTTTTTTCGTTTGTTGGTTTGTTGATTTGTTGGTTTGTTCGTTTGTTGGTTTGTTTGTTTGTTTGTTTGTTGGTTTGTTGGTCTGTTGGTTTGTTGTTTGTTGGTTTCTTGGTTTGTTTGTTTGTTTGTTTGTTGGTTGGTTTTTTGGTTTGTTGGCTTCTTGGTTTGTTGGTTTGTTAGTTCGTTCGTTTGTTGGTCTGTTGGCTTGTTGGTTTGTTGGTTTTTTGGTTTCCAGGTTTGTTGGCTTTTTCGTTTGTTGGTTTGTTGGTTTGTCCGTCTGTTGGTTTGTTGATATGTTGGTTTGTTCGTTTGTTGGTTTTTTGGTTTGTCCGTTTGTTGGTTTGTTGGCTTGTTGATTTGTTGGTTTGTTGGTTTGTTGGTTTGTTGGTTTGTTGGCTTGTTGGCTTTTTGGTTTGTTGGTTTATTGGTTTGTTGGTTTGTTGGTTTGTTCGTTTGTTGGTTTGTTGGTTTGTTGGTTTGTTGGTTTGTTCGTTTGTTGGTTTGTTGGTTTGTTGGTTTGTTTGTTTGTTGGTTTGTTGGTTTGCTGGTTTGTCCGTTTCTTGGTTTGTTGGTTTGTTGGTTTGTAGGTTTGTTGGTTGGTTGGTTTGTTCGTTTGTTGGTTTTCTGGTTTGTTGGTTTGTTGGTTTGTTGGTTTGTTGGTTTGTTGGTTTGTTGGTTTGTTGGTTTGTCGGTTTGTTGGATTGTTGGTTTGTTGGTTTGTTGGTTTGTTGGTTTGTTGGTTTGTTGGTTTGTTGGTTTGTTGGTTTGTTGGTTTGTTGGTTCGTTGGTTCGTTGGTTTGTTGTTTAGTTGGTTTGTTTTTTTGTTGGTTTGTTGGTTTGTTGTTTGTTGGTTTCTTGGTTTGTTGGTTTGTTGGTTTGTTGGTTTCTTGTTTTCTTGGTTTGTTGGTTTGTTTGCTTGTTCGTTTGTTGGCTTGTTGGGTTGTTGGTTTGTTGGTTTCTTAGTTTGTTGGTTTGTTGGTTTGTTCGTTTGTTGGTTTGTTGATTTGTTGGTTTGTTCGTTTGTTGGTTTGTTGGTTGGTTGGTTTGTTCGTTTGTTGGTTTGTTGGTTTGTTGGTTTGTTGGTTTGTTCGTTTGTTGGTTTGTTGCTTTGTTGGTTTGTTGGTTTGTTGGTTTGTTGGTTTGTTGGTTTGTTGGTTTGTTGGTTTGTTGGTTTGTTGGTTTGTTGTTTGTTGGTTTGTTGGTTTGTTGGTTTGTTCGTTTGTTCGTTTGTTGGTTTGTTGGTTTGTTGGTTTATTGTTTTGTTTGTTTGTTGGTTTGTTCGTTTGTTAGTTTGTTGGTTTGTTGGTTTCTTGGTTTCTTGGTTTGTTGGTTTGTTCGTTTGTTGGTTTGTTGGTTTGTTGGTTTGTTGGTTTGTTGGTTTGTTGGTTTGTTCGTTCGTTGGTTTGTTGGTTTGTTGGTTTGTTGGTTTGTTGGTTTGTTGGTTTGTTGGTTTGTTGGTTTGTTGGTTTGTTGGTTTGTTGGTTTGTTCGTTTGTTGGTTTGTTGGTTTCTTGGTTTGTTGGTTTGTTCGTTTGTAGGTTTGTTGGCTTGTTGGTTTGTTGGTTTGTTGGTTTGTTGGTTTGTTGGTTTGTTGGTTTATTGTTTTGTTTGTTTGTTGGTTTGTTCGTTTGTTAGTTTGTTGGTTTGTTGGTTTGTTGGTTTCTTGGTTTGTTAGTTTGTTGGTTTGTTGGTTTGTCCGTCTGTTGGTTTGTTGATATGTTTGTTTGTTTGTTTGTTGGTTTTTTGGTTTGTTCGTTTGTTGGTTTATTGGTTTCTTGGTTTGTTGGTCTGTTGGTTTGTTGGTTTGTTGGTTTGTTGGTTTGTTGGTTTGTTGGTTTGTTGGTTTGTTGGTGTGTTGGTTTGTTCGTTTGTTGGTTTGTTGGTTTGTTGGTTTGTTGGTTTGTTGTTTTGTTTGTTTGTTGTTTTGTTTGTTTGTTGGTTTGTTCGTTTGTTCGTTTGTTAGTTTGTTGGTTTGTTGGTTTGTTGGTTTGTTGGTTTGTTGGTTTGTTGGTTTGTTGGTTTGTTGGTTTGTTGGTTTGTTGGTTTGTTCATTTTTTGGCTTGTTGGTTTGTTAGTTTGTTGGTTGGTTGGTTTGTTGGTTTGTTGGTTTGTTGGTTTGTTGGTTTGTTGGTTTGTAGGTTTGTTGGTTTGTTCGTTTGTTGGTTTCTTGGCTTGTTGGTTTGTTGGTTTGTTGGTTTGTTGGTTTATTGGTTGTTTGGTTTATTTGTTTGTTGGTTTGTTGGTTTGTTGGTTTGTTGGTTTGTTGGTTTGTTGGTTTGTTGGTTTGTTGGTTTGCTCGTTTGCTGGTTTGCCGGTTTGTTGGTTTGTTGGTTTGTTGGTTTGTTCGTTTGTTCGTTTGTTGGTTTGTTGGTTTGTTGGTTTGTTCATTTGTTGGTTTGTTGGTTTGTTGGTGTGTTGGTTTGTTGGTTTGTTGGTTTGTCCGTTTGCTGGTTTGTTGGCTTGTTGGTTTGTTGGTTTGTTGGTTTGTTGGTTTGTTGGTTTGTAGGTTTGTTGGTTTGTTGGTTTGTTGGTTTGTTCGTTTGTTGGTTTGTTGATTTGTTGGTTTGCTGGTTTGTTGATTTGTTGGTTTGTTGGTTTGTTGGTTTGTTGGTTTGTTGATTTGTTGGTTTGTTGGTTTGGTGGTTTGTTGGTTTGTTGGTTTGTTGGTTTGTTGGTTTGTTGGTTTGTTGGTTTGTTGGTTTGTTGGATTGTTGGTTTGTTGTTTTGTTGGTTTGTTTTTTTGTTGGTTTGTTGGTTTGTTGGTTTGTTGGTTTGTTGGTTTGTTCGTTTGTTGGTTTTTTGGTTTGTTGGTTTGTTGGTTTGTTGGTTTGTTGGTTTGTCGGTTTGTTGGTTTGTTGGTTTCTTGGTTTATTGGTTTGTCGGTTTGTTGGTTTGTTGGATTGTTGGTTTGTTGGTTTGTTGGTTTGTTAGTTTGTTGGTTTGTTGGTTTGTTGGTTTGTTGGTTTGTTGGTTCGTTGGTTTGTTGTTTAGTTGGTTTGTTTTTTTGTTGGGTTGTTGGTTTGTTCGTTTGTTGGTTTGTTGGTTTGTTCGATTGTTGGTTTGTTGGTTTGTTCGTTTGTTGGGGTGTTGGTTTGTTTGTTTGTTGGTTTGTTGGTTTGTTGTTAGTTGGTTTGTTGGTTTGTTGGTTTGTTGGTTTGTTGGTTTCTTGGTTTCTTGCTTTGTTGGTTTGTTCGTTTGTTCGTTTGTTAGTTTGTTAGCTTGTTGGTTTGTTGGTTTCTTAGTTTGTTGGTTTGTTGGTTTGTTGATTTGTTGGTTTGTTCGTTTGTTGGTTTGTTTGTTTGTTTGTTTGTTGGTTTGTTGGTCTGTTGGTTTGTTGTTTGTTGGTTTCTTGGTTTGTTTGTTTGTTTGTTTGTTTGTTTGTTGGTTTTTTGGTTTGTTGGCTTCTTGGTTTGTTGGTTTGTTAGTTCGTTCGTTTGTTGGTCTGTTGGCTTGTTGGTTTGTTGGTTTTTTGGTTTCCAGGTTTGTTGGCTTTTTCGTTTGTTGGTTTGTTGGTTTGTCCGTCTGTTGGTTTGTTGATATGTTGGTTTGTAAGTTTGTTGGTTTTTTGGTTTGTTCGTTTGTTGGTTTGTTGGTTTGTTGGTTTGTTGGTTTGTTGGTTTGTTGGTTTGTTGGTTTGTTGGTTTGTTGATTTGTTGGTTTGTTGGTTTGTTGGTTTGTTGGTTTGTTGGTTTGTTGGTTTGTTGGTTTGTTGGTTTGTTGGTTTGTTGGTTTGTTGGTTTGTTGGTTTGTTGGTTTTTTGGTTTGTTGGTTTGTTGGTTTGTTGGTTTGTTCGTTTTTTGTCTTGTTGGTTTGTTGGTTTGTTGGTTTGTTGGTTTGTTGGTTTGTTGGTTTGTTGGTTTGTTGGTTTGTTGGTTTGTTGGTTTGTTCGTTTGTTGGTTTCTTGGCATGTTGGTTTGTTGGTTTATTGGTTTGTTGGTTTATTTGTTTGTTGGTTTGTTGGTTTGTTGGTTTGTTGGTTTTTTGGTTTGTTGGTTTGTTGGTTTGTTCGTTTATTGGTTTGCTGGTTTCCTGGTTTGCTGGTTTGCTGGTTTGGTGGTTTATTGGTTTGTTCGTTTGTTGGTTTGTTGGTTTATTGGTTTGTTGGTTTGTTGGTTTGTTGGTTTGTTGGTTTGTTGGTTTGTTGGTTTGTTGGTTTGTTGGTTTGTTGGTTTGTTGGTTTGTTGGTTTGTTGGTTTGTTGGTTTGTTAGTTTGTTGGTTTGTTGGTTTGTTGGTTTGTTGGTTTGTTGGTTTGTTGGTTTGTTGGTTTGTTGGTTTGTTGGTTTGTTGGTTTGTTGGTTTGTTGGTTTGTTCGTTTGTTGCTTTGTTGGTTTGTTGGTTTGCTCGTTTGTTGGTTTGTTGGTTGTTGACTTGTTGGTTTGTTGATTTGTTGGTTTGTTCGTTTGTTGGTTTGTTGGTTTGTTGGTTTGTTGGTTTGTAGGTTTGTTGGTTTGTTGATTTGTTGGTTTGTTGGTTTGTTGGTTTGTTGGTTTGTTGGTTTGTTGGTTAGTTGGTTTGTTGGTTTGTTGGTATGTTGGTTCCTTGGTTTGTTGATTTGTTGGTTTGTTGGTTGTTGGCTTGTTGGTTTGTTGGTTTGTTCGTTTGTTGGTTTGTTGGCTTGTTGGTTTGTTGGTTTGTATTGGTTTGTTGGTTTCTTGGTTTGTTGGTTTCTTGGTTTGTTGGTTTGTCGGTTTGTTGGTTTGTTCGTTTGTTGGTTTGTTGGTTTGTTGGTTTATTCGTTTTTTGGTTTGTTGGTTTGTTCCTTTATTGGTTTGTTGGTTTGTTGGTTTGTTTGGTTTGTTGGTTTCTTGGTTTGTTGGTTTGTTGGTGTGTTGGTTTGTTGGTTTGTTGGTTTGTTAGTTTGTTGGTTTGTTGGTTTGTTTATTTGTTGGTTTGTTGGCTTGTTGGTTTGATGGTTTGTTGGTTTGTTGGTTTGTTGGTTTGCTGATTTGTTGGTTTGTTGGTTTGTTGGTTTTTGGTTAATTGGTTTGTTGGTTTGTATGTTTGTTGGCTTGTTGGTTTATTGGTTTGTTGGTTTGTTGGTTTGTTGATTTGTTGGTTTGTTGGATTGTTGGTTTGTTGGTTTGTTCGTTTGTTGGTTTGTTGGCTTGTTGGTTTGTTGGTTTGTTGATTTGTTGGTTTGTTGGTTTGTTGGTTTGTTGGCTTGTTGGCTTTTTGGTTTGTTGGATTGTTGGCTTTTTGGTTTGTTGGATTGTTCGTTTGTTGGTTTGTTTGTTTGTTGGTTTATTGGTTTGTTGGTTTGTTGGTTTGTTCGTTTGTTCGTTTGTTGGTTTGGTGGTTTGTTGGTTTGTTCGTTTGTTGGTTTGTTGGTTTGTTGGTTTGTTGGTTTGTTGGTTTGTTGGTTTGTTGGTTTGTTGGTTTGTTGGTTTGTTGGTTTGTTGGTTTGTTGGTTTGTTGGTTTGTTGGTTTGTTGGTTTGTTGGTTTGTTGGTTTGTTGGTTTGTTGGTTTGTTGGTTTGTTGGTTTGTTGGTTTGTTGGTTTGTTGGTTTGTTGGTTTGTTGGTTTGTTGGTTTGTTGGTTTGTTGGTTTATTAGTTTGTTCGTTTGTTGGTTTGTTGGTTTGTTGGTTTGTTGGTTTGTTGGTTTGTTGGTTTGTTGGTTTGTTGGTTTGCTTGTTTGTTCGTTTGTTGGTTTGTTGGTTTGTTGGTTTTTTGGTTTGTTGATTTATTGGTTTGTTGGTTTGTTGGTTTGCTGATTTCTTTGTTTCTTGGTTTGTTGGTTTGTTGGTTGTTGTTTTGTTGGTTTGTTGGTTTGTTGGTTTGTTGGTTTGTTGGCTTGTTGGTTTGTTGGTTTAATGGTTTGTTGGTTTGTTGGTTTGTTGGTTTGTTGGTTTGTTGGTTAGTTGGCTTGTTGGTTTTTTGGTTTGTTGGTTTGTTCGTTTGTTGCTTTGTTGGTTTGTTGGTTTGCTCGTTTGTTGGTTTGTTGGTTGTTGACTTGTTGGTTTGTTGATTTGTTGGTTTGTTCGTTTGTTGGTTTGTTGGTTTGTTGGTTTGTTGGTTTGTAGGTTTGTTGGTTTGTTGATTTGTTGGTTTGTTGGTTTGTTGGTTTGTTGGTTTGTTGGTTTGTTGGTTAGTTGGTTTGTTGGTTTGTTGGTATGTTGGTTCCTTGGTTTGTTGATTTGTTGGTTTGTTGGTTGTTGGCTTGTTGGTTTGTTGGTTTGTTCGTTTGTTGGTTTGTTGGCTTGTTGGTTTGTTGGTTTGTATTGGTTTGTTGGTTTCTTGGTTTGTTGGTTTCTTGGTTTGTTGGTTTGTCGGTTTGTTGGTTTGTTCGTTTGTTGGTTTGTTGGTTTGTTGGTTTATTCGTTTTTTGGTTTGTTGGTTTGTTCCTTCATTGGTTTGTTGGTTTGTTGGTTTGTTGGTTTGTTTGGTTTGTTGGTTTCTTGGTTTGTTGGTTTGTTGGTGTGTTGGTTTGTTGGTTTGTTGGTTTGTTGGTTTGTTGGTTTGTTGGTTTGTTTATATGTTGGTTTGTTGGCTTGTTGGTTTGATGGTTTGTTGGTTTGTTGGTTTGTTGGTTTGCTGATTTGTTGGTTTGTTGGTTTGTTGGTTTTTGGTTAATTGGTTTGTTGGTTTGTATGTTTGTTGGCTTGTTGGTTTATTGGTTTGTTGGTTTGTTGGTTTGTTGATTTGTTGGTTTGTTGGATTGTTGGTTTGTTGGTTTGTTCGTTTGTTGGTTTGTTGGCTTGTTGGTTTGTTGGTTTGTTGATTTGTTGGTTTGTTGGTTTGTTGGTTTGTTGGCTTGTTGGCTTTTTGGTTTGTTGGATTGTTGGCTTTTTGGTTTGTTGGATTGTTCGTTTGTTGGTTTGTTTGTTTGTTGGTTTATTGGTTTGTTGGTTTGTTGGTTTGTTCGTTTGTTCGTTTGTTGGTTTGGTGGTTTGTTGGTTTGTTCGTTTGTTGGTTTGTTGGTTTGTTGGTTTGTAGGTTTGTTGGTTTGTTGATTTGTTGGTTTGTTGGTTTGTTGGTTTGTTGGTTTGTTGGTTTGTTGGTTTGTTGGTTTGTTGGTTAGTTGGTTTGTTGGTTTGTTGGTATGTTGGTTCCTTGGTTTGTTGATTTGTTGGTTTGTTGGTTGTTGGCTTGTTGGTTTGTTGGTTTGTTCGTTTGTTGGTTTGTTGGCTTGTTGGTTTGTTGGTTTGTATTGGTTTGTTGGTTTCTTGGTTTGTTGGTTTCTTGGTTTGTTGGTTTGTCGGTTTGTTGGTTTGTTCGTTTGTTGGTTTGTTGTTTTGTTGGTTTATTCGTTTTTTGGTTTGTTGGTTTGTTCCTTCATTGGTTTGTTGGTTTGTTGGTTTGTTGGTTTGTTTGGTTTGTTGGTTTCTTGGTTTGTTGGTTTGTTGGTGTGTTGGTTTGTTGGTTTGTTGGTTTGTTGGTTTGTTGGTTTGTTGGTTTGTTTATTTGTTGGTTTTTTGGCTTGTTGGTTTGATGGTTTGTTGGTTTGTTGGTTTGTTGGTTTGCTGATTTGTTGGTTTGTTGGTTTGTTGGTTTTTGGTTAATTGGTTTGTTGGTTTGTATGTTTGTTGGCTTGTTGGTTTATTGGTTTGTTGGTTTGTTGGTTTGTTGATTTGTTGGTTTGTTGGATTGTTGGTTTGTTGGTTTGTTCGTTTGTTGGTTTGTTGGCTTGTTGGTTTGTTGGTTTGTTGATTTGTTGGTTTGTTGGTTTGTTGGTTTGTTGGCTTGTTGGCTTTTTGGTTTGTTGGATTGTTGGCTTTTTGGTTTGTTGGATTGTTCGTTTGTTGGTTTGTTTGTTTGTTGGTTTATTGGTTTGTTGGTTTGTTGGTTTGTTCGTTTGTTCGTTTGTTGGTTTGGTGGTTTGTTGGTTTGTTCGTTTGTTGGTTTGTTGGTTTGTTGGTTTGTTGGTTTGTTGGTTTGTTGGTTTGTTGGTTTGTTGGTTTGTTGGTTTGTTGGTTTGTTGGTTTGTTGGTTTGTTGGTTTGTTGGTTTGTTGGTTTGTTGGTTTGTTCCTTCATTGGTTTGTTGGTTTGTTGGTTTGTTGGTTTGTTGGTTTGTTTGGTTTGTTGGTTTCTTGGTTTGTTGGTTTGTTGGTGTGTTGGTTTGTTGGTTTGTTGGTTTGTTGGTTTGTTGGTTTGTTGGTTTGTTTATTTGTTGGTTTGTTGGCTTGTTGGTTTGATGGTTTGTTGGTTTGTTGGTTTGTTGGTTTGCTGATTTGTTGGTTTGTTAGTTTGTTGGTTTTTGGTTAATTGGTTTGTTGGTTTGTATGTTTGTTGGCTTGTTGGTTTATTGATTTGTTGGTTTGTTGGTTTGTTGATTTGTTGGTTTGTTGGATTGTTGGTTTGTTGGTTTGTTCGTTTGTTGGTTTGTTGGCTTGTTGGTTTGTTGGTTTGTTGATTTGTTGGTTTGTTGGTTTGTTGGTTTGTTGGCTTGTTGGCTTTTTGGTTTGTTGGATTGTTGGCTTTTTGGTTTGTTGGATTGTTCGTTTGTTGGTTTGTTTGTTTGTTGGTTTATTGGTTTGTTGGTTTGTTGGTTTGTTCGTTTGTTCGTTTGTTGGTTTGGTGGTTTGTTGGTTTGTTCGTTTGTTGGTTTTTGGTTTGTTGGTTTGTTGGTTTGTTGGTTTGTAGGTTTGTTGGTTTGTTGATTTGTTGGTTTGTTGGTTTGTTGGTTTGTTGATTTGTTGGTTTGTTGGTTTGTTGGTTAGTTGGTTTGTTGGTTTGTTGGTATGTTGGTTCCTTGGTTTGTTGATTTGTTGGTTTGTTGGTTGTTGGCTTGTTGGTTTGTTGGTTTGTTCGTTTGTTGGTTTGTTGGCTTGTTGGTTTGTTGGTTTGTATTGGTTTGTTGGTTTCTTGGTTTGTTGGTTTCTTGGTTTGTTGGTTTGTCGGTTTGTTGGTTTGTTCGTTTGTTGGTTTGTTGGTTTGTTGGTTTATTCGTTTTTTGGTTTGTTGGTTTGTTCCTTCATTGGTTTGTTGGTTTGTTGGTTTGTTGGTTTGTTTGGTTTGTTGGTTTCTTGGTTTGTTGGTTTGTTGGTGTGTTGGTTTGTTGGTTTGTTGGTTTGTTGGTTTGTTGGTTTGTTGGTTTGTTTATTTGTTGGTTTTTTGGCTTGTTGGTTTGATGGTTTGTTGGTTTGTTGGTTTGTTGGTTTGCTGATTTGTTGGTTTGTTGGTTTGTTGGTTTTTGGTTAATTGGTTTGTTGGTTTGTATGTTTGTTGGCTTGTTGGTTTATTGGTTTGTTGGTTTGTTGGTTTGTTGATTTGTTGGTTTGTTGGATTGTTGGTTTGTTGGTTTGTTCGTTTGTTGGTTTGTTGGCTTGTTGGTTTGTTGGTTTGTTGATTTGTTGGTTTGTTGGTTTGTTGGTTTGTTGGCTTGTTGGCTTTTTGGTTTGTTGGATTGTTGGCTTTTTGGTTTGTTGGATTGTTCTTTTGTTGGTTTGTTTGTTTGTTGGTTTATTGGTTTGTTGGTTTGTTGGTTTGTTCGTTTGTTCGTTTGTTGGTTTGGTGGTTTGTTGGTTTGTTCGTTTGTTGGTTTGTTGGTTTGTTGGTTTGTTGGTTTGTTGGTTTGTTGGTTTGTTGGTTTGTTGGTTTGTTGGTTTGTTGGTTTGTTGGTTTGTTGGTTTGTTGGTTTGTTGGTTTGTTGGTTTGTTGGTTTGTTGGTTTGTTGGTTTGTTGGTTTGTTGGTTTGTTGGTTTGTTGGTTTATTAGTTTGTTCGTTTGTTGGTTTGTTGGTTTGTTGGTTTGTTGGTTTGTTGGTTTATTGGTTTGTTGGTTTGTTGGTTTGTTGGTTTGTTGGTTTGCTCGTTTGTTCGTTTGTTGGTTTGTTGGTTTGTTGGTTTTTTGGTTTGTTGATTTATTGGTTTGTTGGTTTGTTGGTTTGTTGGTTTGTTGGTTTGTTGGTTTGTTGGTTTGTTGGTTTGTTGGTTTGTTGGTCTGTTGGTTTGTTGGTTTGTTCGTTTGTTGGTTTGTTGGCTTATTGGTTTGTTGGTTTGTTGGTTTCTTGGTTTGTTGGTTTCTTGGTTTGTTGGTTTGTTAGTTTGTTGGATTGTTGGTTTGTTGGATTGTTGGTTTGTTGGTTTGTTGGTTTGTTGGCTTGTTGGTTTGTTGGTTTGTTGGTTTGTTCGTTTGTTCGTTTGTTGGTTTGGTGGTTTGTTGGTTTGTTCGTTTGTTGGTTTGTTGGTTTGTTGGTTTGTTGGTTTGTTGGTTTGTTGGTTTGTTGGTTTGTTGGTTTGTTGGTTTGTTGGTTTGTTGGTTTGTTGGTTTGTGGGTTTGTTGGTTTGTTGGTTTGTTGGTTTGTTGGTTTGTTGGTTTGTTGGTTTGTTGGTTTGTTGGTTTGTTGGTTTGTTGGTTTGTTGGTTTGTTGGTTTGTTTGTTTATTAGTTTGTTCGTTTGTTTGTTTGTTGGTTTGTTGGTTTGTTGGTTTGTTGGTAAGTTGGTTTGTTGGTTTGCTGGTTTGTTCGTTTGTTGGTTTGTTGGTTTGTTGGTTTTTTGGTTTGTTGGTTTGTTGGTTTGTTGGTTTGTTGGTTTGTTGGTTTGTTGGTTTGTTGGTTTGTTGGGTTGTTGGTTTGTTGGTTTGTTGGTTTGTTGGTTTGTTGGTTTGTTGGTTTGTTGGTTTATTGGTTTGTTGGTTTGTTGGTTTGTTGGTTTGTTGGTTTGTTGGTTTGTTGGTTTGTTGGTTTGTTGGTGTGTTGGTTTGTTGGTTCGTTGATTTGTTGGTTTGTTGGTTTGTTCGTTTGTTGGTTTGTTGGTTTGTTGGTTTGTTGGTTTGTTGTTTTGTGTGTTTGTTGGTTTGTTCGTTTGTTAGGTTGTTGGTTTGTTGATTTGTTGGTTTGTTGGTTTGCTTGTTTGTTGGTTTGTTGGTTTGTAGGTTTGTTGGTTTGTTGGTTTGTTGGTTTGTTTGTTTGTTGATTTGTTGGTTTGTTGGTTTGTTGATTTCTTTGTTTCTTGGTTTGTTGGTTTGTTGGTTGTTGTTTTGTTGGTTTGTTGGTTTGTTGGTTTGTTGGTTTGTTGGCTTGTTGGTTTGTTGGTTTAATGGTTTGTTGGTTTGTTGGTTTGTTGGTTTGTTGGTTTGTTGGTTAGTTGGCTTGTTGGTTTGTTGGTTTGTTGGTTTGTTGGTTTGTTGGTTTGTTCGTTTGTTGCTTTGTTGGTTTGTTGGTTTGCTCGTTTGTTGGTTTCTTGGCTGTTGACTTGTTGGTTTGTTGATTTGTTGGTTTGTTTGTTTGTTGGTTTGTTGGTTTGTTGGTTTGTTGGTTTGTTGGTTTGTTGATTTGTTGGTTTGTTGGTTTGTTGGTTTGTTGGTTTGTTGGTTTGTTGGTTTGTTGGTTAGTTGGTTTGTTGGTTTTTTGGTTTGTTGGTATGTTGGTTCCTTGGTTTGTTGATTTGTTGGTTTGTTGGTTGTTGGCTTGTTGGTTTGTTGGTTTGTTCGTTTGTTGGTTTGTTGGTTTGTTGGTTTGTATTGGTTTGTTGGTTTCTTGGTTTGTTGGTTTCTTAGTTTGTTGGTTTGTCGGTTTGTTGGTTTGTTCGTTTGTTGGTTTGTTGGTTTGTTGGTTTATTCGTTTTTTGGTTTGTTGGTTTGTTCCTTTATTGGTTTGTTGGTTTGTTGGTTTGTTGGTTTCTTGGTTTGTTGGTTTGTTGACTTGTTGGTTTGTTGGTTTGTTGGTTTGTTGGTTTGTTGGTTTGTTGGTTTGTTGGTTTGTTGGTTTGTTTGGTTTGTTGGTTTCTTGGTTTGTTGGTTTGTTGGTGTGTTGGTTTGTTGGTTTGTTGGTTTGTTGGTTTGTTGGTTTGTTTATTTGTTGGTTTGTTGGCTTGTTGGTTTGATGGTTTGTTGGTTTGTTGGTTTGTTGGTTTGTTGATTTGTTGGTTTGTTGGTTTGTTGGTTTTTGGTTAATTGGTTTGTTGGTTTGTATGTTTGTTGGCTTGTTGGTTTATTGGTTTGTTGGTTTGTTGGTTTGTTGATTTGTTGGTTTGTTGGATTGTTGGTTTGTTGGTTTGTTCGTTTGTTGGTTTGTTGGCTTGTTGGTTTGTTGGTTTGTTGGTTTGTTGGTTTGTTGGTTTGTTGGTTTGTTGGCTTGTTGGCTTTTTGGTTTGTTGGATTGTTGGCTTTTTGGTTTGTTGGATTGTTCGTTTGTTGGTTTGTTTGTTTGTTGGTTTATTGGTTTGTTGGTTTGTTGGTTTGTTCGTTTGTTCGTTTGTTGGCTTGGTGGTTTGTTGGTTTGTTCGTTTGTTGGTTTGTTGGTTTGTTGGTTTGTTGGTTTGTTGGTTTGTTGGTTTGTTGGTTTGTTGGTTTGTTGGTTTGTTGGTTTGTTGGTTTGTTGGTTTGTTGGTTTGTTCGTTTGTTGGTTTGTTGGTTTGTTGGTTTGTTGGTTTGTTGGTTTGTTGGTTTGTTGGTTTGTTGGTTTGTTGGTTTGTTGGTTTGTTGGTTTATTAGTTTGTTCGTTTGTTGGTTTGTTGGTTTGTTGGTTTGTTGGTTTGTTGGTTTGTTGGTTTGTTGGTTTGCTGGTTTGTTCGTTTGTTGGTTTGTTGGTTTTTTGGTTTTTTGGTTTGTTGGTTTGTTGGTTTGTTGGTTTGTTGGTTTGTTGGTTTGTTGGTTTGTTGGGTTGTTGGTTTGTTGGTTTGTTGGTTTGTTGGTTTGTTGGTTTGTTGGTTTGTTGGTTTGTTGGTTTGTTGGTCTGTTGGTTTGTTGGTTTGTTCGTTTGTTGGTTTGTTGGCTTATTGGTTTGTTGGTTTGTTGGTTTCTTGGTTTGTTGGTTTCTTGGTTTGTTGGATTGTTAGTTTGTTGGATTGTTGGTTTGTTGGATTGTTGGTTTGTTGGTTTGTTGGTTTGTTGGCTTGTTGGCTTTTTGGTTTGTTGGTTTGTTCGTTTGTTGGTTTGTTGGCTTGTGTATTTGTTAGTCTATGGGTTTGTTGGTTTGTTCGTTTGTTGGTTTGTTGGTTTGTTGGTTTGTTCGTTTGTTGGTTTGTTGGTTTGTTGGTTTGTTGGTTTGTTGGTTTGTTGGTTTGTTGGTTTGTTGGTTTGTTGGTTTGTTGGTTTGTTGGTTTGTTGGTTTGTTCTTTTGTTGGTTTGTTGGCTTGTTGGTTTGTTGGTTTGTTGGTTTGTTGGTTTGTTGGTTTGTTGGTTTGTTGGTTTGTTGGTTTGTTGGTTTGTTCGTTTGTTGGTTTGTTCGTTTGTTCGTTTGTTGGTTTGTTGGTTTGTTGGTTTGTTGGTTTGTTGGTTTGTTGGTTTGTTGGTTTGTTGGATTGTTGGTTTGTTGGTTTGTTGGTTTGTTGGTTTGTCGGTTTGTTGGTTTGTTGGTTTGTTGGTTTGTTGGTTTGTTGGTTTGTTGCTTTGTTAGGTTGTTCTTTTGTTGGTTTGTTGGTTTGTTGGTTTGTTGGTTTTTGGTTAATTGGTTTGTTGGTTTGTATGTTTGTTGGTTTGTTGGTTTGTTGGTTTGTTGGATTGTTGGTTTGTTGGTTTGTTCGTTTGTTGGTTTGTTGGCTTGTTTGTTTGTTGGTTTGTTGGTTTGTTGGTTTGTTGGTTTGTTGGTTTGTTGGTTTGTTGGTTTGTTGGTTTCTTGGTTTGTTGGTTTCTTGGTTTGTTGGATTGTTGGTTTGTTAGTTTGTTGGTTTGTTGGTTTGTTGGCTTGTTGGCTTTTTGGTTTGTTGGATTGTCTTTTGTTGGTTTGTTGGCTTGTCGGTTTCTTGGTTTATTGGTTTGTTTGTTTGTTGGTTTGTTCGTGTGTTCGTTTGTTGATGTGTTGGTTTGTTGGTTTGTTTGTTTGTTGGTTTGTTATTTTGTGCGTTTGTTGGGGTGTTGGTTTGTTGGTTTGTTGGTTTGCTGGTTTGTTGGTTTGTTGGTTTGTTGGTTTGTTGGTTTGTTGGTTTGTTGGTATGTTGGTTTGTTGGTTTGTTGGTTTGTTGGTTTGTTGGTTTGTTTGTTTGCTGGTTTGTGGTTTGTTGGTTTGTTGGTTTATTGGTTTGTTGGCTTGTTGGTTTGTTGGTTTGTTGGTTTGTTGGTTTGTTGGTTTCTTGGTTTGTTGGTTTGTTGGTTTGTTGGTTTGCTGGTTTGTTGGTTTGTTGGTTTTTTGGTTTGTTGGTTTGTTCGTTTGTTGGTTTGTTGGTTTGTTCGTTTGTTGGTTTGTTGGTTTGTTGGTTTGTTGGTTTGTTGGTTTGTTGGTTTGTTCGTTTGTTTGTTTGTTTGTTTGTTGGTTTGTTGGTTTGTTGGTTTACTGGTTTGTTGGTTTGTTGGTTTTTTGGTTCGTTGGTTTGTTCGTTTGTTGGTTTGTTAGTTTGTTGGTTTGTTGGTTTGTTCGTTTTTTTGTTTTGTTGGTTTGTTGGTTTGTTGGTTTGTTGGTTTGTTGGTTTGTTGGTTTGTTGGTTTGTTGGTTTCTTGGTTTGTTGGTTTGTTGGTTTGTTGGTTTGTTGGTTTGTTGGTTTGTTCGTTTGTTGGTTTGTTGGCTTGTTGGTTTGTTGGTTTGTTGGTTTGTTGGTTTCTTGGTTTGTTGGTTTCTTGGTTTGTTGGATTGTTGGTTTGTTGGATTGTTGGTTTGTTGGTTTGTTGGTTTGTTGCCTTGTTGGCTTTTTGGTTTGTTCGTTTGTTGGTTTGTTGGCTTGTGGGTTTGTTGGTCTATTGGTTTGTTGGTTTGTTGGTTTGTTCGTTTGTTGGTTTGTTGGTTTGTTAGTTTGTTCGTTTGTTGGTTTGTTGGTTTGTTGGTTTGTTGGTTTGTTGGTTTGTTGGTTTGTTGGTTTGTTGGTTTGTTCGTTTGTTGGTTTGTTGGTTTATTGGTTTGTTGGTTTGTCGGTTTGTTGGTTTATTTGTTTGTTGGTTTGTTGGTTTGTTGGTTTGTTGGTTTGTTGGTTTGTTGGTTTGTTGGTTTGTTGGTTTGTTGGTTTGTTCGTTTGTTGGTTTGTTGGTTTGTTGGTTTGTTGGTTTGTTGGTTTGTTGGTTTGTTGGTTTGTTGATTTGTGTGTTTGTCGGTTTGTTGGTTTGTTGGTTTGTTGGTTTGTTGGTTTGTTGGTTTGTTGGGTTGTTCGTTTGTTGGTTTGTTGGTGTTTGTTGGTTTGTTGGTTTGTTGGTTTGTTGGTTTGTTGGTTTTTGGTTAATTGGTTTGTTGGTTTGTATGTTTGTTGGTTTGTTGGTTTGTTGGTTTGTTGGTTTGTTGGTTTGTTGGTTTGTTGGTTTGTTGGTTTGTTGGATTGTTGGTTTGTTGGTTTGTTCGTTTGTTGGTTTGTTGGCTTGTGGTTTTGTTGGTTTGTTGGTTTGTTGGTTTGTTGGTTTGTTGGTTTCTTGGTTTGTTGGTTTCTTGGGTTGTTGGATTGTTGTTTTGTTGGTTTGTTGGTTTGTTGGCTTGTTGGCTTTTTGGTTTGTTGGATTGTTCGTTTGTTGGTTTGTTGGCTTGTTGGTTTGTTGGTTTATTGGTTTGTTGGTTTGTTGGTTTGTTCGTGTGTTCGTTTGTTGGTTTGTTGGTTTGTTGGTTTGTTGGTTTGTTCGTTTGTTGGTTTGTTGGCTTGTTGGTTTGTTGGTTTGTTGGTTTCTTGGGTTGTTGGATTGTTGTTTTGTTGGTTTGTTGGTTTGTTGGCTTGTTGGCTTTTTGGTTTGTTGGATTGTTCGTTTGTTGGTTTGTTGGCTTGTGTGTTTGTTGGTTTGTTGGTTTGTTGGTTTGTTGGTTTGTTGGTTTGTTGGTTTGTTGGTTTGTTGGTTTATTGGCTTGTTGGTTTGTTGATTGCTTGGTTTGTTGGTTTGTTGCTTTGTTGGTTTGTTGGTTTGTTGGTTTGTTGGTTTGTTGGTTTGTTGGTTTGTTGATTTGTTGGTTTGTTGGTTTGTTGGTTTGTTGGTTTATTGGTTTGTTCGTTTGTTGGTTTGTTGGCTTGTTGGTTTGTTGGTTTGTTGGTTTGTTGGTTTGTTGGTTTATTGGTTTGTTCGTTTGTTGGTTTGTTGGCTTGTTGGTTTGTTGGTTTGTTGGTTTGTTGGTTTGTTGGTTTGTTGGTTTGTTGGTTTGTTGGTTTGTTGGTTTGTTCGTTTGTTGGTTTGTTGCTTTCTTGGTTTGTTGGTTTGTTGGTTTGTTGGTTTGTTGGTTTGTTGGTTTGTTGATTTGTTGGTTTGTTGGTTTGTTGGTTTGTTGGTTTGTTGGTTTGTTGGTTTGTTGGTTTGTTGGTTTGTTGGTTTGTTAGTTTGTTGGTTTGTTGGTTTGTTGGTTTGTTGGTTTGTTGGTTTGTTCGTTTGTTGGTTTGTTGGCTTGTTGGTTTCTTGGCTTGTTGGTTTGTTGGTTTGTTGGTTTGTTGGTTTCTTGGTTTGTTGGATTGTTGGTTTGTTGGATTGTTGGTTTGTTGGTTTGTTGGTTTGTTGGCTTGTTGGCTTTTTGGTTTGTTGGTTTGTTCGTTTGTTGGTTTGTTGGCTTGTTGGTTTGTTGGTCTATTGGTTTGTTGGTTTGTTGGTTTGTTCGTTTGTTGGTTAGTTGGTTTGTTGGTTTGATCGTTTGTTGGTTTGTTGGTTTGTTGGTTTGTTAGTTTGTTGGTTTGTTGGTTTGTTCGTTTGTTGGTTTGTTGGCTTGTTGTTTTATTGGTTTATTGGTTTGTTGGTTTGTTGGTTTGTTGGTTTGTTGGTTTGTTGGTTTGTTGGTTTGTTGGTTTGTTGGTTTGTTGGTTTGTTGTTTTGTTGGTTTGTTGGTTTGTTCGTTTGTTCGTTTGTTCGTTTGTTGGTTTGTTGGTTTGTTGGTTTGTTGGTTTGTTGGTTTGTTGGTTTGTTGGTTTGTTGGTTTGTTGGTTTGTTGGTTTGTTGGTTTGTCGGTTTGTCGGTTTTTTGGTTTGTTGGGTTGCTGGTTTGTTGGTTTGTTGGTTTGTTGGTTTGTTGGTTTGTTGGGTTGTTCGTTTGTTGGTTTGTTGGTTTGTTGGTTTGTTGGTTTGTTGGTTTGTTGGTTTGTTGGTTTGTTGGTTTGTTGGTTTTTGGTTTTTGGTTAATTGGTTTGTTGGTTTGTATGTTTGTTGGTTTGTTGGTTTGTTGGTTTATTGGTTTGTTGGATTGTTGGTTTGTTGGTTTGTTCGTTTGTTGGTTTGTTGGCTTGTTGGTGTGTTGGTTTGTTGGTTTGTTGGTTTGGTGGTTTGTTGGTTTGTTGGTTTCTTGGTTTGTTGGTTTCTTGGTTTTGTTGGCTTGTTTGTTTGTTAGTCTATGGGTTTGTTGGTTTGTTCGTTTGTTGGTTTGTTGGTTTGTTGGTTTGTTGGTTTGTTGGTTTGTTGGTTTGTTGGTTTGTTGGTTTGTTGGTTTGTTGGTTTGTTCGTTTGTTGGTTTGTTCGTTTGTTCGTTTGTTGGTTTGTTGGTTTGTTGGTTTGTTGGTTTGTTGGTTTGTTGGTTTGTTGGTTTGTTGAATTGTTGGTTTGTTGGTTTGTTGGTTTGTTGGTTTGTCGGTTTGTTGGTTTGTTGGTTTGTTGGTTTGTTGGTTTGTTGGTTTGTTGCTTTGTTAGGTTGTTCTTTTGTTGGTTTGTTGGTTTGTTGGTTTGTTGGTTTGTTGGTTTGTCGGTTTTTGGTTAATTGGTTTGTTGGTTTGTATGTTTGTTGGTTTGTTGGTTTGTTGGTTTGTTGGTTTGTTGGATTGTTGGTTTGTTGGTTTGTTCGTTTGTTGGTTTGTTGGCTTGTTGGTTTGTTGGTTTGTTGGTTTGTTGGTTTGTTGGTTTGTTAGTTTGTTGGTTTGTTGGTTTGTTGGTTTCTTGGTTTGTTGGTTTCTTGGTTTGTTGGATTGTTGGTTTGTTAGTTTGTTGGTTTGTTGGTTTGTTGGCTTGTTGGCTTTTTGGTTTGTTGGATTGTTCGTTTGTTGGTTTGTTGGCTTGTCGGTTTCTTGGTTTATTGGTTTGTTTGTTTGTTGGTTTGTTCGTGTGTTCGTTTGTTGATGTGTTGGTTTGTTGGTTTGTTGGTTTGCTGGTTTGTTGGTTTTTTGGTTTGTTGGTTTGTTGGTTTGTTGGTTTGTTGGTTTGTTGGTTTTTTGGTTTGTTGGTTTGTTGGTTTGTTGGTTTGTTGGTATGTTGGTTTGTTGGTTTGTTGGTTTGTTGGTTTGTTGGTTTGTTTGTTTGCTGGTTTGTGGTTTGTTGGTTTGTTGGTTTATTGGTTTGTTCGTTTGTTGGTTTGTTGGCTTGTTGGTTTGTTGGTTTGTTGGTTTGTTGGTTTGTTGGTTTCTTGGTTTGTTGGTTTGTTGGTTTGTTGGTTTGCTGGTTTGTTGGTTTGTTGGTTTTTTGGTTTGTTGGTTTGTTCGTTTGTTTGTTTGTTGGTTTGTTGGTTTGTTGGTTTGTTCGTTTGTTGGTTTGTTGGTTTGTTGGTTTGTTGGTTTGTTGGTTTGTTGGTTTGTTCGTTTGTTTGTTTGTTGGTTTGTTGGTTTGTTGGTTTGCTGGTTTGTTGGTTTGTTGGTTTTTTGGTTTGTTGGTTTGTTCGTTTGTTGGTTTGTTAGTTTGTTGGTTTGTTGGTTTGTTCGTTTGTTGGTTTGTTGGTTTGTTGGTTTGTTGGTTTGTTGGTTTGTTGGTTTGTTGGTTTGTTGGTTTGTTGGTTTGTTGGTTTCTTGGTTTGTTGGTTTGTTGGTTTGTTGGTTTGTTGGTTTGTTCGTTTGTTGGTTTGTTGGCTTGTTGGTTTGTTGGTTTGTTCGTTTGTTGGTTTCTTGGTTTGTTGGTTTCTTGGTTTGTTGGATTGTTGGTTTGTTGGATTGTTGGCTTGTTGGTTTGTTGGTTTGCTGCCTTGTTGGCTTTTTGGTTTGTTCGTTTGTTGGTTTGTTGGCTTGTGGGTTTGTTGGTCTATTGGTTTGTTGGTTTGTTGGTTTGTTGGTTTGTTCGTTTGTTGGTTTGTTGGTTTGTTAGTTTGTTCGTTTGTTGGTTTGTTGGTTTGTTGGTTTGTTGGTTTGTTGGTTTGTTGGTTTGTTGGTTTGTTGGTTTGTTCGTTTGTTGGTTTGTTGGTTTATTGGTTTGTTGGTTTGTCGGTTTGTTGGTTTATTTGTTTGTTGGTTTGTTGGTTTGTTGGTTTGTTGGTTTGTTGGTTTGTTGGTTTGTTGGTTTGTTGGTTTGTTGGTTTGTTGGTTTGTTCGTTTGTTGGTTTGTTGGTTTGTTGGTTTGTTGGTTTGTTGGTTTGTTGGTTTGTTGGTTTGTTGATTTGTGTGTTTGTCGGTTTGTTGGTTTGTTGGTTTGTTGGTTTGTTGGTTTGTTGGTTTGTTGGGTTGATCGTTTGTTGGTTTGTTGGTGTTTGTTGGTTTGTTGGTTTGTTGGTTTGTTGGTTTGTTGGTTTGTTGGATTGTTGGTTTGTTGGTTTGTTCGTTTGTTGGTTTGTTGGCTTGTTGTTTTGTTGGTTTGTTGTTTTGTTGGTTTGTTGGTTTGTTGGTTTGTTGGTTTCTTGGTTTGTTGGTTTCTTGGGTTGTTGGATTGTTGTTTTGTTGGTTTGTTGGTTTGTTGGCTTGTTGGCTTTTTGGTTTGTTGGATTGTTCGTTTGTTGGTTTGTTGGCTTGTTGGTTTGTTGGTTTATTGGTTTGTTGGTTTGTTGGTTTGTTCGTGTGTTCGTTTGTTGGTTTGTTGGTTTGTTGGTTTGTTGGTTTGTTCGTTTGTTGGTTTGTTCGTTTGTTGGTTTGTTGGCTTGTTGGTTTGTTGGTTTGTTGGTTTCTTGGGTTGTTGGATTGTTGTTTTGTTGGTTTGTTGGTTTGTTGGCTTGTTGGCTTTTTGGTTTGTTGGATTGCTCGTTTGTTGGTTTGTTGGCTTGTATGTTTGTTGGTTTGTTGGTTTGTTGGTTTGTTGGTTTGTTGGTTTGTTGGTTTGTTGGTTTGTTGGTTTGTTGGTTTGTTGGTTTGTTGGTTTATTGGCTTGTTGGTTTGTTGATTGCTTGGTTTGTTGCTTTGTTGGTTTGTTGGTTTGTTGGTTTGTTGGTTTGTTGGTTTGTTGGTTTGTTGGTTTGTTGATTTGTTGGTTTGTTGGTTTGTTGGTTTGTTGGTTTATTGGTTTGTTCGATTGTTGGTTTGTTTGCTTGTTGGTTTGTTGGTTTGTTGGTTTGTTGGTTTGTTGGTTTATTGGTTTGTTCGTTTGTTGGTTTGTTGGTTTGTTGGTTTGTTGGTTTGTTGGTTTGTTGGTTTGTTGGTTTGTTCGTTGGTTGGTTTGTTGCTTTCTTGGTTTGTTGGTTTGTTGGTTTGTTGGTTTGTTGGTTTGTTGATTTGTTGGTTTGTTAGTTTGTTGGTTTTTTGGTTTGTTGGTTTGTTGGTTTGTTGGTTTGTTGGTTTGTTGGTTTGTTGGTTTGTTGGTTTGTTGGTTTGTTGGTTTGCTGGTTTGTTGGTTTGTTGGTTTGTTCGTTTGTTGGTTTGTTGGCTTGTTGGTTTGTTGGCTTGTTGGTTTGTTGGTTTGTTGGTTTGTTGGTTTCTTGGTTTGTTGGATTGTTGGTTTGTTGGATTGTTGGTTTGTTGGTTTGTTGGTTTGTTGGCTTGTTGGCTTTTTGGTTTGTTGGTTTGTTCGTTTGTTGGTTTGTTGGCTTGTTGGTTTGTTGGTCTATTGGTTTGTTGGTTTGTTGATTTGTTCGTTTGTTGGTTAGTTGGTTTGTTGGTTTGATCGTTTGTTGGTTTGTTGGTTTGTTGGTTTGTTAGTTTGTTGGTTTGTTGGTTTGTTCGTTTGTTGGTTTGTTGGCTTGTTGTTTTATTGGTTTATTGGTTTGTTGGTTTGTTGGTTTGTTGGTTTGTTGGTTTGTTGGTTTGTTGGTTTGTTGGTTTGTTGGTTTGTTGGTTTGTTGTTTTGTTGGTTTATTGGTTTGTTGGTTTGTTCGTTTGTTCGTTTGTTGGTTTGTTGGTTTGTTGGTTTGTTGGTTTGTTGGTTTGTTGGTTTGTTGGTTTGTTGGTTTGTTGGTTTGTTGGTTTGTTGGTTTGTTGGTTTGTTGGTTTGTCGGTTTTTTGGTTTGTTGGGTTGTTGGTTTGTTGGTTTGTTGGTTTGTTGGTTTGTTGGTTTGTTGGGTTGTTCGTTTGTTGGTTTGTTGGTTTGTTGGTTTGTTGGTTTGTTGGTTTGTTGGTTTGTTGGTTTGTTGGTTTGTTCGTTTGTTCGTTTGTTGGTTTGTTGGCTTGTTGGTGTGTTGGTTTGTTGGTTTGTTGGTTTGGTGGTTTGTTGGTTTGTTGGTTTGTTGGTTTCTTGGTTTGTTGGTTTCTTGGTTTGTTGGATTGTTGGTTTGTTGGTTTGTTGGTTTGTTGGCTTGTTGGCTTTTTGGTTTGTTGGATTGTTCGTTTGTTGGTTTGTTGGCTTGTTGGTTTGTTGGTTTATTGGTTTGTTGGTTTGTTGGTTTGTTCGTGTGTTCGTTTGTTGGTTTGTTGGTTTGTTCGTTTGTTGGTTTGTTGGTTTGTTCGTTTGTTGGTTTGTTGGTTTGTTGGTTTATTGGTTTGTTCGTTTGTTGGTTTGTTGGCTTGTTGGTTTGTTGGTTTGTTGGTTTGTTGGTTTGTTGGTTTGTTGGTTTGTTGGTTTGTTGGTTTGTTGGTTTGTTGGTTTGTTGGTTTGTTCGTTTGTTTGTTTGTTGGTTTGTTGGTTTGTTGGTTTGTTGGTTTGTTGGTTTGTTGGTTTGTTGGTTTGTTGGTTTGTTGGTTTGTTGGTTTGTTGGTTTGTTGGTTTGTTGGTTTGTTGGTTTGTTGGTTTGTTGGTTTGTTGGTTTGTTGGTTTGTTGGTTTGTTGGTTTGTTGGTTTGTTGGTTTGTTGGTTTGTTGGTTTGTTGGTTTGTTGGTTTGTTGGTTTGTTGGTTTGTTGGTTTGTTGGTTTGTTGGTTTGTTGGTTTGTTGGTTTGTTGGTTTGTTCGTTTGTTGGCTTGTTGGTTTGTTGGCTTGTTGGTTTGTTGGTTTGTTGGTTTGTTGGTTTCTTGGTTTGTTGGATTGTTGGTTTGTTGGATTGTTGGTTTGTTGGTTTGTTGGTTTGTTGGCTTGTTGGCTTTTTGGTTTGTTGGTTTGTTGGTTTGTTGGCTTGTTGGTTTGTTGGTCTATTGGTTTATTGGTTTGTTGGTTTGTTCGTTTGTTGGTTAGTTGGTTTGTTGGTTTGATCGTTTGTTGGTTTGTTGGTTTGTTGGTTTGTTAGTTTGTTGGTTTGTTGGTTTGTTGGTTTGTTGGTTTGTTGGTTTATTGGTTTGTTGTTTTGTTGGTTTGTTGGTTTGTTGGTTTGTTCGTTTGTTGGTTTGTTGGTTTGTTGGTTTGTTGGTTTGTTGGTTTGTTGGTTTGTTGGTTTGTTGGTTTGTTGGTTTGTTGGTTTGTTGGTTTGTTGGTTTGTCGGTTTTTTGGTTTGTTGGTTTGTTGGTTTGTTGGTTTGTTGGTTTGTTGGTTTGTTGGTTTGTTGGTTTGTTGGGTTGTTCGTTTGTTGGTTTGTTGGTTTGTTGGTTTGTTGGTTTGTTGGTTTGTTGGTTTGTTGGTTTGTTGGTTTTTGGTTAATTGGTTTGTTGGTTTGTATGTTTGTTGGATTGTTGGTTTGTTGGTTTATTGGTTTGTTGGATTGTTGGTTTGTTGGTTTGCTGGCTTGTTGGTGTGTTGGTTTGTTGGTTTGTTGGTTTGGTGGTTTGTTGGTTTGTTGGTTTCTTGGTTTGTTGGTTTCTTGGTTTGTTGGATTGTTGGTTTGTTGGTTTGTTGGTTTGTTGGCTTGTTGGTTTGTTGGTTTGTTGGTTTGTTGGTTTGTTGGTTTGTTGGTTTGTTGGTTTGTTGGTTTGTTGGTTTGTTGGTTTGTTGGTTTGTTGGTTTGTTGGTTTGTTGGTTTGTTGGTTTGTTGGTTTGTTGGTTTGTTGGTTTGTTGGTTTGTTGGTTTGTTGGTTTGTTGGTTTGTTGGTTTGTTGGTTTGTGGTTTGTTGGTTTGTTGGTTTGTTGGTTTGTTGGTTTGTTCGTTTGTTGGTTTGTTCGTTTGTTGGTTTGTTGGTTTGTTTGTTTGTTGGTTTGTTGGTTTCTTGGTTTGTTGGTTTCTTGGTTTGTTGGATTGTTGGTTTGTTGGTTTGTTCGTTTGTTGGTTTGTTCGTTTGTTGGTTTGTTGGCTTGTTGGTTTGTTGGTCTATTGGTTTGTTGGTTTGTTGGTTTGTTCGTTTGTTGGTTTGTTGGTTTGTTGGTTTGTTCGTTTGTTAGTTTGTTGGTTTGTTGGTTTGTTGGTTTGTTGGTTTGTTGGTTTGTTGGTTTGTTTGTTTGTTGGTTTGTTGGTTTGTTGGTTTGTTGGTTTGTTGGTTTGTTGGTTTGTTGGTTTGTTGGTTTGTTGGTTTGTTCGTTTGTTGGTTGGTTTGTTGGTTTGTTGGTTTGTTCGTTTGTTGGTTGGTTGGTTTGTTTGTTTGTTGGTTTGTTGGTTTGTTGGTTTGTTGGTTTGTTGGTTTGTTGGTTTGTTGGTTTGTTGGTTTGTTCGTTTGTTGGTTGGTTGGTTTGTTGGTTTGTTGGTTTGTCGGTTTGTTGGTTTGTTTGTTTGTTGGTTTGTTAGTTTGTTGGTTTGTTGGTTTGTTGGGTTGTTCGTTTGTTGGTTTGTTCGTTTGTTGGTTTGTTGGTTTGTTGGTTTGTTGGTTTGTTCGTTTTTGGTTAATTGGTTTGTTGGTTTGTATGTTTGTTGGTTTGTTGGTTTGTATGTTTGTTGGTTTGTTGGATTGTTGGTTTGTTGGTTTGTTGGTTTGTTCGTTTTTTGGTTTGTTGGCTTGTTGATTTGTTGGTTTGTTGGTTTGTTGGTTTGTTGGTTTGTTGGTTTGTTGGTTTGTTGGTTTGTTGCTTTCTTGGTTTCTTGGTTTGTTGGATTGTTGGTTTTTTGGTTTGTTGGTTTGTTGGTTTGTTGGTTTGTTGGTTTGTTGGTTTGTTGGTTTGTTCGTTTGTTGTTTGGTTGGTTTGTTGGTTTGTTGATTTGTTGGTTTGTTGGTTTGTTGGTTTGTTGGTTTGTTGATTTGTTGGTTTGTCGGTTTGTTGGTTTGTTGGTTTGTTGGTTTGTTGGTTTGTTGGTTTGTTGGTTTGTTGGTTTGTTGGGTTGTTCGTTTGTTGGTTTGTTCGTTTGTTGGTTTGTTGGTTTGTTGGTTTCCTGGTTTGTTGGTTTGTTGGTTTGTTCGTTTGTTGGTTTGTTGGCTTGTTGGTTTGTTGGCTTGTTGGTTTGTTGGTTTGTTGGTTTGTTGGTTTGTTGGTTTGTTGGTTTGTTGGATTGTTGGTTTGTTGGATTGTTGGTTTGTTGGTTTGTTGGTTTGTTGGCTTGTTGGCTTTTTGGTTTGTTGGTTTGTTCGTTTGTTGGTTTGTTTGCTTGTTGGTTTGTTGGTCTATTGGTTTGTTGGTTTGTTCGTTTGTTGGTTAGTTGGTTTGTTGGTTTGATCGTTTGTTGGTTTGTTGGTTTGTTGGTTTGTTAGTTTGTTGGTTTGTTGGTTTGTTCGTTTGTTGATTTGTTGGCTTGTTGTTTTATTGGTTTATTGGTTTGTTGGTTTGTTGGTTTGTTGGTTTGTCGGTTTGTTGGTTTGTTGGTTTGTTGTTTTGTTGGTTTATTGGTTTGTTGGTTTGTTCGTTTGTTCGTTTGTTGGTTTGTTGGTTTGTTGGTTTGTTGGTTTGTTGGTTTGTTGGTTTGTTGGTTTGTTGGTTTGTTGGTTTGTTGGTTTGTCGGTTTTTTGGTTTGCTGGGTTGTTGGTTTGTTGGTTTGTTGGTTTGTTGGTTTGTTGGTTTGTTGGGTTGTTCGTTTGTTGGTTTGTTGGTTTGTTGGTTTGTTGGTTTGTTGGTTTGTTGGTTTGTTGGTTTGTTGGTTTGTTGGTTTTTGGTTAATTGGTTTGTTGGTTTGTATGTTTGTTGGTTTGTTGGTTTGTTGGTTTATTGATTGGTTGGATTGTTGGTTTGTTGGTTTGTTCGTTTGTTGGTTTGTTGGCTTGTTGGTGTGTTGGTTTGTTGGTTTGTTGGTTTGGTGGTTTGTTGGTTTGTTGGTTTCTTGGTTTGTTGGTTTCTTGGTTTGTTGGATTGTTGGTTTGTTGGTTTGTTGGTTTGTTGGCTTGTTGGCTTTTTGGTTTGTTGGATTGTTCGTTTGTTGGTTTGTTGGCTTGTTGGTTTGTTGGTTTATGGGTTTGTTGGTTTGTTGGTATGTTCGTGTGTTCGTTTGTTGGTTTGTTGGTTTGTTGGTTTGTTCGTTTGTTGGTTTGTTGGTTTGTTCGTTTGTTGTTTTGTTGGTTTGTTGGTTTATTGGTTTGTTCGTTTGTTGGTTTGTTGGCTTGTTGGTTTGTTGGTTTGTTGGTTTGTTGGTTTGTTGGTTTGTTGGTTTGTTGGTTTGTTGGTTTGTTGGTTTGTTGGTTTGTTCGTTTGTTTGTTTGTTGGTTTGTTGGTTTGTTGGTTTGTTGGTTTGTTGGTTTGTTGGTTTGTTGGTTTGTTGGTTTGTTGGTTTGTTGGTTTGTTGGTTTGTTGGTTTGTTGGTTTGTTGGTTTGTTGGTTTGTTGGTTTGTTGGTTTGTTGGTTTGTTGGTTTGTTGGTTTGTTGGTTTGTTGGTTTGTTGGTTTGTTGGGTTGTTGGTTTGTTGGTTTGTTGGTTTGTTCGTTTGTTGGTTTGTTGGCTTGTTGGTTTGTTGGCTTGTTGGTTTGTTGGTTTGTTGGTTTGTTGGTTTCTTGGTTTGTTGGATTGTTGGTTTGTTGGATCGTTGGTTTGTTGGTTTGTTGGCTTGTTGGCTTTTTGGTTTGTTGGTTTGTTCGTTTGTTGGTTTGTTGGCTTGTTGGTTTGTTGGTCTTTTGGTTTGTTGGTTTGTTGGTTTGTTCGTTTGTTGGTTAGTTGGTTTGTTGGTTTGATCGTTTGTTGGTTTGTTGGTTTGTTGGTTTGTTAGTTTGTTGGTTTGTTGGTTTGTTGGTTTGTTGGTTTGTTGGTTTGTTGGTTTGTTGGTTTATTGGTTTGTTGTTTTGTTGGTTTGTTGGTTTGTTGGTTTGTTCGTTTGTTCGTTTGTTGGTTTGTTGGTTTGTTGGTTTGTTGGTTTGTTGGTTTGTTGGTTTGTTGGTTTGTTGGTTTGTTGGTTTGTTGGTTTGTTGGTTTGTCGGTTTTTTGGTTTGTTGGTTTGTTGGTTTGTTGGTTTGTTGGTTTGTTGGTTTGTTGGGTTGTTCGTTTGTTGGTTTGTTGGTTTGTTGGTTTGTTGGTTTGTTGGTTTGTTGGTTTGTTGGTTTGTTGGTTTTTGGTTAATTGGTTTGTTGGTTTGTATGTTTGTTGGATTGTTGGTTTGTTGGTTTATTGGTTTGTTGGATTGTTGGTTTGTTGGTTTGTTCGTTTGTTGGTTTGTTGGCTTGTTGGTGTGTTGGTTTGTTGGTTTGTTGGTTTGGCGGTTTGTTGGTTTGTTGGTTTCTTGGTTTGTTGGTTTCTTGGTTTGTTGGATTGTTGGTTTGTTGGTTTGTTGGTTTGTTGGCTTGTTGGCTTTTTGGTTTGTTGGATTGTTCGTTTGTTGGTTTGTTGGCTTGTTGGTTTGTTGGTTTATTGGTTTGTTGGTTTGTTAGTTTGTTCGTGTGTTCGTTTGTTGGTTTGTTGGTTTGTTGGTTTGTTCGTTTGTTGGTTTGTTGGTTGTTCGTTTGTTGGTTTGTTGGTTTGTTGGTTTATTGGTTTGTGCGTTTGTTGGTTTCTTGGCTTGTTGGTTTGTTGGTTTGTTGGTTTGTTGGTTTGTTGGTTTGTTGGTTTGTTGGTTTGTTGGTTTGTTGGTTTGTTGGTTTGTTGGTTTGTTGGTTTGTTGGTTTGTTCGTTTGTTTGTTTGTTGGTTTGTTGGTTTGTTGGTTTGTTGGTTTGTTGGTTTGTTGGTTTGTTGGTTTGTTGGTTTGTTGGTTTGTTGGTTTGTTGGTTTGTTGGTTTGTTGGTTTGTTGGTTTGTTGGTTTGTTGGTTTGTTGGTTTGTTGGTTTGTTGGTTTGTTGGTTTGTTGGTTTGTGGTTTGTTGGTTTGTTGGTTTGTTGGTTTGTTGGTTTGTTCGTTTGTTGGTTTGTTGTCTTGTTGGTTTGTTGGTTTGTTTGTTTGTTGGTTTGTTGGTTTCTTGGTTTGTTGGTTCCTTGGTTTGTTGGATTGTTGGTTTGTTGGTTTGTTCGTTTGTTGGTTTGTTCGTTTGTTGGTTTGTTGGCTTGTTGGATTGTTGGTCTATTGGTTTGTTGGTTTGTTCGTTTGTTGGTTTGTTGGTTTGTTGGTTTGTTCGTTTGTTGGTTTGTTGGTTTGTTGGTTTGTTGGTTTGTTGGTTTGTTGGTTTGTTGGTTTGTTGGTTTGTTGGTTAGTTCGTTTGTTGGTTTGTTGGTTTGTTGGCTTGTTGTTTTATTGGTTTGTTGGTTTGTTGGTTTGTTGGTTTGTTGGTTTGTTGGTTTCTTGGTTTGTTGGTTTGTTGGTTTGTTGGTTTGTTGGTTTGTTCGTTTGTTGGTTGGTTGGTTTGTTGGTTTGTTGATTTGTTGGTTTGTTGGTTTGTTGGTTTGTTGGTTTGTTGATTTGTTGGTTTGTCGGTTTGTTGGTTTGTTGGTTTGTTGGTTTGTTGGTTTGTTGGTTTGTTGGTTTGTTGGGTTGTTCGTTTGTTGGTTTGTTCGTTTGTTGGTTTGTTGGTTTGTTGGTTTGTTGGTTTGTTCGTTTTTGGTTAATTGGTTTGTTGGTTTGTATGTTTGTTGGTTTGTTGGTTTGTATGTTTGTTGGTTTGTTGGATTGTTGGTTTGTTGGTTTGTTGGTTTGTTCGTTTTTTGGTTTGTTGGCTTGTTGGTTTGTTGGTTTGTTGGTTTGTTGGTTTGTTGGTTTGTTGGTTTGTTGGTTTGTTGATTTCTTGGTTTCTTGGTTTGTTGGATTGTTGGTTTGTTGGTTTGTTGGTTTGTTGGTTTGTTGGTTTGTTGGTTTGTTGGTTTGTTCGTTTGTTGGTTGGTTGGTTTGTTGGTTTGTTGATTTGTTGGTTTGTTGGTTTGTTGGTTTGTTGGTTTGTTGGTTTGTTGATTTGTTGGTTTGTCGGTTTGTTGGTTTGTTGGTTTGTTGGTTTGTTGGTTTGTTGGTTTGTTGGTTTGTTGGTTTGTTGGTTTGTTGGGTTGTTCGTTTGTTGGTTTGTTCGTTTGTTGGTTTGTTGGTTTGTTGGTTTGTTGGTTTGTTCGTTTTTGGTTAATTGGTTTGTTGGTTTGTATGTTTGTTGGTTTGTTGGTTTGTATGTTTGTTGGTTTGTTGGATTGTTGGTTTGTTGGTTTGTTGGTTTGTTCGTTTTTTGGTTTGTTGGCTTGTTGGTTTGTTGGTTTGTTGGTTTGTTGGTTGTTGGTTTGTTGGTTTGTTGGTTTGTTGATTTCTTGGTTTCTTGGTTTGTTGGATTGTTGGTTTGTTGGGGTGTTGGTTTGTTGGATTGTTGGCTTTTTGGTTTGTTGGATTGTTCGTTTGTTGGTTTGTTGGCTTGTTGGTTTGTTGGTTTATTGGTTTGTTGGTTTGTTGGTTTGTTGGTTTGTTCGTGTGTTCGTTTGTTGGTTTGTTGGTTTGTTGGTTTGTTTGTTTGTTCGTTTGTTGGTTTGTTGGTTTGTTGGTTTGTTGGTTTGTTGGTTTATTGGTTTGTTCGTTTGTTGGCTTGTTGGTTTGTTGGTTTGTTGGTTTGTTGGTTTGTTGGTTTGTTAGTTTGTTGGTTTGTTGGTTTGTTGGTTTGTTGGTTTGTTGGTTTGTTGGTTTGTTGGTTTGTTGGTTTGTTGGTTTGTTGGTTTGTTGGTTTGTTGGTTTGTTGGTTTGTTGGTTTGTTGGTTTGTTGGTTTGTTGGTTTGTTGGTTTGTGGTTTGTTGGTTTATTGGTTTGTTGATTTGTTGGTTTGTTGGTTTGTTTGTTTGTTGGTTTTTTGGCTTGTTGGTTTGTTGGTTTGTTGGTTTGTTGGTTTCTTGGTTTGTTGGTTTCTTGGTTTGTTGGATTGTTGGTTTGTTGGATTGTTGGTTTGTTGGTTTGTTGGTTTGTTGGCTTGTTGGCTTTTTGGTTTGTTGGTTTGTTCGTTTGTTGGTTTGTTGGCTTGTTGGTTTGTTGGTCTATTGGTTTGTTGGTTTGTTGGTTTGTTCGTTTGTTGGTTTGTTGGTTTGTTGGTTTGTTGGTTTGTTGGTTTGTAGGTTTGTTGATTTCTTGGTTTCTTGGTTTGTTGGATTGTTGGATTGTTGGTTTGTTGGTTTGTTGGTTTGTTGGATTGTTGGCTTTTTGGTTTGTTGGATTGTTCGTTTGTTGGTTTGTTGGCTTGTTGGTTTGGTGGTTTATTGGTTTGTTGGTTTGTTGGTTTGTTCGTGTGTTCGTTTGTTGGTTTGTTGGTTTGTTGGCTTGTTGATTTGTTGGTCTATTGGTTTGTTGGTTTGTTGGTTTGTTCGTTTGTTGGTTTGTTGGTTTGTTGGTTTGTTGGTTTGTTGGTTTGTTGGCTTGTTGGTTTGTTGGTCTATTGGTTTGTTGGTGTGTTGGTTTGATCGTTTGTTGGTTTGTTGGTTTGCTGGTTTGTTGGTTTGTTGGTTTGTTGGTTTGTTGGTTTGTTGGTTTTTTGGTTTTTTGGTTTGTTGGTTTGTTGGTTTGTTGGTTTGTTGGTTTGTTCGTTTGTTGGTTTGTTGGCTTATTGGTTTATTGGTTTGTTGGTTTGTTGGTTTGTTCGTTTGTTGGTTTGTTGGTTTGTTGGTTTGTTAGTTTGTTGGTTTGTTGCTTTGTTGGTTTGTTGGTTTGTTGGTTTGTTGGTTTGTTGGTTTGTTGTTTTGTTGTTTTGTTGGTTTGTTGGTTTGTTGGTTTGTTGGTTTGTTGGTTTGTTGGTTTGTTGGGTTGTTGGTTTGTTAGTTTGTCGACTTGTTGGTTTGTTGGTTTGTTGGTTTGTTGGTTTGTTGGTTTGTTGGTTTGTGGTTTTGTTGGTTTGTTTTTTTATTGGTTTGTTGGTTTGTTGGTTTGGTCGTTTGTTGGTTTGTTGATTTCTTGGTTTCTTGGTTTGCTGGATTGTTGGTTTGTTGGTTTATTGGTTTGTTGGATTGTTGGCTTTTTGGTTTGTTGGATTGTTCGTTTCTTGGTTTGTTGGCTTGTTGGTTTGTTGGTTTACTGGTTTGTTGGTTTGTTGGTTTGTACGTGTGTTCGTTTGTTGGTTTGTTGGTTTGTTGGTTTGTTGGTTTGTTGGTTTGTTGGTTTGTTGGTTTGTTCGTTTGTTGGTTTGTTGGTTTGTTGGTTTGTTGGTTTGTTGGTTTGTTGGTTTGTTGGTTTGTTGGTTTGTTGGTTTGTTGGTTTGTTGATTTTTTGGTTTGTTGGTTTGTTGGTTTGTTGGTTTGTTGGTTTGTTGGTTTGTTGGTTTGTTGGTTTGTTGGTTTGTTGGTTTGTTGGTTTGTTGGTTTGTTGGTTTGTTGGTTTGTTGGTTTGTTGATTTTTTGGTTTGTTGGTTTGTTGGTTTGTTGGTTTGTTGGTTTGTTGGTTTGTTGGTTTGTTGGTTTGTTGGTTTGTTGGTTTGTTGGTTTGTTGGTTTGTTGGTTTGTTGGTTTGTTGGTTTGTGGTTTGTTGGTTTATTGGTTTGTTCGTTTGTTGGTTTGTTGGTTTGTTCGTTTGTTGGTTTGTTGGCTTGTTGGTTTGTTGGTTTGTTGGTTTGTTGGTTTGTTGGTTTCTTGGTTTGTTGGTTTCTTGGTTTGTTGGATTGTTGGTTTGTTGGATTGTTGGTTGATTGGTTTGTTGGTTTGTTGGCTTGTTGGATTTTTGGTTTGTTGGTTTGTTCGTTTGTTGGTTTGTTGACTTGTTGGTTTGTTGGTCTATTGGTTTGTTGGTTTGTTGGTTTGTTCGTTTGTTGGCTTGTTGGTTTGTTGGTTTGTTGGCTTGTTGGTTTGTTGGTCTATTGGTTTGTTGGTGTGTAGGTTTGTTCGTTTGTTGGTTTGTTGGTTTGTTGGTTTGTTGGTTTGTTGGTTTTTTGGTTTTTTGGTTTGTTGGTTTGTTGGTTTGTTGGTTTGTTGGTTTGTTGGTTTGTTGGTTTGTTGGTTTGTTGGTTTGTTGGTTTGTTGATTTGTTGGTTTGTTGGTTTGTTGGTTTGTTGGTTTGTTGGTTTGTTGGTTTGTTGGTTTGTTGGTTTGTTGGTTTGTTGGTTTGTTGGTTTGTTGGTTTGTTGGTTTGTTGGTTTGTTGGTTTGTTGGTTTGTTGGTTTGTTGGTTTGTTGGTTTGTTGGTTTGTTGGTTTGTGGTTTGTTGGTTTATTGGTTTGTTGGTTTGTTGGTTTGTTGGTTTGTTCGTTTGTTGGTTTGTTGGCTTGTTGGTTTGTTGGTTTGTTGGTTTGTTGGTTTGTTGGTTTCTTGGTTTGTTGGTTTTTTAGTTTGTTCGTTTGTTGGTTTGTTGGCTTGTTGGTTTGTTGGTCTATTGGTTTGTTGGTTTGTTGGGTTGTTCGTTTGTTGGTTTGTTGGTTTGTTGGTTTGTTGGTTTGTTGGTTTGTTGGTTTGTAGGTTTGTTGATTTCTTGGGTTCTTGGTTTGTTGGATTGTTGGTTTGTTGGTATGTTGGTTTGTTGGATTGTTGGCTTTTTGGTTTGTTGGATTGTTCGTTTGTTAGTTTGTTGGTTTGTTGGTTTATTGGTTTGGTGGTTTATTGGTTTGTTGGTTTGTTGGTTTGTTCGTGTGTTCGTTTGTTGGTTTGTTGGTTTGTTGGCTTGTTGGTTTGTTGGTCTATTGGTTTGTTGGTTTGTTGGTTTGTTCGTTTGTTGGTTTGTTGGTTTGTTGGTTTGTTGGCTTGTTGGTTTGTTGGTCTATTGGTTTGTTGGTGTGTGGGTTTGTTCGTTTGTTGGTTTGTTGGTTTGTTGGTTTGTTGGTTTGTTGGTTTGTTGGTTTGTTGGTTTGTTGGTTTTTTGGTTTGTTGGTTTGTTGGTTTGTTGGTTTGTTGGTTTGTTGGTTTGTTGGTTTGTTGGTTTGTTGGTTTGTTGGTTTGTTGGTTTGTGGTTTGTTGGTTTATTGGTTTGTTCGTTTGTTGGTTTGTTGGTTTGTTCGTTTGTTGGTTTGTTGGCTTGTTGGTTTGTTGGTTTGTTGGTTTGTTGGTTTGTTGGTTTGTTGGTTTGTTGGTTTCTTGGTTTGTTGGATTGTTGGTTTGTTGGATTGTTGGTTGATTGGTTTGTTGGTTTGTTGGCTTGTTGGATTTTTGGTTTGTTGGTTTGTTCGTTTGTTGGTTTGTTGACTTGTTGGTTTGTTGGTCTATTGGTTTGTTGGTTTGTTGGTTTGTTCGTTTGTTGGTTTGTTGGTTTGTTGGTTTGTTGGCTTGTTGGTTTGTTGGTTTGTTGGTTTGTTGGTTTGTTGGTTTGTTGGTTTGTTGGTTTGTTGGGTTGTTCGTTTGTTGGTTTGTTCGTTTGTTGGTTTGTTGGTTTGTTGGTTTGTTGGTTTGTTGGTTTGTTGGTTTGTTGGTTTGTTGGTTTGTTGGTTTGTTGGTTTGTTGGTTTGTGGTTTGTTGGTTTATTGGTTTGTTGATTTGTTGGTTTGTTGGTTTGTTTGTTTGTTGGTTTGTTGGCTTGTTGGTTTGTTGGTTTGTTGGTTTGTTGGTTTCTTGGTTTGTTGGTTTCTTGGTTTGTTGGATTGTTGGTTTGTTGGATTGTTGGTTTGTTGGTTTGTTGGTTTGTTGGCTTGTTGGCTTTTTGGTTTGTTGGTTTGTTCGTTTGTTGGTTTGTTGGCTTGTTGGTTTGTTGGTCTATTGGTTTGTTGGTTTGTTGGTTTGTTCGTTTGTTGGTTTGTTGGTTTGTTGGTTTGTTGGTTTGTTGGTTTGTAGGTTTGTTGATTTCTTGGTTTCTTGGTTTGTTGGATTGTTGGTTTGTTGGTTTGTTGGTTTGTTGGATTGTTGGCTTTTTGGTTTGTTGGATTGTTCGTTTGTTGGTTTGTTGGCTTGTTGGTTTGGTGGTTTATTGGTTTGTTGGTTTGTTGGTTTGTTCGTGTGTTCGTTTGTTGGTTTGTTGGTTTGTTGGCTTGTTGATTTGTTGGTCTATTGGTTTGTTGGTTTGTTGGTTTGTTCGTTTGTTGGTTTGTTGGTTTGTTGGTTTGTTGGTTTGTTGGCTTGTTGGTTTGTTGGTCTATTGGTTTGTTGGTGTGTTGGTTTGATCGTTTGTTGGTTTGTTGGTTTGCTGGTTTGTTGGTTTGTTGGTTTGTTGGTTTGTTGGTTTGTTGGTTTTTTGGTTTTTTGGTTTGTTGGTTTGTTGGTTTGTTGGTTTGTTGGTTTGTTCGTTTGTTGGTTTGTTGGCTTATTGGTTTATTGGTTTGTTGGTTTGTTGGTTTGTTCGTTTGTTGGTTTGTTGGTTTGTTGGTTTGTTAGTTTGTTGGTTTGTTGCTTTGTTGGTTTGTTGGTTTGTTGGTTTGTTGGTTTGTTGGTTTGTTGTTTTGTTGTTTTGTTGGTTTGTTGGTTTGTTGGTTTGTTGGTTTGTTGGTTTGTTGGGTTGTTGGTTTGTTGGTTTGTCGGCTTGTTGGTTTGTTGGTTTGTTGGTTTGTTGGTTTGTTGGTTTGTTGGTTTGTGGTTTTGTTGGTTTGTTTTTTTATTGGTTTGTTGGTTTGTTGGTTTGTTGGTTTGGTCGTTTGTTGGTTTGTTGATTTCTTGGTTTCTTGGTTTGCTGGATTGTTGGTTTGTTGGTTTATTGGTTTGTTGGATTGTTGGCTTTTTGGTTTGTTGGATTGTTCGTTTGTTGGTTTGTTGGCTTGTTGGTTTGTTGGTTTACTGGTTTGTTGGTTTGTTGGATTGTTCGTGTGTTCATTTGTTGGTTTGTTGGTTTGTTGGTTTGTTGGTTTGTTGGTTTGTTGGTTTGTTGGTTTGTTCGTTTGTTGGTTTGTTGGTTTGTTGGTTTGTTGGTTTGTTAGTTTATTGGTTTGTTCGTTTGTTGGTTTGTTGGCTTGTTGGTTTGTTGGTTTGTTGGTTTGTTGGTTTGTTGGTTTGTTGGTTTGTTGGTTTGTTGGTTTGTTGGTTTGTTGGTTTGTTGGTTTGTTGGTTTGTTGGTTTGTTGGTTTGTTGGTTTGTTGGTTTGTTGGTTTGTTGGTTTGTTGATTTTTTGGTTTGTTGGTTTGTTGGTTTGTTGGTTTGTTGGTTTGTTGGTTTGTTGGTTTGTTGGTTTGTTGGTTTGTTGGTTTGTTGGTTTGTGGTTTGTTGGTTTATTGGTTTGTTTGTTTGTTGGTTTGTTGGTTTGTTCGTTTGTTGGTTTGTTGGCTTGTTGGTTTGTTGGTTTGTTGGTTTGTTGGTTTGTTGGTTTCTTGGTTTGTTGGTTTCTTGGTTTGTTGGATTGTTGGTTTGTTGGATTGTTGGTTGATTGGTTTGTTGGTTTGTTGGCTTGTTGGATTTTTGGTTTGTTGGTTTGTTCGTTTGTTGGTTTGTTGACTTGTTGGTTTGTTGGTCTATTGGTTTGTTGGTTTGTTGGTTTGTTCGTTTGTTGGTTTGTTGGTTTGTTGGTTTGTTGGCTTGTTGGTTTGTTGGTCTATTGGTTTGTTGGTGTGTAGGTTTGTTCGTTTGTTGGTTTGTTGGTTTGTTGGTTTGTTGGTTTGTTGGTTTTTTGGTTTTTTGGTTTGTTGGTTTGTTGGTTTGTTGGTTTGTTGGTTTGTTGGTTTGTTGGTTTGTTGGTTTGTTGGTTTGTTGGTTTGTTGGTTTGTTGGTTTGTTGATTTGTTGGTTTGTTGGTTTGTTGGTTTGTTGGTTTGTTGGTTTGTTGGTTTGTTGGTTTGTTGGTTTGTTGGTTTGTTGGTTTGTTGGTTTGTTGGTTTGTTGGTTTGTTGGTTTGTTGGTTTGTTGGTTTGTTGGTTTGTTGGTTTGTAGGTTTGTTGATTTCTTGGGTTCTTGGTTTGTTGGATTGTTGGTTTGTTGGTATGTTGGTTTGTTGGATTGTTGGCTTTTTGGTTTGTTGGATTGTTCGTTTGTTAGTTTGTTGGTTTGTTGGTTTATTGGTTTGGTGGTTTATTGGTTTGTTGGTTTGTTGGTTTGTTCGTGTGTTCGTTTGTTGGTTTGTTGGTTTGTTGGCTTGTTGGTTTGTTGGTCTATTGGTTTGTTGGTTTGTTGGTTTGTTCGTTTGTTGGTTTGTTGGTTTGTTGGTTTGTTGGCTTGTTGGTTTGTTGGTCTATTGGTTTGTTGGTGTGTGGGTTTGTTCGTTTGTTGGTTTGTTGGTTTGTTGGTTTGTTGGTTTGTTGGTTTGTTGGTTTGTTGGTTTGTTGGTTTGTTGGTTTTTTGGTTTGTTGGTTTGTTGGTTTGTTGGTTTGTTGGTTTGTTGGTTTATTGGTTTGTTGGTTTGTTGGTTTGTTGGTTTGTTGGTTTGTGGTTTGTTGGTTTATTGGTTTGTTCGTTTGTTGGTTTGTTGGTTTGTTCGTTTGTTGGTTTGTTGGCTTGTTGGTTTGTTGGTTTGTTGGTTTGTTGGTTTGTTGGTTTGTTGGTTTGTTGGTTTGTTGGTTTCTTGGTTTGTTGGATTGTTGGTTTGTTGGATTGTTGGTTGATTGGTTTGTTGGTTTGTTGGCTTGTTGGATTTTTGGTTTGTTGGTTTGTTCGTTTGTTGGTTTGTTGACTTGTTGGTTTGTTGGTCTATTGGTTTGTTGGTTTGTTGGTTTGTTCGTTTGTTGGTTTGTTGGTTTGTTGGTTTGTTGGCTTGTTGGTTTGTTGGTCTATTGGTTTGTTGGTGTGTAGGTTTGTTCGTTTGTTGGTTTGTTGGTTTGTTGGTTTGTTGGTTTGTTGGTTTTTTGGTTTTTGGTTTGTTGGTTTGTTGGTTTGTTGGTTTGTTGGTTTGTTGGTTTGTTGGTTTGTTGGTTTGTTGGTTTGTTGGTTTGTTGGTTTGTTGGTTTGTTGATTTGTTGGTTTGTTGGTTTGTTTGTTTGTTGGTTTGTTGGTTTGTTGGTTTGTTGGTTTGTTGGTTTGTTGGTTTGTTGGTTTGTTGGTTTGTTGGTTTGTTGGTTTGTTGGTTTGTTGGTTTGTTGGTTTGTTGGTTTGTTGGTTTGTTGGTTTGTTGGTTTGTGGTTTGTTGGTTTATTGGTTTGTTGGTTTGTTGGTTTGTTGGTTTGTTGGTTTGTTGGTTTGTTGGTTTGTTGGTTTGTTGGTTTGTTGGTTTGTTGGTTTGTTGGTTTGTGGTTTGTTGGTTTATTGGTTTGTTGGTTTGTTGGTTTGTTGGTTTGTTCGTTTGTTGGTTTGTTGGCTTGTTGGTTTGTTGGTTTGTTGGTTTGTTGGTTTGTTGGTTTCTTGGTTTGTTGGTTTTTTGGTTTGTTCGTTTGTTGGTTTGTTGGCTTGTTGGTTTGTTGGTCTATTGGTTTCTTGGTTTGTTGGGTTGTTCGTTTGTTGGTTTGTTGGTTTGTTGGTTTGTTGGTTTGTTGGTTTGTTGGTTTGTTGGTTTGTGGTTTGTTGGTTTATTGGTTTGTTCGTTTGTTGGTTTCTTGGTTTGTTCGTTTGTTGGTTTGTTGGCTTGTTGGTTTGTTGGTTTGTTGGCTTGTTGGTTTGTTGGTTTGTTGGTTTGTTGGTTTCTTGGTTTGTTGGATTGTTGGTTTGTTGGATTGTTGGTTGATTGGTTTGTTGGTTTGTTGGCTTGTTGGATTTTTGGTTTGTTGGTTTGTTCGTTTGTTGGTTTGTTGACTTGTTGGTTTGTTGGTCTATTGGTTTGTTGGTTTGTTGGTTTGTTCGTTTGTTGGTTTGTTGGTTTGTTGGTGTGTTGGCTTGTTGGTTTGTTGGTTTGTTGGTTTGTTGGTTTGTTGGTTTGTTGGTTTGTTGGTTTGTTGGGTTGTTCGTTTGTTGGTTTGTTCGTTTGTTGGTTTGTTGGTTTGTTGGTTTGTTGGTTTGTTCGTTTTTGGTTAATTGGTTTGTTGGTTTGTATGTTTGTTGGTTTGTTGGTTTGTATGTTTGTTGGTTTGTTGGATTGTTGGTTTGTTGGTTTGTTGGTTTGTTCGTTTTTTGGTTTGTTGGCTTGTTGGTTTGTTGGTTTGTTAGTTTGTTGGTTTGTTGGTTTGTTGGTTTGTTGGTTTGTTGGTTTGTTGGTTTGTTGATTTCTTGGTTTCTTGGTTTGTTGGATTGTTGGTTTGTTGGTTTGTTGGTTTGTTGGTTTGTTGGTTTGTTGGTTTGTTGGTTTGTTGGTTTGTTGGTTTGTTCGTTTGTTGGTTGGTTGGTTTGTTGGTTTGTTGATTTGTTGGTTTGTTGGTTTGTTGGTTTGTTGGTTTGTTGATTTGTTGGTTTGTCGGTTTGTTGGTTTGTTGGTTTGTTGGTTTGTTGGTTTGTTGGTTTGTTGGTTTGTTGGTTTGTTGGGTTGTTCGTTTGTTGGTTTGTTCGTTTGTTGGTTTGTTGGTTTGTTGGTTTGTTGGTTTGTTCGTTTTTGGTTAATTGGTTTGTTGGTTTGTATGTTTGTTGGTTTGTTGGTTTGTATGTTTGTTGGTTTGTTGGATTGTTGGTTTGTTGGTTTTTTGGTTTGTTCGTTTTTTGGTTTGTTGGCTTGTTGGTTTGTTGGTTTGTTGGTTTGTTGGTTGTTGGTTTGTTGGTTTGTTGGTTTGTTGATTTCTTGGTTTCTTGGTTTGTTGGATTGTTGGTTTGTTGGGGTGTTGGTTTGTTGGATTGTTGGCTTTTTGGTTTTTTGGATTGTTCGTTTGTTGGTTTGTTGGCTTGTTGGTTTGTTGGTTTATTGGTTTGTTGGTTTGTTGGTTTGTTGGTTTGTTCGTGTGTTCGTTTGTTGGTTTGTTGGTTTGTTGGTTTGTTTGTTTGTTCGTTTGTTGGTTTGTTGGTTTGTTGGTTTGTTGGTTTGTTGGTTTGTTGGTTTGTTGGTTTGTTGGTTTGTTGGTTTGTTGGTTTGTTGGTTTGTTGGTTTGTTGGTTTGTTGGTTTGTTGGTTTGTTGGTTTGTGGTTTGTTGGTTTATTGGTTTGTTGATTTGTTGGTTTGTTGGTTTGTTTGTTTGTTGGTTTGTTGGTTTGTTGGTTTGTTGGTTTGTTGGTTTCTTGGTTTGTTGGTTTCTTGGTTTGTTGGATTGTTGGTTTGTTGGATTGTTGGTTTGTTGGTTTGTTGGTTTGTTGGCTTGTTGGCTTTTTGGTTTGTTGGTTTGTTCGTTTGTTGGTTTGTTGGCTTGTTGGTTTGTTGGTCTATTGGTTTGTTGGTTTGTTGGTTTGTTCGTTTGTTGGTTTGTTGGTTTGTTGGTTTGTTGGTTTGTTGGTTTGTAGGTTTGTTGATTTCTTGGTTTCTTGGTTTGTTGGATTGTTGGTTTGTTGGTTTGTTGGTTTGTTGGATTGTTGGCTTTTTGGTTTGTTGGATTGTTCGTTTGTTGGTTTGTTGGCTTGTTGGTTTGGTGGTTTATTGGTTTGTTGGTTTGTTGGTTTGTTCGTGTGTTCGTTTGTTGGTTTGTTGGTTTGTTGGCTTGTTGATTTGTTGGTCTATTGATTTGTTGGTTTCTTGGTTTGTTCGTTTGTTGGTTTGTTGGTTTGTTGGTTTGTTGGTTTGTTGGCTTGTTGGTTTGTTGGTCTATTGGTTTGTTGGTGTGTTGGTTTGATCGTTTGTTGGTTTGTTGGTTTGCTGGTTTGTTGGTTTGTTGGTTTGTTGGTTTGTTGGTTTGTTGGTTTTTTGGTTTTTTGGTTTGTTGGTTTGTTGGTTTGTTGGTTTGTTGGTTTGTTGGTTTGTTCGTTTGTTGGTTTGTTGGCTTATTGGTTTATTGGTTTGTTGGTTTGTTGGTTTGTTCGTTTGTTGGTTTGTTGGTTTGTTGGTTTGTTAGTTTGTTGGTTTGTTGCTTTGTTGGTTTGTTGGTTTGTTGGTTTGTTGGTTTGTTGGTTTGTTGTTTTGTTGTTTTGTTGGTTTGTTGGTTTGTTGGTTTGTTGGTTTGTTGGTTTGTTGGGTTGTTGGTTTGTTGGTTTGTCGGCTTGTTGGTTTGTTGGTTTGTTGGTTTGTTGGTTTGTTGGTTTGTTGGTTTGTGGTTTTGTTGGTTTGTTTTTTTATTGGTTTGTTGGTTTGTTGGTTTGTTGGTTTGGTCGTTTGTTGGTTTGTTGGATTGTTGGCTTTTTGGTTTGTTGGATTGTTCGTTTGTTGGTTTGTTGGCTTGTTGGTTTGTTGGTTTACTGGTTTGTTGGTTTGTTGGTTTGTTCGTGTGTTCGTTTGTTGGTTTGTTGGTTTGTTGGTTTGTTGGTTTGTTGGTTTGTTAGTTTGTTGGTTTGTTCGTTTGTTGGTTTGTTGGTTTGTTGGTTTGTTGGTTTGTTAGTTTATTGGTTTGTTCGTTTGTTGGTTTGTTGGCTTGTTGGTTTGTTGGTTTGTTGGTTTGTTGGTTTGTTGGTTTGTTGGTTTGTTGGTTTGTTGGTTTGTTGGTTTGTTGGTTTGTTGGTTTGTTGGTTTGTTGGTTTGTTGGTTTGTTGGTTTGTTGGTTTGTTGGTTTGTTGGTTTGTTGGTTTGTTGATTTTTTGGTTTGTTGGTTTGTTGGTTTGTTGGTTTGTTGGTTTGTTGGTTTGTTGGTTTGTTGGTTTGTTGGTTTGTTGGTTTGTTGGTTTGTGGTTTGTTGGTTTATTGGTTTGTTCGTTTGTTGGTTTGTTGGTTTGTTCGTTTGTTGGTTTGTTGGCTTGTTGGTTTGTTGGTTAGTTGGTTTGTTGGTTTGTTGATTTCTTGGTTTGTTGGTTTCTTGGTTTGTTGGATTGTTGGTTTGTTGGATTGTTGGTTGATTGGTTTGTTGGTTTGTTTGCTTGTTGGATTTTTGGTTTGTTGGTTTGTTCGTTTGTTGGTTTGTTGACTTGTTGGTTTGTTGGTCTATTGGTTTGTTGGTTTGTTGGTTTGTTCGTTTGTTGGTTTGTTGGTTTGTTGGTTTGTTGGCTTGTTGGTTTGTTGGTCTATTGGTTTGTTGGTGTGTAGGTTTGTTCGTTTGTTGGTTTGTTGGTTTGTTGGTTTGTTGGTTTGTTGGTTTTTTGGTTTTTTGGTTTGTTGGTTTGTTGGTTTGTTGGTTTGTTGGTTTGTTGGTTTGTTGGTTTGTTGGTTTGTTGGTTTGTTGGTTTGTTGATTTGTTGGTTTGTTGGTTTGTTGGTTTGTTGGTTTGTTGGTTTGTTGGTTTGTTGGTTTGTTGGTTTGTTGGTTTGTTGGTTTGTTGGTTTGTTGGTTTGTTGGTTTGTTGGTTTGTTGGTTTGTTGGTTTGTTGGTTTGTTGGTTTGTGGTCTATTGGTTTGTTGGTTTGTTGGGTTGTTCGTTTGTTGGTTTGTTGGTTTGTTGGTTTGTTGGTTTGTTGGTTTGTTGGTTTGTAGGTTTGTTGATTTCTTGGGTTCTTGGTTTGTTGGATTGTTGGTTTGTTGGTATGTTGGTTTGTTGGATTGTTGGCTTTTTGGTTTGTTGGATTGTTCGTTTGTTAGTTTGTTGGTTTGTTGGTTTATTGGTTTGGTGGTTTATTGGTTTGTTGGTTTGTTGGTTTGTTCGTGTGTTCGTTTGTTGGTTTGTTGGTTTGTTGGCTTGTTGGTTTGTTGGTCTATTGGTTTGTTGGTTTGTTGGTTTGTTCGTTTGTTGGTTTGTTGGTTTGTTGGTTTGTTGGCTTGTTGGTTTGTTGGTCTATTGGTTTGTTGGTGTGTGGGTTTGTTCGTTTGTTGGTTTGTTGGTTTGTTGGTTTGTTGGTTTGTTGGTTTGTTGGTTTGTTGGTTCGTTGGTTTGTTGGTTTTTTGGTTTGTTGGTTTATTGGTTTGTTGGTTTGTTGGTTTGTTGGTTTGTTGGTTTGTTGGTTTGTTGGTTTGTTGGTTTGTTGGTTTGTGGTTTGTTGGTTTATTGGTTTGTTCGTTTGTTGGTTTGTTGGTTTGTTCGTTTGTTGGTTTGTTGGCTTGTTGGTTTGTTGGTTTGTTGGTTTGTTGGTTTGTTGGTTTGTTGGTTTGTTGGTTTCTTGGTTTGTTGGATTGTTGGTTTGTTGGATTGTTGGTTGATTGGTTTGTTGGTTTGTTGGCTTGTTGGATTTTTGGTTTGTTGGTTTGTTCGTTTGTTGGTTTGTTGACTTGTTGGTTTGTTGGTCTATTGGTTTGTTGGTTTGTTGGTTTGTTCGTTTGTTGGTTTGTTGGTTTGTTGGTTTGTTGGCTTGTTGGTTTGTTGGTCTATTGGTTTGTTGGTGTGTAGGTTTGTTCGTTTGTTGGTTTGTTGGTTTGTTGGTTTGTTGGTTTGTTGGTTTTTTGGTTTTTGGTTTGTTGGTTTGTTGGTTTGTTGGTTTGTTGGTTTGTTGGTTTGTTGGTTTGTTGTTTTGTTGGTTTGTTGGTTTGTTGGTTTGTTGATTTGTTGGTTTGTTGGTTTGTTGGTTTGTTGGTTTGTTGGTTTGTTGGTTTGTTGGTTTGTTGGTTTGTTGGTTTGTTGGTTTGTTGGTTTGTTGGTTTGTTGGTTTGTTGGTTTGTTGGTTTGTTGGTTTGTTGGTTTGTTGGTTTGTTGGTTTGTGGTTTGTTGGTTTATTGGTTTGTTGTTTGTTGGTTTGTTGGTTTGTTGGTTTGTTGGTTTGTTGGTTTGTTGGTTTGTTGGTTTGTTGGTTTGTTGGTTTGTTGGTTTGTTGGTTTGTGGTTTGTTGGTTTATTGGTTTGTTGGTTTGTTGGTTTGTTGGTTTGTTCGTTTGTTGGTTTGTTGGCTTGTTGGTTTGTTGGTTTGTTGGTTTGTTGGTTTGTTGGTTTCTTGGTTTGTTGGTTTTTTGGTTTGTTCGTTTGTTGGTTTGTTGGCTTGTTGGTTTGTTGGTCTATTGGTTTGTTGGTTTGTTGGGTTGTTCGTTTGTTGGTTTGTTGGTTTGTTGGTTTGTTGGTTTGTTGGTTTGTTGGTTTGTTGGTTTGTGGGTTTGTTGATTTCTTGGCTTCTTGGTTTGTTGGATTGTTGGTTTGTTGGTATGTTGGTTTGTTGGATTGTTGGCTTTTTGGTTTGTTGGTTTGTTCGTGTGTTCGTTTGTTGGTTTGTTGGTTTGTTGGCTTGTTGGTTTGTTGGTCTATTGGTTTGTTGGTTTGTTGGTTTGTTCGTTTGTTGGTTTGTTGGTTTGTTGGTTTGTTGGCTTGTTGGTTTGTTGGTCTATTGGTTTGTTGGTGTGTGGGTTTGTTCGTTTGTTGGTTTGTTAGTTTGTTGGTTTGTTGGTTTGTTGGTTTGTTGGTTTTTTGGTTTTTTGGTTTGTTGGTTTGTTGGTTTGTTGGTTTGTTGGTTTGTTGGTTTGTTGGTTTGTTGGTTTGTTTGTGTGTTGGTTTGTTGGCTTATTGGTTTATTGGTTTGTTGGTTTGTTCGTTTGTTCGTTTGTTGGTTTGTTGGTTTGTTGGTTTGATGGTTTGTTCGTTTGTTGGTTTGTTGGTTTGTTGGTTTGTTGCTTTGTTGGTTTGTTGCTTTGTTGGTTTGTTGGTTTGTTGATTTGTTGGTTTGTTGGTTTGTTGGTTTGTTGTTTTGTTGGTTTGTTGGTTTTTTGGTTTGTTGGTTTGTTGGTTTGTTGGTTTGTTGGTTTGTCGGCTTGTTGGTTTGTTGGTTTGTTGGTTTGTTGGTTTGTTGGTTTGTTGGTTTGTTGGTTTGTTGGTTTGTGGTTTTGTTTGTTTGTTTTTTTATTGGTTTGTTGGTTTGTTGGTTTGGTCGTTTGTTGGTTTGTTGATTTCTTGGTTTCTTGGTTTGCTGGATTGTTGGTTTGTTGGTTTATTGGTTTGTTGGATTGTTGGCTTTTTGGTTTGTTGGATTGTTCGTTTGTTGGTTTGTTGGCTTGTTGGTTTGTTGGTTTATTGGTTTGTTGGTTTGTTGGTTTGTTCGTGTGTTCGTTTGTTGGTTTGTTGGTTTGTTGGTTTGTTGGTTTGTTGGTTTGTTGGTTTGTTGGTTTGTTGGTTTGATCGTTTGTTGGTTTGTTGGTTTGTTGGTTTGTTGGTTTGTTGGTTTCTTGGTTTGTTGGTTTCTTGGTTTGTTGGATTGTTGATTTGTTGGATTGTTGGTTTGTTGGTTTGTTGGTTTGTTGGCTTGTTGGCTTTTTGGTTTGTTGGTTTGTTCGTTTGTTGGTTTGTTGGCTTGTTGGTTTGTTGGTCTATTGGTTTGTTGGTTTGTTCGTTTGTTGGTTTGTTGGTTTGTTGGTTTGTTGGTTTGTTGGTTTGTAGGTTTGTAGGTTTGTTGATTTCTTGGTTTCTTGGTTTGTTGGATTGTTGGTTTGTTGGTTTGTTGGTTTGTTGGATTGTTGGCATTTTGGTTTGTTGGTTTGTTGGTTTGTTGGTTTGTTGGTTTGTTGGTTTGTTGGTTTGTTGGTTTGTTGATTTGTTGGTTTGTTGGTTTGTTGGTTTGTTGGTTTGTTGGTTTGTTGGTTTGTTGGTTTGTTGGTTTGTTGGTTTGTTGGTTTGTTGGTTTGTTGGTTTGTTGGTGTGTTGGTTTGTTGGTTTGTTGGTTTGTTGGTTTGTTGGTTTGTTGGTTTGTTGGTTTGTTGGTTTGTTGGTTTGTGGTTTGTTGGTTTATTGGTTTGTTGGTTTGTTGGTTTGTTGGTTTGTTGGTTTGTTGGTTTGTTGGTTTGTTGGTTTGTTGGTTTGTTGGTTTGTTGGTTTGTTGGTTTGTGGTTTGTTGGTTTATTGGTTTGTTGGTTTGTTGGTTTGTTGGTTTGTTCGTTTGTTGGTTTGTTGGCTTGTTGGTTTGTTGGTTTGTTGGTTTGTTGGTTTCTTGGTTTGTTGGTTTTTTGGTTTGTTCGTTTGTTGGTTTGTTGGCTTGTTGGTTTGTTGGTCTATTGGTTTGTTGGTTTGTTGGGTTGTTCGTTTGTTGGTTTGTTGGTTTGTTGGTTTGTTGGTTTGTTGGTTTGTTGGTTTGTTGGTTTGTAGGTTTGTTGATTTCTTGGCTTCTTGGTTTGTTGGATTGTTGGTTTGTTGGTATGTTGGTTTGTTGGATTGTTGGCTTTTTGGTTTGTTGGATTGTTCGTTTGTTAGTTTGTTGGTTTGTTGGTTTATTGGTTTGGTGGTTTATTGGTTTGTTGGTTTGTTCGTGTGTTCGTTTGTTGGTTTGTTGGTTTGTTGGCTTGTTGGTTTGTTGGTCTATTGGTTTGTTGGTTTGTTGGTTTGTTCGTTTGTTGGTTTGTTGGTTTGTTGGTTTGTTGGCTTGTTGGTTTGTTGGTCTATTGGTTTGTTGGTGTGTGGGTTTGTTCGTTTGTTGGTTTGTTGGTTTGTTGGTTTGTTGGTTTGTTGGTTTTTTGGTTTTTTGGTTTGTTGGTTTGTTGGTTTGTTGGTTTGTTGGTTTGTTGGTTTGTTGGTTTGTTTGTTTGTTGGTTTGTTGGCTTATTGGTTTATTGGTTTGTTGGTTTGTTGGTTTGTTCGTTTGTTCGTTTGTTGGTTTGTTGGTTTGTTGGTTTGATGGTTTGTTCGTTTGTTGGTTTGTTGGTTTGTTGGTTTGTTGCTTTGTTGGTTTGTTGGTTTGTTGGTTTGTTGGTTTGTTGGTTTGTTGGTTTGTTGGTTTGTTGTTTTGTTGGTTTGTTGGTTTTTTGGTTTGTTGGTTTGTTGGTTTGTTGGTTTGTTGGTTTGTCGGCTTGTTGGTTTGTTGGTTTGTTGGTTTGTTGGTTTGTTGGTTTGTTGGTTTGTTGGTTTGTTGGTTTGTGGTTTTGTTTGTTTGTTTTTTTATTGGTTTGTTGGTTTGTTGGTTTGGTCGTTTGTTGGTTTGTTGATTTCTTGGTTTCTTGGTTTGCTGGATTGTTGGTTTGTTGGTTTATTGGTTTGTTGGATTGTTGGCTTTTTGGTTTGTTGGATTGTTCGTTTGTTGGTTTGTTGGCTTGTTGGTTTGTTGGTTTATTGGTTTGTTGGTTTGTTGGTTTGTTCGTGTGTTCGTTTGTTGGTTTGTTGGTTTGTTGGTTTGTTGGTTTGTTGGTTTGTTGGTTTGTTGGTTTGTTGGTTTGATCGTTTGTTGGTTTGTTGGTTTGTTGGTTTGTTGGTTTGTTGGTTTCTTGGTTTGTTGGTTTCTTGGTTTGTTGGATTGTTGATTTGTTGGATTGTTGGTTTGTTGGTTTGTTGGTTTGTTGGCTTGTTGGCTTTTTGGTTTGTTGGTTTGTTCGTTTGTTGGTTTGTTGGCTTGTTGGTTTGTTGGTCTATTGGTTTGTTGGTTTGTTCGTTTGTTGGTTTGTTGGTTTGTTGGTTTGTTGGTTTGTTGGTTTGTTGGTTTGTAGGTTTGTAGGTTTGTTGATTTCTTGGTTTCTTGGTTTGTTGGATTGTTGGTTTGTTGGTTTGTTGGTTTGTTGGATTGTTGGCTTTTTGGTTTGTTGGTTTGTTGGATTGTTCGTTTGTTGGTTTGTTTGCTTGTTGGTTTGTTGGTTTATTGGTTTGTTGGTTTGTTGGTTTGTTCGTGTGTTCGTTTGTTGGTTTGTTGGTTTGTTGGCTTGTTGGTTTGTTCGTCTATTGGTTTGTTGGTTTGTTCGTTTGTTGGTTTGTTGGTTTGTTGGTTTGTTGGTTTGTTGGTTTGTTGGTTTGTTGGTTTGTTGGTCTATTGGTTTGTTGGTGTGTTGGTTTGTTCGTTTGTTGGTTTGTTGGTTTGTTGGTTTGTTGGTTTGTTGGTTTGTTGGTTTTTTGGTTTTTCGGTTTGTTGATTTGTTGGTTTGTTGGTTTGTTGGTTTGTTCGTTTGTTGGTTTGTTGGCTTATTGGTTTATTGGTTTGTTGGTTTGTTGGCTTGTTCATTTTTTGGTTTGTTGGTTTGTTGGTTTGTTGGTTTGATGGTTTGTTCCTTTGTTGGTTTGTTGGTTTGTTGGTTTGTTGCTTTGTTGGTTTGTTGGTTTGTTGGTTTGTTGGTTTGTTGGTTTGTTGGTTTGTTGGTTTGTTGTTTTGTTGGTTTGTTGGTTTGTTGGTTTGTTGGTTTGTTGGTTTGTTGGTTTGTTGGTTTGTCGGCTTTTTGGTTTGTTGGTTTGTTGATTTGTTGGTTTGTTGGTTTGTTGGTTTGTTGTTTTGTTGGTTTGTTTTTTTATTGGTTTGTTGGTTTGTTGGTTTGGTCGTTTGTTGGTTTGTTGGTTTGTTGGTTTGTTAGTTTGTTGGTTTGTTGGTTTGTTGGTTTGTTGGTTTGTTGGTTTGTTGGTTTGTTGGTTTGTTGGTTTGTTGGTTTGTTGGTTTGTTGGTTTGTTGGTTTGTTGGTTTGTTGGTTTGTTGGTTTGTTGGTTTGTTGGTTTGTTGGTTTGTTGGTTTGTTGGTTTGTTGGTTTGCTGGTTTGTTGGTTTGTTGGTTTGTTGGTTTCTTGGTTTGTTGGTTTGTTGGTTTGTTGGTTTGTTGGTTTGTTGATTTGTTGGTTTGTTCGTTTGTTGGTTGGTTGGTTTGTTGGTTTGTTGGTTTGTTGGTTTGTTGGTTTGTTGATTTGTTGGTTTGTCGGTTTGTTGGTTTGTTGCTTTGTTGGTTTGTTGGTCTATTGGTTTGTTGGTTTGTTGGTTTGTTCGTTTGTTGGTTTGTTGGTTTGTTGGTTTGTTGGTTTGTTGGCTTGTTGGTTTGTTGGTCTATTGGTTTGTTGGTGTGTTGGTTTGATCGTTTGTTGGTTTGTTGGTTTGTTGGTTTGTTGGTTTGTTGATTTGTTGGTTTGTTGGTTTGTTGGTTTTTTGGTTTTTTGGTTTGTTGGTTTGTTGGTTTGTTGGTTTGTTGGTTTGTTGGTTTGTTGGTTTGTTGGCTTATTGGTTTATTGGTTTGTTGGTTTGTTGGTTTGTTCGTTTGTTGGTTTGTTGGTTTGTTGGTTTGTTGGCTTGTTGGTTTGTTGGTCTATTGGTTTGTTGGTTTGTTGGTTTGTTCGTTTGTTGGTTTGTTGGTTTTTTGGTTTGTTCGTTTGTTGGTTTGTTGGTTTGTTGGCTTGTTGGTTTGTTGGTTTATTGGTTTGTTGGTTTGTTGGTTTTTCGTTTGTTGGTTTGTTGGTTTGTTGGTTTGTTGGTTTGTTGGCTTATTGGTTTGTTGGTCTATTGGTTTGTTGGTGTGTTGGTTTGATCGTTTGTTGGTTTGTTGGTTTGTTGGTTTGTTGGTTTGTTGGTTTGTTGGTTTGTTGGTTTGTTGGTTTGTTGGTTTTTTGGTTTTTTGGTTTGTTGGTTTGTTGGTTTGTTGGTTTGTTGGTTTGTTGGTTTGTTCGTTTGTTGGTTTGTTGGCTTATTGGTTTATTGGTTTGTTGGTTTGTTGGTTTGTTCGTTTGTTGGTTTGTTGGTTTGTTGGTTTGTTGGTTCGATGGTTTGTTCGTTTGTTGGTTTGTTAGTTTGTTGGTTTGTTGCTTTGTTGGTTTGTTGGTTTGTTGGTTTGTTGGTTTGTTGGTTTGTTGGTTTGTTGTTTTGTTGGTTTGTTGGTTTGTTGGTTTGTTGGTTTGTTGGTTTGTTGGTTTGTTGGTTTGTTGGTTTGTTGGTTTGTCGGCTTGTTGGTTTGTTGGTTTGTTGGTTTGTTGGTTTGTTGGTTTGTTGGTTTGTGGTTTTGTTGGTTTGTTTTTTTATTGGTTTGTTGGTTTGTTGGTTTGTTGGTTTGGTCGTTTGTTGGTTTGTTGATTTCTTGGTTTCTTGGTTTGCTGGATTGTTGGTTTGTTGGTTTATTGGTTTGTTGGATTGTTGGCTTTTTGGTTTGTTGGATTGTTCGTTTGTTGGTTTGTTGGCTTGTTGGTTTGTTGGTTTATTGGTTTGTTGGTTTGTTGGTTTGTTCGTGTGTTCGTTTGTTGGTTTGCTGGTTTGTTGGTTTGTTGGTTTGTTGGTTTGTTGGTTTGTTGGTTTGTTCGTTTGTTGGTTTGTTGGTTTGTTGGTTTGTTAGTTTGTTGGTTTGTTGGTTTATTGGTTTGTTCGTTTGTTGGTTTGTTGGCTTGTTGGTTAGTTGGTTTGTTGGTTTGTTGGTTTGTTGGTTTGTTGGTTTGTTGGTTTGTTGGTTTGTTGGTTTGTTGGTTTGTTGGTTTGTTGGTTTGTTGGTTTGTTGGTTTGTTGGTTTGTTGGTTTGTTGGTTTGTTGGTTTGTTGGTTTGTTGGTTTGTTGGTTTGTTGGTTTGTTGGTTTGTTGGTTTGTTGGTTTGTTGGTTTGTTGGTTTGTTGGTTTGTTGGTTTGTGGTTTGTTGGTTTATTGGTTTGTTCGTTTGTTGGTTTGTTGGTTTGTTCGTTTGTTGGTTTGTTGGCTTGTTGGTTTGTTGGTTTGTTGGTTTGTTGGTTTGTTGGTTTCTTGGTTTGTTGGTTTCTTGGTTTGTTGGATTGTTGGTTTGTTGGATTGTTGGTTGATTGGTTTGTTGGTTTGTTGGCTTGTTGGCTTTTTGGTTTGTCGGTTTGTTCGTTTGTTGGTTTGTTGGCTTGTTGGTTTGTTGGTCTATTGGTTTGTTGGTTTGTTGGTTTGTTCGTTTGTTGGTTTGTTGGTTTGTTGGTTTGTTGGCTTGTTGGTTTGTTGGTCTATTGGTTTGTTGGTGTGTAGGTTTGTTCGTTTGTTGGTTTGTTGGTTTGTTGGTTTGTTGGTTTGTTGGTTTGTTGGTTTTTTGGTTTTTTGGTTTGTTGGTTTGTTGGTTTGTTGGTTTGTTGGTTTGTTGGTTTGTTGGTTTGTGGGTTTGTTGGTTTGTTGGTTTGTTGGTTTGTTGGTTTGTTGGTTTGTTGGTTTGTTGGTTTGTTGGTTTGTTGTTTTGTTGGTTTGTTGGTTTGTTGGTTTGTTGGTTTGTTGGTTTGTTGGTTTGTTGGTTTGTTGGTTTGTTGGTTTGTTGGTTTGTTGGTTTGTTGGTTTGTTGGTTTGTTGGTTTGTTGGTTTGTTGGTTTGTTGGTTTGTTGGTTTGTTGGTTTGTGGTTTGTTGGTTTATTGGTTTGTTGGTTTGTTGGTTTGTTGGTTTGTTCGTTTGTTGGTTTGTTGGCTTGTTGGTTTGTTGGTTTGTTGGCTTGTTGGTTTGTTGGTTTCTTGGTTTGTTGGTTTCTTGGTTTGTTGGATTGTTGGTTTGTTGGATTGTTGGTTTGTTGGTTTGGTGGTTTGTTGGCTTGTTGGCTTTTTGGTCTATTGGTTTGTTGGTTTGTTCGTTTGTTGGTTTGTTGGTTTGTTGGTTTGTTGGTTTGTTGGTTTGTAGGTTTGTTGATTTCTTGGTTTCTTGGTTTGTTGGATTGTTCGTTTGTTGGTTTGTTGGTTTGTTGGTTTATTGGTTTGGTGGTTTATTGGTTTGTTGGTTTGATGGTTTGTTCGTGTGTTCGTTTGTTGGTTTGTTGGTTTGTTGGCTTGTTGGTTTGTTGGTCTATTGGTTTGTTGGTTTGTTGGTTTGTTCGTTTGTTCGTTTGTTGGTTTGTTGGTTTGTTGGTTTGTTGGCTTGTTGGTTTGTTGGTCTATTGGTTTGTTGGTGTGTGGGTTTGTTCGTTTGTTGGTTTGTTGGTTTGTTGGTTTGTTGGTTTGTTGGTTTGTTGGTTTGTTGTTGGTTTGTTGGTTTGTTGGTTTGTTGGTTTGTTGGTTTGTTGGTTTGTTGGTTTGTTGGTTTGTTGGTTTGTTCGTTTGTTGGTTTGTTGGCTTGTTGGTTTGTTGGTTTGTTGGTTTGTTGGTTTGTTGGTTTCTTGGTTTGTTGGATTGTTGGTTTGTTGGATTGTTGGTTTGTTGGTTTGGTGGTTTGTTGGCTTGTTGGCTTTTTGGTCTATTGGTTTGTTGGTTTGTTCGTTTGTTGGTTTGTTGGTTTGTTGGTTTGTTGGTTTGTAGGTTTGTTGATTTCTTGGTTTCTTGGTTTGTTGGATTGTTCGTTTGTTGGTTTGTTGGTTTATTGGTTTGGTGGTTTATTGGTTTGTTGGTTTGATGGTTTGTTCGTGTGTTCGTTTGTTGGTTTGTTGGTTTGTTGGCTTGTTGGTTTGTTGGTCTATTGGTTTGTTGGTTTGTTGGTTTGTTCGTTTGTTCGTTTGTTCGTTTGTTGGTTTGTTGGTTTGTTGGTTTGTTGGCTTGTTGGTTTGTTGGTCTATTGGTTTGTTGGTGTGTGGGTTTGTTCGTTTGTTGGTTTGTTGGTTTGTTGGTTTGTTGTTGGTTTGTTGGTTTGTTGGTTTGTTGGTTTGTTGGTTTGTTGGTTTGTTGGTTTGTTGGTTTGTTGGTTTGTTGGTTTGTTGGTTTGTTGGTTTGTTGGTTTGTTGGCTTATTGGTTTATTGGTTTGTTGGTTTGTTGGTTTGTTCGTTTGTTGGTTTGTTGGTTTGTTGGTTTATTGGTTTGATGGTTTGTTCGTTTGTCGGTTTGTTGGTTTGTTGGTTTGTTGCTTTGTTGGTTTGTTGGTTTGTTGGTTTGTTGGTTTGTTGGTTTGTTGGTTTGTTAGTTTGTTGTTTTGTTGGTTTGTTGGTTTGTTGGTTTGTTGGTTTGTTGGTTTGTTGGTTTGTCGGCTTGTTGGTTTGTCGGCTTGTTGGTTTGTTGGTTTGTTGGTTTGTTGGTTTGTTGGTTTGTTGGTTTGTTGGTTTGTTGGTTTGTTGGTTTGTGGTTTTGTTTGTTTGTTTTTTTATTGGTTTGTTGGTTTGTTGGTTTGGTCGTTTGTTGGTTTGTTGATTTCTTGGTTTCTTGGTTTGCTGGATTGTTGGTTTGTTGGTTTATTGGTTTGTTGGATTGTTGGCTTTTTGGTTTGTTGGATTGTTCGTTTGTTGGTTTGTTGGCTTGTTGGTTTGTTGGTTTATTGGTTTGTTGGTTTGTTGGTTTGTTCGTGTGTTCGTTTGTTGGTTTGTTGGTTTGTTGGTTTGTTGGTTTGTTGGTTTGTTGGTTTGTTGGTTTGATCGTTTGTTGTTTTGTTGTTTTGTTGGTTTGTTGGTTTGTTGGTTTCTTGGTTTGTTGGTTTCTTGGTTTGTTGGATTGTTGATTTGTTGGATTGTTGGTTTGTTGGTTTGTTGGTTTGTTGGCTTGTTGGCTTTTTGGTTTGTTGGTTTGTTCGTTTGTTGGTTTGTTGGCTTGTTGGTTTGTTGGTCTATTGGTTTGTTGGTTTGTTGGTTTGTTCGTTTGTTGGTTTGTTGGTTTGTTGGTTTGTCGGTTTGTTGGTTTGTAGGTTTGTTGATTTCTTGGTTTCTTGGTTTGTTGGATTGTTGGTTTGTTGGTTTGTTGGTTTGTTGGATTGTTGGCTTTTTGGTTTGTTGGTTTGTTGGATTGTTCGTTTGTTGGTTTGTTGGCTTGTTGGTTTGTTGGTTTATTGGTTTGTTGGTTTGTTGGTTTGTTCGTGTGTTCGTTTGTTGGTTTGTTGGTTTGTTGGCTTGTTGGTTTGTTCGTCTATTGGTTTGTTGGTTTGTTGGTTTGTTCGTTTCTTGGTTTGTTGGTTTGTTGGTTTGTTGGTTTTTTGGTTTTTCGATTTGTTGATTTGTTGGTTTGTTGGTTTGTTGGTTTGTTCGTTTGTTGGTTTTTTTGGCTTATTGGTTTATTGGTTTGTTGGTTTGTTGGTTTGTTCGTTTTTTGGTTTGTTGGTTTGTTGGTTTGTTGGTTTGATGGTTTGTTCGTTTGTTGGTTTGTTGGTTTGTTGGTTTGTTGCTTTGTTGCTTTGTTGGTTTGTTGATTTGTTGGTTTGTTGGTTTGTTGGTTTGTTGGTTTGTTGTTTTGTTGGTTTGTTGGTTTGTTGGTTTGTTGGTTTGTTGGTTTGTTGGTTTGTTGGTTTGTTGGTTTGTTGGTTTGTCGGCTTTTTGGTTTGTTGGTTTGTTGGTTTGTTGGTTTGTTGGTTTGTTGGTTTGTTGGTTTGTTGTTTTGTTGGTTTGTTTTTTTATTGGTTTGTTGGTTTGTTGGTTTGTTCGTTTTTTGGTTTGTTGGTTTGTTGGTTTGTTGTTTTGATGGTTTGTTGGTTTGTTAGTTTGTTGGTTTGTTGGTTTGTTGGTTTGTTGGTTTGTTGGTTTGTTGGTTTGTTGGTTTGTTGGTTTCTTGGTTTCTTGGTTTGTTGGTTTGTTGGTTTGTTGCTTTGTTGGTTTGTTGGTTTGTTGGTTTGTTGGTTTGTTGGTTTGTTGGTTTGTTGGTTTGTTGGTTTGTTGGTTCGTTGGTTTGTTTGTTTGTTGGTTTGTTGGTTTGTTGGTTTGGTGGTTTTTTGGTTTGTTGGTTTGTTGGTTTGTTGGTTTGTTGGTTTGTTGGTTTGTTGGTTTGTTCGTTTGTTGGTTGGTTGGTTTGTTGGTTTGTCGGTTTGTTGGTTTGTTGGTTTGTTGGTTTGTTGGTTTGTTGATTTGTTGGTTTGTCGGTTTGTTGGTTTGTTGGTTTGTTGGTTTGTTGGTTTGTTAGTTTGTTGGTTTGTTGGTTTGTTGGGTTGTTCGTTTGTTGGTTTGTTCGTTTGTTGGTTTGTTGGTTTGTTGGTTTGTTGGCTTGTTGGCTTTTTGGTTTGTTGGTTTGTTGGTTTGTTGGTTTGTTGGCTTGTTGGTTTGTTGGTCTATTGGTTTGTTGGTTTGTTCGTTTGTTGGTTTGTTGGTTTGTTGGTTTGTTGGTTTGTTGGTTTGTAGGTTTGTAGGTTTGTTGATTTCTTGGTTTCTTGGTTTGTTGGATTGTTGGTTTGTTGGTTTGTTGGATTGTTGGCTTTTTGGTTTGTTGGTTTGTTGGATTGTTCGTTTGTTGGTTTGTTTGCTTGTTGGTTTGTTGGTTTATTGGTTTGTTGGTTTGTTGGTTTGTTTGTGTGTTCGTTTGTTGATTTGTTGGTTTGTTGGCTTGTTGGTTTGTTCGTCTATTGGTTTGTTGGTTTGTTCGTTTGTTGGTTTGTTGGTTTGTTGGTTTGTTGGTTTGTTGGTTTGTTGGTTTGTTGGTCTATTGGTTTGTTGGTGTGTTGGTTTGTTCGTTTGTTGGTTTGTTGGTTTGTTGGTTTGTTGGTTTGTTGGTTTGTTGGTTTTTTGGTTTTTCGGTTTGTTGATTTGTTGGTTTGTTGGTTTGTTGGTTTGTTCGTTTGTTGGTTTGTTGGCTTATTGGTTTATTGGTTTGTTGGTTTGTTGGCTTGTTCATTTTTTGGTTTGTTGGTTTGTTGGTTTGTTGGTTTGATGGTTTGTTCGTTTGTTGGTTTGTTGGTTTGTTGGTTTGTTGCTTTGTTGGTTTGTTGGTTTGTTGGTTTGTTGGTTTGTTGGTTTGTTGGTTTGTTGGTTTGTTGTTTTGTTGGTTTGTTGGTTTGTTGGTTTGTTGGTTTGTTGGTTTGTTGGTTTGTTGGTTTGTCGGCTTTTTGGTTTGTTGGTTTGTTGGTTTGTTGGTTTGTTGGTTTGGTGGTTTGTTGGTTTGTTGTTTTGTTGGTTTGTTTTTTTATTGGTTTGTTGGTTTGTTGGTTTGGTCGTTTGTTGGTTTGTTGGTTTGTTGGTTTGTTAGTTTGTTGGTTTGTTGGTTTGTTGGTTTGTTGGTTTGTTGGTTTGTTGGTTTGTTGGTTTGTTGGTTTGTGGGTTTGTTGGTTTCTTGGTTTGTTGGTTTGTTGGTTTGTTGGTTTGTTGGTTTGTTGGTTTGTTGGTTTTTTGGTTTGTTGGTTTGTTGGTTTGTTGGTTTGTTGGTTTGTTGGTTTGCTGGTTTGTTGGTTTGTTGGTTTGTTGGTTTGTTGGTTTGTTGGTTTGTTGGTTTGTTGGTTTGTTGGTTTGTTGATTTGTTGGTTTGTTCGTTTGTTGGTTGGTTGGTTTGTTGTTTTGTTGGTTTGTTGGTTTGTTGGTTTGTTGGTTTGTTGGTTTGTTGGTTTGTTGGTTTGTTGATTTGTTGGTTTGTCGGTTTGTTGGTTTGTTGCTTTGTTGGTTTGTTGGTCTATTGGTTTGTTGGTTTGTTGGTTTGTTCGTTTGTTGGTTTGTTGGTTTGTTGGTTTGTTGGTTTGTTGGCTTGTTGGTTTGTTGGTCTATTGGTTTGTTGGTGTGTTGGTTTGATCGTTTGTTGGTTTGTTGGTTTGTTGGTTTGTTGGTTTGTTGATTTGTTGGTTTGTTGGTTTGTTGGTTTTTTGGTTTTTTGGTTTGTTGGTTTGTTGGTTTGTTGGTTTGTTGGTTTGTTGGTTTGTTGGTTTGTTCGTTTGTTGGTTTGTTGGCTTATTGGTTTATTGGTTTGTTGGTTTGTTGGTTTGTTCGTTTGTTGGTTTGTTGGTTTGTTGGTTTGTTGGCTTGTTGGTTTGTTGGTCTATTGGTTTGTTGGTTTGTTGGTTTGTTCGTTTGTTGGTTTGTTGGTTTTTTGGTTTGTTCGTTTGTTGGTTTGTTGGTTTGTTGGCTTGTTGGTTTGTTGGTTTATTGGTTTGTTGGTTTGTTGGTTTGTTCGTTTGTTGGTTTGTTGGTTTGTTGGTTTGTTGGTTTGTTGGCTTGTTGGTTTGTTGGTCTATTGGTTTGTTGGTGTGTTGGTTTGATCGTTTGTTGGTTTGTTGGTTTGTTGGTTAATTGGTTTGTTGGTTTGTTGGTTTGTTGGTTTGTTGGTTTGTTGGTTTTTTGGTTTTTTGGTTTGTTGGTTTGTTGGTTTGTTGGTTTGTTGGTTTGTTGGTTTGTTCGTTTGTTGGTTTGTTGGCTTATTGGTTTATTGGTTTGTTGGTTTGTTGGTTTGTTCGTTTGTTGGTTTGTTGGTTTGTTGGTTTGTTGGTTCGATGGTTTGTTCGTTTGTTGGTTTGTTAGTTTGTTGGTTTGTTGCTTTGTTGGTTTGTTGGTTTGTTGGTTTGTTGGTTTGTCGGCTTGTTGGTTTGTTGGTTTGTTGGTTTGTTGGTTTGTTGGTTTGTTGGTTTGTGGTTTTGTTGGTTTGTTTTTTTATTGGTTTGTTGGTTTGTTGGTTTGTTGGTTTGGTCGTTTGTTGGTTTGTTGATTTCTGGGTTTCTTGGTTTGCTGGATTGTTGGTTTGTTGGTTTATTGGTTTGTTGGATTGTTGGCTTTTTGGTTTGTTGGATTGTTCGTTTGTTGGTTTGTTGGCTTGTTGGTTTGTTGGTTTATTGGTTTGTTGGTTTGTTGGTTTGTTCGTGTGTTCGTTTGTTGGTTTGCTGGTTTGTTGGTTTGTTGGTTTGTTGGTTTGTTGGTTTGTTGGTTTGTTCGTTTGTTGGTTTGTTGGTTTGTTGGTTTGTTGGTTTGTTGGTTTGTTGGTTTATTGGTTTGTTCGTTTGTTGGTTTGTTGGCTTGTTGGTTTGTTGGTTTGTTGGTTTGTTGGTTTGTTGGTTTGTTGGTTTGTTGGTTTGTTGGTTTGTTGGTTTGTTGGTTTGTTGGTTTGTTGGTTTGTTGGTTTGTTGGTTTGTTGGTTTGTTGGTTTGTTGGTTTGTTGGTTTGTTGGTTTGTTGGTTTGTTGGTTTGTTGGTTTGTTGGTTTGTTGGTTTGTGGTTTGTTGGTTTATTGGTTTGTTCGTTTGTTGGTTTGTTGGTTTGTTCGTTTGTTGGTTTGTTGGCTTGTTGGTTTGTTGGTTTGTTGGTTTGTTGGTTTGTTGGTTTCTTGGTTTGTTGGTTTCTTGGTTTGTTGGATTGTTGGTTTGTTGGATTGTTGGTTGATTGGTTTGTTGGTTTGTTGGCTTGTTGGCTTTTTGGTTTGTCGGTTTGTTCGTTTGTTGGTTTGTTGGCTTGTTGGTTTGTTGGTCTATTGGTTTGTTGGTTTGTTGGTTTGTTCGTTTGTTGGTTTGTTGGTTTGTTGGTTTGTTGGCTTGTTGGTTTGTTGGTCTATTGGTTTGTTGGTGTGTAGGTTTGTTCGTTTGTTGGTTTGTTGGTTTGTTGGTTTGTTGGTTTGTTGGTTTTTTGGTTTTTTGGTTTGTTGGTTTGTTGGTTTGTTGGTTTGTTGGTTTGTTGGTTTGTTGGTTTGTGGGTTTGTTGGTTTGTTGGTTTGTTGGTTTGTTGGTTTGTTGGTTTGTTGGTTTGTTGGTTTGTTGGTTTGTTGGTTTGTTGTTTTGTTGGTTTGTTGGTTTGTTGGTTTGTTGGTTTGTTGGTTTGTTGGTTTGTTGGTTTGTTGGTTTGTTGGTTTGTTGGTTTGTTGGTTTGTTGGTTTGTTGGTTTGTTGGTTTGTTGGTTTGTTGGTTTGTTGGTTTGTTGGTTTGTGGTTTGTTGGTTTATTGGTTTGTTGGTTTGTTGGTTTGTTGGTTTGTTCGTTTGTTGGTTTGTTGGCTTGTTGGTTTGTTGGTTTGTTGGTTTGTTGGTTTGTTGGTTTCTTGGTTTGTTGGTTTCTTGGTTTGTTGGATTGTTGGTTTGTTGGATTGTTGGTTTGTTGGTTTGGTGGTTTGTTGGCTTGTTGGCTTTTTGGTCTATTGGTTTGTTGGTTTGTTCGTTTGTTGGTTTGTTGGTTTGTTGGTTTGTTGGTTTGTTGGTTTGTAGGTTTGTTGATTTCTTGGTTTCTTGGTTTGTTGGATTGTTGGTTTGTTGGTATGTTGGTTTGTTGGATTGTTGGCTTTTTGGTTTGTTGGATTGTTCGTTTGTTGGTTTGTTGGTTTGTTGGTTTATTGGTTTGGTGGTTTATTGGTTTGTTGGTTTGATGGTTTGTTCGTGTGTTCGTTTGTTGGTTTGTTGGTTTGTTGGCTTGTTGGTTTGTTGGTCTATTGGTTTGTTGGTTTGTTGGTTTGTTCGTTTGTTCGTTTGTTGGTTTGTTGGTTTGTTGGTTTGTTGGCTTGTTGGTTTGTTGGTCTATTGGTTTGTTGGTGTGTGGGTTTGTTCGTTTGTTGGTTTGTTGGTTTGTTGGTTTGTTGGTTTGTTGTTGGTTTGTTGGTTTGTTGGTTTGTTGGTTTGTTGGTTTGTTGGTTTGTTGGTTTGTTGGTTTGTTGGTTTGTTCGTTTGTTGGTTTGTTGGTTTGTTGGTTTGTTGGTTTGTTGGTTTGTTGGTTTGTTGGATTGTTGGTTTGTTGGATTGTTGGTTTGTCGGTTTGGTGGTTTGTTGGCTTGTTGGCTTTTTGGTCTATTGGTTTGTTGGTTTGTTCGTTTGTTGGTTTGTTGGTTTGTTGGTTTGTTGGTTTGTTGGTTTGTAGGTTTGTTGATTTCTTGGTTTCTTGGTTTGTTGGATTGTTGGTTTGTTGGTATGTTGGTTTGTTGGATTGTTGGCTTTTTGGTTTGTTGGATTGTTCGTTTGTTGGTTTGTTGGTTTGTTGGTTTATTGGTTTGGTGGCTTATTGGTTTGTTGGTTTGATGGTTTGTTCGTGTGTTCGTTTGTTGGTTTGTTGGTTTGTTGGCTTGTTGGTTTGTTGGTCTATTGGTTTGTTGGTTTGTTGGTTTGTTCGTTTGTTCGTTTGTTGGTTTGTTGGTTTGTTGGTTTGTTGGCTTGTTGGTTTGTTGGTCTATTGGTTTGTTGGTGTGTGGGTTTGTTCGTTTGTTGGTTTGTTGGTTTGTTGGTTTGTTGTTGGTTTGTTGGTTTGTTGGTTTGTTGGTTTGTTGGTTTGTTGGTTTGTTGGTTTGTTGGTTTGTTGGTTTGTTGGTTTGTTGGTTTGTTGGTTTGTTGGTTTGTTGGTTTGTTGGTTTGTTGGCTTATTGGTTTATTGGTTTGTTGGTTTGTTGGTTTGTTTGTTTGTTGGTTTGTTGGTTTGTTGGTTTGTTGGTTTGATGGTTTGTTCGTTTGTCGGTTTGTTGGTTTGTTGGTTTGTTGCTTTGTTGGTTTGTTGGTTTGTTGGTTTGTTGGTTTGTTGGTTTGTTGGTTTGTTGGTTTGTTAGTTTGTTGTTTTGTTGGTTTGTTGGTTTGTTGGTTTGTTGGTTTGTTGGTTTGTTGGTTTGTTGGTTTGTCGGCTTGTTGGTTTGTCGGCTTGTTGGTTTGTTGGTTTGTTGGTTTGTTGGTTTGTTGGTTTGTTGGTTTGTTGGTTTGTTGATTTGTGGTTTTGTTTGTTTGTTTTTTTATTGGTTTGTTGGTTTGTTGGTTTGGTTGTTTGTTGGTTTGTTGATTTCTTGGTTTCTTGGTTTGCTGGATTGTTGGTTTGTTGGTTTATTGGTTTGTTGGATTGTTGGCTTTTTGGTTTGTTGGATTGTTCGTTTGTTGGTTTGTTGGTTTGTTCGTTTGTTGGTTTGTTGGCTTGTTGGTTTGTTGGTTTGTTGGTTTGTTGGTTTGTTGGTTTCTTGGTTTGTTGGTTTCTTGGTTTGTTGGATTGTTGGTTTGTTGGATTGTTGGTTTGTTGGTTTGGTGGTTTGTTGGCTTGTTGGCTTTTTGGTCTATTGGTTTGTTGGTTTGTTCGTTTGTTGGTTTGTTGGTTTGTTGGTTTGTTGGTTTGTTGGTTTGTAGGTTTGTTGATTTCTTGGTTTCTTGGTTTGTTGGATTGTTGGTTTGTTGGTATGTTGGTTTGTTGGATTGTTGGCTTTTTGGTTTGTTGGATTGTTCGTTTGTTGGTTTGTTGGTTTGTTGGTTTATTGGTTTGGTGGTTTATTGGTTTGTTGGTTTGATGGTTTGTTCGTGTGTTCGTTTGTTGGTTTGTTGGTTTGTTGGCTTGTTGGTTTGTTGGTCTATTGGTTTGTTGGTTTGTTGGTTTGTTCGTTTGTTCGTTTGTTGGTTTGTTGGTTTGTTGGTTTGTTGGCTTGTTGGTTTGTTGGTCTATTGGTTTGTTGGTGTGTGGGTTTGTTCGTTTGTTGGTTTGTTGGTTTGTTGGTTTGTTGTTGGTTTGTTGGTTTGTTGGTTTGTTGGTTTGTTGGTTTGTTGGTTTGTTGGTTTGTTGGTTTGTTGGTTTGTTGGTTTGTTGGTTTGTTGGTTTGTTGGTTTGTTGGTTTGTTGGTTTGTTGGCTTATTGGTTTATTGGTTTGTTGGTTTGTTGGTTTGTTTGTTTGTTGGTTTGTTGGTTTGTTGGTTTGTTGGTTTGATGGTTTGTTGGTTTGTTGGTTTGTTAGTTTGTTGTTTTGTTGGTTTGTTGGTTTGTTGGTTTGTTGGTTTGTTGGTTTGTTGGTTTGTTGGTTTGTCGGCTTGTTGGTTTGTCGGCTTGTTGGTTTGTTGGTTTGTTGGTTTGTTGGTTTGTTGGTTTGTTGGTTTGTTGGTTTGTTGATTTGTGGTTTTGTTTGTTTGTTTTTTTATTGGTTTGTTGGTTTGTTGGTTTGGTCGTTTGTTGGTTTGTTGATTTCTTGGTTTCTTGGTTTGCTGGATTGTTGGTTTGTTGGTTTATTGGTTTGTTGGATTGTTGGCTTTTTGGTTTGTTGGATTGTTCGTTTGTTGGTTTGTTGCTTGTTGGTTTGTTGGTTTATTGGTTTGTTGGTTTGTTGGTTTGTTCGTGTGTTCGTTTGTTGGTTTGTTGGTTTGTTGGTTTGTTGGTTTGTTGGTTTGTTGGTTTGATCGTTTGTTGTTTTGTTGTTTTGTTGGTTTGTTGGTTTGTTGGTTTCTTGGTTTGTTGGTTTCTTGGTTTGTTGGATTGTTGATTTGTTGGATTGTTGGTTTGTTGGTTTGTTGGTTTGTTGGCTTGTTGGCTTTTTGGTTTGTTGGTTTGTTCGTTTGTTGGTTTGTTGGCTTGTTGGTTTGTTGGTCTATTGGTTTGTTGGTTTGTTGGTTTGTTCGTTTGTTGGTTTGTTGGTTTGTTGGATTGTTGGCTTTTTGGTTTGTTGGTTTGTTGGATTGTTCGTTTGTTGGTTTGTTGGCTTGTTGGTTTGTTGGTTTATTGGTTTGTTGGTTTGTTGGTTTGTTCGTGTGTTCGTTTGTTGGTTTGTTGGTTTGTTGGCTTGTTGGTTTGTTCGTCTATTGGTTTGTTGGTTTGTTGGTTTGTTCGTTTGTTGGTTTGTTGGTTTGTTGGTTTGTTGGTTTTTTGGTTTTTCGATTTGTTGATTTGTTGGTTTGTTGGTTTGTTGGTTTGTTGGTTTGTTCGTTTGTTGGTTTGTTGGCTTATTGGTTTATTGGTTTGTTGGTTTGTTGGTTTGTTCGTTTTTTGGTTTGTTGGTTTGTTGGTTTGATGGTTTGTTCGTTTGTTGGTTTGTTGGTTTGTTGGTTTGTTGCTTTGTTGGTTTGTTGGTTTGTTGATTTGTTGGTTTGTTGGTTTGTTGGTTTGTTGGTTTGTTGTTTTGTTGGTTTGTTGGTTTGTTGGTTTGTTGGTTTGTTGGTTTGTTGGTTTGTTGGTTTGTTGGTTTGTTGGTTTGTCGGCTTTTTGGTTTGTTGGTTTGTTGGTTTGTTGGTTTGTTGGTTTGTTGGTTTGTTGTTTTGTTGGTTTGTTTTTTTATTGGTTTGTTGGTTTGTTGGTTTGTTGGTTTGTTAGTTTGTTGGTTTGTTGGTTTGTGGGTTTGTTGGTTTGTTGGTTTGTTGGTTTGTTGGTTTGTTGGTTTCTTGGTTTCTTGGTTTGTTGGTTTGTTGGTTTGTTGCTTTGTTGGTTTGTTGGTTTGTTGGTTTGTTGGTTTGTTGGTTTGTTGGTTTGTTGGTTTGTTGGTTTGTTGGTTTGTTGGTTCGTTGGTTCGTTGGTTTGCTGGTTTGTTGGTTTGTTGGTTTGTTGGTTTGTTGGTTTGTTGGTTTTTTGGTTTGTTGGTTTGTTGGTTTGTTGGTTTGTTGGTTTGTTGGTTTGTTGGTTTGTTCGTTTGTTGGTTGGTTGGTTTGTTGGTTTGTCGGTTTGTTGGTTTGTTGGTTTGTTGGTTTGTTGGTTTGTGGATTTGTTGGTTTGTCGGTTTGTTGGTTTGTTGGTTTGTTGGTTTGTTGGTTTGTTAGTTTGTTGGTTTGTTGGTTTGTTGGGTTGTTCGTTTGTTGGTTTGTTGGTTTGTTGGTTTGTTGGTTTGTTGGTTTGTTCGTTTTTGGTTAATTGGTTTGTTGGTTTGTATGTTTGTTGGTTTGTTGGTTTGTATGTTTGTTGGTTTGTTGGATTGTTGGTTTCTTGGTTAATTGGTTTGTTCGTTTTTTGGTTTGTTGGCTTGTTGGTTTGTTGGTTTGTTGGTTTGTTGGTTTGTTGGTTTGTTGGTTTGTTGATTTCTTGGTTTCTTGGTTTGTTGGATTGTTGGTTTGTTGGTTTGTTGGTTTGTTGGATTGTTGGCTTTTTGGTTTGTTGGATTGTTCGTTTGTTGGTTTGTTGGCTTGTTGGTTTGTTGGTTTATTGGTTTGTTGGTTTGTCGGTTTGTTCGTGTGTTCGTTTGTTGGTTTGTTGGTTTGTTGGTTTGTTGGTTTGTTGGTTTGTTCGTTTATTGGTTTGTTGGTTTGTTGGTTTGTTGGTTTATTGGTTTGTTCGTTTGTTGGTTTGTTGGCTTGTTGGTTTTTTGGTTTGTTGGTTTGTTGGTTTGATGGTTTGTTGGTTTGTTGGTTTGGTGGTTTGTTGGTTTGTTGGTTTGTTGGTTTGTTGGTTTGTTGGTTTGTTGGTTTGTTGGTTTGTTGGTTTGTTGGTTTGTGGTTTGTTGGTTTGTTGGTTTGTTGGTTTGTTGGTTTGTTCGTTTGTTGGTTTGTTGGCTTGTTGGTTTGTTGGTTTGTTGGTTTGTTGGTTTGTTGGTTTCTTGGTGTGTTGGTTTCTTGGTTTGTTGGATTGTTGGTTTGTTGGATTGTTGGTTTGTTGGTTTGTTGGTTTGTTGGCTTGTTGGCTTTTTGGTTTGTTGGTTTGTTCGTTTGTTGGTTTGTTGGCTTGTTGGTTTGTTGGTCTATTGGTTTGTTGGTTTGTTGGTTTGTTCGTTTGTTGGTTTGTTGGTTTGTTGGTTTGTAGGTTTGTTGATTTCTTGGTTTCTTGGTTTGTTGGATTGTTGGTTTGTTGGTTTGTTGGTTTGTTGGATTGTTGGCTTTTTGGTTTGTTGGATTGTTCGTTTGTTGGTTTGTTGGCTTGTTGGTTTGTTCGTGTGTTCGTTTGTTGGTTTGTTGGTTTGTTGGCTTGTTGGTTTGTTGGTCTATTGGTTTGTTGGTTTGTTGGTTTGTTCGTTTGTTGGTTTGTTGGTTTGTTGGTTTGTTGGCTTGTTGGTTTGTTGGTCTATTGGTTTGTTGGTGTGTTGGTTTGTTCGTTTGTTGGTTTGTTGGTTTGTTGGTTTGTTGGTTTGTTGGTTTGTTGGTTTTTTGGTTTGTTGGTTTGTTGGTTTGTTGGTTTGTTGCTTTGTTAGTTTGTTCGTTTGTTGGTTTGTTGGCTTATTGGTTTATTGGTTTGTCGGTTTGTTGGTTTGTTCGTTTGTTGGTTTGTTGGTTTGTTGGTTTGTTGGTTTGATGATTTGTTCGTTTGTTGGTTTGTTGGTTTGTTGGTTTGTTGGTTTGTTGGATTGTTGGCTTTTTGGTTTGTTGGATTGTTCGTTTGTTGGTTTGTTGGCTTGTTGGTTTGTTCGTGTGTTCGTTTGTTGGTTTGTTGGTTTGTTGGCTTGTTGGTTTGTTGGTCTATTGGTTTGTTGGTTTGTTGGTTTGTTCGTTTGTTGGTTTGTTGGTTTGTTGGTTTGTTGGCTTGTTGGTTTGTTGGTCTATTGGTTTGTTGGTGTGTTGGTTTGTTCGTTTGTTGGTTTGTTGGTTTGTTGGTTTGTAGGTTTGTTGATTTCTTGGTTTCTTGGTTTGTTGGATTGTTGGTTTGTTGGTTTGTTGGTTTGTTGGATTTTTGGCTTTTTGGTTTGTTGGATTGTTCGTTTGTTGGTTTGTTGGCTTGTTGGTTTGTATGTTTGTTGGTTTGTTGGATTGTTGGTTTCTTGGTTTATTGGTTTGTTCGTTTTTAGGTTTGTTGGCTTGTTGGTTTGTTGGTTTGTTGGTTTGTTGGTTTGTTGGTTTGTTGATTTCTTGGTTTCTTGGTTTGTTGGATTGTTGGTTTGTTGGTTTGTTGGTTTGTTGGATTGTTGGCTTTTTGGTTTGTTGGATTGTTCGTTTGTTGGTTTGTTGGCTTGTTGGTTTGTTGGTTTATTGGTTTGTTGGTTTGTCGGTTTGTTCGTGTGTTCGTTTGTTGGTTTGTTGGTTTGTTGGTTTGTTGGTTTGTTGGTTTGTTCGTTTGTTGGTTTGTTGGTTTGTTGGTTTGTTGGTTTATTGGTTTGTTCGTTTGTTGGTTTGTTGGCTTGTTGGTTTTTTGGTTTGTTGGTTTGTTGGTTTGATGGTTTGTTGGTTTGTTGGTTTGGTGGTTTGTTGGTTTGTTGGTTTGTTGGTTTGTTGGTTTGTCCGTTTGTTCGTTTGTTCGTTTGTTGGTTAGTTGGTTAGTTGGTTTGTTGGTTTGTTGGTTTGTTGGTTTGTTGGTTTGTTGGTTTGTTGGTTTGTTGGTTTGTTGGTTTGTTGGTTTGTTGGTTTGTGGTTTGTTGGTTTGTTGGTTTGTTGGTTTGTTGGTTTGTTCGTTTGTTGGTTTGTTGGCTTGTTGGTTTGTTGGTTTGTTGGTTTGTTGGTTTGTTGGTTTCTTGGTGTGTTGGTTTCTTGGTTTGTTGGATTGTTGGTTTGTTGGATTGTCAGTTTGTTGGTTGGTTGGTTTGTTGGCTTGTTGGCTTTTTGGTTTGTTGGTTTGTTCGTTTGTTGGTTTGTTGGCTTGTTGGTTTGTTGGTCTATTGGTTTGTTGGTTTGTTGGTTTGTTCGTTTGTTGGTTTGTTGGTTTGTTGGTTTGTAGGTTTGTTGATTTCTTGGTTTCTTGGTTTGTTGGATTGTTGGTTTGTTGGGTTGTTGGTTTGTTGGATTGTTGGCTTTTTGGTTTGTTGGATTGTTCGTTTGTTGGTTTGTTGGCTTGTTGGTTTGTTCGTGTGTTCGTTTGTTGGTTTGTTGGTTTGTTGGCTTGTTGGTTTGTTGGTCTATTGGTTTGTTGGTTTGTTGGTTTGTTCGTTTGTTGGTTTGTTGGTTTGTTGGTTTGTTGGCTTGTTGGTTTGTTGGTCTATTGGTTTGTTGGTGTGTTGGTTTGTTCGTTTGTTGGTTTGTTGGTTTGTTGGTTTGTTGGTTTGTTGGTTTGTTGGTTTGTTGGTTTGTTGGTTTTTTGGTTTTTTGGTTTGTTGGTTTGTTGGTTTGTTGGTTTGTTGCTTTGTTAGTTTGTTCGTTTGTTGGTTTGTTGGCTTATTGGTTTATTGGTTTGTCGGTTTGTTGGTTTGTTCGTTTGTTGGTTTGTTGGTTTGTTGGTTTGTTGGTTTGATGATTTGTTCGTTTGTTGGTTTGTTGGTTTGTTGGTTTGTTGGTTTGTTGGATTGTTGGCTTTTTGGTTTGTTGGATTGTTCGTTTGTTGGTTTGTTGGCTTGTTGGTTTGTTCGTGTGTTCGTTTGTTGGTTTGTTGGTTTGTTGGCTTGTTGGTTTGTTGGTCTATTGGTTTGTTGGTTTGTTGGTTTGTTCGTTTGTTGGTTTGTTGGTTTGTTGGTTTGTTGGCTTGTTGGTTTGTTGGTCTATTGGTTTGTTGGTGTGTTGGTTTGTTCGTTTGTTGGTTTGTTGGTTTGTTGGTTTGTAGGTTTGTTGATTTCTTGGTTTCTTGGTTTGTTCGATTGTTGGTTTGTTGGTTTGTTGGTTTGTTGAATTTTTGGCTTTTTGGTTTGTTGGATTGTTCGTTTGTTGGTTTGTTGGCTTGTTGGTTTGTTGATTTGTTGGTTTGTTGGTTTGTTCGTGTGTTCGTTTGTTGGTTTGTTGGTTTGTTGGCTTGTTGGTTTGTTGGTCTATTGGCTTGTTGGTTTGTTGGTTTGTTCGTTTGTTGGTTTGTTGGTTTGTTGGTTTGTTGGTTTGTTGGCTTGTTGGTTTGTTGGTCTATTGGTTTGTTGGTGTGTTGGTTTGTTCGTTTGTTGGTTTGTTGGTTTGTTGGTTTGTTGGTTTGTTGGTTTTTTGGTTTTTTGGTTTGTTGGTTTGTTGGTTTGTTGGTTTGTTGGTTTGTTGGTTTGTTGGTTTGTTCGTTTGTTGGTTTGTTGGCTTATTGGTTTATTGGTTTATTGGTTTGTTGGTTTGTTCGTTTGTTGGTTTGTTGGTTTGTTGGTTTGTTGGTTTGTTGGTTTGATGGTTTGTTCGTTTGTTGGTTTGTTGGTTTGTTGGTTTGTTGCTTTGTTGGTTTGTTGGTTTGTTGGTTTGTTGGTTTGTTGGTTTGTTGGTTTGTTGGTTTGTTGGTTTGTTGTTTTGTTGGTTTGTTGGTTTGTTGGTTTGTTGGTTTGTTGGTTTGTTGGTTTGTTGGTTTGTTGGTTTGTCGGCTTGTTGGTTTGTTGGTTTGTTGGCTTGTTGGTTTGTTGGTTTGTTGGTTTGTTGGTTTGTTGGTTTGTTGGTTTGTTGGTTTGTTGGTTTGTTGGTTTGTTGTTTTGTTGGTTTGTTTTTTTATTGGTTTGTTGGTTTGTTGGTTTGGTCGTTTGTTGGTTCGTTGGTTTGTTGGTTTGTTAGTTTGTTGGTTTGTTGATTTGTTAGTTTGTTGGTTTGTGGGTTTGTTGGTTTGTTGGTTTGTTGGTTTGTTGGTTTGTTGGTTTGTTGGTGTGTTGGTTTGTTGGTTTGTTGGTTTGTTGGTTTGTTGGTTTGTTGGTTTGTCTGTTTGTTGGTTTGTCTGTTTGTTGGTTTGTTGGTTTGTTGGTTTGTTGGTTTGTTCGTTTGTTAGTTTGTTGGTTTGTTGGTTTGTTGGTTTGTGGGTTTGTTGGTTTGTTGGTTTGTTGGTTTGTTGGTTTCTTGGTTTCTTGGTTTCTTGGTTTGTTGGTTTGTTGGTTTGTTGGTTTGTTGGTTTGTTGGTTTGTTGGTTTGTTGGTTTGTTGGTTTGTTGGTTTGTTGGTTTGTTGGTTTGTTGGTTTATTGGTTTGTTGGTTTGCTGGTTTGTTGGTTTGTTGGTTTGTTGGTTTGTTGGTTTGTTGGTTTGTTGGTTTGTTGGTTTGTTGGTTTGTTGATTTGTTGGTTTGTCGGTTTGTTGGTTTGTTGGTTTGTTGGTTTGTTGGTTTGTTAGTTTGTTGGTTCGTTGGTTTGTTGGGTTGTTCGTTTGTTGGTTTGTTCGTTTGTTGGTTTGTTGGTTTGTTGGTTTGTTCGTTTTTGGTTAATTGGTTTGTATGTTTGTTGGTTTGTTGGTTTGTATGTTTGTTGGTTTGTTGGATTGTTGGTTTCTTGGTTTATTGGTTTGTTCGTTTTTTGGTTTGTTGGCTTGTTGGTTTGTTGGTTTGTTGGTTTGTTGGTTTGTTGGTTTGTTGGTTTGTTGGTTTGTTGGTTTGTTGGTTTGTTGATTTCTTGGTTTCTTGGTTTGTTGGATTGTTGGTTTGTTGGTTTGTTGGCTTTTTGGATTGTTGGCTTTTTGGTTTGTTGGGATGTTCGTTTGTTGGTTTGTTGGCTTGTTGGTTTGTTGGTTTATTGGTTTGTTGGTTTGTTGGTTTGTTCGTGTGTTCGTTTGTTGGTTTGTTGGTTTGTTGGTTTGTTGGTTTGTTGGTTTGTTGGTTTGTTCGTTTGTTGGTTTGTTGGTTTGTTAGTTTGTTGGTTTATTGGTTTGTTCGTTTGTTGGTTTGTTGGCTTGTTGGTTTGTTGGTTTGTTGGTTTGTTGGTTTGTTGGTTTGTTGGTTTGTTGGTTTGGTGGTTTGTTGGTTTGTTGGTTTGTTGGTTTGTCCGTTTGTTCGTTTGTTCGTTTGTTGGTTAGTTGGTTAGTTGGTTTGTTGGTTTGTTGGTTTGTTGGTTTGTTGGTTTGTTGGTTTGTTGGTTTGTTAGTTTGTTGGTTTTTTGGTTTGTTGGTTTGTTGGTTTGTTGGTTTGTTGGTTTGTGGTTTGTTGGTTTGTTGGTTTGTTGGTTTGTTGGTTTGTTCGTTTGTTGGTTTGTTGGCTTGTTGGTTTGTTGGTTTGTTGGTTTCTTGGTTTGTTGGTTTCTTGGTTTGTTGGTTTCTTGGTTTGTTGGATTGTTGGTTTATTGGATTCTTGGTTTGTTGGTTTGTTGGTTTGCTGGCTTGTTGGCTTTTTGGTTTGTTGGTTTGTTCGTTTGTTGGTTTGTTGGCTTGTTGGTTTGTTGGTCTATTGGTTTGTTGGTTTGTTGGTTTGTTCGTTTGTTGGTTTGTTGGTTTGTTGGTTTGTAGGTTTGTTGATTTCTTGGTTTCTTGGTTTGTTGGATTGTTGGTTTGTTGGTTTGTTGGTTTGTTGGATTGTTGGCTTTTTGGTTTGTTGGATTGTTCGTTTGTTGGTTTGTTGGCTTGTTGGTTTGTTGGTTTATTGGTTTGTTGGTTTGTTGGTTTGTTCGTGTGTTCGTTTGTTGGTTTGTTGGTTTGTTGGCTTGTTGGTTTGTTGATCTATTGGTTTGTTGGTTTGTTGGTTTGTTCGTTTGTTGGTTTGTTGGTTTGTTGGTTTGTTGGCTTGTTGGTTTGTTGGTTTGTTGGCTTGTTCGTTTGTTGGTTTGTTGGTTTGTTGGTTTGTTGGTTTGTTGGTTTGTTGGTTTTTTGGTTTTTTGGTTTGTTGGTTTGTTGGTTTGTTGGTTTGTTGGTTTGTTGGTTTGTTCGTTTGTTGGTTTGTTGGCTTATTGGTTTATTGGTTTGTCGGTTTGTTGGTTTGTTCGTTTGTTGGTTTGTTGGTTTGTTGGTTTGTTGGTTTTGGGGTATGTTCGTTTGTTGGTTTGTTGGTTTGTTGGTTTGTTGCTTTGTTGGTTTGTTGGCTTTTTTGTTTGTTGGTTTGTTCGTTTGTTGGTTTGTTGTCTTGTTGGTTTGTTGGTCTATTGGTTTGTTGGTTTGTTGGTTTGTTCGTTTGTTGGTTTGTTGGTTTGTTGGTTTGTAGGTTTGTTGATTTCTTGGTTTCTTGGTTTGTTGGATTGTTGGTTTGTTGGTTTGTTGGTTTGTTGGATTTTTGGCTTTTTGGTTTGTTGGATTGTTCGTTTGTTGGTTTGTTGGCTTGTTGGTTTGTTGATTTGTTGGTTTGTTGGTTTGTTCGTGTGTTCGTTTGTTGGTTTGTTGGTTTGTTGGCTTGTTGGTTTGTTGGTCTATTGGCTTGTTGGTTTGTTGGTTTGTTCGTTTGTTGGTTTGTTGGTTTGTTCGTTTGTTGGTTTGTTGGCTTGTTGGTTTGTTGGTCTATTGGTTTGTTGGTGTGTTGGTTTGTTCGTTTGTTGGTTTGTTGGTTTGTTGGTTTGTTGGTTTGTTGGTTTGTTGGTTTGTTGGTTTGTTGGTTTTTTGGTTTTTTGGTTTGTTGGTTTGTTGGTTTGTTGGTTTGTTGGTTTGTTCGTTTGTTGGTTTCTTGGCTTATTGGTTTATTGGTTTGTCGGTTTGCTGGTTTGTTCGTTTGTTGGTTTGTTGGTTTGTTGGTTTGTTGGTTTGATGGTTTGTTCGTTTGTTGGTTTGTTGGTTTGTTGCTTTGTTGGTTTGTTGGTTTGTTGGTTTGTTGGTTTGTTGGTTTGTTGGTTTGTTGGTTTGTTGTTTTGTTGGTATGTTGGTTTGTTGGTTTGTTGGTTTGTTGGTTTGTTGGTTTGTTGGTTTGTTGGTTTGTCGGCTTGTTGGTTTGTTGGTTTGTTGGTTTGTTGGTTTGTTGGTTTGTTGGTTTGTTGGTTTGTTGGTTTGTTGGTTTGTTTGTTTGTTGGTTTGTTGGTTTGTTGTTTTGTTGGTTTGTTTTTTTATTGGTTTGTTGGTTTGTTGGTTTGTTGGTTTGGTCGTTTGTTAGTTTGTTGGTTTGTTGGTTTGTTAGTTTGTTGGTTTGTTGGTTTGTTAGTTTGTTGGTTTGTTGGTTTGTTGGTTTGTTGGTTTGTTGGTTTGTTGGTTTGTTGGTTTGTTGGTTTGTTGGTTTGTTGGTTTGTTGGTTTGTTGGTTTGTTGGTTTGTTGGTTTGTCGGTTTGTTGGTTTGTTGGTTTGTTGGTTTGTTGGTTTGTTGGTTTATTGGTTTGTTGGTTTGTCGGCTTGTTGGTTTGTTGGTTTGTTGGTTTGTTGGTTTGTTGGTTTGTTGGTTTGTTGGTTTGTTGGTTTGTTAGTTTGTTGGTTTGATGGTTTGTTGATTTATTGGTTTGTTGGTTTGTTGGTTTGTTGGTTTGTTGGTTTGTTGGTTTGTTGGTTTGTTGGTCTATTGGTTTGTTGGTTTGTTGGTTTATTCGTTTGTTGGTTTGTTGGTTTGTTGGTTTGTTCGTTTGCTGGTTTGTTGGTTTGTTGGTTTGTTGGTTTGTTGGTTTGTTGATTTGTTGGTTTGTTCGTTTGTTGGTTTGTTGGCTTGTTGGTTTATTGGTTTATTGGTTTGTTGGTTTGTTGGTTTGTTGGTTTGTTGGTTTGTTGGTTAGTTAGTTTGTTCGTTTGTTGGTTTGTTGGTTTGTTGGTTTATTGGTTTGTTGGTTTGTTGGTATGTTGGTATGTTGGTTTGTTGGTTTGTTGGTTTGTTGGTTTGTTGGTTTATTGGTTTGTTGGCTTGTTGGTTTGTTGGTTTGTAGGTTTGTTGGTTGCTTGGTTTGTTGGTTTCTTGGTTTGTTAGATTGTTGGTTTGTTGGATTATTGGTTTGTTGGTTTGTTGTTTTGTTGGCTTGTTGGCTTTTTGGTTTGTTGGTTTGTTCGTTAGTTGGTTTGTTGGTTTGTTGGTTTGTTGGTCTATTGGTTTGTTGGTTTGTTGGTTTATTCGTTTGTTGGTTTGTTGGTTTGTTGGTTTGTTCGTTTGCTGGTTTGTTGGTTTGTTGGTTTGTTGGTTTGTTGGTTTGTTGATTTGTTGGTTTGTTCGTTTGTTGGTTTGTTGGCTTGTTGGTTTATTGGTTAATTGGTTTGTTGGTTTGTATGTTTGTTGGTTTGTTGGTTTGTATGTTTGTTGGTTTGTTGGATTGTTGGTTTGTTGGTTTGTTCGTTTTTTGGTTTGTTGGCTTGTTGGTTTGTTGGTTTGTTGGTTTGTTGGTTTGTTGGTTTGTTGGTTTGTTGGTTTGTTGGTTTGTTGGTTTGTTGCTTTGTTGGTTTGTTGATTTCTTGGTTTCTTGGTTTGTTGGATTGTTAGTTTGGTGGTTTGTTGGTTTGTTGGATTGTTGGCTTTTTGGTTTGTTGGATTGTTCGTTTGTTGGTTTGTTGGCTTGTTGGTTTGTTGGTTTATTGGTTTGTTGGTTTGTTGGTTTGTTAGTGTGTTCGTTTGTTGGTTTGTTGGTTTGTTGGTTTGTTGGTTTGTTGGTTTGTTGGTTTGTTCGTTTGTTGGTTTGTTGGCTTGTTGGTTTGTTGGTTTGTTGGTTTGTTGGTTTGTTGGTTTCTAGGTTTGTTGGTTTCTTGGTTTGTTGGATTGTTGGTTTGTTGGATTGTTGGTTTGTTGGTTTGTTGGCTTGTTGGGTTTTTGGTTTGTTGGTTTGTTCGTTTGTTGGTTTGTTGGCTTGTTGGTTTGTTGGTCTATTGGTTTGTTGGTTTGTTGGTTTGTTCGTTTGTTGGTTTGTTGGTTTGTTGGTTTGTAGGTTTGTTGATTTCTTGGTTTCTTGGTTTGTTGGATTGTTGGTTTGTTGGTTTGTTGGTTTGTTGGATTGTTGGCTTTTTGGTTTGTTGGATTGTTCGTTTGTTGGTTTGTTGGCTTGTTGGTTTGTTGGTTTATTGGTTTGTTTGTTTGTTGGTTTGTTCGTGTGTTCGTTTGTTGGTTTGTTGGTTTGTTGGCTTGTTGGTTTGTTGGTCTATTGGTTTGTTGGTTTGTTGGTTTGTTCGTTTGTTGGTTTGTTGGTTTGTTGGTTTGTTGGCTTGTTGGTTTGTTGGTCTATTGGTTTGTTGGTGTGTTGGTTTGTTCGTTTGTTGGTTTGTTGGTTTGTTGGTTTGTTGGTTTGTTGGTTTGTTGGTTTTTTGGTTTTTTGGTTTGTTGGTTTGTTGGTTTGTTGGTTTGTTGGTTTGTTGGTTTGTTGGTTTGTTCGTTTGTTGGTTTGTTGGCTTATTGGTTTATTGGTTTGTCGGTTTGTTGGTTTGTTCGTTTGTTGGTTTGTTGGTTTGTTGGTTTGTTGGTTTGATGGTTTGTTCGTTTGTTGGTTTGTTGGTTTGTTGGTTTGTTGCTTTGTTGGTTTGTTGGCTTTTTGGTTTGTTGGTTTGTTCGTTTGTTGGTTTGTTGGCTTGTTGGTTTGTTGGTCTATTGGTTTGTTGGTTTGTTGGTTTGTTCGTTTGTTGGTTTGTTGGTTTGTTGGTTTGTAGATTTGTTGATTTCTTGGTTTCTTGGTTTGTTGGTTTGTTGGTTTGTTGGATTTTTGGCTTTTTGGTTTGTTGGATTGTTTGTTTGTTGGTTTGTTGGCTTGTTGGTTTGTTGATTTATTGGTTTGTTGGTTTGTTGGTTTGTTCGTGTGTTCGTTTGTTGGTTTGTTGGTTTGTTGGCTTGTTGGTTTGTTGGTCTATTGGTTTGTTGGTTTGTTGGTTTGTTCGTTTGTTGGTTTGTTGGTTTGTTGGTTTGTTGGTTTGTTGGTTTGTTGGTTTGTTGGTTTGTCGGTTTGTTGGTTTGTTGGTTTGTTGGTTTGTTGGTTTGTTGGTTTGTTGGTTTATTGGTTTGTTGGTTTGTCGGCTTGTTGGTTTGTTGGTTTGTTGGTTTGTTGGTTTGTCTGTTTGTTGGTTTGTTGGTTTGTTGGTTTTTTGGTTTGTTGGTTTGTTGTTTTGTTGGTTTGTTTTTTTATTGGTTTGTTGGTTTGTTGGTTTGTTGGTTTGGTCGTTTGTTGGTTTGTTGGTTTGTTGGTTTGTTAGTTTGTTGGTTTGTTGGTTTGTTGATTTGTTGGTTTGTTGGTTTGTTGGTTTGTTGGTTTGTTGGTTTGTTGGTTTGTTGGTTTGTTGGTCTATTGGTTTGTTGGTTTGTTGGTTTATTCGTTTGTTGGTTTGTTGGTTTGTTGGTTTGTTCGTTTGCTGGTTTGTTGGTTTGTTGGTTTGTTGGTTTGTTGGTTAGTTTGTTTGTTCATTTGTTGGTTTGTTGGTTTGTTGGTTTGTTGGTTTGTTGGTATGTTGGTTTGTTGGTTTGTTGGTTTGTTGGTTTGTTGGTTTGTTGGTTTGTCGAATTGTTGGTTTGTTGGTTTATTGGTTTGTTGGCTTGTTGGTTTGTTGGTTTGTAGGTTTGTTGGTTTCTTGGTTTGTTGGTTTCTTGGTTTGTTAGATTGTTGGTTTGTTGGATTATTGGTTTGTTGGTTTGTTGTTTTGTTGGCTTGTTGGCTTTTTGGTTTGTTGGTTTGTTCGTTAGTTGGTTTGTTGGTTTGTTGGTTTGTTGGTCTATTGGTTTGTTGGTTTGTTGGTTTATTCGTTTGTTGGTTTGTTGGTTTGTTGGTTTGTTCGTTTGCTGGTTTGTTGGTTTGTTGGTTTGTTGGTTTGTTGGTTTGTTGATTTGTTGGTTTGTTCGTTTGTTGGTTTGTTGGCTTGTTGGTTTATTAGTTAATTGGTTTGTTGGTTTGTATGTTTGTTGGTTTGTATGTTTGTTGGTTTGTTGGATTGTTGGTTTGTTGGTTTGTTCGTTTTTTGGTTTGTTGGTTTGTTGGTTTGTTGGTTTGTTGATTTGTTGGTTTGTTGGTTTGTTGGTTTGTTGGTTTGTTGGTTTGTTGCTTTGTTGCTTTGTTGATTTCTTGGTTTCTTGGTTTGTTGGATTGTTAGTTTGTTGGTTTGTTGGTTTGTTGGATTGTTGGCTTTTTGGTTTGTTGGATTGTTCGTTTGTTGGTTTGTTGGCTTTTTGGTTTGTTGGTTTATTGGTTTGTTGGTTTGTTCGTTTGTTCATGTGTTCGTTTGTTGGTTTGTTGGTTTGTTGGTTTGTTGGTTTGTTGGTTTGTTGGTTTGTTGGTTTGTTGGTTTGTTGGTTTGTTGGTTTGTTGGTTTGTTGGTTTGTTGGTTTGTTGGTTTGTTGGTTTGTTGGTTTGTTGGTTTGTTGGTTTGTTGGTTTGTTGGTTTGTTGGTTTGTTGGTTTGTTGGTTTGTTAGTTTGTTGGTTTGTGGTTTGTTGGTTTGTTGGTTTGTTGGTTTGTTGGTTTGTTGGTTTGTTCGTTTGTTGGTTTGTTGGCTTGTTGGTTTGTTGGTTTGTTGGTTTGTTGGTTTGTTGGTTTTTTGGTTTGTTGGGTTGTTGGTTTGTTGGTTTGTTGGTTTGTTGGTTTGTTGGTTTGTTGGTTTGTTGGTTTGTTGGTTTGTTGGTTTGTTGGCTTGTTGGTTTGTTGGTTTGTTGGTTTGTTGGTTTGTTGGTTTGTTGGTTTGTTGGTTTGTTGGTTTGTTGGTTTGTTGGTTTGTTCGTTTGTTGGTTTGTTGGTCTGTTGGTTTGTTGGATTGCTGGTTTGTTGGTTTGTTCGTTTGTTCGTTTGTTGTTTGTTGGTTTGTTGGTTTCTTGGTTTGTAAGTTTGTTGGTATGTTGGTTTGTTGGTTTGTTGGTTTGTTGGTTTGTTGGTTTGTTGGTTTGTCGAATTGTTGGTTTGTTGGTTTATTGGTTTGTTGGCTTGTTGGTTTGTTGGTTTGTAGGTTTGTTGGTTTCTTGGTTTGTTGGTTTCTTGGTTTGTTAGATTGTTGGTTTGTTGGATTATTGGTTTGTTGGTTTGTTGTTTTGTTGGCTTGTTGGCTTTTTGGTTTGTTGGTTTGTTCGTTAGTTGGTTTGTTGGTTTGTTGGTTTGTTGGTCTATTGGTTTGTTGGTTTGTTGGTTTATTCGTTTGTTGGTTTGTTGGTTTGTTGGTTTGTTCGTTTGCTGGTTTGTTGGTTTGTTGGTTTGTTGGTTTGTTGGTTTGTTGATTTGTTGGTTTGTTCGTTTGTTGGTTTGTTGGCTTGTTGTTTTATTGGTTAATTGGTTTGTTGGTTTGTATGTTTGTTGGTTTGTTGGTTTGTATGTTTGTTGGTTTGTTGGATTGTTGGTTTGTTGGTTTGTTCGTTTTTTGGTTTGTTGGTTTGTTGGTTTGTTGGTTTGTTGGTTTGTTGGTTTGTTGGTTTGTTGGTTTGTTGGTTTGTTGGTTTGTTGGTTTGTTGGTTTGTTGCTTTGTTGCTTTGTTGATTTCTTGGTTTCTTGGTTTGTTGGATTGTTAGTTTGTTGGTTTGTTGGTTTGTTGGATTGTTGGCTTTTTGGTTTGTTGGATTGTTCGTTTGTTGGTTTGTTGGCTTTTTGGTTTGTTGGTTTATTGGTTTGTTGGTTTGTTGGTTTGTTCGTGTGTTCGTTTGTTGGTTTGTTGGTTTGTTGGTTTGTTGGTTTGTTGGTTTGTTGGTTTGTTGGTTTGTTGGTTTGTTGGTTTGTTGGTTTGTTGGTTTGTTGGTTTGTTGGTTTGTTGGTTTGTTGGTTTGTTGGTTTATTGGTTTGTTGGTTTGTTGGTTTGTTGGTTTGTTGGTTTGTTAGTTTGTTGGTTTGTGGTTTGTTGGTTTGTTGGTTTATTGGTTTGTTGGTTTGTTCGTTTGTTGGTTTGTTGGCTTGTTGGTTTGTTGGTTTGTTGGTTTGTTGGTTTGTTGGTTTTTTGGTTTGTTGGTTTGTTGGTTTGTTGGTTTGTTGGTTTGTTGGTTTGTTGGTTTGTTGGTTTGTTGGTTTGTTGGTTTGTTGGTTTGTTGGTTTGTTGGTTTGTTGGTTTGTTGGTTTGTTGGTTTGTTGGTTTGTTGGTTTGTTGGTTTGTTGGTTTGTTGGTTTGTTGGTTTGTTCGTTTGTTGGTTTGTTGGTCTGTTGGTGTGTTGGATTGCTGGTTTGTTGGTTTGTTCGTTTGTTCGTTTGTTGTTTGTTGGTTTGTTGGTTTCTTGGTTTGAAAGTTTGTTGGTTTGTTGGTTTGTTGGTTTGGTGGTTTGTTGGTTTGTTCGTTTGTTGGTTTGTTGGTTTGTTGGTTTGTTGGTTTGTTGGTTTGTTGGTTTGTTGGTTTGTTGGTTTGTTGGTTTGTTGGTTTCTTGGCTTTTTGGTTTATTGGTTTGTTGGTTTGTTGGTTTGTTGGTTTGTTGGTTTGTTGGTTTGTTGGTTTGTTGGTGTGTTGGTGTGTTGGTTGTTGTTTTGTTGGTTTGTTGGTTTGTTCGTTTGATAGTTTTTTGTTTTGTTGGTTTGTTGGTTTGTTGGTTTGTTGGTTTGTTGACTTGTTGGTTTATTGGTTTGTTGGTTTGTTGTTTTGTTGGTTTGTTGGTTTGTTGGTTTGTTGGTTTGTTGGTTTGTTGGTTTGTTGGTTTGTTGGTTTGTTGGTTTGTTGGTTTGTTGGTTGTTGTTTTGTTGGTTTGTTGGTTTGTTTGCTTGTTGGTTTGTTGGTTTGTTGGTTTGTTCGTTTGTTGCTTTGTTGGTTTGTTGGTTTGTTCGTTTGTTGGCTTGTTGGTTTGTGGGTTTGTTGGCTTGTTGGTTTGATCGTTTGTTGGTTTCTTGGCTTGTTAGTTTGTTGGTTTGTTGGTTTATTGGTTTGTTGTTTTATTTGTTTGTTGTTCTGTTGGTTTGTTGGTTTGTTGCTTTATTGGTTTGCTGGTTTGCTGGTTTGCTGGTTTGTTGGTTTGTTGGTTTGTTCGTTTGTTGGTTTGTTGGTTTGTTGGTTTGTTGGTTTGTTGGTTTGTTGGCTTTTTGGTTTGTTGGTTTGTTGGTTTTTTATGGTTTGTTTGTTTGTTGGTTTGTTTGTTTGTTGGTTTGTTGGTTTGTTGGTTTGTTGGTTTGTTGGTTTGTTGGTTTGTTGGTTTGTTCGTTTGTTGGTTTGTTGGTCTGTTGGTTTGTTGGATTGCTGGTTTGTTGGTTTGTTCGTTTGTTCGTTTGTTATTTGTTGGTTTGTTGGTTTCTTGGTTTGTAAGTTTGTTGGTTTGTTGGTTTGTTGGTTTGGTGGTTTGTTGGTTTGTTCGTTTGTTGGTTTGTTGGTTTGTTGGTTTGTTGGTTTGTTGGTTTGTTGGTTTGTTGGTTTGTTGGTTTGTTGGTTTGTTGGTTTGTTGGTTTCTTGGCTTGTTGGTTTATTGGTTTTTTGGTTTGTTGGTTTGTTGGTTTGTTGGTTTGTTGGTTTGTTGGTTTGTTAGTTTGTTGGTTTGTTGGTTTGTCGGCTTTTTGGTTTGTTGGTTTTTTGGTTTGTTGGTTTGTTGGTTTGTTGGTTTGTTGGTTTGTTGGTTTGTTGTTTTGTTGGTTTGTTTTTTTATTGGTTTGTTGGTTTGTTGGTTTGTTGGTTTGGTCGTTTGTTGGTTTGTTGGTTTGTTGGTTTGTTAGTTTGTTGGTTTGTTGGTTTGTTGGTTTGTTGGTTTGTTGGTTTGTTGGTTTGTTGGTTTGGTGGTTTGTTGGTTTCTTGGTTTCTTGGTTTGTTGGTTTGTTGGTTTGTTGGTTTGTTGGTTTGTTGGTTTGTTGGTTTGTTGGTTTGTTGGTTTGTTGGTTTGTTGGTTTGTTGGTTTGCTGGTTTGTTGGTTTGTTGGTTTGTTGGTTTGTTGGTTTGTTGGTTTGCTGGTTTGTTGGTTTGTTGGTTTGTTGGTTTGTTGGTTTGTTGGTTTGTTGGTTTGTTGGTTTGTTGGTTTGTTGGTTTGTTCGTTTGTTCGTTTGTTGGTTGGTTGGTTTGTTGGTTTGTTGGTTTGTTGGTTTGTTGGTTTGTTGGTTTGTTGGTTTGTTGCTTTGTTCGTTTGTTGATTTGTTGGTTTGTCGGTTTGTTGGTTTGTAGGTTTGTTGGTTTGTTGGTTTGTTGGTTTGTTGGTTTGTTGGTTTGTTGGTTTGTTGGTTTGTTGGTTTGTTGGGTTGTTCGTTTGTTGGTTTGTTCGTTTGTTGGTTTGTTGGTTTGTTGGTTTGTTCGTTTTTGGTTAATTGTTTTGTTGGTTTGTATGTTTGTTGGTTTGTTGGTTTGTATGTTTGTTGGTTTGTTGGATTGTTGGTTTCTTGGTTTATTGGTTTGTTCGTTTTTTGGTTTGTTGGCTTGTTGGTTTGTTGGTTTGTTGGTTTGTTGGTTTGTTGGTTTGTTGGTTTGTTAGTTTGTTGATTTCTTGGTTTCTTGGTTTGTTGGATTGTTGGTTTGTTGGTTTGTTGGTTTGTTGGATTGTTGGCTTTTTGGTTTGTTGGATTGTTCGTTTGTTGGTTTGTTGGCTTGTTGGTTTGTTGGTTTATTGGTTTGTTGGTTTGTTGGTTTGTTCGTGTGTTCGTTTGTTGGTTTGTTGGTTTGTTGGTTTGTTGGTTTGTTGGTTTGTTCGTTTGTTGGTTTGTTGGTTTGTTGGTTTGTTGGTTTATTGGTTTGTTCGTTTGTTGGTTTGTTGGCTTGTTGGTTTGTTGGTTTGTTGGTTTGTTGGTTTGTTGGTTTGTTAGTTAGTTGGTTAGTTGGTTAGTTGGTTTGTTTTTTTGTTGGTTTGTTGGTTTGTTGGTTTGTTGGTTTGTTGGTTTGTTGGTTTGTTGGTTTGTTGGTTTGTTGGTTTGTTGGTTTGTTGGTTTGTTGGTTTGTGGTTTGTTGGTTTGTTGGTTTGTTGGTTTGTTGGTTTGTTCGTTTGTTGGTTTGTTGGCTTATTGGTTTGTTGGTTTGTTGGTTTGTTGGTTTGTTCGTTTGTTGGTTGGTTGGTTTGTTGGTTTGTTGGTTTGTTGGTTTGTTGGTTTGTTGGTTTGTTGATTTGTTGGTTTGTCGGTTTGTTGGTTTGTTGGTTTGTTGGTTTGTTGGTTTGTTGGTTTGTTGGTTTGTTGGTTTGTTGGTTTGTTGGTTTGTTGGTTTGTTGGGTTGTTCGTTTGTTGGTTTGTTCGTTTGTTGGTTTGTTGGTTTGTTGGTTTGTTCGTTTTTGGTTAATTGGTTTGTTGGTTTGTATGTTTGTTGGTTTGTGGCTTGTTGGTTTGTTGGTTTATTGGTTTGTTGGTTTGTTGGTTTGTTCGTGTGTTCGTTTGTTGGTTTGTTGGTTTGTTGGTTTGTTGGTTTGTTCGTTTGTTCGTTTGTTGGTTTGTTGGTTTGTTGGTTTGTTGGTTTATTGGTTTGTTCGTTTGTTGGTTTGTTGGCTTGTTGGTTTGTTGGTTTGTTGGTTTGTTGGTTTGTTGGTTTGTTGGTTTGTTGGTTTGTTGGTTTGTTGGTTTGTTGGTTTGTGGTTTGTTGGTTTGTTGGTTTGTTGGTTTGTTGGTTTGTTGGTTTGTTGGTTTGTTCGTTTGTTGGTTTGTTGGCTTGTTGGTTTGTTGGTTTGTTGGTTTGTTGGTTTGTTGGTTTGTTGGCTTGTTGGCTTTTTGGTTTGTTGGTTTGTTCGTTTGTTGGTTTGTTGGCTTGTTGGTTTGTTGGTCTATTGGCTTGTTGGTTTGTTGGTTTGTTCGTTTGTTGGTTTGTTGGTTTGTTGGTTTGTAGGTTTGTTGATTTCTTGGTTTCTTGGTTTGTTGGATTGTTGGTTTGTTGGTTTGTTGGTTTGTTGGATTGTTGGCTTTTTGGTTTGTTGGATTGTTCGTTTGTTGGTTTGTTGGCTTGTTGGTTTGTTGGTTTATTGGTTTGTTGGTTTGTTGGTTTGTTCGTGTGTTCGTTTGTTGGTTTGTTGGTTTGTTGGCTTGTTGGTTTGTTAGTCTATTGGTTTGTTGGTTTGTTGGTTTGTTCGTTTGTTGGTTTGTTGGTTTGTTGGTTTGTTGGCTTGTTGGTTTGTTGGTCTATTGGTTTGTTGGTGTGTTGGTTTGTTCGTTTGTTGGTTTGTTGGTTTGTTGGTTTGTTGGTTTGTTGGTTTGTTGGTTTTTTGGTTTTTTGGTTTGTTGGTTTGTTGGTTTGTTGGTTTGTTGGTTTGTTGGTTTGTTCGTTTGTTGGTTTGTTGGTTTGTTGGTTTGTTGCTTTGTTGGTTTGTTGGCTTTTTGGTTTGTTGGTTTGTTCGTTTGTTGGTTTGTTGGCTTGTTGGTTTGTTGGTCTATTGGTTTGTTGGTTTGTTCGTTTGTTGGTTTGTTGGTTTGTTGGTTTGTAGGTTTGTTGATTTCTTGGTTTCTTGGTTTGTTGGTTTGTTGGTTTGTTGGATTTTTGGCTTTTTGGTTTGTTGGATTGTTCGTTTGTTGGTTTGTTGGCTTGTTGGCTTGTTGGTTTGTTGATTTATTGGTTTGTTGGTTTGTTGGTTTGTTCGTGTGTTCGTTTGTTGGTTTGTTGGTTTGTTGGCTTGTTGGTTTGTTGGTCTATTGGTTTGTTGGTTTGTTGGCTTGTTCGTTTGTTGGTTTGTTGGTTTGTTGGTTTGTTGGTTTGTTGGTTTGTTGGCTTGTTGGTTTGTTGGTCTATTGGTTTGTTGGTGTGTTGGTTTGTTCGTTTGTTGGTTTGTTGGTTTGTTGGTTTGTTGGTTTGTTGGTTTGTTGGTTTTTTGGTTTTTTGGTTTGTTGGTTTGTTGGTTTGTTGGTTTGTTGGTTTGTTGGTTTGTTCGTTTGTTGGTTTGTTGGCTTATTGGTTTATTGGTTTGTCGGTTTGTTGGTTTGTTCCTTTGTTGCTTTGTTGGTTTGTTGGTTTGTTGGTTTGATGGTTTGTTCGTTTGTTGGTTTGTTGGTTTGTTGGTTTGTTGGTTTGTTAGTTTGTTGGTTTGTTGGTTTGTTGGTTTGTTGGTTTGTTGGTTTGTTGTTTTGTTGGTTTGTTGGTTTGTTGGTTTGTTGGTTTGTTGGTTTGTTGGTTTGTTGGTTTGTTGGTTTGTCGGCTTGTTGGTTTGTTGGTTTGTTGGTTTGTTGGTTTGTTGGTTTGTTGGTTTGTTGGTTTGTTGGTTTGTTGGTTTGTTGGTTTGTTGTTTTGTTGGTTTGTTTTTTTATTGGTTTGTTGGTTTGTTGGTTTGTTGGTTTGGTCGTTTGTTGGTTTGTTGGTTTGTTGGTTTGTTAGTTTGTTGGTTTGTTGGTTTGTTGGTTTGTTGGTTTGTTGGTTTGTTGGTTTGGTGGTTTGTTGGTTTGTTGGTTTGTTGGTTTGTTGGTTTGTTGGTTTGTTGGTTTGTTGGTTTGTCGGTTTGTTGGTTTGTTGGTTTGTCGGTTTGTTGGTTTGTTGGTTTATTGGTTTGTTGGTTTGTCGTCTTGTTGGTTTGTTGGTTTGTTGGTTTGTTGGTTTGTTGGTTTGTTGGTTTGTTGGTTTGTTGGTTTGTTGGTTTGTTGGTTTGTTGGTTTGTTGTTTTGTTGGTTTGTTTTTTATTGGTTTGTTGGTTTGTTGGTTTGTTGGTTTGTTGGTTTGGTCGTTTGTTGGTTTGTTGGTTTGTTGGTTTGTTAGTTTGTTGGTTTGTTGGTTTGTTGATTTGTTGGTTTGTTGGTTTGTTGGTTTGTTGGTTTGTTGGTTTGTTGGTTTGTTGGTTTGTTGGTCTATTGGTTTGTTGGTTTGTTGGTTTATTCGTTTGTTGGTTTGTTGGTTTGTTGGTTTGTTCGTTTGCTGGTTTGTTGGTTTGTTGGTTTATTGGTTTGTTGGTTTGTTGGTTTGTTGGTTTGTTGATTTGTTGGTTTGTTCGTTTGTTGGTTTGTTAGCTTGTTGGTTTATTGGTTTATTGATTTGTTGGTTTGTTGGTTTGTTGGTTTGTTGGTTTGTTGGTTTGTTGGTTTGTTGGTTTGTTGGTTTGTTGGTTTGTTGGTTTGTTGGTTTGTTGGTTTGTTGGTTTGTTGTTTTGTTGGTTTGTTTTTTTATTGGTTTGTTGGTTTGTTGGTTTGTTGGTTTGGTCGTTTGTTGGTTTGTTGGTTTGTTGGTTTGTTAGTTTGTTGGTTTGTAGGTTTGTTGGTTTCTTGGTTTGTTGGTTTCTTGGTTTGTTAGATTGTTGGTTTGTTGGATTATTGGTTTGTTGGTTTGTTGTTTTGTTGGCTTGTTGGCTTTTTGGTTTGTTGGTTTGTTCGTTAGTTGGTTTGTTGGTTTGTTGGTTTGTTGGTCTATTGGTTTGTTGGTTTGTTGGTTTATTCGTTTGTTGGTTTGTTGGTTTGTTGGTTTGTTGGTTTGTTGGTTTGTTGGTTTGTTGGTTTGTTGGTTTGTTGGTTTGTTGGTTTGTTGGCTTGTTGGCTTGTTGGTCTATTGGTTTGTTGGTTTGTTGGTTTGTTCGTTTGTTGGTTTGTTGGTTTGTTGGTTTGTTGGTTTGTTGGTTTGTTGGTTTGTTGGCTTGTTGGTTTGTTGGTCTATTGGTTTGTTGGTGTGTTGGTTTGTTCGTTTGTTGGTTTGTTGGTTTGTTGGTTTGTTGGTTTGTTGGTTTGTTGGTTTTTTGGTTTTTTGGTTTGTTGGTTTGTTGGTTTGTTGGCTTATTGGTTTATTGGTTTGTCGGTTTGTTGGTTTGTTCGTTTGTTGGTTTGTTGGTTTGTTGGTTTGTTGGTTTGATGGTTTGTTCGTTTGTTGGTTTGTTGGTTTGTTGGTTTGTTGCTTTGTTGGTTTGTTGGTTTGTTGGTTTGTTGGTTTGTTGGTTTGTTGGTTTGTTGTTTTGTTGGTTTGTTGGTTTGTTGTTTTGTTGGTTTGTTGGTTTGTTGGTTTGTCGGCTTGTTGGGTTGTTGGTTTGTTGGTTTGTTGGTTTGTTGGTTTGTTGGTTTGTTGGTTTGTTGGTTTGTTGGTTTGTTGGTTTGTTGGTTTGTTGTTTTGTTGGTTTGTTTTTTTATTGGTTTGTTGGTTTGTTGGTTTGTTGGTTTGGTCGTTTGTTGGTTTGTTGGTTTGTTGGTTTGTTAGTTTGTTGGTTTGTTGGTTTGTTGGTTTGTTGGTTTGTTGGTTTGTTGGTTTGTTGGTTTGTTGGTTTGTTGGTTTGTTGGTTTGTTGGTTTGTTGGTTTGTTGGTTTGTTGGTTTGTTGGTTTGTTGGTTTGTTGGTTTGTTGGTTTGTTGGTTTGTTGGTTTGTTGGTTTGTTGGTTTATTGGTTTGTTGGTTTGTCGGCTTGTTGGTTTGTTGGTTTGTTGGTTTGTTGATTTGTTGGTTTGTTGGTTTGTTGGTTTGTTGGTTTGTTGGTTTGTTGGTTTGTTGTTTTGTTGGTTTGTTTTTTTATTGGTTTGTTGGTTTGTTGGTTTGTTGGTTTGGTCGTTTGTTGGTTTGTTGGTTTGTTGGTTTGTTAGTTTGTTGGTTTGTTGGTTTGTTGATTTGTTGGTTTGTTGGTTTGTTGGTTTGTTGGTTTGTTGGTTTGTTGGTTTGTTGGTTTGTTGGTTTGTTGGTCTGTTGGTTTGTTGGTTTGTTGGTTTATTCGTTTGTTGGTTTGTTGGTTTGTTGGTTTATTCGTTTGCTGGTTTGTTGGTTTGTTGGTTTGTTGGTTTGTTGGTTTGTTGGTTTGTTGGTTTGTTGGTTTGTTGATTTGTTGGTTTGTTCGTTTGTTGGTTTGTTGGCTTGTTGGTTTATTGGTTTATTGGTTTGTTGGTTTGTTGGTTTGTTGGTTTGTTGGTTTGTTGGTTAGTTAGTTTGTTCGTTTGTTGGTTTGTTGGTTTGTTGGTTTGTTGGTTTGTTGGTTTGTTGGTATGTTGGTTTCTTGGTTTGTTGGTTTGTTGGTTTGTTGGTTTGTCGAATTGTTGGTTTGTTGGTTTATTGGTTTGTTGGCTTGTTGGTTTGTTGGTTTGTAGGTTTGTTGGTTTCTTGGTTTGTTGGTTTCTTGGTTTGTTAGATTGTTGGTTTGTTGGATTATTGGTTTGTTGGTTTGTTGTTTTGTTGGCTTGTTGGCTTTTTGGTTTGTGGGTTTGTTCGTTAGTTGGTTTGTTGGTTTGTTGGTTTGTTGGTCTATTGGTTTGTTGGTTTGTTGGTTTATTCTTTTGTTGGTTTGTTCGTTTGCTGGTTTGTTGGTTTGTTGGTTTGTTGGTTTGTTGGTTTGTTGGTTGGTTGATTTGTTGGTTTGTTGGTTTGTTGGTTTGTTGGTTTGTTGTTTTGTTGGTTTGTTGGTTTGTTAGTTTGTTGGTTTGTTGGTTTGTTGGTTTGTTGGTTTGTCGGCTTGTTGGTTTGTTGGTTTGTTGGTTTGTTGGTTTGTTGGTTTGTTGGTTTGTTGGTTTGTTGGTTTGTTGGTTTGTTGTTTTGTTGGTTTGTTTTTTTATTGGTTTGTTGGTTTGTTGGTTTGTTGGTTTGGTCGTTTGTTGGTTTGTTGGTTTGTTAGTTTGTTGGTTTGTTGGTTTGTTGGTTTGTTGGTTTGTTGGTTTGTTGGTTTGTTGGTTTGTTGGTTTGTTGGTTTGTTGGTTTGTTGGTTTGTTGGTTTGTTGGTTTGTTGGTTTGTCGGTTTGTTGGTTTGTTGGTTTGTTGGTTTGTTGGTTTGTTGGTTTATTGGTTTGTTGGTTTGTCGGCTTGTTGGTTTGTTGGTTTGTTGGTTTGTTGGTTTGTTGGTTTGTTGGTTTGTTGGTTTGTTGGTTTGTTGGTTTGTTGGTTTGTTGTTTTGTTGGTTTGTTTTTTTATTTGTTTGTTGGTTTGTTGGTTTGTTGGTTTGGTCGTTTGTTGGTTTGTTGGTTTGTTGGTTTGTTGGTTTGTTGGTTTGTTGGTTTGTTGGTTTGTTGGTTTGTTGGTTTGTTGGTTTGTTGGTCTATTGGTTTGTTGGTTTGTTGGTTTATTCGTTTGTTGGTTTGTTGGTTTGTTGGTTTGTTCGTTTGCTGGTTTGTTGGTTTGTTGGTTTGTTGGTTTGTTGGTTTGTTGGTTTGTTGATTTGTTGGTTTGTTCGTTTGTTGGTTTGTTGGCTTGTTGGTTTATTGGTTTATTGGTTTGTTGGTTTGTTGGTTTGTTGGTTTGTTGGTTTGTTGGTTTGTTGGTTAGTTAGTTTGTTCGTTTGTTGGTTTGTTGGTTTGTTGGTTTGTTGGTTTGTTGGTTTGTTGGTATGTTGGTTTGTTGGTTTGTTGGTTTGTTGGTTTGTTGGTTTGTTGGTTTATCGAATTGTTGGTTTGTTGGTTTATTGGTTTGTTGGCTTGTTGGTTTGTTGGTTTGTAGGTTTGTTGGTTTTTTGGTATGTTGGTTTCTTGGTTTGTTAGATTGTTGGTTTGTTGGATTATTGGTTTGTTGGTTTGTTGTTTTGTTGGCTTGTTGGCTTTTTGGTTTGTTGGTTTGTTCGTTAGTTGGTTTGTTGGTTTGTTGGTTTGTTGGTCTATTGGTTTGTTGGTTTGTTGGTTTATTCGTTTGTTGGTTTGTTGGTTTGTTGGTTTGTTCGTTTGCTGGTTTGTTGGTTTGTTGGTTTGTTGGTTTGTTGGTTTGTTGGTTTGTTGATTTGTTGGTTTGTTCGTTTGTTGGTTTGTTGGCTTGTTGGTTTATTGGTTAATTGGTTTGTTGGTTTGTATGTTTGTTGGTTTGTATGTTTGTTAGTTTGTTGGATTGTTGGTTTGTTGGTTTGTTGGTTTGTTGGTTTGTTGGTTTGTTGGTTTGTTCGTTTGTTGGTTTGTTGGTTTGTTGGTTTGTTGGTTTGTTGGTTTGTTGGTTTGTTGGTTTGTTGGTTTGTTGGTTTGTTGGTTTGTTGGTTTGTTGGTTTGTTGGTTTGTTGGTTTGTTGGTTTGTTGGTTTGTTGGTTTGTTGGTTTGTTGGTTTGTTGGTTTGTTGGTTTGTTGGTTTGTTGGTTTGTTGGTTTGTTGGTTTGTTGGTTTGTTGGTTTGTTGGTTTGTTGGTTTGTTGGTTTGTGGTTTGTTGGTTTGTTGGTTTGTTGGTTTGTTGGTTTGTTCGTTTGTTGGTTTGTTGGCTTGTTGGTTTGTTGGTTTGTTAGTTTGTTGGTTTGTTGGTTTGTTGGTTTTTTGGTTTGCTGTTTTGTTGGTTTGTTGGTTTGTTGGTTTGTTGGTTTGTTGGTTTGTTGGTTTGGTGGTTTGTTGGTTTGTTGGTTTGTTGGTTTGTTGGTTTGTTGGTTTGTTGGTTTGTTGGTTTGTTGGTTTGTTGGTTTGTTGGTTTGTTGGTTTGTTCGTTTGTTCGTTTGTTCGTTTGTTGGTTTATTGGTTTGTTGGTTTGTTGGTTTGTTGGTTTGTTGGTTTGTTGGTTTGTTGGTTTGTTGGTTTGTTGGTTTGTTGGTTTGTTGGTTTGTTGGTTTGTTGGTTTGTTGGTTTGTTGGTTTGTTGGTTTGTTGGTTTGTTGGTTTGTTGGTTTGTTGGTTTGTTGGTTTGTTGGTTTGTTGGTTTGTTGGTTTGTGGTTTGTTGGTTTTTTGGTTTGTTGGCTTGTTGGTTTGTTGGTTTGTTGGTTTGTTGGTTTGTTGGTTTTTTGGTTGGTTGGTTTGTTGGTTTTTTGGTTTGTTGGTTTGTTGGTTTGTTGGTTTGTTGGTTTGTTGGTTTGTTGGTTTGTTGGTTTGTTGGTTTGTTGGTTTGTTGGTTTGTTGGTTTGTTGGTTTGTTGGTTTGTTGGTTTGTTGGTTTGTTGGTTTGTTCGTTTGTTGGTTTGTTGGTCTGTTGGTTTGTTGGATTGCTGGTTTGTTGGTTTGTTCGTTTGTTCGTTTGTTGTTTGTTGGTTTGTTGGTTTCTTGGTTTGTAAGTTTGTTGGTTTGTTGGTTTGGTGGTTTGTTGGTTTGTTCGTTTGTTGGTTTGTTGGTTTGTTCCTTTGTTGGTTTGTTGGTTTGTTGGTTTGTTGGTTTGTTGGTTTGTTGGTTTGTTGGTTTGTTGGTTTGTTGGTTTGTTGGCTTATTGGTTTATTGGTTTGTTGGTTTGTTGGTTTGTTGGTTTGTTGGTTTGTTGGTTTGTTGGTTTGTTGGTTTGTTGGTGTGTTGGTTTGTTGGTTGTTGTTTTGTTGGTTTGTTGGTTTGTTCGTTTGATAGTTTTTTGTTTTGTTGGTTTGTTGGTTTGTTGGTTTGTTGGTTTGTTGACTTGTTGGTTTATTGGTTTGTTGGTTTGTTGTTTTGTTGGTTTGTTGGTTTGTTGGTTTGTTGGTTTGTTGGTTTGTTGGTTTGTTGGTTTGTTGGTTTGTTGGTTGTTGTTTTGTTGGTTTGTTGCTTTGTTTGCTTGTTGGTTTGTTGGTTTGTTGGTTTGTTCGTTTGTTGCTTTGTTGGTTTGTTGGTTTGTTCGTTTGTTGGCTTGTTGGTTTGTGGGTTTGTTGGTTTGTTGGTTTGATCGTTTGTTGGTTTCTTGGCTTGTTGGTTTGTTGGTTTGTTGGTTTATTGGTTTGTTGGTTTATTTGTTTGTTGTTCTGTTGGTTTGTTGGTTTGTTGGTTTGTTGGTTTGTTGCTTTATTGGTTTGCTGATTTGCTGGTTTGCTGGTTTGTTGGTTTGTTGGTTTGTTCGTTTGTTGGTTTGTTGGTTTGTTGGTTTGTTGGTTTGTTGGTTTGTTGGTTTTTTGGTTTGTTGGTTTGTTGGTTTGTTGGTTTGTTTGTTTGTTGGTTTGTTGGTTTGTTGGTTTGTTTGTTTGTTGGTTTGTTGGTTTGTTGGTTTGTTGGTTTGTTGGTTTGTTGGTTTGTTGGTTTGTTGGTTTGTTGGTTTGTTGGTTTGTTGGTTTGTTGGTTTGTTGGTTTGTTGGTTTGTTGGTTTGTTCGTTTGTTGGTTTGTTGGTTTGTTGGTTTGTTAGTTTGTTGGTTTGTTGGTTTGTTGGTTTGTTGGTTTGTTGGTTTCATGGTTTATTGGTTTGTTGGTTTATTTATTTGTTTGTTTGTTGGTTTGTTGGTTTGTTGGTTTGTTGGTTCATTGGTTTATTGGTTTGCTGGTTTGCTGTTTTGCTGGTTTGTTGGTTTGTTGGTTTGTTCGTTTGTTGGTTTGTTGGTTTGTTGGTTTGTTGGTTTGTTGGTTTGTTGGTTTGTTCGTTTGTTTGTTTGTTCGTTTGTTGGTTTGTTGGTTTGTTTGTTTGTTGGTTTGTTGGTTTGTTGGTTTGTTCGTTTGTTGGTTTGTTGGTTTGTTGGTTTGCTGGTTTGTTGGTTTGTTGGTTTGTTGGTTTGTTGGTTTGTTGGTTTGTTGGTTTGTTGGTTTCATGGTTTCTTGGTTTGTTGGTTTGTTGGTTTGTTGGTTTGTTGGTTTGTTGGTTTGTTGGTTTGTTGGTTTGTTGGTTTGTTGGTTTGTTGGTTTGTTGGTTTGTTGGTTTGTTGGTTTGTTGGTTTGTTGGTTTGTTGGTTTGTTGGTTTGTTGGTTTGTTGGTTTGTTGGTTTCTTGGTTTGTTAGATTGTTGGTTTGTTGGATTATTGGTTTGTTGGTTTGTTGTTTTGTTGGCTTGTTGGCTTTTTGTTTTTTTGGTTTGTTCGTTAGTTGGTTTGTTGGTTTGTTGGTTTGTTGGTCTATTGGTTTGTTGGTTTGTTGGTTTATTCGTTTGTTGGTTTGTTGGTTTGTTGGTTTGTTCGTTTGCTGGTTTGTTGGTTTGTTGGTTTGTTGGTTTGTTGGTTTGTTGGTTTGTTGATTTGTTGGTTTGTTCGTTTGTTGGTTTGTTGGCTTGTTGGTTTATTGGTTAATTGGTTTGTTGGTTTGTATGTTTGTTGGTTTGTATGTTTGTTAGTTTGTTGGATTGTTGGTTTGTTGGTTTGTTGGTTTGTTGGTTTGTTGGTTTGTTGGTTTGTTCGTTTGTTGGTTTGTTGGTTTGTTGGTTTGTTGGTTTGTTGGTTTGTTGGTTTGTTGGTTTGTTGGTTTGTTGGTTTGTTGGTTTGTTGGTTTGTTGGTTTGTTGGTTTGTTGGTTTGTTGGTTTGTTGGTTTGTTGGTTTGTTGGTTTGTTGGTTTGTTGGTTTGTTGGTTTGTTGGTTTGTTGGTTTGTTGGTTTGTTGGTTTGTTGGTTTGTTGGTTTGTTGGTTTGTTGGTTTGTTGGTTTGTTGGTTTGTGGTTTGTTGGTTTGTTGGTTTGTTGGTTTGTTGGTTTGTTCGTTTGTTGGTTTGTTGGCTTGCTGGTTTGCTGGTTTGTTGGTTTGTTGGTTTGTTGGTTTATTCGTTTGTTGGTTTGTTGGTTTGTTGGTTTGTTCGTTTGCTGGTTTGTTGGTTTGTTGGTTTGTTGGTTTGTTGGTTTGTTGGTTTGTTGATTTGTTGGTTTGTTCGTTTGTTGGTTTGTTGGCTTGTTGGTTTATTGGTTAATTGGTTTGTTGGTTTGTATGTTTGTTGGTTTGTATGTTTGTTAGTTTGTTGGATTGTTGGTTTGTTGGTTTGTTGGTTTGTTGGTTTGTTGGTTTGTTGGTTTGTTCGTTTGTTGGTTTGTTGGTTTGTTGGTTTGTTGGTTTGTTGGTTTGTTGGTTTGTTGGTTTGTTGGTTTGTTGGTTTGTTGGTTTGTTGGTTTGTTGGTTTGTTGGTTTGTTGGTTTGTTGGTTTGTTGGTTTGTTGGTTTGTTGGTTTGTTGGTTTGTTGGTTTGTTGGTTTGTTGGTTTGTTGGTTTGTTGGTTTGTTGGTTTGTTGGTTTGTTGGTTTGTTGGTTTGTGGTTTGTTGGTTTGTTGGTTTGTTGGTTTGTTGGTTTGTTCGTTTGTTGGTTTGTTGGCTTGCTGGTTTGCTGGTTTGTTGGTTGGTTGGTTTGTTGGTTTGTTGGTTTGTTGGTTTTTTGGTTTGCTGTTTTGTTGGTTTGTTGGTTTGTTGGTTTGTTGGTTTGTTGGTTTGTTGGTTTGTTGGTTTGGTGGTTTGTTGGTTTGTTGGTTTGTTGGTTTGTTGGTTTGTTGGTTTGTTGGTTTGTTGGTTTGTTGGTTTGTTGGTTTGTTGGTTTGTTGGTTTGTTCGTTTGTTCGTTTGTTCGTTTGTTGGTTTATTGGTTTGTTGGTTTGTTGGTTTGTTGGTTTGTTGGTTTGTTGGTTTGTTGGTTTGTTGGTTTGTTGGTTTGTTGGTTTGTTGGTTTGTTGGTTTGTTGGTTTGTTGGTTTGTTGGTTTGTTGGTTTGTTGGTTTGTTGGTTTGTTGGTTTGTTGGTTTGTTGGTTTGTTGGTTTGTTGGTTTGTTGGTTTGTTGGTTTGTGGTTTGTTGGTTTTTTGGTTTGTTGGTTTGTTGGCTTGTTGGTTTGTTGGTTTGTTGGTTTGTTGGTTTGTTGGTTTTTTGGTTGGTTGGTTTGTTGGTTTTTTGGTTTGTTGGTTTGTTGGTTTGTTGGTTTGTTGGTTTGTTGGTTTGTTGGTTTGTTGGTTTGTTGGTTTGTTGGTTTGTTGGTTTGTTGGTTTGTTGGTTTGTTGGTTTGTTGGTTTGTTGGTTTGTTGGTTTGTTGGTTTGTTCGTTTGTTGGTTTGTTGGTCTGTTGGTTTGTTGGATTGCTGGTTTGTTGGTTTGTTCGTTTGTTCGTTTGTTGTTTGTTGGTTTGTTGGTTTCTTGGTTTGTAAGTTTGTTGGTTTGTTGGTTTGGTGGTTTGTTGGTTTGTTCGTTTGTTGGTTTGTTGGTTTGTTCCTTTGTTGGTTTGTTGGTTTGTTGGTTTGTTGGTTTGTTGGTTTGTTGGTTTGTTGGCTTATTGGTTTATTGGTTTGTTGGTTTGTTGGTTTGTTGGTGTGTTGGTTTGTTGGTTGTTGTTTTGTTGGTTTGTTGGTTTGTTCGTTTGATAGTTTTTTGTTTTGTTGGTTTGTTGGTTTGTTGGTTTGTTGGTTTGTTGACTTGTTGGTTTATTGGTTTGTTGGTTTGTTGTTTTGTTGGTTTGTTGGTTTGTTGGTTTGTTGGTTTGTTGGTTTGTTGGTTTGTTGGTTTGTTGGTTTGTTGGTTGTTGTTTTGTTGGTTTGTTGCTTTGTTTGCTTGTTGGTTTGTTGGTTTGTTGGTTTGTTCGTTTGTTGCTTTGTTGGTTTGTTGGTTTGTTCGTTTGTTGGCTTGTTGGTTTGTGGGTTTGTTGGTTTGTTGGTTTGATCGTTTGTTGGTTTCTTGGCTTGTTGGTTTGTTGGTTTGTTGGTTTATTGGTTTGTTGGTTTATTTGTTTGTTGTTCTGTTGGTTTGTTGGTTTGTTGGTTTGTTGGTTTGTTGCTTTATTGGTTTGCTGATTTGCTGGTTTGCTGGTTTGTTGGTTTGTTGGTTTGTTCGTTTGTTGGTTTGTTGGTTTGTTGGTTTGTTGGTTTGTTGGTTTGTTGGTTTTTTGGTTTGTTGGTTTGTTGGTTTGTTGGTTTGTTGGTTTGTTTGTTTGTTGGTTTGTTGGTTTGTTGGTTTGTTTGTTTGTTGGTTTGTTGGTTTGTTGGTTTGTTGGTTTGTTGGTTTGTTGGTTTGTTGGTTTGTTGGTTTGTTGGTTTGTTGGTTTGTTGGTTTGTTGGTTTGTTCGTTTGTTGGTTTGTTGGTTTGTTGGTTTGTTAGTTTGTTGGTTTGTTGGTTTGTTGGTTTGTTGGTTTGTTGGTTTCATGGTTTATTGGTTTGTTGGTTTATTTATTTGTTTGTTTGTTGGTTTGTTGGTTTGTTGGTTTGTTGGTTCATTGGTTTATTGGTTTGCTGGTTTGCTGTTTTGCTGGTTTGTTGGTTTGTTGGTTTCTTCGTTTGTTGGTTTGTTGGTTTGTTGGTTTGTTGGTTTGTTGGTTTGTTGGTTTGTTCGTTTGTTTGTTTGTTCGTTTGTTGGTTTGTTGGTTTGTTTGTTTGTTGGTTTGTTGGTTTGTTGGTTTGTTCGTTTGTTGGTTTGTTGGTTTGTTGGTTTGTTGGTTTGTTGGTTTGTTGGTTTGTTGGTTTGTTGGTTTGTTGGTTTCATGGTTTCTTGGTTTGTTGGTTTGTTGGTTTGTTGGTTTGTTGGTTTGTTGGTTTGTTGGTTTGTTGGTTTGTTGGTTTGTTGGTTTGTTGGTTTGTTGGTTTGTTGGTTTGTTGGTTTGTTGGTTTGTTGGTTTGTTGGTTTGTTGGTTTGTTGGTTTGTTGGTTTGTTGGTTTGTTGGTTTGTTGGTTTGTTGGTTTGTTGGTTTGTTGGTTTGTTAGTTTGTTGGTTTGTTGGTTTGTTGGTTTGTTGGTTTGTTGGTTTGTTGGTTTGTTCGTTTTTAGATTTTTTGATATGTTGGCTTGTTGGTTTGTTGGTTTGTTGGTTTGTTGGTTTGTTGGTTTGTTGGTTTGTTGGTTTGTTGGTTTGTTAGTTTGTTCGTTTGTTGGTTTGTTGGTTTGTTGGTTTGTTGGTTTGTTGGTTTGTTGGTTTGTTGGTGTGTTGGTTTGTTGGTTTGTTGGTTTGCTGGTTTGCTGGTTTGTTGGTTTGTTGGTTTGTTCGTTTGTTGGTTTCTTGGCTTGTTCGTTTGTTGGTTTCTTGGCTTGTTGGTTTGTTGGTTTGTTGGTTTATTGGTTTGTTGGTTTATTTATTTGTTGGTTTGTTGGTTTGTTGGTTTATTGGTTTGTTGGTTTGTTGGTTTGCTGGTTTGCTGGTTTGTTGGTTTGTTGGTTTCTTGGTTTGTTGGTTTGTTGGTTTGTTGGTTTTTTGGTTTGTTGGTTTGTTGGTTTGTTCGTTTGTTGGTTTGTTGGCTTGTTGGTTTGTTGGTCTATTGGTTTGTTGGTTTGTTGGTATGTTCGTTTGTTGGTTTGTTGGTTTGTTGGTTTATAGGTTTGTTGATTTCTTGGTTTCTTGGTTTGTTGGATTGTTGGTTTGTTGGTTTGTTGGTTTGTTGGTTTGCTGGATTGTTGGCTTTTTGGTTTGTTGGATTGTTCGTTTGTTGGTTTGTTGGCTTGTTGGTTTGTTGGTTTATTGGTTTGTTGGTTTGTTGGTTTGTTCGTGTGTTCGTTTGTTGGTTTGTTGGTTTGTTGGCTTGTTGGTTTGTTGGTCTATTGGTTTGTTGGTTTGTTGGTTTGTTCGTTTGTTGGTTTGTTGGTTTGTTGGTTTGTTGGCTTGTTGGTTTGTTGGTCTATTGGTTTGTTGGTGTGTTGATTTGTTCGTTTGTTGGTTTGTTGGTTTGTTGGTTTGTTGGTTTGTTGGTTTGTTGGTTTGTTGGTTTTTTGGTTTTTTGGTTTGTTGGTTTGTTGGTTTGTTGGTTTGTTGGTTTGTTGGTTTGTTCGTTTGTTGGTTTGTTGGCTTATTGGTTTATTGGTTTGTCGGTTTGTTGGTTTGTTCGTTTGTTGGTTTGTTGGTTTGTTGGTTTGTTGGTTTGATGGTTTGTTCGTTTGTTGGTTTGTTGGTTTGTTGGTTTGTTGCTTTGTTGGTTTGTTGGTTTGTTGGTTTGTTGGTTTGTTGGTTTGTTGGTTTGTTGTTTTGTTGGTTTGTTGGTTTGTTGGTTTGTTGGTTTGTTGGTTTGTTGGTTTGTCGGCTTGTTGGTTTGTTGGTTTGTTGGTTTGTTGGTTTGTTGGTTTGTTGGTTTGTTGGTTTGTTGGTTTGTTGGTTTGTTGGTTTGTTGGTTTGTTGTTTTGTTGGTTTGTTTTTTTATTGGTTTGTTGGTTTGTTGGTTTGTTGGTTTGGTCGTTTGTTGGTTTGTTGGTTTGTTGGCTTGTTAGTTTGTTGGTTTGTTGGTTTGTTGGTTTGTTGGTTTGTTGGTTTGTTGGTTTGTTGGTTTGTTGGTTTGTTGGTTTGTTGGTTTGTTGGTTTGTTGGTTTGTCGGTTTGTCGGTTTGTTCGTTTGTTGGTTTGTCGGTTTGTTGGTTTGTTGGTTTATTGGTTTGCTGGTTTGTTGGTTTGTTGGTTTGTTGGTTTGTTGGTTTGCTGGTTTGTTCGTTTGTTGGTTTGTTGGTTTGTTGGTTTGTTGGCTTGTTGGTTTGTTGGTTTGTTGGTTTGTTGGTTTGTTGGCTTTTTGGTTTGTTGGTTTGTTCGTTTGTTGGTTTGTTGGTTTGTTGGTTTGTTGGTCTATTGGTTTGTTGGTTTGTTGGTTTATTCGTTTGTTGGTTTGTTGGTTTGTTGGTTTGTTCGTTTGCTGGTTTGTTGGTTTGTTGGTTTGTTGGTTTGTTGATTTGTTGGTTTGTTCGTTTGTTGGTTTGTTGGCTTGTTGGTTTATTGGTTTATTGGTTTGTTGGTTTGTTGGTTTGTTGGTTTGTTGGTTTGTTGGTTTGTTGGTTTGTTGGTTAGTTAGTTTGTTCGTTTGTTGGTTAGTTGGTTTGTTGGTTTGTTGGTTTGTTGGTTTGTTGGTATGTTGGTTTGTTGGTTTGTTGGTTTGTTGGTTTGTTGGTTTGTCGAATTGTTGGTTTGTTGGTTTATTGGTTTGTTGGCTTGTTGGTTTGTTGGTTTGTTGGTTTGTTGGTTTGTTGGTTTCTTGGTTTGTTGGTTTCTTGGTTTGTTAGATTGTTGGTTTGTTGGATTATTGGTTTGTTGGTTTGTTGTTTTGTTGGCTTTTTGGATTTTTGGTTTGTTGGTTTGTTCGTTAGTTGGTTTGTTGGTTTGTTGGTTTGTTGGTCTATTGGTTTGTTGGTTTGTTGGTTTATTCGTTTGTTGGTTTGTTGGTTTGTTGGTTTGTTCGTTTGCTGGTTTGTTGGTTTGTTGGTTTGTTGGTTTGTTGGTTTGTTGATTTGTTGGTTTGTTCGTTTGTTGGTTTGTTGGCTTGTTGGTTTATTGGTTAATTGGTTTGTTGGTTTGTATGTTTGTTGGTTTGTTGGTTTGTATGTTTGTTGGTTTGTTGGATTGTTGGTTTGTTGGTTTGTTCGTTTTTTGGTTTGTTGGCTTGTTGGCTTGTTGGTTTGTTGGTTTGTTGGTTTGTAGGTTTGTTGGTTTGTTGGTTTGTTGCTTTGTTGCTTTGTTGATTTCTTGGTTTCTTGGTTTGTTGGATTGTTGGTTTGTTGGTTTGTTGGTTTGTTGGATTGTTGGCTTTTTGGTTTGTTGGATTGTTCGTTTGTTGGTTTGTTGGCTTGTTGGTTTGTTGGTTTATTGGTTTGTTGGTTTGTTGGTTTGTTCGTGTGTTCGTTTGTTGGTTTGTTGGTTTGTTGGTTTGTTGGTTTGTTGGTTTGTTGGTTTGTTGGTTTTTTCGTTTGTTGGTTTGTTGGTTTGTTGGTTTATTGGTTTGTTCGTTTGTTGGTTTGTTGGCTTGTTGGTTTGTTGGTTTGTTGGGTTGTTGGTTTGTTGGTTTGTAAGTTTGTTGGTTTGTTGGTTTGTTGGTTTGTTGGTTTGTTGGTTTGTTGGTTTGTTCGTTTGTTCGTTTGTTCGTTTGTTCGTTTGTTGGTTTGTTGGTTTGTTGGTTTGTTGGTTTGTTGGTTTGTTGGTTTGTTGGTTTGTTGGTTTGTTGGTTTGTTGGTTTGTTGGTTTGTTGGTTTGTTGGTTTGTTGGTTTGTTGGTTTGTTGGTTTGTTGGTTTGTTGGTTTGTTGGTTTGTTGGTTTGTTGGTTTGTTGGTTTGTTGGTTTGTTGGTTTGTGGTTTGTTGGTTTGTTGGTTTGTTGGTTTGTTGGTTTGTTGGTTTGTTGGTTTGTTCGTTTGTTGGTTTGTTGGCTTGTTGGTTTGTTGGTTTGTTGGTTTGTTGGTTTGTTGGTTTGTTGGTTTGTTGGTTTGTTGGTTTGTTGGTTTGTTGGTTTGTTGGTTTGTTGGTTTGTTGGTTTGTTGGTTTGTTGGTTTGTTGGTTTGTTGGTTTGTTGGTTTGTTGGTTTGTTGGTTTGTTGGTTTGTTGGTTTGTTGGTTTGTTGGTTTGTTGGTTTGTTCGTTTGTTGGTTTGTTGGTCTGTTGGTTTGTTGGATTGCTGGTTTGTTGGTTTGTTCGTTTGTTCGTTTGTTGTTTGTTGGTTTGTTGGTTTCTTGGTTTGTAAGTTTGTTGGTTTGTTGGTTTGTTGGTTTGTTGGTTTGTTGGTTTGTTCGTTTGTTGGTTTGTTGGTTTGTTGGTTTGTTGGTTTGTTGGTTTGTTGATTTGTTGGTTTGTTGGTTTGTTGGTTTGTTGGTTTCTTGGCTTGTTGGTTTATTGGTTTGTTGGTTTGTTGGTTTGTTGGTTTGTTGGTTTGTTGGTTTGTTGGTCTGTTGGTTTGTTGGTATGTTGGTTTGTTGGTTGTTGTTTTGTTGGTTTGTTGGTTTGTTCGTTTGATAGTTTTTTGTTTTGTTGGTTTGTTGGTTTGTTGGTTTGTTGGTTTGTTGACTTGTTGGTTTATTGGTTTGTTGGTTTGTTGTTTTGTTGGTTTGTTGGTTTGTTGGTTTGTTGGTTTGTTGGTTTGTTGGTTTGTTGGTTTGTTGGTTTGTTGGTTTGTTGGTTGTTGTTTTGTTGGTTTGTTGGTTTGTTTGCTTGTTGGTTTGTTGGTTTGTTGGTTTGTTCGTTTGTTGCTTTGTTGGTTTGTTGGTTTGTTCGTTTGTTGGCTTGTTGGTTTGTGGGTTTGTTGGTTTGTTGGTTTGATCGTTTGTTGGTTTCTTGGCTCGTTGGTTTGTTGGTTTGTTGGTTTATTGGTTTGTTGGTTTATTTGTTTGTTGTTCTGTTGGTTTGTTGGTTTGTTGGTTTGTTGGTTTGTTGCTTTATTGGTTTGCTGGTTTGCTGGTTTGCTGCTTTGTTGGTTTGTTGGTTTGTTCGTTTGTTTGTTTGTTGGTTTGTTGGTTTGTTGGTTTGTTGGTTTGTTGGTTTTTTGGTTTGTTGGTTTGTTGGTTTGTTTGTTTGTTTGTTTGTTGGTTTGTTGGTTTGTTGGTTTGTTTGTTTGTACGCTTGTTGGTTTGTTGGTTTGTTGGTTTGTTGGTTTGTTAGTTTGTTGGTTTGTTGGTTTGTTCGTTTGTTGGTTTGTTGGTTTGTTGGTTTGTTAGTTTGTTGGTTTGTTGGTTTGTTGGTTTGTTGGTTTGTTGGTTTGTTGGTTTCATGGTTTATTGGTTTGTTGGTTTATTTATTTGTTTGTTTGTTGGTTTGTTGGTTTGTTGGTTTGTTGGTTCGTTGGTTTATTGGCTTGCTGGTTTGCTGTTTTGCTGGTTTGTTGGTTTGTTGGTTTGTTCGTTTGTTGGTTTGTTGGTTTGTTAGTTTGTTGGTTTGTTGGTTTGTTGGTTTGTTGGTTTGTTGGTTTGTTGGTTTGTTCGTTTGTTTGTTTGTTCGTTTGTTGGTTTGTTGGTTTGTTTGTTTGTTGGTTTGTTGGTTTGTTGGTTTGTTCGTTTGTTGGTTTGTTGGTTTGTTGGTTTGTTGGTTTGTTGGTTTGTTGGTTTGTTGGTTTGTTGGTTTCATGGTTTCTTGGTTTCTTGGTTTGTTGGTTTGTTGGTTTGTTGGTTTGTTGGTTTGTTGGTTTGTTGGTTTGTTGGTTTGTTGGTTTGTTGGTTTGTTGGTTTGTTGGTTTGTTGGTTTGTTGGTTTGTTGGTTTGTTGGTTTGTTGGTTTGTTGGTTTGCTGGTTTGTTGGTTTGTTGGTTTGTTGGTTTGTTGGTTTGTTGGTTTGTTGGTTTGTTGGTTTGTTGGTTTGTTGGTTTGTTGGTTTGCTGGTTTGTTGGTTTGTTGGTTTGTTGGTTTGTTCGTTTGTAGGTTTTTTGATTTGTTGGCTTGTTGGCTTGTTGGTTTGTTGGTTTGTTGGTTTGTTGGTTTGTTGGTTTGTTGGTTTGTTGGTTTGTTCGTTTGTTGGTTTGTTGGTTTGTTGGTTTGTTGGTTTGTTGGTTTGTTGGTTTGTTGGTTTGTTGGTGTGTTGGTTTGTTGGTTTGTTGGTTTGCTGGTTTGCTGGTTTGTTGGTTTGTTGGTTTGTTCGTTTGTTGGATTCTTGGCTTGTTGGTTTGTTGGCTTGTTGGTTTGTTGGTTTGTTGGTTTATTGGTTTGTTGGTTTATTTATTTGTTGGTTTGTTGGTTTGTTGGTTTGTTGGTTTGTTGGTTTGCCGGTTTGCTGGTTTGTTGGTTTGTTGGTTTCTTGGTTTGTTGGTTTGTTGGTTTGTTGGTTTTTTGGTTTGTTGGTTTGTTGGTTTGTTGATTTGATGGTTTGTTGGTTTGTTGGTTTGTTGGTTTGTTGGTTTGTTGGTTTGCTGGTTTGTTGGTTTGTTGGTTTGTTGGTTTCTTGGTTTGTTGGTTTGTTGGTTTGTTGGTTTGTTTGTTTGTTGGTTTGTTGGTTTGTTGGTTTGTTGGTTTGTTGGTTTGTTGGTTTGTTGGTTTGTTGGTTTGTTGGTTTGTTGGCTTGTTGGTTTGTTGGTTTGTTGGTTTGTTGGTTTGTTGGTTTGTTGGTTTGTTGCTTTGTTGGCTTGTTGGTTTGTTGGTTTGTTGGTTTGTTGGTTTGTTGGTTTATAGGTTCGTTGGTTTGTTGGTTTGTTGGTTTGTTGGTTTGTTGGTTTGTTCGTTTGTTGGTTTGTTGGCCTGTTGGTTTGTTGGATTGCTGGTTTGTTGGTTTGTTCGTTTGTTCGTTTGTTGTTTGTTGGTTTGTTGGTTTCTTGGTTTGTTGGTTTGTAAGTTTGTTGGTTTGTTGGTTTGTTGGTTTGTTGGTTTGTTGGTTTGTTGGTTTGTTCGTTTGTTGGTTTGTTGGTTTGTTGGTTTGTTGGTTTGTTGGTTTGTTGGTTTGTTGGTTTTTTCGTTTGTTGGTTTGTTGGTTTGTAGGTTTGTTGTTTTGTTTGTTTGTTGGTTTGTTCGTTTGATAGTTTGTTGGTTTGTTGGTTTGTTGGTTTGTTGGTTTGTTGGTTTGTTGGTTTCTTGGCTTGTTGGCTTATTGGTTTGTTGGTTTGTTGGTTTGTTGGTTTGTTGGTTTGTTGGTGTGTTGGTTTGTTGGTGTGTTGGTTTGTTGGTTGTTGTTTTGTTGGTTTGTTGGTTTGTTCGTTTGATAGTTTTTTGTTTTGTTGGTTTGTTGGTTTGTTGGTTTGTTGGTTTGTTGCTTTGTTGGTTTGTTGGTTTGTTCGTTTGTTGCTTTGTTGGTTTGTTGGTTTGTTCGTTTGTTGGCTTGTTGGTTTGTTGGTTTGCTGGTTTGTTGGTTTGATCGTTTGTTGGTTTCTTGGCTTGTTGGTTTGTTGGTTTGTTGGTTTATTGGTTTGTTGGTTTATTTGTTTGTTGTTCTGTTGGTTTGTTGGTTTGTTGGTTTGTTGGTTTGTTGGTTTATTGGTTTGCTGGTTTGCTGGTTTGCTGGTTTGTTGGTTTGTTGGTTTGTTCGTTTGTTGGTTTGTTGGTTTGTTGGTTTGTTGGTTTGTTGGTTTTTTGGTTTGTTGGTTTGTTGGTTTGTTGGTTTGTTGGTTTGTTTGTTTGTTGGTTTGTTGGTTTGTTGGTTTGTTTGTTTGTTGGTTTGTTGGTTTGTTGGTTTGTTGGTTTTTTGGTTTGTTGGTTTGTTGGTTTGTTGGTTTGTTGGTTTGTTCGTTTGTTGGTTTGTTGGTTTGTTGGTTTGTTAGTTTGTTAGTTTGTTGGTTTGTTGGTTTGTTGGTTTGTTGGTTGGTTGGTTTCATGGTTTATTGGTTTGTTGGTTTATTTATTTGTTTGTTTGTTGGTTTGTTGGTTTGTTGGTTTGTTGGTTCGTTGGTTTATTGGTTTGCTGGTTTGCTGGTTTGCTGGTTTGTTGGTTTGTTGGTTTGTTGGTTTGTTGGTTTGTTGGTTTGTTGGTTTGTTGGTTTGTTGGTTTGTTGGTTTCATGGTTTCTTGGTTTCTTGGTTTCTTGGTTTCTTGGTTTCTTGGTTTCTTGGTTTCTTGGTTTGTTGGTTTGTTGGTTTGTTGGTTTGTTGGTTTGTTGGTTTGTTGGTTTGTTGGTTTGTTGGTTTGTTGGTTTGTTGGTTTGTTGGTTTGTTGGTTTGTTGGTTTGTTGGTTTGTTGGTTTGTTGGTTTGTGGGTTTGTTGGTTTGTTGGTTTGTTGGTTTGTTGGTTTGTTCGTTTGTAGGTTTTTTGATTTGTTGGCTTGTTGGTTTGTTGGTTTGTTGGTTTGTTAGTTTGTTGGTTTGTTGGTTTGTTCGTTTCTTGGTTTGTTGGTTTGTTGGTTTGTTGGTTTGTTGGTTTGTTGGTTTGTTGGTTTGTTCCTGTGTTGGTTTGTTGGTTTGCTGGTTTGCTGGTTTGTTGGTTTGTTGGTTTGTTCGTTTGTTGGTTTCTTGGCTTGTTGGTTTGTTGGTTTGTTGGTTTATTGGTTTGTTGGTTTATTTATTTGTTGGTTTGTTGGTTTGTTGGTTTGTTGGTTTGTTGGTTTATTGGTTTGTTGGTTTGCTGGTTTGCTGGTTTGTTGGTTTGTTGGTTTGTTGGTTTGTTGGTTTGTTGGTTTGTTGGTTTGTTGGTTTTTTGGTTTGTTGGTTTGTTGGTTTGTTGGTTTGATGGTTTGTTGGTTTGTTGGTTTGTTGGTTTGTTGGTTTGTTGGTTTGTTGGTTTGTTGGTTTATTGTTTTGTTTGTTTGTTGGTTTGTTCGTTTGATAGTTTGTTGGTTTGTTGGTTTGTTGGTTTGTTGGTTTGTTGGTTTGTTGGTTTGTTGGTTTGTTGGTTTGTTGGTTTGTTGGTTTCTTGGCTTGTTGGTTTATTGGTTTGTTGGTTTGTTGGTTTCTTGGTTTGTTGGTTTGTTAGTTTGTTGGTTTGTTAGTGTGTTGGTTTGTTGGTTTGTTGGTTTCTTGGCTTGTTGGCTTATTGGTTTGTTGGTTTGTTGGTTTGTTGGTTTGTTGGTTTGTTGGTTTGTTGGTGTGTTGGTTTGTTGGTGTGTTGGTTTGTTGGTTGTTGTTTTGTTGGTTTGTTGGTTTGTTCGTTTGATAGTTTTTTGTTTTGTTGGTTTGTTGGTTTGTTGGTTTGTTGGTTTGTTGCTTTGTTGGTTTGTTGGTTTGTTCGTTTGTTGCTTTGTTGGTTTGTTGGTTTGTTCGTTTGTTGGCTTGTTGGTTTGTTGGTTTGCTGGTTTGTTGGTTTGATCGTTTGTTGGTTTCTTGGCTTGTTGGTTTGTTGGTTTGTTGGTTTATTGGTTTGTTGGTTTATTTGTTTGTTGTTCTGTTGGTTTGTTGGTTTGTTGGTTTGTTGGTATGTTGGCTTATTGGTTTGCTGGTTTGCTGGTTTGCTGGTTTTTTTGGTTTGTTGGTTTGTTCGTTTGTTGGTTTGTTGGTTTGTTGGTTTGTTGGTTTGTTGGTTTTTTGGTTTGTTGGTTTGTTGGTTTGTTGGTTTGTTTGTTTGTTGGTTTGTTGGTTTGTTGGTTTGTTTGTTTGTTGGTTTGTTGGTTTGTTGGTTTGTTGGTTTTTTGGTTTGTTGGTTTGTTGGTTTGTTGGTTTGTTCGTTTGTTGGTTTGTTGGTTTGTTGGTTTGTTGGTTTGTTAGTTTGTTAGTTTGTTGGTTTGTTGGTTTGTTGGTTTGTTGGTTGGTTGGTTTCATGGTTTATTGGTTTGTTGGTTTATTTATTTGTTTGTTTGTTGGTTTGTTGGTTTGTTGGTTTGTTGGTTCGTTGGTTTATTGGTTTGCTGGTTTGCTGGTTTGCTGGTTTGCTGGTTTGTTGGTTTGTTGGTTTGTTGGTTTGTTGGTTTGTTGGTTTGTTGGTTTGTTGGTTTGTTGGTTTGTTGGTTTCATAGTTTCTTGGTTTCTTGGTTTCTTGGTTTCTAGGTTTCTTGGTTTGTTGGTTTGTTGGTTTGTTGGTTTGTTGGTTTGTTGGTTTGTTGGTTTGTTGGTTTGTTGGTTTGTTGGTTTGTTGGTTTGTTGGTTTGTTGGTTTGTTGGTTTGTTGGTTTGTTGGTTTGTTGGTTTGTTGGTTTGTTGGTTTGTTGGTTTGTTGGTTTGTGGGTTTGTTGGTTTGTTGGTTTGTTGGTTTGTTGGTTTGTTCGTTTGTAGGTTTTTTGATTTGTTGGCTTGTTGGTTTGTTGGTTTGTTGGTTTGTTGGTTTGTTGGTTTGTTGGTTTGTTCGTTTGTTCGTTTGTTGGTTTGTTGGTTTGTTGGTTTGTTGGTTTGTTGGTTTGTTGGTTTGTTGGTTTGTTGGTTTGTTGCTGTGTTGGTTTGTTGGTTTGTTGGTTTGCTGGTTTGCTGGTTTGTTGGTTTGTTGGTTTGTTCGTTTGTTGGTTTCTTGGCTTGTTGGTTTGTTGGTTTGTTGGTTTATTGGTTTGTTGGTTTATTTATTTGTTGGTTTGTTGGTTTGTTGGTTTGTTGGTTTGTTGGTTTATTAGTTTGTTGGTTTGCTGGTTTGCTGGTTTGTTGGTTTGTTGGTTTGTTGGTTTGTTGGTTTGTTGGTTTGTTGGTTTGTTGGTTTGTTGGTTTTTTGGTTTGTTGGTTTGTTGGTTTGTTGGTTTGATGGTTTGTTGGTTTGTTGGTTTGTTGGTTTGTTGGTTTGTTGGTTTGTTGGTTTATTGTTTTGTTTGTTTGTTGGTTTGTTCGTTTGATAGTTTGTTGGTTTGTTGGTTTGTTGGTTTGTTGGTTTGTTGGTTTGTTGGTTTGTTGGTTTGTTGGTTTGTTGGTTTATTGGTTTGTTGGTTTCTTGGCTTGTTGGTTTATTGGTTTGTTGGTTTGTTGGTTTCTTGGTTTGTTGGTTTGTTGGTTTGTTGGTTTGTTGGTTTGTTAGTGTGTTGGTTTGTTGGTTGTTGTTTTGTTGGTTTGTTGGTTTGTTTGTTTGATAGTTTTTTGTTTTGTTGGTTTGTTGGTTTGTTGGTTTGTTGGTTTGTTGACTTGTTGGTTTATTGGTTTGTTGGTTTGTTGTTTTGTTGGTTTGTTGGTTTGTTGGTTTGTTGTTTGTTGTTTTGTTGGTTTGTTGGTTTGTTTGCTTGTTGGTTTGTTGGTTTGTTGGTTTGTTGGTTTGATCGTTTGTTGGTTTCTTGGCTTGTTGGTTTGTTGGTTTGTTGGTTTATTGGTTTGTTGGTTTATTTGTTTGTTGTTCTGTTGGTTTGTTGGTTTGTTGGTTTGTTGGTTTGTTGGTTTATTGGTTTGCTGGTTTGCTGGTTTGCTGGTTTGTTGGTTTGTTGGTTTTGTTTGTTTGTTGGTTTGTTGGTTTGTTGGTTTGTTGGTTTGTTGGTTTGTTGGTTTTTTGGTTTGTTGGTTTGTTGGTTTGTTGGTTTGTTTGTTTGTTGGTTTGTTGGTTTGTTGGTTTGTTTGTTTGTTGGTTTGTTGGTTTGTTGGTTTGTTGGTTTGTTGGTTTGTTGGTTTGTTGGTTTGTTGGTTTGTTGGTTTGTTGGTTTGTTGGTTTGTTGGTTTGTTAGTTTGTTGGTTTGTTGGTTTGTTGGTTTGTTGGTTGGTTGGTTTCATGGTTTATTGGTTTGTTGGTTTATTTATTTGTTTGTTTGTTGGTCTGTTGGTTTGTTGGTTTGTTGGTCCGTTGGTTTATTGGTTTGCTGGTTTGCTGGTTTGCTTGTTTGTTGGTTTGTTGGTTTGTTGGTTTGTTGGTTTGTTGGTTTGTTGGTTTGTTGGTTTGTTGGTTTGTTGGTTTGTTGGTTTGTTGGTTTGTTGGTTTCATGGTTTCTTTTTTTCTTGGTTTGTTGGTTTGTTGGTTTGTTGGTTTGTTGGTTTGTTGGTTTGTTGGTTTGTTGGTTTGTTGGTTTGTTGGTTTGTTGGTTTGTTGGTTTGTTGGTTTGTTGGTTTGTTGGTTTGTTGGTTTGTTGGTCTGTTGGTTTGTTCGTTTGTAGGTTTTTTGATTTGTTGGTTTGTTGGTTTGTTGGTTTGTTGGTTGTTGTTTTGTTGGTTTGTTGGTTTGTTTGCTTGTTGGTTTGTTGGTTTGTTGGTTTGTTCGTTTGTTGCTTTGTTGGTTTGTTGGTTTGTTCGTTTGTTGGCTTGTTGGTTTGTTGGTTTGCTGGTTTGTTGGTTTGATCGTTTGTTGGTTTCTTGGCTTGTTGGTTTGTTAGTTTGTTGGTTTATTGGTTTGTTGGTTTATTTGTTTGTTGTTCTGTTGGCTTGTTGGTTTATTGGTTTGTTGGTTTGTTGGTTTGTTGGTTTGTTGGTTTGTTGGTTTTTTGGTTTGTTGGTTTGTTGGTTTGTTGGTTTGTTTGTTTGTTGGTTTGTTGGTTTGTTGGTTTGTTGGTTTTTTGGTTTGTTGGTTTGTTGGTTTGTTGGTTTTTTGGTTTGTTGGTTTGTTGGTTTGTTGGTTTGTTCGTTTGTTGGTTTGTTGGTTTGTTGGTTTGTTAGTTTGTTAGTTTGTTGGTTTGTTGGTTTGTTGGTTTGTTGGTTGGTTGGTTTCATGGTTTATTGGTTTGTTGGTTTATTTATTTGTTTGTTTGTTGGTTTGTTGGTTTGTTGGTTTGTTGGTTCGTTGGTTTATTGGTTTGCTGGTTTGCTGGTTTGTTGGTTTGTTGGTTTGTTGGTTTGTTGGTTTGTTGGTTTGTTGGTTTGTTGGTTTGTTGGTTTGTTGGTTTGTTGGTTTCATGGTTTCTTGGTTTCTTGGTTTCTTGGTTTGTTGGTTTGTTGGTTTGTTGGTTTGTTGGTTTGTTGGTTTGTTGGTTTGTTGGTTTGTTGGTTTGTTGGTTTGTTGGTTTGTTGGTTTGTTGGTTTGTTGGTTTGTTGGTTTGTTGGTTTGTTGGTTTGTTGGTTTGTGGGTTTGTTGGTTTGTTGGTTTGTTGGTTTGTTGGTTTGTTGGTTTGTTCGTTTGTAGGTTTTTTGATTTGTTGGCTTGTTGGTTTGTTGGTTTGTTGGTTTGTTGGTTTGTTGGTTTGTTGGTTTGTTGGTTTGTTCGTTTGTTGGTTTGTTGGTTTGTTGGTTTGTTGGTTTGTTGGTTTGTTGGTTTGTTGGTTTGTTGCTGTGTTGGTTTGTTGGTTTGTTGGTTTGCTGGTTTGCTGGTTTGTTGGTTTGTTGGTTTGTTCGTTTGTTGGTTTCTTGGCTTGTTGGTTTGTTGGTTTGTTGGTTTATTGGTTTGTTGGTTTATTTATTTGTTGGTTTGTTGGTTTGTTGGTTTGTTGGTTTGTTGGTTTGTTGGTTTATTGGTTTGTTGGTTTGCTGGTTTGCTGGTTTGTTGGTTTGTTGGTTTGTTGGTTTGTTGGTTTGTTGGTTTGTTGGTTTGTTGGTTTTTTGGTTTGTTGGTTTGTTGGTTTGTTGGTTTGATGGTTTGTTGGTTTGTTGGTTTGTTGGTTTGTTGGTTTGTTGGTTTGTTGGTTTATTGTTTTGTTTGTTTGTTGGTTTGTTCGTTTGATAGTTTGTTGGTTTGTTGGTTTGTTGGTTTGTTGGTTTGTTGGTTTGTTGGTTTGTTGGTTTGTTGGTTTGTTGGTATGTTGGTTTCTTGGCTTGTTGGTTTATTGGTTTGTTGGTTTGTTGGTTTCTTGGTTTGTTGGTTTGTTGGTTTGTTGGTTTGTTGGTGTGTTGGTTTGTTGGTTGTTGTTTTGTTGGTTTGTTGGTTTGTTCGTTTGATAGTTTTTTGTTTTGTTGGTTTGTTGGTTTGTTGGTTTGTTGGTTTATTGACTTGTTGGTTTATTGGTTTGTTGGTTTGTTGTTTTGTTGGTTTGTTGGTTTGTTGGTTTGTTGGTTGTTGTTTTGTTGGTTTGTTGGTTTGTTTGCTTGTTGGTTTGTTGGTTTGTTGGTTTATTGGTTTGTTAGTTTATTTGTTTGTTGTTCTGTTGGTTTGTTGGTTTGTTGGTTTGTTGGTTTGTTGGTTTATTGGTTTGCTGGTTTGCTGGTTTGCTGGTTTGCTGGTTTGTTGGTTTGTTGGTTTGTTTGTTTGTTGGTTTGTTGGTTTGTTGGTTTGTTGGTTTGTTGGTTTGTTGGTTTGTTGGTTTGTTGGTTTTTTGGTTTGTTGGTTTGTTGGTTTGTTGGTTTGTTGGTTTGTTGGTTTGTTAGTTTGTTGGTTTGTTGGTTTGTTGGTTTGTTGGTTGGTTGGTTTCATGGTTTATTGGTTTGTTGGTTTATTTATTTGTTTGTTTGTTGGTCTGTTGGTTTGTTGGTTTGTTGGTTCGTTGGTCTATTGGTTTGCTGGTTTGCTGGTTTGCTTGTTTGTTTGTTTGTTGGTTTGTTGGTTTGTTGGTTTGTTGGTTTGTTGGTTTGTTGGTTTGTTGGTTTGTTGGTTTGTTGGTTTGTTGGTTTGTTGGTTTGTTGGTTTCATGGTTTCTTGGTTTCTTGGTTTGTTGGTTTCTTGGTTTGTTGGTTTGTTGGTTTGTTGGTTTGTTGGTTTGTTGGTTTGTTGGTTTGTTGGTTTGTTGGTTTGTTGGTTTGTTGGTTTGTTGGTTTGTTGGTTTGTTGGTTTGTTGGTTTGTTGGTTTGTTGGTTTGTTGGTTTGTTGGTTTGTTGGTTTGTTGATATGTTGGTTTGTTGGTTTGTTGGTTTGTTCGTTTGTTGGTTTGTTCGTTTGTAGGTTTTTTGATTTGTTGGCTTGTTGGTTTGTTGGTTTGTTGGTTTGTTGGTTTGTTGGTTTGTTGGTTTGTTCGTTTGTTGGTTTGTTGGTTTGTTGGTTTGTTGGTTTGTTGGTTTGTTGGTTTGTTGGTTTGTTGGTTTGTTGCTGTGTTGGTTTGTTGGTTTGTTGGTTTGCTGGTTTGCTGGTTTGTTGGTTTGTTGGTTTGTTCGTTTGTTAGTTTCTTGGCTTGGTGGTTTGTTGGTTTGTTGGTTTATTGGTTTGTTGGTTTGTTGGTTTGTTGGTTTGTTGGTTTGTTGGTTTGTTGGTTTGCTGGTTTGCTGGTTTGTTGGTTTGTTGGTTTCTTGGTTTGTTGGTTTGTTGGTTTGTTGGTTTTTTGGTTTGTTGGTTTGTTGGTTTGTTGGTTTGATGGTTTGTTGGTTTGTTGGTTTGTTGGTTTGTTGGTTTGTTGGTTTGTTGGTTTCTTGGTTTGTTGGTTTGTTGGTTTGTTGGTTTGTTGGTTTGTTGGTTTGTTGGTTTGTTGGTTTGTTGGTTTGTTGGTTTGTTTGTTTGTTGGTTTGTTGGTTTGTTGGTTTGTTGGTTTGTTGGTTTGTTGGTTTGTTGGTTTGTTGGTTTGTTGGTTTGTTGGTTTGTTGGTTTGTTGGTTTGTTGGTTTGTTGGTTTGTTGGTTTGTTGGTTTGTTGGTTTGTTGGTTTTTTGGTTTGTTGGTTTGTTGTTTTGTTGGCTTGTTGGTTTGTTGGTTTGTTGGTTTGTTGGTTTGTTGGTTTATAGGTTTGTTGGTTTGTTGGTTTGTTGGTTTGTTGGTTTGTTGGTTTGTTGGTTTGTTGGTTTGTTGGTTTGTTGGTTTGTTCGTTTCTTGGTTTGTTGGTTTATTGGTTTGTTGGATTGTTGGTTTTTTGGTTTGTTGGTTTGTTGTTTTGTTGGTTTCTTGGCTTATTGGTTTGTTGGCTTGTTGGTTTGTTGGTTTGTTGGTTTGTTGGTTTGTTGGTTTGTTGGTTTGTTGGTTTGTTGGTTTGTTGGTTTGTTGGTTTGTTGGTTTCTTCGTTTGTTGGTTTGTTGGTATGTTGGTTTACTGGTGTGTTAGTTTGTTGGTTTGTTAGTTTCTTGGTTTGTTGGTTTGTTGGTTTCTTGGTTTGTTGGTTTGTTTATTTGTTGGTTTGTTGGTTTGTTGGCTTATTGGTTTGTTTATTTGTTGGTTTGTTCGTTTGTTGGTTTGTTGGTTTGTTGGTTTGTTCATTTGTTGGTTTGTTGGTTTGTTTGTTTTTTGGTTTGTTGTTTTGTTGGTTTGTTGGTTTCTTGGTTTCTTGGTTTGTTGGTTTCTTGGTTTGTTGGTTTGTTGGTTTCTTGGTTTGTTGGTTTGTTTGTTTGTTGGTTTGTTGGTTTGTTGGTTTGTTGGTTTGTTGGTTTGTTGGTTTGTTGGTTTGTTGTTGTGTTGGTTTGTTTGTTTGTTGGTTTGTTCGTTTGTTGGTTTGTTGGTTTGTTTGTTTTTTGGTTTGGTGGCTTGTTGGTTTGTTGGTTTGTTGGTTTGTTGGTTTGTTGGTTTGTTGGTTTGTTGGTTTGTTGGTTTGTTCGTTTGTTGGTTTGTTGGTTTGTTGGTTTGTTGTTGTGTTGGTTTGTTTGTTTGTTGGTTTGTTCGTTTGTTGGTTTGTTGGTTTGTTGGTTTCTTTGTTTGTTGGTTTGTTGGTTTGTTGGTTTGTTGGTTTGTTGGCTTATTGGTTTGTTTATTTGTTGGTTTGTTCGTTTGTTGGTTTGTTGGTTTGTTGGTTTGTTCATTTGTTGGTTTGTTGGTTTGTTTGTTTTTTGGTTTGTTGTTTTGTTGGTTTGTTGGTTTCTTGGTTTCTTGGTTTGTTGGTTTCTTGGTTTGTTGGTTTGTTGGTTTCTTGGTTTGTTGGTTTGTTTGTTTGTTGGTTTGTTGGTTTGTTGGTTTGTTGGTTTGTTGGTTTGTTGGTTTGTTGGTTTGTTGTTGTGTTGGTTTGTTTGTTTGTTGGTTTGTTCGTTTGTTGGTTTGTTGGTTTGTTTGTTTTTTGGTTTGGTGGCTTGTTGGTTTGTTGGTTTGTTGGTTTGTTGGTTTGTTGGTTTGTTGGTTTGTTGGTTTTTGGTTTGTTGGCTTGTTGGTTTGTTGATTTGTTGGTTTGTTGGTTTGTTGGTTTGTTGGTTTGTTGGTTTATTTGTTTTTTGTTTTGTTGGTTTGTTGGTTTGTTGGTTTGTTGGTTTGTTGGTTTGTTGGTTTGTTGGTTTGTTGGTTTGTTGGTTTGTTGGTTTGTTGGTTCTTTGGTTTCTTGGTTTGTTGGTTTGTTGGTTTGTTGGTTTGTTGGTTTGTTGGTTTGTTGGTTTGTTGGTTTGTTGGTTTGTTGGTTTGTTGGTTTGTTGGTTTGTTGGTTTGTTGGTTTGTTGGTTTGTTAATTTGTTGATTTGCTCGTTTGCTGGTTTGTTGGTATGTTGGTTTGTTGGTTTGTTGGTTTGTTGGTTTGTTGGTTTGTTGGTTTGTTTGTTTGTTGGTTTGTTGGTTTGTTGGTTTGTTGGTTTGTTGGTTTGTTGGTTTGTTGGTTTGTTGGTTTGTTGGTTTGTTGGTTTGTTGGTTTGTTGGTTTGTTGGTTTGTTGGTTTGTTGGTTTGTTGGTTTTTTGGTTTGTTGGATTGTGGGTTTGTTGTTTTGTTGGTTTGTTGGTTTGTTCGTTTGTTGGTTTGTTGGTTTATAGGTTTGTTGGTTTGTTGGTTTGTTGGTTTGTTGGTTTGTTGGTTTGTTGGTTTGTTGGTTTGTTGGTTTGTTCGTTTCTTGGTTTGTTGGTTTATTGGTTTGTTGGATTGTTGGTTTTTTGGTTTGTTGGTTTGTTGTTTTGTTGGTTTCTTGGCTTATTGGTTTGTTGGCTTGTTGGTTTGTTGGTTTGTTGGTTTGTTGGTTTGTTGGTTTGTTGGTTTGTTGGTTTGTTGGTTTGTTGGTTTGTTGGTTTGTTGGTTTGTTGGTTTGTTGGTTTCTTCGTTTGTTGGTTTGTTGGTATGTTGGTTTACTGGTGTGTTAGTTTGTTGGTTTGTTAGTTTCTTGGTTTGTTGGTTTGTTGGTTTCTTGGTTTGTTGGTTTGTTGGTTTGTTGGTTTGTTGGTTTGTTGGCTTATTGGTTTGTTTATTTGTTGGTTTGTTCGTTTGTTGGTTTGTTGGTTTGTTGGTTTGTTCATTTGTTGGTTTGTTGGTTTGTTTGTTTTTTGGTTTGTTGTTTTGTTGGTTTGTTGGTTTCTTGGTTTCTTGGTTTGTTGGTTTCTTGGTTTGTTGGTTTGTTGGTTTCTTGGTTTGTTGGTTTGTTTGTTTGTTGGTTTGTTGGTTTGTTGGTTTGTTGGTTTGTTGGTTTGTTGGTTTGTTGGTTTGTTGTTGTGTTGGTTTGTTTGTTTGTTGGTTTGTTCGTTTGTTGGTTTGTTGGTTTGTTTGTTTTTTGGTTTGGTGGCTTGTTGGTTTGTTGGTTTGTTGGTTTGTTGGTTTGTTGGTTTGTTGGTTTGTTGGTTTGTTGGTTTGTTCGTTTGTTGGTTTGTTGGTTTGTTGGTTTGTTGTTGTGTTGGTTTGTTTGTTTGTTGGTTTGTTCGTTTGTTGGTTTGTTGGTTTGTTGGTTTCTTTGTTTGTTGGTTTGTTGGTTTGTTGGTTTGCTGGTTTGTTGGCTTATTGGTTTGTTTATTTGTTGGTTTGTTCGTTTGTTGGTTTGTTGGTTTGTTGGTTTGTTCATTTGTTGGTTTGTTGGTTTGTTTGTTTTTTGGTTTGTTGTTTTGTTGGTTTGTTGGTTTCTTGGTTTCTTGGTTTGTTGGTTTCTTGGTTTGTTGGTTTGTTGGTTTCTTGGTTTGTTGGTTTGTTTGTTTGTTGGTTTGTTGGTTTGTTGGTTTGTTGGTTTGTTGGTTTGTTGGTTTGTTGGTTTGTTGTTGTGTTGGTTTGTTTGTTTGTTGGTTTGTTCGTTTGTTGGTTTGTTGGTTTGTTTGTTTTTTGGTTTGGTGGCTTGTTGGTTTGTTGGTTTGTTGGTTTGTTGGTTTGTTGGTTTGTTGGTTTGTTGGTTTTTGGTTTGTTGGCTTGTTGGTTTGTTGATTTGTTGGTTTGTTGGTTTGTTGGTTTGTTGGTTTGTTGGTTTATTTGTTTTTTGTTTTGTTGGTTTGTTGGTTTGTTGGTTTGTTGGTTTGTTGGTTTGTTGGTTTGTTGGTTTGTTGGTTTGTTGGTTTGTTGGTTTGTTGGTTCTTTGGTTTCTTGGTTTGTTGGTTTGTTGGTTTGTTGGTTTGTTGGTTTGTTGGTTTGTTGGTTTGTTGGTTTGTTGGTTTGTTGGTTTGTTGGTTTGTTGGTTTGTTGGTTTGTTGGTTTGTTAATTTGTTGATTTGCTCGTTTGCTGGTTTGTTGGTATGTTGGTTTGTTGGTTTGTTGGTTTGTTGGTTTGTTGGTTTGTTGGTTTGTTTGTTTGTTGGTTTGTTGGTTTGTTGGTTTGTTGGTTTGTTGGTTTGTTGGTTTGTTGGTTTGTTGGTTTGTTGGTTTGTTGGTTTGTTGGTTTGTTGGTTTGTTGGTTTGTTGGTTTGTTGGTTTTTTGGTTTGTTGGATTGTGGGTTTGTTGTTTTGTTGGTTTGTTGGTTTGTTCGTTTGTTGGTTTGTTGGTTTATAGGTTTGTTGGTTTGTTGGTTTGTTGGTTTGTTGGTTTGTTGGTTTGTTGGTTTGTTGGTTTGTTGGTTTGTTGGTTTGTTCGTTTCTTGGTTTGTTGGTTTATTGGTTTGTTGGATTGTTGGTTTTTTGGTTTGTTGGTTTGTTGTTTTGTTGGTTTCTTGGCTTATTGGTTTGTTGGCTTGTTGGTTTGTTGGTTTGTTGGTTTGTTGGTTTGTTGGTTTGTTGGTTTGTTGGTTTGTTGGTTTGTTGGTTTGTTGGTTTGTTGGTTTGTTGGTTTGTTGGTTTGTTGGTTTCTTCGTTTGTTGGTTTGTTGGTATGTTGGTTTACTGGTGTGTTAGTTTGTTGGTTTGTTAGTTTCTTGGTTTGTTGGTTTGTTGGTTTCTTGGTTTGTTGGTTTGTTGGTTTGTTGGTTTGTTGGTTTGTTGGCTTATTGGTTTGTTTATTTGTTGGTTTGTTCGTTTGTTGGTTTGTTGGTTTGTTGGTTTGTTCATTTGTTGGTTTGTTGGTTTGTTTGTTTTTTGGTTTGTTGTTTTGTTGGTTTGTTGGTTTCTTGGTTTCTTGGTTTGTTGGTTTCTTGGTTTGTTGGTTTGTTGGTTTCTTGGTTTGTTGGTTTGTTTGTTTGTTGGTTTGTTGGTTTGTTGGTTTGTTGGTTTGTTGGTTTGTTGGTTTGTTGGTTTGTTGGTTTGTTGTTGTGTTGGTTTGTTTGTTTGTTGGTTTGTTCGTTTGTTGGTTTGTTGGTTTGCTTGTTTTTTGGTTTGGTGGCTTGTTGGTTTGTTGGTTTGTTGGTTTGTTGGTTTGTTGGTTTGTTGGTTTGTTGGTTTGTTGGTTTGTTCGTTTGTTGGTTTGTTGGTTTGTTGGTTTGTTGTTGTGTTGGTTTGTTTGTTTGTTGGTTTGTTCGTTTGTTGGTTTGTTGGTTTGTTGGTTTCTTGGTTTGTTGGTTTGTTGGTTTGTTGGTTTGTTGGTTTGTTGGCTTATTGGTTTGTTTATTTGTTGGTTTGTTCGTTTGTTGGTTTGTTGGTTTGTTGGTTTGTTCATTTGTTGGTTTGTTGGTTTGTTTGTTTTTTGGTTTGTTGTTTTGTTGGTTTGTTGGTTTCTTGGTTTCTTGGTTTGTTGGTTTCTTGGTTTGTTGGTTTGTTGGTTTCTTGGTTTGTTGGTTTGTTTGTTTGTTGGTTTGTTGGTTTGTTGGTTTGTTGGTTTGTTGGTTTGTTGGTTTGTTGGTTTGTTGGTTTGTTGTTGTGTTGGTTTGTTTGTTTGTTGGTTTGTTCGTTTGTTGGTTTGTTGGTTTGTTTGTTTTTTGGTTTGGTGGCTTGTTGGTTTGTTGGTTTGTTGGTTTGTTGGTTTGTTGGTTTGTTGGTTTGTTGGTTTGTTGGTTTTTGGTTTGTTGGCTTGTTGGTTTGTTGATTTGTTGGTTTGTTGGTTTGTTGGTTTGTTGGTTTGTTGGTTTATTTGTTTTTTGTTTTGTTGGTTTGTTGGTTTGTTGGTTTGTTGGTTTGTTGGTTTGTTGGTTTGTTGGTTTGTTGGTTTGTTGGTTTGTTGGTTTGTTGGTTTGTTGGTTCTTTGGTTTCTTGGTTTGTTGGTTTGTTGGTTTGTTGGTTTGTTGGTTTGTTGGTTTGTTGGTTTGTTGGTTTGTTGTTTTGTTGGTTTGTTGGTTTGTTGGTTTGTTGGTTTGTTGGTTTGTTGGTTTGTTAATTTGTTGATTTGCTCGTTTGCTGGTTTGTTGGTATGTTGGTTTGTTGGTTTGTTGGTTTGTTGGTTTGTTGGTTTGTTGGTTTGTTGGTTTGTTGGTTTGTTGGTTTGTTATTTTCTTGGTTTGTTGGTTTGTTGGTTTTTGGTTTGTTGGTTAGTTGGTTTGTTGGTTTGTTGGTTTGTTGGTTTATTGGTTTGTTGGTTTGTTGGTTTGTTGGTTTGTTGGATTGTGGGTTTGTTGTTTTGTTGGTTTGTTGGTTTGTTCGTTTGTTGGTTTGTTGGTTTGTTGGTTTGTTGGTTTGTTGGTTTGTTGGTTTGTTGGTTTGTTGGTTTGTTGGTTTGTTGGTTTGTTGGTTTGTTGGTTTGTTGGTTTGTTCGTTTGTTGGTTTGTTGGTTTGTTGGTTTGTTGGTTTGTTGGTTTGTTGGTTTGTTGGTTTGTTGGTTTGTTGGTTTGTTGGTTTGTTGGTTTGTTGGTTTCTTGGTTTGTTGGTTTGTTGGTTTGTTGGTTTGTTGGTTTGTTGGTTTGTTGGTTTGTTATTTTCTTGGTTTGTTGGTTTGTTGGTTTGTTGGTTTTTGGTTTCTTGGTTAGTTGGTTTGTTGGTTTGTTGGTTTGTTGGTTTATTGGTTTGTTGGTTTGTTGGTTTGTTGGTTTGTTGGTTTGTTGGATTGTTGGTTTGTTGTTTTGTTGGTTTATTGGTTTGTTCGTTTGTTGGTTTGTTGGTTTGTTGGTTTGTTCGTTTGTTGGTTTGTTGGTTTGTTGGTTTGTTGGTTTGTTGGTTTGTTGGTTTGTTGGTTTGTTGGTTTGTTGGTTTGTTGGTTTGTTGGTTTGTTGGTTTGTTGGTTTGTTGGTTTTTTGGTTTGTTGGCTTGTTGTTTTGTTGGTTTGTTGGTTTGTTGGTTTGTTGGTTTGTTGGTTTGTTGGTTTGTTGGTTTGTTGGTTTGTTGGCTTGTTTGTTTGTTGATTTGTTGGTTTGTTGGTTTGTTGGTTTATTTGTTTGTTGGTTTGTTGGTTTATGGGTTTGTTGGTTTAAAGGCTTGTTTGTTTGTTGATTTGTTGGTTTGTTGGTTTGTTGGTTTATTTGTTTGTTGGTTTGTTGGTTTATTGGTTTGTTGGTTTAATGGCTTGTAGGTTTGTTGGTTTGTTGGTTTGTTGGTTTGTTGGTTTGTTGGTTTGTTGGTTAGTTGGTTTGTTGGTTTGTTGGTTTGTTGGTTTGTTGGTTTGTTGGTTTGTTGGTTTGTTGGTTTGTTGGTTTGTTGGTTTGTTGGTTTGTTGGTTTGTTGGCTTGTTGGTTTGTTGGTTTGTTCATTTGTTTGTTTGTTGGCTTGTTGGTTTGTTGGATTGTTTGTTTGTTGGTTTGTTGGTTTGTTGGTTTGTGGGTTTGTTGGTTTGTTGGTTTGTTGGTTTGTTGGTTTGTTGGTTTGTTGGTTTGTTGGTTTGTTGGTTTGTTGGTTTTTTGGTTTGTTGTTTTGTTGATTTGTTGGTTTGTTGGTTTGTTGGTTTGTTGGTTTGTTGGTTTGTTGGTTTGCTCGTTTGTTGGTTTGTAGGCTTGTTGGTTTGTTGGTTTGTTGGTTTGATGGTTTGTTCGTTTGTTGGTTTGTTGGATTGTTAATTTGTTTGCTTGTTGGTTTGTTGGTTTGTTGGTTTGTTGGTTTGTTGGTTTGTTGGTTTGTTGGTTTTTTGGTTTGTTGGCTTGTTGTTTTGTTGGTTTGTTGGTTTGTTGGTTTGTTGGTTTGTTGGTTTGTTGGTTTGTTGGTTTGTTCGTTTGTTGGTTTGTTGGTTTGTTGGTTTCTTGGTTTGTTGGTTTGTTGGTTTCTTGGTTTGTTGGTTTGTTGGTTTGTTGGTTTGTTGGTTTGTTGGTTTCTTGGTTTGTTGGTTTGTTGGTTTGTTGGTTTGTTGGTTTGTTGGTTTATTGGTTTGTTATTTTCTTGGTTTGTTGGTTTGTTGGTTTGTTGGTTTTTGGTTTCTTGGTTAGTTGGTTTGTTGGTTTGTTGGTTTGTTGGTTTATTGGTTTGTTGGTTTGTTGGTTTGTTGGTTTGTTGGTTTGTTGGATTGTTGGTTTGTTGTTTTGTTGGTTTATTGGTTTGTTCGTTTGTTGGTTTGTTGGTTTGTTGGTTTGTTCGTTTGTTGGTTTGTTGGTTTGTTGGTTTGTTGGTTTGTTGGTTTGTTGGTTTGTTGGTTTTTTGGTTTGTTGGCTTGTTGTTTTGTTGGTTTGTTGGTTTGTTGGTTTGTTGGTTTGTTGGTTTGTTGGTTTGTTGGTTTGTTGGTTTGTTGGTTTGTTGGTTTGTTGGTTTGTTGGTTTGTTGGTTTGTTGGTTTGTTGGTTTGTTGGTTTGTTGGTTTTTTGGTTTGTTGGCTTGTTGGTTTGTTGGTTTGTTGGTTTTTGGTTTCTTGGTTTGTTGGTTTGTTGGTTTGTTGGTTTTTGGTTTCTTGGTTAGTTGGTTTGTTGGTTTGTTGGTTTGTTGGTTTATTGGTTTGTTGGTTTGTTGGTTTGTTGGTTTGTTGGTTTGTTGGTTTGTTGGCTTGTTGGTTTGTTGGTTTGTTCATTTGTTTGTTTGTTGGCTTGTTGGTTTGTTGGATTGTTGGTTTGTTGGTTTGTTGGTTTGTTGGTTTGTTGGTTTGTTGGTTTTTTGGTTTGTTGTTTTGTTGATTTGTTGGTTTGTTGGTTTGTTGGTTTGTTGGTTTGTTGGTTTGTTGGTTTGCTCGTTTGTTGGTTTGTAGGCTTGTTGGTTTGTTGGTTTGTTGGTTTGATGGTTTCTTCGTTTGTTGGTTTGTTGGATTGTTAATTTGTTGGTTTGTTGGTTTGTTGGTTTGTTGGTTTGTTGGTTTGTTGGTTTGTTGGTTTGTTGGTTTGTTGGTTTGTTGGTTTGTTGTTTTGTTGGCTTGTTGGTTTGTTGGTTTGTTGGTTTGTTGGTTTGTTGGTTTATAGGTTTGTTGGTTTGTTGGTTTGTTAGTTTGTTGGTTTGTTGGTTTGTTGGTTTGTTGGTTTGTTGGTTTGTTGGTTTGTTCGTTTCTTGGTTTGTTGGTTTATTGGTTTGTTGGATTGTTGGTTTTTTGGTTTGTTGGTTTGTTGTTTTGTTGGTTTCTTGGCTTATTGGTTTGTTGGCTTGTTGGTTTGTTGGTTTGTTGGTTTGTGGGTTTGTTGGTTTGTTGGTTTGTTGGCTTGTTGGTTTGTTGGTTTGTTGGTTTGTTGGTTTGTTGGTTTATTGGTTTGTTGGTTTGTTGGTTTGTTGGTTTGTTCATTTGTAGGTTTTTTGATTTGTTGGCTTGTTGGTTTGTTGGTTTGTTGGTTTGTTGGTTTGTTGGTTTGTTGGTTTGTTCGTTTGTTGGTTTGCTGGTTTGCTGGTTTGCTGTTTTGTTGGTTTGTTGGTTTGTTGGTTTGTTGGTTTGTTGGTTTGTTGGTTTGTTGGTTTGTTGGTTTGTTGGTTTGTTGGTTTGTTGGTTTGTTGGTTTCATGGTTTCTAGGTTTGTTGGTTTGTTGGTTTGTTGGTTTGTTGGTTTGTTGGTTTGTTGGTTTGTTGGTTTGTTGGTTTGTTGGTTTGTTGGTTTGTTGGTTTGTTGGTTTGTTGGTTTGTTGGTTTGTTGGTTTGTTGGTTTTTTGGTTTGTTGGCTTGTTGTTTTGTTGGTTTGTTGGTTTGTTGGTTTGTTGGTTTGTTGGTTTGTTGGTTTGTTGGTTTGTTGGTTTGTTGGCTTGTTTGTTTGTTGATTTGTTGGTTTGTTGGTTTGTTGGTTTATTTGTTTGTTGGTTTGTTGGTTTATGGGTTTGTTGGTTTAAAGGCTTGTTTGTTTGTTGATTTGTTGGTTTGTTGGTTTGTTGGTTTATTTGTTTGTTGGTTTGTTGGTTTATTGGTTAGTTGGTTTAATGGCTTGTAGGTTTGTTGGTTTGTTGGTTTGTTGGTTTGTTGGTTTGTTGGTTTGTTGGTTTGTTGGTTAGTTGGTTTGTTGGTTTGTTGGTTTGTTGGTTTGTTGGTTTGTTGGTTTGTTGGTTTGTTGGTTTGTTGGTTTGTTGGTTTGTTGGTTTGTTGGTTTGTTGGCTTGTTGGTTTGTTGGTTTGTTCATTTGTTTGTTTGTTGGCTTGTTGGTTTGTTGGATTGTTTGTTTGTTGGTTTGTTGGTTTGTTGGTTTGTGGGTTTGTTGGTTTGTTGGTTTGTTGGTTTGTTGGTTTGTTGGTTTGTTGGTTTGTTGGTTTGTTGGTTTTTTGGTTTGTTGTTTTGTTGATTTGTTGGTTTGTTGGTTTGTTGGTTTGTTGGTTTGTTGGTTTGTTGGTTTGCTCGTTTGTTGGTTTGTAGGCTTGTTGGTTTGTTGGATTGTTTGTTTGTTGGTTTGTTGGTTTGTTGGTTTGTTGGTTTGTTGGTTTATTTGTTTGTTGGTTTGTTGGTTTATGGGTTTGTTGGTTTAAAGGCTTGTTTGTTTGTTGATTTGTTGGTTTGTTGGTTTGTTGGTTTATTTGTTTGTTGGTTTGTTGGTTTATTGGTTAGTTGGTTTAATGGCTTGTAGGTTTGTTGGTTTGTTGGTTTGTTGGTTTGTTGGTTTGTTGGTTTGTTGGTTTGTTGGTTAGTTGGTTTGTTGGTTTGTTGGTTTGTTGGTTTGTTGGTTTGTTGGTTTGTTGGTTTGTTGGTTTGTTGGTTTGTTGGTTTGTTGGTTTGTTGGTTTGTTGGCTTGTTGGTTTGTTGGTTTGTTCATTTGTTTGTTTGTTGGCTTGTTGGTTTGTTGGATTGTTTGTTTGTTGGTTTGTTGGTTTGTTGGTTTGTGGGTTTGTTGGTTTGTTGGTTTGTTGGTTTGTTGGTTTGTTGGTTTGTTGGTTTGTTGGTTTGTTGGTTTTTTGGTTTGTTGTTTTGTTGATTTGTTGGTTTGTTGGTTTGTTGGTTTGTTGGTTTGTTGGTTTGTTGGTTTGCTCGTTTGTTGGTTTGTAGGCTTGTTGGTTTGTTGGTTTGTTGGTTTGATGGTTTGTTCGTTTGTTGGTTTGTTGGATTGTTAATTTGTTTGCTTGTTGGTTTGTTGGTTTGTTGGTTTGTTGGTTTGTTGGTTTGCTGGTTTGATGGTTTTTTGGTTTGGTAACTTGTTGGTTTGTTGGCTTGTTGGTTTGTTGGTTTGTTGGTTTGTTGGTTTGTTGGTTTGTGGGTTTGTTGGTTTGTTGGTTTGTTGGCTTGTTGGTTTGTTGGTTTGTTGGTTTGTTGGTTTGTTGGTTTGTTGGTTTGTTGGTTTGTTGGTTTGTTGGTTTGTTGGTTTGTTGGTTTGTTCATTTGTAGGTTTTTTGATTTGTTGGCTTGTTGGTTTGTTGGTTTGTTGGTTTGTTGGTTTGTTGGTTTGTTGGTTTGTTGGTTTGTTGGTTTGTTCGTTTGTTGGTTTGCTGGTTTGCTGGTTTGCTGGTTTGTTGGTTTGTTGGTTTGTTGGTTTGTTGGTTTGTTGGTTTGTTGGTTTGTTGGTTTGTTGGTTTGTTGGTTTGTTGGTTTGTTGGTTTGTTGGTTTGTTGGTTTCATGGTTTGTTGGTTTGTTGGTTTGTTGGTTTGTTGGTTTGTTGGTTTGTTGGTTTGTTGGTTTGTTGGTTTGTTGGTTTGTTGGTTTGTTGGTTTGTTGGTTTGTTGGTTTGTTGGTTTGTTGGTTTGTTGGTTTGTTGGTTTGTTGGTTTGTTGGTTTGTTGGTTTGTTGGTTTGTTCGTTTGTTGGTTTGTTGGTTTGTTGGTTTGTTGGTTTGTTGGTTTGTTGGTTTGTTGGTTTGTTGCTGTGTTGGTTTGTTGGTTTGTTGGTTTGTTGGTTTGCTGGTTTGTTGGTTTGTTGGTTTGTTCGTTTGTTGGTTTCTTGGCTTGTTGGTTTGTTGTTTTTTGTTGGTTTATTGGTTTGTTGGTTTGTTGGTTTGTTGGTTTGTTGGTTTGTTGGTTTGCTGGTTTGCTGGTTTGTTGGTTTGTTGGTTTCTTGTTTTGTTGGTTTGTTGGTTTGTTGGTTTTTTGGTTTGTTGGTTTGTTGGTTTGTTGGTTTGATGGTTTGTTGGTTTGTTGGCTTGTTGGTTTGTTGGTTTGTTGGTTTGTTGGTTTGTTGGTTTGTTGGTTTGTTGGTTTGTTGGTTTGTTGGTTTGTTGGTTTGTTGGTTTGTTGGTTTGTTTGTTTGTTTGTTTGTTGGTGGTTTGTTGGTTTGTTGGTTTGTTGGTTTGTTGGTTTGTTGGTTTGTTGGTTTGTTGGTTTGTTGGTTTGTTGGTTTGTTGGTTTGTTGGTTTGTTGGTTTGTTGGTTTGTTGGTTTGTTGGTTTGTTGGTTTGTTGGTTTGTTGGTTTGTTGGTTTGTTGTTTTGTTGGCTTGTTGGTTTGTTGGTTTGTTGGTTTGTTGGTTTGTTGGTTTATATGTTTGTTGGTTTGTTGGTTTGTTAGTTTGTTGGTTTGTTGGTTTGTTGGTTTGTTGGTTTGTTGGTTTGTTGGTTTGTTCGTTTCTTGGTTTGTTGGTTTATTGGTTTGTTGGATTGTTGGTTTTTTGGTTTGTTGGTTTGTTGTTTTGTTGGTTTCTTGGCTTATTGGTTTGTTGGCTTGTTGGTTTGTTGGTTTGTTGGTTTGTTGGTTTGTTGGTTTGTTGGTTTGTTGGTTTGTTGGTTTTTTGGTTTGTTGGTTTCTTCGTTTGTTGGTTTGTTGGTATGTTGGTTTTATTGGTTTGTTAGTTTGTTGGTTTGTTAGTTTCTTGGTTTGTTGGTTTGTTGGTTTCTTGGTTTGTTGGTTTGTTGGTTTGTTGGTTTGTTGGTTTGTTGGCTTATTGGTTTGTTTAATTGTTGGTTTGTTCGTTTGTTGGTTTGTTGGTTTGTTGGTTTGTTCATTTGTTGGTTTGTTGGTTTGTTTGTTTCTTGGTTTGTTGTTTTGTTGGTTTGTTGGTTTGTTGGTTTCTTGGTTTGTTGGTTTCTTGGTTTGTTGGTTTGTTGGTTTCTTGGTTTGTTGGTTTGTTTGTTTGTTGGTTTGTTGGTTTGTTGGTTTGTTGGTTTGTTGGTTTGTTGGTTTGTTGGTTTGTTGGTTTGTTGTTTTGTTGGTTTGTTGGTTTGTTCTTTTGTTGGTTTGTTGGTTTGTTGTTGTGTTGGTTTGTTTGTTTGTTGGTTTGTTCGTTTGTTGGTTTGTTGGTTTGTTGGTTTGTTTGTTTTTTGGTTTGGTGGCTTGTTGGTTTGTTGGTTTGTTGGCTTGTTGGTTTGTTGGTTTGTTGGTTTGTTGGTTTGTGGGTTTGTTGGTTTGTTGGTTTGTTGGCTTGTTGGTTTGTTGGTTTGTTGGTTTGTTGGTTTGTTGGTTTGTTGGTTTGTTGGTTTGTTGGTTTGTTGGTTTGTTGGTTTGTTGGTTTGTTCATTTGTAGGTTTTTTGATTTGTTGGCTTGTTGGTTTGTTGGTTTGTTGGTTTGTTGGTTTGTTGGTTTGTTGGTTTGTTCGTTTGTTGGTTTGCTGGTTTGCTGGTTTGCTGGTTTGTTGGTTTGTTGGTTTGTTGGTTTGTTGGTTTGTTGGTTTGTTGGTTTGTTGGTTTGTTGGTTTGTTGGTTTGTTGGTTTGTTGGTTTGTTGGTTTGTTGGTTTGTTGGTTTGTTGGTTTGTTGGTTTGTTGGTTTCATGGTTTCTTGGTTTCTTGGTTTGTTGGTTTGTTAGTTTGTTGGTTTGTTGGTTTGTTGGTTTGTTGGTTTGTTGGTTTGTTGGTTTGTTGGTTTGTTGGTTTGTTGGTTTGTTGGTTTGTTGGTTTGTTGGTTTGTTGGTTTGTTGGTTTGTTGGTTTGTTGGTTTGTTGGTTTGTTGGTTTGTTGGTTTGTTGGTTTGTTGGTTTGTTGGTTTGTTCGTTTGTTGGTTTGTTGGTTTGTTGGTTTGTTGGTTTGTTGGTTTGTTGGTTTGTTGGTTTGTTGCTGTGTTGGTTTGTTGGTTTGTTGGTTTGTTGGTTTGCTGGTTTGTTGGTTTGTTGGTTTGTTCGTTTGTTGGTTTCTTGGCTTGTTGGTTTGTTGTTTTTTGTTGGTTTATTGGTTTGTTGGTTTGTTGGTTTGTTGGTTTGTTGGTTTGCTGGTTTGCTGGTTTGTTGGTTTGTTGGTTTCTTGTTTTGTTGGTTTGTTGGTTTGTTGGTTTTTTGGTTTGTTGGTTTGTTGGTTTGTTGGTTTGATGGTTTGTTGGTTTGTTGGTTTGTTGGTTTGTTGGTTTGTTGGTTTGTTGGTTTGTTGGTTTGTTGGTTTGTTGGTTTGTTGGTTTGTTGGTTTGTTGGTTTGTTGGTTTGTTGGTTTGTTGGTTTGTTGGTTTGTTGGTTTGTTTGTTTGTTTGTTTGTTGGTGGTTTGTTGGTTTGTTGGTTTGTTGGTTTGTTGGTTTGTTGGTTTGTTGGTTTGTTGGTTTGTTGGTTTGTTGGTTTGTTGGTTTGTTGGTTTGTTGGTTTGTTGGTTTGTTGGTTTGTTGGTTTGTTGGTTTGTTGGTTTGTTGTTTTGTTGGCTTGTTGGTTTGTTGGTTTGTTGGTTTGTTGGTTTGTTGGTTTATAGGTTTGTTGGTTTGTTGGTTTGTTAGTTTGTTGGTTTGTTAGTTTGTTGGTTTGTTAGTTTGTTGGTTTGTTGGTTTGTTGGTTTGTTGGTTTGTTCGTTTCTTGGTTTGTTGGTTTATTGGTTTGTTGGATTGTTGGTTTTTTGGTTTGTTGGTTTGTTGTTTTGTTGGTTTCTTGGCTTATTGGTTTGTTGGCTTGTTGGTTTGTTGGTTTGTTGGTTTGTTGGTTTGTTGGTTTGTTGGTTTGTTGGTTTGTTGGTTTGTTGGTTTTTTGGTTTGTTGGTTTCTTCGTTTGTTGGTTTGTTGGTATGTTGGTTTTATTGGTTTGTTAGTTTGTTGGTTTGTTAGTTTCTTGGTTTGTTGGTTTGTTGGTTTGTTGGTTTGTTGGTTTGTTGGTTTGTTGGTTTGTTGGCTTATTGGTTTGTTTAATTGTTGGTTTGTTCGTTTGTTGGTTTGTTGGTTTGTTGGTTTGTTCATTTGTTGGTTTGTTGGTTTGTTTGTTTCTAGGTTTGTTGTTTTGTTGGTTTGTTGGTTTCTTGGTTTGTTGGTTTCTTGGTTTGTTGGTTTGTTGGTTTCTTGGTTTGTTGGTTTGTTTGTTTGTTGGTTTGTTGGTTTGTTGGTTTGTTGGTTTGTTGGTTTGTTGGTTTGTTGGTTTGTTGTTTTGTTGGTTTGTTGGTTTGTTCTTTTGTTGGTTTGTTGGTTTGTTGTTGTGTTGGTTTGTTTGTTTGTTGGTTTGTTCGTTTGTTGGTTTGTTGGTTTGTTGGTTTGTTTATTTTTTGGTTTGGTGGCTTGTTGGTTTGTTGGTTTGTTGGTTTGTTGGTTTGTTGGTTTGGTGGTTTGTTGGTTTGTTGGTTTGTTGGTTTGTTGGTTTGTTGGTTTGTGGTTTGTTGGCTTGTTGGTTTGTTGGTTTGTTGGTTTGTTGGTTTGTTGGTTTGTTGGTTTGTTGGTTTGTTGGTTTGTTGGTTTGTTGGTTTGTTGGTTTGTTGGTTTTTTGGTTTCTTGGTTTGTTGGTTTGTTGGTTTGTTGGTTTGTTGGTTTGTTGGTTTGTTGGTTTGTTGGTTTGTTGGTTTGTTGGTTTGTTGGTTTGTTGGTTTGTTGGTTTGTTGGTTTGTTGGTTTTTTGGTTTCTTGGTTTGTTGGTTTTTTGGTTTGTTGGTTTCTTCGTTTGTTGGTTTGTTGGTATGTTGGTTTTATTGGTTTGTTAGTTTGTTGGTTTGTTAGTTTCTTGGTTTGTTGGTTTGTTGGTTTCTTGGTTTGTTGGTTTGTTGGTTTGTTGGTTTGTTGGTTTGTTGGCTTATTGGTTTGTTTAATTGTTGGTTTGTTCGTTTGTTGGTTTGTTGGTTTGTTGGTTTGTTCATTTGTTGGTTTGTTGGTTTGTTTGTTTCTTGGTTTGTTGTTTTGTTGGTTTGTTGGTTTCTTGGTTTCTTGGTTTGTTGGTTTCTTGGTTTGTTGGTTTGTTGGTTTCTTGGTTTGTTGGTTTGTTTGTTTGTTGGTTTGTTGGTTTGTTGGTTTGTTGGTTTGTTGGTTTGTTGGTTTGTTGGTTTGTTGGTTTGTTGGTTTGTTGTTTTGTTGGTTTGTTGGTTTGTTCTTTTGTTGGTTTGTTGGTTTGTTGTTGTGTTGGTTTGTTTGTTTGTTGGTTTGTTCGTTTGTTGGTTTGTTGGTTTGTTGGTTTGTTTGTTTTTTGGTTTGGTGGCTTGTTGGTTTGTTGGTTTGTTGGCTTGTTGGTTTGTTGGTTTGTTGGTTTGTTGGTTTGTGGGTTTGTTGGTTTGTTGTTTTGTTGGCTTGTTGGTTTGTTGGTTTGTTGGTTTGTTGGTTTGTTGGTTTATAGGTTTGTTGGTTTGTTGGTTTGTTAGTTTGTTGGTTTGTTAGTTTGTTGGTTTGTTGGTTTGTTGGTTTGTTGGTTTGTTCGTTTCTTGGTTTGTTGGTTTATTGGTTTGTTGGATTGTTGGTTTTTTGGTTTGTTGGTTTGTTGTTTTGTTGGTTTCTTGCCTTATTGGTTTGTTGGCTTGTTGGTTTGTTGGTTTGTTGGTTTGTTGGTTTGTTGGTTTGTTGGTTTGTTGGTTTGTTGGTTTGTTGGTTTTTTGGTTTGTTGGTTTCTTCGTTTGTTGGTTTGTTGGTATGTTGGTTTTATTGGTTTGTTAGTTTGTTGGTTTGTTAGTTTCTTGGTTTGTTGGTTTGTTGGTTTCTTGGTTTGTTGGTTTGTTGGTTTGTTGGTTTGTTGGTTTGTTGGCTTATTGGTTTGTTTAATTGTTGGTTTGTTCGTTTGTTGGTTTGTTGGTTTGTTGGTTTGTTCATTTGTTGGTTTGTTGGTTTGTTTGTTTCTAGGTTTGTTGTTTTGTTGGTTTGTTGGTTTCTTGGTTTCTTGGTTTGTTGGTTTCTTGGTTTGTTTGTTTGTTGGTTTGTTGGTTTGTTGTTGTGTTGGTTTGTTTGTTTGTTGGTTTGTTCGTTTGTTGGTTTGTTGGTTTGTTGGTTTGTTTGTTTTTTGGTTTGGTGGCTTGTTGGTTTGTTGGTTTGTTGGCTTGTTGGTTTGTTGGTTTGTTGGTTTGTTGGTTTGTGGGTTTGTTGGTTTGTTGGTTTGTTGGCTTGTTGGTTTGTTGGTTTGTTGGTTTGTTGGTTTGTTGGTTTGTTGGTTTGTTGGTTTGTTGGTTTGTTGGTTTGTTGGTTTGTTGGTTTGTTCATTTGTAGGTTTTTTGATTTGTTGGCTTGTTGGTTTGTTGGTTTGTTGGTTTGTTGGTTTGTTGGTTTGTTGGTTTGTTCGTTTGTTGGTTTGCTGGTTTGCTGGTTTGCTGGTTTGTTGGTTTGTTGGTTTGTTGGTTTGTTGGTTTGTTGGTTTGTTGGTTTGTTGGTTTGTTGGTTTGTTGGTTTGTTGGTTTGTTGGTTTGTTGGTTTGTTGGTTTGTTGGTTTGTTGGTTTGTTGGTTTGTTGGTTTCATGGTTTCTTGGTTTCTTGGTTTGTTGGTTTGTTAGTTTGTTGGTTTGTTGGTTTGTTGGTTTGTTGGTTTGTTGGTTTGTTGGTTTGTTGGTTTGTTGGTTTGTTGGTTTGTTGGTTTGTTGGTTTGTTGGTTTGTTGGTTTGTTGGTTTGTTGGTTTGTTGGTTTGTTGGTTTGTTGGTTTGTTGGTTTGTTGGTTTGTTGGTTTGTTGGTTTGTTCGTTTGTTGGTTTGTTGGTTTGTTGGTTTGTTGGTTTGTTGGTTTGTTGGTTTGTTGGTTTGTTGCTGTGTTGGTTTGTTGGTTTGTTGGTTTGTTGGTTTGCTGGTTTGTTGGTTTGTTGGTTTGTTCGTTTGTTGGTTTCTTGGCTTGTTGGTTTGTTGTTTTTTGTTGGTTTATTGGTTTGTTGGTTTGTTGGTTTGTTGGTTTGTTGGTTTGCTGGTTTGCTGGTTTGTTGGTTTGTTGGTTTCTTGTTTTGTTGGTTTGTTGGTTTGTTGGTTTTTTGGTTTGTTGGTTTGTTGGTTTGTTGGTTTGATGGTTTGTTGGTTTGTTGGTTTGTTGGTTTGTTGGTTTGTTGGTTTGTTGGTTTGTTGGTTTGTTGGTTTGTTGGTTTGTTGGTTTGTTGGTTTGTTGGTTTGTTGGTTTGTTGGTTTGTTGGTTTGTTGGTTTGTTTGTTTGTTTGTTTGTTGGTGGTTTGTTGGTTTGTTGGTTTGTTGGTTTGTTGGTTTGTTGGTTTGTTGGTTTGTTGGTTTGTTGGTTTGTTGGTTTGTTGGTTTGTTGGTTTGTTGGTTTGTTGGTTTGTTGGTTTGTTGGTTTGTTGGTTTGTTGGTTTGTTGTTTTGTTGGCTTGTTGGTTTGTTGGTTTGTTGGTTTGTTGGTTTGTTGGTTTATAGGTTTGTTGGTTTGTTGGTTTGTTAGTTTGTTGGTTTGTTAGTTTGTTGGTTTGTTAGTTTGTTGGTTTGTTGGTTTGTTGGTTTGTTGGTTTGTTCGTTTCTTGGTTTGTTGGTTTATTGGTTTGTTGGATTGTTGGTTTTTTGGTTTGTTGGTTTGTTGTTTTGTTGGTTTCTTGGCTTATTGGTTTGTTGGCTTGTTGGTTTGTTGGTTTGTTGGTTTGTTGGTTTGTTGGTTTGTTGGTTTGTTGGTTTGTTGGTTTGTTGGTTTTTTGGTTTGTTGGTTTCTTCGTTTGTTGGTTTGTTGGTATGTTGGTTTTATTGGTTTGTTAGTTTGTTGGTTTGTTAGTTTCTTGGTTTGTTGGTTTGTTGGTTTCTTGGTTTGTTGGTTTGTTGGTTTGTTGGTTTGTTGGTTTGTTGGCTTATTGGTTTGTTTAATTGTTGGTTTGTTCGTTTGTTGGTTTGTTGGTTTGTTGGTTTGTTCATTTGTTGGTTTGTTGGTTTGTTTGTTTCTAGGTTTGTTGTTTTGTTGGTTTGTTGGTTTCTTGGTTTGTTGGTTTCTTGGTTTGTTGGTTTGTTGGTTTCTTGGTTTGTTGGTTTGTTTGTTTGTTGGTTTGTTGGTTTGTTGGTTTGTTGGTTTGTTGGTTTGTTGGTTTGTTGGTTTGTTGTTTTGTTGGTTTGTTGGTTTGTTCTTTTGTTGGTTTGTTGGTTTGTTGTTGTGTTGGTTTGTTTGTTTGTTGGTTTGTTCGTTTGTTGGTTTGTTGGTTTGTTGGTTTGTTTATTTTTTGGTTTGGTGGCTTGTTGGTTTGTTGGTTTGTTGGTTTGTTGGTTTGTTGGTTTGGTGGTTTGTTGGTTTGTTGGTTTGTTGGTTTGTTGGTTTGTTGGTTTGTGGTTTGTTGGCTTGTTGGTTTGTTGGTTTGTTGGTTTGTTGGTTTGTTGGTTTGTTGGTTTGTTGGTTTGTTGGTTTGTTGGTTTGTTGGTTTGTTGGTTTGTTGGTTTTTTGGTTTCTTGGTTTGTTGGTTTGTTGGTTTGTTGGTTTGTTGGTTTGTTGGTTTGTTGGTTTGTTGGTTTGTTGGTTTGTTGGTTTGTTGGTTTGTTGGTTTGTTGGTTTGTTGGTTTGTTGGTTTTTTGGTTTCTTGGTTTGTTGGTTTTTTGGTTTGTTGGTTTCTTCGTTTGTTGGTTTGTTGGTATGTTGGTTTTATTGGTTTGTTAGTTTGTTGGTTTGTTAGTTTCTTGGTTTGTTGGTTTGTTGGTTTCTTGGTTTGTTGGTTTGTTGGTTTGTTGGTTTGTTGGTTTGTTGGCTTATTGGTTTGTTTAATTGTTGGTTTGTTCGTTTGTTGGTTTGTTGGTTTGTTGGTTTGTTCATTTGTTGGTTTGTTGGTTTGTTTGTTTCTTGGTTTGTTGTTTTGTTGGTTTGTTGGTTTCTTGGTTTCTTGGTTTGTTGGTTTCTTGGTTTGTTGGTTTGTTGGTTTCTTGGTTTGTTGGTTTGTTTGTTTGTTGGTTTGTTGGTTTGTTGGTTTGTTGGTTTGTTGGTTTGTTGGTTTGTTGGTTTGTTGGTTTGTTGGTTTGTTGTTTTGTTGGTTTGTTGGTTTGTTCTTTTGTTGGTTTGTTGGTTTGTTGTTGTGTTGGTTTGTTTGTTTGTTGGTTTGTTCGTTTGTTGGTTTGTTGGTTTGTTGGTTTGTTTGTTTTTTGGTTTGGTGGCTTGTTGGTTTGTTGGTTTGTTGGCTTGTTGGTTTGTTGGTTTGTTGGTTTGTTGGTTTGTGGGTTTGTTGGTTTGTTGGTTTGTTGGCTTGTTGGTTTGTTGGTTTGTTGGTTTGTTGGTTTGTTGGTTTGTTGGTTTGTTGGTTTGTTGGTTTGTTGGTTTGTTGGTTTGTTGGTTTGTTCATTTGTAGGTTTTTTGATTTGTTGGCTTGTTGGTTTGTTGGTTTGTTGGTTTGTTGGTTTGTTGGTTTGTTGGTTTGTTCGTTTGTTGGTTTGCTGGTTTGCTGGTTTGCTGGTTTGTTGGTTTGTTGGTTTGTTGGTTTGTTGGTTTGTTGGTTTGTTGGTTTGTTGGTTTGTTGGTTTGTTGGTTTGTTGGTTTGTTGGTTTGTTGGTTTGTTGGTTTGTTGGTTTGTTGGTTTCATGGTTTCTTGGTTTCTTGGTTTGTTGGTTTGTTGGTTTGTTGGTTTGTTGGTTTGTTGGTTTGTTGGTTTGTTGGTTTGTTGGTTTGTTGGTTTGTTGGTTTGTTGGTTTGTTGGTTTGTTGGTTTGTTGGTTTGTTGGTTTGTTGGTTTGTTGGTTTGTTGGTTTGTTGGTTTGTTGGTTTGTTGGTTTGTTGGTTTGTTGGTTTGTTGGTTTGTTGGTTTGTTGGTTTGTTCGTTTGTTGGTTTGTTGGTTTGTTGGTTTGTTGGTTTGTTGGTTTGTTGGTTTGTTGGTTTGTTGGTTTGTTGGTTTGTTGCTGTGTTGGTTTGTTGGTTTGTTGGTTTGTTGGTTTGCTGGTTTGTTGGTTTGTTGGTTTGTTCGTTTGTTGGTTTCTTGGCTTGTTGGTTTGTTGTTTTTTGTTGGTTTATTGGTTTGTTGGTTTGTTGGTTTGTTGGTTTGTTGGTTTGTTGGTTTGCTGGTTTGCTGGTTTGTTGGTTTGTTGGTTTCTTGTTTTGTTGGTTTGTTGGTTTGTTGGTTTTTTGGTTTGTTGGTTTGTTGGTTTGTTGGTTTGATGGTTTGTTGGTTTGTTGGTTTGTTGGTTTGTTGGTTTGTTGGTTTGTTGGTTTGTTGGTTTATTGGTTTGTTGGTTTGTTGGTTTGTTGGTTTGTTGGTTTGTTGGTTTGTTGGTTTGTTGGTTTGTTTGTTTGTTTGTTTGTTGGTGGTTTGTTGGTTTGTTGGTTTGTTGGTTTGTTGGTTTGTTGGTTTGTTGGTTTGTTGGTTTGTTGGTTTGTTGGTTTGTTGGTTTGTTGGTTTGTTGGTTTGTTGGTTTGTTGGTTTGTTGGTTTGTTGGTTTGTTGGTTTGTTGTTTTGTTGGCTTGTTGGTTTGTTGGTTTGTTGGTTTGTTGGTTTGTTGGTTTATAGGTTTGTTGGTTTGTTGGTTTGTTAGTTTGTTGGTTTGTTAGTTTGTTGGTTTGTTGGTTTGTTGGTTTGTTGGTTTGTTCGTTTCTTGGTTTGTTGGTTTATTGGTTTGTTGGATTGTTGGTTTTTTGGTTTGTTGGTTTGTTGTTTTGTTGGTTTCTTGCCTTATTGGTTTGTTGGCTTGTTGGTTTGTTGGTTTGTTGGTTTGTTGGTTTGTTGGTTTGTTGGTTTGTTGGTTTGTTGGTTTGTTGGTTTTTTGGTTTGTTGGTTTCTTCGTTTGTTGGTTTGTTGGTATGTTGGTTTTATTGGTTTGTTAGTTTGTTGGTTTGTTAGTTTCTTGGTTTGTTGGTTTGTTGGTTTCTTGGTTTGTTGGTTTGTTGGTTTGTTGGTTTGTTGGTTTGTTGGCTTATTGGTTTGTTTAATTGTTGGTTTGTTCGTTTGTTGGTTTGTTGGTTTGTTGGTTTGTTCATTTGTTGGTTTGTTGGTTTGTTTGTTTCTAGGTTTGTTGTTTTGTTGGTTTGTTGGTTTCTTGGTTTCTTGGTTTGTTGGTTTCTTGGTTTGTTTGTTTGTTGGTTTGTTGGTTTGTTGGTTTATTGGTTTGTTGGATTGTTGGTTTTTTGGTTTGTTGGTTTGTTGTTTTGTTGGTTTCTTGCCTTATTGGTTTGTTGGCTTGTTGGTTTGTTGGTTTGTTGGTTTGTTGGTTTGTTGGTTTGTTGGTTTGTTGGTTTGTTGGTTTGTTGGTTTTTTGGTTTGTTGGTTTCTTTGTTTGTTGCTTTGTTGGTATGTTGGTTTTATTGGTTTGTTAGTTTGTTGGTTTGTTAGTTTCTTGGTTTGTTGGTTTGTTGGTTTCTTGGTTTGTTGGTTTGTTGGTTTGTTGGTTTGTTGGCTTATTGGTTTGTTTAATTGTTGGTTTGTTCGTTTGTTGGTTTGTTGGTTTGTTGGTTTGTTCATTTGTTGGTTTGTTGGTTTGTTTGTTTCTAGGTTTGTTGTTTTGTTGGTTTGTTGGTTTCTTGGTTTCTTGGTTTGTTGGTTTCTTGGTTTGTTGGTTTGTTGGTTTCTTGGTTTGTTGGTTTGTTTGTTTGTTGGTTTGTTGGTTTGTTGGTTTGTTGGTTTGTTGGTTTGTTGGTTTGTTGGTTTGTTGGTTTGTTGTTTTGTTGGTTTGTTGGTTTGTTCTTTTGTTGGTTTGTTGGTTTGTTGTTGTGTTGGTTTGTTTGTTTGTTGGTTTGTTCGTTTGTTGGTTTGTTGGTTTGTTGGTTTGTTTATTTTTTGGTTTGGTGGCTTGTTGGTTTGTTGGTTTGTTGGTTTTTTGGTTTGTTGGTTTGGTGGTTTGTTGGTTTGTTGGTTTGTTGGTTTGTTGGTTTGTTGGTTTGTGGTTTGTTGGCTTGTTGGTTTGTTGATTTGTTGGTTTGTTGGTTTGTTGGTTTGTTGGTTTATTTGTTTTTTGTTTTGTTGGTTTGTTGGTTTGTTGGTTTGTTGGTTTGTTGGTTTGTTGGTTTGTTGGTTTGTTGGTTTGTTGGTTTGTTGGTTTGTTGGTTTGTTGGTTTTTTGGTTTCTTGGTTTGTTGGTTTGTTGGTTTGTTGGTTTGTTGGTTTGTTGGTTTGTTGGTTTGTTGGTTTGTTGGTTTGTTGGTTTGCTGGTTTGTTAATTTGTTGATTTGCTCGTTTGCTGGTTTGTTGGTATGTTGGTTTGTTGGTTTGTTGGTTTGTTGGTTTGTTGGTTTGTTGGTTTGTTGGTTTGTTGGTTTGTTGGTTTGTTTTTTTTCTTGGTTTGTTGGTTTGTTGGTTTGTTGGTTTTTGGTTTGTTGGTTAGTTGGTTTGTTGGTTTGTTGGTTTGTTGGTTTGTTGGTTTATTGGTTTGTTGGTTTGTTGGTTTGTTGGTTTGTTGGATTGTGGGTTTGTTTTTTTTGTTGGTTTGTTGGTTTGTTCGTTTGTTGGTTTGTTGGTTTGTTGGTTTGTTGGTTTGTTGGTTTGTTGGTTTGTTGGTTTGTTGGTTTGTTGGTTTGTTGGTTTGTTAGTTTGTTGGTTTGTTGGTTTGTTGGTTTGTTGGTTTGTTGGTTTGTTGGTTTGTTGGTTTGTTGGTTTCTTGGTTTGTTGGTTTGTTGGTTTGTTGGTTTGTTGGTTTGTTGGTTTGTTGGTTTGTTGGTTTGTTGGTTTGTTGGTTTGTTGGTTTGTTTGTTTGTTGGTTTGTTGGTTTGTTGGTTTGTTGGTTTGTTGGTTTGTTGGTTTGTTGGTTTGTTGGTTTGTTGGTTTGTTGGTTTGTTGGTTTGTTGGTTTTTTGGTTTGTTGGCTTGTTGTTTTGTTGGTTTGTTGGTTTGTTGGTTTGTTGGTTTGTTGGTTTGTTGGTTTGTTGGTTTGTTGGTTTGTTGGCTTGTTGATTTGTTGGTTTGTTGGTTTGTTGCTTTATTTGTTTGTTGGTTTGTTGGTTTATTGGTTTGTTGGTTTAATGGCTTGTTGGTTTGTTGGTTTGTTGGTTTGTTGGTTTGTTGGTTTGTTGGTTTGTTGGTTTGTTGGTTTGTTGATTTGTTGGTTTGTTGGTTTGTTGGTTTGTTGGTTTGTTGGTTTGTTGGTTTGTTGGTTTGTTGGTTTGTTGGTTTGTTGGTTTGTTGGCTTGTTGGTTTGTTGGTTTGTTCATTTGTTTGTTTGTTGGCTTGTTGGTTTGTTGGATTGTTTGTTTGTTGGTTTGTTGGTTTGTTGGTTTGTGGGTTTGTTGGTTTGTTGGTTTGTTGGTTTGTTGGTTTGTTAGTTTGTTGGTTTGTTGGTTTGTTGGTTTGTTGGTTTTTTGGTTTGTTGTTTTGTTGATTTGTTGGTTTGTTGGTTTGTTGGTTTGTTGGTTTGTTGGTTTGCTCGTTTATTGGTTTGTTGGCTTGTTGGTTTGTTGGTTTGTTGGTTTGTTGGTTTGTTGGTTTGCTATTTTGTTGGTTTTTTGGTTTGGTAACTTGTTGGTTTGTTGGCTTGTTGGTTTGTTGGATTGTTAATTTGTTGGTTTGTTGGTTTGTTGGTTTGTTGGTTTGTTGGTTTGTTGGTTTGCTGGTTTGTTGGTTTTTTGTTTTGGTAACTTGTTGGTTTGTTGGCTTGTTGGTTTGTTGGTTTGTTGGTTTGTGGGTTTGTTGGTTTGTTGGTTTGTTGGCTTGTTGGTTTGTTGATTTGTTGGTTTGTTGGTTTGTTGGTTTGTTGGTTTATTTGTTTGTTGTTTTGTTGGTTTGTTGGTTTGTTGGTTTGTTGGTTTGTTGGTTTGTTGGTTTGTTGGTTTGTTGGTTTGTTGGTTTGTTGGTTTGTTTGTTGGCTAGTTTGCTGGTTTGTTGGTTTGTTGGTTTGTTGGTTTGTTGGTTTGGTGGTTTGTCGGTTTGTTGGTTTGTTGGTTTGTTGGTCTGTTGGTTTCTTGGTTTGTTGGTTTGTTGGTTTCTTGGTTTGTTGGTTTGTTGGTTTGTTGGTTTGTTGGTTTGTTGGTTTGTTGGTTTGTTGGTTTGTTGGTTTGTTGGTTTGTTGATTTGCTCGTTTGCTGGTACGTTGGTTTGTTGGTTTGTTGGTTTGTTGGTTTGTTGGTTTGTTGGTTTGTTGGTTTGTTGGTTTGTTGGTTTGTTGGTTTGTCGGTTTGTTAGTTTGTTGGTTTGTTGGTTTGTTGGTTTGCTGGTTTGTTGGTTTGTTGGTTTGTTGGTTTGTTGGTTTGTTGGTTTGTTGGTTTGTTGGTTTGTTTGTTTGCTGGTTTGTTGGTTTATTGGTTTGTTGGTTTGTTGGTTTCTTGGTTTGTTGGTTTGTTGGTTTGTTGGTTTGTTGGTTTGTTGGTTTGTTGGTTTGTTGGTTTGTTGGTTTGTTGGTTTGTTGGTTTGTTGGTTTCTTGGTTTCTTGGTTTGTTGGTTTGTTGGTTTGTTGGTTTATTGGTCTGCTGGCTTGCTGGTTTGCTGGTTTGTTGGTTTGTTGGTTTGTTCGTTGTTGGTTTGTTGGTTTGTTGGTTTGTTGGTTTGTTGGTTTGTTGGTTTGTTGGTTTGTTGGTTTGTTGGTTTGTTGGTTTGTTGGTTTGTTGGTTTGTTGGTTTGTTGGTTTGTTGGTTTGTTGGTTTGTTGGTTTGTTGGTTTGTTGGTTTGTTCAATTGTTGGTTTGTTCGTTTGTTGGTTTATTGGTTTGTTTGTTTGTTGGTTTATTGGTTTGTTGGTTTGTTGGTTTGTTGGTTTGTTGGTTTGTTGGTTTGTTGGTTTGCTGGTTTGTTGGTTTTTTGGTTTGTTGGTTTGTTGGTTTATTTGTTTGTTGGTTTGTTGGTTTATTGGTTTGTTGGTTTAATGGCTTGTTGGTTTGTTGGTTTGTTGGTTTGTTGGTTTGTTGGATTGTTGGTTTGTTGTTTTGCTGGTTTGTTGGTTTGTTCGTTTGTTGGTTTGTTGGTTTGTTGGTTTGTTGGTTTGTTGGTTTGTTGGTTTGTTGGTTTGTTGGTTTGTTGGTTTGTTGGTTTGTTGGTTTGTTGGTTTGTTGGTTTGTTGGTTTGTTGGTTTGTTGGTTTGTTGGTTTGTTGGTTTGTTGGTTTGTTGGTTTTTTGGTTTGTTTGTTTGTTGGTTTGTTGGTTTGTTGGTTTGTTGGTTTGTTGGTTTGTTGGTTTGTTGGTTTGATGGTTTGTTGGTTTGTTGTTTTGTTGGTTTGTTGGTTTGTTCTTTTGTTGGTTTGTTGGTTTGTTGTTGTGTTGGTTTGTTTGTATGTTGGTTTGTTCGTTTGTTGGTTTGTTGGTTTGTTGGTTTGTTTGTTTTTTGGTTTGGTGGCTTGTTGGTTTGTTGGTTTGTTGGTTTGTTGGTTTGTCGGTTTGTTGGTTTGTTGGTTTCTTGGTTTGTTGGTTTGTTGGTTTGTTGGTTTGTTGGCTTATTGGTTTGTTTATTTGTTGGTTTGTTCGTTTGTTGGTTTGTTGGTTTGTTGGTTTGTTCATTTGTTGGTTTGTTGGTTTGTTTGTTTTTTGGTTTGTTGTTTTGTTGGTTTGTTGGTTTCTTGGTTTCTTGGTTTGTTGGTTTCTTGGTTTGTTGGTTTGTTGGTTTCTTGGTTTGTTGGTTTGTTTGTTTGTTGGTTTGTTGGTTTGTTGGTTTGTTGGTTTGTTGGTTTGTTGGTTTGTTGGTTTGTTGTTGTGTTGGTTTGTTTGTTTGTTGTTTTGTTCGTTTGTTGGTTTGTTGGTTTGTTGGTTTGTTTGTTTTTTGGTTTGGTGGCTTGTTGGTTTGTTGGTTTGTTGGTTTGTTGGTTTGTTGGTTTGTTGGTTTGTTGGTTTGTTGGTTTGTTGGTTTTTGGTTTGTTGGCTTGTTGGTTTGTTGATTTGTTGGTTTGTTGGTTTGTTGGTTTGTTGGTTTGTTGGTTTATTTGTTTTTTGTTTTGTTGGTTTGTTGGTTTGTTGGTTTGTTGGTTTGTTGGTTTGTTGGTTTGTTGGTTTGTTGGTTTGTTGGTTTGTTGGTTTGTTGGTTTGTTGGTTCTTTGGTTTCTTGGTTTGTTGGTTTGTTGGTTTGTTGGTTTGTTGGTTTGTTGGTTTGTTGGTTTGTTGGTTTGTTGGTTTGTTGGTTTGTTGGTTTGTTGGTTTGTTGGTTTGTTGGTTTGTTGGTTTGTTGGTTTGTTAATTTGTTGATTTGCTCGTTTGCTGGTTTGTTGGTATGTTGGTTTGTTGGTTTGTTGGTTTGTTGGTTTGTTGGTTTGTTGGTTTGTTGGTTTGTTGGTTTGTTGGTTTGTTGGTTTGTTATTTTCTTGGTTTGTTGGTTTGTTGGTTTTTGGTTTGTTGGTTAGTTGGTTTGTTGGTTTGTTGGTTTGTTGGTTTATTGGTTTGTTGGTTTGTTGGTTTGTTGGTTTGTTGGATTGTGCGTTTGTTGTTTTGTTGGTTTGTTGGTTTGTTTGTTTGTTGGTTTGTTGGTTTGTTGGTTTGTTGGTTTGTTGGTTTGTTGGTTTGTTGGTTTGTTGGTTTGTTGGTTTGTTGGTTTGTTGGTTTGTTGGTTTGTTGGTTTGTTGGTTTGTTGGTTTGTTGGTTTGTTGGTTTGTTGGTTTGTTGGTTTGTTGGTTTGTTGGTTTGTTGGTTTGTTGGTTTGTTGGTTTGTTGGTTTGTTGTTGTGTTGGTTTGTTTGTTTGTTGTTTTGTTCGTTTGTTGGTTTGTTGGTTTGTTGGTTTGTTTGTTTTTTGGTTTGGTGGCTTGTTGGTTTGTTGGTTTGTTGGTTTGTTGGTTTGTTGGTTTTTTGGTTTGTTGGTTTGTTGGTTTGTTGGTTTGTTGGTTTTTGGTTTGTTGGCTTGTTGGTTTGTTGATTTGTTGGTTTGTTGGTTTGTTGGTTTGTTGGTTTGTTGGTTTATTTGTTTTTTGTTTTGTTGGTTTGTTGGTTTGTTGGTTTGTTGGTTTGTTGGTTTGTTGGTTTGTTGGTTTGTTGGTTTGTTGGTTTGTTGGTTTGTTGGTTTGTTGGTTTGTTGGTTCTTTGGTTTCTTGGTTTGTTGGTTTGTTGGTTTGTTGGTTTGTTGGTTTGTTGGTTTGTTGGTTTGTTGGTTTGTTGGTTTGTTGGTTTGTTGGTTTGTTGGTTTGTTGGTTTGTTAATTTGTTGATTTGCTCGTTTGCTGGTTTGTTGGTATGTTGGTTTGTTGGTTTGTTGGTTTGTTGGTTTGTTGGTTTGTTGGTTTGTTGGTTTGTTGGTTTGTTGGTTTGTTATTTTCTTGGTTTGTTGGTTTGTTGGTTTTTGGTTTGTTGGTTAGTTGGTTTGTTGGTTTGTTGGTTTGTTGGTTTATTGGTTTGTTGGTTTGTTGATTTGTTGGTTTGTTGGATTGTGGGTTTGTTGTTTTGTTGGTTTGTTGGTTTGTTTGTTTGTTGGTTTGTTGGTTTGTTGGTTTGTTGGTTTGTTGGTTTGTTGGTTTGTTGGTTTGTTGGTTTGTTGGTTTGTTGGTTTGTTGGTTTGTTGGTTTGTTGGTTTGTTGGTTTGTTGGTTTGTTGGTTTGTTGGTTTGTTGGTTTGTTGGTTTCTTGGTTTGTTGGTTTCTTGGTTTGTTGGTTTGTTGGTTTGTTGGTTTCTTGGTTTGTTGTTTTGTTGGTTTGTTGGTTTGTTGGTTTGTTGGTTTGTTATTTTCTTGGTTTGTTGGTTTGTTGGTTTGTTGGTTTTTGGTTTCTTGGTTAGTTGGTTTGTTGGTTTGTTGGTTTGTTGGTTTATTGGTTTGTTGGTTTGTTGGTTTGTTGGTTTGTTGGTTTGTTGGATTGTTGGTTTGTTGTTTTGTTGGTTTATTGGTTTGTCCGTTTGTTGGTTTGTTGGTTTGTTGGTTTGTTGGTTTGTTCGTTTGTTGGTTTGTTGGTTTGTTGGTTTGTTGGTTTGTTGGTTTGTTGGTTTGTTGGTTTGTTGGTTTGTTGGTTTGTTGGTTTGTTGGTTTGTTGGTTTGTTGGTTTGTTGGTTTGTTGGTTTGTTGGTTTGTTGGTTTGTTGGTTTGTTGGTTTGTTGGTTTTCTGGTTTGTTGGCTTGTTGTTTTGTTGGTTTGTTGGTTTCTTGGTTTTTTGGTTTGTTGGTTTGTTGGTTTGTTGGTTTGTTGGTTTGTTGGCTTGTTTGTTTGTTGATTTGTTGGTTTGTTGGTTTGTTGGTTTATTTGTTTGTTGGTTTGTTGGTTTATGGGTTTGTTGGTTTAAAGGCTTGTTTGTTTGTTGATTTGTTGGTTTGTTGGTTTGTTGGTTTGTTGGTTAGTTGGTTTGTTGGTTTGTTGGTTTGTTGGTTTGTTGGTTTGTTAGTTTGTTGGTTTGTTGGTTTGTTGGTTTGTTGGTTTGTTGGTTTGTTGGTTTGTTGGTTTGTTGGTTTGTTGGCTTGTTGGTTTGTTGGTTTGTTCATTTGTTTGTTTGTTGGCTTGTTGGTTTGTTGGATTGTTTGTTTGTTGGTTTGTTGGTTTGTTGGTTTGTTGGTTTGTGGGTTTGTTGGTTTGTTGGTTCGTTGGTTTGTTGGTTTGTTGGTTTGTTGGTTTGTTGGTTTGTTGGTTTGTTGGTTTTTTGGTTTGTTGTTTTGTTGATTTGTTGGTTTGTTGGTTTGTTGGTTTGTTGGTTTGTTGGTTGTTGGTTTGTTGGTTTGCTCGTTTGTTGGTTTGTAGGCTTGTTGGTTTGTTGGTTTGTTGGTTTGATGGTTTCTTCGTTTGTTGGTTTGTTGGATTGTTAATTTGTTGGTTTGTTGGTTTGTTGGTTTGTTGGTTTGTTGGTTTGCTGGTTTGTTGGTTTTTTGGTTTGGTAACTTGTTGGTTTGTTGGCTTGTTGGTTTGTTGGTTTGTTGGTTTGTGGGTTTGTTGGTTTGTTGGTTTGTTGGCTTGTTGGTTTGTTGGTTTGTTGGTTTGTTGGTTTGTTGGTTTGTTGGTTTGTTGGTTTGTTGGTTTGTTGGTTTGTTCATTTGTAGGTTTTTTGATTTGTTGGTTTGTTGGTTTGTTGGTTTGTTGGCTTGTTGGTTTGTTGGTTTGTTGGTTTGTTCGTTTGTTGGTTTGCTGGTTTGCTGGTTTGCTGGTTTGTTGGTTTGTTGGTTTGTTGGTTTGTTGGTTTGTTGTTTGTTGGTTTGTTGGTTTGTTGGTTTGTTGGTTTGTTGGTTTCATGGTTTCTGGGTTTCTTGGTTTGTTGGTTTGTTGGTTTGTTGGTTTGTTGGTTTGTTGGTTTGTTGGTTTGTTGGTTTGTTGGTTTGTTGGTTTGTTGGTTTGTTGGTTTGTTGGTTTGTTGGTTTGTTGGTTTGTTGGTTTGTTGGTTTTTTGGTTTGTTGGCTTGTTGTTTTGTTGGTTTGTTGGTTTGTTGGTTTGTTGGTTTGTTGGTTTGTTGGTTTGTTGGTTTGTTGGTTTGTTGGTTTGTTGGCTTGTTTGTTTGTTGATTTGTTGGTTTGTTGGTTTGTTGGTTTATTTGTTTGTTGGTTTGTTGGTTTATGGGTTTGTTGGTTTAAAGGCTTGTTTGTTTGTTGATTTGTTGGTTTGTTGGTTTGTTGGTTTATTTGTTTGTTGGTTTGTTGGTTTGTTGGTTTGTTGGTTTGTTGGTTTGTTGGTTTGTTGGTTTGTTGGTTTGTTGTTTTGTTGGTTTGTTGGTTTGTTCTTTTGTTGGTTTGTTGGTTTGTTGTTGTGTTGGTTTGTTTGTTTGTTGGTTTGTTCGTTTGTTGGTTTGTTGGTTTGTTGGTTTGTTTATTTTTTGGTTTGGTGGCTTGTTGGTTTGTTGGTTTGTTGGTTTGTTGGTTTGTTGGTTTGGTGGTTTGTTGGTTTGTTGGTTTGTTGGTTTGTTGGTTTGTTGGTTTGTGGTTTGTTGGCTTGTTGGTTTGTTGATTTGTTGGTTTGTTGGTTTGTTGGTTTGTTGGTTTATTTGTTTTTTGTTTTGTTGGTTTGTTGGTTTGTTGGTTTGTTGGTTTGTTCGTTTGTTGGTTTGTTGGTTTGTTGGTTTGTTGGTTTGTTGGTTTGTTGGTTTGTTGGTTTTTTGGTTTCTTGGTTTGTTGGTTTGTTGGTTTGTTGGTTTGTTGGTTTGTTGGTTTGTTGGTTTGTTGGTTTGTTGGTTTGTTGGTTTGTTGGTTTGTTGGTTTGTTAATTTGTTGATTTGCTCGTTTGCTGGTTTGTTGGTATGTTGGTTTGTTGGTTTGTTGGTTTGTTGGTTTGTTGGTTTGTTGGTTTGTTGGTTTGTTGGTTTGTTGGTTTGTTGGTTTGTTTTTTTTCTTGGTTTGTTGGTTTGTTGGTTTGTTGGTTTTTGGTTTGTTGGTTAGTTGGTTTGTTGGTTTGTTGGTTTGTTGGTTTGTTGGTTTATTGGTTTGTTGGTTTGTTGGTTTGTTGGTTTGTTGGTTTGTTGGTTTGTTGGTTTGTTGGTTTGTTGGTTTGTTGGTTTGTTAATTTGTTGATTTGCTCGTTTGCTGGTTTGTTGGTATGTTGGTTTGTTGGTTTGTTGGTTTGTTGGTTTGTTGGTTTGTTGGTTTGTTGGTTTGTTGGTTTGTTGGTTTGTTGGTTTGTTTTTTTTCTTGGTTTGTTGGTTTGTTGGTTTGTTGGTTTTTGGTTTGTTGGTTAGTTGGTTTGTTGGTTTGTTGGTTTGTTGGTTTGTTGGTTTATTGGTTTGTTGGTTTGTTGGTTTGTTGGTTTGTTGGTTTGTTGGTTTGTTGGTTTGTTGGTTTGTTGGTTTGTTAGTTTGTTGGTTTGTTGGTTTGTTGGTTTGTTGGTTTGTTGGTTTGTTGGTTTGTTGGTTTGTTGGTTTCTTGGTTTGTTGGTTTGTTGGTTTGTTGGTTTGTTGGTTTGTTGGTTTGTTGGTTTGTTGGTTTGTTGGTTTGTTGGTTTGTTTGTTTGTTGGTTTGTTGGTTTGTTGGTTTGTTGGTTTGTTGGTTTGTTGGTTTGTTGGTTTGTTGGTTTGTTGGTTTGTTGGTTTGTTGGTTTTTTGGTTTGTTGGCTTGTTGTTTTGTTGGTTTGTTGGTTTGTTGGTTTGTTGGTTTGTTGGTTTGTTGGTTTGTTGGTTTGTTGGCTTGTTGATTTGTTGGTTTGTTGGTTTGTTGCTTTATTTGTTTGTTGGTTTGTTGGTTTATTGGTTTGTTGGTTTAATGGCTTGTTGGTTTGTTGGTTTGTTGGTTTGTTGGTTTGTTGGTTTGTTGGTTTGTTGGTTTGTTGGTTTGTTGATTTGTTGGTTTGTTGGTTTGTTGGTTTGTTGGTTTGTTGGTTTGTTGGTTTGTTGGTTTGTTGGTTTGTTGGTTTGTTGGTTTGTTGGTTTGTTGGCTTGTTGGTTTGTTGGTTTGTTCATTTGTTTGTTTGTTGGCTTGTTGGTTTGTTGGATTGTTTGTTTGTTGGTTTGTTGGTTTGTTGGTTTGTTGGTTTGTGGGTTTGTTGGTTTGTTGGTTTGTTGGTTTGTTAGTTTGTTGGTTTGTTGGTTTGTTGGTTTGTTGGTTTTTTGGTTTGTTGTTTTGTTGATTTGTTGGTTTGTTGGTTTGTTGGTTTGTTGGTTTGTTGGTTTGCTCGTTTATTGGTTTGTTGGCTTGTTGGTTTGTTGGTTTGTTGGTTTGTTGGTTTGTTGGTTTGCTATTTTGTTGGTTTTTTGGTTTGGTAACTTGTTGGTTTGTTGGCTTGTTGGTTTGTTGGATTGTTAATTTGTTGGTTTGTTGGTTTGTTGGTTTGTTGGTTTGTTGGTTTGTTGGTTTGCTGGTTTGTTGGTTTTTTGGTTTGGTAACTTGTTGGTTTGTTGGCTTGTTGGTTTGTTGGTTTGTTGGTTTGTGGGTTTGTTGGTTTGTTGGTTTGTTGGCTTGTTGGTTTGTTGATTTGTTGGTTTGTTGGTTTGTTGGTTTGTTGGTTTATTTGTTTGTTGTTTTGTTGGTTTGTTGGTTTGTTGGTTTGTTGGTTTGTTGGTTTGTTGGTTTGTTGGTTTGTTGGTTTGTTGGTTTGTTTGTTGGCTAGTTTGCTGGTTTGTTGGTTTGTTGGTTTGTTGGTTTGTTGGTTTGGTGGTTTGTCGGTTTGTTGGTTTGTTGGTTTGTTGGTCTGTTGGTTTCTTGGTTTGTTGGTTTGTTGGTTTCTTGGTTTGTTGGTTTGTTGGTTTGTTGGTTTGTTGGTTTGTTGGTTTGTTGGTTTGTTGGTTTGTTGGTTTGTTGGTTTGTTGGTTTGTTGGTTTGTTGATTTGCTCGTTTGCTGGTATGTTGGTTTGTTGGTTTGTTGGTTTGTTGGTTTGTTGGTTTGTTGGTTTGTTGGTTTGTTGGTTTGTTGGTTTGTCGGTTTGTTAGTTTGTTGGTTTGTTGGTTTGTTGGTTTGCTGGTTTGTTGGTTTGTTGGTTTGTTGGTTTGTTGGTTTGTTGGTTTGTTGGTTTGTTGGTTTGTTTGTTTGCTGGTTTGTTGGTTTATTGGTTTGTTGGTTTGTTGGTTTCTTGGTTTGTTGGTTTGTTGGTTTGTTGGTTTGTTGGTTTGTTGGTTTGTTGGTTTGTTGGTTTGTTGGTTTGTTGGTTTGTTGGTTTCTTGGTTTCTTGGTTTGTTGGTTTGTTGGTTTGTTGGTTTATTGGTCTGCTGGCTTGCTGGTTTGCTGGTTTGTTGGTTTGTTGGTTTGTTCGTTGTTGGTTTGTTGGTTTGTTGGTTTGTTGGTTTGTTGGTTTGTTGGTTTGTTGGTTTGTTGGTTTGTTGGTTTGTTGGTTTGTTGGTTTGTTGGTTTGTTGGTTTGTTGGTTTGTTGGTTTGTTGGTTTGTTGGTTTGTTGGTTTGTTCAATTGTTGGTTTGTTCGTTTGTTGGTTTATTGGTTTGTTTGTTTGTTGGTTTATTGGTTTGTTGGTTTGTTGGTTTGTTGGTTTGTTGGTCTGTTGGTTTGCTGGTTTGTTGGTTTTTTGGTTTGTTGGTTTGTTGGTTTATTTGTTTGTTGGTTTGTTGGTTTATTGGTTTGTTGGTTTAATGGCTTGTTGGTTTGTTGGTTTGTTGGTTTGTTGGTTTGTTGGATTGTTGGTTTGTTGTTTTGTTGGTTTGTTGGTTTGTTCGTTTGTTGGTTTGTTGGTTTGTTGGTTTGTTGGTTTGTTGGTTTGTTGGTTTGTTGGTTTGTTGGTTTGTTGGTTTGTTGGTTTGTTGGTTTGTTGGTTTGTTGGTTTGTTGGTTTGTTGGTTTGTTGGTTTGTTGGTTTGTTGGTTTGTTGGTTTTTTGGTTTGTTTGTTTGTTGGTTTGTTGGTTTGTTGGTTTGTTGGTTTGTTGGTTTGTTGGTTTGTTGGTTTGATGGTTTGTTGGTTTGTTGTTTTGTTGGTTTGTTGGTTTGTTCTTTTGTTGGTTTGTTGGTTTGTTGTTGTGTTGGTTTGTTTGTATGTTGGTTTGTTCGTTTGTTGGTTTGTTGGTTTGTTGGTTTGTTTGTTTTTTGGTTTGGTGGCTTGTTGGTTTGTTGGTTTGTTGGTTTGTTGGTTTGTTGGTTTGTTGGTTTGTTGGTTTCTTGGTTTGTTGGTTTGTTGGTTTGTTGGTTTGTTGGTTTGTTGGCTTATTGGTTTGTTTATTTGTTGGTTTGTTCGTTTGTTGGTTTGTTGGTTTGTTGGTTTGTTCATTTGTTGGTTTGTTGGTTTGTTTGTTTTTTGGTTTGTTGTTTTGTTGGTTTGTTGGTTTCTTGGTTTCTTGGTTTGTTGGTTTCTTGGTTTGTTGGTTTGTTGGTTTCTTGGTTTGTTGGTTTGTTTGTTTGTTGGTTTGTTGGTTTGTTGGTTTGTTGGTTTGTTGGTTTGTTGGTTTGTTGGTTTGTTGTTGTGTTGGTTTGTTTGTTTGTTGTTTTGTTCGTTTGTTGGTTTGTTGGTTTGTTGGTTTGTTTGTTTTTTGGTTTGGTGGCTTGTTGGTTTGCTGGTTTGTTGGTTTGTTGGTTTGTTGGTTTGTTGGTTTGTTGGTTTGTTGGTTTGTTGGTTTGTTGGTTTGTTGGTTTGTTGGTTTTTGGTTTGTTGGCTTGTTGGTTTGTTGATTTGTTGGTTTGTTGGTTTGTTGGTTTGTTGGTTTGTTGGTTTATTTGTTTTTTGTTTTGTTGGTTTGTTGGTTTGTTGGTTTGTTGGTTTGTTGGTTTGTTGGTTTGTTGGTTTGTTGGTTTGTTGGTTTGTTGGTTTGTTGGTTTGTTGGTTTGTTGGTTCTTTGGTTTCTTGGTTTGTTGGTTTGTTGGTTTGTTGGTTTGTTGGTTTGTTGGTTTGTTGGTTTGTTGGTTTGTTGGTTTGTTGGTTTGTTGGTTTGTTGGTTTGTTGGTTTGTTAATTTGTTGATTTGCTCGTTTGCTGGTTTGTTGGTATGTTGGTTTGTTGGTTTGTTGGTTTGTTGGTTTGTTGGTTTGTTGGTTTGTTGGTTTGTTGGTTTGTTGGTTTGTTATTTTCTTGGTTTGTTGGTTTGTTGGTTTTTGGTTTGTTGGTTAGTTGGTTTGTTGGTTTGTTGGTTTGTTGGTTTATTGGTTTGTTGGTTTGTTGGTTTGTTGGTTTGTTGGATTGTGGGTTTGTTGTTTTGTTGGTTTGTTGGTTTGTTCGTTTGTTGGTTTGTTGGTTTGTTGGTTTGTTGGTTTGTTGGTTTGTTGGTTTGTTGGTTTGTTGGTTTGTTGGTTTGTTGGTTTGTTGGTTTGTTGGTTTGTTGGTTTGTTGGTTTGTTGGTTTGTTGGTTTGTTGGTTTGTTGGTTTGTTGGTTTCTTGGTTTGTTGGTTTCTTGGTTTGTTGGTTTGTTGGTTTGTTGGTTTGTTGGTTTCTTGGTTTGTTGTTTTGTTGGTTTGTTGGTTTGTTGGTTTGTTGGTTTGTTATTTTCTTGGTTTGTTGGTTTGTTGGTTTGTTGGTTTTTGGTTTATTGGTTAGTTGGTTTGTTGGTTTGTTGGTTTGTTGGTTTATTGGTTTGTTGGTTTGTTGATTTGTTGGTTTGTTGGTTTGTTGGATTGTTGGTTTGTTGTTTTGTTGGTTTATTGGTTTGTCCGTTTGTTGGTTTGTTGGTTTGTTGGTTTGTTCGTTTGTTGGTTTGTTGGTTTGTTGGTTTGTTGGTTTGTTGGTTTGTTGGTTTGTTGGTTTGTTGGTTTGTTGGTTTGTTGGTTTGTTGGTTTGTTGGTTTGTTGGTTTGTTGGTTTGTTGGTTTGTTGGTTTGTTGGTTTGTTGGTTTGTTGGTTTGTTGGTTTTTTGGTTTGTTGGCTTGTTGTTTTGTTGGTTTGTTGGTTTGTTGGTTTGTTGGTTTGTTGGTTTGTTGGTTTGTTGGTTTGTTGGCTTGTTTGTTTGTTGATTTGTTGGTTTGTTGGTTTGTTGGTTTATTTGTTTGTTGGTTTGTTGGTTTATGGGTTTGTTGGTTTAAAGGCTTGTTTGTTTGTTGATTTGTTGGTTTGTTGGTTTGTTGGTTTGTTGGTTTGTTGGTTAGTTGGTTTGTTGGTTTGTTGGTTTGTTGGTTTGTTGGTTTGTTAGTTTGTTGGTTTGTTGGTTTGTTGGTTTGTTGGTTTGTTGGTTTGTTGGTTTGTTGGTTTGTTGGTTTGTTGGCTTGTTGGTTTGTTGGTTTGTTCATTTGTTTGTTTGTTGGCTTGTTGGTTTGTTGGATTGTTTGTTTGTTGGTTTGTTGGTTTGTTGGTTTGTTGGTTTGTGGGTTTGTTGGTTTGTTGGTTCGTTGGTTTGTTGGTTTGTTGGTTTGTTGGTTTGTTGGTTTGTTGGTTTGTTGGTTTTTTGGTTTGTTGTTTTGTTGATTTGTTGGTTTGTTGGTTTGTTGGTTTGTTGGTTTGTTGGTTTGTTGGTTTGTTGGTTTGCTCGTTTGTTGGTTTGTAGGCTTGTTGGTTTGTTGGTTTGTTGGTTTGATGGTTTCTTCGTTTGTTGGTTTGTTGGATTGTTAATTTGTTGGTTTGTTGGTTTGTTGGTTTGTTGGTTTGTTGGTTTGCTGGTTTGTTGGTTTTTTGGTTTGGTAACTTGTTGGTTTGTTGGCTTGTTGGTTTGTTGGTTTGTTGGTTTGTGGGTTTGTTGGTTTGTTGGTTTGTTGGCTTGTTGGTTTGTTGGTTTGTTGGTTTGTTGGTTTGTTGGTTTGTTGGTTTGTTGGTTTGTTGGTTTGTTGGTTTGTTGGTTTGTTCATTTGTAGGTTTTTTGATTTGTTGGTTTGTTGGTTTGTTGGTTTGTTGGTTTGTTGGTTTGTTGGTTTGTTGGTTTGTTCGTTTGTTGGTTTGCTGGTTTGCTGGTTTGCTGGTTTGTTGGTTTGTTGGTTTGTTGGTTTGTTGGTTTGTTGTTTGTTGGTTTGTTGGTTTGTTGGTTTGTTGGTTTGTTGGTTTCATGGTTTCTTGGTTTCTTGGTTTGTTGGTTTGTTGGTTTGTTGGTTTGTTGGTTTGTTGGTTTGTTGGTTTGTTGGTTTGTTGGTTTGTTGGTTTGTTGGTTTGTTGGTTTGTTGGTTTGTTGGTTTGTTGGTTTGTTGGTTTGTTGGTTTGTTGGTTTGTTGGTTTTTTGGTTTGTTGGCTTGTTGTTTTGTTGGTTTGTTGGTTTGTTGGTTTGTTGGTTTGTTGGTTTGTTGGTTTGTTGGTTTGTTGGTTTGTTGGTTTGTTGGCTTGTTTGTTTGTTGATTTGTTGGTTTGTTGGTTTGTTGGTTTATTTGTTTGTTGGTTTGTTGGTTTATGGGTTTGTTGGTTTAAAGGCTTGTTTGTTTGTTGATTTGTTGGTTTGTTGGTTTGTTGGTTTATTTGTTTGTTGGTTTGTTGGTTTATTGGTTTGTTGGTTTAATGGCTTGTAGGTTTGTTGGTTTGTTGGTTTGTTGGTTTGTTGGTTTGTTGGTTTGTTGGTTAGTTGGTTTGTTGGTTTGTTGGTTTGTTGGTTTGTTGGTTTGTTGGTTTGTTGGTTTGTTGGTTTGTTGGTTTGTTGGTTTGTTGGTTTGTTGGTTTGTTGGTTTGTTGGTTTGTTATTTTCTTGGTTTGTTGGTTTGTTGGTTTTTGGTTTCTTGGTTAGTTGGTTTGTTGGTTTGTTGGTTTGTTGGTTTATTGGTTTGTTGGTTTGTTTGTTTGTTGGTTTGTTGGTTTGTTGGATTGTTGGTTTGTTGTTTTGTTGGTTTATTGGTTTGTCCGTTTGTTGGTTTGTCCGTTTGTTGGTTTGTTCGTTTGTTGGTTTGTTGGTTTGTTGGTTTGTTGGTTTGTTGGTTTGTTGGTTTGTTGGTTTGTTGGTTTGTTGGTTTGTTGGTTTGTTGGTTTGTTGGTTTGTTGGTTTGTTGGTTTGTTGGTTTGTTGGTTTGTTGGTTTGTTGGTTTTTTGGTTTGTTGGCTTGTTGTTTTGTTGGTTTGTTGGTTTGTTGGTTTGTTGGTTTGTTGGTTTGTTGGTTTGTTGGTTTGTTGGTTTGTTGGCTTGTTTGTTTGTTGATTTGTTGGTTTGTTGGTTTGTTGGTTTATTTGTTTGTTGGTTTGTTGGTTTATGGGTTTGTTGGTTTAAAGGCTTGTTTGTTTGTTGATTTGTTGGTTTGTTGGTTTGTTGGTTTGTTGGTTTGTTGGTTAGTTGGTTTGTTGGTTTGTTGGTTTGTTGGTTTGTTGGTTTGTTAGTTTGTTGGTTTGTTGGTTTGTTGGTTTGTTGGTTTGTTGGTTTGTTTGTTTGTTGGTTTGTTGGTTTGTTGGTTTGTTGGCTTGTTGGTTTGTTGGTTTGTTCATTTGTTTGTTTGTTGGCTTTTTGGTTTGTTGGATTGTTTGTTTGTTGGTTTGTTGGTTTGTTGGTTTGTTGGTTTGTGGGTTTGTTGGTTTGTTGGTTCGTTGGTTTGTTGGTTTGTTGGTTTGTTGGTTTGTTGGTTTGTTGGTTTGTTGGTTTGTTGGTTTTTTGGTTTGTTGTTTTGTTGATTTGTTGGTTTGTTGGTTTGTTGGTTTGTTGGTTTGTTGGCTTGTTGGTTTGCTCGTTTGTTGGTTTGTAGGCTTGTTGGTTTGTTGGTTTGTTGGTTTGATGGTTTCTTCGTTTGTTGGTTTGTTGGATTGTTAATTTGTTGGTTTGTTGGTTTGTTGGTTTGTTGGTTTGTTGGTTTGCTGGTTTGTTGGTTTTTTGGTTTGGTAACTTGTTGGTTTGTTGGCTTGTTGGTTTGTTGGTTTGTTGGTTTGTGGGTTTGTTGGTTTGTTGGTTTGTTGGCTTGTTGGTTTGTTGGTTTGTTGGTTTGTTGGTTTGTTGGTTTGTTGGTTTGTTGGTTTGTTGGTTTGTTGGTTTGTTCATTTGTAGGTTTTTTGATTTGTTGGTTTGTTAATTTGTTGGTTTGTTGGTTTGTTGGTTTGTTCGTTTGTTGGTTTGCTGGTTTGCTGGTTTGCTGGTTTGTTGGTTTGTTGGTTTGTTGGTTTGTTGGTTTGTTGTTTGTTGGTTTGTTGGTTTGTTGGTTTGTTGGTTTGTTGGTTTCATGGTTTCTTGGTTTCTTGGTTTGTTGGTTTGTTGGTTTGTTGGTTTGTTGGTTTGTTGGTTTGTTGGTTTGTTGGTTTGTTGGTTTGTTGGTTTGTTGGTTTGTTGGTTTGTTGGTTTGTTGGTTTGTTGGTTTGTTGGTTTTTTGGTTTGTTGGCTTGTTGTTTTGTTGGTTTGTTGGTTTGTTGGTTTGTTGGCTTGTTTGTTTGTTGATTTGTTGGTTTGTTGGTTTGTTGGTTTATTTGTTTGTTGGTTTGTTGGTTTATGGGTTTGTTGGTTTAAAGGCTTGTTTGTTTGTTGATTTGTTGGTTTGTTGGTTTGTTGGTTTATTTGTTTGTTGGTTTGTTGGTTTATTGGTTTGTTGGTTTAATGGCTTGTAGGTTTGTTGGTTTGTTGGTTTGTTGGTTTGTTGGTTTGTTGGTTTGTTGGTTAGTTGGTTTGTTGGTTTGTTGGTTTGTTGGTTTGTTGGTTTGTTGGTTTGTTGGTTTGTTGGTTTGTTGGTTTGTTGGTTTGTTGGTTTGTTGGTTTGTTGGCTTGTTGGTTTGTTGGTTTGTTCATTTGTTTGTTTGTTGGCTTGTTGGTTTGTTCGTTTGTTGGTTTCTTGGCTTGTTGGTTTGTTGTTTTTTGTTGGTTTATTGGTTTGTTGGTTTGTTGGTTTGTTGGTTTGTTGGTTTGCTGGTTTGCTGGTTTGTTGGTTTGTTGGTTTCTTGTTTTGTTGGTTTGTTGGTTTGTTGGTTTTTTGGTTTGTTGGTTTGTTGGTTTGTTGGTTTGATGGTTTGTTGGTTTGTTGGTTTGTTGGTTTGTTGGTTTGTTGGTTTGTTGGTTTGTTGGTTTGTTGGTTTGTTGGTTTGTTGGTTTGTTGGTTTGTTGGTTTGTTGGTTTGTTGGTTTGTTTGTTTGTTTGTTTGTTGGTGGTTTGTTGGTTTGTTGGTTTGTTGGTTTGTTGGTTTGTTGGTTTGTTGGTTTGTTGGTTTGTTGGTTTGTTGGTTTGTTGGTTTGTTGGTTTGTTGGTTTGTTGGTTTGTTGTTTTGTTGGCTTGTTGGTGTGTTGGTTTGTTGGTTTGTTGGTTTGTTGGTTTATAGGTTTGTTGGTTTGTTGGTTTGTTGGTTTGTTGGTTTGTTGGTTTGTTGGTTTGTTGGTTTGTTGGTTTGTTGGTTTGTTGGTTTGTTGGTTTGTTGGTTTGTTGGTTTGTTGGTTTGTTGGTTTGTTGGTTTGTTGGTTTTTTGGTTTGTTGGCTTGTTGTTTTGTTGGTTTGTTGGTTTGTTGGTTTGTTGGTTTGTTGGTTTGTTGGTTTGTTGGTTTGTTGGTTTGTTGGCTTGTTTGTTTGTTGATTTGTTGGTTTGTTGGTTTGTTGGTTTATTTGTTTGTTGGTTTGTTGGTTTATGGGTTTGTTGGTTTAAAGGCTTGTTTGTTTGTTGATTTGTTGGTTTGTTGGTTTGTTGGTTTGTTGGTTTGTTGGTTAGTTGGTTTGTTGGTTTGTTGGTTTGTTGGTTTGTTGGTTTGTTAGTTTGTTGGTTTGTTGGTTTGTTGGTTTGTTGGTTTGTTGGTTTGTTTGTTTGTTGGTTTGTTGGTTTGTTGGTTTGTTGGCTTGTTGGTTTGTTGGTTTGTTCATTTGTTTGTTTGTTGGCTTTTTGGTTTGTTGGATTGTTTGTTTGTTGGTTTGTTGGTTTGTTGGTTTGTTGGTTTGTGGGTTTGTTGGTTTGTTGGTTCGTTGGTTTGTTGGTTTGTTGGTTTGTTGGTTTGTTGGTTTGTTGGTTTGTTGGTTTGTTGGTTTTTTGGTTTGTTGTTTTGTTGATTTGTTGGTTTGTTGGTTTGTTGGTTTGTTGGTTTGTTGGCTTGTTGGTTTGCTCGTTTGTTGGTTTGTAGGCTTGTTGGTTTGTTGGTTTGTTGGTTTGATGGTTTCTTCGTTTGTTGGTTTGTTGGATTGTTAATTTGTTGGTTTGTTGGTTTGTTGGTTTGTTGGTTTGTTGGTTTGCTGGTTTGTTGGTTTTTTGGTTTGGTAACTTGTTGGTTTGTTGGCTTGTTGGTTTGTTGGTTTGTTGGTTTGTGGGTTTGTTGGTTTGTTGGTTTGTTGGCTTGTTGGTTTGTTGGTTTGTTGGTTTGTTGGTTTGTTGGTTTGTTGGTTTGTTGGTTTGTTGGTTTGTTCATTTGTAGGTTTTTTGATTTGTTGGTTTGTTAATTTGTTGGTTTGTTGGTTTGTTGGTTTGTTCGTTTGTTGGTTTGCTGGTTTGCTGGTTTGCTGGTTTGTTGGTTTGTTGGTTTGTTGGTTTGTTGGTTTGTTGTTTGTTGGTTTGTTGGTTTGTTGGTTTGTTGGTTTGTTGGTTTCATGGTTTCTTGGTTTCTTGGTTTGTTGGTTTGTTGGTTTGTTGGTTTGTTGGTTTGTTGGTTTGTTGGTTTGTTGGTTTGTTGGTTTGTTGGTTTGTTGGTTTGTTGGTTTGTTGGTTTGTTGGTTTGTTGGTTTGTTGGTTTTTTGGTTTGTTGGCTTGTTGTTTTGTTGGTTTGTTGGTTTGTTGGTTTGTTGGCTTGTTTGTTTGTTGATTTGTTGGTTTGTTGGTTTGTTGGTTTATTTGTTTGTTGGTTTGTTGGTTTATGGGTTTGTTGGTTTAAAGGCTTGTTTGTTTGTTGATTTGTTGGTTTGTTGGTTTGTTGGTTTATTTGTTTGTTGGTTTGTTGGTTTATTGGTTTGTTGGTTTAATGGCTTGTAGGTTTGTTGGTTTGTTGGTTTGTTGGTTTGTTGGTTTGTTGGTTTGTTGGTTAGTTGGTTTGTTGGTTTGTTGGTTTGTTGGTTTGTTGGTTTGTTGGTTTGTTGGTTTGTTGGTTTGTTGGTTTGTTGGTTTGTTGGTTTGTTGGTTTGTTGGCTTGTTGGTTTGTTGGTTTGTTCATTTGTTTGTTTGTTGGCTTGTTGGTTTGTTGGATTGTTTGTTTGTTGGTTTGTTGGTTTGTTGGTTTGTTGGTTTGTTGGTTTGTTGGTTTGTTGGTTTGTGGGTTTGTTGGTTTGTTGGTTTGTTGGTTTGTTGGTTTGTTGGTTTGTTGGTTTGTTGGTTTGTTGGTTTTTTTGTTTGTTGTTTTGTTGATTTGTTGGTTTGTTGGTTTGTTGGTTTGTTGGTTTGTTGGTTTGTTGGTTTGCTCGTTTGTTGGTTTGTAGGCTTGTTGGTTTGTTGGTTTGTTGGTTTGATGGTTTGTTCGTTTGTTGGTTTGTTGGATTGTTAATTTGTTTGCTTGTTGGTTTGTTGGTTTGTTGGTTTGTTGGTTTGTTGGTTTGCTGGTTTGATGGTTTTTTGGTTTGGTAACTTGTTGGTTTGTTGGCTTGTTGGTTTGTTGGTTTGTTGGTTTGTTGGTTTGTGGGTTTGTTGGTTTGTTGGTTTGTTGGCTTGTTGGTTTGTTGGTTTGTTGGTTTGTTGGTTTGTTGGTTTGTTGGTTTGTTGGTTTGTTGGTTTGTTGGTTTGTTGGTTTGTTGGTTTGTTGGTTTGTTCATTTGTAGGTTTTTTGATTTGTTGGCTTGTTGGTTTGTTGGTTTGTTGGTTTGTTGGTTTGTTGGTTTGTTGGTTTGTTCGTTTGCTGGTTTGCTGGTTTGCTGGTTTGCTGGTTTGTTGGTTTGTTGGTTTGTTGGTTTGTTGGTTTGTTGGTTTGTTGGTTTGTTGGTTTGTTGGTTTGTTGGTTTGTTGGTTTGTTGGTTTGTTGGTTTGTTGGTTTGTTGGTTTGTTGGTTTCATGGTTTCTTGGTTTCTTGGTTTGTTGGTTTGTTGGTTTGTTGGTTTGTTGGTTTGTTGGTTTGTTGGTTTGTTGGTTTGTTGGTTTGTTGGTTTGTTGGTTTGTTGGTTTGTTGGTTTGTTGGTTTGTTGGTTTGTTGGTTTGTTGGTTTGTTGGTTTGTTGGTTTGTTGGTTTGTTGATTTGTTGGTTTGTTGGTTTGTTGGTTTGTTCGTTTGTTGGTTTGTTGGTTTGTTGGTTTGTTGGTTTGTTGGTTTGTTGGTTTGTTGGTTTGTTGCTGTGTTGGTTTGTTGGTTTGTTGGTTTGTTGGTTTGCTGGTTTGTTGGTTTGTTGGTTTGTTCGTTTGTTGGTTTCTTGGCTTGTTGGTTTGTTGTTTTTTGTTGGTTTATTGGTTTGTTGGTTTGTTGGTTTGTTGGTTTGTTGGTTTGCTGGTTTGCTGGTTTGTTGGTTTGTTGGTTTCTTGTTTTGTTGGTTTGTTGGTTTGTTGGTTTTTTGGTTTGTTGGTTTGTTGGTTTGTTGGTTTGATGGTTTGTTGGTTTGTTGGTTTGTTGGTTTGTTGGTTTGTTGGTTTGTTGGTTTGTTGGTTTGTTGGTTTGTTGGTTTGTTGGTTTGTTGGTTTGTTGGTTTGTTGGTTTGTTGGTTTGTTTGTTTGTTTGTTTGTTGGTGGTTTGTTGGTTTGTTGGTTTGTTGGTTTGTTGGTTTGTTGGTTTGTTGGTTTGTTGGTTTGTTGGTTTGTTGGTTTGTTGGTTTGTTGGTTTGTTGGTTTGTTGGTTTGTTGTTTTGTTGGCTTGTTGGTGTGTTGGTTTGTTGGTTTGTTGGTTTGTTGGTTTATAGGTTTGTTGGTTTGTTGGTTTGTTAGTTTGTTGGTTTGTTGGTTTGTTGGTTTGTTGGTTTGTTGGTTTGTTGGTTTGTTCGTTTCTTGGTTTGTTGGTTTATTGGTTTGTTGGATTGTTGGTTTTTTGGTTTGTTGGTTTGTTGTTTTGTTGGTTTCTTGGCTTATTGGTTTGTTGGCTTGTTGGTTTGTTGGTTTGTTGGTTTGTTGGTTTGTTGGTTTGTTGGTTTGTTGGTTTGTTGGTTTGTTGGTTTGTTGGTTTGTTGGTTTTTTGGTTTGTTGGTTTCTTCGTTTGTTGGTTTGTTGGTATGTTGGTTTTATTGGTTTGTTAGTTTGTTGGTTTGTTAGTTTCTTGGTTTGTTGGTTTGTTGGTTTCTTGGTTTGTTGGTTTGTTGGTTTGTTGGTTTGTTGGTTTGTTGGCTTATTGGTTTGTTTAATTGTTGGTTTGTTCGTTTGTTGGTTTGTTGGTTTGTTGGTTTGTTCATTTGTTGGTTTGTTGGTTTGTTTGTTTCTTGGTTTGTTGTTTTGTTGGTTTGTTGGTTTCTTGGTTTCTTGGTTTGTTGGTTTCTTGGTTTGTTGGTTTGTTGGTTTCTTGGTTTGTTGGTTTGTTTGTTTGTTGGTTTGTTTGTTTGTTGGTTTGTTGGTTTGTTGGTTTGTTGGTTCGTTGGTTTGTTGGTTTGTTGTTTTGTTGGTTTGTTGGTTTGTTCTTTTGTTGGTTTGTTGGTTTGTTGTTGTGTTGGTTTGTTTGTTTGTTGGTTTGTTCGTTTGTTGGTTTGTTGGTTTGTTGGTTTGTTTGTTTTTTGGTTTGGTGGCTTGTTGGTTTGTTGATTTGTTGGTTTGTTGGTTTGTTGGTTTGGTGGTTTGTTGGTTTGTTGGTTTGTTGGTTTGTTGGTTTGTGGTTTGTTGGCTTGTTGGTTTGTTGATTTGTTGGTTTGTTGGTTTGTTGGTTTGTTGGTTTATTTGTTTTTTGTTTTGTTGGTTTGTTGGTTTGTTGGTTTGTTGGTTTGTTGGTTTGTTGGTTTGTTGGTTTGTTGGTTTGTTGGTTTGTTGGTTTGTTGGTTTGTTGGTTTTTTGGTTTCTTGGTTTGTTGGTTTGTTGGTTTGTTGGTTTGTTGGTTTGTTGGTTTGTTGGTTTGTTGGTTTGTTGGTTTGTTGGTTTGTTGGTTTGTTGGTTTGTTAATTTGTTGATTTGCTCGTTTGCTGGTTTGTTGGTATGTTGGTTTGTTGGTTTGTTGGTTTGTTGGTTTGTTGGTTTGTTGGTTTGTTGGTTTGTTGGTTTGTTGGTTTGTTTTTTTTCTTGGTTTGTTGGTTTGTTGGTTTGTTGGTTTTTGGTTTGTTGGTTAGTTGGTTAGTTGGTTTGTTGGTTTGTTGGTTTATTGGTTTGTTGGTTTGTTGGTTTGTTGGTTTGTTGGATTGTGGGTTTGTTTTTTTTGTTGGTTTGTTGGTTTGTTCGTTTGTTGGTTTGTTGGTTTGTTGGTTTGTTGGTTTGTTGGTTTGTTGGTTTGTTGGTTTGTTGGTTTGTTGGTTTGTTAGTTTGTTGGTTTGTTGGTTTATTGGTTTGTTGGTTTGTTGGTTTGTTGGTTTGTTGGTTTGTTGGTTTCTTGGTTTGTTGGTTTGTTGGTTTGTTGGTTTGTTGGTTTGTTGGTTTGTTGGTTTGTTGGTTTGTTGGTTTGTTGGTTTGTTGGTTTGTTGGTTTGTTGGTTTGTTGGTTTGTTGGTTTGTTTGTTTGTTGGTTTGTTGGTTTGTTGGTTTGTTGGTTTGTTGGTTTGTTGGTTTGTTGGTTTGTTGGTTTGTTGGTTTTTTGGTTTGTTGGCTTGTTGTTTTGTTGGTTTGTTGGTTTGTTGGTTTGTTGGTTTGTTGGTTTGTTGGTTTGTTGGTTTGTTGGTTTGTTGGCTTGTTGATTTGTTGGTTTGTTGGTTTGTTGCTTTATTTGTTTGTTGGTTTGTTGGTTTATTGGTTTGTTGGTTTAATGGCTTGTTGGTTTGTTGGTTTGTTGGTTTGTTGGTTTGTTGGTTTGTTGGTTTGTTGGTTTGTTGGTTTGTTGATTTGTTGGTTTGTTGGTTTGTTGGTTTGTTGGTTTGTTGGTTTGTTGGTTTGTTGGTTTGTTGGTTTGTTGGTTTGTTGGTTTGTTGGTTTGTTGGTTTGTTGGCTTGTTGGTTTGTTGGTTTGTTCATTTGTTTGTTTGTTGGCTTGTTGGTTTGTTGCTTTATTTGTTTGTTGGTTTGTTGGTTTATTGGTTTGTTGGTTTAATGGCTTGTTGGTTTGTTGGTTTGTTGGTTTGTTCATTTGTTTGTTTGTTGGTTTGTTGGTTTGTTGCTTTATTTGTTTGTTGGTTTGTTGGTTTATTGGTTTGTTGGTTTAATGGCTTGTTGGTTTGTTGGTTTGTTGGTTTGTTGGTTTGTTGATTTGTTGGTTTGTTGGTTTGTTGGATTGTTTGTTTGTTGGTTTGTTGGTTTGTTGGTTTGTGGGTTTGTTGGTTTGTTGGTTTGTTGGTTTGTTAGTTTGTTGGTTTGTTGGTTTGTTGGTTTGTTGGTTTTTTGGTTTGTTGTTTTGTTGATTTGTTGGTTTGTTGGTTTGTTGGTTTGTTGGTTTGTTGGTTTGTTGGTTTGCTCGTTTATTGGTTTGTTGGCTTGTTGGTTTGTTGGTTTGTTGGTTTGTTGGTTTGTTGGTTTGCTGGTTTGTTGGTTTTTTGGTTTGGTAACTTGTTGGTTTGTTGGCTTGTTGGTTTGTTGGATTGTTAATTTGTTGGTTTGTTGGTTTGTTGGTTTGTTGGTTTGTGCGTTTGTTGGTATGTTGGTTTGCTGGTTTGTTGGTTTTTTGGTTTGGTAACTTGTTGGTTTGTTGGCTTGTTGGTTTGTTGGTTTGTTGGTTTGTGGGTTTGTTGGTTTGTTGGTTTGTTGGCTTGTTGGTTTGTTGATTTGTTGGTTTGTTGGTTTGTTGGTTTATTTGTTTGTTGTTTTGTTGGTTTGTTGGTTTGTTGGTTTGTTGGTTTGTTGCTTTGTTGGTTTGTTGGTTTGTTGGTTTGTTGGTTTGTTGGTTTGTTGGTTTGTTTGTTGGCTAGTTTGCTGGTTTGTTGGTTTGTTGGTTTGTTGGTTTGTTGGTTTGGTGGTTTGTTGGTTTGTTGGTTTGTTGGTTTGTTGGTCTGTTGGTCTGTTGGTTTCTTGGTTTGTTGGTTTGTTGGTTTCTTGGTTTGTTGGTTTGTTGGTTTGTTGGTTTGTTGGTTTGTTGGTTTGTTGGTTTGTTGGTTTGTTGGTTTGTTGGTTTGTTGGTTTGTTGATTTGCTCGTTTGCTGGTATGTTGGTTTGTTGGTTTGTTGGTTTGTTGGTTTGTTGGTTTGTTGGTTTCTTGGTTTGTTGGTTTGTTGGTTTGTTGGTTTATTGGTCTGCTGGCTTGCTGGTTTGCTGGTTTGTTGGTTTGTTGGTTTGTTCGTTGTTGGTTTGTTGGTTTGTTGGTTTGTTGGTTTGTTGGTTTGTTGGTTTGTTGGTTTGTTGGTTTGTTGGTTTGTTGGTTTGTTGGTTTGTTGGTTTGTTGGTTTGTTGGTTTATTGGTTTGTTGGTTTGTTGGTTTGTTGGTTTGTTGGTTTGTTGGTTTGTTGGTTTGTTGGTTTGTTCAATTGTTGGTTTGTTCGTTTGTTGGTTTATTGGTTTGTTTGTTTGTTGGTTTATTGGTTTGTTGGTTTGTTGGTTTGTTGGTTTGTTGGTTTGTTGGTTTGTTGGTTTGCTGGTTTGTTGGTTTTTTGGTTTGTTGGTTTGTTGGTTTATTTGTTTGTTGGTTTGTTGGTTTATTGGTTTGTTGGTTTAATGGCTTGTTGGTTTGTTGGTTTGTTGGTTTGTTGGTTTGTTGGATTGTTGGTTTGTTGTTTTGTTGGTTTGTTCGTTTGTTGGTTTGTTGGTTTGTTGGTTTGTTGGTTTGTTGGTTTGTTGGTTTGTTGGTTTGTTGGTTTGTTGGTTTGTTGGTTTGTTGGTTTGTTGGTTTGTTGGTTTGTTGGTTTGTTGGTTTTTTGGTTTGTTTGTTTGTTGGTTTGTTGGTTTGTTGGTTTGTTGGTTTGTTGGTTTGTTGGTTTGTTGGTTTGTTGGTTTGATGGTTTGTTGGTTTGTTGTTTTGTTGGTTTGTTGGTTTGTTCTTTTGTTGGTTTGTTGGTTTGTTGTTGTGTTGGTTTGTTTGTATGTTGGTTTGTTCGTTTGTTGGTTTGTTGGTTTGTTGGTTTGTTTGTTTTTTGGTTTGGTGGCTTGTTGGTTTGTTGGTTTGTTGGTTTGTTGGTTTGTTGGTTTGTTGGTTTGTTGGTTTGTTGGTTTGTTGGTTTGTTGGTTTGTTGGTTTGTGGTTTGTTGGCTTGTTGGTTTGTTGATTTGTTGGTTTGTTGGTTTGTTGGTTTGTTGGTTTATTTGTTTTTTGTTTTGTTGGTTTGTTGGTTTGTTGGTTTGTTGGTTTGTTGGTTTGTTGGTTTGTTGGTTTGTTGGTTTGTTGGTTTGTTGGTTTGTTGGTTTGTTGGTTTGTTGGTTTGTTGGTTTGTTGGTTTTTTGGTTTCTTGGTTTGTTGGTTTGTTGGTTTGTTGGTTTGTTGGTTTGTTGGTTTGTTGGTTTGTTGGTTTGTTGGTTTGTTGGTTTGTTAATTTGTTGATTTGCTCGTTTGCTGGTTTGTTGGTATGTTGGTTTGTTGGTTTGTTGGTTTGTTGGTTTGTTGGTTTGTTGGTTTGTTGGTTTGTTGGTTTGTTGGTTTGTTGGTTTGTTATTTTCTTGGTTTGTTGGTTTGTTGGTTTGTTGGTTTTTGGTTTGTTGGTTAGTTGGTTTGTTGGTTTGTTGGTTTGTTGGTTTATTGGTTTGTTGGTTTGTTGGTTTGTTGGTTTGTTGGATTGTTGGATTGTGGGTTTGTTTTTTTTGTTGGTTTGTTGGTTTGTTGGTTTGTTGGTTTGTTGGTTTGTTGGTTTGTTGGTTTGTTGGTTTGTTGGTTTGTTGGTTTGTTGGTTTGTTGGTTTGTTGGTTTGTTGGTTTGTTAGTTTGTTGGTTTGTTGGTTTGTTGGTTTGTTGGTTTGTTGGTTTGTTGGTTTGTTGGTTTGTTGGTTTCTTGGTTTGTTGGTTTGTTGGTTTGTTGGTTTGTTGGTTTGTTGGTTTCTTGGTTTGTTGGTTTGTTGGTTTGTTGGTTTGTTGGTTTGTTGGTTTGTTGGTTTGTTGGTTTGTTATTTTCTTGGTTTGTTGGTTTGTTGGTTTGTTGGTTTTTGGTTTGTTGGTTAGTTGGTTTGTTGGTTTGTTGGTTGGTTTGTTTATTTTGGTTTGTTGGTTTGTTGGTTTGTTGGTTTGTTGGTTTGTTGGATTGTTGGTTTGTTGTTTTGTTGGTTTATTGGTTTGTTCGTTTGTTGGTTTGTTGGTTTGTTGGTTTGTTGGTTTGTTGGTTTGTTGGTTTGTTGGTTTGTTGGTTTGTTGGTTTGTTGGTTTGTTGGTTTGTTGGTTTGTTGGTTTGTTGGTTTGTTGGTTTGTTGGTTTGTTGGTTTGTTGGTTTGTTGGTTTGTTGGTTTGTTGGTTTGTTGGTTTTTTGGTTTGTTGGCTTGTTGTTTTGTTGGTTTGTTGGTTTGTTGGTTTGTTGGTTTGTTGGTTTGTTGGTTTGTTGGTTTGTTGGTTTGTTGGTTTGTTGGTTTGTTGGTTTGTTGGTTTGTTGGTTTGTTGGTTTGTTGGTTTGTTGGTTTGTTGGTTTGTTGATTTGTTGGTTTGTTGGTTTGTTGGTTTGTTGGTTTGTTGGCTTGTTGGTTTGTTGGTTTGTTCATTTGTTTGTTTGTTGGCTTGTTGGTTTGTTGGATTGTTTGTTTGTTTGTTTGTTGGTTTGTTGGTTTGTGGGTTTGTTGGTTTGTTGGTTTGTTGGTTTGTTAGTTTGTTGGTTTGTTGGTTTGTTGGTTTGTTGGTTTTTTGGTTTGTTGTTTTGTTGATTTGTTGGTTTGTTGGTTTGTTGGTTTGTTGGTTTGTTGGTTTGTTGGTTTGTTGGTTTGCTCGTTTATTGGTTTGTTGGCTTGTTAGTTTGTTGCTTTGTTGGTTTGATGGTTTGTTCGTTTGTTGGTTTGTTGGATTGTTAATTTGTTGGTTTGTTGGTTTGATGGTTTGTTGGTTTGTTGGTTTGTTGGTTTGCTGGTTTGTTGGTTTTTTGGTTTGGTAACTTGTTGGTTTGTTGGCTTGTTGGTTTGTTGGTTTGTTGGTTTGTGGGTTTGTTGGTTTGTTGGTTTGTTGGCTTGTTGGTTTGTTGATTTGTTGGTTTGTTGGTTTGTTGGTTTATTTGTTTGTTGTTTTGTTGGTTTGTTGGTTTGTTGGTTTGTTGGTTTGTTGGTTTGTTGGTTTGTTGGTTTGTTGGTTTGTTGGTTTGTTGGTTTGTTTGTTGGCTAGTTTGCTGGTTTGTTGGTTTGTTGGTTTGTTGGTTTGTTGGTTTGGTGGTTTGTTGGTTTGTTGGTTTGTTTGTTTGTTGGTCTGTTGGTTTGTTTGTTTGCTGGTTTGTTGGTTTGTTGGTTTGTTGATTTGCTCGTTTGCTGGTATGTTGGTTTGTTGGTTTGTTGGTTTGTTGGTTTGTTGGTTTGTTGGTTTGTTGGTTTGTTGGTTTGTTGGTTTGATGGTTTGTCGGTTTGTTAGTTTGTTGGTTTGTTGGTTTGTTGGTTTGCTGGTTTGTTGGTTTGTTGGTTTGTTGGTTTGTTGGTTTGTTGGTTTGTTGGTTTGTTGGTTTGTTGGTTTGTTTGTTTGCTGGTTTGTTGGTTTGTTGGTTTATTGGTTTGTTGGTTTGTTGGTTTCTTGGTTTGTTGGTTTGTTGGTTTGTTGGTTTGTTGGTTTGTTGGTTTGTTGGTTTGTTGGTTTGTTGGTTTGTTGGTTTGTTGGTTTCTTGGTTTCTTGGTTTGTTGGTTTGTTGGTTTGTTGGTTTATTGGTCTGCTGGCTTGCTGGTTTGCTGGTTTGTTGGTTTGTTGGTTTGTTCGTTTGTTGGTTTGTTGGTTTGTTGGTTTGTTGGTTTGTTGGTTTGTTGGTTTGTTGGTTTGTTGGTTTGTTAGTTTGTTGGTTTGTTGGTTTGTTGGTTTGTTGGTTTGTTGGTTTGTTCAATTGTTGGTTTGTTCGTTTGTTGGTTTATTGGTTTGTTTGTTTGTTGGTTTATTGGTTTGTTGGTTTGTTGGTTTGTTGGTTTGTTGGTTTGTTGGTTTGTTGGTTTGTTGGTTTGTTGGTTTTTTGGTTTGTTGGTTTGTTGGTTTATTTTTTTGTTGGTTTGTTGGTTTATTGGTTTGTTGGTTTAATGGCTTGTTGGTTTGTTGGTTTGTTGGTTTGTTGGTTTGTTGGATTGTTGGTTTGTTGTTTTGTTGGTTTGTTTGTTTGTTCGTTTGTTGGTTTGTTGGTTTATTGGTTTGTTGGTTTGTTGGTTTGTTGGTTTGTTGGTTTGTTGGTTTGTTGGTTTGTTGGTTTGTTGGTTTGTTGGTTTGTTGGTTTGTTGGTTTGTTGGTTTGTTGGTTTGTTGGTTTGTTGGTTTGTTGGTTTGTTGGTTTGTTGGTTTGTTGGTTTTTTGGTTTGTTGGCTTGTTGTTTTGTTGGTTTGTTGGTTTGGTGGTTTGTTGGTTTGTTGGTTTGTTGGTTTGTTCGTTTGTTGGTTTGTTGGTTTGTTGGTTTGTTGGTTTGTTGGTTGGCTAGTTTGCTGGTTTGTTGGTTTGTTGGTTTGTTGGTTTGTTGGTTTGTTGGTTTGGTGGTTTGTTGGTTTGTTGGTTTGTTGGTTTGTTGGTTTGTTGGTTTGTTTGTTTGTTGGTTTGTTGGTTTCTTGGTTTGTTGGTTTGTTGGTTTGTTGGTTTGTTGGTGTGTTGGTTTGTTGGTTTGTTGGTTTGTTGGTTTGTTGGTTTGTTGGTTTGTTGGTTTGTTGGTTTGTTGGTTTGTTGGTTTGTTGATTTGCTCGTGTGCTGGTATGTTGGTTTGTTGCTTTGTTGGTTTGTTGGTTTGTTGGTTTGTTGGTTTGTTGGTTTGTTGGTTTGTTGGTTTGTTGGTTTGTTGTTTTGTCGGTTTGTTAGTTTGTTGGTTTGTTGGTTTGTTGGTTTGCTGGTTTGTTGGTTTGTTGGTTTGTTGGTTTGTTGGTTTGTTGGTTTGTTGGTTTGTTGGTTTGTTGGTTTGTTGGTTTGTTGGTTTGTTGGTTTGTTTGTTTGCTGGTTTGTTGGTTTGTTGGTTTGTTGGTTTGTTGGTTTGTTGGTTTGTTGGTTTGTTGGTTTGTTGGTTTGTTGGTTTGTTGGTTTGTTGGTTTGTTGGTTTGTTGGTTTGTTGGTTTGTTGGTTTGTTGTTTTGTTGGTTTGTTGGTTTGTTGGTTTGTTGGTTTCTTGGTTTCTTGATTTGTTGGTTTGTTGGTTTGTTGGTTTATTGGTTTGCTGGCTTGCTGGTTTGCTGGTTTGTTGGTTTGTTGGCTTGTTCGTTTGTTGGTTTGTTGGTTTGTTGGTTTGTTGGTTTGTTGGTTTGTTGGTTTGTTGGTTTGTTGGTTTGTTGGTTTGTTGGTTTGTTGGTTTGTTGGTTTGTTGGTTTGTTGGTTTGTTGGTTTGTTGGTTTGTTGGTTTGTTGGTTTGTTGGTTTGTTGGTTTGTTCAATTGTTGGTTTGTTCGTTTGTTGGCTTATTGGTTTGTTTGTTTGTTGGTTTATTGGTTTGTTGGTTTGTTGGTTTGTTGGTTTGTTCGTTTGTTGGTTTGTTGGTTTGTTGGTTTGTTGGTTTGTTGGTTTTTTGGTTTGTTGGTTTGTTGGTTTATTTGTTTGTTGGTTTGTTGGTTTATTGGTTTGTTGGTTTAATGGCTTGTTGGTTTGTTGGTTTGTTGGTTTGTTGGTTTGTTGGTTTGTTGGTTTGTTGGATTGTTGGTTTGTTATTTTGTTGGTTTGTTGGTTTGTTCGTTTGTTGGTTTGTTGGTTTGTTGGTTTGTTGGTTTGTTGGTTTGTTGGTTTGTTGGTTTGTTGGTTTGTTGGTTTGTTGGTTTGTTGGTTTGTTGGTTTGTTGGTTTGTTGGTTTGTTGGTTTGTTGGTTTGTTGGTTTGTTGGTTTGTTGGTTTGTTGGTTTGTTGGTTTTTTGGTTTGTTGGCTTGTTGTTTTGTTGGTTTGTTGGTTTGTTGGTTTGTTGGTTTGTTGGTTTGTTGGTTTGTTGGCTTGTTTGTTTGTTGATTTGTTGGTTTGTTGGTTTGTTGGTTTATTTGTTTGTTGGTTTGTTGGTTTATTGGCTTGTTGGTTTAATGGCTTGTTGGTTTGTTGGTTTGTTGGTTTGTTGGTTTGTTGGTTTGTTGGTTTGTTGGTTTGTTGGTTTGTTCAATTGTTGGTTTGTTCGTTTGTTGGCTTATTGGTTTGTTTGTTTGTTGGTTTATTGGTTTGTTGGTTTGTTGGTTTGTTGGTTTGTTCGTTTGTTGGTTTGTTGGTTTGTTGGTTTGTTGGTTTGTTGGTTTTTTGGTTTGTTGGTTTGTTGGTTTATTTGTTTGTTGGTTTGTTGGTTTATTGGTTTGTTGGTTTAATGGCTTGTTGGTTTGTTGGTTTGTTGGTTTGTTGGTTTGTTGGTTTGTTGGTTTGTTGGATTGTTGGTTTGTTATTTTGTTGGTTTGTTGGTTTGTTCGTTTGTTGGTTTGTTGGTTTGTTGGTTTGTTGGTTTGTTGGTTTGTTGGTTTGTTGGTTTGTTGGTTTGTTGGTTTGTTGGTTTGTTGGTTTGTTGGTTTGTTGGTTTGTTGGTTTGTTGGTTTGTTGGTTTGTTGGTTTGTTGGTTTGTTGGTTTGTTGGTTTGTTGGTTTGTTGGTTTTTTGGTTTGTTGGCTTGTTGTTTTGTTGGTTTGTTGGTTTGTTGGTTTGTTGGTTTGTTGGTTTGTTGGTTTGTTGGCTTGTTTGTTTGTTGATTTGTTGGTTTGTTGGTTTGTTGGTTTATTTGTTTGTTGGTTTGTTGGTTTATTGGCTTGTTGGTTTAATGGCTTGTTGGTTTGTTGGTTTGTTGGTTTGTTGGTTTGTTGGTTTGTTGGTTTGTTGGTTTGTTGGTTTGTTGGTCTGTTGGCTTGTTGGTTTGTTGGTTTGTTGGTTTGTTGGTTTGTTGGTTTTTTGGTTTGTTGGTTTGTTGGTTTAATGGCTTGTTGGTTTGTTGGTTTGTTGGTTTGTTGGTTTGTTGGATTGTTGGTTTGTTGTTTTGTTGGTTTGTTGGTTTGTTCGTTTGTTGGTTTGTTGGTTTGTTGGTTTGTTGGTTTGTTGGTTTGTTGGTTTGTTGGTTTGTTGGTTTGTTGGTTTGTTGGTTTGTTGGTTTGTTGGTTTGTTGGTTTGTTGGTTTGTTGGTTTGTTGGTTTGTTGGTTTGTTGGTTTTTTGGTTTGTTGGCTTGTTGTTTTGTTAGTTTGTTGGTTTGTTGGTTTGTTGGTTTGTTGGTTTGTTGGTTTGTTGGTTTGTTGGCTTGTTTGTTTGTTGATTTGTTGGTTTGTTGGTTTGTTGGTTTATTTGTTTGTTGGTTTGTTGGTTTATTGGTTTGTTGGTTTAATGGCTTGTTGGTTTGTTGGTTTGTTGGTTTGTTGGTTTGTTGGTTTGCTGGTCTGTTGGTTTGTTGGTTTGTTGGTTTGTTGGTTTGTTGGTTTGTTGGTTTGTTGGTTTGTTGGTTTGTTGGTTTGTTGGTTTGTTGGTTTGTTGGTTTGTTGGTTTGTTGGTTTGTTTGTTTGTTGGTTTGTTGGATTGTTTGTTTGTTGGTTTGTTGGTTTGTTGGTTTGTGGGTTTGTTGGTTTGTTGGTTTGTTGGTTTGTTGGTTTGTTGGTTTGTTGGTTTGTTGGTTTGTTGGTTTGTTGGTTTGTTGGTTTGTTGGTTTTCTGGTTTGTTGTTTTGTTGATTTGTTGGTTTGTTGGTTTGTTGGTTTGTTGGTTTGTTGGTTTGTTGGTTTGCTCGTTTGTTGGTTTGTTGGCTTGTTGGTTTGTTGGTTTGTTGGTTTGATGGTTTGTTGGATTGTTAATTTGTTGGTTTGTTGGTTTGTTGGTTTGTTGGTTTGTTGGTTTGTTGGTTTGCTGGTTTGTTGGTTTTTTGGTTTGGTAACTTGTTGGTTTGTTGGCTTGTTGGTTTGTTGGTTTGTTGGTTTGTTGGTTTGTGGGTTTGTTGGTTTGTTGGTTTGTTGGCTTGTTGGTTTGTTGATTTGTTGGTTTGTTGGTTTGTTGGTTTATTTGTTTGTTGTTTTGTTGGTTTGTTGGTTTGTTGGTTTGTTGGTTTGTTGGTTTGTTGGTTTGTTGGTTTGTTGGTTTGTTGGTTTGTTGGTTTGTTGGTTTGTTGGTTGGCTAGTTTGCTGGTTTGTTGGTTTGTTGGTTTGTTGGTTTGTTGGTTTGGTGGTTTGTTGGTTTGTTGGTTTGTTGGTTTGTTGGTTTGTTGGTTTGTTTGTTTGTTGGTTTGTTGGTTTGTTGGTTTCTTGGTTTGTTGGTTTGTTGGTTTGTTGGTTTGTTGGTTTGTTGGTTTGTTGGTTTGTTGGTTTGTTGGTTTGTTGGTTTGTTGGTTTGTTGGTTTGTTGGTTTGTTGGTTTGTTGGTTTGTTGATTTGCTCGTTTGCTGGTATGTTGGTTTGTTGGTTTGTTGGTTTGTTGGTTTGTTGGTTTGTTGGTTTGTTGGTTTGTTGGTTTGTTGGTTTGTTGGTTTGTTGGTTTGTCGGTTTGTTGGTTTGTTGGTTTGTTGGTTTGCTGGTTTGTTGGTTTGTTGGTTTGTTGGTTTGTTGGTTTGTTGGTTTGTTGGTTTGTTAGTTTGTTGGTTTGTTTGTTTGCTGGTTTGTTGGTTTGTTGGTTTGTTGGTTTGTTGGTTTGTTGGTTTGTTGGTTTGTTGTTTTGTTGGTTTGTTGGTTTGTTGGTTTGTTGGTTTGTTGGTTTGTTGGTTTCTTTGTTTCTTGGTTTCTTGGTTTCTTGGTTTGTTGGTTTGTTGGTTTGTTGGTTTATTGGTTTGCTGGCTTGCTGGTTTGCTGGTTTGTTGGTTTGTTGGTTTGTTCGTTTGTTGGTTTGTTGGTTTGTTGGTTTGTTGGTTTGTTGGTTTGTTGGTTTGTTCAATTGTTGGTTTGTTCGTTTGTTGGTTTATTGGTTTGTTTGTTTGTTGGTTTATTGGTTTGTTGGTTTGTTGGTTTGTTGGTTTGTTGGTTTGTTCGTTTGTTTGTTTGTTGGTTTGTTGGTTTGTTGGTTTGTTGGTTTGTTGGTTTTTTGGTTTGTTGGTTTGTTGGTTTATTTGTTTGTTGGTTTGTTGGTTTATTGGTTTGTTGGTTTAATGGCTTGTTGGTTTGTTGGTTTGTTGGTTTGTTGGTTTGTTGGTTTGTTGGTTTGTTGGTTTGTTGGTTTGTTGGTTTGTTGGTTTGTTGGTTTGTTGGTTTGTTGGTTTGTTGGTTTGTTGGTTTGTTGGTTTGTTGGTTTGTTGGTTTGTTGGTTTGTTGGTTTGTTGGTTTGTTGGTTTGTTTGTTTGTTGGTTTGTTGGCTTGTTGGTTTGTTGGTTTGTTCATTTGTTTGTTTGTTGGCTTGTTGGTTTGTTGGATTGTTTGTTTGTTGGTTTGTTGGTTTGTTGGTTTGTTGGTTTGTGGGTTTGTTGGTTTGTTGGTTTGTTGGTTTGTTGGTTTGTTGGTTTGTTGGTTTGTTGGTTTGTTGGTTTTTTGGTTTGTTGTTTTGTTGATTTGTTGGTTTGTTGGTTTGTTGGTTTGTTGGTTTCTTGGTTTGTTGGTTTGCTCGTTTGTTGGTTTGTTGGCTTGTTGGTTTGTTGGTTTGTTGGTTGGATGGTTTGTTCGTTTGTTGGTTTGTTGGATTGTTAATTTGTTGGTTTGTTGGTTTGTTGGTTTGTTGGTTTGTTGGTTTGCTGGTTTGTTGGTTTGTTGGTTTGGTAACTTGTTGGTTTGTTGGTTTGTTGGTTTGTTGGTTTGTTGGTTTGTGGGTTTGTTGGTTTGTTGGTTTGTTGGCTTGTTGGTTTGTTGATTTCTTGGTTTGTTGGTTTGTTGGTGTATTTGTTTGTTGTTTTGTTGGCTTGTTGGTTTGTTGGTTTGTTGGTTTGTTGGTTTGTTGGTTTGTTGGTTTGTTGGTTTGTTGGTTTGTTGGTTTGTTGGTTGGCTAGTTTGCTGGTTTGTTGGTTTGTTGGTTTGTTGGTCTGTTGGTTTGTTGGTTTGTTGGTTTGTTGGTTTGTTTGTTTGTTGGTTTATTGGTTTGTTGGTTTCTTGGTTTGTTGGTTTGTTGGTTTGTTGGTTTGTTGGTTTGTTGGTTTGTTGGTTTGTTGGTTTGTTGGTTTGTTGGTTTGTTGGTTTGTTGGTTTGTTGATTTGCTCGTTTGCTGGTTTGTTGGTTTGTTGGTTTGTTGGTTTGTTGGTTTGTTGGTTTGTTGGTTTGTTGGTTTGTTGGTTTGTTGGTTTGTTGGTTTGTTGGTTTGTCGGTTTGTTAGTTTGTTGGTTTGTTGGTTTGTTGGTTTGTTGGTTTGCTGGTTTGTTGGTTTGTTGGTTTCTTGGTTTGTTGGTTTGTTGGTTTGTTGGTTTGTTGGTTTGTTGGTTTCTTGGTTTCTTGGTTTGTTGGTTTGTTGGTTTGTTGGTTTGTTGGTTTGTTGGTTTGTTGGTTTGTTGGTTTGTTGGTTTGTTGGTTTGTTGGTTTCTTGGTTTCTTGGTTTGTTGGTTTGTTGGTTTGTTGGTTTATTGGTTTGCTGGCTTGCTGGTTTGCTGGTTTGTTGGTTTGTTCGTTTGTTGGTTTGTTGGTTTGTTCGTTTGTTGGTTTGTTGGTTTGTTGGTTTGTTGGTTTGTTGGTTTGTTGGTTTGTTGGTTTGTTGGTTTGTTGGTTGGTTGGTTTGTTGGTTTGTTGGTTTGTTGGTTTGTTGGTTTGTTCAATTGTTGGTTTGTTCGTTTGTTGGTTTATTGGTTTGTTTGTTTGTTGGTTTATTGGTTTGTTGGTTTGTTGGTTTGTTGGTTTGTTCGTTTGTTGGTTTGTTGGTTTGTTGATTTGTTGGTTTGTTGGTTTTTTGGTTTGTTGGTTTGTTGGTTTTTTGGTTTGTTGGTTTGTTCGTTTGTTAGTTTGTTGGTTTGTTGGTTTGTTGGTTTGTTGGTTTGTTGGTTTGTTGGTTTGTTGGTTTGTTGGTTTGTTGGTGTGTTGGTTTGTTGGATTGTTGGTTTGTTGGTTTGTTGGTATGTTGGTTTGTTGGTTTGTTGGTTTGTTGGTTTGTTGGTTTGTTGGTTTGTTGGTTTGTTGGTTTGTTCGTTTGTAGGTTTTTTGGTTTGTTGGCTTGTTGGTTTGTTGGTTTGTTGGTTTGTTGGTTTGTTGGTTTGTTGGTTTGCTGGTTTGCTGGTTTGTTGGTTTGTTGGTTTGTTCGTTTGTTGGTTTCTTGGCTTGTTGGTTTGTTGGTTTGTTGGTTTATTGGTTTGTTGGTTTATTTATTTGTTTGTTTGTTGGTTTGTTGGTTTGTTAGTTTGTTGGTTTGTTGGTTTGCTGGTTTGCCGGTTTGTTGGTTTGTTGGTTTGTTGGTTTGTTGGTTTGTTGGTTTGTTGGTTTGTTGGTTTGTTGGTTTGTTGGTTTGTTGGTTTGTTGGTTTGTTGGTTTGTTGGTTTGTTGGTTTGTTGGTTTGTTGGTTTGTTGGTTTGTTGGTTTGTTGGTTTGTTGGTTTGTTGGTTTGTTGGTTTGTTGGTTTGTTGGTTTGTTGGTTTATTGATTTGTTGGTTTGTTGGTTTGTTGGTTTGTTGGTTTGTTGGTTTGTTGGTTTGTTGGTTTGTTCGTTTATAGGTTTTTTGGTTTGTTGGCTTGTTGTTTTGTTGGTTTGTTGGTTTGTTGGTTTGTTGGTTTGCTGGTTTGTTGGTTTGTTGGTTTGTTGATTGGCTAGTTTGCTGGTTTGTTGGTTTGTTGGTTTGTTGGTTTGTTGGTTTGTTGGTTTGGTGGTTTGTTGGTTTGTTGGTTTGTTGGTTTGTTGGTTTGTTGGTTTGTTGGTTTGTTGGTTTGTTGGTTTGTTGGTTTGTTGGTTTGTTGGTTTGTTGGTTTGTTGGTTTGTTGGTTTGTTGGTTTGTTGGTTTGTTGGTTTGTTGGTTTGTTGGTTTGTTGGTTTGTTGGTTTGTTGGTTTGTTGGTTTGTTCATTTGCTCGTTTGCTGGTTTGTTGGTTTGTTGGTTTGTTGGTTTGTTGGTTTGTTTGTTTGTTGGTTGGCTAGTTTGCTGGTTTGTTGTTTTGTTGGTTTGTTGGTTTGTTGGTTTGTTGGTTTGTTGGTTTATTGATTTGCTCGTTTGCTGGTTTGTTGGTATGTTGGTTTGTTGGTTTGTTGGTTTGTTGGTTTGTTGGTTTGTTGGTTTTTTGGTTTGTTGGTTTGTCGGTTTGTTGGTTTGTTGGTTTGTTGGTTTGTTGGTTAGTTTGTTTGCTGGTTTGTTGGTTTGTTGGTTTGTTGGTTTGTTGGTTTGTTGGTTTGTTGGTTTGTTGGTTTGTTGGTTTGTTGGTTTGTTGGTTTGTTGGTTTGTTGGTTTGTTGGTTTGTTCATTTGCTCGTTTGCTGGTTTGTTGGTTTGTTGGTTTGTTGGTTTGTTGGTTTGTTTGTTTGTTGGTTGGCTAGTTTGCTGGTTTGTTGTTTTGTTGGTTTGTTGGTTTGTTGGTTTGTTGGTTTGTTGGTTTATTGATTTGCTCGTTTGCTGGTTTGTTGGTATGTTGGTTTGTTGGTTTGTTGGTTTGTTGGTTTGTTGGTTTGTTGGATTTTTGGTTTGTTGGTTTGTCGGTTTGTTGGTTTGTTGGTTTGTTGGTTTGTTGGTTAGTTTGTTTGCTGGTTTGTTGGTTTGTTGGTTTGTTGGTTTCTTGGTTTGTTGGTTTCTTGGTTTGTTGGTTAGTTGGTTTGTTGGTTTGTTGGTTTGTTGGTTTGTTGGTTTGTTGGTTTGTTGGTTTGTTGGTTTGTTGGTTTGTTGGTTTGTTGGTTTGTTGGTTTGTTGGTTTGTTGGTTTGTTGGTTTGTTGGTTTGTTGGTTTTTGGTTTGTTGGTTAGTTGGTTTGTTGGTTTGTTGGTTTGTTGGTTTATTAGTTTGTTGGTTTGTTGGTTTGTTGGTTTGTTGGATTGTTGGTTTGTTGTTTTGTTGGTTTGTTGGTTTGTTGGTTTGTTGGTTTGTTCGTTTGTTGGTTTGTTGGTTTGTTGGTTTTTTGGTTGGTTGGTTTGTTGGTTTGTTGGTTTGTTGGTTTGTTGGTTTGTTGGTTTGTTGGTTTGTTGGTTTGTTGGTTTGTTGGTTTGTTCGTTTGTTGGTTTGTTGGTTTGTTGGTTTGTTGGTTTGTTGGTTTTTTGGTTTGTTGGCTTGTTGGTTTGTTGGTTTGTTGGTTTGTTGGTTTGTTGGTTTGTTGGTTTATTAGTTTGTTGGTTTGTTGGTTTGTTGGCTTGTTGGTTTGTTGATTTGTTGGTTTGTTGGTTTGTTGGTTTATTTGTTTGTTGGTTTGTTGGTTTGTTGGTTTAATTGTTTGTTGGTTTGTTGGTTTGTTGGTTTGTTGGTTTGTTGGTTTGTTGGTTTGTTGGTTTGTTGGTTTGTTAAGTTGTTGGGTTGTTGGTTTGTGGGTTTGTTGGTTTGTTGGTTTGTCGGTTTGTTGGCTTGTTGGTTTGTTGGTTTGTTGGTTTGTTCATTTGCTTGTTTGTTGGGTTGTTGGTTTGTTGGATTGTTTGTTTGTTGGTTTGTTGGTTTGTTGGTTTGTTGGTTTGTTGGTTTGTGGGTTTGTTGGTTTGTTGGTTTGTTGGTTTGTAGTTTTGTTGGTTTGTTGGTTTGCTGGTTTGTTCTTTTGTTGGTTTGTTGGTTTGTTGGTTTGTTGGTTTATTGGTTTGTTGGTTTGTTCCTTTGTTGGTTTGTTGATTTGTTGGTTTGTTGGCTTGTTGGTTTGTTGGTTTGTTGGTTTGTTGGTTTGTTGGTTTGTTGGTTTGTTGGTTTTTTGGTTTGTTGTTTTGTTGATTTGTTGGTTTGTTGGTTTGTTGGTTTGTTGGTTTGTTGGTTTGCTCGTTCGTTGGTTTGTTGGCTTGTTGGTTTGTTGGTTTGTTGGTTTGATGGTTTGTTCGTTTGTTGGTTTGTTAGATTGTTGATTTGTTGGTTTGTTGGTTTGTTGGTTTGTTGGTTTGTTGGTTTTTTGGTTTAGTGGCTTGCTGGTTTGTTGGTTTGTTGGTTTGTTGGTTTGTTGGTTTGTTGGTTTGTTGGTTTGTTGGTTTGTTGGTTTGTGGGTTTGTTGGTTTGTTGGTTTGTTGTTTTGTTGGTTTGTTGGTTTGTTCGTTTGTTGGTTTGTTGGTTTGTTGGTTTGTTGGTTTGTTGGTTTGTTGGTTTGTTGGTTTGTTCGTTTGTTGGTTTGTTGATTTGTTGATTTGTTGGTTTGTTGGCTTGTTGGTTTGTTGGTTTGTTGGTTTGTTGGTTTGTTGGTTTGTTGGTTTGTTGGTTTTTTGGTTTGCTGTTTTGTTGATTTGTTGGTTTGTTGGTTTGTTGGTTTGTTGGTTTGTTGGTTTGTTGGTTTGCTCGTTTGTTGGTTTGTTTGCTTGTTGGTTTGTTGGTTTGTTGGTTTGATGGTTTGTTCGTTTGTTGGTTTGTTGGATTGTTGATTTGTTGGTTTGTTGGTTTGTTGGTTTGTTGGTTTGTTGGTTTGTTGGTTTGTTGGTTTGTTGGTTTGTTGGTTTGCTGGTTTATTGGTTTTTTGGTTTGATAGCTTGTTGGTTTGTTGGCTTGTTGGTTTGTTGGTTTGTTGGTTTGTTGGTTTGTGGGTTTGTTGGTTTGTTGGTTTGTTGGCTTGTTGGATTGTTTGTTTGTTGGTTTGTTGGTTTGTTGGTTTGTTGGTTTGTGGGTTTGTTGGTTTGTTGGTTTGTTGGCTTGTTGTTTTGTTGGTCTGTTGGTTTGTCCGTTTGTTGGTTTGTTGGTTTGTTGGTTTGTTGGTTTGTTGGTTTATTGGTTTGTTTGTTTGTTGGTTTGTTGATTTGTTGGTTTGTTGGCTTGTTGGTTTGTTGGTTTGTTGGTTTGTTGGTTTGTTGGTTTGTTGGTTTGTTGTTTTTTTGGTTTGTTGTTTTCTTGATTTGTTGGTTTGTTGGTTTGTTGGTTTGTTGTGTTGTTGGTTTGTTGGTTTGCTCGTTTGTTGGTTTGTTGGCTTGTTGGTTTGTTGGTTTGTTGGTTTGATGGTTTGTTCGTTTGTTGGTTTGTTGGATTGTTGGTTTGTTAGTTTGTTGGTTTGTTGGTTTGTTGGTTTGTTGGTTTGTTGGTTTGCTGGTTTGTTGGTTTTTTGGTTTGGTAGCTTGTTGGTTTGTTGGCTTGTTGGTTTGTTGGTTTGTTGGTTTGTTGGTTTGTGGGTTTGTTGGTTTGTTGGTTTGTTGATTTGTTGGTTTGTTGGTTTGTTGGTTTATTTGTTTGTTGTTTTGTTGGTTTGTTGGTTTGTTGGTTTGTTGGTTTGTTGGTTTGTTGGTTTGTTGGTTTGTTGGTTTGGTGGTTTGTTGGTTTGTTGGTTTGTTGGTTTGTTGGTTTGTTGGTTTGTTGTTTTGTTGGTTTGTTGGTTTGTTGGTTTGTTTGTTTGTTGGTTTGTTGGTTTGTTGGTTTCTTGGTTTGCTGGTTTGTTGGTTTGTTGTTTTGTTGGTTTGTTGGTTTGTTGGTTTGTTGGTTTGTTGGTTTGTTGGTTTGTTGATTTGTTGGTTTGTTGGTTTGTTGGTTTGTTGATTTGCCCGTTTGCTGGTTTGTTGGTTTGTTGGTTTGTTGGTTTGTTGGTTTGTTGGTTTGTTGGTTTGTTAGTTTGTTGGTTTGTTGGTTTGTCGGTTTGTTGGTTTGTTGGTTTGTTGGTTTTTTGGTTTGTTGGCTTGTTGGTTCGTTGGTTTGTTGGTTTGTTGGTTTGTTGGTTTGTTGGTTTATTAGTTTGTTGGTTTGTTGGTTTGTTGGCTTGTTGGTTTGTTGATTTGTTGGTTTGTTGGTTTGTTGGTTTATTTGTTTGTTGGTTTGTTGGTTTGTTGGTTTGTTGGTTTAATGGTTTGTTGGTTGTTGGTTTGTTGGTTTGTTGGTTTGTTGGTTTGTTGGTTTGTTGGTTTGTTGGTTTGTTGGTTTGTTAAGTTGTTGGGTTGTTGGTTTGTTGGTTTGTTGGTTTGTTGGTTTGTCGGTTTGTTGGCTTGTTGGTTTGTTGGTTTGTTGGTTTTTTAGTTTGTTGTTTTGTTGATTTGTTGGTTTGTTGGTTTGTTGGTTTGTTGGTTTGTTGGTTTGCTCGTTTGTTGGTTTGTTGGCTTGTTGGTTTGTTGGTTTGTTGGTTTGATGTTTTGTTCGTTTGTTGGTTTGTTGGATTGTTGATTTGTTGGTTTGTTGGTTTGTTGGTTTGTTGGTTTGTTGGTTTGCTGGTTTGTTAGTTTTTTGGTTTGGTAGCTTGTTGGTTTGTTGGTTTGTTGGTTTGTTGGTTTGTGGGTTTGTTGGTTTGTTGGTTTGTTGGCTTGTTGGTTTGTTGATTTGTTGGTTTGTTGGTTTGTTGGTTTATTTGTTTGTTGGTTTGTTGGTTTGTTGGTTTGTTGGTTTGTTGGTTTGTTGGTTTGTTGGTTTGTTGGTTTGTTGGTTTGTTGGTTTGTTGGTTTGTTGGTTTGTTGGTTTGTTGGTTTGTTGGTTTGTTGGTTTGTTGGTTTGTTGGTTTGTTTGTTTGCTGGTTTGTTGGTTTGTTGGTTTGTTGGTTTGTTGGTTTCTTGGTTTGTTGGTTTGTTGGTTTGTTGGTTTGTTGGTTTGTTGGTTTGTTGGTTTGTTGGTTTGTTGGTTTGTTCGTTTGTTGGTTTGTTCGTTTGTTGGTTTATGGGTTTGTTTGTTTGTTGGTTTATTGGTTTGTTGGTTTGTTGGTTTGTTGGTTTGTTCGTTTGTTGGTTTGTTGTTTTGTTGGTTTGTTGGTTTGTTGGTTTTTTGGTTTTTTGGTTTGTTGGTTTGTTGGTTTGTTGGTTTCATGGTTTCTTGGTTTGTTGGTTTGTTGGTTTGTTGGTTTGTTCGTTTGTTAGTTTGTTGGTTTGTTGGTTTGTTGGTTTGTTAGTTTGTTGGTTTGTTGGTTTGTTGGTTTGTTGGTTTGTTGGTTTGCTGGTGTGTTGGTTTGTTGGATTGTTGGATTGTTTGTTTGTTGGTTTGTTGGTTTGTTGGTTTGCTGGTTTGCTGGTTTGTTGGTTTGTTTGTTTGTTTGTTTGTTGGTTTCTTGGCTTGTTGGTTTGTTGGTTTATTGGTTTGTTGGTTTATTTATTTGTTTGTTTGTTGGTTTGTTGGTTTGTTGGTTTGTTGGTTTGTTGGTTTGCTGGTTTGCTGGTTTGCTGGTTTGTTGGTTTGTTGGTTTGTTGGTTTCTTGGTTTGTTGGTTTGTTGGTTTGTTGGTTCGTTGGTTTGTTGATTTGTTTGTTTGTTGGTTTGTTGGTTTGTTGGTTTGTTGGTTTGTTGGTTTGTTGGTTTGTTGGTTTGTTGGTTTTTTGGTTTGTTGGTTTGTTGGTTTGTTCGTTTATAGGTTTTTTGGTTTGTTGGCTTGTTGGTTTGTTGGTTTGTTGGTTTGTTGGTTTGCTGGTTTATTGGTTTGTTTGTTTGTTGGTTGGCTAGTTTGCTGGTTTGTTGGTTTGTTGGTTTGTTGGTTTGTTGGTTTGTTGGTTTGTTGGTTTGTTGGTTTGTTGGTTTGTTGGTTTGTTGGTTTGTTGGTTTGTTGGTTTGTTGGTTTGTTGGTTTGTTGGTTTGTTGGTTTGTTGGTTTGTTGGTTTGTTGGTTTGTTGGTTTGTTGGTTTGTTGGTTTGTTGGTTTGTTGGTTTGTTGGTTTGTTGGTTTGTTGGTTTTGTTGATTTGCTCGTTTGCTGGTTTGTTGGTATGTTGGTTTGTTGGTTTGTTGGTTTGTTGGTTGGCTAGTTTTCTGGTTTGTTGGTTTGTTGGTTTGTTGGTTTGTTGGTTTGTTGGTTTGTTGGTTTGTTGGTTTGTTGGTTTGTTGGTTTGTTGGTTTGTTGGTTTGTTGGTTTGCTGGTTTGTTGGTTTGTTGGTTTTTTGGTTTGGTGGCTTGCTGGTTTGTTGGTTTGTTGGTTTGTTGGTTTGTTGGTTTGCTGGTTTGTTGGTTTATTGGTTTGTTGGTTGGCTAGTTTGCTGGTTTGTTGGTTTGTTGGTTTGTTGGTTTGTTGGTTTGTTGGTTTGTTGGTTTGTTGGTTTGTTGGTTTGTTGGTTTGTTGGTTTGTTGGTTTGTTGGTTTGTTGGTTTGTTGGTTTGTTGGTTTGTTGGTTTGTTGGTTTATTGGTTTGTTGGTTTGTTCCTTTGTTGGTTTGTTGATTTGTTGGTTTGTTGGCTTGTTGGTTTGTTGGTTTGTTGGTTTGTTGGTTTGTTGGTTTGTTGGTTTATAGGTTTTGTGGTTTGTTGGCTTGTTGGTTTGTTGGTTCGTTGGTTTGTTGGTTTGTTGGTTTGCTGGTTTGTTGGTTTGTTGGTTTGTTGGTTGGCTAGTTTGCTGGTTTGTTGGTTTGTTGGTTTGTTGGTTTGTTGGTTTGTTGGTTTGTTAATTTGTTGGTTTGTTGGTTTGTTGGTTTGTGGGTTTGTTGGTTTGTTGGTTTGTTGATTTGCTCGTTTGCTGGTTTGTTGGTATGTTGGTTTGTTGGTTTGTTGGTTTGTTGATTTGTTGGTTTGTTGGTTTGTTGGTTTGTTGGTTTGTTGGTTTGCTCGTTTGTTGGTTTGTTGGCTTGTTGGTTTGTTGGATTGTTGATTTGTTGGTTTGTTGGTTTGTTGGTTTGTTGGTTTGTTGGTTTGTAGGTTTGTTGGTTTGTTGGTTTGCTGGTTTGTTGGTTTGTTGGTTTTTTGGTTCGGTGGCTTGCTGGTTTGTTGGTTTGTTGGTTTGTTGGTTTTTTGGTTTGTTGGTTTGTTGGTGTGTTGGTTTGTTGGTTTGCTGGTTTGTTGGTTTGTTGGTTTTTTGGTTCGGTGGCTTGCTGGTTTGTTGGTTTGTTGGTTTGCTGGTTTGATGGTTTGTTGGTTTTTTGGTTTGTTGGTTTGTTGGTTTGTTGGTTTGTTGGTTTGTTGGTTTGTTGGTTTGCCGGTTTGTTGGTTTGTTGGTTTTTTGGTTCGGTGGCTTGCTGGTTTGTTGGTTTGTTGATTTGTTGGTTTTTTGGTTTGTTGGTTTGTTGGTTTGTTGGTTTGCTGGTTTGCTGGTTTGTTGGTTTGTTGGTTTGTTCGTTTGTTGGTTCCTTGGCTTGTTGGTTTGTTGGTTTTTTGGTTTATTGGTTTGTTGGTTTATTTATTTGTTTGTTTGTTGGTTTGTTGGTTTGTTGGTTTGTTGGTTTGCTGGTTTGCTGGTTTGCTGGTTTGTTGGTTTGTTGGTTTCTTGGTTTGTTGGTTTGTTGGTTTGTTGGTTTGTTGGTTTGTTGGTTTGTTGGTTTGTTGGTTTGTTGGTTTGTTGGTTTGTTGGTTTGTTGGTTTGTTGGTTTGTTGGTTTGTTGGTTTGTTGGTTTGTTGGTTTGTTGGTTTGTTGGTTTGTTGGTTTGTTGGTTTGTTGGTTTGTTGGTTTGTTGGTTTGTTGGTTTGTTGGTTTGTTGGTTTATTGGTTTGTTGGTTTGTTCGTTTATAGGTTTTTTGGTTTGTTGGCTTGTTGGTTTGTTCGTTTGTTGGTTTGTTGGTTTGCTGGTTTGTTGGTTTGTTGGTTTGTTGGTTGGCTAGTTTGCTGGTTTGTTGGTTTGTTGGTTTGTTGGTTTGTTGGTTTGTTGGTTTGTTGGTTTGTTGGTTTGTTGGTTTGTTGGTTTGTTGGTTTGTTGGTTTGTTGGTTTGTTGGTTTGTTGGTTTGTTGGTTTGTTGGTTTCTTGGTTTGTTGGTTTGTTGATTTGCTCGTTTGTTGGTTTGTTGGTATGTTGGTTTGTTGGTTTGTTGGTTTGTTGGTTGGCTAGTTTGCTGGTTTGTTGGTTTGTTGGTTTGTTGGTTTGTTGGTTTGTTGGTTTGTTGGTTTGTTGGTTTGTTGGTTTGTTGTTTTGTTGGTTTGTTGGTTTGTTGGTTTGCTGGTTTGTTGGTTTGTTGGTTTTTTGGTTTGGTGGCTTGCTGGTTTGTTGGTTTGTTGGTTTGTTGGTTTGTTGGTTTGCTGGTTTGTTGGTTTGTTGGTTTGTTGGTTTGTTGGTTTGTTGGTTTGTTGGTTTGTTGGTTTGTTGGTTTGTTGGTTTGTTGGTTTGTTGGTTTGTTGGTTTGTTGGTTTATTGGTTTGTTGGTTTGTTCCTTTGTTGGTTTGTTGATTTGTTGGTTTGTTGGCTTGTTGGTTTGTTGGTTTGTTGGTTTGTTGGTTTGTTGGTTTGTTGGTTTATAGGTTTTGTGGTTTGTTGGCTTGTTGGTTTGTTGGTTCGTTGGTTTGTTGGTTTGTTGGTTTGCTGGTTTGTTGGTTTGTTGGTTTGTTGGTTGGCTAGTTTGCTGGTTTGTTGGTTTGTTGGTTTGTTGGTTTGTTGGTTTGTTGGTTTGTTGGTTTGTTGGTTTGTTGGTTTGTTGGTTTGTTGGTTTGTTGGTTTGTTGGTTTGTTGGTTTGTTGGTTTGTTGGTTTGTTGGTTTGTTGGTTTGTTGGTTTATTGGTTTGTTGGTTTGTTGGTTTGTTGATTTGCTCGTTTGCTGGTTTGTTAGTATGTTGGTTTGTTGGTTTGTTGGTTTGTTGGTTGGCTAGTTTGCTGGTTTGTTGGTTTGTTTGTTTTTTTTGCTGGTTTGTTGGTTTGTTGGTTTGTTGGTTTGTTGGTTTGTTGATTTGCTCGTTTGCTGGTTTGTTGGTATGTTGGTTTGGGTTTGTTGGTTTGTTGATTTGTTGGTTTGTTGGTTTGTTGGTTTGTTGGTTTGTTGGTTTGTCGGTTTGTTGGTTTGTTGGTTTGTTGGTTTGTTTTTTTGTTGGTTTGTTGGTTTGTTGGTTAGTTTGTTTGCTGATTTGTTGCTTTGTTGGTTTGTTGGTTTCTTGGTTTGTTGGTTTGTTGGTTTGTTAGTTTGTTGGTTTGTTGGTTTGTTGGTTTGTTGGTTTGTTGGTTTGTTGGTTTGTTGGTTTGTTGGTTTGTTGGTTTGTTGGTTTGTTGGTTTTTGGTTTGTTTGTTAGTTGGTTTGTTGGTTTGTTGGTTTATTAGTTTGTTGGTTTGTTGGTTTGTTGGTTTGTTGGATTGTTGGTTTGTTGGATTGTTTGTTTGTTGGTTTGTTGGTTTGTTGGTTTGTTATTTTGTTCCTTTGTTGGTTTGTTGATTTGTTGGTTTGTTGGCTTGTTGGTTTGTTGGTTTGTTGGTTTGTTGGTTTATTTGTTTGTTGGTTTATTGGTTTGTTGGTTTGTTGGTTTGTTGGTTTGTTCGTTTGTTGGTTTGTTCATTTGTTTGTTTGTTGGCTTTTTGGTTTGTTGGATTGTTTGTTTGTTGGTTTGTTGGTTTGTTATTTTGTTCCTTTGTTGGTTTGTTGATTTGTTGGTTTGTTGGCTTGTTGGTTTGTTGGTTTGTTGGTTTGTTGGTTTGTTGGTTTATTTGTTTGTTGGTTTATTGGTTTGTTGGTTTGTTGGTTTGCTGGTTTGCTGGTTTGTTGGTTTGTTGGTTTGTTCGTTTGTTGGTTTGTTGGTTTGTTGGTTGGCTAGTTTGCTGGTTTGTTGGTTTGTTGGTTTGTTGGTTTGTTGGTTTGTTGGTTTGTTGGTTTGCTGGTTTATTGGTTTGTTGGTTTGTTCGTTTGTTGGTTTGTTGGTTTGTTGGTTGGCTAGTTTGCTGGTTTGTTGGTTTGTTGGTTTGTTGGTTTGTTGGTTTGTTGGTTTGTTGGTTTGTTGGTTTGTTGGTTTGTTGGTTTGTTGGTTTGTTGGTTTGTTGGTTTGTTGGTTTGTTGGTTTGTTGGTTTGTTGGTTTGTTGGTTTGCTGGTTTGTTGGTTTGTGTTGTTTGTTGGTTTGTTGGTTTGTTGGTTTGTTGGTTTGTTGGTTTGTTGGTTTGTTGATTTGCTCGTTTGCTAGTTTGTTGGTATGTTGGTTTGTTGGATTATTGGTTTGTTGGTTGGCTAGTTTGCTGGTTTGTTGGTTTGTTGGTTTGTTGGTTTGTTGGTTTGTTGGTTTGTTGGTTTGTTGGTTTGTTGGTTTGTTGGTTTGTTGGTTTGTTGGTTTGTTGGTTTGCTGGTTTGTTGGTTTGTTGGTTTTTTGGTTTGTGGCTTGCTGGTTTGTTGGTTTGTTGGTTTGTTGGTTTGTTGGTTTGCTGGTTTGTTGGTTTGTTGGTTTGTTGGTTGGCTGGTTTGCTGGTTTGTTGGTTTGTTGGTTTGTTGGTTTGTTGGTTTGTTGGTTTGTTGGTTTGTTGGTTTGTTGGTTTGTTGGTTTGTTGGTTTGTTGGTTTGTTGGTTTGTTGGTTTGTTGGTTTATTGGTTTGTTGGTTTGTTCCTTTGTTGGTTTGTTGATTTGTTGGTTTGTTGGCTTGTTGGTTTGTTGGTTTGTTGGTTTGTTGGTTTGTTGGTTTATAGGTTTTGTGGTTTGTTGGCTTGTTGGTTTGTTGGTTCGTTGGTTTGTTGGTTTGTTGGTTTGCTGGTTTGTTGGTTTGTTGGTTTGTTGGTTGGCTAGTTTGCTGGTTTGTTGGTTTGTTGGTTTGTTGGTTTGTTGGTTTGTTGGTTTGTTGGTTTGTTGGTTTGTTGGTTTGTTGGTTTGTTGGTTTGTTGGTTTGTTGGTTTGTTGGTTTGTTGGTTTGTTGGTTTGTTGGTTTATTGGTTTGTTGGTTTGTCGGTTTGTTGATTTGCTCGTTTGCTGGTTTGTTAGTATGTTGGTTTGTTGGTTTGTGGGTTTGTTGGTTGGCTAGTTTGCTGGTTTGTTGGTTTTTTTTTTTTTTTGCTGGTTTGTTGGTTTGTTGGTTTGTTGGTATGTTGGTTTGTTGATTTGCTCGTTTGCTGGTTTGTTGGTATGTTGGTTTGTTGGTTTGTTGATTTGTTGGTTTGTTGGTTTGTTGGTTTGTTGGTTTGTCGGTTTGTTGGTTTGTTGGTTTGTTGGTTTGTTTTTTGTTGGTTTGTTGGTTTGTTGGTTAGTTTGTTTGCTGATTTGTTGCTTTGTTGGTTTGTTGGTTTCTTGGTTTGTTGGTTTCTTGGTTTGTTGGTTTGTTGGTTTGTTGGTTTGTTGGCTTGTTGGTTTGTTGGTTTGTTGCCTTGTTGGTTTGTTGATTTGTTGGTTTGTTGGTTTGTTGGTTTATTTGTTTGTTGGTTTGTTGGTTTGTTGGTTTAATGGTTTGTTGGTTTGTTGGTTTGTTGGTTTGTTGGTTTGTTGGTTTGTTGGTTTGTTGGTTTGTTGGTTAGTTGGTTTGTTGGTTTGTTGGGTTGTTGGGTTGTTGGTTTGTTGGTTTGTTGGTTTGTTGGTTTGTCGGTTTGTTGGCTTGTTGGTTTGTTGGTTTGTTGGTTTGTTCATTTGTTTGTTTGTTGGCTTTTTGGTTTGTTGGATTGTTTGCTTGTTGGTTTGTTGGTTTGTTGGTTTGTTGGTTTGTCGGTTTGTTGGTTTGTTGGTTTGTTGGTTTGTTGTTTTGTTGGTTTGTTGGTTGGTTGGTTTGTTCTTTTGTTGGTTTGTTGGTTTGTTGGTTTATTGATTTGTTGGTTTGTTCCTTTGTTGGTTTGTTGATTTGTTGGTTTGTTGGCTTGTTGGTTTGTTGGTTTGTTGGTTTATTGGTTTATTTGTTTGTTGGTTTGTTGGTTTGTTGGTTTGTTGGTTTGCTGGTTTGCTGGTTTGTTGGTTTGTTGGTTTGTTCGTTTGTTGGTTTCTTGGCTTGTTGGTTTGTTGGTTTGTTGGTTTATTGGTTTGTTGGTTTATTTATTTGTTTGTTTGTTGGTTTGTTGGTTTGTTGGTTTGTCGGTTTGTTGGTTTGCTGCTTTGCTGGTTTGTTGGTTTGTTGGTTTGTTGGTTTCTTGGTTTGTTGGTTTGTTGGTTTGTTGGTTTGTTGGTTTGTTGGTTTGTTGGTTTGTTGGTTTGTTGGTTTGTTGGTTTGTTGGTTTGTTGGTTTGTTGGTTTGTTGGTTTGTTGGTTTGTCGGTTTGTTGGTTTGTTGGTTTGTTGGTTTGTTGGTTTGTTGGTTTGTTGGTTTGCTGGTTTGTTGGTTTGTTGGTTTGTTGGTTTGTTGGTTTGTTGGTTTGTTGGTTTGTTGGTTTGTTGGTTTGTTGGTTTGTTGGTTTGTTGGTTTGTTGGTTTGTTGGTTTGTTGGTTTGTTGGTTTGTTGGTTTGTTTGTTTATAGGTTTTTTGGTTTGTTGGCTTGTTAATTTGTTGGTTTGTTGGTTTGTTGGTTTGTTGGTTTGCTGGTTCGTTGGTTTGTTGGTTTGTTGGTTGGCTAGTTTGCTGGTTTGTTGGTTTGTTGGTTTGTTGGTTTGTTGGTTTGTTGGCTTGTTGGTTTGTTGGTTTGTTGGTTTGTTGGTTTGTTGGTTTGTTGATTTTTTAGTTTGTTGGTTTGTTGGTTTGTTGGCTTATTGGTTTGTTGATTTGTTGGTTTGTTGGCTTGTTGGTTTGTTGGTTTATTTGTTTGTTGGTTTGTTGGTTTGTTGGTTTGTTGGTTTAATGGTTTGTTGGTTTGTTGGTTTGTTGGTTTGTTGGTTTGTTGGTTTGTTGGTTTGTTGGTTTGTTGGTTTGTTGGTTTGTTCGGTTGTTGGTTTGTTGGTTTGTTGGTTTCTTGGTTTGTTGTTTGTTGGCTTGTTGGTTTGTTGGTTTGTTCATTTGTTTGTTTGTTGGCTTGTTGGTTTGTTGGATTGTTTGTTTGTTGGTTTGTTGGTTTGTTAGTGTTTGGGTTTGTTGTTTTGTTGGTTTGATGGTTTGTTGTTTTGTTGGTTTGTTGGTTTGTTGGTTTGTTCGTTTGTTGGTTTGTTGGTTTGTTGGTTTGTTGGTTTATTGGTTTGTTAGTTTGTTCCTTTGTTGGTCTGTTGATTTGTTGGTTTGTTGGCTTGTTGGTTTGTTGGTTTGTTGATTTGTTGGTTTGTTAGTTTGTTGGTTTGTTAGTTTTTTGGTTTGTTATTTTGTTGATTTGTTGGTTTGTTGGTTTGTAGGTTTGTTGGTTTGTTGGTTTGCTCGTTTGTTGGTTTGTTGGCTTGTTGGTTTGCTGGTTTGTTGGTTTAATGGTTTGTTCGTTTGTTGGTTTGTTGGATTGTTGATTTGTTGGTTTGTTGGTTTGTTGGTTTGTTGGTTTGTTGGTTTGTTGGTTTGCTGGTTTGTTGGTTTGTTGGTTTTTTGGTTTGGTGGCTTGCTGGTTTGTTGGTTTGTTGGTTTGTTGGTTTGTTGGTTTGTTGGTTTGTTGGTTTGTTGGTTTGTTGGTTTGTTGGTTTGTGGGTTTGTTGGTTTGTTCCTTTGTTGGTCTGTTGATTTGTTGGTTTGTTGGCTTGTTGGTTTGTTGATTTGTTGGTTTGTTGGTGTGTTGGTTTGTTGGTTTTTTGGTTTGTTGTTTTGTTGATTTGTTGGTTTGTTGGTTTGTTGGTTTGTTGGTTTGTTGGTTTGCTCGTTTGTTGGTTTGTTGGCTTGTTGGTTTGATGGTTTGTTCGTTTGTTGGTTTGTTGGATTGTTGATTTGTTGGTTTGTTTGTTTGTTGGTTTGTTGGTTTGTTGGTTTGTTGGTTTGTTGGTTTGATGGTTTGTTGGTTTTTTGGTTTTTTGGTTTGGTGGCTTGCTTGGTTTGATGGTTTGTTGGTTTGTTGGTTTGTTTGTTTGCTGGTTTGTTGGTTTGTTGGCTTGTTGATTTCTTGGTTTGTTGGTTTGTTGGTTTGTTGGTTTATTGGTTTGTTGGTTTGTTGGTTTGTTGGTTTGTTGGTTTCTTGGTTTCTTGGTTTGTTGGTTTGTTGGTTTATTGGTTTGCTGGTTTGCTGGTTTGCTGGTTTGTTGGTTTGTTGGTTTATTCGTTTGTTGGTTTGTTGGTTTGTTGGTTTATTGGTTTGTTGGTTTGTTGGTTTGTTGGTTTGTTGGATTGTTGGATTGTTGGTTTGTTGGTTTGTTCGTTTGTTGGTTTGTTCGTTTGTTGGTTTGTTGGTTTGTGTGTTTGTTGGTTTGTTGGTTTGTTGGTTTGTTGGTTTGTTGGTTTCATGGTTTCTTGGTTTGTTGGTTTGTTGGTTTGTTCGTTTGTTAGTTTGTTGGTTTGTTGGTTTGTTGGTTTGTTGGTTTGTTGGTTTGTTGGTTTGTTGGTTTGTTGGTGTGTTGGTTTGTTGTATTGTTGGATTGTTGGTTTGTTGGTTTGTTGGTTTGTTGGTTTGTTGGTTTGTTGGTTTGTTCGTTTGTAGGTTTTTTGGTTTGTTGGTTTGTTCGTTTGTAGGTTTTTTGGTTTGTCGGTTTGTTGGTTTGTTGGTTTGTGGTTTGTTGGTTTGTTGGTTTGTTGGTTTGTTGGTTTGTTGGTTTGTTGGTTTGTTAATTTGTTGGTTTGTTGGTTTGTTCGTTTGTTGGTTTGTTCGTTTGTTGGTTTGCTGGTTTGATGGTTTGTTGGTTTGTTGGTTTGTTTGTTTGCTGGTTTGTTGGTTTGTTGGTTTGTTGGTTTCTTGGTTTCTTGGTTTGTTGGTTTGTTGGTTTGTTAGTTTGTTGGTTTGTTGGTTTGTTGGTTTCTTGGTTTCTTGGTTTGTTGGTTTGTTGGTTTATTGGTTTGCTGGCTTGCTGGTTTGCTGGTTTGTTGGTTTGTTGGTTTATTCGTTTGTTGGTTTGTTGGTTTGTTGGTATGTTGTTTTGTTGGTTTGTTGGTTTGTTGGTTTGTTGGTTTGTTGGTTTGTTGGTTTCTTGGTTTGTTGGTTTGTTCGTTTGTTGGTTTGTTCGTTTGTTGGTTTGTTGGTTTGTTTGTTTGTTGGTTTGTTGGTTTGTTGGTTTGTTGGTTTGTTGGTTTGTTGGTTTGTTGGTTTGTTCGTTTGTTGGTTTGTAGGTTTGTTGGTTTGTTGGTTTGTTGGTTTGTTGGTTTGTTGGTTTGTTGGTTTGTTGGTTTGTTGGTTTGTTGGTTTGATGGTTCCATGGTTTCTTGGTTTCTTGGTTTGTTGGTTTGTTCGTTTGTTAGTTTGTTGGTTTGTTGGTTTGTTGGTATGTTGGTTTGTTGGTTTGTTGGTTTGTTGGTTTGTTGGTTTGTTGGTTTGTTGGTGTGTTGGTTTGTTGGATTGTTGGATTGTTGGTTTGTTGGTTTGTTGGTTTGTTGGTTTGTTGGTTTGTTGGTTTGTTCGTTTGTAGGTTTTTTGGTTTGTTGGCTTGTTGGTTTGTTGGTTTGTTGGTTTGTTGGTTTGTTGGTTGTTGGTTTGTTGGTTTGTTGGTTTGTTGGTTGGCTAGTTTGCCGGTTTGTTGGTTTATTGGTTTGTTGGTTTGTTAGTTTGTTGGTTTGTTGGTTTGTTGGTTTGTTGGTTTGTTGGTTTGTTTGTTTGTTGGTTTGTTGGTTTGTTGGTTTGTTGGTTTCTTAGTTAGTTGGTTTGTTGGTTTGTTGGTTTGTTGGTTTGTTGGTTTGTTGGTTTGTTGGTTTGTTGGTTTGTTGGTTTGTTGGTTTGTTGGTCTGTTGGTTTGTTGATTTGCTCGTTTGCTGGTTTGTTAGTTTGTTGGTTTGTTGGTTTGTTGGTTTGTTGGTTTGTTGGTTTGTTGGTTTTTCGGTTTGTTGGTTTGTTGGTTTATTGGTTTGTTGGTTTGTTGGTTTGTTGGTTTGTTGGTTTGTTGGTTTGATGGTTTGTTGGTTTGTTGGTTTGTTTGTTTGCTGGTTTGTTGGTTTGTTGGCTTGTTGATTTCTTGGTTTGTTGGTTTGTTGGTTTGTTGGTTTGTTCGTTTGTTGGTTTGTTGGTTTGTTGGTTTGTTGGTTTGTTGGTTTCTTGGTTTCTTGGTTTCTTGGTTTGTTGGTTTGTTGGTTTATTGGTTTGCTGGTTTGCTGGTTTGCTGGTTTGTTGGTTTGTTGGTTTATTCGTTTGTTGGTTTGTTGGTTTGTTGGTTTGTTGGTTTGTTGGTTTGTTGGTTTGTTGGATTGTTGGATTGTTGGTTTGTTGGTTTGTTCGTTTGTTGGTTTTTTCGTTTGTTGGTTTGTTGGTTTGTGTGTTTGTTGGTTTGTTGGTTTGTTGGTTTGTTGGTTTGTTGGTTTGTTGGTTTCATGGTTTGTTGGTTTGTTGGTTTGTTGGTTTGTTCGTTTGTTGGTTTGTTGGTTTGTTGGTCTGTTGGTTTGTTGATTTGCTCGTTTGCTGGTTTGTTAGTTTGTTGGTTTGTTGGTTTGTTGGTTTGTTGGTTTGTTGGTTTGTTGGTTTGTTGGTTTTTCGGTTTGTTGGTTTGTTGGTTTGTTGGTTTGTTGGTTTGTTGGTTTGTTGGTTTGTTGGTTTGTTGGTTTGTTGGTTTGTTGGTTTGTTGGTTTGTTGGTTTGTTGGTTTGATGGTTTGTTGGTTTGTTGGTTTGTTTGTTTGCTGGTTTGTTGGTTTGTTGGCTTGTTGATTTCTTGGTTTGTTGGTTTGTTGGTTTGTTGGTTTGTTGGTTTGTTGGTTTGTTGGTTTGTTGGTTTCTTGGTTTCTTGGTTTGTTGGTTTGTTGGTTTATTGGTTTGCTGGTTTGCTGGTTTGCTGGTTTGTTGGTTTGTTGGTTTATTCGTTTGTTGGTTTGTTGGTTTGTTGGTTTGTTGGTTTGTTGGTTTGTTGGTGTGTTGGATTGTTGGATTGTTGGTTTGTTGGTTTGTTCGTTTGTTGGTTTGTTCGTTTGTTGGTTTGTTGGTTTGTGTGTTTGTTGGTTTGTTGGTATGTTGGTTTGTTGGTTTGTTGGTTTGTTGGTTTGTTGGTTTCATGGTTTCTTGGTTTGTTGGTTTGTTGGTTTGTTCGTTTGTTAGTTTTTTGGTTTGTTGGTTTGTTGGTTTGTTGGTTTGTTGGTTTGTTGGTTTGTTGGTTTGTTGGTGTGTTGGTTTGTTGTATTGTTGGATTGTTGGTTTGTTGGTTTGTTGGTTTGTTGGTTTGTTGGTTTGTTCGTTTGTTCGTTTGTAGGTTTTTTGGTTTGTTGGTTTGTTCGTTTGTAGGTTTTTTGGTTTGTCGGTTTGTTGGTTTGTTGGTTTGTTGGTTTGTTGGTTTGTTGGTTTGTTGGTTTGTTGGTTTGTTGGTTTGTTGGTTTGTTGGTTTGTTCGTTTGTTGGTTTGTTCGTTTGTTGGTTTGCTGGTTTGATGGTTTGTTGGTTTGTTGGTTTGTTTGTTTGCTGGTTTGTTGGTTTGTTGGTTTGTTGGTTTGTTGGTTTGTTGGTTTGTTGGTTTGTTCGTTTGTTGGTTTGTTGGTTTGTTGGTTTGTTGGTTTGTTGGTTTCTTGGTTTCTTGGTTTCTTGGTTTGTTGGTTTGTTGGTTTATTGGTTTGCTGGTTTGCTGGTTTGCTGGTTTGTTGGTTTGTTGGTTTATTCGTTTGTTGGTTTGTTGGTTTGTTGGTTTGTTGGTTTGTTGGTTTGTTGGTTTGTTGGATTGTTGGATTGTTGGTTTGTTGGTTTGTTCGTTTGTTGGTTTTTTCGTTTGTTGGTTTGTTGGATTGTGTGTTTGTTGGTTTGTTGGTTTGTTGGTTTGTTGGTTTGTTGGTTTGTTGGTTTGTTGGTTTCATGGTTTGTTGGTTTGTTGGTTTGTTGGTTTGTTCGTTTGTTGGTTTGTTGGTTTGTTGGTCTGTTGGTTTGTTGATTTGCTCGTTTGCTGGTTTGTTAGTTTGTTGGTTTGTTGGTTTGTTGGTTTGTTGGTTTGTTGGTTTGTTGGTTTGTTGGTTTTTCGGTTTGTTGGTTTGTTGGTTTGTTGGTTTGTTGGTTTGTTGGTTTGTTGGTTTGTTGGTTTGTTGGTTTGTTGGTTTGTTGGTTTGTTGGTTTGTTGGTTTGTTGGTTTGATGGTTTGTTGGTTTGTTGGTTTGTTTGTTTGCTGGTTTGTTGGTTTGTTGGCTTGTTGATTTCTTGGTTTGTTGGTTTGTTGGTTTGTTGGTTTGTTGGTTTGTTGGTTTGTTGGTTTCTTGGTTTCTTGGTTTGTTGGTTTGTTGGTTTATTGGTTTGCTGGTTTGCTGGTTTGCTGGTTTGTTGGTTTGTTGGTTTATTCGTTTGTTGGTTTGTTGGTTTGTTGGTTTGTTGGTTTGTTGGTTTGTTGGTGTGTTGGATTGTTGGATTGTTGGTTTGTTGGTTTGTTCGTTTGTTGGTTTGTTCGTTTGTTGGTTTGTTGGTTTGTGTGTTTGTTGGTTTGTTGGTATGTTGGTTTGTTGGTTTGTTGGTTTGTTGGTTTGTTGGTTTCATGGTTTCTTGGTTTGTTGGTTTGTTCGTTTGTTAGTTTTTTGGTTTGTTGGTTTGTTGGTTTGTTGGTTTGTTGGTTTGTTGGTTTGTTGGTTTGTTGGTGTGTTGGTTTGTTGTATTGTTGGATTGTTGGTTTGTTGGTTTGTTGGTTTGTTGGTTTGTTGGTTTGTTCGTTTGTTCGTTTGTAGGTTTTTTGGTTTGTTGGTTTGTTCGTTTGTAGGTTTTTTGGTTTGTCGGTTTGTTGGTTTGTTGGTTTGTTGGTTTGTTGGTTTGTTGGTTTGTTGGTTTGTTGGTTTGTTAGTTTGTTGGTTTGTTCGTTTGTTGGTTTGTTCGTTTGTTGGTTTGCTGGTTTGATGGTTTGTTGGTTTGTTGGTTTGTTTGTTTGCTGGTTTGTTGGTTTGTTGGTTTGTTGGTTTGTTGGTTTGTTGGTTTGTTGGTTTGTTGGTTTGTTGGTTTGTTGGTTTGTTGGTTTGTTGGTTTGTTGGTTTGTTGGTTTCTTGGTTTCTTGGTTTGTTGGTTTGTTGGTTTATTGGTTTGCTGGCTTGCCGGTTTGCTGGTTTGTTGGATTGTTGGTTTATTCGTTTGTTGGTTTGTTGGTTTGTTGGTATGTTGGTTTGTTGGTTTTTTGGTTTGTTGGTTTGTTGGTTTGTTTGTTTGTTGGTTTGTTGGTTTGTTGGTTTGTTCGTTTGTTGGTTTGTTCGTTTGTTGGTTTGTTGGTTTGTTTGTTTGTTGGTTTGTTGGTTTGTTGGTTTGTTGGTTTGTTGGTTTGTTGGTTTGTTCGTTTGTTGGTTTGTAGGTTTGTTGGTTTGTTGGTTTGTTGGTTTGTTGGTTTGTTGGTTTGTTGGTTTGTTGGTTTGTTGGATTGATGGTTCCATGGTTTCTTGGTTTCTTGGTTTGTTAGTTTGTTCGTTTGTTAGTTTGTTGGTTTGTTGGTTTGTTGGTATGTTGGTTTGTTGGTTTGTTGGTTTGTTGGTTTGTTGGTTTGTTGGTGTGTTGGTTTGTTGGATTGTTGGATTGTTGGTTTGTTGGTTTGTTGGTTTGTTCGTTTGTTGGTTTGTTGATTTGTTCGTTTGTAGGTTTTTTGGTTTGTTGGCTTGTTGGTTTGTTCGTTTGTTGGTTTCTTGGCTTGTTGGTTTGTTGGTTTATTGGTTTGCTGGTTTGCTGGTTTGCTGGTTTGTTGGTTTGTTGGTTTATTCGTTTGTTGGTTTGTTGGTTTGTTGGTTTGTTGGTATGTTGGTTTGTTGGTTTGTTGGTTTGTTGGTTGGTTGGTTTGTTGGTTTGTTGGTTTGTTGGTTTGTTGGTTTGTTCGTTTGTTCGTTTGTTGGTTTGTTGGTTTGTTGGTTTGTTGGTTTGTTCGTTTGTTGGTTTGTTGGTTTGTTGGTTTGTTGGTTTGTTGGTTTGTTGGTTTGTTGGTTTGTTGGTTTGTTGGTTTGTTGGTTTGTTCGTTTGTAGGTTTTTTGGTTTGTTGGCTTGTTGGTTTGTTGGTTTGTTGGTTTGTTGGTTTGTTGGTTTGTTGGTTTGTTGGTTTGTTCGTTTGTTAGTTTTTTGGTTTGTTGGTTTGTTGGTTTGTTGGTTTGTTGGTTTGTTGGTTTGTTGGTTTGTTGGTGTGTTGGTTTGTTGTATTGTTGGATTGTTGGTTTGTTGGTTTGTTGGTTTGTTGGTTTGTTGGTTTGTTCGTTTGTTCGTTTGTAGGTTTTTTGGTTTGTTGGTTTGTTCGTTTGTAGGTTTTTTGGTTTGTCGGTTTGTTGGTTTGTTGGTTTGTTGGTTTGTTGGTTTGTTGGTTTGTTGGTTTGTTGGTTTGTTAGTTTGTTGGTTTGTTCGTTTGTTGGTTTGTTCGTTTGTTGGTTTGCTGGTTTGATGGTTTGTTGGTTTGTTGGTTTGTTTGTTTGCTGGTTTGTTGGTTTGTTGGTTTGTTGGTTTGTTGGTTTGTTGGTTTGTTGGTTTGTTGGTTTGTTGGTTTGTTGGTTTGTTGGTTTGTTGGTTTGTTGGTTTGTTGGTTTCTTGGTTTCTTGGTTTGTTGGTTTGTTGGTTTATTGGTTTGCTGGCTTGCTGGTTTGCTGGTTTGTTGGATTGTTGGTTTATTCGTTTGTTGGTTTGTTGGTTTGTTGGTATGTTGGTTTGTTGGTTTTTTGGTTTGTTGGTTTGCTGGTTTGTTTGTTTGTTGGTTTGTTGGTTTGTTGGTTTGTTCGTTTGTTGGTTTGTTCGTTTGTTGGTTTGTTGGTTTGTTTGTTTGTTGGTTTGTTGGTTTGTTGGTTTGTTGGTTTGTTGGTTTGTTGGTTTGTTCGTTTGTTGGTTTGTAGGTTTGTTGGTTTGTTGGTTTGTTGGTTTGTTGGTTTGTTGGTTTGTTGGTTTGTTGGATTGATGGTTCCATGGTTTCTTGGTTTCTTGGTTTGTTAGTTTGTTCGTTTGTTAGTTTGTTGGTTTGTTGGTTTGTTGGTATGTTGGTTTGTTGGTTTGTTGGTTTGTTGGTTTGTTGGTTTGTTGGTGTGTTGGTTTGTTGGATTGTTGGATTGTTGGTTTGTTGGTTTGTTGGTTTGTTCGTTTGTTGGTTTGTTGATTTGTTCGTTTGTAGGTTTTTTGGTTTGTTGGCTTGTTGGTTTGTTCGTTTGTTGGTTTCTTGGCTTGTTGGTTTGTTGGTTTATTGGTTTGCTGGTTTGCTGGTTTGCTGGTTTGTTGGTTTGTTGGTTTATTCGTTTGTTGGTTTGTTGGTTTGTTGGTTTGTTGGTATGTTGGTTTGTTGGTTTGTTGGTTTGTTGGTTTGTTGGTTTGTTGGTTTGTTGGTTTGTTGGTTTGTTGGTTTGTTCGTTTGTTCGTTTGTTGGTTTGTTGGTTTGTTGGTTTGTTGGTTTGTTCGTTTGTTGGTTTGTTGGTTTGTTGGTTTGTTGGTTTGTTGGTTTGTTGGTTTGTTGGTTTGTTGGTTTGTTGGTTTGTTGGTTTGTTCGTTTGTAGGTTTTTTGGTTTGTTGGCTTGTTGGTTTGTTGGTTTGTTGGTTTGTTGGTTTGTTGGTTTGTTGGTTTGTTGGTTTGCCGGTTTGCTGGTTTGTTGGTTTGTTGGTTTGTTCGTTTGTTGGTTTGTTGGTTTGTTGCTTTGTTGGTTTGTTGGTTTGTTGGTTTGTTGGTTTGTTGGTTTGTTGGTTTGTTGGTTTGTTGGTTTGTTGGTTTGTTGGTTTGTTGGTTTGTTGGTTTATTGGTTTGTTGGTTTGCTGGTTTGCTGGTTTGCTGGTTTGTTGGTTTGTTGGTTTGTTGGTTTGTTGGTTTGTTGGTTTGTTGGTTTGTTGGTTTGTTGGTTTGTTGCTTTGTTGGTTTGTTGGTTTGTTGGTTTGTTGGTTTGTTGGTTTATAGGTTTGTTGGTTTGTTGGTTTGTTGGTTTGTTGGTTTGTTGGTTTGTTGGTTTGTTGGTTTGTTCGTTTCTTGGTTTGTTGGTTTGTTGGTTTGTTGGATTGTTGGTTTTTTGGTTTGTTGATTTGTTGTTTTGTTGGTTTTTTGGCTTATTGGTTTGTTGGCTTGTTGATTTGTTGGTTTGTTGGTGTGTTGGTTTGTTGGTTTGTTGGTTTGTTGGTTTGTTCGTTTGTTGGTTTGTTGGTTTGTTGGTTTCTTCGTTTGTTGGTTTGTTGGTATATCGGTTTATTGGTTTGTTAGTTTGTTGTTTTGTTGGTTTGTTGGTTTCTTGGTTTCTTGGTTTGTTGGTTTGTTGGTTTGTTGGTTTGTTGGATTGTTGGTTTGTTGGTTTATTGGTTTGTTGGTTTGTTGGTTTGTTGGTTTGTTGGTTTGTTCGTTTGTAGGTTTTTTGGTTTGTTGGTTTGTTCGTTTGTAGGTTTTTTGGTTTGTCGGTTTGTTGGTTTGTTGGTTTGTTGGTTTGTTGGTTTGTTGGTTTGTTGGTTTGTTGGTTTGTTCGTTTGTTGGTTTGTTTGTTTGTTGGTTTGTTGGTTTGATGGTTTGTTGGTTTGTTGGTTTGTTTGTTTGCTGGTTTGTTGGTTTGTTGGTTTGTTGGTTTGTTGGTTTCTTGGTTTTTTGGTTTGTTGGTTTGTTGGTTTGTTGGTTTGTTGATTTGTTGGTTTGTTGGTTTGTTGGTTTGTTGGTTTCTTGGTTTCTTGGTTTCTTGGTTTGTTGGTTTGTTGGTTTGTTGGTTTATTGGTTTGCTGGCTTGCTGGTTTGCTGGTTTGTTGGTTTGTTGGTTTATTCGTTTGTTGGTTTGTTGGTTTGTTGGTATGTTGGTTTGGTGGTTTGTTGGTTTGTTGGTTTGTTGGTTTGTTGGTTTGTTGGTTTGTTGGTTTGTTAGTTTGTTCGTTTGTTGGTTTGTTCGTTTGTTGGTTTGTTGGTTTGTTTGTTTGTTGGTTTGTTGGTTTGTTGGTTTGTTGGTTTGTTGGTTTGTTGGTTTGTTGGTTTATTGGTTTGTTGGTTTGTTGGTTTGTTGGTTTGTTAGTTTGTTGGTTTGTTGGTTTGTTGGTTTGTTGGTTTGTTGGTTTGTTGTTTGATGGTTCCATGGTTTCTTGGTTTCTTGGTTTGTTGGTTTGTTCGTTTGTTAGTTTGTTGGTTTGTTTGTTTGTTGGTTTGTTGGTTTGTTGGTTTGTTGGTTTGTTGGTTTCTTGGTTTGTTGGTGTGTTGGTTTGTTGGATTGTTGGATTGTTGGTTTGTTGGTTTGTTGGTTTGTTGGTTTGTTGGTTTGTTGGTTTGTTCGTTTGTAGGTTTTTTGGTTTGTTGGCTTGTTGGTTTGTTGGTTTGTTGGTTTGTTGGTTTGTTGGTTTGTTGGTTTGCTGGTTTGCTGGTTTGTTGGTTTGTTGGTTTGTTTGTTTGTTAGTTTCTTGGCTTGTTGGTTTGTTGGTTTATTGGTTTGCTGGTTTGCTGGTTTGCTGGTTTGTTGGTTTGTTGGTTTATTCGTTTGTTGGTTTGTTGGTTTGTTGGTATGTTGGTTTGTTGGTTTGTTGGTTTGTTGGTTTGTTGGTTTGTTGGTTTGTTGGTTTGTTGGTTTGTTCGTTTGTTGGTTTGTTCGTTTGTTGGTTTGTTGGTTTGTTGGTTTGTTCGTTTGTAGGTTTTTTGGTTTGTTGGCTTGTTGGCTTGTTGATTTGTTGGTTTGTTGGTTTGTTGGTTTGTTGGTTTGCTGGTTTGCTGGTTTGTTGGTTTGTTGGTTTGTTCGTTTGTTGGTTTGTTGGTTTGTTGGTTTGTTGGTTTGTTGGTTTGTTGGTTTGTTGGTTTGTTGGTTTGTTGGTTTGTTGGTTTGTTGGTTTGTTGGTTTGTTGGTTTGTTGGTTTGTTGGTTTGTTGGTTTGTTGGTTTGTTGGTTTGTTGGTTTGTTGGTTTGTTGGTTTGTTGGTTTGTTGGTTTGTTGCTTTGTTGCTTTGTTGTTTGTTGGTTTGTTGGTTTGTTGGTTTATAGGTTTGTTGGTTTGTTGGTTTGTTGGTTTGTTGGTTTGTTGGTTTGTTGGTTTGTTGGTTTGTTGGTTTGTTGGTTTGTTGGTTTGTTGGTGTGTTGGTTTGTTGGATTGTTGGATTGTTGGTTTGTTGGTTTGTTGGTTTGTTGGTTTGTTGGTTTTTTGGTTTGTTCGTTTGTAGGTTTTTTGGTTTGTTGGCTTGTTGGTTTGTTGGTTTGTTGGTTTGTTGGTTTGTTGGTTTGTTGGTTTGTTGGTTTGTTGGTTTGTTGGTTGGCTAATTTGCCGGTTTGTTGGTTTATTGGTTTGTTGGTTTGTTAGTTTGTTGGTTTGTTGGTTTGTTGGTTTGTTGGTTTGTTGGTTTGTTTGTTTGTTGGTTTGTTGGTTTGTTGGTTTCTTAGTTAGTTGGTTTGTTGGTTTGTTGGTTTGTTGGTTTGTTGGTTTGTTGGTTTGTTGGTTTGTTGGTTTGTTGGTTTGTTGGTTTGTTGGTTTGTTGGTCTGTTGGTTTGTTGATTTGCTCGTTTGCTGGTTTGTTAGTTTGTTGGTTTGTTGGTTTGTTGGTTTGTTGGTTTGTTGGTTTGTTGGTTTTTCGGTTTGTTGGTTTGTTGGTTTGTTGGTTTGTTGGTTTGTTGGTTTGTTGGTTTGTTGGTTTGTTGGTTTGTTGGTTTGTTGGTTTGATGGTTTGTTGGTTTGTTGGTTTGTTTGTTTGCTGGTTTGTTAGTTTGTTGGCTTGCTGATTTCTTGGTTTGTTGGTTTGCTGGTTTGCTGGTTTGTTGGTTTGTTGGTTTATTCGTTTGTTGGTTTGTTGGTTTGTTGGTTTGTTGGTTTGTTGGTTTGTTGGTTTGTTGGATTGTTGGATTGTTGGTTTGTTGGTTTGTTCGTTTGTTGGTTTTTTTGTTTGTTGGTTTGTTGGTTTGTGTGTTTGTTGGTTTGTTGGTTTGTTGGTTTGTTGGTTTGTTGGTTTGTTGGTTTGTTGGTTTGTTGGTTTCATGGTTTCTTGGTTTGTTGGTTTGTTGGTTTGTTCGTTTGTTAGTTTGTTGGTTTGTTGGTTTGTTGGTTTGTTGGTTTGTTGGTCTGTTGGTTTGTTGATTTGCTCGTTTGCTGGTTTGTTAGTTTGTTGGTTTGTTGGTTTGTTGGTTTGTTGGTTTGTTGGTTTGTTGGTTTTTCGGTTTGTTGGTTTGTTGGTTTGTTGGTTTGTTGGTTTGTTGGTTTGTTGGTTTGTTGGTTTGTTGGTTTGTTGGTTTGTTGGTTTGATGGTTTGTTGGTTTGTTGGTTTGTTTGTTTGCTGGTTTGTTGGTTTGTTGGCTTGTTGATTTCTTGGTTTGTTGGTTTGTTGGTTTGTTGGTTTATTGGTTTGTTGGTTTGTTGGTTTGTTGGTTTGTTGGTTTCTTGGTTTCTTGGTTTGTTAGTTTGTTGGTTTATTGGTTTGCTGGTTTGCTGGTTTGCTGGTTTGTTGGTTTGTTGGTTTATTCGTTTGTTGGTTTGTTGGTTTGTTAGTTTGTTGGTTTGTTGGTTTCATGGTTTCTTGGTTTGTTGGTTTGTTGGTTTGTTGGTTTGTTCGTTTGTTAGTTTGTTGGTTTGTTGGTTTGTTGGTTTGTTGGTTTGTTGGTCTGTTGGTTTGTTGATTTGCTCGTTTGCTGGTTTGTTAGTTTGTTGGTTTGTTGGTTTGTTGGTTTGTTGGTTTGTTGGTTTGTTGGTTTGTTGGTTTTTCGGTTTGTTGGTTTGTTGGTTTGTTGGTTTGTTGGTTTGTTGGTTTGTTGGTTTGTTGGTTTGTTGGTTTGTTGGTTTGATGGTTTGTTGGTTTGTTGGTTTGTTTGTTTGCTGGTTTGTTGGTTTGTTGGCTTGTTGATTTCTTGGTTTGTTGGTTTGTTGGTTTGTTGGTTTATTGGTTTGTTGGTTTGTTGGTTTGTTGGTTTGTTCGTTTGTTAGTTTCTTGGCTTGTTGGTTTGTTGGTTTATTGGTTTGCTGGTTTGCTGGTTTGCTGGTTTGTTGGTTTGTTGGTTTATTCGTTTGTTGGTTTGTTGGTTTGTTGGTATGTTGGTTTGTTGGTTTGTTGGTTTGTTGGTTTGTTGGTTTGTTGGTTTGTTGGTTTGTTGGTTTGTTCGTTTGTTGGTTTGTTCGTTTGTTGGTTTGTTGGTTTGTTGGTTTGTTCGTTTGTAGGTTTTTTGGTTTGTTGGCTTGTTGGCTTGTTGATTTGTTGGTTTGTTGGTTTGTTGGTTTGTTGGTTTGCTGGTTTGCTGGTTTGTTGGTTTGTTGGTTTGTTCGTTTGTTGGTTTGTTGGTTTGTTGGTTTGTTGGTTTGTTGGTTTGTTGGTTTGTTGGTTTGTTGGTTTGTTGGTTTGTTGGTTTGTTGGTTTGTTGGTTTGTTGGTTTGTTGGTTTGTTGGTTTGTTGGTTTGTTGGTTTGTTGGTTTGTTGGTTTGTTGGTTTGTTGGTTTGTTGGTTTGTTGGTTTGTTGGTTTGTTGGTTTGTTGGTTTGTTGGTTTGTTGCTTTGTTGCTTTGTTGTTTGTTGGTTTGTTGGTTTGTTTGTTTATAGGTTTGTTGGTTTGTTGGTTTGTTGGTTTGTTGGTTTGTTGGTTTGTTGGTTTGTTGGTTTGTTGGTTTGTTGGTTTGTTGGTGTGTTGGTTTGTTGGATTGTTGGTTTGTTGGTTTGTTGGTTTGTTGGTTTGTTGGTTTTTTGGTTTGTTCGTTTGTAGGTTTTTTGGTTTGTTGGCTTGTTGGTTTGTTGGTTTGTTGGTTTGTTGGTTTGTTGGTTTGTTGGTTTGTTGGTTTGTTGGTTGGCTAATTTGCCGGTTTGTTGGTTTATTGGTTTGTTGGTTTGTTAGTTTGTTGGTTTGTTGGTTTGTTGGTTTGTTGGTTTGTTGGTTTGTTTGTTTGTTGGTTTGTTGGTTTGTTGGTTTCTTAGTTAGTTGGTTTGTTGGTTTGTTGGTTTGTTGGTTTGTTGGTTTGTTGGTTTGTTGGTTTGTTGGTTTGTTGGTTTGTTGGTTTGTTGGTCTGTTGGTTTGTTGATTTGCTCGTTTGCTGGTTTGTTAGTTTGTTGGTTTGTTGGTTTGTTGGTTTGTTGGTTTGTTGGTTTGTTGGTTTGTTGGTTTTTCGGTTTGTTGGTTTGTTGGTTTGTTGGTTTGTTGGTTTGTTGGTTTGTTGGTTTGTTGGTTTGTTGGTTTGTTGGTTTGTTGGTTTGATGGTTTGTTGGTTTGTTGGTTTGTTTGTTTGCTGGTTTGTTAGTTTGTTGGCTTGCTGATTTCTTGGTTTGTTGGTTTGTTGGTTTGTTGGTTTGTTGGTTTGTTGGTTTGTTGGTTTGTTGGTTTGTTGGTTTGTTGGTTTCTTGGTTTGTTGGTTTGTTGGTTTATTGGTTTGCTGGTTTGCTGGTTTGCTGGTTTGTTGGTTTGTTGGTTTATTCGTTTGTTGGTTTGTTGGTTTGTTGGTTTGTTGGTTTGTTGGTTTGTTGGTTTGTTGGATTGTTGGATTGTTGGTTTGTTGGTTTGTTCGTTTGTTGGTTTTTTTGTTTGTTGGTTTGTTGGTTTGTGTGTTTGTTGGTTTGTTGGTTTGTTGGTTTGTTGGTTTGTTGGTTTGTTGGTTTGTTGGTTTCATGGTTTCTTGGTTTGTTGGTTTGTTGGTTTGTTCGTTTGTTAGTTTGTTGGTTTGTTGGTTTGTTGGTTTGTTGGTTTGTTGGTCTGTTGGTTTGTTGATTTGCTCGTTTGCTGGTTTGTTAGTTTGTTGGTTTGTTGGTTTGTTGGTTTGTTGGTTTGTTGGTTTGTTGGTTTGTTGGTTTTTCGGTTTGTTGGTTTGTTGGTTTGTTGGTTTGTTGGTTTGTTGGCTTGTTGATTTCTTGGTTTGTTGGTTTGTTGGTTTGTTGGTTTATTGGTTTGTTGGTTTGTTGGTTTGTTGGTTTGTTGGTTTCTTGGTTTCTTGGTTTGTTAGTTTGTTGGTTTATTGGTTTGCTGGTTTGCTGGTTTGCTGGTTTGTTGGTTTGTTGGTTTATTCGTTTGTTGGTTTGTTGGTTTGTTAGTTTGTTGGTTTGTTGGTGTGTTGGATTGTTGGATTGTTGGTTTGTTGGTTTGTTCGTTTGTTGGTTTGTTCGTTTGTTGGTTTGTTGGTTTGTGTGTTTGTTGGTTTGTTGGTTTGTTGGTTTGTTGGTTTGTTGGTTTGTTGGTTTGTTGGTTTCATGGTTTCTTGGTTTGTTGGTTTGTTGGTTTGTTCGTTTGTTAGTTTTTTGGTTTGTTGGTTTGTTGGTTTGTTGGTTTGTTGGTTTGTTGGTTTGTTGGTTTGTTGGTGTGTTGGTTTGTTGTATTGTTGGATTGTTGGTTGGTTGGTTTGTTGGTTTGTTGGTTTGTTGGTTTGTTGGTTTGTTGGTTTGTTCGTTTGTAGGTTTTTTGGTTTGTTGGTTTGTTCGTTTGTAGGTTTTTTGGTTTGTCGGTTTGTTGGTTTGTTGGTTTGTTGGTTTGTTGGTTTGTTGATTTGTTGGTTTGTTGGTTTGTTGGTTTGTTCGTTTGTTGGTTTGTTCGTTTGTTGGTTTGATGGTTTGATGGTTTGTTGGTTTGTTGGTTTGTTTGTTTGCTGGTTTGTTGGTTTGTTGGTTTGTTGGTTTCTTGGTTTGTTGGTTTGTTGGTTTGTTGGTTTGTTGGTTTGTTGGTTTGTTGGTTTCTTGGTTTCTTGGTTTCTTGGTTTCTTGGTTTCTTGGTTTGTTGGTTTGTTGGTTTATTGGTTTGCTGGCTTGCTGGTTTGCTGGTTTGTTGGTTTGTTGGTTTATTCGTTTGTTGGTTTGTTGGTTTGTTGGTATGTTGGTTTGTTGGTTTGTTGGTTTGTTGGTTTGTTGGTTTGTTGGTTTGTTGGTTTGTTGGTTTGTTGGTTTGTTCGTTTGTTGGTTTGTTGGTTTGTTCGTTTGTTGGTTTGTAGGTTTGTTTGTTTGTTGGTTTGTTGGTTTGTTGGTTTGTTGGTTTGTTGGTTTGTTGGTTTGTTGGTTTGTTGGTTTGTTGGTTTGTTGGTTTGTTCGTTTGTTGGTTTGTAGGTTTGTTGGTTTGTTGGTTTGTTGGTTTGTTGGTTTGTTGGTTTGTTGGTTTGTTGGTTTGTTGGATTGATGGTTCCATGGTTTCTTGGTTTGTTGGTTTGTTCGTTTGTTAGTTTGTTGGTTTGTTGGTTTGTTGGTATGTTGGTTTGTTGGTTTGTTGGTTTGTTGGTTTGTTGGTTTGTTGGTTTGTTGGTTTGTTGGTGTGTTGGTTTGTTGGATTGTTGGATTGTTGGTTTGTTGGTTTATTGGTTTGTTGGTTTGTTGGTTTGTTCGTTTGTAGGTTTTTTGGTTTGTTGGCTTGTTGGTTTGTTCGTTTGTTGGTTTCTTAGCTTGTTGGTTTGTTGGTTTATTGGTTTGCTGGTTTGCTGGTTTGCTGGTTTGTTGGTTTGTTGGTTTGTTGGTTTGTTGGTTTGTTGGTGTGTTGGTTTGTTGGATTGTTGGATTGTTGGTTTGTTGGTTTGTTGGTTTGTTGGTTTGTTGGTTTTTTGGTTTGTTCGTTTGTAGGTTTTTTGGTTTGTTGGCTTGTTGGTTTGTTGGTTTGTTGGTTTGTTGGTTTGTTGGTTTGTTGGTTTGTTGGTTTGTTGGTTGGCTAATTTGCCGGTTTGTTGGTTTATTGGTTTGTTGGTTTGCTGGTTTGCTGGTTTGTTAGTTTGTTGGCTTGCTGATTTCTTGGTTTGTTGGTTTGTTGGTTTGTTGGTTTGTTGGTTTGTTGGTTTGTTGGTTTGTTGGTTTGTTGGTTTGTTGGTTTGTTGGTTTATTGGTTTGCTGGTTTGCTGGTTTGCTGGTTTGTTGGTTTGTTGGTTTATTCGTTTGTTGGTTTGTTGGTTTGTTGGTTTGTTGGTTTGTTGGTTTGTTGGTTTGTTGGTTTGTTGGTTTGTTGGTTTGTTTGTTTGTTGGTTTGTTGGTTTGTTCGTTTGTAGGTTTTTTGGTTTGTTGGTTTGTTCGTTTGTAGGTTTTTTGGTTTGTCGGTTTGTTGGTTTGTTGGTTTGTTGGTTTGTTGGTTTGTTGATTTGTTGGTTTGTTGGTTTGTTGGTTTGTTCGTTTGTTGGTTTGTTCGTTTGTTGGTTTGATGGTTTGATGGTTTGTTGGTTTGTTGGTTTGTTTGTTTGCTGGTTTGTTGGTTTGTTGGTTTGTTGGTTTCTTGGTTTCTTGGTTTGTTGGTTTGTTGGTTTGTTGGTTTGTTGGTTTGTTGGTTTCTTGGTTTCTTGGTTTCTTGGTTTCTTGGTTTCTTGGTTTGTTGGTTTGTTGGTTTATTGGTTTGCTGGCTTGCTGGTTTGCTGGTTTGTTGGTTTGTTGGTTTATTCGTTTGTTGGTTTGTTGGTTTGTTGGTATGTTGGTTTGTTGGTTTGTTGGTTTGTTGGTTTGTTGGTTTGTTGGTTTGTTGGTTTGTTGGTTTGTTCGTTTGTTGGTTTGTTGGTTTGTTCGTTTGTTGGTTTGTTGGTTTGTTTGTTTGTTGGTTTGTTGGTTTGTTGGTTTGTTGGTTTGTTGGTTTGTTGGTTTGTTGGTTTGTTGGTTTGTTGGTTTGTTGGTTTGTTCGTTTGTTGGTTTGTAGGTTTGTTGGTTTGTTGGTTTGTTGGTTTGTTGGTTTGTTGGTTTGTTGGTTTGTTGGTTTGTTGGATTGATGGTTTGTTGGTTTGTTGGTGTGTTGGTTTGTTGGATTGTTGGATTGTTGGTTTGTTGGTTTATTGGTTTGTTGGTTTGTTGGTTTGTTGGTTTGTTCGTTTGTAGGTTTTTTGGTTTGTTGGCTTGTTGGTTTGTTCGTTTGTTGGTTTCTTGGCTTGTTGGTTTGTTGGTTTATTGGTTTGCTGGTTTGCTGGTTTGCTGGTTTGTTGGTTTGTTGGTTTTTTCGTTTGTTGGTTTGTTGGTTTGTTGGTTTGTTGGTATGTTGGTTTGTTGGTTTGTTGGTTTGTTGGTTTGTTGGTTTGTTGGTTTGTTGGTTTGTTGGTTTGTTGGTTTGTTGGTTTGTTCGTTTGTTCGTTTGTTGGTGTGTTGGTTTGTTGGTTTGTTCGTTTGTAGGTTTTTTGGTTTGTTGGCTTGTTGGTTTGATGGTTTGTTGGTTTGTTGGTTTGTTGGTTTGTTGGTTTGTTGGTTTGTTGGTTTGTTGGTTTGTTGGTTTGTTGGTTTGTTGGTTTGTTCGTTTGTAGGTTTTTTGGTTTGTTGGTTTGTTGGTTTGTTGGTTTGCTGGTTTGCTGGTTTGTTGGTTTGTTGGTTTGTTCGTTTGTTGGTTTGTTGGTTTGTTGGTTTGTTGGTTTGTTGGTTTGTTGGTTTGTTGGTTTGTTGGTTTGTTGGTTTGTTGGTTTGTTGGTTTGTTGGTTTATTGGTTTATTGGTTTGTTGGTTTGCTGGTTTGTTGGTTTGTTGGTTTGTTGGTTTGTTGGTTTGTTGGTTTGTTGGTTTGTTGGTTTGTTGGTTTGTTGCTTTGTTGGTTTGTTGGTTTGTTGGTTTGTTGGTTTGTTGGTTTATAGGTTTGTTGGTTTGTTGGTTTGTTGGTTTGTTGGTTTGTTGGTTTGTTGGTTTGTTGGTTTGTTCGTTTCTTGGTTTGTTGGTTTGTTGGTTTGTTGGATTGTTGGTTTTTTGGTTTGTTGATTTGTTGTTTGTTGGTTTTTTGGCTTATTGGTTTGTTGGCTTGTTGATTTGTTGGTTTGTTGGTTTGTTGTTGTGTTGGTTTGTTGGTTTGTTGGTTTGTTGGTTTGTTGGTTTGTTCGTTTGTTGGTTTGTTGGTTTGTTGGTTTCTTCGTTTGTTGGTTTGTTGGTATATCGGTTTATTGGTTTGTTAGTTTGTTGTTTTGTTGGTTTGTTGGTTTCTTGGTTTCTTGGTTTGTTGGTTTGTTGGTTTGTTGGTTTGTTGGATTGTTGGTTTGTTGGTTTATTGGTTTGTTGGTTTGTTGGTTTGTTGGTTTGTTCGTTTGTAGGTTTTTTGGTTTGTTGGTTTGTTCGTTTGTAGGTTTTTTGGTTTGTCGGTTTGTTGGTTTGTTGGTTTGTTGGTTTGTTGGTTTGTTGGTTTGTTGGTTTGTTGGTTTGTTCGTTTGTTGGTTTGTTCGTTTGTTGGTTTGTTTGTTTGATGGTTTGTTGGTTTGTTGGTTTGTTTGTTTGCTGGTTTGTTGGTTTGTTGGTTTGTTGGTTTGTTGGTTTCTTGGTTTCTTGGTTTGTTGGTTTGTTGGTTTGTTGGTTTGTTGGTTTGTTGGTTTGTTGGTTTGTTGGTTTGTTGGTTTCTTGGTTTCTTGGTTTCTTGGTTTGTTGGTTTGTTGGTTTGTTGGTTTATTGGTTTGCTGGCTTGCTGGTTTGCTGGTTTGTTGGTTTGTTGGTTTATTCGTTTGTTGGTTTGTTGGTTTGTTGGTATGTTGGTTTGTTGGTTTGTTGGTTTGTTGGTTTGTTGGTTTGTTGGTTTGTTGGTTCGTTAGTTTGTTCGTTTGTTGGTTTGTTCGTTTGTTGGTTTGTTGGTTTGTTTGTTTGTTGGTTTGTTGGTTTGTTGGTTTGTTGGTTTGTTGGTTTGTTGGTTTGTTGGTTTATTGGTTTGTTGGTTTGTTGGTTTGTTGGTTTGTTAATTTGTTGGTTTGTTGGTTTGTTGGTTTGTTGGTTTGTTGTTTGATGGTTCCATGGTTTCTTGGTTTCTTGGTTTGTTGGTTTGTTCGTTTGTTAGTTTGTTGGTTTGTTGGTTTGTTGGTTTGTTGGTTTGTTGGTTTGTTGGTTTGTTGTTTTGTTGGTTTGTTGGTGTGTTGGTTTGTTGGATTGTTGGATTGTTGGTTTGTTGGTTTGTTGGTTTGTTGGATTGTTGGTTTGTTGGTTTGTTGGTTTGTTGGTTTGTTCGTTTGTAGGTTTTTTGGTTTGTTGGCTTGTTGGTTTGTTGGTTTGTTGGTTTGTTGGTTTGTTGGTTTGTTGGTTTGCTGGTTTGCTGGTTTGTTGGTTTGTTGGTGTGTTGGTTTGTTCGTTTGTTAGTTTCTTGGCTTGTTGGTTTGTTGGTTTATTGGTTTGCTGCTTTGCTGTTTTGCTGGTTTGTTGGTTTGTTGGTTTATTCGTTTGTTGGTTTGTTGGTTTATTGGTATGTTGGTTTGATGGTTTGTTGGTTTGTTGGTTTGTTGGTTTGTTGGTTTGTTGGTTTGTTCGTTTGTTGGTTTGTTCGTTTGTTGGTTTGTTGGTTTGTTAGTTTGTTCGTTTGTAGGTTTTTTGGTTTGTTGGCTTGTTGGCTTGTTGGTTTGTTGGTTTGTTGGTTTGTTGGTTTGTTGGTTTGCTGGTTTGCTGGTTTGTTGGTTTGTTGGTTTGTTCGTTTGTTGGTTTGTTGGTTTGTTGGTTTGTTGGTTTTTTGGTTTGTTGGCTTGTTGGCTTGTTGGTTTGTTGGTTTGTTGGTTTGTTGGTTTGTTGGTTTCATGGTTTCTTGGTTTGTTGGTTTGTTGGTTTGTTCGTTTGTTAGTTTGTTGGTTTGTTGGTTTGTTGGTTTGTTGGTTTGTTGGTCTGTTGGTTTGTTGATTTGCTCGTTTGCTGGTTTGTTAGTTTGTTGGTTTGTTGGTTTGTTGGTTTGTTGGTTTGTTGGTTTGTTGGTTTGTTGGTTTTTCGGTTTGTTGGTTTGTTGGTTTGTTGGTTTGTTGGTTTGTTGGCTTGTTGATTTCTTGGTTTGTTGGTTTGTTGGTTTGTTGGTTTATTGGTTTGTTGGTTTGTTGGTTTGTTGGTTTGTTGGTTTCTTGGTTTCTTGGTTTGTTAGTTTGTTGGTTTATTGGTTTGCTGGTTTGCTGGTTTGCTGGTTTGTTGGTTTGTTGGTTTATTCGTTTGTTGGTTTGTTGGTTTGTTAGTTTGTTGGTTTGTTGGTGTGTTGGATTGTTGGATTGTTGGTTTGTTGGTTTGTTCGTTTGTTGGTTTGTTCGTTTGTTGGTTTGTTGGTTTGTGTGTTTGTTGGTTTGTTGGTTTGTTGGTTTGTTGGTTTGTTGGTTTGTTGGTTTGTTGGTTTCATGGTTTCTTGGTTTGTTGGTTTGTTGGTTTGTTCGTTTGTTAGTTTTTTGGTTTGTTGGTTTGTTGGTTTGTTGGTTTGTTGGTTTGTTGGTTTGTTGGTTTGTTGGTGTGTTGGTTTGTTGTATTGTTGGATTGTTGGTTGGTTGGTTTGTTGGTTTGTTGGTTTGTTGGTTTGTTGGTTTGTTGGTTTGTTCATTTGTAGGTTTTTTGGTTTGTTGGTTTGTTCGTTTGTAGGTTTTTTGGTTTGTCGGTTTGTTGGTTTGTTGGTTTGTTGGTTTGTTGGTTTGTTGATTTGTTGGTTTGTTGGTTTGTTGGTTTGTTCGTTTGTTGGTTTGTTCGTTTGTTGGTTTGATGGTTTGATGGTTTGTTGGTTTGTTGGTTTGTTTGTTTGCTGGTTTGTTGGTTTGTTGGTTTGTTGGTTTCTTGGTTTCTTGGTTTGTTGGTTTGTTGGTTTGTTGGTTTGTTGGTTTGTTGGTTTCTTGGTTTCTTGGTTTCTTGGTTTCTTGGTTTCTTGGTTTGTTGGTTTGTTGGTTTATTGGTTTGCTGGCTTGCTGGTTTGCTGGTTTGTTGGTTTGTTGGTTTATTCGTTTGTTGGTTTGTTGGTTTGTTGGTATGTTGGTTTGTTGGTTTGTTGGTTTGTTGGTTTGTTGGTTTGTTGGTTTGTTGGTTTGTTGGTTTGTTCGTTTGTTGGTTTGTTGGTTTGTTCGTTTGTTGGTTTGTAGGTTTGTTTGTTTGTTGGTTTGTTGGTTTGTTGGTTTGTTGGTTTGTTGGTTTGTTGGTATGTTGGTTTGTTGGTTTGTTGGTTTGTTGGTTTGTTCGTTTGTTGGTTTGTAGGTTTGTTGGTTTGTTGGTTTGTTGGTTTGTTGGTTTGTTGGTTTGTTGGTTTGTTGGTTTGTTGGTTTGTTGGATTGATGGTTCCATGGTTTCTTGGTTTGTTGGTTTGTTCGTTTGTTAGTTTGTTGGTTTGTTGGTTTGTTGGTATGTTGGTTTGTTGGTTTGTTGGTTTGTTGGTTTGTTGGTTTGTTGGTTTGTTGGTTTGTTGGTGTGTTGGTTTGTTGGATTGTTGGATTGTTGGTTTGTTGGTTTATTGGTTTGTTGGTTTGTTGGTTTGTTCGTTTGTAGGTTTTTTGGTTTGTTGGCTTGTTGGTTTGTTCGTTTGTTGGTTTCTTAGCTTGTTGGTTTGTTGGTTTATTGGTTTGCTGGTTTGCTGGTTTGCTGGTTTGTTGGTTTGTTGGTTTGTTGGTTTGTTGGTTTGTTGGTGTGTTGGTTTGTTGGATTGTTGGATTGTTGGTTTGTTGGTTTGTTGGTTTGTTGGTTTGTTGGTTTTTTGGTTTGTTCGTTTGTAGGTTTTTTGGTTTGTTGGCTTGTTGGTTTGTTGGTTTGTTGGTTTGTTGGTTTGTTGGTTTGTTGGTTTGTTGGTTTGTTGGTTGGCTAATTTGCCGGTTTGTTGGTTTATTGGTTTGTTGGTTTGCTGGTTTGCTGGTTTGTTAGTTTGTTGGCTTGCTGATTTCTTGGTTTGTTGGTTTGTTGGTTTGTTGGTTTGTTGGTTTGTTGGTTTGTTGGTTTGTTGGTTTGTTGGTTTGTTGGTTTGTTGGTTTGTTGGTTTATTGGTTTGCTGGTTTGCTGGTTTGCTGGTTTGTTGGTTTGTTGGTTTATTCGTTTGCTGGTTTGTTGGTTTGTTGGTTTGTTGGTTTGTTGGTTTGTTGGTTTGTTGGTTTGTTGGTTTGTTGGTTTGTTTGTTTGTTGGTTTGTTGGTTTGTTCGTTTGTAGGTTTTTTGGTTTGTTGGTTTGTTCGTTTGTAGGTTTTTTGGTTTGTCGGTTTGTTGGTTTGTTGGTTTGTTGGTTTGTTGGTTTGTTGATTTGTTGGTTTGTTGGTTTGTTGGTTTGTTCGTTTGTTGGTTTGTTCGTTTGTTGGTTTGATGGTTTGATGGTTTGTTGGTTTGTTGGTTTGTTTGTTTGCTGGTTTGTTGGTTTGTTGGTTTCTTGGTTTCTTGGTTTCTTGGTTTGTTGGTTTGTTGGTTTGTTGGTTTGTTGGTTTGTTGGTTTCTTGGTTTCTTGGTTTCTTGGTTTCTTGGTTTCTTGGTTTCTTGGTTTGTTGGTTTGTTGGTTTATTGGTTTGCTGGCTTGCTGGTTTGCTGGTTTGTTGGTTTGTTGGTTTATTCGTTTGTTGGTTTGTTGGTATGTTGGTTTGTTGGTTTGTTGGTTTGTTGGTTTGTTGGTTTGTTGGTTTGTTGGTTTCTTGGTTTCTTGGTTTGTTGGTTTGTTGGTTTATTGGTTTGCTGGCTTGCTGGTTTGCTGGTTTGTTGGTTTGTTGGTTTATTCGTTTGTTGGTTTGTTGGTATGTTGGTTTGTTGGTTTGTTGGTTTGTTGGTTTGTTGGTTTGTTGGTTTGTTGGTTTGTTGGTTTGTTCGTTTGTTGGTTTGTTGGTTTGTTCGTTTGTTGGTTTGTTGGTTTGTTTGTTTGTTGGTTTGTTGGTTTGTTGGTTTGTTGGTGTGTTGGTTTGTTGGTTTGTTGGTTTGTTGGTTTATTGGTTTGTTGGTTTGTTGGTTTGTTGGTTTGTTGGTTTCTTGGTTTCTTGGTTTGTTAGTTTGTTGGTTTATTGGTTTGCTGGTTTGCTGGTTTGCTGGTTTGTTGGTTTGTTGGTTTATTCGTTTGTTGGTTTGTTGGTTTGTTAGTTTGTTGGTTTGTTGGTGTGTTGGATTGTTGGATTGTTGGTTTGTTGGTTTGTTTGTTTGTTGGTTTGTTGGTTTGTTGGTTTGTTGGTTTGTTGGTTTGTTGGTTTGTTGGTTTCATGGTTTCTTGGTTTGTTGGTTTGTTGGTTTGTTCGTTTGTTAGTTTTTTGGTTTGTTGGTTTGTTGGTTTGTTGGTTTGTTGGTTTGTTGGTTTGTTGGTTTGTTGGTGTGTTGGTTTGTTGTATTGTTGGATTGTTGGTTGGTTGGTTTGTTGGTTTGTTGGTTTGTTGGTTTGTTGGTTTGTTGGTTTGTTCATTTGTAGGTTTTTTGGTTTGTTGGTTTGTTCGTTTGTAGGTTTTTTGGTTTGTCGGTTTGTTGGTTTGTTGGTTTGTTGGTTTGTTGGTTTGTTGATTTGTTGGTTTGTTGGTTTGTTGGTTTGTTCGTTTGTTGGTTTGTTCGTTTGTTGGTTTGATGGTTTGATGGTTTGTTGGTTTGTTGGTTTGTTTGTTTGCTGGTTTGTTGGTTTGTTGGTTTGTTGGTTTCTTGGTTTCTTGGTTTGTTGGTTTGTTGGTTTGTTGGTTTGTTGGTTTGTTGGTTTCTTGGTTTCTTGGTTTCTTGGTTTCTTGGTTTCTTGGTTTGTTGGTTTGTTGGTTTATTGGTTTGCTGGCTTGCTGGTTTGCTGGTTTGTTGGTTTGTTGGTTTATTCGTTTGTTGGTTTGTTGGTTTGTTGGTATGTTGGTTTGTTGGTTTGTTGGTTTGTTGGTTTGTTGGTTTGTTGGTTTGTTGGTTTGTTGGTTTGTTCGTTTGTTGGTTTGTTGGTTTGTTCGTTTGTTGGTTTGTAGGTTTGTTTGTTTGTTGGTTTGTTGGTTTGTTGGTTTGTTGGTTTGTTGGTTTGTTGGTATGTTGGTTTGTTGGTTTGTTGGTTTGTTGGTTTGTTCGTTTGTTGGTTTGTAGGTTTGTTGGTTTGTTGGTTTGTTGGTTTGTTGGTTTGTTCGTTTGTTGGTTTGTTGGTTTGTTGGTTTGTTGGATTGATGGTTCCATGGTTTCTTGGTTTGTTGGTTTGTTCGTTTGTTAGTTTGTTGGTTTGTTGGTTTGTTGGTATGTTGGTTTGTTGGTTTGTTGGTTTGTTGGTTTGTTGGTTTGTTGGTTTGTTGGTTTGTTGGTGTGTTGGTTTGTTGGATTGTTGGATTGTTGGTTTGTTGGTTTATTGGTTTGTTGGTTTGTTGGTTTGTTCGTTTGTAGGTTTTTTGGTTTGTTGGCTTGTTGGTTTGTTCGTTTGTTGGTTTCTTAGCTTGTTGGTTTGTTGGTTTATTGGTTTGCTGGTTTGCTGGTTTGCTGGTTTGTTGGTTTGTTGGTTTGTTGGTTTGTTGGTTTGTTGGTGTGTTGGTTTGTTGGATTGTTGGATTGTTGGTTTGTTGGTTTGTTGGTTTGTTGGTTTGTTGGTTTTTTGGTTTGTTCGTTTGTAGGTTTTTTGGTTTGTTGGCTTGTTGGTTTGTTGGTTTGTTGGTTTGTTGGTTTGTTGGTTTGTTGGTTTGTTGGTTTGTTGGTTGGCTAATTTGCCGGTTTGTTGGTTTATTGGTTTGTTGGTTTGCTGGTTTGCTGGTTTGTTAGTTTGTTGGCTTGCTGATTTCTTGGTTTGTTGGTTTGTTGGTTTGTTGGTTTGTTGGTTTGTTGGTTTGTTGGATTGTTGGTTTGTTGGTTTGTTGGTTTGTTGGTTTATTGGTTTGCTGGTTTGCTGGTTTGCTGGTTTGTTGGTTTGTTGGTTTATTCGTTTGTTGGTTTGTTGGTTTGTTGGTTTGTTGGTTTGTTGGTTTGTTGGTTTGTTGGTTTGTTGGTTTGTTGGTTTGTTTGTTTGTTGGTTTGTTGGTTTGTTCGTTTGTAGGTTTTTTGGTTTGTTGGTTTGTTCGTTTGTAGGTTTTTTGGTTTGTCGGTTTGTTGGTTTGTTGGTTTGTTGGTTTGTTGGTTTGTTGATTTGTTGGTTTGTTGGTTTGTTGGTTTGTTCGTTTGTTGGTTTGTTCGTTTGTTGGTTTGATGGTTTGATGGTTTGTTGGTTTGTTGGTTTGTTTGTTTGCTGGTTTGTTGGTTTGTTGGTTTCTTGGTTTCTTGGTTTCTTGGTTTGTTGGTTTGTTGGTTTGTTGGTTTGTTGGTTTGTTGGTTTGTTGGTTTATTGGTTTGCTGGCTTGCTGGTTTGCTGGTTTGTTGGTTTGTTGGTTTATTCGTTTGTTGGTTTGTTGGTATGTTGGTTTGTTGGTTTGTTGGTTTGTTGGTTTGTTGGTTTGTTGGTTTGTTGGTTTGTTGGTTTGTTCGTTTGTTGGTTTGTTGGTTTGTTCGTTTGTTGGTTTGTTGGTTTGTTTGTTTGTTTGTTTGTTGGTTTGTTGGTTTGTTGGTTTGTTGGTTTGTTGGTTTGTTGGTTTGTTGGTTTGTTGGTTTGTTGGTTTGTTCGTTTGTTGGTTTGTAGGTTTGTTGGTTTGTTGGTTTGTTGGTTTGTTGGTTTGTTGGTTTGTTGGTTTGTTGGTTTGTTGGATTGATGGTTTGTTGGTTTGTTGGTGTGTTGGTTTGTTGGATTGTTGGATTGTTGGTTTGTTGGTTTATTGGTTTGTTGGTTTGTTGGTTTGTTGGTTTGTTCGTTTGTAGGTTTTTTGGTTTGTTGGCTTGTTGGTTTGTTCGTTTGTTGGTTTCTTGGCTTGTTGGTTTGTTGGTTTATTGGTTTGCTGGTTTGCTGGTTTGCTGGTTTGTTGGTTTGTTGGTTTATTCGTTTGTTGGTTTGTTGGTTTGTTGGTTTGTTGGTATGTTGGTTTGTTGGTTTGTTGGTTTGTTTGTTTGTTTGTTTGTTGGTTTGTTGGTTTGTTGGTTTGTTGGTTTGTTGGTTTGTTCGTTTGTTCGTTTGTTGGTGTGTTGGTTTGTTGGTTTGTTCGTTTGTAGGTTTTTTGGTTTGTTGGCTTGTTGGTTTGATGGTTTGTTGGTTTGTTGGTTTGTTGGTTTGTTGGTTTGTTGGTTTGTTGGTTTGTTGGTTTGTTGGTTTGTTGGTTTGTTGGTTTGTTCGTTTGTAGGTTTTTTGGTTTGTTGGTTTGTTGGTTTGCTGGTTTGCTGGTTTGTTGGTTTGTTGGTTTGTTCGTTTGTTGGTTTGTTGGTTTGTTGGTTTGTTGGTTTGTTGGTTTGTTGGTTTGTTGGTTTGTTGGTTTGTTGGTTTGTTGGTTTGTTGGTTTGTTGGTTTATTGGTTTATTGGTTTGTTGGTTTGCTGGTTTGTTGGTTTGTTGGTTTGTTGGTTTGTTGGTTTGTTGGTTTGTTGGTTTGTTGGTTTGTTGGTTTGTTGCTTTGTTGGTTTGTTGGTTTGTTGGTTTGTTGGTTTGTTGGTTTATAGGTTTGTTGGTTTGTTGGTTTGTTGGTTTGTTGGTTTGTTGGTTTGTTGGTTTGTTGGTTTGTTCGTTTCTTGGTTTGTTGGTTTGTTGGTTTGTTGGATTGTTGGTTTTTTGGTTTGTTGATTTGTTGTTTGTTGGTTTTTTGGCTTATTGGTTTGTTGGCTTGTTGATTTGTTGGTTTGTTGGTTTGTTGTTGTGTTGGTTTGTTGGTTTGTTGGTTTGTTGGTTTGTTCGTTTGTTGGTTTGTTGGTTTGTTGGTTTCTTCGTTTGTTGGTTTGTTGGTATATCGGTTTATTGGTTTGTTAGTTTGTTGTTTTGTTGGTTTGTTGGTTTCTTGGTTTCTTGGTTTGTTGGTTTGTTGGTTTGTTGGTTTGTTGGATTGTTGGTTTGTTGGTTTATTGGTTTGTTGGTTTGTTGGTTTGTTGGTTTGTTCGTTTGTAGGTTTTTTGGTTTGTTGGTTTGTTCGTTTGTAGGTTTTTTGGTTTGTCGGTTTGTTGGTTTGTTGGTTTGTTGGTTTGTTGGTTTGTTGGTTTGTTGGTTTGTTCGTTTGTTGGTTTGTTCGTTTGTTGGTTTGTTTGTTTGATGGTTTGTTGGTTTGTTGGTTTGTTTGTTTGCTGGTTTGTTGGTTTGTTGGTTTGTTGGTTTGTTGGTTTCTTGGTTTCTTGGTTTGTTGGTTTGTTGGTTTGTTGGTTTGTTGGTTTGTTGGTTTGTTGGTTTGTTGGTTTGTTGGTTTCTTGGTTTCTTGGTTTCTTGGTTTGTTGGTTTGTTGGTTTGTTGGTTTATTGGTTTGCTGGCTTGCTGGTTTGCTGGTTTGTTGGTTTGTTGGTTTATTCGTTTGTTGGTTTGTTGGTTTGTTGGTATGTTGGTTTGTTGGTTTGTTGGTTTGTTGGTTTGTTGGTTTGTTGGTTTGTTGGTTCGTTAGTTTGTTCGTTTGTTGGTTTGTTCGTTTGTTGGTTTGTTGGTTTGTTTGTTTGTTGGTTTGTTGGTTTGTTGGTTTGTTGGTTTGTTGGTTTGTTGGTTTGTTGGTTTATTGGTTTGTTGGTTTGTTGGTTTGTTGGTTTGTTAATTTGTTGGTTTGTTGGTTTGTTGGTTTGTTGGTTTGTTGTTTGATGGTTCCATGGTTTCTTGGTTTCTTGGTTTGTTGGTTTGTTCGTTTGTTAGTTTGTTGGTTTGTTGGTTTGTTGGTTTGTTGGTTTGTTGGTTTGTTGGTTTGTTGGTTTGTTGGTTTGTTGGTGTGTTGGTTTGTTGGATTGTTGGATTGTTGGTTTGTTGGTTTGTTGGTTTGTTGGATTGTTGGTTTGTTGGTTTGTTGGTTTGTTCGTTTGTAGGTTTTTTGGTTTGTTGGCTTGTTGGTTTGTTGGTTTGTTGGTTTGTTGGTTTGTTGGTTTGTTGGTTTGCTGGTTTGCTGGTTTGTTGGTTTGTTGGTTTGTTGGTTTGTTCGTTTGTTAGTTTCTTGGCTTGTTGGTTTGTTGGTTTATTGGTTTGCTGCTTTGCTGGTTTGCTGGTTTGTTGGTTTGTTGGTTTATTCGTTTGTTGGTTTGTTGGTTTATTGGTATGTTGGTTTGATGGTTTGTTGGTTTGTTGGTTTGTTGGTTTGTTGGTTTGTTGGTTTGTTGGTTTGTTCGTTTGTTGGTTTGTTCGTTTGTTGGTTTGTTGGTTTGTTAGTTTGTTCGTTTGTAGGTTTTTTGGTTTGTTGGCTTGTTGGCTTGTTGGTTTGTTGGTTTGTTGGTTTGTTGGTTTGTTGGTTTGCTGGTTTGCTGGTTTGTTGGTTTGTTGGTTTGTTCGTTTGTTGGTTTGTTGGTTTGTTGGTTTGTTGGTTTGTTGGTTTGTTGGTTTGTTGGTTTGTTGGTTTGTTGGTTTGTTGGTTTGTTGCTTTGTTGCTTTGTTGTTTGTTGGTTTGTTGGTTTGTTGGTTTATAGGTTTGTTGGTTTGTTGGTTTGTTGGTTTGTTGTTTTGTTGGTTTGTTGGTTTGTTGGTTTGTTGGTTTGTTGGTTTGTTGGGTTTTTGGCTTATTGGTTTGCTGGTTTGTTGGTTTGTTGGTTTATTCGTTTGTTGGTTTGTTGGTTTGTTGGTTTCTTCGTTTGTTGGTTTGTTGGTATATTGGTTTATTGGTTTGTTAGTTTGTTGCTTTGTTGGTTTGTTGGTTTCTTGGTTTCTTGGTTTGTTGGTTTGTTGGTTTGTTGGTTTGTTGGTTTGTTGGTTTGTTTGTTTGTTGGTTTGTTGGTTTGTTGGTTTGTTGGTTTGTTGGTTTGTTGGTTTGTTGGTTTGTTGGTTTGTTGGTTTGTTGGTTTGTTGTTTTGTTGGTTTGTTGGTTTGTTTGTTTGTTGGTTTGTTGGTTTGTTGTTGTGTTGGTTTGTTTGTTTGTTGGTTTGTTCGTTGTTTGGTTGGTTGGTTTGTTGGTTTGTTGGTTTGTTGGTTTGTAGGTTTGTTGGTTTGTTGGTTTGTTGGTTTGTTGGTTTGTTGGTTTGTTGGCTTGTTGGTTTTTTGGTTTGTACGTTTCTTGGTTTGCTGGTTTGTTAGTTTGTTGGTTTGTTGGTTTGTTGGTTTGTTGGTTTGTTGGTTTGTTGGTTTGTTGGTTTGTTGGCTTGTTGGTTTGTTGATTTGTTGGTTTGTTGGTTTGTTGGTTTATTTGTTTTTTGTTTTGTTGGTTTGTTGGTTTGTTGGTTTGTTGGTTTGTTGGTTTGTTGGTTTGTTGGTTTGTTGGTTTGTTGGTTGGCTAGTTTGCTGGTTTGTTGGTTTGTTGGTTTGTTGGTTTGTTGGTTTGTTGGTTTGTTGGTTTGTTGGTTTGTTGGTTTGTTGGTTTGTTGGTTTCTTGGTTTTTTGGTTTCTTGGTTTGTTGGTTTGTTGGTTTGTTGGTTTGTTGGTTTGTTGGTTTGTTGGTTTGTTGGTTTGTTGGTTTGTTGGTTTGTTGGTTTGTTAATTTGTTGATTTGCTCGTTTGCTGGTTTCTTGGTATGTTGGGTTGTTGGTTTCTTGGTTTGTTGGTTTGTTGGTTTGTCGGTTTGTTGGTTTGTTGGTTTGTTGGTTTGTTGGTTTGTTAGTTTGTTGGTTTATTGGTTAGTTTGTTTGCTGGTTTGTTGGTTTGTTGGTTTGTTGGTTTCTTGGTTTGTTGGTTTCTTGGTTTGTTGGTTTGTTGATTTGTTGGTTTGTTGGTTTGTTGGTTTCTTGGTTTGTTGGTTTGTTGGTTTGTTGGTTTTTGGTTTGTTGGTTAGTTGGTTTGTTGGTTTGTTGGTTTGTTGGTTTATTGGTTTGTTGGTGTGTTGGTTTGTTGGTTTGTTGGAATGTTGGTTTGTTGTTTTGTTGGTTTGTTGGTTTGTTCGTTTGTTGGTTTGTTGGTTTGTTGGTTTTTGGTTTGTTGGTTTGTTGGTTTGTTGGTTTGTTGGTTTGTTGGTTTGTTGGTTTCTTGGTTTGTTGGTTTGTTGGTTTGTTGGTTTGTTGGTTTGTTGGTTTGTTGGTTTGTTGGTTTGTTGGTTTGTTGGTTTGTTGGTTTGTTGGTTTTTTGGTTTGTTGGCTTGTTGGTTTGTTGGTTTGTTGGTTTGTTGGTTTGTTGGTTTATTGGTTTGTTGGTTTGTTGGTTTATTGGTTTGTTGGTTTGTTGGTTTGTTGGTTTGTTGGATTGTTGGTTTGTTGTTTTGTTGGTTTGTTGGTTTGTTCGTTTGTTGGTTTGTTGGTTTGTTGGTTTTTGGTTTGTTGGTTTGTTGGTTTGTTGGTTTGTTGGTTTGTTGGTTTGTTGGTTTGTTGGTTTGTTGGTTTGTTGGTTTGTTGGTTTGTTGGTTTGTTGGTTTGTTGGTTTGTTGGTTTGTTGGTTTGTTGGTTTGTTGGTTTTTTGGTTTGTTGGCTTGTTGGTTTGTTGGTTTGTTGGTTTGTTGGTTTGTTGGTTTGTTGGTTTATTGGTTTGTTGGTTTGTTGGTTTGGTGGCTTGTTGGTTTGTTGATTTGCTGGTTTGTTGGTTTGTTGGTTTATTTGTTTGTTGGTTTGTTGGTTTGTTGGTTTGTTGGTTTGTTGGTTTGTTGGTTTGTTGATTTGTTGGTTTGTTGGTTTGTTGGTTTGTTGGTTTGTTGGTTTGTTGGTTTGTTGGTTTGTTGGTTTGTTGGTTTGTTGGTTTGTTGGCTTGTTGGCTTGTTGGTTTGTTGGTTTGTTGGTTTGTTCATTTGTTTGTTTGTTGGCTTGTTGGTTTGTTGGATTGTTTGTTTGTTGGTTTGTTGGTTTGTTGGTTCGTTCGTTTGTTGGTTTGTTGGTTTGTGGGTTTGTTGGTTTGTTGGTTTGTTGGTTTGTTGTTTTGTTGGTTTGTTGGTTTGTTCGTTTGTTGGTTTGTTGGTTGTTGGTTTGTTGGTTTGTTGGTTTATTGGTTTGTTGGTTTGTTGGTTTGTTCGTTTGTTGGTTTGTTGATTTGTTGGTTTGTTGGCTTGTTGGTTTGTTGGTTTGTTGGTTTGTTGGTTTGTTGGTTTGTTGGTTTGTTGGTTTGCTCGTTTGTTGGTTTGTTCGTTTGTTGGTTTGTTGGTTTGATGGTTTGTTCGTTTGTTGGTTTGTTGGATTGTTGGATTGTTGATTTGTTAGTTTGTTGGTTTGTTGGTTTGTTGGTTTGTTAGTTTGTTGGTTTGTTGGTTTGTTGGTTTGTTGGTTTTTTGGTTTGGTGGCTTCTTGGATTGTTGGTTTGTTGCTTTGTTGGTTTGTTGGTTTGTTGGTTTGTTGGTTTGTGGGTTTCTTGGTTTGTTGGTTTGTTGGCTTGTTGGTTTGTTGATTTGTTGGTTTCTTGGTTTATGGTTTATTTGTTTGTTGTTTTGTTGGTTTGTTGGTTTGTTGGTTTGTTGGTTTGTTGGTTTGTTGGTTTGTTGGTTTGTTGGTTTGTTTGTTTGTTGGTTTGTTGGTTTGTTTGTTTGTTGGTTTGTTGGTTTGTTGATTTGCTGGTTTGTTGGTTTGTTGGTTTGTTGGTTTGTTGGTTTGTTGGTTTGTTGGTTTGTTGGTTTGTTGGTTTGTTGGTTTGTTGGTTTGTTGGTTTGTTGGTTTGTTGGTTTGTTGGTTTCTTGGTTTCTTGGTTTCTTGGTTTCTTGGTTTGTTGGTTTGTTGGTTTGTTGGTTTGTTGGTTTGTTGGTTTTTGGTTTGTTCGTTTGTTGGTTTGTTGGTCTGTTGGTTTGTTGGTTTATTGGTTTGTTGGTTTGTTGGTTTGTTGGTTTGTTGGAATGTTGGTTTGTTGTTTTGTTGGTTTGTTGGTTTGTTCGTTTGTTGGTTTGTTGGTTTGTTGGTTTGTTAGTTTGTCGGTTTGTTGGTTTGTTTGTTTGTTTTTTGGTTTGTTGGTTTGTTGGTTTCTTGGTTTGTTGATTTGTTGGTTTGTTGGTTTGTTGGTTTGTTGGTTTGTTGGTTTGTTGGTTTGTTGGTTTGTTGGTTTGTTGGTTTGTTGGTTTGTTGGTTTGTTCGTTTGTTGGTTTGTTGGTTTGTTGATTTGCTCGTTTGCTGGTTTGTTGGTTTGTTGGTTTGTTGGTTTGTTGGTTTGTTGGTTTGTTGGTTTGTCGGTTTGTTGGTTTGTTGGTTTGTTGGTTTGTTTGTTTGCTGGTTTGTTAATTTGTTTGTTTGTTTGTTGGTTTCTTGGTTTGTTGGTTTGTTGGTTTGTTGGTTTGTTGGTTTGTTGGTTTGTTGGTTTCTTTGTTTCTAGGTTTCTTGGTTTGTTGGTTTGTTGGTTTGTTGGTTTTTGGTTTGTTGGTTTGTTGGTTTGTTGGTTTGTTGGTTTGTTGGTTTGTTGGTTTGTTGGTTTGTTGGTTTGTTGGTTTGTTGATTTGTTGGTTTGTTGGTTTGTTGGTTTGTTGGTTTGTTGGTTTGTTGGTTTGTTGATTTGCTCGTTTGCTGGTTTGTTGGTTTGTTGGTTTGTTGGTTTGTTGGTTTGTTGGTTTGTTGGTTTGTCGGTTTGTTGGTTTGGTAGTTTCTTGGTTTGTTGGTTTGTTGGTTTGTTGGTTTGTTCTTTTGTTGGTTTGTTCGTTTGTTGGTTTGTTGGTTTGTTGGTTTTTGGTTTGTTGGTTTGTTGGTTTGTTGGTTTGTTGGTTTGTTGGTTTGTTGGTTTGTTGGTTTGTTGGTTTGTTGGTTTGTTGGTTTGTTGGTTTGTTGGTTTGTTGGTTTGTTGGTTTGTTGGTTTGTTGGTTTGTTGGTTTTTTGGTTTGTTGGCTTGTTGGTTTGTTGGTTTGTTGGTTTGTTGGTTTGTTGGTTTGTTGGTTTATTGGTTTGTTGGTTTGTTGGTTTGGTGGCTTGTTGGTTTGTTGATTTGCTGGTTTGTTGGTTTGTTGGTTTATTTGTTTGTTGGTTTGTTGGTTTGTTGGTTTGTTGGTTTGTTGGTTTGTTGGTTTGTTGGTTTGTTGATTTGTTGGTTTGTTGGTTTGTTGGTTTGTTGGTTTGTTGGTTTGTTGGTTTGTTGGTTTGTTGGTTTGTTGGTTTGTTGGTTTGTTGGCTTGTTGGCTTGTTGGTTTGTTGGTTTGTTGGTTTGTTCATTTGTTTGTTTGTTGGCTTGTTGGTTTGTTGGATTGTTTGTTTGTTGGTTTGTTGGTTTGTTGGTTCGTTCGTTTGTTGGTTTGTTGGTTTGTGGGTTTGTTGGTTTGTTGGTTTGTTGGTTTGTTGTTTTGTTGGTTTGTTGGTTTGTTCGTTTGTTGGTTTGTTGGTTGTTGGTTTGTTGGTTTGTTGGTTTATTGGTTTGTTGGTTTGTTGGTTTGTTCGTTTGTTGGTTTGTTGATTTGTTGGTTTGTTGGCTTGTTGGTTTGTTGGTTTGTTGGTTTGTTGGTTTGTTGGTTTGTTGGTTTGTTGGTTTGCTCGTTTGTTGGTTTGTTCGTTTGTTGGTTTGTTGGTTTGATGGTTTGTTCGTTTGTTGGTTTGTTGGATTGTTGGATTGTTGATTTGTTAGTTTGTTGGTTTGTTGGTTTGTTGGTTTGTTAGTTTGTTGGTTTGTTGGTTTGTTGGTTTGTTGGTTTTTTGGTTTGGTGGCTTCTTGGATTGTTGGTTTGTTGCTTTGTTGGTTTGTTGGTTTGTTGGTTTGTTGGTTTGTGGGTTTCTTGGTTTGTTGGTTTGTTGGCTTGTTGGTTTGTTGATTTGTTGGTTTCTTGGTTTATGGTTTATTTGTTTGTTGTTTTGTTGGTTTGTTGGTTTGTTGGTTTGTTGGTTTGTTGGTTTGTTGGTTTGTTGGTTTGTTGGTTTGTTTGTTTGTTGGTTTGTTGGTTTGTTTGTTTGTTGGTTTGTTGGTTTGTTGATTTGCTGGTTTGTTGGTTTGTTGGTTTGTTGGTTTGTTGGTTTGTTGGTTTGTTGGTTTGTTGGTTTGTTGGTTTGTTGGTTTGTTGGTTTGTTGGTTTGTTGGTTTGTTGGTTTGTTGGTTTCTTGGTTTCTTGGTTTCTTGGTTTCTTGGTTTGTTGGTTTGTTGGTTTGTTGGTTTGTTGGTTTGTTGGTTTTTGGTTTGTTCGTTTGTTGGTTTGTTGGTCTGTTGGTTTGTTGGTTTATTGGTTTGTTGGTTTGTTGGTTTGTTGGTTTGTTGGAATGTTGGTTTGTTGTTTTGTTGGTTTGTTGGTTTGTTCGTTTGTTGGTTTGTTGGTTTGTTGGTTTGTTAGTTTGTCGGTTTGTTGGTTTGTTTGTTTGTTTTTTGGTTTGTTGGTTTGTTGGTTTCTTGGTTTGTTGATTTGTTGGTTTGTTGGTTTGTTGGTTTGTTGGTTTGTTGGTTTGTTGGTTTGTTGGTTTGTTGGTTTGTTGGTTTGTTGGTTTGTTGGTTTGTTCGTTTGTTGGTTTGTTGGTTTGTTGATTTGCTCGTTTGCTGGTTTGTTGGTTTGTTGGTTTGTTGGTTTGTTGGTTTGTTGGTTTGTTGGTTTGTCGGTTTGTTGGTTTGTTGGTTTGTTGGTTTGTTTGTTTGCTGGTTTGTTAATTTGTTTGTTTGTTTGTTGGTTTCTTGGTTTGTTGGTTTGTTGGTTTGTTGGTTTGTTGGTTTGTTGGTTTGTTGGTTTCTTTGTTTCTAGGTTTCTTGGTTTGTTGGTTTGTTGGTTTGTTGGTTTTTGGTTTGTTGGTTTGTTGGTTTGTTGGTTTGTTGGTTTGTTGGTTTGTTGGTTTGTTGGTTTGTTGGTTTGTTGGTTTGTTGATTTGTTGGTTTGTTGGTTTGTTGGTTTGTTGGTTTGTTGGTTTGTTGGTTTGTTGATTTGCTCGTTTGCTGGTTTGTTGGTTTGTTGGTTTGTTGGTTTGTTGGTTTGTTGGTTTGTTGGTTTGTCGGTTTGTTGGTTTGGTAGTTTCTTGGTTTGTTGGTTTGTTGGTTTGTTGGTTTGTTCTTTTGTTGGTTTGTTCGTTTGTTGGTTTGTTGGTTTGTTGGTTTGTTGGCTTGTTGGTTTGTTGGTTTGTTGGTTTGTTGGTTTGTTGGTTTGTTGGTTTGTTGGTTTGTTGGTTTGTTGGTTTATTGGTTTGTTGATTTTTCGTTTGTTGGCTTGTTTGTTTGTTGGTGTCTTGGTTTGTTGGTTTGTTGGTTTGTTGGTTTGTTGGTTTGCTGGTTTGTTGGTTTGTCGGTTTGTTGATTTGTTGGTTTGTTGGATTGTTTGTTTGTTAGTTTGTTGGTTTGTTGGTTTGTTGGTTTGTTGGTTTGTTCGTTTGTTGGTTTGTTGGTTTGTTGGTTTGTTGGTTTATTGGTTTGTTGGTTTTTTGGTTTCTTGGTTTCTTGGTTTGTTGGTTTGTTGATTTGTTGGTTTGTTGGCTTGTTGGTTTGTTGGTTTGTTGGTTTGTTGGTTTGTTGGTTTGTTGGTTTGTTGGTTTGCTCGTTTGTTGGTTTGTTGGCTTGTTGGTTTGTTGGTTTGTTGGTTTGGTGGTTTGTTCGTTTGTTGGTTTGTTGGATTGTTGATTTGTTGGTTTGTTGGTTTGTTGGTTTGTTGGTTTGTTGGTTTGTTGGTTTGTTGGTTTGTTGGTTTGTTGGTTTGTTGGTTTGTTGGTTTGTTGGTTTGTTGGTTTTTTGGTTTGGTGGCTTGTTGGATTGTTGGTTTGTTGGTTTGTTGGTTTGTTGGTTTGTTGGTTTGTTGGTTTGTTGGTTTGTTGGTTTGTTGGTTTGTGGGTTTGTTGGTTTGTTGGTTTGTTGGCTTGTTGGTTTGTTGATTTGTTGGTTTGTTGGTTTGTTGGTTTATTTGTTTGTTGTTTTGTTGGTTTGTTGGTTTGTTGGTTTGTTGGTTTGTTGGTTTGTTGGTTTGTTGGTTTGTTGGTTTGTTGGTTTGTTGGTTTGTTGGTTTGTTGGTTTGTTGGTTTGTTGGTTTTTGGTTTGTTGGTTAGTTGGTTTGTTGGTTTGTTGGTTTGTTGGTTTATTGGTTTGTTGGTTTGTTGGTTTGTTGGTTTGTTGGATTGTTGGTTTGTTGGTTTGTTAGTTTGTTGGTTTGTCGGTTTGTTGGTTTGTTGGTTTGTTTGTTTGCTGGTTTGATGGTTTGTTGGTTTGTTGGTTTCTTGGTTTGTTGGTTTGTTGGTTTGTTGGTTTGTTGGTTTGTTGGTTTGTTGGTTTGTTGGTTTGTTGGTTTGTTGGTTTGTTGGTTTCTTGGTTTCTTGGTTTGTTGGTTTGTTGGTTTGTTGGTTTGTTGGTTTTTGGTTTGTTCGTTTGTTGGTTTGTTGGTTTGTTGGTTTGTTGGTTTATTGGTTTGTTGGTTTGTTGGTTTGTTGGTTTGTTGGCTTGTTGGTTTGTTGATTTGTTGGTTTGTTGGTTTGTTGGTTTATTTGTTTGTTGTTTTGTTGGTTTGTTGGTTTGTTGGTTTGTTGGTTTATTGGTTTGTTGGTTTGTTGGTTTGTTGGTTTGTTGGCTTGTTGGTTTGTTGATTTGGTTGGTTTGTTGGTTTGTTGGTTTATTTGTTTGTTGTTTTGTTGGTTTGTTGGTTTGTTGGTTTGTTGGAATGTTGGTTTGTTGTTTTGTTGGTTTGTTGGTTTGTTCGTTTGTTGGTTTGTTGTTTTGTTGGTTTGTTGGTTTCTTGGTTTCTTGGTTTGTTGGTTTGTTGGTTTGTTGGTTTGTTGGTTTGTTGGTTTGTTGGTTTGTTGGTTTGTTGGTTTGTTGGTTTGTTGGTTTGTTGGTTTGTTGGTTTTTTGGTTTGTACGTTTCTTGGTTTGCTGGTTTGTTGGTTTGTTGGTTTGTTGGTTTGTTGGTTTGTTGGTTTGTTGGTTTGTTGGTTTGTGGTTTGTTGGCTTGTTGGTTTGTTGATTTGTTGGTTTGTTGGTTTGTTGGTTTATTTGTTTTTTGTTTTGTTGGTTTGTTGGTTTGTTGGTTTGTTGGTTTGTTGGTTTGTTGGTTTGTTGGTTTGTTGGTTGGCTAGTTTGCTGGTTTGTTGGTTTGTTGGTTTGTTGGTTTGTTGGTTTGTTGGTTTGTTGGTTTGTTGGTTTGTTGGTTTCTTGGTTTTTTGGTTTCTTGGTTTGTTGGTTTGTTGGTTTGTTGGTTTGTTGGTTTGTTGGTTTGTTGGTTTGTTGGTTTGTTGGTTTGTTGATTTGCTCGTTTGCTGGTTTCTTGGTATGTTGGTTTGTTGGTTTGTTGGTTTGTTGGTTTGTTGGTTTGTCGGTTTGTTGGTTTGTTGGTTTGTTGGTTTGTTGGTTTGTTGGATTGTTGGTTTATTGGTTAGTTTGTTTGCTGGTTTGTTGGTTTGTTGGTTTCTTGGTTTCTTGGTTTGTTGGTTTCTTGGTTTGTTGGTTTGTTGGTTTGTTGGTTTGTTGGTTAGTTGGTTTGTTGGTTTGTTGGTTTGTTGGTTTATTGGTTTGTTGGTTTGTTGGTTTGTTGGTTTGTTGGTTTGTTGGTTTGTTGGTTTGTTGGTTTGTTGGTTTGTTGGTTTGTTGGTTTGTTGGTTTGTTGGTTTGTTGGTTTGTTGGTTTGTTGGTTTGTTGGTATGTTGGTTTGTTGGTTTGTTGGTTTGTTGTTTTGTTGGTTTGTTGGTTTGTTGTTTTGTTGGTTTGTTGGTTTGTTCGTTTGTTGGTTTGTTGGTTTGTTGTTGTGTTGGTTTGTTTGTTTGTTGGTTTGTTCGTTGTTTGGTTGGTTGGTTTGTTGGTTTGTTGGTTTGTTGGTTTGTAGGTTTGTTGGTTTGTTGGTTTGTTGGTTTGTTGGTTTGTTGGTTTGTTGGTTTGTTGGTTTGTTGGCTTGTTGGTTTTTTGGTGTGTACGTTTCTTGGTTTGCTGGTTTGTTGGTTTGTTGGTTTGTTGGTTTGTTGGTTTGTTGGTTTGTTGGTTTGTTGGTTTGTTGGTTTGTTGGTTTGTGGTTTGTTGGCTTGTTGGTTTGTTGATTTGTTGGTTTGTTGGTTTGTTGGTTTATTTGTTTTTTGTTTTGTTGGTTTGTTGGTTTGTTGGTTTGTTGGTTTGTTGGTTTGTTGGTTTGTTGGTTTGTTGGTTTGTTGGTTTGTTGGTTGGCTAGTTTGCTGGTTTGTTGGTTTGTTGGTTTGTTGGTTTGTTGGTTTGTTGGTTTGTTGGTTTGTTGGTTTCTTGGTTTTTTGGTTTCTTGGTTTGTTGGTTTGTTGGTTTGTTGGTTTGTTGGTTTGTTGGTTTGTTGGTTTGTTGGTTTGTTGGTTTGTTGGTTTGTTGGTTTGTTGGTTTGTTGGTTTGTTGGTTTGTTGGTTTGTTGGTTTGTTGATTTGCTCATTTGCTGGTTTCTTGGTATGTTGGTTTGTTGGTTTGTTGGTTTGTTGGTTTGTTGGTTTGTCGGTTTGTTGGTTTGTTGGTTTGTTGGTTTGTTGGTTTGTTGGTTTGTTGGTTTATTGGTTAGTTTGTTTGCTGGTTTGTTGGTTTGTTGGTTTGTTGGTTTCTTGGTTTGTTGGTTTCTTGGTTTGTTGGTTTGTTGGTTTGTTGGTTTGTTGGTTAGTTGGTTTGTTGGTTTGTTGGTTTGTTGGTTTATTGGTTTGTTGGTTTGTTGGTTTGTTGGTTTGTTGGATTGTTGGTTTGTTGTTTTGTTGGTTTGTTGGTTTGTTGGTTTGTTCGTTTGTTGGTTTGTTGGTTTGTTGGTTTGTTGGTTTGTTGGTTTGTTGGTTTGTTGGTTTGTTGGTTTGTTGGTTTGTTGGTTTGTTGGTTTGTTGGTTTGTTGGTTTGTTGGTTTGTTGGTTTGTTGGTTTGTTGGTTTGTTGGTTTGTTGGTTTGTTTGTTTGTTGGCTTGTTGGTTTGTTGGTTTGTTGGTTTGTTGGTTTGTTGGTTTATTGGTTTGTTGGTTTGTTGGTTTGTTGGCTTGTTGGTTTGTTGATTTGTTGGTTTGTTGGTTTGTTGGTTTATTTGTTTGTTGGTTTGTTGGTTTGTTGGTTTGTTGGTTTGTTGGTTTGTTGGTTTGTTGGTTTGTTGGTTTGTTGGTTTGTTGGTTTGTTGGTTTGTTGGTTTGTTGGTTTGTTGGTTTGTTGGTTTGTTGGTTTGTTGGTTTGTTGGTTTGTTGGTTTGTTGATTTGCTCGTTTGCTGGTTTGTTGGTTTGTTGGTTTGTTGGTTTGTTGGTTTGTTGGTTTGTCGGTTTGTTGGTTTGGTAGTTTCTTGGTTTGTTGGTTTGTTGGTTTGTTGGTTTGTTCGTTTGTTGGTTTTTTGGTTTGTTGGTTTGTTGGCTTGTTGGTTTGTTGGTTTGTTGGTTTGTTGATTTGTTGGTTTGTTGGTTTGTTGGTTTGTTGGTTTGTTGGTTTGTTGGTTTGTTGGTTTGTTGGTTTGTTGGTTTGTTGGTGTGTTGGTTTGTTGGTTTGTTGGTTTGTTGGTTTGTTGATTTTTCGTTTGTTGGCTTGTTTGTTTGTTGGTGTCTTGGTTTGTTGGTTTGTTGGTTTGTTGGTTTGCTGGTTTGTTGGTTTGTTGGTTTGTTGATTTGTTGGTTTGTTGGCTTTATTGTTTGTTAGTTTGTTGGTTTGTTGGTTTGTTGGTTTGTTGGTTTGTTGGTTTGTTGGTTTGTTCGTTTGTTGGTTTGTTGGTTTGTTGGTTTGTTGGTTTATTGGTTTGTTGGTTTTTTGGTTTCTTGGTTTCTTGGTTTGTTGGTTTGTTGATTTGTTGGTTTGTTGGCTTGTTGGTTTGTTGGTTTGTTGGTTTGTTGGTTTGTTGGTTTGCTCGTTTGTTGGTTTGTTGGCTTGTTGGTTTGTTGGTTTGTTGGTTTGATGGTTTGTTGATTTGTTGGTTTGTTGGCTTGTTTGTTTGTTAGTTTGTTGGTTTGTTGGTTTGTTGGTTTGTTGGTTTGTTGGTTTGTTGGTTTGTTCGTTTGTTGGTTTGTTGGTTTGTTGGTTTGTTGGTTTGTTGGTTTATTGGTTTGTTGGTTTTTTGGTTTCTTGGTTTCTTGGTTTGTTGGTTTGTTGATTTGTTGGTTTGTTGGTTTGTTGGTTTGTTGGTTTGTTGGTTTGTTGGTTTGTTGGTTTGTGGGTTTGTTGGTTTGTTGGTTTGTTGGTTTGTTGGTTTGTTGGTTTGTTGGATTGTTGGTTTGTTGGTTTGTTAGTTTGTTGGTTTGTCGGTTTGTTGGTTTGTTGGTTTGTTTGTTTGCTGGTTTGTTGGTTTGTTGGTTTGTTGGTTTCTTGGTTTCTTGGTTTGTTGGTTTGTTGGTTTGTTGGTTTGTTGGTTTGTTGGTTTGTTGGTTTGTTGGTTTGTTGGTTTGTTGGTTTGTTGGTTTGTTGGTTTGTTGGTTTTTTGGTTTGTTGGCTTGTTGGTTTGTTGGTTTGTTGGTTTGTTGGTTAGTTGGTTTGTTGGTTTGTTGGTTTGTTGGTTTATTGGTTTGTTGGTTTGTTGGTTTGTTGGTTTGTTGGATTGTTGGTTTGTTGTATAGTTGGTTTGTTGGTTTGTTCGTTTGATGGTTTGTTGGTTTGTTGGTTTGTTGGTTTGTTGGTTTGTTGATTTGTTGGTTTGTTGGTTTGTTGGTTTGTTGGTTTGTTGGTTTGTTGGTTTGTTGGTTTGCTGGTTTGTTGGTTTGTTGGTTTGTTGGTTTGTTGGTTTTTTGGTTTGTTGGCTTGTTGGTTTGTTGGTTTGTTGGTTTGTTGGTTTGTTGGTTTATTGGTTTGTTGGTTTGTTGGTTTGTTGGCTTGTTGGTTTGTTGATTTGTTGGTTTGTTGGTTTGTTAGTTTATTTGTTTGTTGGTTTGTTGGTTTGTTGGTTTGTTGGTTTGTTTGTTTGTTGGTTTGTTGGTTTGTTGGTTTGTTGGTTTGTTGGTTTGTTGGTTTGTTGATTTGCTCGTTTGCTGGTTTGTTGGTTTGTTGGTTTGTTGGTTTGTTGGTTTGTTGATTTGTTGGTTTGTCGGTTTGTTGGTTTGGTAGTTTCTTGGTTTGTTGGTTTGTTGGTTTGTTCTTTTGTTAGTTTGTTCGTTTGTTGGTTTGTTGGTTTGTTGGTTTGTTGGCTTGTTGGTTTGTTGGTTTGTTGGTTTGTTGGTTTGTTGGTTTGTTGGTTTGTTGGTTTGTTGGTTTGTTGGTTTGTTGGTTTGTTGGTGTGTTGGTTTGTTGGTTTGTTGGTTTGTTGGTTTGTTGGTTTGTTGATTTTTCGTTTGTTGGCTTGTTTGTTTGTTGGTGTCTTGGTTTGTTGGTTTGTTGGTTTGTTGGTTTGTTGGTTTGCTGGTTTGTTGGTTTGTTGGTTTGTTGATTTGTTGGTTTGTTGGCTTGTTTGTTTGTTAGTTTGTTGGTTTGTTGGTTTGTTGGTTTGTTGTTTTGTTCGTTTGTTGGTTTGTTGGTTTGTTGGTTTGTTGGTTTATTGGTTTGTTGGTTTTTTGGTTTCTTGGTTTCTTGGTTTGTTGGTTTGTTGATTTGTTGGTTTGTTGGCTTGTTGGTTTGTTGGTTTGTTGGTTTGTTGGTTTGTTGGTTTGTTGGTTTGCTCGTTTGTTGGTTTGTTGGCTTGTTGGTTTGTTGGTTTGTTGGTTTGATGGTTTGTTCGTTTGTTGGTTTGTTGGATTGTTGATTTGTTGGTTTGTTGGTTTGTTGGTTTGTTGGTTTGTTGGTTTGTTAGTTTGTTGGTTTGTTGGTTTGTTGGTTTGTTGGTTTTTTGGTTTGGTGGCTTGTTGGATTGTTGGTTTGTTGGTTTGTTGGTTTGTTGGTTTGTTGGTTTGTTGGTTTGTTGGTTTGTTGGTTTGTGGGTTTGTTGGTTTGTTGGTTTGTTGGCTTGTTGGTTTGTTTATTTGTTGGTTTGTTGGTTTGTTGGTTTATTTGTTTGTTGTTTTGTTGGTTTGTTGGTTTGTTGGTTTGTTGGTTTGTTGGTTTGTTGGTTTTTGGTTTGTTGGTTAGTTGGTTTGTTGGTTTGTTGGTTTGTTGGTTTATTGGTTTGTTGGTTTGTTGGTTTGTTGGTTTGTTGGATTGTTGGTTTGTTGGTTTGTTAGTTTGTTGGTTTGTCGGTTTGTTGGTTTGTTGGTTTGTTTGTTTGCTGGTTTGTTGGTTTGTTGGTTTGTTGGTTTCTTGGTTTGTTGGTTTGTTGGTTTGTTGGTTTGTTGGTTTGTTGGTTTGTTGGTTTGTTGGTTTGTTGGTTTGTTGGTTTGTTGGTTTGTTGGTTTCTTGGTTTGTTAGTTTGTTGGTTTGTTGGTTTTTGGTTTGTTCGTTTGTTGGTTTGTTGGTTTGTTGGTTTGTTGGTTTATTGGTTTGTTGGTTTGTTGGTTTGTTGGTTTGTTGGCTTGTTGGTTTGTTGGCTTGTTGGTTTGTTGATTTGTTGGTTTGTTGGTTTGTTGGTTTATTTGTTTGTTGTTTTGTTGGTTTGTTGGTTTGTTGGTTTGTTGGAATGTTGGTTTGTTGTTTTGTTGGTTTGTTGGTTTGTTCGTTTGTTGGTTTGTTGGTTTGTTGGTTTGTTGGTTTGTTAGTTTGTTGGTTTGTTGGTTTGTTCGTTTGTTGGTTTGTTGGTTTGTTGGTTTCTTCGTTTGTTGGTTTGTTGGTATGTTGGTTTATTGGTTTGTTAGTTTGTTGTTTTGTTGGTTTGTTGGTTTCTTGGTTTCTTGGTTTGTTGGTTTGTTGGTTTGTTGGTTTGTTGGTTTGTTGGTTTGTTGGTTTGTTGGTTTGTTGGTTTGTTGGTTTGTTGGTTTGTTGGTTTGTTGGTTTGTTGGTTTGTTGGTTTGTTGGTTTGTTGGTTTGTTGGTTTGTTGTTTTGTTGGTTTGTTGGTTTGTTCGTTTGTTGGTTTTTTGGTTTGTTGTTGTGTTGGTTTGTTTGTTTGTTGGTTTGTTCGTTGTTTGGTTGGTTGGTTTGTTGGTTTGTTGATTTGTTGGTTTGTAGGTTTGTTGGTTTGTTGGTTTGTTGGTTTGTTGGTTTGTTGGTTTGTTGGCTTGTTGGTTTTTTGGTTTGTACGTTTCTTGGTTTGCTGGTTTGTTGGTTTGTTGGTTTGTTGGTTTGTTGGTTTGTTGGTTTGTTGGTTTGTGGTTTGTTGGCTTGTTGGTTTGTTGATTTGTTGATTTGTTGGTTTGTTGGTTTATTTGTTTTTTGTTTTGTTGGTTTGTTGGTTTGTTGGTTTGTTGGTTTGTTGGTTTGTTGGTTTGTTGGTTTGTTGGTTTGTTGGTTGGCTAGTTTTCTGGTTTGTTGGTTTGTTGGTTTGTTGGTTTGTTGGTTTGTTGGTTTGTTGGTTTGTTGGTTTGTTGGTTTGTTGGTTTGTTGGTTTGTTGGTTTGTTGGTTTGTTGGTTTGTTGGTTTCTTGGTTTTTTGGTTTCTTGGTTTGTTGGTTTGTTGGTTTGTTGGTTTGTTGGTTTGTTGGTTTGTTGGTTTGTTGGTTTGTTGGTTTGTTGATTTGTTGGTTTATTGGTTTGTTGGTTTGTTGGTTTGTTGGTTTGTTGGATTGTTGGTTTGTTGTATAGTTGGTTTGTTGGTTTGTTCGTTTGATGGTTTGTTGGTTTGTTGGTTTGTTGGTATGTTGGTTTGTTGGTTTGTTGGTTTGTTGGTTTGTTGGTTTGTTGGTTTGTTGGTTTGTTGGTTTGTTGGTTTGTTGGTTTGTTGGTTTGTTGGTTTGTTGGTTTGTTGGTTTGTTGGTTTTTTGGTTTGTTGGCTTGTTGGTTTGTTGGTTTGTTGGTTTGTTGGTTTGTTGGTTTATTGGTTTGTTGGTTTGTTGGTTTGTTGGCTTGTTGGTTTGTTGATTTGTTGGTTTGTTGGTTTGTTGGTTTATTTGTTTGTTGGTTTGTTGGTTTGTTGGTTTGTTGGTTTGTTGGTTTGTTGGTTTGTTGGTTTGTTGGTTTGTTGGTTTGTTGGTTTGTTGGTTTGTTGATTTGCTCGTTTGCTGGTTTGTTGGTTTGTTGGTTTGTTGGTTTGTTGGTTTGTTGATTTGTTGGTTTGTCGGTTTGTTGGTTTGGTAGTTTCTTGGTTTGTTGGTTTGTTGGTTTGTTCTTTTGTTAGTTTGTTCGTTTGTTGGTTTGTTGGTTTGTTGGCTTGTTGGTTTGTTGGTTTGTTGGTTTGTTGGTTTGTTGGTTTGTTGGTTTGTTGGTTTGTTGGTTTGTTGGTTTGTTGGTTTGTTGGTGTGTTGGTTTGTTGGTTTGTTGGTTTGTTGGTTTGTTGGTTTGTTGATTTTTCGTTTGTTGGCTTGTTTGTTTGTTGGTGTCTTGGATTGTTGGTTTGTTTGTTTGTTGGTTTGTTGGTTTGCTGGTTTGTTGGTTTGTTGGTTTGTTGATTTGTTGGTTTGTTGGCTTGTTTGTTTGTTAGTTTGTTGGTTTGTTGGTTTGTTTTTTTGTTGTTTTGTTCGTTTGTTGGTTTGTTGGTTTGTTGGTTTGTTGGTTTATTGGTTTGTTGGTTTTTTGGTTTCTTGGTGTCTTGGTTTGTTGGTTTGTTGATTTGTTGGTTTGTTGGCTTGTTGGTTTGTTGGTTTGTTGGTTTGTTGGTTTGTTGGTTTGCTCGTTTATTGGTTTGTTGGCTTGTTGGTTTGTTGGTTTGTTGGTTTGATGGTTTGTTCGTTTGTTGGTTTGTTGGATTGTTGATTTGTTGGTTTGTTGGTTTGTTGGTTTGTTGGTTTGTTGGTTTGTTAGTTTGTTGGTTTGTTGGTTTGTTGGTTTGTTGGTTTTTTGGTTTGGTGGCATGTTGGATTGTTGGTTTGTTGGTTTGTTGGTTTGTTGGTTTGTTGGTTTGTTGGTTTGTTGGTTTGTTGGTTTGTGGGTTTGTTGGTTTGTTGGTTTGTTGGCTTGTTGGTTTGTTTATTTGTTGGTTTGTTGGTTTGTTGGTTTATTTGTTTGTTGTTTTGTTGGTTTGTTGGTTTGTTGGTTTGTTGGTTTGTTGGTTTGTTGGTTTGTTGGTTTGTTGGTTTGTTCGTTTGTTGGTTTGTTGGTTTTTGGTTTGTTGGTTAGTTGGTTTGTTGGTTTGTTGGTTTGTTGGTTTATTGGTTTGTTGGTTTGTTGGTTTGTTGGTTTATTGGATTGTTGGTTTGTTGGTTTGTTAGTTTGTTGGTTTGTCGGTTTGTTGGTTTGTTGGTTTGTTTGTTTGCTGGTTTGTTGGTTTGTTGGTTTGTTGGTTTCTTGGTTTGTTGGTTTGTTGGTTTGTTGGTTTGTTGGTTTGTTGGTTTGTTGGTTTGTTGGTTTGTTGGTTTGTTGGTTTGTTGGTTTGTTGGTTTGTTGGTTTCTTGGTTTGTTAGTTTGTTGGTTTGTTGGTTTTTGGTTTGTTCGTTTGTTGGTTTGTTGGTTTGTTGGTTTGTTGGTTTATTGGTTTGTTGGTTTGTTGGTTTGTTGGTTTGTTGGCTTGTTGGTTTGTTGGCTTGTTGGTTTGTTGATTTGTTGGTTTGTTGGTTTGTTGGTTTATTTGTTTGTTGTTTTGTTGGTTTGTTGGTTTGTTGGTTTGTTGGAATGTTAGTTTGTTGTTTTGTTGGTTTGTTGGTTTGTTCGTTTGTTGGTTTGTTGGTTTGTTGGTTTGTTGGTTTGTTAGTTTGTTGGTTTGTTGGTTTGTTTGTTTGTTGGTTTGTTGGTTTGTTGGTTTCTTCGTTTGTTGGTTTGTTGGTATGTTGGTTTATAGGTTTGTTAGTTTGTTGTTTTGTTGGTTTGTTGGTTTCTTGGTTTCTTGGTTTGTTGGTTTGTTGGTTTGTTGGTTTGTTGGTTTGTTGGTTTGTTGGTTTGTTGGTTTGTTGGTTTGTTGGTTTGTTGGTTTGTTGGTTTGTTGGTTTGTTGGTTTGTTGGTTTGTTGGTTTGTTGGTTTGTTGGTTTGTTGGTTTGTTGGTTTGTTGGTTTGTTGTTTTGTTGGTTTGTTGGTTTGTTCGTTTGTTGGTTTTTTGGTTTGTTGTTGTGTTGGTTTGTTTGTTTGTTGGTTTGTTCGTTGTTTGGTTGGTTGGTTTGTTGGTTTGTTGATTTGTTGGTTTGTAGGTTTGTTGGTTTGTTGGTTTGTTGGTTTGTTGGTTTGTTGGTTTGTTGGCTTGTTGGTTTTTTGGTTTGTACGTTTCTTGGTTTGCTGGTTTGTTGGTTTGTTGGTTTGTTGGTTTGTTGGTTTGTGGTTTGTTGGCTTGTTGGTTTGTTGATTTGTTGATTTGTTGGTTTGTTGGTTTATTTGTTTTTTGTTTTGTTGGTTTGTTGGTTTGTTGGTTTGTTGGTTTGTTGGTTTGTTGGTTTGTTGGTTGGCTAGTTTTCTGGTTTGTTGGTTTGTTGGTTTGTTGGTTTGTTGGTTTGTTGGTTTGTTGGTTTGTTGGTTTGTTGGTTTGTTGGTTTGTTGGTTTGTTGGTTTGTTGGTTTCTTGGTTTTTTGGTTTCTTGGTTTGTTGGTTTGTTGGTTTGTTGGTTTGTTGGTTTGTTGGTTTGTTGGTTTGTTGGTTTGTTGGTTTGTTGATTTGCTCGTTTGCTGGTTTCTTGGTTTGTTGGTTTGTTGGTTTGTTGGTTTGTCGGTTTGTTGGTTTGTTGGTTTGTTGGTTTGTTGGTTTGTTGGTTTGGTTGGTTTATTGGTTAGTTTGTTTGCTGGTTTGTTGGTTTGTTGGTTTGTTGGTTTCTTGGTTTGTTGGTTTGTTGGTTTGTTGGTTTGTTGGTTTGTTGGTTTGTTGGTTTGTTGGTTTGTTGGTTTGTTGGTTTGTTGGTTTCTTGGTTTGTTGGTTTGTTGGTTTGTTGGTTTGTTGGTTTGTTGGTTTGTAGGTTTGTTGGTTTGTTGGTTTGTTGGTTTGTTGGTTTGTTGGTTTGTTGGTTTGTTGGTTTGTTTGTTTGTTGGTTTGTTGGTTTGTTGGTTTGTTGGTTTTTTGGTTTGTTGGCTTGTTGGTTTGTTGGTTTGTTGGTTTGTTGGTTTGTTGGTTAGTTGGTTTGTTGGTTTGTTGGTTTGTTGGTTTATTGGTTTGTTAGTTTGTTGGTTTGTTGGTTTGTTGGATTGTTGGTTTGTTGTTTTGTTGGTTTGTTGGTTTGTTCGTTTGTTGGTTTGTTGGTTTGTTGGTTTGTTGGTTTGTTGGTTTGTTGGTTTGTTGGTTTGTTGGTTTGTTGGTTTGTTGGTTTGTTGGTTTGTTGGTTTGTTGGTTTGTTGGTTTGTTGGTTTGTTGGTTTGTTGGTTTGTTGGTTTGTTGGTTTGTTGGTTTGTTGGTTTTTTGGTTTGTTGGCTTGTTGGTTTGTTGGTTTGTTGGTTTGTTGGTTTGTTGGTTTATTGGTTTGTTGGTTTGTTGGTTTGTTGGCTTGTTGGTTTGTTGATTTGTTGGTTTGTTGGTTTGTTGGTTTATTTGTTTGTTGGTTTGTTGGTTTGTTGGTTTGTTGGTTTGTTGGTTTGTTGATTTGTTGGTTTGTTGGTTTGTTGGTTTGTTGGTTTGTTGGTTTGTTGGTTTGTTGGTTTGTTGGTTTGTTGGTTTGTTGGTTTGTTGGTTTGTTGGTTTGTTGGTTTGTTGGCTTGTTGGTTTGTTGGTTTTTTTGGTTTGTTCATTTGTTTGTTTGTTGGCTTGTTGGTTTGTTGGATTGTTTGTTTGTTGGTTTGTTGGTTTGTTGGTTCGTTCGTTTGTTGGTTTGTTGGTTTGTGGGTTTGTTGGTTTGTTGGTTTGTTGGTTTGTTGTTTTGTTGGTTTGTTGGTTTGTTCGTTTGTTGGTTTGTTGGTTGTTGGTTTGTTGGTTTGTTGGTTTATTGGTTTGTTGGTTTGTTCGTTTGTTGGTTTGTTGATTTCTTGGTTTGTTGGCTTGTTTGTTTGTTGGTTTGTTGGTTTGTTGGTTTGTTGGTTTGTTGGTTTGTTGGTTTGCTCGTTTGTTGGTTTGTTGGCTTGTTGGTTTGTTGGTTTGATGGTTTGTTCGTTTGTTGGTTTGTTGGATTGTTGATTTGTTGGTTTGTTGGTTTGTTGGTTTGTTGGTTTGTTGGTTTGTTAGTTTGTTGGTTTGTTGGTTTGTTGGTTTGTTGGTTTTTTGGTTTGGTGGCTTGTTGGATTGTTGGTTTGTTGGTTTGTTGGTTTGTTGGTTTGTTGGTTTGTTGGTTTGTTGGTTTGTTGGTTTGTGGGTTTGTTGGTTTGTTGGTTTGTTGGCTTGTTGGTTTGTTGATTTGTTGGTTTGTTGGTTTGTTGGTTTATTTGTTTGTTGTTTTGTTGGTTTGTTGGTTTGTTGGTTTGTTGGTTTGTTGGTTTGTTGGTTTGTTGGTTTGTTGGTTTGTTGGTTTGTTTGTTTGTTGGTTTGTTGGTTTCTTGGTTTGTTGGTTTGTTGGTTTGTTGGTTTGTTGGTTTGTTGGTTTGTTGGTTTGTCGGTTTGTTGGTTTGTTGGTTTGTTTGTTTGTTGGCTTGTTGGTTTGTTGGTTTGTTGGAATGTTGGTTTGTTGTTTTGTTGGTTTGTTGGTTTGTTCGTTTGTTGGTTTGTTTGTTTGTTGGTTTGTTAGTTTGTTGGTTTGTTGGTTTGTTTGTTTGTTGGTTTGTTGGTTTGTTGGTTTCTTGGTGTGTTGGTTTGTTGGTTTGTTGGTTTGTTGGTTTGTTGGTTTCTTGGTTTGTTGGTTTGTTGGTTTGTTGGTTTGTTGGTTTGTTGGTTTGTTGGTTTCTTGGTTTCTGGGTTTGTTGGTTTGTTGGTTTGTTGGTTTTTGGTTTGTTCGTTTGTTGGTTTGTTGGTTTGTTGGTTTGTTGGTTTATTGGTTTGTTGGCTTGTTGGTTTGTTGGTTTGTTGGAATGTTGGTTTGTTGTTTTGTTGGTTTGTTGGTTTGTTCGTTTGTTGGTTTGTTTGTTTGTTGGTTTGTTAGTTTGTTGGTTTGTTGGTTTGTTTGTTTGTTGGTTTGTTGGTTTGTTGGTTTCTTGGTGTGTTGGTTTGTTGGTTTGTTGGTTTGTTGGTTTGTTGGTTTGTTGGTTTGTTGGTTTGTTGGTTTGTTGGTTTGTTGGTTTGTTGGTTTGTTGGTTTGTTGGTTTGTTGGTTTGTTGGTTTGTTGGTTTGTTGGTTTGTTGATTTGCTCGTTTACTGGTTTGTTGGTTTGTTGGTTTGTTGGTTTGTTGGTTTGTTGGTTTGTCGGTTTGTTGGTTTGTTGGTTTGTTGGTTTGTTTGTTTGCTGGTTTGTTAATTTGTTTGTTTGTTTGTTGGTTTCTTGGTTTGTTGATTTGTTGGTTTGTTGGTTTGTTGGTTTGTTGGTTTCTTGGTTCCTAGGTTTCTTGGTTTGTTGGTTTGTTGGTTTGTTGGTTTGTTGGTTTTTGGTTTGTTGGTTTGTTGGTTTGTTGGTTTGTTGGTTTGTTGGTTTGTTGGTTTGTTGGTTTGTTGGTTTGTTGGTTTGTTGGTTTGTTGGTTTGTTGATTTGCTCGTTTGCTGATTTGTTGGTTTGTTGGTTTGTTGGTTTGTTGGTTTGTTGGTTTGTTGGTTTGTCGGTTTGTTGGTTTGGTAGTTTCTTGGTTTGTTGGTTTGTTGGTTTGTTCTTTTGTTGGTTTGTTCGTTTGTTGGTTTGTTGGTTTGTTGGTTTGGTGGCTTGTTGTTTTGTTGGTTTGTTGGTTTGTTGGTTTGTTGGTTTGTTGGTTTGTTGGTGTGTTGTTTTGTTGGTTTGTTGGTTTGTTGGTTTGTTGATTTTTCGTTTGTTGGCTTGTTTGTTTGTTGGTGTCTTGGTTTGTTGGTTTGCTGGTTTGTTGGTTTGTTGGTTTGTTGATTTGTTGGTTTGTTGGCTTGTTTGTTTGTTAGTTTGTTGGTTTGTTGGTTTGTTGGTTTGTTGGTTTGTTCGTTTGTTGGTTTGTTGGTTTGTTGGTTTGTTGGTTTATTGGGTTGTTGATTTTTTGGTTTCTTTATTTCTTGGTTTGTTGGTTTGTTGATTTGTTGGTTTGTTGGCTTGTTGGTTTGTTGGTTTGTTGGTTTGTTGGTTTGTTGGTTTGTTGGTTTGCTCGTTTGTTGGTTTGTTGGCTTGATGGTTTGTTGGTTTGTTGGTTTGATGGTTTGTTCGTTTGTTGGTTTGTTGGATTGTTGATTTGTTGGTTTGTTGGTTTGTTGGTTTGTTGGTTTGTTGGTTTGTTAGTTTGTTGGTTTGTTGGTTTGTTGGTTTGTTGGTTTGTTGGTTTTTTGGTTTGGTGGCTTGTTGGATTGTTGGTTTGTTGGCTTGTTGGTTTGTTGGTTTGTTGGTTTGTTGGTTTGTGGGTTTGTTGGTTTGTTGGTTTGTTGGCTTGTTAGTTTGTTGATTTGTTGGTTTGTTAGTTTGTTGGTTTATTTGTTTGTTGTTTTGTTGGTTTGTTGGTTTGTTGGTTTGTTGGTTTGTTGGTTTGTTGGTTTGTTGGTTTGTTGGTTTGTTGGTTTGTTGGTTTGTTGGTTTGTTGGTTTTTGGTTTGTTGGTTAGTTGGTTTGTTGGTTTGTTGGTTTGTTGGTTTATTGGTTTGTTGGTTTGTTGGTTTGTTGGTTTGTTGGATTGTTGGTTTGTTGGTTTGTTAGTTTGTTGGTTTGTCGGTTTGTTGGTTTGTTGGTTTGTTTGTTTGCTGGTTTGTTGGTTTGTTGGTTTGTTGGTTTCTTGGTTTGTTGGTTTGTTGGTTTGTTGGTTTGTTGGTTTGTTGGTTTGTTGGTTTGTTGGTTTGTTGGTTTGTTGGTTTGTTGGTTTGTTGGTTTGTTGGTTTGTTGGGTTGTTGGTTTGTTGGTTTCTTGGTTTGTTGGTTTGTTGGTTTGTTGGTTTTTGGTTTGTTCGTTTGTTGGTTTGTTGGTTTGTTGGTTTGTTGGTTTATTGGTTTGTTGGTTTGTTGGTTTGTTGGTTTGTTGGAATGTTGGTTTGTTGTTTTGTTGGTTTGTTGGTTTGTTCGTTTGTTGGTTTGTTGGTTTGTTGGTTTGTTAGTTTGTTGGTTTGTTGGTTTGTTTGTTTGTTGGTTTGTTGGTTTCTTGGTTTGTTGGTTTGTTGGTTTGTTGGTTTGTTGGTTTGTTGGTTTGTTGGTTTGTTGGTTTGTTGGTTTGTTGGTTTGTTGGTTTGTTGGTTTGTTGGTTTGTTGGTTTGTTGGTTTGTTGGTTTCTTGGTTTGTTGGTTTGTTGGTTTGTTGGTTTGTTGGTTTGTTGGTTTGTTGATTTGCTCGTTTGCTGGTTTGTTGGTTTGTTGGTTTGTTGGTTTGTTGGTTTGTTGGTTTGTCGGTTTGTTGGTTTGTTGGTTTGTTGGTTTGTTTGTTTGCTGGTTTGTTAATTTGTTTGTTTGTTTGTTGGTTTCTTGGTTTGTTGGTTAGTTGGTTTGTTGGTTTGTTGGTTTCTTGGTTTCTAGGTTTCTTGGTTTGTTGGTTTGTTGGTTTGTTGGTTTTTGGTTTGTTGGTTTGTTGGCTTGTTGGTTTGTTCGTTTGTTGGTTTGTTGATTTGTTGGTTTGTTGGCTTGTTGGTTTGTTGGTTTGTTGGTTTGTTGGTTTGTTGGTTTGTTGGTTTGGTGGTTTATTGGTTTGTTGGTTTGTTGGTTTGTTGGCTTGTTGGCTTGTTGGTTTGTTGATTTGTTGGTTTGTTGGTTTGTTGGTTTCTTGGTTTGTTGGCTTGTTGGTTTGTTGGTTTGTTGGTTTGTTGGTTTGTTCTTTTGTTGGTTTGTTCGTTTGTTGATTTGTTGGTTTGTTGGCTTGTTGGTTTGTGGGTTTGTTGGTTTGTTGGTTTGTTGGTTTGTTGGTTTGTTGGTTTGTTGGTTTGTTGGTTTGTTGGTTTGTTGGTGTGTTGGTTTGTTGGCTTGTTGGTTTGTTGGTTTGTTGGTTTGTTGATTTGTTCGTTTTTTGGCTTGTTTGTTTGTTGGTTTGTTAGCTTGTTGGTTTGTTGGTTTGTTGGTTTGTTGGTTTGTTGGTTGTTGGTTTGTTGGTTTGTTGGTTTGTTGGTTTGTTGGTTTGTTGGTTTGTTGGTTTGTTGGTTTGTTGGTTTGTTGGTTTGTTGGTTTGTTGGTTTGTTGGTTTGTTAGTTTGTTGGTTTGTTGGTTAGTTGGTTTGTTGGTTTGTTGGTTTGTTGGTTTATTGGTTTGTTGGTTTGTTGGTTTGTTGGTTTGCTGGATTGTTGGTTTGTTGGTTTGTTAGTTTGTTGGTTTGTCGGTTTGTTGGTTTGTTGGTTTGTTTGTTTGCTGGTTTGTTGGTTTGTTGGTTTGTTGGTTTCTTGGTTTCTTGGTTTCTTGGTTTCTTGGTTTGTTGGTTTGTTGGTTTGTTGGTTTGTTGGTTTGTTGGTTTGTTGGTTTGTTGGTTTGTTGGTTTGTTGGTTTCTTGGTTTCTTGGTTTGTTGGTTTGTTGGTTTGTTGGTTTTTGGTTTGTTCGTTTGTTGGTTTGTTGGTTTGTTGGTTTGTTGGTTTATTGGTTTGTTGGTTTGTTGGTTTGTTGGTTTGTTGGAATGTTGGTTTGTTGTTTTGTTGGTTTGTTGGTTTGTTCGTTTGTTGGTTTGTTGGTTTGTTGGTTTGTTAGTTTGTGAGTTTGTTGGTTTGTTTGTTTGTTGGTTTGTTGGTTTGTTGGTTTCTTGGTTTGTTGGTTTGTTAGTTTGTTGGTTTGTTGGTTTGTTGGTTTGTTGGTTTGTTGGTTTGTTGGTTTGTTGGTTTGTTGGTTTGTTAGTTTGTTGGTTTGTTGGTTTGTTGGTTTGTTGGTTTGTTGGTTTCTTGGTTTGTTGGTTTGTTGGTTTGTTGGTTTGTTGGTTTGTTGGTTTGTTGGTTTGTTGATTTGCTCGTTTGCTGGTTTGTTGGTTTGTTGGTTTGTTGGTTTGTTGGTTTGTTGGTTTGTTGGTTTGTCGGTTTGTTGGTTTGTTGGTTTGTTGGTTTGTTTGTTTGCTGGTTTGTTAATTTGTTTGTTTGTTTGTTGGTTTCTTGGTTTGTTGGTTTGTTGGTTTGTTGGTTTGTTGGTTTGTTGGTTTCTTGGTTTCTAGGTTTCTTGGTTTGTTGGTTTGTTGGTTTGTTGGTTTTTGGTTTGTTGGTTTGTTGGCTTGTTGGTTTGTTGGTTTGTTGGTTTGTTGGTTTGTTGGTTTGTTGGTTTGTTGGTTTGTTGGTTTGTTGGTTTGTTGGTTTGTTGGTTTGTTGGTTTGTTGGTTTGTTGATTTGCTCGTTTACTGGTTTGTTGGTTTGTTGGTTTGTTGGTTTGTTGGTTTGTTGGTTTGTTGGTTTGTTAGTTTGTTGGTTTGTTGGTTTGTCGGTTTGTTGGTTTGTTGGTTTGTTTGTTTGCTGGTTTGTTAATTTGTTTGTTGGTTTCTTGGTTTCTTGGTTTCTTGGTTTGTTGGTTTGTTGGATTGTTGGCTTGTTGGTTTGTTGGTTTGTTGGTTTGTTGGTTTGTTGGTTTGTTGGTTTGTTGGTTTATTGGTTTGTTGGTTTGTTGGCTTGTTGGTTTGTTGATTTGTTGGTTTGTTGGTTTATTGGTTTATTTGTTTGCTGGTTTGTGGTTTGTTGGTTTGTTGGTTTGTTGGTTTGTTGGTTTGTCGGTTTGTTGTTTTGTTGGTTTGTTGGTTTGTTCGTTTGTTGGTTTGTTGGTTTGTTGGTTTGTCGGTTTGTTGGTTTGTTGGTTTGTTGGTTTGTTGGTTTTTTGGTTTGTTGGCTTGTTGGTTTGTTGGTTTGTTGGTTTGTTGGTTTGTTGGTTTGTTGGTTTGTTGGTTTATTGGTTTGTTGGTTTGTTGGCTTGTTGGTTTGTTGATTTGTTGGTTTGTTGGTTTATTGGTTTATTTGTTTGCTGGTTTGTGGTTTGTTGGTTTGTTGGTTTGTTGGTTTGTTGGTTTGTTGGTTTATTTGTTTGTTGGTTTTTTTGGTTTGTTGGTTTGTTGGCTTGTTGGTTTGTTGGTTTGTTCATTTGTTTGTTTGTTGGTTTGTTGGTTTGTTGGTTTGTTCGTTTGTTGGTTTGTTGGTTTGTTGGTTTGTGGGTTTGTTGGTTTGTTGGTTTGTTGGTTTGTTGTTTTGTTGGTTTGTTGGTTTGTTGGTTTGTTCGTTTGTTGGTTTGTTGGTTTGTTGGTTTGTTGGTTTGTTGGTTTATGGGTTTGTTGGTTTGTTCGTTTGTTGGTTTGTTGATTTGTTGGTTTGTTGGCTTGTTGGTTTGTTGGTTTGTTGGTTTGTTGGTTTGTTGGTTTGTTGGTTTGGTGGTTTATTGGTTTGTTGGTTTGTTGGTTTGTTGGTTTGTTGGCTTGTTGGCTTGTTGGTTTGTTGATTTGTTGCTTTGTTGGTTTGTTGGTTTCTTGGTTTGTTGGCTTGTTGGTTTGTTGGTTTGTTGGTTTGTTGGTTTGTTGGTTTGTTCTTTTGTTGGTTTGTTCGTTTGTTGATTTGTTGGTTTGTTGGTTTGTTGGCTTGTTGGTTTGTGGGTTTGTTGGTTTGTTGGTTTGTTGGTTTGTTGGTTTGTTGGTTTGTTGGTTTGTTGGTTTGTTGGTGTGTTGGTTTGTTGGCTTGTTGGTTTGTTGGTTTGTTGGTTTGTTGATTTGTTCGTTTGTTGGCTTGTTTGTTTGTTGGTTTGTTAGCTTGTTGGTTTGTTGGTTTGTTGGTTTGTTGGTTTGTTGGTTTGTTGGTTTGTTGATTTGTTGGTTTGTTGGTTTGTTGGTTTGTTGGTTTGTTGGTTTGTTGGTTTGTTGGTTTGTTGGTTTGTTGGTTTGTTGGTTTGTTAGTTTGTTGGTTTGTTGGTTTGTTAGTTTGTTGGTTTGTTGGTTTGCTGGTTTATTGGTTTGTTGGTTTGTTGGTTTGTTGGTTTTTTGATTTGTTGGTTTTTTGGTTTGTTGGTTTGTTAGATTGTTGGTTTGTTGGTTTGTTGGTTTGTTGGTTTGTTGGTTTGTTCGTTTGTTGGATTGTTGGTTTGTTGGTTTGTTGGTATATTGGTTGTTGGTTTGTTGGTTTGTTGGTTTGTTGGCTTGTTGGCTTGTTGGTTTGTTGATTTGTTGGTTTGTTGGTTTGTTGGTTTATTTGTTTGTTGGTTTTTTTGGTTTGTTGGTTTGTTGGCTTGTTGGTTTGTTGGTTTGTTCATTTGTTTGTTTGTTGGTTTGTTGGTTTGTTGGTTTGTTCGTTTGTTGGTTTGTTGGTTTGTTGGTTTGTGGGTTTGTTGGTTTGTTGGTTTGTTGGTTTGTTGTTTTGTTGGTTTGTTGGTTTGTTGGTTTGTTCGTTTGTTGGTTTGTTGGTTTGTTGGTTTGTTGGTTTGTTGGTTTATGGGTTTGTTGGTTTGTTCGTTTGTTGGTTTGTTGATTTGTTGGTTTGTTGGCTTGTTGGTTTGTTGGTTTGTTGGTTTGTTGGTTTGTTGGTTTGTTGGTTTGGTGGTTTATTGGTTTGTTGGTTTGTTGGTTTGTTGGTTTGTTGGCTTGTTGGCTTGTTGGTTTGTTGATTTGTTGCTTTGTTGGTTTGTTGGTTTCTTGGTTTGTTGGCTTGTTGGTTTGTTGGTTTGTTGGTTTGTTGGTTTGTTCTTTTGTTGGTTTGTTCGTTTGTTGATTTGTTGGTTTGTTGGTTTGTTGGCTTGTTGGTTTGTGGGTTTGTTGGTTTGTTGGTTTGTTGGTTTGTTGGTTTGTTGGTTTGTTGGTTTGTTGGTTTGTTGGTGTGTTGGTTTGTTGGCTTGTTGGTTTGTTGGTTTGTTGGTTTGTTGATTTGTTCGTTTGTTGGCTTGTTTGTTTGTTGGTTTGTTAGCTTGTTGGTTTGTTGGTTTGTTGGTTTGTTGGTTTGTTGGTTTGTTGGTTTGTTGGTTTGTTGATTTGTTGGTTTGTTGGTTTGTTGGTTTGTTGGTTTGTTGGTTTGTTGGTTTGTTGGTTTGTTGGTTTGTTGGTTTGTTGGTTTGTTAGTTTGTTGGTTTCTTGGTTTGTTAGTTTGTTGGTTTGTTGGTTTGCTGGTTTATTGGTTTGTTGGTTTGTTGGTTTGTTGGTTTTTTGATTTGTTGGTTTTTTGGTTTGTTGGTTTGTTAGATTGTTGGTTTGTTGGTTTGTTGGTTTGTTGGTTTGTTGGTTTGTTCGTTTGTTGGATTGTTGGTTTGTTGGTTTGTTGGTATATTGGTTGTTGGTTTGTTGGTTTGTTGGTTTGTTGGCTTGTTGGCTTGTTGGTTTGTTGATTTGTTGGTTTGTTGGTTTGTTGGTTTATTTGTTTGTTGGTTTGTTGGTTTATTGGTTTGTTGGTTTGTTAGTTTGTTAGTTTGTTGGTTTGTTGGTTTGTTTGTTTGTTGGTTTGTTGGTTTGTTGGTTTGTTAGTTTGTTGGTTTGTTTATTTGTTTGTTTGTTGGCTTATTGGTTTGTTGGTTTGTTTGTTTGTTGGTTTGTTGGTTTGTCGGTTTGTTGGTTTCTTGGTTTCTTGGTTTGTTGGTTTGCTGATTTGTTGGTTTGTTGGTTTGTAAGTTTGTTGGTTTGTTGATTTGCTCGTTTGCTGGTTTGTTGGTTTATTGGTTTGTTGGTTTGTTGGTTTGTTGGTTTGTTGGTTTGTGGTTTGTCGGTTTGTTGGTTTGTTGGTTTGTTGGTTTGTTGGGTTGTTGGGTTGTTGGTTTGTTGGTTTGTTGGTTTGTTGGTTTGTTGGTTTGTTGGTTTGTTGGTTTGTTGGTTTGTTGGTTTGTTTGTATGCTGGTTTGTTGGTTTGTTGGTTTGGTAGTTTCTTGGTTTGTTGGTTTGTTGGTTTGTTGGTTTGTTCTTTTGTTGGTTTGTTCGTTTGTTGGTTTGTTGGTTTGTTGGCTTGTTGGTTTGTTGGTTTGTTGGTTTGTTGGTTTGTTGGTTTGTTGGTTTGTTGGTTTGTTGGTTTGTTGGTTTGTTGGTTTGTTGGTGTGTTGGTTTGTTGGTTTGTTGGTTTGTTGGTTTGTTGATTTTTCGTTTGTTGGCTTGTTTGTTTGTTGGTGTCTTGGTTTGTTGGTTTGTTGACTTGTTGGTTTGTTGGTTTGTTGGTTTGCTGGTTTGTTGGTTTGTTGGTTTGTTGGTTTGTTGATTTGTTGGTTTGTTGGCTTGTTTGTTTGTTGGTTTGTTGGTTTGTTGGTTTGTTGGTTTGTTCGTTTGTTGGTTTGTTGGTTTGCTGGTTTGTTGGTTTGTTGGTTTGTTGGTTTGTTGATTTGTTGGTTTGTTGGCTTGTTTGTTTGTTGGTTTGTTGGTTTGTTGGTTTGTTGGTTTGTTCGTTTGTTGGTTTGTTGGTTTGTTCGTTTGTTGGTTTGTTGGTTTGTTGGTTTGTTGGTTTATTGGTTTGTTGGTTTTTTGGTTTCTTGGTTTCTTGGTTTGTTGGTTTGTTGGTTTGTTCGTTTGTTGGTTTGTTGGTTTGTTGGTTTGTTGGTTTGTTGGTTTGTTGGTTTGTTGGTTTGTTGGTTTTCGGTTTGTTGGTTTGTTGGTTTGTTGGTTTTTTGGTTTGTTGGTTTGTTGGTTTGTTGGTTTGTTGGTTTATTGGTTTGTTGGTTTGTTGGTTTGTTGGTTTGTTGGATTGTTGGTTTGTTGGTTTGTTGGTTTGTTGGTTTGTTGGTTTTTTGGTTTGTTGGCTTGTTGGTTTGTTGGTTTGTTGGTTTGTTGGTTTGTTGGTTTATTGGTTTGTTGGTTCGTTGGTTTGTTGGCTTGTTGGCTTGTTGGTTTGTTGATTTCTTCGTTTGTTGATTTGTTGGTTTATTTGTTTGTTTGTTTGTTGGTTTGTTGGTATGTTGGCTTGTTGGTTTGTTGGTTTGTTCATTTGTTTGTTTGTTGGCTTATTGGTTTGTTGGTTTGTTTGTTTGTTGGTTTGTTGGTTTGTTGGTTTATTGGGTTGTTCGTTTGTTGGTTTGTGGGTTTGTTGGTTTGTTGGTTTGTTGGTTTGTTGTTTTGTTGGTTTGTTGGTTTGTTGGTTTGTTCGTTTGTTGGTTTGTTGATTTGTTGGTTTGTTGGCTTGTTCGTATGTTCGTTTGTTGGTTTGTTGGTTTGTTGGTTTGTTGGTTTGTTGGTTTGTTGGTTTGTTGGTTTGTTGGTTTGTTGGTTTGCTGGTTTGTTGGTTTTTTTGTTTGTTGTTTTGTTGGTTTGTTGGTTTGTTGGTTTGTTGGTTTGTTGGTTTGTTGGTTTGTTGGTTTATTGGTTTGTTGGTTTGATGGTTTGTTGATTTGTTTGTTTGTTGGTTTGTTGGTTTGTTGGCTTGTTGGTTTGTTGGTTTGTTCATTTGTTTGTTTGTTGGCTTATTGGTTTGTTGGTTTGTTTGTTTGTTGGTTTGTTGGTTTGTTGGTTTGTTGGTTTGTTGGTTTGTTGGGTTGTTCGTTTGTTGGTTTGTGGGTTTGTTGGTTTGTTGGTTTGTTGGTTTGTTGTTTTGTTGGTTTGTTGGTTTGTTGGTTTGTTGGTTTGTTCGTTTGTTGGTTTGTTGGCTTGTTGGTTTGTTGGTTTGTTCGTTTGTTGGTTTGTTGGTTTGTTGGTTTGTTGGTTTGTTGGATTGTTGGTTTGTTGGTTTGTTAGTTTGTTGGTTTGTCGGTTTGTTGGTTTGTTGGTTTGTTTGTTTGCTGGTTTGTTGGTTTGTTGGTTTGTTGGTTTCTTGGTTTGTTGGTTTGTTGGTTTGTTGGTTTGTTGGTTTGTTGGTTTGTTGGTGTGTTGGTTTGTTGGTTTGTTGGTTTGTTGGTTTGTTGATTTTTCGTTTGTTGGCTTGTTTGTTTGTTGGTGTCTTGGTTTGTTGGTTTGCTGGTTTGTTGGTTTGTTGGTTTGTTGATTTGTTGGTTTGTTGGCTTGTTTGTTTGTTAGTTTGTTGGTTTGTTGGTTTGTTGGTTTGTTGGTTTGTTCGTTTGTTGGTTTGTTGGTTTGTTGGTTTGTTGGTTTATTGGGTTGTTGGTTTTTTGGTTTCTTGGTTTCTTGGTTTGTTGATTTGTATATTTGTTGGTTTGTTGGCTTGTTGGTTTGTTGGTTTGTTGGTTTGTTGGTTTGTTGGTTTGTTGGTTTGCTCGTTTGTTGGTTTGTTGGCTTGATGGTTTGTTGGTTTGTTGGTTTGATGGTTTGTTCGTTTGTTGGTTTGTTGGATTGTTGATTTGTTGGTTTGTTGGTTTGTTGGTTTGTTGGTTTGTTGGTTTGTTTGTTTGTTGGTTTGTTGGTTTGTTGGTTTGTTGGTTTGTTGGTTTTTTGGTCTGGTGGCTTGTTGGATTGTTGGTTTGTTGGTTTGTTGGTTTGTTGGTTTGTTGGTTTGTTGGTTTGTGGGTTTGTTGGTTTGTTGGTTTGTTGGCTTGTTAGTTTGTTGATTTGTTGGTTTGTTAGTTTGTTGGTTTATTTGTTTGTTGTTTTGTTGGTTTGTTGGTTTGTTGGTTTGTTGGTTTGTTGGTTTGTTGGTTTGTTGGTTTGTTGGTTTGTTGGTTTGTTGGTTTGCTGGTTTGTTGGTTTTTGGTTTGTTGGTTAGTTGGTTTGTTGGTTTGTTGGTTTGTTGGTTTATTGGTTTGTTGGGTTGTTGGTTTGTTGGTTTGTTGGATTGTTGGTTTGTTGGTTTGTTAGTTTGTTGGTTTGTCGGTTTGTTGGTTTGTTGGTTTGTTTGTTTGCTGGTTTGTTGGTTTGTTGGTTTGTTGGTTTGTTGGTTTGTTGGTTTGTTGGTTTGTTGGTTTGTTGGTTTGTTGGTTTGTTGGTTTGTTGGTTTGTTGGTTTGTTGGTTTGTTGGTTTGTTGGTTTCTTGGTTTCTTGGTTTCTTGGTTTCTTGGTTTGTTGGTTTGTTGGTTTGTTGGTTTTTGGTTTGTTCGTTTGTTGGTTTGTTGGTTTGTTGGTTTGTTGGTTTATTGGTTTGTTGGTTTGTTGGTTTGTTGGTTTGTTGGAATGTTGGTTTGTTGTTTTGTTGGTTTGTTGGTTTGTTCGTTTGTTGGTTTGTTGGTTTGTTGGTTTGTTAGTTTGTTGGTTTGTTGGTTTGTTTGTTTGTTGGTTTGTTGGTTTGTTGGTTTCTTGGTTTGTTGGTTTGTTGGTTTGTTGGTTTGTTGGTTTGTTGGTTTGTTGGTTTGTTGGTTTGTTGGTTTGTTGGTTTGTTGGTTTGTTGGTTTGTTGGTTTGTTGGTTGTTGGTTTGTTGGTTTGTTGGTTTGTTGGTTTGTTGGTTTGTTGGTTTGTTGGTTTGTTGGTTTGTTGGTTTGTTGATTTGCTCGTTTGCTGGTTTGTTGGTTTGTTGGTTTGTTGGTTTGTTGGTTTGTTGGTTTGTCGGTTTGTTGGTTTGTTGGTTTGTTGGTTTGTTTGTTTGCTGGTTTGTTAATTTGTTTGTTTGTTTGTTGGTTTCTTGGTTTGTTGGTTTGTTGGTTTGTTGGTTTGTTGGTTTGTTGGTTTCTTGGTTTCTAGGTTTCTTGGTTTGTTGGTTTGTTGGTTTGTTGGTTTTTGGTTTGTTGGTTTGTTGGCTTGTTGGTTTGTTGGTTTGTTGGTTTGTTGGTTTGTTGGTTTGTTGGTTTGTTGGTTTGTTGGTTTGTTGGTTTGTTGGTTTGTTGGTTTGTTGGTTTGTTGATTTGCTCGTTTACTGGTTTGTTGGTTTGTTGGTTTGTTGGTTTGTTAGTTTGTTGGTTTGTTGGTTTGTCGGTTTGTTGGTTTGTTGGTTTGTTTGTGTGTTGGTTTGTTAATTTGTTTGTTGGTTTCTTGGTTTGTTGGTTTGTTGGTTTGTTGGTTTGTTGGTTTCTTGGTTTCTTGGTTTGTTGGTTTGTTGGATTGTTGGTTTGTTGTTTTGTTGGTTTGTTGGTTTGTTCGTTTGTTGGTTTGTTGGTTTGTTGGTTTGTCGGTTTGTTGGTTTGTTGGTTTGTTGGTTTGTTGATTTTTTGGTTTGTTGGCTTGTTGGTTTGTTGGTTTGTTGGTTTGTTGGTTTGTTGGTTTGTTGGTTTGTTGGTTTATTGGTTTGTTGGTTTGTTGGTTGTTGGTTTGTTGGTTTGTTGGTTTGTTGATTTTTTGGTTTGTTGGCTTGTTGGTTTGTTGGTTTGTTGGTTTGCTGGTTTGTGGTTTGTTGGTTTGTTGGTTTGTTGGTTTGTTGGTTTGTTGGTTTGTTTGTTTGTTTGTTTGTTGGTTTTTTGGTTTGTTGGTTTGTTGGCTTGTTGGTTTGTTGGTTTGTTCATTTGTTTGTTTGTTGGTTTGTTGGTTTGTTCGTTTGTTGGTTTGTTGGTTTGTTGGTTTGTGGGTTTGTTGGTTTGTTGGTTTGTTGGTTTGTTGTTTTGTTGGTTTGTTGGTTTGTTGGTTTGTTCGTTTGTTGGTTTGTTGGTTTGTTGGTTTGTTGGTTTGTTGGTTTGTTGGTTTATGGGTTTGTTGGTTTGTTCGTTTGTTGGTTTGTTGATTTATTGGTTTGTTGGCTTGTTGGTTTGTTGGTTTGTTGGTTTGTTGGTTTGTTGGTTAGTTGGTTTGGTGGTTTATTGGTTTGTTGGTTTGTTGGTTTGTTGGCTTGTTGGCTTGTTGGTTTGTTGATTTGTTGGTTTGTTGGTTTGTTGGTTTCTTGGTTTGTTGGCTTGTTGGTTTGTTGGTTTGTTTGTTTGTTGGTTTGTTGGTTTGTTCTTTTGTTGGTTTGTTCGTTTGTTGATTTGTTGGTTTGTTGGTTTGTTGGCTTGTTGGTCTGTGGGTTTGTTGGTTTGTTGGTTTGTTGGTTTGTTGGTTTGTTGGTTTGTTGGTTTGTTGGTTTGTTGGTGTGTTGGTTTGTTGGCTTGTTGGTTTGTTGGTTTGTTGGTTTGTTGATTTGTTCGTTTGTTGGCTTGTTTGTTTGTTGGTTTGTTAGCTTGTTGGTTTGTTGGTTTGTTGGTTTGTTGGTTTGTTGGTTTGTTGGTTTGTTGGTTTGTTGGTTTGTTGGTTTGTTGGTTTGTTGGTTTGTTGGTTTGTTGGTTTGTTGGTTTGTTGGTTTGTTGGTTTGTTGATTTGTTGGTTTGTTGGTTTGTTAGTTTGTTGGTTTGTTGGTTTGTTAGTTTGTTGGTTTGTTGGTTTGCTGGTTTATTGGTTTGTTTGTTTGTTGGTTTGTTGGTTTTTTGGTTTGTTGGTTTTTTGGTTTGTTGGTTTGTTAGGTTGTTGGTTTCTTGGTTTGTTGGTTTGCTGGTTTGTTCGTTTGTTGGATTGTTGGTTTGTTGGTTTGTTGGTATATTGGTTGTTGGTTTGTTGGTTTGTTGGCTTGTTGGCTTGTTGGTTTGTTGATTTGTTGGTTTGTTGGTTTGTTGGTTTATTTGTTTGTTGGTTTGTTGGTTTGTTGGTTTGTTGGTTTGTTAGTTTGTTAGTTTGTTGGTTTGTTTTTTTGTTTGTTTGTTGGTTTGTTGGTTTGTTGGTTTGTTAGTTTGTTGGTTTGTTTATTTGTTTGTTTGTTGGCTTATTGGTTTGTTGGTTTGTTTGTTTGTTGGTTTGTTGGTTTGTCGGTTTGTTGGTTTCTTGGTTTCTTGGTTTGTTGGTTTGCTGATTTGTTGGTTTGTTGGTTTGTAAGTTTGTTGGTTTGTTTGTATGCTGGTTTGTTGGTTTGTTGGTTTGGTAGTTTCTTGGTTTGTTGGTTTGTTGGTTTGTTGGTTTGTTCTTTTGTTGGTTTGTTCGTTTGTTGGTTTGTTGGCTTGTTGGTTTGTTGGTTTGTTGGTTTGTTGGTTTGTTGGTTTGTTGGTTTGTTGGTTTGTTGGTTTGTTGGTTTGTTGGTTTGTTGGTTTGTTGGTGTGTTGGTTTGTTGGTTTGTTGGTTTGTTGGTTTTTGATTTTTCGTTTGTTGGCTTGTTTGTTTGTTGGTGTCTTGGTTTGTTGGTTTGTTGACTTGTTGGTTTGTTGGTTTGTTGGTTTGCTGGTTTGTTGGTTTGTTGGTTTGTTGATTTGTTGGTTTGTTGGCTTGTTTGTTTGTTGGTTTGTTGGTTTGTTGGTTTGTTGGTTTGTTCGTTTGTTGGTTTGTTGGTTTGCTGGTTTGTTGGTTTGTTGGTTTGTTGGTTTGTTGATTTGTTGGTTTGTTGGCTTGTTTGTTTGTTGGTTTGTTGGTTTGTTTGTTTGTTGGTTTGTTCGTTTGTTGGTTTGTTGGTTTGTTCGTTTGTTGGTTTGTTGGTTTGTTGGTTTGTTGGTTTATTGGTTTGTTGGTTTTTTGGTTTCTTGGTTTCTTGGTTTGTTGGTTTGTTGGTTTGTTCGTTTGTTGGTTTGTTGGTTTGTTGGTTTGTTGGTTTGTTGGTTTGTTGGTTTGTTGGTTTGTTGGTTTTCGGTTTGTTGGTTTGTTGGTTTGTTGGTTTGTTGGTTTGTTGGTTTGTTGGTTTGTTGGTTTGTTGGTTTGTTGGTTTATTGGTTTGTTGGTTTGTTGGTTTGTTGGATTTTTGGTTTGTTGGTTTGTTGGTTTGTTGGTTTGTTGGTTTTTTGGTTTGTTGGCTTGTTGGTTTGTTGGTTTGTTGGTTTGTTGGTTTGTTGGTTTATTGGTTTGTTGGTTCGTTGGTTTGTTGGCTTGTTGGCTTGTTGGTTTGTTGATTTCTTCGTTTGTTGATTTGTTGGTTTATTTGTTTGTTTGTTTGTTGGTTTGTTGGTATGTTGGCTTGTTGGTTTGTTGGTTTGTTCATTTGTTTGTTTGTTGGCTTATTGGTTTGTTGGTTTGTTTGTTTGTTGGTTTGTTGGTTTATTGGGTTGTTCGTTTGTTGGTTTGTGGGTTTGTTGGTTTGTTGGTTTGTTGGTTTGTTGTTTTGTTGGTTTGTTGGTTTGTTGGTTTGTTCGTTTGTTGGTTTGTTGATTTGTTGGTTTGTTGGCTTGTTCGTATGTTCGTTTGTTGGTTTGTTGGTTTGTTGGTTTGTTGGTTTGTTGGTTTGTTGATTTGTTGGTTTGTTGGTTTGTTGGTTTTTGGTTTGTTGTTTTGTTGGTTTGTTGGTTTGTTGGTTTGTTGGTTTGTTGGTTTGCTGGTTTGTTGGTTTATTGGTTTGTTGGTTTGATGGTTTGTTGATTTGTTTGTTTGTTGGTTTGTTGGCTTGTTGGTTTGTTGGTTTGTTCATTTGTTTGTTTGTTGGCTTATTTGTTTGTTGGTTTGTTTGTTTGTTGGTTTGTTGGTTTGTTGGTTTGTTGGTTTGTTGTGTTGTTCGTTTGTTGGTTTGTGGGTTTGTTGGTTTGTTGGTTTGTTGGTTTGTTGTTTTGTTGGTTTGTTGGTTTGTTGGTTTGTTGGTTTGTTCGTTTGTTGGTTTGTTGGCTTGTTGGTTTGTTGGTTTGTTCGTTTGTTGGTTTGTTGATTTGTTGGTTTGTTGGCTTGTTCGTATGTTCGTTTGTTGGTTTGTTGGTTTGTTGGTTTGTTGGTTTGTTGGTTTGTTGGTTTGTTGGTTTGTTGGTTTGTTGGTTTTTTGGTTTGTTGTTTTGTTGGTTTGTTGGTTTGTTGGTTTGTTGGTTTGTTGGTTTGTTGGTTTGTTGGTTTGTTGGTTTGTTGGTTTGTTAGTTTGTTGGTTTGTTGGTTTGTTAGTTTGTTGGTTTGTTGGTTTGCTGGTTTATTGGTTTGTTGGTTTGTTGGTTTGATGGTTTTTTGGTTTGTTGGTTTTTTGGTTTGTTGGTTTGTTAGATTGTTGGTTTGTTGGTTTGTTGGTTTGTTGGTTTGTTGGTTTGTTCGTTTGTTGGATTGTTGGTTTGTTGGTTTGTTGGTTTATTGGTTGTTGGTTTGTTGGTTTGTTGGTTTGTTGGCTTGTTGGCTTGTTGGTTTGTTGATTTGTTGGTTTGTTGGTTTGTTGGTTTATTTGTTCGTTTGTTTGTTGGTTTGTTGGTTTGTTGGTTTCTTGGTTTGTTGGCTTGTTGGTTTGTTGGTTTGTTTATTTGTTTCTTTGTTGGCTTATTGGTTTGTTGGTTTGTTTGTTTGTTGGTTTGTTGGTTTGTTGGTTTGTTGGTTTCTTGGTTTCTTGGTTTGTTGGTTTGCTGATTTGTTGGTTTGTTGGTTTGTAAGTTTGTTGGTTTGTTGATTTGCTCGTTTGCTGGTTTGTTGGTATATTGGTTTGTTGGTTTGTTGGTTTGTTGGTTTGTTGGTTTGTGGTTTGTCGGTTTGTTGGTTTGTTGGTTTGTTGGTTTGTTGGGTTGTTGGGTTGTTGGTTTGTTGGTTTGTTGGTTTGTTGGTTTGTTGGTTTGTTGGTTTGTTGGTTTGTTGGTTTGTTGGTTTGTTGTTTGCTGGTTTGTTGGTTTGTTGGTTTGGTAGTTTCTTGGTTTGTTGGTTTGTTGGTTTGTTCTTTTGTTGGTTTGTTCGTTTGTTGGTTTGTTGGTTTGTTGGTTTGTTGGCTTGTTGGTTTGTTGGTTTGTTGGTTTGTTGGTTTGTTGGTTTGTTGGTTTGTTGGTTTGTTGGTTTGTTGGTTTGTTGGTGTGTTGGTTTGTTGGTTTGTTGGTTTGTTGGTTTGTTGATTTTTCGTTTGTTGGCTTGTTTGTTTGTTGGTGTCTTGGTTTGTTGGTTTGTTGATTTGTTGGTTTGTTGGTTTGTTGGTTTGCTGGTTTGCTGGTTTGTTGGTTTGTTGGTTTGTTGATTTGTTGGTTTGTTGGCTTGTTTGTTTGTTGGTTTGTTGGTTTGTTGGTTTGTTGGTTTGTTGGTTTGTTCGTTTGTTGGTTTGTTGGTTTGTTCGTTTGTTGGTTTGTTGGTTTGTTGGTTTGTTGGTTTATTGGTTTATTGGTTTTTTGGTTTCTTGGTTTCTTGGTTTGTTGGTTTGATAGTTTGTTGGTTTGTTGGTTTGTTGGTTTGTTGGTTTGTTGGTTTGTTGGTTTGTTGGTTTGTTGGTTTTCGGTTTGTTGGTTTGTTGGTTTGTTGGTTTGTTGGTTTGTTGGTTTGTTGGTTTATTGGTTTGTTGGTTTGTTGGTTTGTTGGTTTGTTGGATTGTTGGTTTGTTGGTTTGTTGGTTTGTTGGTTTGTTGGTTTTTTGGTTTGTTGGCTTGTTGGTTTGTTGGTTTGTTGGCTTGTTGGCTTGTTGGTTTGTTGATTTCTTCGTTTGTTGGTTTGTTGGTTTATTTGTTTGTTTGTTTGTTGTTTTGTTGGTATGTTGGTCTGTTGGTTGTTGGTTTGTTGGTTTGATGGTTTGTTGATTTGTTTGTTTGTTGGTTTGTTGGTCTGTTGGCTTGTTGGTTTGTTGGTTTGTTCATTTGTTTGTTTGTTGGCTTATTGGTTTGTTGGTTTGTTTGTTTATTGGTTTGTTGGTTTGTTGGGTTGTTCGTTTGTTGGTTTGTTGGTTTGTGGGTTTGTTGGTTTGTTGGTTTGTTGGTTTGTTGTTTTGTTGGTTTGTTGGTTTGTTGGTTTGTTCGTTTGTTGGTTTGTTGGCTTGTTGGTTTGTTGGTTTGTTCGTTTGTTGGTTTGTTGATTTGTTGGTTTGTTCGCTTGTTGGTATGTTCGTTTGTTGGTTTGTTGGTTTGTTGGTTTGTTAGTTTGTTGGTTTGTTGGTTTGTTGGTTTGTTGGTTTGTTGGTTTGTTGGTTTGTTGGTTTGTTGGTTTTTTGGTTTGTTGTTTTGTTGGTTTGTTGGTTTGTTGGTTTGTTGGTTTGCTCGTTTGTTGGTTTGTTGACTTGTTGGTTTATTGGCCTGTTGGTTTGTTGTGTTGTTGGTCTGTTGGTTTGTTGGTTTGTTGGTTTGTTGGTTTGTTGGTTTGTTGGTTTGTTGGTTTGTTGGTTTTTGGGTTTGTTGGTTTGTTGGCTTGTTGGTTTGTTGGTTTGTTGGTTTGTTGGTTTGTTGGTTTGTTGGTTTGTTTGTTTGTTGGTTTGTTGGTTTATTGGTTTGTTGGTTTGTTGGTTTGTTGGTTTGTTGGTTTGTTGGTTTGTTGGTTTGTTGGTTTGTTCGTTTGTTGGTTTGTTGGTTTCTTATTTTGTTGGTTTGTTGCTTTGTTGGTTTGTTGGTTTGTTGGTTTATTGGTTTGTTGGTTTGTTGGTTTGTTGGTTTGCTAGTTTGCAGGTTTTATGGTTTGTTGGTTTGTTGGTTTGTTGGTTTGTTGGTTTGTTCGTTTGTTGGTTTGTTGGTTTGTTGGTTTGTTGGTTTGTTGGTTTGTTGGTTTGTTCATTTGTTGGTTTGTTGGTTTGCTCGTTTCTTGGTTTGCTGGTTTGTTGTTTTGTTGTTTTGTTGGTTTGTAGGTTTGTTGGTTTGTTGGTTTGTTGGCTTATTGGTTTGTTGGTTTGTTGGTTTGTTGGTTTGTTGATTTGTTGACCTGTTGGTTTGTTTGTTTGTTGGTTTGTTAGTTTGTTTGTTTGTGGGTTTTTTGGTGTGTTGTTTTGTTGGTTTGTTGGTGTGTTGGTTTGTTCGTTTGTTGGTTTGTTGGTTTGTTGGGTTTGTTGGTTTGTTGGTTTGTTGGTTTGTTGGTTTGTTGGTTTGTTGGTTTGTTGGTTTGTTGGTTTGTTGGTTTGTTGGTTTGTTGGTTTGTTGGTTTCTTGGTTTCTTGGTTTCTTGGTTTCTTGGTTTTTTGGCTTCTTGGTTTGTTGGTTTGTTGGTTTGTTGGTTTGTTGGTTTTTTGGTTTGTTGGTTTGTTGGCTTGTTGGTTTGTTGGTTTGTTGGTTTGTTGGTTTGTTGGTTTCTTGGTTTGTTGCTTTGTTGGTTTGTTGGTTTGTTGATTTATTGGTTTGTTCGTTTGTTGTTTTTTTGGTTTGTTGGTTTGTTGGTTTGTTGCTTTGTTGGTTTGATGGTTTATTGGCTTGTGGGTTTGTTGGTTTTTTGGTTTGCTCATTTGCTGGTTTTATGGTTTGTTGGTTGTTGGTTTGTTGGTTTGTTGGTTTGTTGGTTTGTTTGTTTGTTGGTTTGTTGGTTTGTTGGTTTGTTGGCTTATTGGTTTGTTGGTTTGTTGATTTGTTGGTTTGTTGGTTAATTTTGTTCGTTTCTTGGTTTGCTGGTTTGTTGGTTTGTTGGTTTGTTGGTTTGTTGGTTTGTTGGTTTGTTGGTTTGTTGGTTTGTTGGCTTATTGGTTTGTTGGTTTGTTGATTTGTTGGTTTGTTTATTTGTTGATTTGTTGGTTTGTTCTATTGTTGGTTTGTTGGTTTGTTGGTTTGTTGGCTTATTGGTTTGTTGGTTTGTTGGTTTGTTGGTTTGTTGATTTGTTGACCTGTTGGTTTGTTTGTTTGTTGGTTTGTTAGTTTGTTTGTTTGTGGGCTTTTTGGTGTGTTGTTTTGTTGGTTTGTTGGTGTGTTGGTTTGTTCGTTTGTTGGTTTGTTGGTTTGTTGGGTTTGTTGGTTTGTTGGTTTGGTGGTTTGTTGGTTTGTTGGTTTGTTGGTTTGTTGGTTTGTTGGTTTGTTGGTTTGTTGGTTTGTTGGTTTGTTTTTTTGTTTGTTTGTTGGTTTGTTGGTTTGTTGGTTTGTTGGTTTGTTGGTTTGTTGGTTTGTTGGTTTGTTGGGTTGTTGGTTTGTTGGTTTGTTGGTTTGTTGGGTTGTTGGTTTGTTGGTTTGTTGGTTTGTTGGTTTGTTGGTTTGTTGGTTTGTTGGTTTGTTGGTTTGTTGGTTTATTGTTTTGTTGGTTTGTTGGTTTGTTGGTTTTTTCGTTTGCTGGTTTGTTGGTTTATTGGTTTGTTCGTTTGTTGGTTTGTTGGGTTGTTGGTTTGTTAGTTTGTGGGTTTGTTGGTTTGTTGGTTTGTTGGTTTGTTGGTTTGTTGGTTTGTTGGTTTGTTGGTATGTTGGTTTGTTGGTTTGTTGGTTTGTTGGTTTGTTGGTTTGTTGGTTTGTTGGTTTGTTGGTTTGTTGGTTTGTTGGTTTGTTGGTTTGTTGGTTTGTTGGTTTTGTTGGTTTGTTGGTTTGTTGGTTTGTTGGTTTGTTTGTTTGTTGGTTTGTTGTTTTGTTGGTTTGTTGGTTTGTTGGTTTGTTGGTTTGTTGGTTTGTTGGTTTGTTGGTTTGTTGGTTTGTTGGTTTGTTGGTTTGTTGGTTAGTTGGTTTGTTGGTTTGTTGGTTTGTTGGTTTGTTGGTTTGTTGGTTTGTTGGTTTGTTCGTTTGTTGGTTTGTTGGTTTGTTGGTTTGTTGGTTTGTTAGTTTGTTGGTTTGTTCGTTTGTTTGTTTGTTGGTTTGTTGGTTTGTTGGTTTGTTGGTTTGTTATTTTGTTGGTTTGTTGGTTTGTTGGTTTGTTGGTTTGTTGGTTTGTTGGTTTGTTTGTTTGTTTGTTTGTTGGTTTTTTGGTTTGTTGGTTTGTTGGTTTGGTGGTTTGTTGTTTTGTTGGTTTGTTGGTTTGTTGGTTTGTTGGTTTGTTGGTTTGTTGGTTTGTTGATTTGTTGGTTTGTTGGTTTGTTGGTTTGTTGGTTTGGTGGTTTGTTGGTTTGTTGGTTTGTCGGTTTGTTGTTTTGTTGGTTTGTTGGTTTGTTGGTTTGTTGGTTTGTTCGTTTGTCGGTTTGTTGGTTTGTTGGTTTGTTGGTTTGTTGGTTTGTTGGTTTGTTGGTTTGTTCGTTTGTTGGTTTGTTGGTTTGTTGGTTTGTTCGTTTGTTGGTTTGTTTTGTTCGTTTCTTGGTTTGCTGGTTTGTTGGTTTGTTGGTTTGTTGGTTTGTTGGTTTGTTGGTTTGTTGGTTTGTTGGTTTGTTGGTTTGTTGGCTTATTGGTTTGTTGGTTTGTTGATTTGTTGGTTTGTTTATTTATTGATTTGTTGGTTTGTTCTATTGTTGGTTTGTTGGTTTGTTGTTTTGTTGGTTTGTTGGTTTGTTGGTTTGTTGGTTTGTTGGTTTGTTGGTTTGTTGGTTTGTTGGTTTGTTGGTTTGTTGGTTTGTTGGTTTGTTGGTTTGTTGGTTTGTTGATTTGTTGGTTTGTTGGTTTGTTGGTTTGTTGGTTTGTTGGTTTGTTGGTTTGTTGGTTTGTTGGTTTGCTGGTTTGTTGGTTTGTTGTTTTGTTGGTTTGTTGGTTTGTTGGTTTGTTGATTTGTTCGTTTGTTGGTTTGTTGGTTTGTTGGTTTGTTCGTTTATTAGTTTGTTGGGTTGTTGGTTTGTTAGTTTGTGGGTTTGTTGGTTTGTTGGTTTGTTTGTTTGTTGGTTTGTTGGTTTGTTGGTTTGTTGGTTTGTTGGTTTGTTAGTTTGGTGGTTTGTTCGTTTGTTGGTTTGTTGGTTTGTTGGTTTGTTAGTTTTTTGGTTTGTTGGTTTGTTGGTTTGTTGGTTTGTTGGTTTGTTGGTTTGTTGGTTTGTTGGTTTGTTGGTTTGTTGGTTTGTTGGTTTGTTGGTTTGTTGGTTTGTTGGTTTGTTGGTTTGTTGGTTTGTTGATTTGTTGGTTTGTTGGTTTGTTCGTTTGTTGGTTTGTTGGTTTGTTGGTTTGTTGGTTTGTTGGTTTGTTGGTTTGTTGGTTTGTTGGTTTGTTGGTTTGTTGGTTTGTTGGTTTTCGGTTTGTTGGTTTGTTGGTTTGTTGGTTTGTTGGTTTGTTGGTTTGTTGGCTTGCTGGTTTGTTGGTTTATTGGTTTGTTGGTTTGTTGGTTTGTTGGTTTGTTGGATTGTTGGTTTGCTGGTTTGTTGGTTTGTTGATTTGTTGGTTTTTTGGTTTGTTGGCTTGTTGGTTTGTTGGTTTGTTGGTTTGTTGGTTTGTTGGTTTGTTGGTTTGTTGGTTTATTGGTTTGTTGGTTTGTTGGTTTGTTGGCTTGTTGGCTTGTTGGTTTGTTGATTTGTTGGTTTGTTGGTTTGTTGGTTTATTTGTTTGTTGGTTTGTTGGTTTGTTGGTATGTTGGTTTGTTGGTTTGTTGGTTTGTTAGTTTGATGGTTTGTTGATTTGTTTGTTTGTTGGTTTATTGGTTTGTTGGTTTGTTGGCTTGTTGGTTTGTTGGTTTGTTCATTTGTTTGTTTGGTGGCTTATTGGTTTGTTGGTTTGTTTGTTTGTTGGTTTGTTGGTTTGTTGGTTTGTTCGTTTGTTGGTTTGTTGGTTTGTGGGTTTGTTGGTTTGTTGGTTTGTTGGTTTGTTGTTTTGTTGTTTTGTTGGTTTGTTGGTTTGTTCGTTTGTGTGTTTGTTGGCTTGTTGGTTTGTTGGTTTATTGGTTTGTTGGTTTGTTCGTTTGTTGGTTTGTTGATTTGTTGGTTTGTTGGCTTGTTGGTATGTTCGTTTGTTGGTTTGTTGGTTTGTTGGTTTGTTGGCTTGTTGGTTTGTTGGTTTGTTGGTTTGTTGGGTTGGTTGTTTGTTGGTTTGTTTGTTTGTTGGTTTGTTGGTTTGTTCGTTTGTTGGTTTGTTGGTTTGTTTGTTTGTTAGTTGGTTGGTTTGTTGGTTTGTTGGTTTGTTGGTGTGTTGGTTTGTTGGTTTGTTCGTTTGTTGGTTTGTTGGTTTGTTGGTTTGATGGTTTGTTGGTTTGTTGGTTTGTTGGTTTGTTCGTTTGTTTGTTTGTTGGTTTGTTGGTTTGTTGGTTTGTTCGTTTGTTTGTTTGTTGGTTTGTTGGTTTGTTGGTTTGTTGGCTTGTTGGTTTGTTGGTTTGTTGGTTTGTTGGTTTGTTGGTTTGTTGGTTTGTTGGTTTTTTGGTTTGTTGGTTTGTTGGTTTGTTGGTTTGTTTGTTTGTTTGTTTGTTGGTTTGTTAGTTTGTTGGTTTGTTTATTTGTTTGTTTGTTGGCTTATTGGTTTGTTGGTTTGTTTGTTTGTTGGTTTGTTGGTTTGTCGGTTTGTTGGTTTCTTGGTTTCTTGGTTTGTTGATTTGCTGATTTGTTGGTTTGTTGGTTTGTTGGTTTGTTGGTTTGTTGGTTTGTTGGTTTGTTTGTTTGTTGGTTTGTTGGTTTGTTAGTTTGTTGGTTTGTTTATTTGTTTGTTTGTTGGCTTATTGGTTTGTTGGTTTGTTTGTTTGTTGGTTTGTTGGTTTGTCGGTTTGTTGGTTTCTTGGTTTGTTGGTTTGCTGATTTGTTGGTTTGTTGGTTTGTAAGTTTGTTGGTTTGTTGATTTGCTCGTTTGCTGGTTTGTTGGTTTATTGGTTTGTTGGTTTGTTGGTTTATTGGTTTGTTGGTTTGTGGTTTGTCGGTTTGTTGGTTTGTTGGTTTGTTGGTTTGTTGGGTTGTTGGTTTGTTGGTTTGTTGGTTTGTTGGTTTGTTGGTTTGTTGGTTTGTTGGTTTGTTGGTTTGTTGGTTTGTTTGTATGCTGGTTTGTTGGTTTGTTGGTTTGGTAGTTTCTTGGTTTGTTGGTTTGTTGGTTTGTTCTTTTGTTGGTTTGTTCGTTTGTTGGTTTGTTGGTTTGTTGGTTTGTTGGTTTGTTGGTTTGTTGGTTTGTTGGTTTGTTGGTTTGTTGGTTTGTTGGTTTGTTGGTTTGTTGGTTTGTTGGTTTGTTGGTTTGTTGGTGAGTTGGTTTGTTGGTTTGTTGGTTTGTTGGTTTTTGATTTTTCGTTTGTTGGCTTGTTTGTTTGTTGGTGTCTTGGTTTGTTAGTTTGTTGACTTGCTGGTTTGTTGGTTTGTTGGTTTGCTGGTTTGTTGGTTTGTTGGTTTGTTGGTTTGTTGATTTGTTGGTTTGTTGGCTTGTTTGTTTGTTGGTTTGTTGGTTTGTTGGTTTGTTCGTTTGTTGGTTTGTTGGTTTGCTGGTTTGTTGGTTTGTTGGTTTGTTGGTTTGTTGATTTGTTGGTTTGTTGGCTTGTTTGTTTGTTGGTTTGTTGGTTTGTTGGTTTGTTGGTTTGTTCGTTTGTTGGTTTGTTGGTTTGTTCGTTTGTTGGTTTGTTGGTTTGTTGGTTTGTTGGTTTATTGGTTTGTTGGTTTTTTGGTTTCTTGGTTTCTTGGTTTGTTGGTTTGTTGGTTTGTTCGTTTGTTGGTTTGTTGGTTTGTTGGTTTGTTGGTTTGTTGGTTTGTTGGTTTGTTGGTTTGTTGGTTTGTTGGTTTGTTGGTTTTCGGTTTGTTGGTTTGTTGGTTTGTTGGTTTGTTGGTTTGTTGGTTTGTTGGTTTGTTGGTTTGTTGGTTTGTTGGTTTATTGGTTTGTTGGTTTGTTGGTTTGTTGGTTTGTTGGATTGTTGGTTTGTTGGTTTGTTGGTTTGTTGGTTTGTTGGTTTTTTGGTTTGTTGGCTTGTTGGTTTGTTGGTTTGTTGGTTTGTTGGTTTGTTGGTTTATTGGTTTGTTGGTTCGTTGGTTTGTTGGCTTGTTGGCTTGTTGGTTTGTTGATTTTTTCGTTTGTTGATTTGTTGGTTTATTTGTTTGTTTGTTTGTTGGTTTGTTGGTATGTTGGCTTGTTGGTTTGTTGGTTTGTTCATTTGTTTGTTTGTTGGCTTATTGGTTTGTTGGTTTGTTTGTTTGTTGGTTTGTTGGTTTGTTGGTTTATTGGGTTGTTCGTTTGTTGGTTTGTGGGTTTGTTGGTTTGTTGGTTTGTTGGTTTGTTGTTTTGTTGGTTTGTTGGTTTGTTGGTTTGTTCGTTTGTTGGTTTGTTGATTTGTTGGTTTGTTGGCTTGTTCGTATGTTTGTTTGTTGGTTTGTTGGTTTGTTGGTTTGTTGGTTTGTTGGTTTGTTGGTTTGTTGATTTGTTGGTTTGTTGGTTTGTTGGTTTTTTGGTTTGTTGTTTTGTTGGTTTGTTGGTTTGTTGGTTTGTTGGTTTGTTGGTTTATTGGTTTGTTGGTTTGATGGTTTGTTGATTTGTTTGTTTGTTGGTTTGTTGGCTTGTTGGTTTGTTGGTTTGTTCATTTGTTTGTTTGTTGGCTTATTGGTTTGTTGGTTTGTTTGTTTGTTGGTTTGTTGGTTTGTTGGTTTGTTGGTTTGTTGGTTTGTTGGGTTGTTCGTTTGTTGGTTTGTGGGTTTGTTGGTTTGTTGGTTTGTTGGTTTGTTGTTTTGTTGGTTTGTTGGTTTGTTGGTTTGTTGGTTTGTTCGTTTGTTGGTTTGTTGGCTTGTTGGTTTGTTGGTTTGTTCGTTTGTTGGTTTGTTGATTTGTTGGTTTGTTGGCTTGTTGGTATGTTCGTCTGTTGGTTTGTTGGTTTGTTGGTTTGTTAATTTGTTGTTTTGTTGGTTTGTTGGTTTGTTGGTTTTTTGGTTTGTTGTTTTGTTGGTTTGTTGGTTTGTTGGTTTGTTGGTTTGTTGGTTTGTTGGTTTGTTGGTTTGTTGGTTTGTTGGTTTGTTGGTTTGTTAGTTTGTTGGTTTGTTGGTTTGTTAGTTTGTTGGTTTGTTGGTTTGCTGGTTTATTGGTTTGTTGGTTTGTTGGTTTGTTGGTTTTTTGGTTTGTTGGTTTTTTGGTTTGTTGGTTTGTTAGATTGTTGGTTTGTTGGTTTGTTGGTTTGTTGGTTTGTTCGTTTGTTGGATTGTTGGTTTGTTGGTTTGTTGGTTTATTGGTTGTTGGTTTGTTGGTTTGTTGGTTTGTTGGCTTGTTGGCTTGTTGGTTTGTTGATTTGTTGGTTTGTTGGTTTGTTGGTTTATTTGTTCGTTTGTTTGTTGGTTTGTTGGTTTGTTGGTTTCTTGGTTTGTTGGCTTGTTGGTTTGTTGGTTTGTTTATTTGTTTCTTTGTTGGCTTATTGGTTTGTTGGTTTGTTTGTTTGTTGGTTTGTTGGTTTGTTGGTTTGTTGGTTTCTTGGTTTCTTGGTTTGTTGGTTTGCTGATTTGTTGGTTTGTTGGTTTGTAAGTTTGTTGGTTTGTTGATTTGCTCGTTTGCTGGTTTGTTGGTATATTGGTTTGTTGGTTTGTTGGTTTGTTGGTTTGTTGGTTTGTGGTTTGTCGGTTTGTTGGTTTGTTGGTTTGTTGGTTTGTTGGGTTGTTGGGTTGTTGGTTTGTTGGTTTGTTGGTTTGTTGGTTTGTTGGTTTGTTGGTTTGTTGGTTTGTTGGTTTGTTGGTTTGTTGGTTTGTTGTTTGCTGGTTTGTTGGTTTGTTGGTTTGGTAGTTTCTTGGTTTGTTGGTTTGTTGGTTTGTTCTTTTGTTGGTTTGTTCGTTTGTTGGTTTGTTGGTTTGTTGGTTTGTTGGCTTGTTGGTTTGTTGGTTTGTTGGTTTGTTGGTTTGTTGGTTTGTTGGTTTGTTGGTTTGTTGGTTTGTTGGTTTGTTGGTTTGTTGGTGTGTTGGTTTGTTGGTTTGTTGGTTTGTTGGTTTGTTGATTTTTCGTTTGTTGGCTTGTTTGTTTGTTGGTGTCTTGGTTTGTTGGTTTGTTGATTTGTTGGTTTGTTGGTTTGTTGGTTTGCTGGTTTGCTGGTTTGTTGGTTTGTTGGTTTGTTGATTTGTTGGTTTGTTGGCTTGTTTGTTTGTTGGTTTGTTGGTTTGTTGGTTTGTTGGTTTGTTGGTTTGTTCGTTTGTTGGTTTGTTGGTTTGTTCGTTTGTTGGTTTGTTGGTTTGTTGGTTTGTTGGTTTATTGGTTTGTTGGTTTTTTGGTTTCTTGGTTTCTTGGTTTGTTGGTTTGATAGTTGGTTCGTTTGTTGGTTTGTTGGTTTGTTGGTTTGTTGGTTTGTTGGTTTGTTGGTTTGTTGGTTTTCGGTTTGTTGGTTTGTTGGTTTGTTGGTTTGTTGGTTTGTTGGTTTGTTGGTTTATTGGTTTGTTGGTTTGTTGGTTTGTTGGTTTGTTGGCTTGTTGGCTTGTTGGTTTGTTGATTTCTTCGTTTGTTGGTTTGTTGGTTTATTTGTTTGTTTGTTTGTTGTTTTGTTGGTATGTTGGTCTGTTGGTTGTTGGTTTGTTGGTTTGATGGTTTGTTGATTTGTTTGTTTGTTGGTTTGTTGGTTTGTTGGCTTGTTGGTTTGTTGGTTTGTTCATTTGTTTGTTTGTTGGCTTGTTGGTTTGTTGGTTTGTTTGTTTGTTGGTTTGTTGGTTTGTTGGGTTGTTCGTTTGTTGGTTTGTTGGTTTGTGGGTTTGTTGGTTTGTTCGTTTGTTGGTTTGTTGTTTTGTTGGTTTGTTGGTTTGTTGGTTTGTTCGTTTGTTGGTTTGTTGGCTTGTTGGTTTGTTGGTTTGTTCGTTTGTTGGTTTGTTGATTTGTTGGTTTGTTCGCTTGTTGGTATGTTCGTTTGTTGGTTTGTTGGTTTGTTGGTTTGTTAGTTTGTTGGTTTGTTGGTTTGTTGGTTTGTTGGTTTGTTGGTTTGTTGGTTTGTTGGTTTTTTGGTTTGTTGTTTTGTTGGTTTGTTGGTTTGTTGGTTTGTTGGTTTGCTCGTTTGTTGGTTTGTTGACTTGTTGGTTTATTGGCCTGTTGGTTTGTTGTGTTGTTGGTCTGTTGGTTTGTTGGTTTGTTGGTTTGTTGGTTTGTTGGTTTGTTGGTTTGTTGGTTTGTTGGTTTTTGGGTTTGTTGGTTTGTTGGCTTGTTGGTTTGTTGGTTTGTTGGTTTGTTGGTTTGTTGGTTTGTTTGTTTGTTGGTTTGTTGGTTTGTTGGTTTATTGGTTTGTTGGTTTGTTGGTTTGTTGGTTTGTTGGTTTGTTGGTTTGTTGGTTTGTTGGTTTGTTGGTTTGTTCGTTTGTTGGTTTGTTGGTTTCTTATTTTGTTGGTTTGTTGCTTTGTTGGTTTGTTGGTTTGTTGGTTTATTGGTTTGTTGGTTTGTTGGTTTGTTGGTTTGCTCGTTTGCAGGTTTTATGGTTTGTTGGTTTGTTGGTTTGTTGGTTTGTTGGTTTGTTCGTTTGTTGGTTTGTTGGTTTGTTGGTTTGTTGGTTTGTTGGTTTGTTGGTTTGTTGGTTTGTTCATTTGTTGGTTTGTTGGTTTGCTCGTTTCTTGGTTTGCTGGTTTGTTGTTTTGTTGTTTTGTTGGTTTGTAGGTTTGTTGGTTTGTTGGTTTGTTGGCTTATTGGTTTGTTGGTTTGTTGGTTTGTTGGTTTGTTGATTTGTTGACCTGTTGGTTTGTTTGTTTGTTGGTTTGTTGGTTTGTTTGTTTGTGGGTTTTTTGGTGTGTTGTTTTGTTGGTTTGTTGGTGTGTTGGTTTGTTCGTTTGTTGGTTTGTTGGTTTGTTGGGTTTGTTGGTTTGTTGGTTTGTTGGTTTGTTGGTTTGTTGGTTTGTTGGTTTGTTGGTTTGTTGGTTTGTTGGTTTGTTGGTTTGTTGGTTTGTTGGTTTGTTGGTTTGTTGGTTTCTTGGTTTCTTGGTTTCTTGGTTTTTTGGCTTCTTGGTTTGTTGGTTTGTTGGTTTGTTGGTTTGTTGGTTTTTTGGTTTGTTGGTTTGTTGGCTTGTTGGTTTGTTGGTTTGTTGGTTTGTTGGTTTCTTGGTTTCTTGGTTTGTTGCTTTGTTGGTTTGTTGGTTTGTTGATTTATTGGTTTGTTCGTTTGTTGGTTTTTTGGTTTGTTGGTTTGTTGGTTTGTTGCTTTGTTGGTTTGTTGGTTTATTGGTTTGTGGGTTCGTTGGTTTTTTGGTTTGCTCATTTGCTGGTTTTATGGTTTGTTGGTTGTTGGTTTGTTGGTTTGTTGGTTTGTTGGTTTGTTTGTTTGTTGGTTTGTTGGTTTGTTGGTTTGTTGGCTTATTGGTTTGTTGGTTTGTTGATTTGTTGGTTTGTTGGTTAATTTTGTTCGTTTCTTGGTTTGCTGGTTTGTTGGTTTGTTGGTTTGTTGGTTTGTGGGTTTGTTGGTTTGTTGGTTTGTTGGTTTGTTGGCTTATTGGTTTGTTGGTTTGTTGATTTGTTGGTTTGTTTATTTGTTGATTTGTTGGTTTGTTCTATTGTTGGTTTGTTCGTTTGTTGGTTTGTTTTTTTGTTTGTTTGTTGGTTTGTTGGTTTGTTGGTTTGTTGGTTTGTTGGTTTGTTGGTTTGTTGGGTTGTTGGTTTGTTGGTTTGTTGGTTTGTTGGTTTGTTGGTTTGTTGGTTTGTTGGTTTGTTGGTTTGTTGGTTTGTTGGTTTGTTGGTTTGTTGGTTTGTTGGTTTGTTGGTTTATTGTTTTGTTGGTTTGTTGGTTTGTTGGTTTTTTCGTTTGCTGGTTTGTTGGTTTATTGGTTTGTTCGTTTGTTGGTTTGTTGGGTTGTTGGTTTGTTAGTTTGTGGGTTTGTTGGTTTGTTGGTTTGTTGGTTTGTTGGTTTGTTGGTTTGTTGGTTTGTTGGTTTGTTGGTTTGTTGGTTTGTTGCTTTGTTGGTTTGTTAGTTTGTTAGTTTGTTCGTTTGTTGGTTTGTTGGTTTGTTGGTTTGTTGGTATGTTGGTTTGTTGGTTTGTTGGTTTGTTGGTTTGTTGGTTTGTTGGTTTGTTGGTTTGTTGGTTTGTTGGTTTGTTGGTTTGTTGGTTTGTTGGTTTGTTGGTTTTGTTGGTTTGTTGGTTTGTTGGTTTGTTGGTTTGTTGGTTTGTTGGTTTGTTGTTTTGTTGGTTTGTTGGTTTGTTGGTTTGTTGGTTTGTTGGTTTGTTGGTTTGTTGGTTTGTTGGTTTGTTGGTTTGTTGGTTAGTTGGTTTGTTGGTTTGTTGGTTTGTTGGTTTGTTGGTTTGTTGGTTTGTTCGTTTGTTGGTTTGTTGGTTTGTTGCTTTGTTGGTTTGTTAGTTTGTTGGTTTGTTCGTTTGTTTGTTTGTTTGTTGGTTTGTTGGTTTGTTGGTTTGTTGGTTTGTTGGTTTGTTGGTTTGTTGGTTTGTTGGTTTGTTGGTTTGTTGGTTTGTTTGTTTGTTTGTTTGTTGGTTTTTTGGTTTGTTGGTTTGTTGGTTTGGTGGTTTGTTGGTTTGTTGGTTTGTTGGTTTGTTGGTTTGTTGGTTTGTTGGTTTGTTGGTTTGTTGGTTTGTTGGTTTGTTGGTTTGGTGGTTTGTTGGTTTGTTGGTTTGTCGGTTTGTTGTTTTGTTGGTTTGTTGGTTTGTTGGTTTGTTGGTTTGTTCGTTTGTCGGTTTGTTGGTTTGTTGGTTTGTTGGTTTGTTGGTTTGTTGGTTTGTTCGTTTGTTGGTTTGTTGGTTTGTTGGTTTGTTGGTTTGTTCGTTTGTTGGTTTATTTTGTTCGTTTCTTGGTTTGCTGGTTTGTTGGTTTGTTGGTTTGTTGGTTTGTTGGTTTGTTGGTTTGTTGGTTTGTTGGTTTGTTGGTTTGTTGGCTTATTGGTTTGTTGGTTTGTTGATTTGTTGGTTTGTTTATTTATTGATTTGTTGGTTTGTTCTATTGTTGGTTTGTTGTTTTGTTGGTTTGTTGGTTTGTTGGTTTGTTGGTTTGTTGGTTTGTTGGTTTGTTGGTTTGTTGGTTTGTTGGTTTGTTGGTTTGTTGGTTTGTTGATTTGTTGGTTTGTTGGTTTGTTGGTTTGTTGGTTTGTTGGTTTGTTGGTTTGTTGGTTTGTTGGTTTGCTGGTTTGTTGGTTTGTTGTTTTGTTGGTTTGTTGGTTTGTTGGTTTGTTGATTTGTTCGTTTGTTGGTTTGTTGGTTTGTTGGTTTGTTCGTTTGTTAGTTTGTTGGGTTGTTGGTTTGTTAGTTTGTGGGTTTGTTGGTTTGTTGGTTTGTTTGTTTGTTGGTTTGTTGGTTTGTTGGTTTGTTGGTTTGTTGGTTTGTTAGTTTGGTGGGTTGTTCGTTTGTTGGTTTGTTGGTTTGTTGGTTTGTTAGTTTTTTGGTTTGTTGGTTTGTTGGTTTGTTGGTTTGTTGGTTTGTTGGTTTGTTGGTTTGTTGGTTTGTTGGTTTGTTGGTTTGTTGGTTTGTTGGTTTGTTGGTTTGTTGGTTTGTTCGTTTGTTGGTTTATTAAGTTCGTTTCTTGGTTTGCTGGTTTGTTGGTTTGTTGGTTTGTTGGTTTGTTGGTTTGTTGGTTTGTTGGCTTATTGGTTTGTTGGTTTGTTGATTTGTTGGTTTGTTTATTTGCTGATTTGTTGATTTGTTGGTTTGTTCTATTGTTGGTTTGTTGGTTTGTTGTTTTGTTGGTTTGTTGGTTTGTTGGTTTGTTGGTTTGTTGGTTTGTTGGTTTTTTGGTTTGTTGGTTTGTTGGTTTGGTGGTTTGTTGGTTTGTTGGTTTGTTGGTTTGTTGTTTTGTTGGTTTGTTGGTTTGTTGGTTTGTTGGTTTGTTCGTTTGTTGGTTTGTTGGTTTGTTTTTTTGTTGGTTTGGTGGTTTGTTGGTTTGTTGGTTTGTCGGTTTGTTGTTTTGTTGGTTTGTTGGTTTGTTGGTTTGTTCGTTTGTTGGTTTATTGATTTGTTGGTTTGTTGGTTTGTTGGTTTGTTGGTTTGTTGGTTTGTTGGTTTTTTCGTTTGTTGGTTTGTTGGTTTGTTGGTTTGTTCGTTTGTTGGTTTATTTTGTTCGTTTCTTGGTTTGCTGGTTTGTTGGTTTGTTGGTTTGTTGGTTTGTTGGTTTGTTGGTTTGTTGGTTTGTTGGTTTGTTGGTTTGTTGGCTTATTGGTTTGTTGGTTTGTTGATTTGTTGGTTTGTTTATTTGTTGATTTGTTGGTTTGTTCTATTGTTGGTTTGTTGGTTTGTTGTTTTGTTGGTTTGTTGGTTTGTTGGTTTGTTGGTTTGTTGGTTTGTAGGTTTGTTGGTTTGTTGGTTTGTTGGTTTGTTGGTTTGTTGGTTTGTTGGTTTGTTGGTTTGTTGGTTTGTTGGTTTGTAGGCTTGTTGGTATGTTCGTTTGTTGGTTTGTTGGTTTGTTGGTTTGTTGGCTTGTTGGTTTGTTGGTTTGTTGGTTTGTTGGGTTGGTTGTTTGTTGGTTTGTTTGTTGTTGGTTTGTTGGTTTGTTCGTTTGTTGGTTTGTTGGTTTGTTTGTTTGTTAGTTGGTTGGTTTGTTGGTTTGTTGGTTTGTTGGTTTGTTGGTTTGTTGGTTTGTTCGTTTGTTGGTTTGTTGGTTTGTTGGTTTGATGGTTTGTTGGTTTGTTGGTTTGTTGGTTTGTTCGTTTGTTTGTTTGTTGGTTTGTTGGTTTGTTGGTTTGTTGGTTTGTTCGTTTGTTTGTTTGTTGGTTTGTTGGTTTGTTGGTTTGTTGGCTTGTTGGTTTGTTGGTTTGTTGGTTTGTTGGTTTGTTGGTTTGTTGGTTTGTTGGTTTGTTGGTTTGTTTGTTTGTTTGTTTGTTGGTTTGTTAATTCGTTGGTTTGTTGGTTTGATGGTTTGTTGGTTTGTTGGTTTGTTGGTTTGTTGGTTTGTTGGTTTGTTGGTTTGTTGGTTTGTTGGTTTGTTGGTTTGTTGGTTTGTTGGTTTGTTGGTTTGTTGGTTTGTTGGTTTGTTCGTTTGTTGGTTTATTAAGTTCGTTTCTTGGTTTGCTGGTTTGTTGGTTTGTTGGTTTGTTGGTTTGTTGGTTTGTTGGCTTATTGGTTTGTTGGTTTGTTGATTTGTTGGTTTGTTTATTTGTTGATTTGTTGATTTGTTGGTTTGTTCTATTGTTGGTTTGTTGGTTTGTTGTTTTGTTGGTTTGTTGGTTTGTTGGTTTGTTGGTTTGTTGGTTTGTTGGTTTTTTGGTTTGTTGGTTTGTTGGTTTGGTGGTTTGTTGGTTTGTTGGTTTGTTGGTTTATTGGTTTGTTGGTTTGTTGGTTTGTTGGTTTGTTGGTTTGTTGGTTTGTTGGTTTGTTGGTTTGTTGGTTTGTTGGTTTGGTGGTTTGTTGGTTTGTTGGTTTGTCGGTTTGTTGTTTTGTTGGTTTGTTGGTTTGTTGGTTTGTTCGTTTGTTGGTTTGTTGGTTTGTTGGTTTGTTGGTTTGTTGGTTTGTTGGTTTGTTGGTTTGTTGGTTTGTTGGTTTGTTCGTTTGTTGGTTTGTTGGTTTGTTGGTTTGTTCGTTTGTTGGTTTATTTTGTTCGTTTCTTGGTTTGCTGGTTTGTTGGTTTGTTGGTTTGTTGGTTTGTTGGTTTGTTGGTTTGTTGGTTTGTTGGTTTGTTGGTTTGTTGGTTTGTTGGCTTATTGGTTTGTTGGTTTGTTGATTTGTTGGTTTGTTTATTTGTTGGTTTGTTCTATTGTTGGTTTGTTGGTTTGTTGTTTTGTTGGTTTGTTGGTTTGTTGGTTTGTTGGTTTGTTGGTTTGTTGGTTTGTTGGTTTGTTGGTTTGTTGGTTTGTTGGTTTGTTGGTTTGTTGGTTTGTTGGTTTGTTGGTTTGTTGGTTTGTTGGTTTGTTGGTTTGCTGGTTTGTTGGTTTGTTGTTTTGTTGGTTTGTTGGTTTGTTGGTTTGTTGATTTGTTCGTTTGTTGGTTTGTTGGTTTGTTGGTTTGTTCGTTTGTTGGTTTGTTGGGTTGTTGGTTTGTTAGTTTGTGGGTTTGTTGGTTTGTTGGTTTGTTTGTTTGTTGGTTTGTTGGTTTGTTGGTTTGTTGGTTTGTTGGTTTGTTGGTTTGTTAGTTTGGTGGTTTGTTCGTTTGTTGGTTTGTTGGTTTGTTGGTTTGTTAGTTTTTTGGTTTGTTGGTTTGTTGGTTTGTTGATTTGTTGGTTTGTTGGTTTGTTTATTTGTTGATTTGTTGATTTGTTGGTTTGTTCTATTGTTGGTTTGTTGGTTTGTTGTTTTGTTGGTTTGTTGGTTTGTTGGTTTGTTGGTTTGTTGGTTTGTTGGTTTTTTGGTTTGTTGGTTTGTTGGTTTGGTGGTTTGTTGGTTTGTTGGTTTGTTGGTTTGTTGGTTTGTTGGTTTGTTGGTTTGTTGGTTTGTTGGTTTGTTGGTTTGTTGGTTTGTTGGTTTGTTGGTTTGGTGGTTTGTTGGTTTGTTGGTTTGTCGGTTTGTTGTTTTGTTGGTTTGTTGGTTTGTTGGTTTGTTCGTTTGTTGGTTTGTTGGTTTGTTGGTTTGTTGGTTTGTTGGTTTGTTGGTTTGTTGGTTTGTTGGTTTGTTGGTTTGTTCGTTTGTTGGTTTGTTGGTTTGTTGGTTTGTTCGTTTGTTGGTTTATTTTGTTCGTTTCTTGGTTTGCTGGTTTGTTGGTTTGTTGGTTTGTTGGTTTGTTGGTTTGTTGGTTTGTTGGTTTGTTGGTTTGTTGGTTTGTTGGTTTGTTGGCTTATTGGTTTGTTGGTTTGTTGATTTGTTGGTTTGTTTATTTGTTGGTTTGTTCTATTGTTGGTTTGTTGGTTTGTTGTTTTGTTGGTTTGTTGGTTTGTTGGTTTGTTGGTTTGTTGGTTTGTTGGTTTGTTGGTTTGTTGGTTTGTTGGTTTGTTGGTTTGTTGGTTTGTTGGTTTGTTGGTTTGTTGGTTTGTTGGTTTGTTGGTTTGCTGGTTTGTTGGTTTGTTGTTTTGTTGGTTTGTTGGTTTGTTGGTTTGTTGATTTGTTCGTTTGTTGGTTTGTTGGTTTGTTGGTTTGTTCGTTTGTTGGTTTGTTGGGTTGTTGGTTTGTTAGTTTGTGGGTTTGTTGGTTTGTTGGTTTGTTTGTTTGTTGGTTTGTTGGTTTGTTGGTTTGTTGGTTTGTTGGTTTGTTGGTTTGTTAGTTTGGTGGTTTGTTCGTTTGTTGGTTTGTTGGTTTGTTGGTTTGTTAGTTTTTTGGTTTGTTGGTTTGTTGGTTTGTTGATTTGTTGGTTTGTTGGTTTGTTGGTTTGTTGGTTTGTTGGTTTGTTGGTTTGTTGGTTTGTTGGTTTGTTGGTTTGTTGGTTTGTTGATTTGTTGGTTTGTTGGTTTGTTCGTTTGTTGGTTTGTTGGTTTGTTGGTTTGTTGGTTTGTTGGTTTGTTGGTTTGTTGGTTTGTTGGTTTGTTGGTTTGTTGGTTTGTTGGTTTTCGGTTTGTTGGTTTGTTGGTTTGTTGGTTTGTTGGTTTGCTGGTTTGTTGGTTTACTGGTTTGTTGGTTTGTTGGTTTGTTGGTTTGTTGGATTGTTGGTTTGTTGGTTTGTCGGTTTGTTGTTTTGTTGGTTTGTTGGTTTGTTGGTTTGTTCGTTTGTTGGTTTATTGATTTGTTGGTTTGTTGGTTTGTTGGTTTGTTGGTTTGTTGGTTTGTTGGTTTGTTCGTTTGTTGGTTTGTTGGTTTGTTGGTTTGTTCGTTTGTTGGTTTATTTTGTTCGTTTCTTGGTTTGCTGGTTTGTTGGTTTGTTGGTTTGTTGGTTTGTTGGTTTGTTAGTTTTTTGGTTTGTTGGTTTGTTGGTTTGTTGATTTGTTGGTTTGTTGGTTTGTTGGTTTGTTGGTTTGTTGGTTTGTTGGTTTGTTGGTTTGTTGGTTTGTTGGTTTGTTGGTTTGTTGATTTGTTGGTTTGTTGGTTTGTTCGTTTGTTGGTTTGTTGGTTTGTTGGTTTGTTGGTTTGTTGGTTTGTTGGTTTGTTGGTTTGTTGGTTTGTTCGTTTGTTGGTTTGTTGGTTTGTTGGTTTGATGGTTTGTTGGTTTGTTGGTTTGTTGGTTTGTTCGTTTGTTTGTTTGTTGGTTTGTTGGTTTGTTGGTTTGTTGGTTTGTTGGTTTGTTGGTTTGTTCGTTTGTTGGTTTGTTGGTTTGTTGGTTTGTTCGTTTGTTGGTTTATTTTGTTCGTTTCTTGGTTTGCTGGTTTGTTGGTTTGTTGGTTTGTTGGTTTGTTGGTTTGTTGGTTTGTTGGTTTGTTGGTTTGTTGGCTTATTGGTTTGTTGGTTTGTTGGTTTGTCGGTTTGTTGTTTTGTTGGTTTGTTGGTTTGTTGGTTTGTTCGTTTGTTGGTTTATTGATTTGTTGGTTTGTTGGTTTGTTGGTTTGTTGGTTTGTTGGTTTGTTGGTTTGTTCGTTTGTTGGTTTGTTGGTTTGTTGGTTTGTTCGTTTGTTGGTTTATTTTGTTCGTTTCTTGGTTTGCTGGTTTGTTGGTTTGTTGGTTTGTTGGTTTGTTGGTTTGTTGGTTTGTTGGTTTGTTGGTTTGTTGGCTTATTGGTTTGTTGGTTTGTTGATTTGTTGGTTTGTTTATTTGTTGATTTGTTGGTTTGTTCTATTGTTGGTTTGTTGGTTTGTTGTTTTGTTGGTTTGTTGGTTTGTTGGTTTGTTGGTTTGTTGGTTTGTAGGTTTGTTGGTTTGTTGGTTTGTTGGTTTGTTGGTTTGTTGGTTTGTTGGTTTGTTGGTTTGTTGGTTTGTAGGCTTGTTGGTATGTTCGTTTGTTGGTTTGTTGGTTTGTTGGTTTGTTGGCTTGTTGGTTTGTTGGTTTGTTGGTTTGTTGGGTTGGTTGTTTGTTGGTTTGTTTGTTTGTTGGTTTGTTGGTTTGTTCGTTTGTTGGTTTGTTGGTTTGTTTGTTTGTTAGTTGGTTGGTTTGTTGGTTTGTTGGTTTGTTGGTTTGTTGGTTTGTTGGTTTGTTCGTTTGTTGGTTTGTTGGTTTGTTGGTTTGATGGTTTGTTGGTTTGTTGGTTTGTTGGTTTGTTCGTTTGTTTGTTTGTTGGTTTGTTGGTTTGTTGGTTTGTTGGTTTGTTGGTTTGTTGGTTTGTTCGTTTGTTGGTTTGTTGGTTTGTTGGTTTGTTCGTTTGTTGGTTTATTTTGTTCGTTTCTTGGTTTGCTGGTTTGTTGGTTTGTTGGTTTGTTGGTTTGTTGGTTTGTTGGTTTGTTGGTTTGTTGGTTTGTTGGCTTATTGGTTTGTTGGTTTGTTGATTTGTTGGTTTGTTTATTTGTTGATTTGTTGGTTTGTTCTATTGTTGGTTTGTTGGTTTGTTGGTTTGTTGGTTTGTAGGTTTGTTGGTTTGTTGGTTTGTTGGTTTGTTGGTTTGTTGGTTTGTTGGTTTGTTGGTTTGTTGGTTTGTAGGCTTGTTGGTATGTTCGTTTGTTGGTTTGTTGGTTTGTTGGTTTGTTGGCTTGTTGGTTTGTTGGTTTGTTGGTTTGTTGGGTTGGTTGTTTGTTGGTTTGTTTGTTTGTTGGTTTGTTGGTTTGTTCGTTTGTTGGTTTGTTGGTTTGTTTGTTTGTTAGTTGGTTGGGTTGTTGGTTTGTTGGTTTGTTGGTTTGTTGGTTTGTTGGTTTGTTCGTTTGTTGGTTTGTTGGTTTGTTGGTTTGATGGTTTGTTGGTTTGTTGGTTTGTTGGTTTGTTCGTTTGTTTGTTTGTTGGTTTGTTGGTTTGTTGGTTTGTTGGTTTGTTCGTTTGTTTGTTTGTTGGTTTGTTGGTTTGTTGGTTTGTTGGCTTGTTGGTTTGTTGGTTTGTTGGTTTGTTGGTTTGTTGGTTTGTTGGTTTGTTGGTTTGTTGGTTTGTTGGTTTGTTTGTTTGTTTGTTTGTTGGTTTGTTAATTCGTTGGTTTGTTGGTTTGATGGTTTGTTGGTTTGTTGGTTTGTTTGTTTGTTGGTTTGTTGGTTTGTTGGTTTGTTGGTTTGTTGGTTTGTTGGTTTGTTGGTTTGTTGGTTTGTTGGTTTGTTGGTTTGTTGGTTTGTTCGTTTGTTGGTTTATTAAGTTCGTTTCTTGGTTTGCTGGTTTGTTGGTTTGTTGGTTTGTTGGTTTGTTGGTTTGTTGGCTTATTGGTTTGTTGGTTTGTTGATTTGTTGGTTTGTTTATTTGTTGATTTGTTGATTTGTTGGTTTGTTCTATTGTTGGTTTGTTGGTTTGTTGTTTTGTTGGTTTGTTGGTTTGTTGGTTTGTTGGTTTGTTGGTTTGTTGGTTTGTTGGTTTTTTGGTTTGTTGGTTTGTTGGTTTGGTGGTTTGTTGGTTTGTTGGTTTGTTGGTTTGTTGGTTTGTTGGTTTGTTGGTTTGTTGGTTTGTTGGTTTGTTGGTTTGTTGGTTTGTTGGTTTGTTGGTTTGTTGGTTTGTTGGTTTGTTGGTTTGGTGGTTTGTTGGTTTGTTGGTTTGTCGGTTTGTTGTTTTGTTGGTTTGTTGGTTTGTTGGTTTGTTCGTTTGTTGGTTTGTTGGTTTGTTGGTTAATTGGTTTGTTGGTTTGTTGGTTTGTTGGTTTGTTGGTTTGTTCGTTTGTTGGTTTGTTGGTTTGTTGGTTTGTTGGTTTGTTGGTTTGTTGGTTTGTTGGTTTGTTGGTTTGTTGGTTTGTTGGCTTATTGGTTTGTTGGTTTGTTGATTTGTTGGTTTGTTTATTTGTTGATTTGTTGGTTTGTTCTATTGTTGGTTTGTTGGTTTGTTGTTTTGTTGGTTTGTTGGTTTGTTGGTTTGTTGGTTTGTTGGTTTGTAGGTTTGTTGGTTTGTTGGTTTGTTGGTTTGTTGGTTTGTTGGTTTGTTGGTTTGTTGGTTTGTTGGTTTGTAGGCTTGTTGGTATGTTCGTTTGTTGGTTTGTTGGTTTGTTGGTTTGTTGGCTTGTTGGTTTGTTGGTTTGTTGGTTTGTTGGGTTGGTTGTTTGTTGGTTTGTTTGTTTGTTGGTTTGTTGGTTTGTTCGTTTGTTGGTTTGTTGGTTTGTTTGTTTGTTAGTTGGTTGGTTTGTTGGTTTGTTGGTTTGTTGGTTTGTTGGTTTGTTGGTTTGTTCGTTTGTTGGTTTGTTGGTTTGTTGGTTTGATGGTTTGTTGGTTTGTTGGTTTGTTGGTTTGTTCGTTTGTTTGTTTGTTGGTTTGTTGGTTTGTTGGTTTGTTGGTTTGTTGGTTTGTTGGTTTGTTCGTTTGTTGGTTTGTTGGTTTGTTGGTTTGTTCGTTTGTTGGTTTATTTTGTTCGTTTCTTGGTTTGCTGGTTTGTTGGTTTGTTGGTTTGTTGGTTTGTTGGTTTGTTGGTTTGTTGGTTTGTTGGTTTGTTGGCTTATTGGTTTGTTGGTTTGTTGATTTGTTGGTTTGTTTATTTGTTGATTTGTTGGTTTGTTCTATTGTTGGTTTGTTGGTTTGTTGGTTTGTTGGTTTGTAGGTTTGTTGGTTTGTTGGTTTGTTGGTTTGTTGGTTTGTTGGTTTGTTGGTTTGTTGGTTTGTTGGTTTGTAGGCTTGTTGGTATGTTCGTTTGTTGGTTTGTTGGTTTGTTGGTTTGTTGGCTTGTTGGTTTGTTGGTTTGTTGGTTTGTTGGGTTGGTTGTTTGTTGGTTTGTTTGTTTGTTGGTTTGTTGGTTTGTTCGTTTGTTGGTTTGTTGGTTTGTTTGTTTGTTAGTTGGTTGGGTTGTTGGTTTGTTGGTTTGTTGGTTTGTTGGTTTGTTGGTTTGTTCGTTTGTTGGTTTGTTGGTTTGTTGGTTTGATGGTTTGTTGGTTTGTTGGTTTGTTGGTTTGTTCGTTTGTTTGTTTGTTGGTTTGTTGGTTTGTTGGTTTGTTGGTTTGTTCGTTTGTTTGTTTGTTGGTTTGTTGGTTTGTTGGTTTGTTGGCTTGTTGGTTTGTTGGTTTGTTGGTTTGTTGGTTTGTTGGTTTGTTGGTTTGTTGGTTTGTTGGTTTGTTGGTTTGTTTGTTTGTTTGTTTGTTGGTTTGTTAATTCGTTGGTTTGTTGGTTTGATGGTTTGTTGGTTTGTTGGTTTGTTTGTTTGTTGGTTTGTTGGTTTGTTGGTTTGTTGGTTTGTTGGTTTGTTGGTTTGTTGGTTTGTTGGTTTGTTGGTTTGTTGGTTTGTTGGTTTGTTCGTTTGTTGGTTTATTAAGTTCGTTTCTTGGTTTGCTGGTTTGTTGGTTTGTTGGTTTGTTGGTTTGTTGGTTTGTTGGCTTATTGGTTTGTTGGTTTGTTGATTTGTTGGTTTGTTTATTTGTTGATTTGTTGATTTGTTGGTTTGTTCTATTGTTGGTTTGTTGGTTTGTTGTTTTGTTGGTTTGTTGGTTTGTTGGTTTGTTGGTTTGTTGGTTTGTTGGTTTGTTGGTTTTTTGGTTTGTTGGTTTGTTGGTTTGGTGGTTTGTTGGTTTGTTGGTTTGTTGGTTTGTTGGTTTGTTGGTTTGTTGGTTTGTTGGTTTGTTGGTTTGTTGGTTTGTTGGTTTGTTGGTTTGTTGGTTTGTTGGTTTGTTGGTTTGTTGGTTTGGTGGTTTGTTGGTTTGTTGGTTTGTCGGTTTGTTGTTTTGTTGGTTTGTTGGTTTGTTGGTTTGTTCGTTTGTTGGTTTGTTGGTTTGTTGGTTAATTGGTTTGTTGGTTTGTTGGTTTGTTGGTTTGTTGGTTTGTTCGTTTGTTGGTTTGTTGGTTTGTTGGTTTGTTCGTTTGTTGGTTTATTTTGTTCGTTTCTTGGTTTGCTGGTTTGTTGGTTTGTTGGTTTGTTGGTTTGTTGGTTTGTTGGTTTGTTGGTTTGTTGGTTTGTTGGTTTGTTGGTTTGTTGGCTTATTGGTTTGTTGGTTTGTTGATTTGTTGGTTTGTTTATTTGTTGGTTTGTTCTATTGTTGGTTTGTTGTTTTGTTGGTTTGTTGGTTTGTTGGTTTGTTGGTTTGTTGGTTTGTTGGTTTGTTGGTTTGTTGGTTTGTTGGTTTGTTGGTTTGTTGGTTTGTTGGTTTGTTGGTTTGTTGGTTTGTTGGTTTGTTGGTTTGTTGGTTTGTTGGTTTGTTGGTTTGTTGGTTTGTTGGTTTGCTGGTTTGTTGGTTTGTTGTTTTGTTGGTTTGTTGGTTTGTTGGTTTGTTGATTTGTTCGTTTGTTGGTTTGTTGGTTTGTTGGTTTGTTCGTTTGTTGGTTTGTTGGGTTGTTGGTTTGTTAGTTTGTGGGTTTGTTGGTTTGTTGGTTTGTTTGTTTGTTGGTTTGTTGGTTTGTTGGTTTGTTGGTTTGTTGGTTTGTTGGTTTGTTAATTTGGTGGTTTGTTCGTTTGTTGGTTTGTTGCTTTGTTGGTTTGTTAGTTTTTTGGTTTGTTGGTTTGTTGGTTTGTTGATTTGTTGGTTTGTTGGTTTGTTGGTTTGTTGGTTTGTTGGTTTGTTGGTTTGTTGGTTTGTTGGTTTGTTGGTTTGTTGGTTTGTTGATTTGTTGGTTTGTTGGTTTGTTCGTTTGTTGGTTTGTTGGTTTGTTGGTTTGTTGGTTTGTTGGTTTGTTGGTTTGTTGGTTTGTTGGTTTGTTGGTTTGTTGGTTTTCGGTTTGTTGGTTTGTTGGTTTGTTGGTTTGTTGGTTTGCTGGTTTGTTGGTTTATTGGTTTGTTGGTTTGTTGGTTTGTTGGTTTGTTGGATTGTTGGTTTGTTGGTTTGTTGGTTTGTTGGTTTGTTGGTTTGTTGGTTTTTTGGTTTGTTGGCTTGTTGGTTTGTTGGTTTGTTGGTTTGTTGGTTTGTTGGTTTGTTGGTTTATTGGTTTGTTGGTTTGTTGGTTTGTTGGTTTGTTGGCTTGTTGGCTTGTTGGTTTGTTGATTTGTTGGTTTGTTGGTTTGTTGGTTTATTTGTTTGTTGGTTTGTTGGTTTGTTGGTATGTTGGTTTGTTGGTTTGTTGGTTTGTTAGTTTGATGGTTTGTTGATTTGTTTGTTTGTTGGTTTATTGGTTTGTTGGTTTGTTGGCTTGTTGGTTTGTTGGTTTGTTCATTTGTTTGTTTGTTGGCTTATTGGTTTGTTGGTTTGTTTGTTTGTTGGTTTGCTGGTTTGTTGGTTTGTTCGTTTGTTGGTTTGTTGGTTTGTGGGTTTGTTGGTTTGTTGGTTTGTTGGTTTGTTGTTTTGTTGTTTTGTTGGTTTGTTGGTTTGTTGGTTTGTTCGTTTGTGTGTTTGTTGGCTTGTTGGTTTGTTGGTTTATTGGTTTGTTGGTTTGTTCGTTTGTTGGTTTGTTGATTTGTTGGTTTGTTGGCTTGTTGGTATGTTCGTTTGTTGGTTTGTTGGTTTGTTGGTTTGTTGGCTTGTTGGCTTGTTGGTTTGTTGGTTTGTTGGTTTGTTGGTTTGTTCGTTTGTTGGTTTGTTGGTTTGTTTGTTTGTTAGTTGGTTGGTTTGTTCGTTTGTTGGTTTGTTGGTTTGTTGGTTTGTTGGTTTGTCCGTTTGTTGGTTTGTTGGTTTGTTGGTTTGATGGTTTGTTGGTTTGTTGGTTTGTTGGTTTGTTCGTTTGTTTGTTTGTTAGTTTGTTGGTTTGTTGGTTTGTTGGTTTGTTCGTTTGTTTGTTTGTTGGTTTGTTGGTTTGTTGGTTTGTTGGCTTGTTGGTTTGTTGGTATGTTGGTTTGTTGGTTTGTTGGTTTGTTGGTTTGTTGGTTTGTTTGTTTGTTTGTTTGTTGGTTTGTTGGTTCGTTGGTTTGTTGGTTTGATGGTTTGTTAGTTTGTTGGTTTGTTGGTTTGTTGGTTTGTTGGTTTGTCGGTTTGTTGTTTTGTTGGTTTGTTGGTTTGTTCGTTTGTTGGTTTGTTGGTTTGTTGGTTTGTTGGTTTGTTGGTTTGTTGGTTTGTTGGTTTGTTGGTTTGTTGGTTTGTTGGTTTGTTGGTTTGTTGGTTTGTTCGTTTGTTGGTTTATTAAGTTCGTTTCTTGGTTTGCTGGTTTGTTGGTTTGTTGGTTTGTTGGTTTGTTGGTTTGTTGGTTTGTTGGCTTATTGGTTTGTTGGTTTGTTGATTTGTTGGTTTGTTTATTTGTTGATTTGTTGGTTTGTTGGTTTGTTGGTTTGTTGGTTTGTTGGTTTGTTGGTTTGTTGGTTTGTTGGTTTGTTGGTTTGTTGGTTTGCTGGTTTGTTGGTTTGTTGTTTTGTTGGTTTGTTGGTTTGTTGGTTTGTTGATTTGTTCGTTTGTTGGTTTGTTGGTTTGTTGGTTTGTTCGTTTGTTGGTTTGTTGGTTTGTTAGTTTGGTGGTTTGTTCGTTTGTTGGTTTGTTGGTTTGTTGGTTTGTTAGTTTTTTGGTTTGTTGGTTTGTTGGTTTGTTGGTTTGTTGGTTTGTTGGTTTGTTGGTTTGTTAGTTTGTTCGTTTGTTGGTTTGTTGGTTTGTTGGTTTGTTGGTTTGTTGGTTTGTTGATTTGTTGGTTTGTTGGTTTGTTCGTTTGTTGGTTTGTTGGTTTGTTGGTTTGTTGGTTTGTTGGTTTGTTGGTTTGTTGGTTTGTTGGTTTGTTGGTTTGTTGGTTTGTTGGTTTGTTGGTTTTCGGTTTGTCTGTTTGTTGGTTTGTTGGTTTGTTGGTTTGTTTGTTTGTTGGTTTGCTGGTTTGTTGGTTTATTGGTTTGTTGGTTTGTTGGTTTGTTGGTTTGTTGGATTGTTGGTTTGCTGGTTTGTTGGTTTGTTGGTTTGTTGGTTTTTTGGTTTGTTGGCTTGTTGGTTTGTTGGTTTGTTGGTTTGTTGGTTTGTTGGTTTGTTGGTTTGTTGGTTTATTGGTTTGTTGGTTTGTTGGTTTGTTGGCTTGTTGGCTTGTTGGTTTGTTGATTTGTTGGTTTGTTGGTTTGTTGGTTTATTTGTTTGTTGGTTTGTTGGTTTGTTGGTATGTTGGTTTGTTGGTTTGTGGGTTTGTTAGTTTGATGGTTTGTTGATTTGTTTGTTTGTTGGTTTATTGGTTTGTTGGTTTGTTGGCTTGTTGGTTTGTTGGTTTGTTCATTTGTTTGTTTGGTGGCTTATTGGTTTGTTGGTTTGTTTGTTTGTTGGTTTGTTGGTTTGTTGGTTTGTTCGTTTGTTGGTTTGTTGGTTTGTGGGTTTGTTGGTTTGTTGGTTTGTTGGTTTGTTGTTTTGTTGTTTTGTTGGTTTGTTGGTTTGTTCGTTTGTGTGTTTGTTGGCTTGTTGGTTTGTTGGTTTATTGGTTTGTTGGTTTGTTCGTTTGTTGGTTTGTTGATTTGTTGGTTTGTTGGCTTGTTGGTATGTTCGTTTGTTGGTTTGTTGGTTTGTTGGTTTGTTGGCTTGTTGGTTTGTTGGTTTGTTGGTTTGTTGGGTTGGTTGTTTGTTGGTTTGTTTGTTTGTTGGTTTGTTGGTTTGTTCGTTTGTTGGTTTGTTGGTTTGTTTGTTTGTTAGTTGGTTGGTTTGTTGGTTTGTTGGTTTGTTGGTGTGTTGGTTTGTTGGTTTGTTCGTTTGTTGGTTTGTTGGTTTGTTGGTTTGATGGTTTGTTGGTTTGTTGGTTTGTTGGTTTGTTCGTTTGTTTGTTTGTTGGTTTGTTGGTTTGTTGGTTTGTTCGTTTGTTTGTTTGTCGGTTTGTTGGTTTGTTGGTTTGTTGGCTTGTTGGTTTGTTGGTTTGTTGGTTTGTTGGTTTGTTGGTTTGTTGGTTTGTTGGTTTGTTGGTTTGTTTGTTTGTTTGTTTGTTGGTTTGTTAATTCGTTGGTTTGTTGGTTTGTTGGTTTGTTGGTTTGTTGGTTTGTTGGTTTGTTGGTTTGTTGGTTTGTCGGTTTGTTGTTTTGTTGGTTTGTTGGTTTGTTGGTTTGTTCGTTTGTTGGTTTGTTGGTTTGTTGGTTTGTTGGTTTGTTGGTTTGTTGGTTTGTTGGTTTGTTGGTTTGTTGGTTTGTTGGTTTGTTTGTTTGTTTGTTTGTTGGTTTGTTAATTCGTTGGTTTGTTGGTTTGATGGTTTGTTGGTTTGTTGGTTTGTTGGTTTGTTGGTTTGTTGGTTTGTCGGTTTGTTGTTTTGTTGGTTTGTTGGTTTGTTGGTTTGTTCGTTTGTTGGTTTGTTGGTTTGTTGGTTTGTTGGTTTGTTGGTTTGTTGGTTTGTTGGTTTGTTGGTTTGTTGGTTTGTTGGTTTGTTGGTTTGTTGGTTTGTTGGTTTGTTGGTTTGTTTGTTTGTTTGTTTGTTGGTTTGTTAATTCGTTGGTTTGTTGGTTTGATGGTTTGTTGGTTTGTTGGTTTGTTGGTTTGTTGGTTTGTTGGTTTGTCGGTTTGTTGTTTTGTTGGTTTGTTGGTTTGTTGGTTTGTTGGTTTGTTGGTTTGTTGGTTTGTTGGTTTGTTGGTTTGTTGGTTTGTTGGTTTGTTGGCTTGTTGGTTTGTTGGTTTGTTGGTTTGTTGGTTTGTTGGTTTGTTGGTTTGTTGGTTTGTTGGTTTGTTTGTTTGTTGGTTTGTTTGTTTGTTTGTTTGTTGGTTTGTTAATTCGTTGGTTTGTTGGTTTGATGGTTTGTTGGTTTGTTGGTTTGATGGTTTGTTGGTTTGCTGGTTTGTCGGTTTGTTGTTTTGTTGGTTTGTTGGTTTGTTCGTTTGTTGGTTTGTTGGTTTGTTGGTTTGTTGGTTTGTTGGTTTGTTGGTTTGTTGGTTTGTTGGTTTGTTGGTTTGTTGGTTTGTTGGTTTGTTGGTTTGTTGGTTTGTTGGTTTGTTGGCTTGTTGGTTTGTTGGTTTGTTGGTTTGTTGGTTTGTTGGTTTGTTGGTTTGTTGGTTTGTTGGTTTGTTGGTTTGTTGGCTTATTGGTTTGTTGGTTTGTTGATTTGTTGGTTTGTTTATTTGTTGATTTGTTGATTTGTTGGTTTGTTCTATTGTTGGTTTGTTGGTTTGTTGTTTTGTTGGTTTGTTGGTTTGTTGGTTTGTTGGTTTGTTGGTTTGTTGGTTTTTTGGTTTGTTGGTTTGTTGGTTTGGTGGTTTGTTGGTTTGTTGGTTTGTTGGTTTGTTGTTTTGTTGGTTCGTTGGTTTGTTGGTTTGTTGGTTTGTTGGTTTGTTGGTTTGTTGGTTTGTTGGTTTGTTGGTTTGGTGGTTTGTTGGTTTGTTGGTTTGTCGGTTTGTTGTTTTGTTGGTTTGTTGGTTTGTTGGTTTGTTCGTTTGTTGGTTTATTGGTTTGTTGGTTTGTTGGTTTGTTGGTTTGTTGGTTTGTTCGTTTGTTGGTTTGTTGGTTTGTTGGTTTGTTCGTTTGTTGGTTTATTTTGTTCGTTTCTTGGTTTGCTGGTTTGTTGGTTTGTTGGTTTGTTGGTTTGTTGGTTTGTTGGTTTGTTGGTTTGTTGGTTTGTTGGCTTATTGGTTTGTTGGTTTGTTGATTTGTTGGTTTGTTTATTTGTTGATTTGTTGGTTTGTTCTATTGTTGGTTTGTTGGTTTGTTGTTTTGTTGGTTTGTTGGTTTGTTGGTTTATTGGTTTGTTGGTTTGTTGGGTTGTTGGTTTGTTGGTTTGTTGGTTTGTTGGTTTGTTGGTTTGTTGGTTTGTTGGTTTGTTGGTTTGTTGGTTTGTTGGCTTGTTGGTATGTTCGTTTGTTGGTTTGTTGGTTTGTTGGTTTGTTGGCTTGTTGGTTTGTTGGTTTGTTGGTTTGTTGGGTTGGTTGTTTGTTGGTTTGTTTGTTTGTTGGTTTGTTGGTTTGTTCGTTTGTTGGTTTGTTGGTTTGTTTGTTTGTTAGTTGGTTGGTTTGTTGGTTTGTTGGTTTGTTGGTTTGTTGGTTTGTTGGTTTGTTCGTTTGTTGGTTTGTTGGTTTGTTGGTTTGATGGTTTGTTGGTTTGTTGGTTTGTTGGTTTGTTCGTTTGTTTGTTTGTTGGTTTGTTGGTTTGTTGGTTTGTTGGTTTGTTCGTTTGTTTGTTTGTTGGTTTGTTGGTTTGTTGGTTTGTTGGCTTGTTGGTTTGTTGGTTTGTTGGTTTGTTGGTTTGTTGGTTTGTTGGTTTGTTGGTTTGTTGGTTTGGTTGTTTGTTTGTTTGTTGGTTTGTTAATTCGTTGGTTTGTTGGTTTGATGGTTTGTTGGTTTGTTGGTTTGTTGGTTTGTTGGTTTGTTGGTTTGTTGGTTTGTTGGTTTGTTGGTTTGTTGGTTTGTTGGTTTGTTGGTTTGTTGGTTTGTTCGTTTTTTGGTTTATTAAGTTCGTTTCTTGGTTTGCTGGTTTGTTGGTTTGTTGGTTTGTTGGTTTGTTGGTTTGTTGGCTTATTGGTTTGTGGGTTTGTTGATTTGTTGGTTTGTTGATTTGTTGGTTTGTTCTATTGTTGGTTTGTTGGTTTGTTGTTTTGTTGGTTTGTTGGTTTGTTGGTTTGTTGGTTTGTTGGTTTGTTGTTTTTTTGGTTTGTTGGTTTGTTGGTTTGGTGGTTTGTTGGTTTGTTGGTTTGTTGGTTTGTTGGTTTGTTGGTTTGTTGGTTTGTTGGTTTGTTGGTTTGTTGGCTTGTTGGTTTGTTGGTTTGTTGGTTTGTTGGTTTGTTGGTTTGTTGGTTTGTTGGTTTGTTGGTTTGTTGGCTTATTGGTTTGTTGGTTTGTTGATTTGTTGGTTTGTTTATTTGTTGATTTGTTGATTTGTTGGTTTGTTCTATTGTTGGTTTGTTGGTTTGTTGTTTTGTTGGTTTGTTGGTTTGTTGGTTTGTTGGTTTGTTGGTTTGTTGGTTTTTTGGTTTGTTGGTTTGTTGGTTTGGTGGTTTGTTGGTTTGTTGGTTTGTTGGTTTGTTGTTTTGTTGGTTCGTTGGTTTGTTGGTTTGTTGGTTTGTTGGTTTGTTGGTTTGTTGGTTTGTTGGTTTGTTGGTTTGGTGGTTTGTTGGTTTGTTGGTTTGTCGGTTTGTTGTTTTGTTGGTTTGTTGGTTTGTTGGTTTGTTCGTTTGTTGGTTTATTGGTTTGTTGGTTTGTTGGTTTGTTGGTTTGTTGGTTTGTTGGTTTGTTGGTTTGTTGGTTTGTTCGTTTGTTGGTTTGTTGGTTTGTTGGTTTGTTCGTTTGTTGGTTTATTTTGTTCGTTTCTTGGTTTGCTGGTTTGTTGGTTTGTTGGTTTGTTGGTTTGTTGGTTTGTTGGTTTGTTGGTTTGTTGGTTTGTTGGTTTGTTGGTTTGTTGGCTTATTGGTTTGTTGGTTTGTTGATTTGTTGGTTTGTTTATTTGTTGATTTGTTGGTTTGTTCTATTGTTGGTTTGTTGGTTTGTTGTTTTGTTGGTTTGTTGGTTTGTTGGTTTATTGGTTTGTTGGTTTGTTGGTTTGTGGGTTTTTTGGTTTGTTGGTTTGTTGGTTTGTTGGTTTGTTGGTTTGTTGGTTTGTTGGTTTGTTGGTTTGTTGGCTTGTTGGTATGTTCGTTTGTTGGTTTGTTGGTTTGTTGGTTTGTTGGCTTGTTGGTTTGTTGGTTTGTTGGTTTGTTGGGTTGGTTGTTTGTTGGTTTGTTTGTTTGTTGGTTTGTTGGTTTGTTCGTTTGTTGGTTTGTTGGTTTGTTTGTTTGTTAGTTGGTTGGTTTGTTGGTTTGTTGGTTTGTTGGTTTGTTGGTTTGTTGGTTTGTTCGTTTGTTGGTTTGTTGGTTTGTTGGTTTGATGGTTTGTTGGTTTGTTGGTTTGTTGGTTTGTTCGTTTGTTTGTTTGTTGGTTTGTTGGTTTGTTGGTTTGTTGGTTTGTTCGTTTGTTTGTTTGTTGGTTTGTTGGTTTGTTGGTTTGTTGGCTTGTTGGTTTGTTGGTTTGTTGGTTTGTTGGTTTGTTGGTTTGTTGGTTTGTTGGTTTGTTGGTTTGTTTGTTTGTTTGTTTGTTGGTTTGTTAATTCGTTGGTTTGTTGGTTTGATGGTTTGTTGGTTTGTTGGTTTGTTGGTTTGTTGGTTTGTTGGTTTGTTGGTTTGTTGGTTTGTTGGTTTGTTGGTTTGTTTGTTTGTTTGTTTGTTGGTTTGTTAATTCGTTGGTTTGTTGGTTTGATGGTTTGTTGGTTTGTTGGTTTGATGGTTTGTTGGTTTGCTGGTTTGTCGGTTTGTTGTTTTGTTGGTTTGTTGGTTTGTTGGTTTGTTCGTTTGTTGGTTTGTTGGCTTGTTGGTTTGTTGGTTTGTTGGTTTGTTGGTTTGTTGGCTTATTGGTTTGTTGGTTTGTTGGTTTGTTGGTTTGTTGGTTTGTTGGTTTGTTGGTTTGTTTGTTTGTTTGTTTGTTGGTTTGTTAATTCGTTGGTTTGTTGGTTTGATGGTTTGTTGTTTTGTTGGTTTGTTGGTTTGTTGGTTTGTTGGTTTGTTGGTTTGTAGGTTTGTTGGTTTGTTGGTTTGTTGGTTTGTTGGTTTGTTGGTTTGTTGGCTTATTGGTTTGTTGGTTTGTTGATTTGTTGGTTTGTTTATTTGTTGATTTGTTGATTTGTTGGTTTGTTCTATTGTTGGTTTGTTGGTTTGTTGTTTTGTTGGTTTGTTGGTTTGTTGGTTTGTTGGTTTGTTGGTTTGTTGGTTTTTTGGTTTGTTGGTTTGTTGGTTTGGTGGTTTGTTGGTTTGTTGGTTTGTTGGTTTGTTGTTTGGTTGGTTCGTTGGTTTGTTGGTTTGTTGGTTTGTTGGTTTGTTGGTTTGTTGGTTTGTTGGTTTGTTGGTTTGGTGGTTTGTTGGTTTGTTGGTTTGTCGGTTTGTTGTTTTGTTGGTTTGTTGGTTTGTTGGTTTGTTCGTTTGTTGGTTTATTGGTTTGTTGGTTTGTTGGTTTGTTGGTTTGTTGGTTTGTTGGTTTGTTGGTTTGTTGGTTTGTTCGTTTGTTGGTTTGTTGGTTTGTTGGTTTGTTCGTTTGTTGGTTTATTTTGTTCGTTTCTTGGTTTGCTGGTTTGTTGGTTTGTTGGTTTGTTGGTTTGTTGGTTTGTTGGTTTGTTGGTTTGTTGGTTTGTTGGTTTGTTGGTTTGTTGGCTTATTGGTTTGTTGGTTTGTTGATTTGTTGGTTTGTTTATTTGTTGATTTGTTGGTTTGTTCTATTGTTGGTTTGTTGGTTTGTTGTTTTGTTGGTTTGTTGGTTTGTTGGTTTATTGGTTTGTTGGTTTGTTGGTTTGTGGGTTTTTTGGTTTGTTGGTTTGTTGGTTTGTTGGTTTGTTGGTTTGTTGGTTTGTTGGTTTGTTGGTTTGTTGGCTTGTTGGCTTGTTGGTATGTTCGTTTGTTGGTTTGTTGGTTTGTTGGTTTGTTGGCTTGTTGGTTTGTTGGTTTGTTGGTTTGTTGGGTTGGTTGTTTGTTGGTTTGTTTGTTTGTTGGTTTGTTGGTTTGTTCGTTTGTTGGTTTGTTGGTTTGTTTGTTTGTTAGTTGGTTGGTTTGTTGGTTTGTTGGTTTGTTGGTTTGTTGGTTTGTTGGTTTGTTCGTTTGTTGGTTTGTTGGTTTGTTGGTTTGATGGTTTGTTGGTTTGTTGGTTTGTTGGTTTGTTCGTTTGTTTGTTTGTTGGTTTGTTGGTTTGTTGGTTTGTTGGTTTGTTCGTTTGTTTGTTTGTTGGTTTGTTGGTTTGTTGGTTTGTTGGCTTGTTGGTTTGTTGGTTTGTTGGTTTGTTGGTTTGTTGGTTTGTTGGTTTGTTGGTTTGTTGGTTTGTTTGTTTGTTTGTTTGTTGGTTTGTTAATTCGTTGGTTTGTTGGTTTGATGGTTTGTTGGTTTGTTGGTTTGTTGGTTTGTTGGTTTGTTGGTTTGTTGGTTTGTTGGTTTGTTGGTTTGTTTGTTTGTTTGTTTGTTGGTTTGTTAATTCGTTGGTTTGTTGGTTTGATGGTTTGTTGGTTTGTTGGTTTGATGGTTTGTTGGTTTGCTGGTTTGTCGGTTTGTTGTTTTGTTGGTTTGTTGGTTTGTTGGTTTGTTCGTTTGTTGGTTTGTTGGCTTGTTGGTTTGTTGGTTTGTTGGTTTGTTGGTTTGTTGGTTTGTTGGTTTGTTGGTTTGTTGGTTTGTTTGTTTGTTTGTTTGTTGGTTTGTTAATTCGTTGGTTTGTTGGTTTGATGGTTTGTTGGTTTGTTGGTTTGATGGTTTGTTGGTTTGCTGGTTTGTCGGTTTGTTGTTTTGTTGGTTTGTTGGTTTGTTGGTTTGTTCGTTTGTTGGTTTGTTGGTTTGTTGGTTTGTTGGTTTGTTGGTTTGTTGGTTTGTTGGTTTGTTGGTTTGTTGGTTTGTTGGTTTGTTGGTTTGTTGGTTTGTTGGTTTGTTGGTTTGTTGGTTTGTTGGCTTGTTTGTTTGTTGGTTTGTTGGTTTGTTGGTTTGTTGGTTTGTTGGTTTGTTGGTTTGTTGGTTTGTTGGCTTATTGGTTTGTTGGTTTGTTGATTTGTTGGTTTGTTTATTTGTTGATTTGTTGATTTGTTGGTTTGTTCTATTGTTGGTTTGTTGGTTTGTTGTTTTGTTGGTTTGTTGGTTTGTTGGTTTGTTGGTTTGTTGGTTTGTTGGTTTGTTGGTTTTTTGGTTTGTTGGTTTGTTGGTTTGGTGGTTTGTTGGTTTGTTGGTTTGTTGGTTTGTTGTTTTGTTGGTTCGTTGGTTTGTTGGTTTGTTGGTTTGTTGGTTTGTTGGTTTGTTGGTTTGTTGGTTTGTTGGTTTGGTGGTTTGTTGGTTTGTTGGTTTGTCGGTTTGTTGTTTTGTTGGTTTGTAGGTTTGTTGGTTTGTTCGTTTGTTGGTTTATTGGTTTGTTGGTTTGTTGGTTTGTTGGTTTGTTGGTTTGTTGGTTTGTTGGTTTGTTGGTTTGTTGGTTTGTTGGCTTATTGGTTTGTTGGTTTGTTGATTTGTTGTTTTGTTTATTTGTTGATTTGTTGGTTTGTTCTATTGTTGGTTTGTTGGTTTGTTGTTTTGTTGGTTTGTTGGTTTGTTGGTTTATTGGTTTGTCGGTTTGTTGGTTTGTTGGTTTGTTGGTTTGTTGGTTTGTTGGTTTGTTGGTTTGTTGGTTTGTTGGTTTGTTGGTTTGTTGGTTTGTTGGCTTGTTGGTATGTTCGTTTGTTGGTTTGTTGGTTTGTTGGTTTGTTGGCTTGTTGGTTTGTTGGTTTGTTGGTTTGTTGGGTTGGTTGTTTGTTCGTTTGTTTGTTTGTTGGTTTGTTGGTTTGTTCGTTTGTTGGTTTGTTGGTTTGTTTGTTTGTTAGTTGGTTGGTTTGTTGGTTTGTTGGTTTGTTGGTTTGTTGGTTTGTTGGTTTGTTCGTTTGTTGGTTTGTTGGTTTGTTGGTTTGATGGTTTGTTGGTTTGTTGGTTTGTTGGTTTGTTCGTTTGTTTGTTTGTTGGTTTGTTGGTTTGTTGGTTTGTTGGTTTGTTCGTTTGTTTGTTTGTTGGTTTGTTGGTTTGTTGGTTTGTTGGCTTGTTGGTTTGTTGGTTTGTTGGTTTGTTGGTTTGTTGGTTTGTTGGTTTGTTGGTTTGTTGGTTTGTTTGTTTGTTTGTTTGTTGGTTTGTTAATTCGTTGGTTTGTTGGTTTGATGGTTTGTTGGTTTGTTGGTTTGTTGGTTTGTTGGTTTGTTGGTTTGTTGGTTTGTTGGTTTGTTGGTTTGTTGGTTTGTTGGTTTGTTGGTTTGTTGGTTTGTTCGTTTGTTGGTTTATTAAGTTCGTTTCTTGGTTTGCTGGTTTGTTGGTTTGTTGGTTTGTTGGTTTGTTGGTTTGTTGGCTTATTGGTTTGTGGGTTTGTTGATTTGTTGGTTTGTTTATTTGTTGATTTGTTGGTTTGTTCTATTGTTGGTTTGTTGGTTTGTTGTTTTGTTGGTTTGTTGGTTTGTTGGTTTGTTAGTTTGTTGGTTTGTTGGTTTTTTGGTTTGTTGGTTTGTTGGTTTGGTGGTTTGTTGGTTTGTTGGTTTGTTGGTTTGTTGGTTTGTTGGTTTGTTGGTTTGTTGGTTTGTTGGTTTGTTGGCTTGTTGGTTTGTTGGTTTGTTGGTTTGTTGGTTTGTTGGTTTGTTGGTTTGTTGGTTTGTTGGTTTGTTGGCTTATTGGTTTGTTGGTTTGTTGATTTGTTGGTTTGTTTATTTGTTGATTTGTTGATTTGTTGGTTTGTTCTATTGTTGGTTTGTTGGTTTGTTGTTTTGTTGGTTTGTTGGTTTGTTGGTTTGTTGGTTTGTTGGTTTGTTGGTTTTTTGGTTTGTTGGTTTGTTGGTTTGGTGGTTTGTTGGTTTGTTGGTTTGTTGGTTTGTTGTTTTGTTGGTTCGTTGGTTTGTTGGTTTGTTGGTTTGTTGGTTTGTTGGTTTGTTGGTTTGTTGGTTTGTTGGTTTGGTGGTTTGTTGGTTTGTTGGTTTGTCGGTTTGTTGTTTTGTTGGTTTGTTGGTTTGTTGGTTTGTTCGTTTGTTGGTTTATTGGTTTGTTGGTTTGTTGGTTTGTTGGTTTGTTGGTTTGTTGGTTTGTTGGTTTGTTCGTTTGTTGGTTTGTTGGTTTGTTGGTTTGTTCGTTTGTTGGTTTATTTTGTTCGTTTCTTGGTTTGCTGGTTTGTTGGTTTGTTGGTTTGTTGGTTTGTTGGTTTGTTGGTTTGTTGGTTTGTTGGTTTGTTGGTTTGTTGGTTTGTTGGTTTGTTGGCTTATTGGTTTGTTGGTTTGTTGATTTGTTGGTTTGTTTATTTGTTGATTTGTTGGTTTGTTCTATTGTTGGTTTGTTGGTTTGTTGTTTTGTTGGTTTGTTGGTTTGTTGGTTTATTGGTTTGTTGGTTTGTTGGTTTGTTGGTTTTTTGGTTTGTTGGTTTGTTGGTTTGTTGGTTTGTTGGTTTGTTAGTTTGTTGGTTTGTTGGTTTGTTGGCTTGTTGGTATGTTCGTTTGTTGGTTTGTTGGTTTGTTGGTTTGTTGGCTTGTTGGTTTGTTGGTTTGTTGGTTTGTTGGGTTGGTTGTGTGTTGGTATGTTTGTTTGTTGGTTTGTTGGTTTGTTCGTTTGTTGGTTTGTTGGTTTGTTTGTTTGTTAGTTGGTTGGTTTGTTGGTTTGTTGGTTTGTTGGTTTGTTGGTTTGTTGGTTTGTTCGTTTGTTGGTTTGTTGGTTTGTTGGTTTGATGGTTTGTTGGTTTGTTGGTTTGTTGGTTTGTTCGTTTGTTTGTTTGTTGGTTTGTTGGTTTGTTGGTTTGTTGGTTTGTTCGTTTGTTTGTTTGTTGGTTTGTTGGTTTGTTGGTTTGTTGGCTTGTTGGTTTGTTGGTTTGTTGGTTTGTTGGTTTGTTGGTTTGTTGGTTTGTTGGTTTGTTGGTTTGTTTGTTTGTTTGTTTGTTGGTTTGTTATTTCGTTGGTTTGTTGGTTTGATGGTTTGTTGGTTTGTTGGTTTGTTGGTTTGTTGGTTTGTTGGTTTGTTGGTTTGTTGGTTTGTTGGTTTGTTGGTTTGTTGGTTTGTTGGTTTGTTGGTTTGTTGGTTTGTTCGTTTGTTGGTTTATTAAGTTCGTTTCTTGGTTTGCTGGTTTGTTGGTTTGTTGGTTTGTTGGTTTGTTGGTTTGTTGGCTTATTGGTTTGTGGGTTTGTTGATTTGTTGGTTTGTTTATTTGTTGATTTGTTGGTTTGTTCTATTGTTGGTTTGTTGGTTTGTTGTTTTGTTGGATTGTTGGTTTGTTGGTTTGTTGGTTTGTTGGTTTGTTGGTTTTTTGGTTTGTTGGTTTGTTGGTTTGGTGGTTTGTTGGTTTGTTGGTTTGTTGGTTTGTTGGTTTGTTGGTTTGTTGGTTTGTTGGTTTGTTGGTTTGTTGGTTTGTTGGCTTGTTGGTTTGTTGGTTTGTTGGTTTGTTGGTTTGTTGGTTTGTTGGTTTGTTGGTTTGTTGGTTTGTTAACTTATTGGTTTGTTGGTTTGTTGATTTGTTGGTTTGTTTATTTGTTGATTTGTTGATTTGTTGGTTTGTTCTATTGTTGGTTTGTTGGTTTGTTGTTTTGTTGGTTTGTTGGTTTGTTGGTTTGTTGGTTTGTTGGTTTGTTGGTTTTTTGGTTTGTTGGTTTGTTGGTTTGGTGGTTTGTTGGTTTGTTGGTTTGTTGGTTTGTTGTTTTGTTGGTTCGTTGGTTTGTTGGTTTGTTGGTTTGTTGGTTTGTTGGTTTGTTGGTTTGTTGGTTTGTTGGTTTGGTGGTTTGTTGGTTTGTTGGTTTGTCGGTTTGTTGTTTTGTTGGTTTGTTGGTTTGTTGGTTTGTTCGTTTGTTGGTTTATTGGTTTGTTGGTTTGTTGGTTTGTTGGTTTGTTGGTTTGTTGGTTTGTTGGTTTGTTCGTTTGTTGGTTTGTTGGTTTGTTGGTTTGTTCGTTTGTTGGTTTATTTTGTTCGTTTCTTGGTTTGCTGGTTTGTTGGTTTGTTGGTTTGTTGGTTTGTTGGTTTGTTGGTTTGTTGGTTTGTTGGTTTGTTGGTTTGTTGGTTTGTTGGCTTATTGGTTTGTTGGTTTGTTGATTTGTTTATTTGTTGATTTGTTGGTTTGTTCTATTGTTGGTTTGTTGGTTTGTTGTTTTGTTGGTTTGTTGGTTTGTTGGTTTATTGGTTTGTTGGTTTGTTGGTTTGTTGGTTTGTTGGTTTGTTGGTTTGTTGGTTTGTTGGTTTGTTGGTTTGTTGGTTTGTTGGTTTGTTGGCTTGTTGGTATGTTCGTTTGTTGGTTTGTTGGTTTGTTGGTTTGTTGGCTTGTTGGTTTGTTGGTTTGTTGGTTTGTTGGGTTGGTTGTTTGTTGGTTTGTTTGTTTGTTGGTTTGTTGGTTTGTTCGTTTGTTGGTTTGTTGGTTTGTTTGTTTGTTAGTTGGTTGGTTTGTTGGTTTTTTGGTTTGTTGGTTTGTTGGTTTGGTGGTTTGTTGGTTTGTTGGTTTGTTGGTTTGTTGTTTTGTTGGTTCGTTGGTTTGTTGGTTTGTTGGTTTGTTGGTTTGTTGGTTTGTTGGTTTGTTGGTTTGTTGGTTTGGTGGTTTGTTGGTTTGTTGGTTTGTTGGTTTGTTCGTTTGTTTGTTTGTTGGTTTGTTGGTTTGTTGGTTTGTTGGTTTGTTCGTTTGTTTGTTTGTTGGTTTGTTGGTTTGTTGGCTTATTGGTTTGTTGGTTTGTTGATTTGTTGGTTTGTTTATTTGTTGATTTGTTGGTTTGTTCTATTGTTGGTTTGTTGGTTTGTTGTTTTGTTGGTTTGTTGGTTTGTTGGTTTATTGGTTTGTTGGTTTGTTGGTTTGTTGGTTTGTTGGTTTGTTGGTTTGTTGGTTTGTTGGTTTGTTGGTTTGTTGGTTTGTTGGTTTGTTGGTTTGTTGGCTTATTGGTTTGTTGATTTGTTGGTTTGTTTATTTGTTGATTTGTTGGTTTGTTCTATTGTTGGTTTGTTGGTTTGTTGTTTTGTTGGTTTGTTGGTTTGTTGGTTTATTGGTTTGTTGGTTTGTTGGTTTGTTGGTTTGTTGGTTTGTTGGTTTGTTGGTTTGTTGGTTTGTTGGTTTGTTGGTTTGTTGGTTTGTTGGTTTGTTGGTTTGTTGGTTTGTTGGTTTGTTGGTTTGTTGGTTTGTTGGTTTGTTGGCTTATTGGTTTGTTGGTTTGTTGATTTGTTGGTTTGTTTATTTGTTGATTTGTTGGTTTGTTCTATTGTTGGTTTGTTGGTTTGTTGTTTTGTTGGTTTGTTGGTTTGTTGGTTTATTGATTTGTTGGTTTGTTGGTTTGTTGGTTTGTTGGTTTGTTGGTTTGTTGGTTTTTTGGTTTGTTGGTTTGTTGGTTTGGTGGTTTGTTGGTTTGTTGGTTTGTTGGTTTGTTGGTTTGGTGGTTTGTTGGTTTGTTGGTTTGTTGGTTTGTTGGTTTGTTCGTTTGTTGGTTTGTTGGTTTGTTGGTTTGTTGGTTTGTTCGTTTGTTGGTTTATTTTGTTCGTTTCTTGGTTTGCTGGTTTGTTGGTTTGTTGGTTTGTTGGTTTGTTGGTTTGTTGGTTTGTTGGTTTGTTGGTTTGTTGGTGTGTTGGTTTGTTGGCTTATTGGTTTGTTGGTTTGTTGATTTGTTGGTTTGTTTATTTGTTGATTTGTTGGTTTGTTCTATTGTTGGTTTGTTGGTTTGTTGTTTTGTTGGTTTGTTGGTTTGTTGGTTTATTGGTTTGTTGGTTTGTTGGTTTGTTGGTTTGTTGGTTTGTTGGTTTGTTGGTTTGTTGGTTTGTTGGTTTGTTGGTTTGTTGGTTTGTTGGTTTGTTGGTTTGTTGGCTTGTTGGTATGTTCGTTTGTTGGTTTGTTGGTTTGTTGGTTTGTTGGCTTGTTGGTTTGTTGGTTTGTTGGTTTGTTGGGTTGGTTGTTTGTTGGTTTGTTTGTTTGTTGGTTTGTTGGTTTGTTCGTTTGTTGGTTTGTTGGTTTGTTTGTTTGTTAGTTGGTTGGTTTGTTGGTTTGTTGGTTTGTTGGTTTGTTGGTTTGTTGGTTTGTTGGTTTGTTCGTTTGTTGGTTTGTTGGTTTGTTGGTTTGATGGTTTGTTGGTTTGTTGGTTTGTTGGTTTGTTCGTTTGTTTGTTTGTTGGTTTGTTGGTTTGTTGGTTTGTTGGTTTGTTCGTTTGTTTGTTTGTTGGTTTGTTGGTTTGTTGGTTTGTTGGCTTGTTGGTTTGTTGGTTTGTTGGTTTGTTGGTTTGTTGGTTTGTTGGTTTGTTGGTTTGTTGGTTTGTTTGTTTGTTTGTTTGTTGGTTTGTTAATTCGTTGGTTTGTTGGTTTGATGGTTTGTTGGTTTGTTGGTTTGTTGGTTTGTTGGTTTGTTGGTTTGTTGGTTTGTTGGTTTGTTGGTTTGTTGGTTTGTTGGTTTGTTGGTTTGTTGGTTTGTTGGTTTGTTCGTTTGTTGGTTTATTAAGTTCGTTTCTTGGTTTGCTGGTTTGTTGGTTTGTTGGTTTGTTGGTTTGTTGGTTTGTTGGCTTATTGGTTTGTGGGTTTGTTGATTTGTTGGTTTGTTTATTTGTTGATTTGTTGGTTTGTTCTATTGTTGGTTTGTTGGTTTGTTGTTTTGTTGGTTTGTTGGTTTGTTGGTTTGTTGGTTTGTTGGTTTTTTGGTTTGTTGGTTTGTTGGTTTGGTGGTTTGTTGGTTTGTTGGTTTGTTGGTTTGTTGGTTTGGTGGTTTGTTGGTTTGTTGGTTTGTTGGTTTGTTGGTTTGTTGGTTTGTTGGTTTGTTGGTTTGTTGGTTTGTTGGTTTGGTGGTTTGTTGGTTTGTTGGTTTGTCGGTTTGTTGTTTTGTTGGTTTGTTGGTTTGTTGGTTTGTTCGTTTGTTGGTTTGTTGGTTTGTTGGTTTGTTGGTTTGTTGGTTTGTTGGTTTGTTGGTTTGTTCGTTCGTTGGTTTGTTGGTTTGTTGGTTTGTTGGTTTGTTCGTTTGTTGGTTTATTTTGTTCGTTTCTTGGTTTGCTGGTTTGTTGGTTTGTTGGTTTGTTGGTTTGTTGGTTTGTTGGTTTGTTGGTTTGTTGGTTTGTTGGTTTGTTGGCTTATTGGTTTGTTGGTTTGTTGATTTGTTGGTTTGTTTATTTGTTGATTTGTTGGTTTGTTCTATTGTTGGTTTGTTGGTTTGTTGTTTTGTTGGTTTGTTGGTTTGTTGGTTTGTTGGTTTGTTGGTTTGTTGGTTTGTTGGTTTGTTGGTTTGTTGGTTTGTTGGTTTGTTGGTTTGTTGGTTTGTTGGTTTGTTGGTTTGTTGGTTTGTTGGTTTGTTGGTTTGTTGGTTTGTTGGTTTGTTGGTTTGTTGGTTTGTTGGTTTGTTGGTTTGCTGGTTTGTTGGTTTGTTGTTTTGTTGGTTTGTTGGTTTGTTGGTTTGTTGGTTTGTTGATTTGTTCGTTTGTTGGTTTGTTGGTTTGTTGGTTTGTTCGTTTGTTGGTTTGTTGGGTTGTTGGTTTGTTAGTTTGTGGGTTTGTTGGTTTGTTGGTTTGTTTGTTTGTTGGTTTGTTGGTTTGTTGGTTTGTTGGTTTGTTGGTTTGTTGGTTTGTTAGTTTGGTGGTTTGTTCGTTTGTTGGTTTGTTGGTTTGTTGGTTTGTTAGTTTTTTGGTTTGTTGGTTTGTTGCTTTGTTGATTTGTTGGTTTGTTGGTTTGTTGGTTTGTTGGTTTGTTGGTTTGTTGGTTTGTTGGTTTGTTGGTTTGTTGGTTTGTTGGTTTGTTGGTTTGTTGATTTGTTGGTTTGTTGGTTTGTTCGTTTGTTGGTTTGTTGGTTTGTTGGTTTGTTGGTTTGTTGGTTTGTTGGTTTGTTGGTTTGTTGGTTTGTTGGTTTGTTGGTTTTCGGTTTGTTGGTTTGTTGGTTTGTTGGTTTGTTGGTTTGCTGGTTTGTTGGTTTATTGGTTTGTTGGTTTGTTGGTTTGTTGGTTTGTTGGATTGTTGGTTTGTTGGTTTGTTGGTTTGTTGGTTTGTTGGTTTGTTGGTTTTTTGGTTTGTTGGCTTGTTGGTTTGTTAGTTTGTTGGTTTGTTGGTTTGTTGGTTTGTTGGTTTATTGGTTTGTTGGTTTGTTGGTTTGTTGGTTTGTTGGCTTGTTGGCTTGTTGGTTTGTTGATTTGTTGGTTTGTTGGTTTGTTGGTTTATTTGTTTGTTGGTTTGTTGGTTTGTTGGTATGTTGGTTTGTTGGTTTGTTGGTTTGTTAGTTTGATGGTTTGTTGATTTGTTTGTTTGTTGGTTTATTGGTTTGTTGGTTTGTTGGCTTGTTGGTTTGTTGGTTTGTTCATTTGTTTGTTTGTTGGCTTATTGGTTTGTTTGTTTGTTGGTTTGCTGGTTTGTTGGTTTGTTCGTTTGTTGGTTTGTTGGTTTGTGGGTTTGTTGGTTTGTTGGTTTGTTGGTTTGTTGTTTTGTTGTTTTGTTGGTTTGTTGGTTTGTTGGTTTGTTCGTTTGTGTGTTTGTTGGCTTGTTGGTTTGTTGGTTTATTGGTTTGTTGGTTTGTTCGTTTGTTGGTTTGTTGATTTGTTGGTTTGTTGGCTTGTTGGTATGTTCGTTTGTTGGTTTGTTGGTTTGTTGGTTTGTTGGCTTGTTGGCTTGTTGGCTTGTTGGTTTGTTGGTTTGTTGGGTTGGTTGTTTGTTGGTTTGTTTGTTTGTTGGTTTGTTGGTTTGTTCGTTTGTTGGTTTGTTGGTTTGTTTGTTTGTTAGTTGGTTGGTTTGTTCGTTTGTGTGTTTGTTGGTTTGTTGGTTTGTTGGTTTGTCCGTTTGTTGGTTTGTTGGTTTGTTGGTTTGATGGTTTGTTGGTTTGTTGGTTTGTTGGTTTGTTCGTTTGTTTGTTTGTTGGTTTGTTGGTTTGTTGGTTTGTTGGTTTGTTCGTTTGTTTGTTTGTTGGTTTGTTGGTTTGTTGGTTTGTTGGCTTGTTGGTTTGTTGGTTTGTTGGTTTGTTGGTTTGTTGGTTTGTTGGTTTGTTGGTTTGTTTGTTTATTTGTTTGTTGGTTTGTTGGTTCGTTGGTTTGTTGGTTTGATGGTTTGTTGGTTTGTTGGTTTGTTGGTTTGTTGGTTTGTTGGTTTGTCGGTTTGTTGTTTTGTTGGTTTGTTGGTTTGTTCGTTTGTTGGTTTGTTGGTTTGTTGGTTTGTTGGTTTGTTGGTTTGTTGGTTTGTTGGTTTGTTGGTTTGTTGGTTTGTTGGTTTGTTGGTTTGTTGGTTTGTTCGTTTGTTGGTTTATTAAGTTCGTTTCTTGGTTTGCTGGTTTGTTGGTTTGTTGGTTTGTTGGTTTGTTGGTTTGTTGGTTTGTTGGCTTATTGGTTTGTTGGTTTGTTGATTTGTTGGTTTGTTTATTTGTTGATTTGTTGGTTTGTTCTATTGTTGGTTTGTTGGTTTGTTGTTTTGTTGGTTTGTTGGTTTGTTGGTTTGTTGGTTTGTTGGTTTGTTGGTTTGTTGGTTTGTTGGTTTGTTGGTTTGTTGGTTTGTTGGTTTGTTGGTTTGTTGGTTTGTTGGTTTGTTGGTTTGTTGGTTTGTTGGTTTGTTGGTTTGTTGGTTTGTTGGTTTGTTGGTTTGCTGGTTTGTTGGTTTGTTGTTTTGTTGGTTTGTTGGTTTGTTGGTTTGTTGATTTGTTCGTTTGTTGGTTTGTTGGTTTGTTGGTTTGTTCGTTTGTTGGTTTGTTGGGTTGTTGGTTTGTTGGTTTGTTGGTTTGTTGGTTTGTTAGTTTGGTGGTTTGTTGTTTATTGGTTTGTTGGTTTGTTGGTTTGTTAGTTTTTTGGTTTGTTGGTTTGTTAGTTTGGTGGTTTGTTGTTTATTTGTTTGTTGGTTTGTTGGTTTGTTTGTTTTTTGGTTTGTTGGTTTGTTGGTTTGTTGGTTTGTTGGTTTGTTGGTTTGTTGGTTTGTTGGTTTGTTGGTTAGTTGGTTTGTTGGTTTGTTGGTTTGTTGGTTTGCTGGTTTGTTGGTTTGTTGTTTTGTTGGTTTGTTGGTTTGTTGGTTTGTTGATTTGTTGGTTTGTTGGTTTGTTGGTTTGTTGGTTTGTTGGTTTGTTAGTTTTGTGGTTTGTTCGTTTGTTGGTTTGTTGGTTTGTTGGTTTGTTAGTTTTTTGGTTTGTTGGTTTGTTGGTTTGTTGGTTTGTTGGTTTGTTGGTTTGTTGGTTTGTTGGTTTGTTGGTTTGTTGGTTTGTTGGTTTTTTGGTTTGTTGGTTTGTTGGTTTGTTGATTTGTTGGTTTTTTGGTTTGTTCGTATGTTAGTTTGTTGGTTTGTTGGTTTGTTGGTTTGTTGGTTTGTTGGTTTGTTGGTTTGTTGGTTTGTTGGTTTTCGGTTTGTTGGTTTGTTGGTTTGTTGGTTTGTTGGTTTGCTGGTTTGTTGGTTTATTGGTTTGTTGGTTTGTTGGTTTGTTGGTTTGTTGGATTGTTGGTTTGTTGGTTTGTTGGTTTGTTGGTTTGTTGGTTTTTTGGTTTGTTGGCTTGTTGGTTTGTTGGTTTGTTGGTTTGTTGGTTTGTTGGTTTGTTGGTTTGTTGGTTTATTGGTTTGTTGGTTTGTTGGTTTGTTGGCTTGTTGGTTTGTTGATTTGTTGGTTTGTTGGTTTGTTGGTTTATTTGTTTGTTGGTTTGTTCGTTTGTTGGTATGTTGGTTTGTTGGTTTGTTGGTTTGTTAGTTTGATGGTTTGTTGATTTGTTTGTTTGTTGGTTTATTGGTTTGTTGGTTTGTTGGCTTGTTGGTTTGTTGGTTTGTTCATTTGTTTGTTTGTTGGCTTATTGGTTTGTTGGTTTGTTTGTTTGTTGGTTTGTTGATTTGTTGGTTTGTTCGTTTGTTGGTTTGTTGGTTTGTGGGTTTGTTGGTTTGTTGGTTTGTTGGTTTGTTGTTTTGTTGTTTTGTTGGTTTGTTGGTTTGTTGGTTTGTTCGTTTGTATGTTTGTTGGCTTGTTGGTTTGTTGGTTTATTGGTTTATTGGTTTGTTGGTTTGTTCGTTTGTTGGTTTGTTGATTTGTTGGTTTGTTGGCTTGTTGGTATGTTCGTTTGTTGGTTTGTTGGTTTGTTGGTTTGTTGGCTTGTTGGCTTGTTGGTTTGTTGGTTTGTTGGGTTGGTTGTTTGTTGGTTTGTTTGTTTGTTGGTTTGTTGGTTTGTTCGTTTGTTGGTTTGTTGGTTTGTTTGTTTGTTAGTTGGGTGGTTTGTTGGTTTGTTGGTTTGTTGGTTTGTTCGTTTGTTGGTTTGCTGGTTTGTTGGTTTGATGGTTTGTTGGTTTGTTGGTTTGTTGGTTTGTTCGTTTGTTTGTTTGTTGGTTTGTTGGTTTGTTGGTTTGTTCGTTTGTTTGTTTGTTGGTTTGTTGGTTTGTTGGTTTGTTGGCTTGTTGGTTTGTTGGTTTATTGGTTTGTTGGTTTGTTGGTTTGTTGGTTTGTTGGTTTGTTGGTTTGTTTGTTTGTTTGTTTGTTGGTTTGTTGGTTCGTTGGTTTGTTGGTTTGATGGTTTGTTGGTTTGTTGGTTTGTTGGTTTGTTGGTTTGTTGGTTTGTCGGTTTGTTGTTTTGTTGGTTTGTTGGTTTGTTCGTTTGTTGGTTTGTTGGTTTGTTGGTTTGTTGGTTTGTTGGTTTGTTGGTTTGTTGGTTTGTTGGTTTGTTGGTTTGTTGGTTTGTTGGTTTGTTGGTTTGTTGGTTTGTTGGTTTGTTGGTTTGTTCGTTTGTTGGTTTATTAAGTTCGTTTCTTGGTTTGCTGGTTTGTTGGTTTGTTGGTTTGTTGGTTTGTTGGTTTGTTGGTTTGTTGGCTTATTGGTTTGTTGGTTTGTTGATTTGTTGGTTTGTTTATTTGTTGATTTGTTGGTTTGTTCTATTGTTGGTTTGTTGGTTTGTTGTTTTGTTGGTTTGTTGGTTTGTTGGTTTGTTGGTTTGTTGGTTTGTTGGTTTGTTGGTTTGTTGGTTTGTTGGTTTGTTGGTTTGTTGGTTTGTTGGTTTGTTGGTTTGTTGGTTTGTTGGTTTGTTGGTTTGTTGGTTTGTTGGTTTGTTGGTTTGTTGGTTTGTTGGTTTGTTGGTTTGCTGGTTTGTTGGTTTGTTGTTTTGTTGATTTGTTGGTTTGTTGGTTTGTTGATTTGTTCGTTTGTTGGTTTGTTGGTTTGTTGGTTTGTTCGTTTGTTGGTTTGTTGGGTTGTTGGTTTGTTGGTTTGTTGGTTTGTTGGTTTGTTAGTTTGGTGGTTTGTTGTTTATTGGTTTGTTGGTTTGTTGGTTTGTTAGTTTTTTGGTTTGTTAGTTTGGTGGTTTGTTGTTTATTTGTTTGTTGGTTTGTTGGTTTGTTAGTTTTTTGGTTTGTTGGTTTGTTGGTTTGTTGGTTTGTTGGTTTGTTGGTTTGTTGGTTTGTTGGTTTGTTGGTTTGTTGGTTTGTTGGTTTGTTGGTTTGTTGGTTTGTTGGTTTGTTGGTTTGTTGGTTTGTTGGTTTGTTGGTTTGTTGGTTTGTTGGTTTGTTGGTTTGTTGGTTTGTTGGTTTGTTGTTTTGTTGGTTTGTTGGTTTGTTGGTTTGTTGGTTTGTTGGTTTGTTGGTTTGTTGATTTATTGGTTTGTTGGTTTGTTGGTTTGTTGGTTTGTTGGTTTGTTGGTTTGTTCGTTTGTTGGTTTGTTGGTTTGTTGGTTTGTTGGTTTGTTAGTTTGTTGGTTTGTTCGTTTGTTGGTTTGTTGGTTTGTTGGTTTATTGGTTTGTTGGATTTTTGGTTTCTTGGTTTGTTGGTTTGTTGGTTTGTTGGTTTGTTGGTTTGTTGGTTTGTTGGTTTGTTGGTTTGTTTGTTTGTTGGTTTTCGGTTTGTTGGTTTGTTGGTTTGTTGGTTTGTTGGTTTGTTGGTTTGCTGGTTTGTTGGTTTATTGGTTTGTTGGTTTGTTGGTTTGTTGGTTTGTTGGATTGTTGGTTTGTTGGTTTGTTGGTTTGTTGGTTTTTTGGTTTGTTGGCTTGTCGGTTTGTTGGTTTGTTGGTTTGTTGGGTTGTTGGTTAGTTGGTTTATTGGTTTGTTGGTTTGTTGGTTTGTTGGTTTGTTGGTTTGTTGGTTTTTTGGTTTGTTGGCTTTTTGGTTTGTTGGTTTGTTGGTTTGTTGGTTTGTTGATTTATTGGTTTGTTGGTTCGTTGGTTTGTTGGCTTGTTGGCTTGTTGGTTTGTTGATTTCTTCGTTTGTTGGTTTGTTGGTTTATTTGTTTGTTTGTTTGTTGGTTTGTTGGTTTGTGGGTTTGTTGGTTTGTTGGTTTGTTGGTTTGTTGTTTTGTTGGTTTGTTGGTTTGTTGGTTTGTTCGTTTGTTGGTTTGTTGGCTTGTTGGTTTGTTGGTTTGTTCGTTTGTTGGTTTGTTGATTTGTTGGTTTGTTCGCTTGTTGGTATGTTCGTTTGTTGGTTTGTTGGTTTGTTGGTTTGTTGGTTTGTTGGTTTGTTGGTTTGTTGGTTTGTTGGTTTGTTGGTTTGTTGGTTTTTTGGTTTGTTGTTTTGTTGGTTTGTTGGTTTGTTGGTTTGTTGGTTTGCTCGTTTGTTGGTTTGTTGACTTGTTGGTTTGTTGGCCTGTTGGTTTGTTGGGTTGTTGGTCTGTTGGTTTGTTGGTTTGTTGGTTTGTTGGTTTCTTGGTTTGCTGGTTTGTTGGTTTTTGGGTTTGTTGGTTTGTTGGCTTGTTGGTTTGTTGGTTTGTTGGTTTGTTGGTTTGTTGGTTTGTTTGTTTGTTGGTTTGTTGGTTTATTGGTTTGTTCGTTTGTTGGTTTGTTGGTTTGTTGGTTTGTTGGTTTGTTGGTTTGTTGGTTTGTTGGTTTGTTGGTTTGTTGGTTTGTTCGTTTGTTGGTTTGTTGATTTGTTGGTTTGTTGGTTTGTTGCTTTGTTGGTTTGTTGGTTTGTTGGTTTATTGGTTTGTTGGTTTGTTGGTTTGTTGGTTTGCTCGTTTGCAGGTTTTATGGTTTGTTGGTTTGTTGGTTTGTTGGTTTGTTGGTTTGTTGGTTTGTTGGTTTGTTCGTTTGTTCGTTTGTTGGTTTGTTGGTTTGTTGGTTTGTTGGTTTGTTGGTTTGTTCATTTGTTGGTTTGTTGGTTTGTTCGTTTCTTGGTTTGCTGGTTTGTTGTTTTGTTGTTTTGTTGGTTTGTAGGTTTGTTGGTTTGTTGGTTTGTTGGCTTATTGGTTTGTTGGTTTGTTGGTTTGTTGGTTTGTTGGTTTGTTGATTTGTTGACTTGGTGGTTTGTTTGTTTGTTGGTTTGTTGGTTTGTGGGTTTGTGGGTTGTTTGGTGTGTTGTTTTGTTGGTTTGTTGGTTTGTTGGTGTGTTGGTTTGTTCGTTTGTTGGTTTGTTGGTTTGTTGGTTTGTTGGTTTGTTGGGTTTGTTGGTTTGTTGGTTTGTTGGTTTGTTGGTTTGTTGGTTTGTTGGTTTGTTGGTTTGTTGGTTTGTTGGTTTGTTGGTTTCTTGGTTTCTTGGTTTTTTGGCTTCTTGGTTTGTTGGTTTGTTGGTTTGTTGGTTTGTTGGTTTTTTGGGTTGTTGGTTTGTTGGCTTGTTGGTTTGTTGGCTTGTTGGTTTGTTGGTTTGTTGGTTTGTTGGTTTGTTGGTTTCTTGGTTTGTTGGTTTGTTGGTTTGTTGGTTTGTTGGTTTGTTGGTTTGTTGGTTTGTTGGTTTGTTGGTTTGTTGGTTTGTTGGTTTGTTGGTTTCTTGGTTTCTTGGTTTTTTGGCTTCTTGGTTTGTTGGTTTGTTGGTTTGTTGGTTTGTTGGTTTTTTGGTTTGTTGGTTTGTTGGTTTGTTGCTTTGTTGGTTTGTTGGTTTCTTGGTTTGTTGGTTTGTTGGTTTTTTGGTTTGCTCATTTGCTGGTTTTATGGTTTGTTGGTTGTTGGTTTGTTGGTTTGTTGGTTTGTTGGTTTGTTTGTTTGTTGGTTTGTTGGTTTGTTGGTTTTTTGGCTTATTGGTTTGTTGGTTTGTTGATTTGTTGGTTTGTTGGTTAATTTTGTTCGTTTCTTGGTTTGCTGGTTTTTTGGTTTGTTGGTTTGTTGGTTTGTTGGTTTGTTGGTTTGTTGGCTTATTGGTTTGTTGGTTTGTTGATTTGTTGGTTTGTTTATTTGTTGATTTGTTGGTTTGTTCTATTGTTGGTTTGTTCGTTTGTTGGTTTGTTGTTTTGTTTGTTTGTTGGTTTGTTGGTTTGTTGGTTTGTTGGTTTGTTGGTTTGTTGGTTTGTTGGTTTGTTGGTTTGTTGGGTTGTTGGTTTGTTGGTTTGTTGGTTTGTTGGTTTGTTGGTTTGTTGGTTTGTTGGTTTGTTGGTTTGTTGGTTTGTTGGTTTATTGTTTTGCTGGTTTGTTGGTTTGTTGGTTTTTTCGTTTGTTAGTTTGTTGGTTTGTTGGTTTGTTCGTTTTTTGGTTTGTTGGGTTGTTGGTTTGTTAGTTTGTGGGTTTGTTGGTTTGTTGGTTTGTTGGTTTGTTGGTTTGTTGGTTTGTTGGTTTGTTGGGTTGTTGGTTTGTTGGTTTGTTGGTTTGTTGCTTTGTTGGTTTGTTAGTTTGTTAGTTTGTTCGTTTGTTGGTTTGTTGGTTTGTTGGTTTGTTGGTTTGTTGGTTTGTTGGTTTGTTGGTTTGTTGTTTTGTTGGTTTGTTGGTTTGTTGGTTTGTTGGTTTGTTGGTTTGTTGGTTTGTTGGTTTGTTGGTTTTGTTGGTTTGTTGGTTTGTTGGTTTGTTGGTTTGTTGGTTTGTTGGTTTGTTGGTTTGTTGGTTTGTTGTTTTGTTGGTTTGTTGGTTTGTTGGTTTGCTGGTTTGTTGGTTTGTTGGTCTGTTGGTTTGTTGGTTTGTTGGTTTGTTGGTTTATTGGTTTGTTGGTTTTTTGGTTTCTTGGTTTCTTGGTTTGTTTGTTTGTTGGTTTTCGGTTTGTTGGTTTGTTGGTTTGTTGGTTTGTTGGTTTGTTGGTTTTCTGGTTTGTTGGTTTATTGGTTTGTTGGTTTGTTGGTTTGTTGGTTTGTTGGATTGTTGGTTTGTTGGTTTGTTGGTTTGTTGGTTTTTTGGTTTGTTGGCTTGTCGGTTTGTTGGTTTGTTGGTTTGTTGGCTTGTTGGTTAGTTGGTTTATTGGTTTGTTGGTTTGTTGGTTTGTTGGTTTGTTGGTTTGTTGGTTTTTTGGTTTGTTGGCTTGTTGGTTTGTTGGTTTGTTGGTTTGTTGGTTTGTTGATTTATTGGTTTGTTGGTTCGTTGGTTTGTTGGCTTGTTGGCTTGTTGGTTTGTTGATTTCTTCGTTTGTTGGTTTGTTGGTTTATTTGTTTGTTTGTTTGTTGGTTTGTTGGTATGTTGGTCTGTTGGTTGTTGGTTTGTTGGTTTGATGGTTTGTTGATTTGTTTGTTTGTTGGTTTGTTGGTTTGTTGGTTTGTTGGTTTGTTGGCTTGTTGGTTTGTTGGTTTGTTCATTTGTTTGTTTGTTGGCTTATTGGTTTGTTGGTTTGTTTGTTTGTTGGTTTGTTGGTTTGTTGGTTTGTTTGGTTGTTTGTTTGTTGGTTTGTTGGTTTGTGGGTTTGTTGGTTTGTTGGTTTGTTGGTTTGTTGTTTTGTTGGTTTGTTGGTTTGTTGGTTTGTTCGTTTGTTGGTTTGTTGGCTTGTTGGTTTGTTGGTTTGTTCGTTTGTTGGTTTGTTGATTTGTTGGTTTGTTCGCTTGTTGGTATGTTCGTTTGTTGGTTTGTTGGTTTGTTGGTTTGTTGGTTTGTTGGTTTGTTGGTTTGTTGGTTTGTTGGTTTGTTGGTTTGTTGGTTTGTTGGTTTGTTGGTTTTTTGGTTTGTTGTTTTGTTGGTTTGTTGGTTTGTTGGTTTGTTGGTTTGCTCGTTTGTTGGTTTGTTGACTTGTTGGTTTGCTGGCCTGTTGGTTTGTTGGGTTGTTGGTCTGTTGGTTTGTTGGTTTGTTGGTTTGTTGGTTTCTTGGTTTGTTGGTTTGTTGGTTTTTGGGTTTGTTGGTTTGTTGGCTTGTTGGTTTGTTGGCCTGTTGGTTTGTTGGGTTGTTGGTCTGTTGGTTTGTTGGTTTGTTGGTTTGTTGGTTTCTTGGTTTGTTGGTTTGTTGGTTTTTGGGTTTGTTGGTTTGTTGGCTTGTTGGTTTGTTGGTTTGTTGGTTTGTTGGTTTGTTGGTTTGTTTGTTTGTTGGTTTGTTGGTTTATTGGTTTGTTCGTTTGTTGGTTTGTTGGTTTGTTGGTTTGTTGGTTTGTTGGTTTGTTGGTTTGTTGGTTTGTTGGTTTGTTGGTTTGTTGGTTTGTTGGTTTCTTGGTTTTTTGGATTCTTGGTTTGTTGGTTTGTTGGTTTGTTGGTTTGTTGGTTTTTTGGTTTGTTGGTTTGTTGGTTTGTTGCTTTGTTGGTTTGTTGGTTTATTGGTTTGTTGGTTTGTTGGTTTTTTGGTTTGCTCATTTGCTGGTTTTATGGTTTGTTGGTTGTTGGTTTGTTGGTTTGTTGGTTTGTTGGTTTGTTTGTTTGTTGGTTTGTTGGTTTGTTGGTTTTTTGGCTTATTGGTTTGTTGGTTTGTTGATTTGTTGGTTTGTTGGTTAATTTTGTTCGTTTCTTGGTTTGCTGGTTTTTTGGTTTGTTGGTTTGTTGGTTTGTTGGTTTGTTGGTTTGTTGGTTTGTTGGTTTGTTGGTTTGTTGGCTTATTGGTTTGTTGGTTTGTTGATTTGTTGGTTTGTTTATTTGTTGATTTGTTGGTTTGTTCTATTGTTGGTTTGTTCGTTTGTTGGTTTGTTGTTTTGTTTGTTTGTTGGTTTGTTGGTTTTTTGGTTTGTTGGTTTGTTGGTTTGTTGGTTTGTTGGTTTGTTGGTTTGTTGGGTTGTTGGTTTGTTGGTTTGTTGGTTTGTTGGTTTGTTGGTTTGTTGGTTTGTTGGTTTGTTGGTTTGTTGGTTTGTTGGTTTATTGTTTTGCTGGTTTGTTGGTTTGTTGGTTTTTTCGTTTGTTAGTTTGTTGGTTTGTTGGTTTGTTCGTTTTTTGGTTTGTTGGGTTGTTGGTTTGTTAGTTTGTGGGTTTGTTGGTTTGTTGGTTTGTTGGTTTGTTGGTTTGTTGGTTTGTTGGTTTGTTGGGTTGTTGGTTTGTTGGTTTGTTGGTTTGTTGCTTTGTTGGTTTGTTAGTTTGTTAGTTTGTTCGTTTGTTGGTTTGTTGGTTTGTTGGTTTGTTGGTTTGTTGGTTTGTTGGTTTGTTGTTTTGTTGGTTTGTTGGTTTGTTGGTTTGTTGGTTTGTTGGTTTGTTGGTTTGTTGGTTTGTTGGTTTTGTTGGTTTGTTGGTTTGTTGGTTTGTTGGTTTGTTGGTTTGTTGGTTTGTTGGTTTGTTGTTTTGTTGGTTTGTTGGTTTGTTGGTTTGTTGGTTTGTTGGTTTGTTGGTTTGTTGGTTTGTTGGTTTGTTGGTTTATTGGTTTGTTGGTTTTTTGGTTTCTTGGTTTCTTGGTTTGTTGGTTTGTTGGTTTGTTGGTTTGTTGGTTTGTTGGTTTGTTGGTTTGTTTGTTTGTTGGTTTTCGGTTTGTTGGTTTGTTGGTTTGTTGGTTTGTTGGTTTGTTGGTTTGTTGGTTTGCTGGTTAGTTGGTTTATTGGTTTGTTGGTTTGTTGGTTTGTTGGTTTGTTGGATTGTTGGTTTGTTGGTTTGTTGGTTTGTTGGTTTTTTGGTTTGTTGGCTTGTCGGTTTGTTGGTTTGTTGGTTTGTTGGCTTGTTGGTTAGTTGGTTTATTGGTTTGTTGGTTTGTTGGTTTGTTGGTTTGTTGGTTTGTTGGTTTTTTGGTTTGTTGGCTTGTTGGTTTGTTGGTTTGTTGGTTTGTTGGTTTGTTGATTTATTGGTTTGTTGGTTCGTTGGTTTGTTGGCTTGTTGGCTTGTTGGTTTGTTGATTTCTTCGTTTGTTGGTTTGTTGGTTTATTTTTTTGTTTGTTTGTTGGTTTGTTGGTATGTTGGTCTGTTGGTTGTTGGTTTGTTGGTTTGATGGTTTGTTGATTTGTTTGTTTGTTGGTTTGTTGGTTTGTTGGTTTGTTGGCTTGTTGGTTTGTTGGTTTGTTCATTTGTTTGTTTGTTGGCTTATTGGTTTGTTGGTTTGTTTGTTTGTTGGTTTGTTGGTTTGTTGGTTTGTTTGGTTGTTTGTTTGTTGGTTTGTTGGTTTGTGGGTTTGTTGGTTTGTTGGTTTGTTGGTTTGTTGTTTTGTTGGTTTGTTGGTTTGTTGGTTTGTTCGTTGGTTGGTTTGTTGGCTTGTTGGTTTGTTGGTTTGTTCGTTTGTTGGTTTGTTGATTTGTTGGTTTGTTCGCTTGTTGGTATGTTCGTTTGTTGGTTTGTTGGTTTGTTGGTTTGTTGGTTTGTTGGTTTGTTGGTTTGTTGGTTTGTTGGTTTTTTGGTTTGTTGGTTTGTTGGTTTTTTTGTTTGTTGTTTTGTTGGTTTGTTGGTTTGTTGGTTTGTTGGTTTGCTCGTTTGTTGGTTTGTTGACTTGTTGGTTTGTTGGCCTGTTGGTTTGTTGGGTTGTTGGTCTGTTGGTTTGTTGGTTTGTTGGTTTGTTGGTTTCTTGGTTTGTTGGTTTGTTGGTTTTTGGGTTTGTTGGTTTGTTGGCTTGTTGGTTTGTTGGTTTGTTGGTTTGTTGGTTTGTTGGTTTGTTTGTTTGTTGGTTTGTTGGTTTATTGGTTTGTTCGTTTGTTGGTTTGTTGGTTTGTTGGTTTGTTGGTTTGTTGGTTTGTTGGTTTGTTGGTTTGTTGGTTTGTTGGTTTGTTCGTTTGTTGGTTTGTTGATTTGTTGGTTTGTTGGTTTGTTGCTTTGTTGGTTTGTTGGTTTGTTGGTTTATTGGTTTGTTGGTTTGTTGGTTTGTTGGTTTGCTCGTTTGCAGGTTTTATGGTTTGTTGGTTTGTTGGTTTGTTGGTTTGTTGGTTTGTTGGTTTGTTGGTTTGTTCGTTTGTTCGTTTGTTGGTTTGTTGGTTTGTTGGTTTGTTGGTTTGTTGGTTTGTTCATTTGTTGGTTTGTTGGTTTGTTCGTTTCTTGGTTTGCTGGTTTGTTGTTTTGTTGTTTTGTTGGTTTGTAGGTTTGTTGGTTTGTTGGTTTGTTGGCTTATTGGTTTGTTGGTTTGTTGGTTTGTTGGTTTGTTGGTTTGTTGATTTGTTGACTTGGTGGTTTGTTTGTTTGTTGGTTTGTTGGTTTGTGGGTTTGTGGGTTTTTTGGTGTGTTGTTTTGTTGGTTTGTTGGTGTGTTGGTTTGTTCGTTTGTTGGTTTGTTGGTTTGTTGGTTTGTTGGTTTGTTGGGTTTGTTGGTTTGTTGGTTTGTTGGTTTGTTGGTTTGTTGGTTTGTTGGTTTGTTGGTTTGTTGGTTTGTTGGTTTGTTGGTTTGTTGGTTTGTTGGTTTCTTGGTTTTTTGGCTTCTTGGTTTGTTGGTTTGTTGGTTTGTTGGTTTGTTGGTTTTTTGGGTTGTTGGTTTGTTGGTTTGTTGGTTTGTTGGTTTGTTGGTTTGTTGGTTTGTTGGTTTCTTGGTTTGTTGGTTTGTTGGTTTGTTGGTTTGTTGGTTTGTTGGTTTGTTGGTTTGTTGGTTTGTTGGTTTGTTGGTTTGTTGGTTTGTTGGTTTGTTGGTTTGTTGGTTTCTTGGTTTCTTGGTTTTTTGGCTTCTTGGTTTGTTGGTTTGTTGGTTTGTTGGTTTTTTGGTTTGTTGGTTTGTTGGTTTGTTGCTTTGTTGGTTTGTTGGTTTATTGGTTTGTTGGTTTGTTGGTTTTTTGGTTTGCTCATTTGCTGGTTTTATGGTTTGTTGGTTGTTGGTTTGTTGGTTTGTTGGTTTGTTGGTTTGTTTGCTTGTTGGTTTGTTGGTTTGTTGGTTTTTTGGCTTATTGGTTTGTTGGTTTGTTGATTTGTTGGTTTGTTGGTTAATTTTGTTCGTTTCTTGGTTTGCTGGTTTTTTGGTTTGTTGGTTTGTTGGTTTGTTGGTTTGTTGGTTTGTTGGTTTGTTGGTTTGTTGGTTTGTTGGCTTATTGGTTTGTTGGTTTGTTGATTTGTTGGTTTGTTTATTTGTTGATTTGTTGGTTTGTTCTATTGTTGGTTTGTTCGTTTGTTGGTTTGTTGTTTTGTTTGTTTGTTGGTTTGTTGGTTTGTTGGTTTGTTGGTTTGTTGGTTTGTTGGTTTGTTGGTTTGTTGGTTTGTTGGTTTGTTGGTTTGTTGGGTTGTTGGTTTGTTGGTTTGTTGGTTTGTTGGTTTGTTGGTTTGTTGGTTTGTTGGTTTGTTGGTTTGTTGGTTTGTTGGTTTATTGTTTTGTTGGTTTGTTGGTTTGTTGGTTTTTTCGTTTGTTAGTTTGTTGGTTTGTTGGTTTGTTCGTTTTTTGGTTTGTTGGGTTGTTGGTTTGTTAGTTTGTGGGTTTGTTGGTTTGTTGGTTTGTTGGTTTGTTGGTTTGTTGGTTTGTTGGTTTGTTGGGTTGTTGGTTTGTTGGTTTGTTGGTTTGTTGCTTTGTTGGTTTGTTAGTTTGTTAGTTTGTTCGTTTGTTGGTTTGTTGGTTTGTTGGTTTGTTGGTTTGTTGGTTTGTTGGTTTGTTGGTTTGTTGTTTTGTTGGTTTGTTGGTTTGTTGGTTTGTTGGTTTGTTGGTTTGTTGGTTTGTTGGTTTGTTGGTTTGTTGGTTTGTTGGTTTTGTTGGTTTGTTGGTTTGTTGGTTTGTTGGTTTGTTGGTTTGTTGGTTTGTTGGTTTGTTGTTTTGTTGGTTTGTTGGTTTGTTGGTTTGTTGGTTTGTTGGTTTGTTGGGTTGTTGGTTTGTTGGTTTGTTGGTTAGTTGGTTTGTTGGTTTGTTGGTTTGTTGGTTTGTTGGTTTGTTGGTTTGTTCGTTTGTTGGTTTGTTGGTTTGTTGGTTTGTTAGTTTGTTGGTTTGTTCGTTTGTTTGTTTGTTGGTTTGTTGGTTTGTTGGCTTGTTGGTTTGTTGGTTTTTTGGTTTGTTGGTTTGTTGGTTTGTTGGTTTGTTGGTTTGTTGGTTTGTTGGTTTGTTGGATTGTTGGTTTGTTTGTTTGTTTGTTTGTTGGTTTGCTGGTTTGTTGGTTTGTTGGTTTGTTGGTTTGGTGGTTTGTTGGTTTGTTGGTTTGTTGGTTTGTTGGTTTGTTGGTTTGTTGGTTTGTTGGTTTGTTGGTTTGTTGGTTTGTTGGTTTGTTGGTTTGTTGGTTTGGTGGTTTGTTGGTTTGTTGGTTTGTCGATTTGTTGTTTTGTTGGTTTGTTGGTTTGTTTGTTTGTTGGTTTGTTGGTTTGTTGGTTTGTTGGTTTGTTGGTTTGTTGGTTTGTTGGTTTGTTCGTTTGTTGGTTTGTTGGTTTGTTGGTTTGTTCGTTTGTTGGTTTATTTTGTTCGTTTCTTGGTTTGCTGGTTTGTTGGTTTGTTGGTTTGTTGGTTTGTTGGTTTGTTGGTTTGTTGGTTTGTTGGTTTGTTGGCTTATCGGTTTGTTGGTTTGTTGATTTGTTGGTTTGTTTATTTGTTGATTTGTTGGTTTGTTCTATTGTTGGTTTGTTGGTTTGTTGTTTTGTTGGTTTGTTGGTTTGTTGGTTTGTTGGTTTGTTGGTTTGTTGGTTTGTTGGTTTGTTGGTTTGTTGGTTTGTTGGTTTGTTGGTTTGTTGGTTTGTTGGTTTGTTGGTTTGTTGGTTTGTTGGTTTGTTGGTTTGTTGGTTTGTTGGTTTGTTGGTTTGTTGGTTTGCTGGTTTGTTGGTTTGTTGTTTTGTTGGTTTGTTGGTTTGTTGGTTTGTTGATTTGTTTGTTTGTTGGTTTGTTGGTTTGCTGGTTTGTTCGTTTGTTGGTTTGTTGGGTTGTTGGTTTGTTAGTTTGTGGGTTTGTTGGTTTGTGGGTTTGTTTGTTTGTTGGTTTGTTGGTTTGTTGGTTTGTTGGTTTGTTGGTTTGTTGGTTTGTTAGTTTGGTGGTTTGTTCGTTTGTTGGTTTGTTGGTTTGTTGGTTTGTTAGTTTTTTGGTTTGTTGGTTTGTTGGTTTGTTGGTTTGTTGGTTTGTTGGTTTGTTGGTTGGTTGGTTTGTTGGTTTGTTGATTTGTTGGTTTGTTGGTTTGTTGGTTTGTTGGTTTGTTGGTTTTCGGTTTGCTGGTTTGTTGGTTTGTTGGTTTGTTGGTTTGTTGGTTTGTTGGTTTGTTGGTTTGTTGATTTGTTTGTTTGTTGGTTTGTTGGTTTGCTGGTTTGTTCGTTTGTTGGTTTGTTGGGTTGTTGGTTTGTTAGTTTGTGGGTTTGTTGGTTTGTGGGTTTGTTTGTTTGTTGGTTTGTTGGTTTGTTGGTTTGTTGGTTTGTTGGTTTGTTGGTTTGTTGGTTTGTTAGTTTGTTGGTTTGTTGGTTTGTTGGTTTGTTGGTTTGTTGGTTTGTTGGTTTGTTGGTTTGTTGGTTTTCGGTTTGCTGGTTTGTTGGTTTGTTGGTTTGTTGGTTTGCTGGTTTGTTGGCTTATTGGTTTGTTGGTTTGTTGGTTTGTTGGTTTGTTGGATTGTTGGTTTGTTGGTTTTTTGGTTTGTTGGCTTGTTGGTTTGTTGGTTTGCTGGTTTGTTGGTTTGTTGGTTTGTTGGTTTGTTGGTTTATTGGTTTGTTGGTTTGTTGGTTTGTTGGCTTGTTGGCTTGTTGGTTTGTTGATTTGTTGGTTTGTTGGTTTGTTGGTTTATGTGTTTGTTGGTTTGTTGGTTTGTTGGTATGTTGGTTTGTTGGTTTGTTGGTTTGTTAGTTTGATGGTTTGCTGATTTGTTTGTTTATTGGTTTGTTGGTTTGTTGGTTTGTTGGCTTGTTGGTTTGTTGGTTTGTTCATTTGTTTGTTTGTTGGCTTATTGGTTTGTTGGTTTGTTTGTTTGTTGGTTTGTTGGTTTGTTGGTTTGTTCGTTTGTTGGTTTGTTGGTTTGTGGGTTTGTTGGTTTGTTGGTTTGTTGTTTTGTTGTTTTGTTGGTTTGTTGGTTTGTTGGTTTGTTCGTTTGTGTGTTTGTTGGCTTGTTGGTTTGTTGGTTTGGTGGTTTGTTCGTTTGTTGGTTTGTTGGTTTGTTGGTTTGTTAGTTTTTTGGTTTGTTGGTTTGTTGGTTTGTTGGTTTGTTGGTTTGTTGGTTTGTTGGTTTGTTGGTTTGTTGGTTTGTTGATTTGTTGGTTTGTTGGTTTGTTGGTTTGTTGGTTTGTTGGTTTGTTGGTTTTCGGTTTGCTGGGGTGTTGGTTTGTTGGTTTGTTGGTTTTTGGTTTGTTGGTTTGTTGGTTTGTTGGTTTGTTGGTTTGTTGGTTTGTTGGTTTGTTGGTTTGTTGATTTGTTTGTTTGTTGGTTTGTTGGTTTGCTGGTTTGTTCGTTTGTTGGTTTGTTGGGTTGTTGGTTTGTTAGTTTGTGGGTTTGTTGGTTTGTGGGTTTGTTTGTTTGTTGGTTTGTTGGTTTGTTGGTTTGTTGGTTTGTTGGTTTGTTGGTTTGTTGGTTTGTTAGTTTGTTGGTTTGTTGGTTTGTTGGTTTGTTGGTTTGTTGGTTTGTTGGTTTGTTGGTTTGTTGGTTTTCGGTTTGCTGGTTTGTTGGTTTGTTGGTTTGTTGGTTTGCTGGTTTGTTGGTTTATTGGTTTGTTGGTTTGTTGGTTTGTTGGATTGTTGGTTTGTTGGTTTTTTGGTTTGTTGGCTTGTTGGTTTGTTGGTTTGCTGGTTTGTTGGTTTGTTGGTTTGTTGGTTTGTTGGTTTGTTGGTTTGTTGGTTTATTGGTTTGTTGGTTTGTTGGTTTGTTGGCTTGTTGGCTTGTTGGTTTGTTGATTTGTTGGTTTGTTGGTTTGTTGGTTTATTTGTTTGTTGGTTTGTTGGTTTGTTGGTATGTTGGTTTGTTGGTTTGTTGGTTTGTTAGTTTGATGGTTTGCTGATTTGTTTGTTTATTGGTTTGTTGGTTTGTTGGCTTGTTGGTTTGTTGGTTTGTTCATTTGTTTGTTTGTTGGCTTATTGGTTTGTTGGTTTGTTTGTTTGCTGGTTTGTTGGATTGTTGGTTTGTTCGTTTGTTGGTTTGTTGGTTTGTGGGTTTGTTGGTTTGTTGGTTTGTTGTTTTGTTGTTTTGTTGGTTTGTTGGTTTGTTGGTTTGTTCGTTTGTGTGTTTGTTGGCTTGTTGGTTTGTTGGTTTATTGGTTTGTTGGTTTGTTCGTTTGTTAGTTTGTTGATTTGTTGGTTTGTTGGCTTGTTGGTATGTTCGTTTGTTGGTTTGTTGGTTTGTTGGCTTGTTGGTTTGTTGGTTTGTTGGGTTTTTTGTTTGTTGGTTTGTTTGTTTGTTGGTTTGTTCGTTTGTTGGTTTGTTGGTTTGTTTGTTTGTTAGTTGGTTGGTTTGTTGGTTTGTTGGTTTGTTGGTTTGTTGGTTTGTTGGTTTGTTGGTTTGTTGGTTTGTTCGTTTGTTGGCTTGTTGGTTTTTTGGTTTGATGGTTTGTTGGTTTTTTGGTTTGTTGGTTTGTTCGTTTGTTTGTTTGTTGGTTTGTTGGTTTGTTGGTTTGTTCGTTTGTTTGTTTGTTGGTTTGTTGGTTTGTTGGTTTGTTGGTTTGTTGGTTTGTTGGTTTGTTGGTTTGTTGGTTTGTTGGTTTGTTGGTTTGTTGGTTTGTTTGTTTGTTTGTTTGTTGGTTTGTTGGTTTGTTGGTTCGTTGGTTTGTTGGTTTGATGGTTTGTTGGTGTGTTGGGTTGTTGGTTTGTTGGTTTGTTGGTTTGTTGGTTTGTTAGTTTGGTGGTTTGTTGTTTATTGGTTTGTTGGTTTGTTGGTTTGTTAGTTTTTTGGTTTGTTGGTTTGTTAGTTTGGTGGTTTGTTATTTATTTGTTTGTTGGTTTGTTGGTTTGTTAGTTTTTTGGTTTGTTGGTTTGTTGGTTTGTTGGTTTGTTGGTTTGTTGGTTTGTTGGTTTGTTGGTTTGTTGGTTTGTTGGTTTGTTGGTTTGTTGGTTTGTTGGTTTGTTGGTTTGTTGGTTTGTTGGTTTGTTGGTTTGTTGGTTTGTTGGTTTGTTGGTTTGTTGGTTTGTTGGTTTGTTGGTTTGTTGGTTTGTTGGTTTGTTGGTTTGTTGGTTTGTTGGTTTGTTGGTTTGTTGGTTTGTTGATTTATTGGTTTGTTGGTTTGTTGGTTTGTTGGTTTGTTGGTTTGTTGGTTTGTTCGTTTGTTGGTTTGTTGGTTTGTTGGTTTGTTAGTTTGTTGGTTTGTTCGTTTGTTGGTTTGTTGGTTTGTTGGTTTATTGGTTTGTTGGTTTTTTGGTTTCTTGGTTTCTTGGTTTCTTGGTTTGTTGGTTTGTTGGTTTGTTGGTTTGTTGGTTTGTTGGTTTGTTGGTTTGTTTGTTTTATGGTTTTCGGTTTGTTGGTTTGTTGGTTTGTTGGTTTGTTGGTTTGTTGGTTTGCTGGTTTGTTGGTTTATTGGTTTGTTGGTTTGTTGGTTTGTTTGTTTGTTGGTTTGTTGGTTTGTTGGTTTGTTGGGTTGTTCGTTTGTTGGTTTGTTGGTTTGTGGGTTTGTTGGTTTGTTGGTTTGTTGGTTTGTTGGTTTGTTGTTTTGTTGGTTTGTTGGTTTGTTGGTTTGTTCGTTTGTTGGTTTGTTGGCTTGTTGGTTTGTTGGTTTGTTCGTTTGTTGGTTTGTTGATTTGTTGGTTTGTTCGCTTGTTGGTATGTTCGTTTGTTGGTTTGTTGGTTTGTTGGTTTGTTGGTTTGTTGGTTTGTTGGTTTGTTGGTTTGTTGGTTTGTTGGTTTTTTGGTTTGTTGTTTTGTTGGTTTGTTGGTTTGTTGGTTTGTTGGTTTGCTCGTTTGTTGGTTTGTTGACTTGTTGGTTTGTTGGGCTGTTGGTTTGTTGGGTTGTTGGTCTGTTGGTTTGTTGGTTTGTTGGTTTGTTGGTTTCTTGGTTTGTTGGTTTGTTGGTTTTTGGGTTTGTTGGTTTGTTGGCTTGTTGGTTTGTTGGTTTGTTGGTTTGTTGGTTTGTTGGTTTGTTTGTTTGTTGGTTTGTTGGTTTATTGGTTTGTTCGTTTGTTGGTTTGTTGGTTTGTTGGTTTGTTGGTTTGTTGGTTTGTTGGTTTGTTGGTTTGTTGGTTTGTTGGTTTGTTGGTTTGTTGGTTTGTTCGTTTGTTGGTTTGTTGATTTGTTGGTTTGTTGGTTTGTTGCTTTGTTGGTTTGTTGGTTTGTTGGTTTATTGGTTGGTTGGTCTGTTGGTTTGTTGGTTTGCTCGTTTGCAGGTTTTATGGTTTGTTGGTTTGTTGGTTTGTTGGTTTGTTGGTTTGTTGGTTTGTTGGTTTGTTGGTTTGTTGGTTTGTTGGTTTGTTGGTTTGTTGGTTTGTTCATTTGTTGGTTTGTTGGTTTGTTCGTTTCTTGGTTTGCTGGTTTGTTGTTTTGTTGTTTTGTTGGTTTGTAGGTTTGTTGGTTTGTTGGTTTGTTGGCTTATTGGTTTGTTGGTTTGTTGGTTTGTTGGTTTGTTGATTTGTTGACTTGTTGGTTTGTTTGTTTGTTGGTTTGTTGGTTTGTTGGTTTGTGGGTTTTTTGGTGTGTTGTTTTGTTGGTTTGTTGGTTTGTTGGTGTGTTGGTGTGTTCGTTTGTTGGTTTGTTGGTTTGTTGGTTTGTTGGTTTGTTGGTTTGTTGGGTTTGTTGGTTTGTTGGTTTGTTGGTTTGTTGGTTTGTTGGTTTGTTGGTTTGTTGGTTTGTTGGTTTGTTGGTTTGTTGGTTTGTTGGTTTCTTGGTTTCTTGGTTTGTTGGTTTGTTGGTTTCTTGGTTTGTTGCTTTGTTGGTCTGTTGGTTTGTTGATTTATTGGTTTGTTCGTTTGTTGGTTTGTTGCTTTGTTGGTTTGTTGGTTTATTGGTTTGTTGGTTTGTTGGTTTTTTGGTTTGCTCATTTGCTGGTTTTATGGTTTGTTGGTTGTTGGTTTGTTGGTTTGTTGGTTTGTTGGTTTGTTTGTTTGTTGGTTTGTTGGTTTGTTGGCTTGTTGGCTTGTTGGTTTGTTGATTTCTTCGTTTGTTGGTTTGTTGGTTTATTTGTTTGTTTGTTGGTTTGTTGGTATGTTGGTCTGTTGGTTGTTGGTTTGTTGGTTTGATGGTTTGTTGATTTGTTTGTTTGTTGGTTTGTTGGTTTGTTGGCTTGTTGGTTTGTTGGTTTGTTCATTTGTTTGTTTGTTGGCTTATTGGTTTGTTGGTTTGTTTGTTTGTTGGCTTGTTGGTTAGTTGGTTTATTGGTTTGTTGGTTTGTTGGTTTGTTGGTTTGTTGGTTTGTTGGTTTTTTGGTTTGTTGGCTTGTTGGTTTGTTGGTTTGTTGGTTTGTTGGTTTGTTGGTTTATTGGTTTGTTGGTTCGTTGGTTTGTTGGCTTGTTGGCTTGTTGGTTTGTTGATTTCTTCGTTTGTTGGTTTGTTGGTTTATTTGTTTGTTTGTTGGTTTGTTGGTATGTTGGTCTGTTGGTTGTTGGTTTGTTGGTTTGATGGTTTGTTGATTTGTTTGTTTGTTGGTTTGTTGGTTTGTTGGCTTGTTGGTTTGTTGGTTTGTTCATTTGTTTGTTTGTTGGCTTATTGGTTTGTTGGTTTGTTTGTTTGTTGGTTTGTTGGTTTGTTGGTTTGTTGGGTTGTTCGTTTGTTGGTTTGTTGGTTTGTGGGTTTGTTGGTTTGTTGGTTTGTTGGTTTGTTGTTTTGTTGGTTTGTTGGTTTGTTGGTTTGTTCGTTTGTTGGTTTGTTGGCTTGTTGGTTTGTTGGTTTGTGCGTTTGTTGGTTTGTTGATTTGTTGGTTTGTTCGCTTGTTGGTATGTTCGTTTGTTGGTTTGTTGGTTTGTTGGTTTGTTGGTTTGTTGGTTTGTTGGTTTGTTGGTTTGTTGGTTTGTTGGTTTTTTGGTTTGTTGTTTTGTTGGTTTGTTGGTTTGTTGGTTTGTTGGTTTGCTCGTTTGTTGGTTTGTTGACTTGTTGGTTTGTTTAGCTGTTGGTTTGTTGGGTTGTTGGTCTGTTGGTTTGTTGGTTTGTTGGTTTGTTGGTTTCTTGGTTTGTTGGTTTGTTGGTTTTTGGGTTTGTTGGTTTGTTGGCTTGTTGGTTTGTTGGTTTGTTGGTTTGTTGGTTTGTTGGTTTGTTTGTTTGTTGGTTTGTTGGTTTATTGGTTTGTTCGTTTGTTGGTTTGTTGGTTTGTTGGTTTGTTGGTTTGTTGGTTTGTTGGTTTGTTGGTTTGTTGGTTTGTTCGTTTGTTGGTTTGTTGATTTGTTGGTTTGTTGGTTTGTTGCTTTGTTGGTTTGTTGGTTTGTTGGTTTATTGGTTGGTTGGTCTGTTGGTTTGTTGGTTTGTTGGTTTGTTGGTTTGTTGGTTTGTTGGTTTGTTGGTTTGTTCGTTTGTTGGTTTGTTGGTTTGTTGGTTTGTTGTTTTGTTGTTTTGTTGGTTTGTTGGTTTGTTGGTTTGTTCGTTTGTGTGTTTGTTGGCTTGTTGGTTTGTTGGTTTATTGGTTTGTTGGTTTGTTCGTTTGTTAGTTTGTTGATTTGTTGGTTTGTTGGCTTGTTGGTATGTTCGTTTGTTGGTTTGTTGGTTTGTTGGTTTGTTGGCTTGTTGGTTTGTTGGTTTGTTGGGTTGTTTGTTTGTTGGTTTGTTTGTTTGTTGGTTTGTTCGTTTGTTGGTTTGTTGGTTTGTTTGTTTGTTAGTTGGTTGGTTTGTTGGTTTGTTGGTTTGTTGGTTTGTTGGTTTGTTGGTTTGTTGGTTTGTTGGTTTGTTGGTTTGTTTGTTTGTTGGCTTGTTGGTTTGTTGGTTTGATGGTTTGTTGGTTTTTTGGTTTGTTGGTTTGTTCGTTTGTTTGTTTGTTGGTTTGTTGGTTTGTTGGTTTGTTCGTTTGTTTGTTTGTTGGTTTGTTGGTTTGTTGGTTTGTTGGTTTGTTGGTTTGTTGGTTTGTTGGTTTGTTGGTTTGTTGGTTTGTTGGTTTGTTGGTTTGTTGGTTTGTTGGTTTGTTTGTTTGTTTGTTTGTTGGTTTGTTGGTTTGTTGGTTCGTTGGTTTGTTGGTTTGATGGTTTGTTGGTGTGTTGGGTTGTTGGTTTGTTGGTTTGTTGGTTTGTTGGTTTGTTAGTTTGGTGGTTTGTTGTTTATTGGTTTGTTGGTTTGTTGGTTTGTTGGTTTTTTGGTTTGTTGGTTTGTTAGTTTGGTGGTTTGTTGTTTATTTGTTTGTTTGTTGGTTTGTTGGTATGTTGGTCTGTTGGTTGTTGGTTTGTTGGTTTGTTGGTTTGTTCATTTGTTTGTTTGTTGGCTTATTGGTTTGTTGGTTTGTTTGTTTGTTGGTTTGTTGGTTTGTTGGTTTGTTGGGTTGTTCGTTTGTTGTTTTGTTGGTTTGTGGGTTTGTTGGTTTGTTTGTTTGTTGGTTTGTTGTTTTGTTGGTTTGTTGGTTTGTTGGTTTGTTCGTTTGTTGGTTTGTTGGCTTGTTGGTTTGTTGGTTTGTTCGTTTGTTGGTTTGTTGATTTGTTGGTTTGTTCGCTTGTTGGTATGTTCGTTTGTTGGTTTGTTGGTTTGTTGGTTTGTTGGTTTGTTGGTTTGTTGGTTTGTTGGTTTGTTGGTTTGTTGGTTTGTTGGTTTTTTGGTTTGTTGTTTTGTTGGTTTGTTGGTTTGTTGGTTTGTTGGTTTGCTCGTTTGTTGGTTTGTTGACTTGTTGGTTTGTTGGGCTGTTGGTTTGTTGGGTTGTTGGTCTGTTGGTTTGTTGGTTTGTTGGTTTGTTGGTTTGTTGGTTTCTTGGTTTGTTGGTTTGTTGGTTTTTGGGTTTGTTGGTTTGTTGGCTTGTTGGTTTGTTGGTTTGTTGGTTTGTTGGTTTGTTGGTTTGTTTGTTTGTTGGTTTGTTGGTTTATTGGTTTGTTCGTTTGTTGGTTTGTTGGTTTGTAGGTTTGTTGGTTTGTTGTTTTGTTGGTTTGTTGGTTTGTTGGTTTGTTGGTTTGCTCGTTTGTTGGTTTGTTGGTTTGTTGGTTTGTTGGTTTGTTCGTTTGTTGGTTTGTTGATTTGTTGGTTTGTTGGTTTGTTGCTTTGTTGGTTTGTTGGTTTGTTGGTTTATTGGTTGGTTGGTCTGTTGGTTTGTTGGTTTGCTCGTTTGCAGGTTTTATGGTTTGTTGGTTTGTTGGTTTGTTGGTTTGTTGGTTTGTTGGTTTGTTGGTTTGTTGGTTTGTTCGTTTGTTGGTTTGTTGGTTTGTTGGTTTGTTGGTTTGTTGGTTTGTTCATTTGTTGGTTTGTTGGTTTGTTCGTTTCTTGGTTTGCTGGTTTGTTGTTTTGTTGTTTTGTTGGTTTGTAGGTTTGTTGGTTTGTTGGTTTGTTGGCTTATTGGTTTGTTGGTTTGTTGGTTTGTTGGTTTGTTGATTTGTTGACTTGTTGGTTTGTTTGTTTGTTGGTTTGTTGGTTTGTTGGTTTCTTGGTTTGTTGGTTTGTTGGTTTTTGGGTTTGTTGGTTTGTTGGCTTGTTGGTTTGTTGGTTTGTTGGTTTGTTGGTCTGTTGGTTTGTTGGTTTGTTGGTTTGTTGGTTTGTTGGTTTCTTGGTTTGTTGGTTTGTTGGTTTTTGGGTTTGTTGGTTTGTTGGCTTGTTGGTTTGTTGGTTTGTTGGTTTGTTGGTTTGTTGGTTTGTTTGTTTGTTGGTTTGTTGGTTTATTGGTTTGTTCGTTTGTTTGTTTTTGAGTTGTTGGTTTGTTGGTTTGTTGGTTTGTTGGTTTGTTGGTTTGTTCGTTTGTTGGTTTGTTGATTTGTTGGTTTGTTGGTTTGTTGCTTTGTTGGTTTGTTGGTTTGTTGGTTTATTGGTTGGTTGGTCTGTTGGTTTGTTGGTTTGCTCGTTTGCAGGTTTTATGGTTTGTTGGTTTGTTGGTTTGTTGGTTTGTTGGTTTGTTGGTTTGTTGGTTTGTTGGTTTGTTGGTTTGTTGGTTTGTTGGTTTGTTGGTTTGTTCATTTGTTGGTTTGTTGGTTTGTTCGTTTCTTGGTTTGCTGGTTTGTTGTTTTGTTGTTTTGTTGGTTTGTAGGTTTGTTGGTTTGTTGGTTTGTTGGCTTATTGGTTTGTTGGTTTGTTGGTTTGTTGGTTTGTTGATTTGTTGACTTGTTGGTTTGTTTGTTTGTTGGTTTGTTGGTTTGTTGGTTTGTGGGTTTTTTGGTGTGTTGTTTTGTTGGTTTGTTGGTTTGTTGGTGTGTTGGTTTGTTCGTTTGTTGGTTTGTTGGTTTGTTGGTTTGTTGGTTTGTTGGGTTTGTTGGTTTGTTGGTTTGTTGGTTTGTTGGTTTGTTGGTTTGTTGGTTTGTTGGTTTGTTGGTTTGTTGGTTTGTTGGTTTCTTGGTTTCTTGGTTTTTTGGCTTCTTGGTTTGTTGGTTTGTTGGTTTGTTGGTTTGTTGGTTTTTTGGGTTGTTGGTTTGTTGGCTTGTTGGTTTGTTGGTTTGTTGGTTTGTTGGTTTGTTGGTTTCTTGGTTTGTTGCTTTGTTGGTTTGTTGGTTTGTTGATTTATTGGTTTGTTCGTTTGTTGGTTTGTTGCTTTGTTGGTTTGTTGGTTTATTGGTTTGTTGGTTTGTTAGTTTTTTGGTTTGCTCATTTGCTGGTTTTATGGTTTGTTGGTTGTTGGTTTGTTGGTTTGTTGGTTTGTTGGTTTGTTTGTTTGTTGGTTTGTTGGTTTGTTGGTTTGTTGGCTTATTGGTTTGTTGGTTTGTTGATTTGTTGGTTTGTTGGTTAATTTTGTTCGTTTCTTGGTTTGCTGGTTTTTTGGTTTGTTGGTTTGTTGGTTTGTTGGTTTGTTGGTTTGTTGGTTTGTTGGCTTATTGGTTTGTTGGTTTGTTGATTTGTTGGTTTGTTTATTTGTTGATTTGTTGGTTTGTTCTATTGTTGGTTTGTTCGTTTGTTGGTTTGTTGTTTTGTTTGTTTGTTGGTTTGTTGGTTTGTTGGTTTGTTGGTTTGTTGGTTTGTTGGTTTGTTGGTTTGTTGGTTTGTTGGGTTGTTGGTTTGTTGGTTTGTTGGTTTGTTGGTTTGTTGGTTTGTTGGTTTGTTGGTTTGTTGGTTTGTTGGTTTGTTGGTTTGTTGGTTTGTTGGTTTGTTGGTTTGTTGGTTTATTGTTTTGTTGGTTTGTTGGTTTGTTGGTTTTTTCGTTTGTTGGTTTGTTGGTTTGTTCGTTTGTTGGTTTGTTGGGTTGTTGGTTTGTTAGTTTGTGGGTTTGTTGGTTTGTTGGTTTGTTGGTTTGTTGGTTTGTTGGTTTGTTGGTTGTTTGGTTTGTTGGTTTGTTGGTTTGTTGGTTTGTTGGGTTGTTGGTTTGTTGGTTTGTTGGTTTGTTGGTTTGTTGGTTTGTTGGTTTGTTGGTTTATTGTTTTGTTGGTTTGTTGGTTTGTTGGTTTTTTCGTTTGTTGGTTTGTTGGTTTGTTCGTTTGTTGGTTTGTTGGGTTGTTGGTTTGTTAGTTTGTGGGTTTGTTGGTTTGTTGGTTTGTTGGTTTGTTGGTTTGTTGGTTTGTTGGGTTGTTGGTTTGTTGGTTTGTTGGTTTGTTGGTTTGTTGGTTTGTTGGTTTGTTGGTTTGTTGGTTTGTTGGTTTGTTGGTTTATTGTTTTGTTGGTTTGTTGGTTTGTTGGTTTTTTCGTTTGTTGGTTTGTTGGTTTGTTCGTTTGTTGGTTTGTTGGGTTGTTGGTTTGTTAGTTTGTGGGTTTGTTGGTTTGTTGGTTTGTTGGTTTGTTGGTTTGTTGGTTTCTTGGTTTGTTGGTTTGTTGGTTTGTTGGTTTGTTGGTTTGTTGCTTTGTTGGTTTGTTAGTTTGTTAGTTTGTTCGTTTGTTGGTTTGTTGGTTTGTTGGTTTGTTGGTTTGTTGGTTTGTTGGTTTGTTGGTTGTTTGGTTTGTTGGTTTGTTGGTTTGTTAGTTTGTTGGTTTGTTGGTTTGTTGGTTTGTTGGTTTGTTGGTTTTGTTGGTTTGTTGGTTTGTTGGTTTGTTGGTTTGTTGGTTTGTTGGTTTGTTGGTTTGTTGTTTTGTTGGTTTGTTGGTCTGTTGGTTTGTTGGTTTGTTGGTTTCTTGGTTTGTTGGTTTGTTGGTTTGTTGGTTTGTTGGTTAGTTGGTTTGTTGGTTTGTTGGTTTGTTGGTTTGTTGGTTTGTTGGTTTGTTGGCTTGTTCGTTTGTTGGTTTGTTGGTTTGTTGGTTTGTTAGTTTGTTGGTTTGTTCGTTTGTTTGTTTGTTGGTTTGTTGGTTTGTTGGCTTGTTGGTTTGTTGGTTTGTTGGTTTGTTGGTTTGTTGGTTTGTTGGTTTGTTGGTTTGTTGGTTTGTTGGTTTGTTGGTTTGTTGGTTTGTTTGTTTGTTTGTTTGTTGGTTTGTTGGTTTGTTGGTTTGTTGGTTTGGTGGTTTGTTGGTTTGTTGGTTTGTTGGTTTGTTAGTTTGTTGGTTTGTTGGTTTGTTGGTTTGTTGGTTTGTTGGTTTGTTGGTTTGGTGGTTTGTTGGTTTGTTGGTTTGTCGATTTGTTGTTTTGTTGGTTTGTTGGTTTGTTGGTTTTTTCGTTTGTTGGTTTGTTGGTTTGTTGGTTTGTTGGTTTGTTGGTTTGTTGGTTTGTTGGTTTGTTGGTTTGTTGGTTTGTTGGTTTGTTAGTTTGTTGGTTTGTTGGTTTGTTGGTTTGTTCGTTTGTTGGTTTATTTTGTTCGTTTCTTGGTTTGCTGGTTTGTTGGTTTGTTGGTTTGTTGGTTTGTTGGTTTGTTGGTTTGTTGGTTTGTTGGTTTGTTGGTTTGTTGGTTTGTTGGTTTGTTGGCTTATTGGTTTGTTGGTTTGTTGATTTGTTGGTTTGTTTATTTGTTGATTTGTTGGTTTGTTCTATTGTTGGTTTGTTGGTTTCTTGTTTTGTTGGTTTGTTGGTTTGTTGGTTTGTTGGTTTGTTGGTTTGTTGGTTTGTTGGTTTGTTGGTTTGTTGGTTTGTTGGTTTGTTGGTTTGTTGGTTTGTTGGTTTGTTGGTTTGTTGGTTTGTTGGTTTTTTTGTTTGCTGGTTTGTTGGTTTGTTGTTTTGTTGGTTTGTTGGTTTGTTGGTTTGTTGATTTGTTGGTTTGTTGGTTTGTTGGTTTGTTCGTTTGTTGGTTTGTTGGGTTGTTGGTTTGTTAGTTTGTGGGTTTGCTGGTTTGTGGGTTTGTTTGTTTGTTGGTTTGTTGGTTTGTTGGTTTGTTGGTTTGTTGGTTTGTTGGTTTGTTAGTTTGGTGGTTTGTTCGTTTGTTGGTTTGTTGGTTTGTTGGTTTGTTAGTTTTTTGGTTTGTTGGTTTGTCGGTTTGTTGGTTTGTTGGTTTGTTGGTTTGTTGGTTTGTTGGTTTGTTGGTTTGTTGGTTTGTTGGTTTGTTGGTTTGTTGATTTGTTGGTTTGTTGGTTTGTTCGTTTGTTGGTTTGTTGGTTTGTTGGTTTGTTGGTTTGTTGGTTTGTTGGTTTGTTGGTTTGTTGGTTTGTTGGTTTGTTGGTTTGTTGGTTTGTTGGTTTGTTGGTTTTCGGTTTGTTGGTTTGTTGGTTTGTTGGTTTGTTGGTTTGTTGGTTTGTTGGTTTGTTGGTTTGTTGGTTTCTTGGTTTGTTGGTTTCTTGGTTTCTTGGTTTTTTGGCTTCTTGGTTTGTTGGTTTGTTGGTTTGTTGGTTTGTTGGTTTTTTGGGTTGTTGGTTTGTTGGCTTGTTGGTTTGTTGGTTTGTTGGTTTGTTGGTTTGTTGGTTTGTTGGTTTCTTGGTTTGTTGCTTTGTTGGTTTGTTGGTTTGTTGATTTATTGGTTTGTTCGTTTGTTGGTTTGTTGCTTTGTTGGTTTGTTGGTTTATTGGTTTGTTGGTTTGTTGGTTTTTTGGTTTGCTCATTTGCTGGTTTTATGGTTTGTTGGTTGTTGGTTTGTTGGTTTGTTGGTTTGTTGGTTTGTTTGTTTGTTGGTTTGTTGGTTTGTTGGTTTGTTGGCTTATTGGTTTGTTGGTTTGTTGATTTGTTGGTTTGTTGGTTTGTTGGTTTGTTGGTTTGTTGGTTTGTTGGTTTGTTGGCTTATTGGTTTGTTGGTTTGTTGATTTGTTGGTTTGTTTATTTGTTGATTTGTTGGTTTGTTCTATTGTTGGTTTGTTCGTTTGTTGGTTTGTTGTTTTGTTTGTTTGTTGGTTTGTTGGTTTGTTGGTTTGTTGGTTTGTTGGTTTGTTGGTTTGTTGGTTTGTTGGGTTGTTGGTTTGTTGGTTTGTTGGTTTGTTGGTTTGTTGGTTTGTTGGTTTGTTGGTTTGTTGGTTTGTTGGTTTGTTGGTTTGTTGGTTTGTTGGTTTATTGTTTTGTTGGTTTGTTGGTTTGTTGGTTTTTTCGTTTGTTGGTTTGTTGGTTTGTTCGTTTGTTGGTTTGTTGGGTTGTTGGTTTGTTAGTTTGTGGGTTTGTTGGTTTGTTGGTTTGTTGGTTTGTTGGTTTGTTGGTTTCTTGGTTTGTTGGTTTGTTGGTTTGTTGGTTTGTTGGTTTGTTGCTTTGTTGGTTTGTTAGTTTGTTAGTTTGTTCGTTTGTTGGTTTGTTGGTTTGTTGGTTTGTTGGTTTGTTGGTTTGTTGGTTGTTTGATTTGTTGGTTTGTTGGTTTGTTGGTTTGTTGGTTTGTTGGTTTGTTGGTTTGTTGGTTTGTTGGTTTTGTTGGTTTGTTGGTTTGTTGGTTTGTTGGTTTGTTGGTTTGTTGGTTTGTTGTTTTGTTGGTTTGTTGGTTTGTTGGTTTGTTGGTTTGTTGGTTTGTTGGTTTGTTGGTTTGTTGGTTTGTTGGTTTGTTGGTTAGTTGGTTTGTTGGTTTGTTGGTTTGTTGGTTTGTTGGTTTGTTGGTTTGTTGGCTTGTTCGTTTGTTGGTTTGTTGGTTTGTTGGTTTGTTAGTTTGTTGGTTTGTTCGTTTGTTTGTTTGTTGGTTTGTTGGTTTGTTGGCTTGTTGGTTTGTTGGTTTGTTGGTTTGTTGGTTTGTTGGTTTGTTGGTTTGTTGGTTTGTTGGTTTGTTGGTTTGTTGGTTTGTTGGTTTGTTGGTTTGTTTGTTTGTTTGTTTGTTGGTTTGTTGATTTGTTGGTTTGTTGGTTTGGTGGTTTGTTGCTTTGTTGGTTTGTTGGTTTGTTGGTTTGTTGGTTTGTTGGTTTGTTGGTTTGTTGGTTTGTTGGTTTGTTGGTTTGTTGGTTTCGTGGTTTGTTGGTTTGTTGGTTTGTCGATTTGTTGTTTTGTTGGTTTGTTGGTTTGTTGGTTTTTTCGTTTGTTGGTTTGTTGGTTTGTTAGTTTGTTGGTTTGTTGGTTTGTTGGTTTGTTGGTTTGTTGGTTTGTTAGTTTGTTGGTTTGTTGGTTTGTTGGTTTGTTCGTTTGTTGGTTTATTTTGTTCGTTTCTTGGTTTGCTGGTTTGTTGGTTTGTTGGTTTGTTGGTTTGTTGGTTTGTTGGTTTGTTGGTTTGTTGGTTTGTTGGTTTGTTGGTTTGTTGGTTTGTTGGCTTATTGGTTTGTTGGTTTGTTGATTTGTTGGTTTGTTTATTTGTTGATTTGTTGGTTTGTTCTATTGTTGGTTTGTTGGTTTGTTGTTTTGTTGGTTTGTTGGTTTGTTGGTTTGTTGGTTTGTTGGTTTGTTGGTTTGTTGGTTTGTTGGTTTGTTGGTTTGTTGGTTTGTTGGTTTGTTGGTTTGTTGGTTTGTTGGTTTGTTGGTTTGTTGGTTTGTTGGTTTGTTGGTTTGTTGGTTTGCTGGTTTGTTGGTTTGTTGTTTTGTTGGTTTGTTGGTTTGTTGGTTTGTTGATTTGTTGGTTTGTTGGTTTGTTGGTTTGTTCGTTTGTTGGTTTGTTGGGTTGTTGGTTTGTTAGTTTGTGGGTTTGTTGGTTTGTGGGTTTGTTTGTTTGTTGGTTTGTTGGTTTGTTGGTTTGTTGGTTTGTTGGTTTGTTGGTTTGTTGGTTTGTTAGTTTGGTGGTTTGTTCGTTTGTTGGTTTGTTGGTTTGTTGGTTTGTTAGTTTTTTGGTTTGTTGGTTTGTCGGTTTGTTGGTTTGTTGGTTTGTTGGTTTGTTGGTTTGTTGGTTTGTTGGTTTGTTGGTTTGTTGGTTTGTTGATTTGTTGGTTTGTTGGTTTGTTCGTTTGTTGGTTTGTTGGTTTGTTGGTTTGTTGGTTTGTTGGTTTGTTGGTTTGTTGGTTTGTTGGTTTGTTGGTTTGTTGGTTTGTTGGTTTGTTGGTTTGTTGGTTTTCGGTTTGTTGGTTTGTTGGTTTGTTGGTTTGTTGGTTTGCTGGTTTGTTGGTTTATTGGTTTGTTGGTTTGTTTGTTTGTTGGTTTGTTGGATTGTTGGTTTGTTGGTTTTTTGGTTTGTTGGCTTGTTGGTTTGTTGGTTTGCTGGTTTGTTGGTTTGTTGGTTTGTTGGTTTGTTGGTTTATTGGTTTGTTGGTTTGTTGGTTTGTTGGCTTGTTGGCTTGTTGGTTTGTTGATTTGTTGGTTTGTTGGTTTGTTGGTTTATTTGTTTGTTGGTTTGTTGGTTTGTTGGTATGTTGGTTTGTTGGTTTGTTGGTTTGTTAGTTTGATGGTTTGCTGATTTGTTTGTTTATTGGTTTGTTGGTTTGTTGGTTTGTTCATTTGTTTGTTTGTTGGCTTATTGGTTTGTTGGTTTGTTTGTTTATTGGTTTGTCAGTTTGTTGGTTTGTTCGTTTGTTGGTTTGTTGGTTTGTGGGTTTGTTGGTTTTTTGGGTTGTTGGTTTGTTGGCTTGTTGGTTTGTTGGTTTGTTGGTTTGTTGGTTTGTTGGTTTGTTGGTTTCTTGGTTTGTTGCTTTGTTGGTTTGTTGGTTTGTTGATTTATTGGTTTGTTCGTTTGTTGGTTTGTTGCTTTGTTGGTTTGTTGGTTTATTGGTTTGTTGGTTTGTTGGTTTTTTGGTTTGCTCATTTGCTGGTTTTATGGTTTGTTGGTTGTTGGTTTGTTGGTTTGTTGGTTTGTTGGTTTGTTTGTTTGTTGGTTTGTTGGTTTGTTGGTTTGTTGGCTTATTGGTTTGTTGGTTTGTTGATTTGTTGGTTTGTTGGTTTGTTGGTTTGTTGGTTTGTTGGTTTGTTGGTTTGTTGGCTTATTGGTTTGTTGGTTTGTTGATTTGTTGGTTTGTTTATTTGTTGGTTTGTTGGTTTGTTGGTTTGTTGGTTTGTTGGTTTGTTGGTTTGTTGGTTTGTTGGTTTGTTGGTTTGTTGGTTTGTTGGCTTATTGGTTTGTTGGTTTGTTGATTTGTTGGTTTGTTTATTTGTTGATTTGTTGGTTTGTTCTATTGTTGGTTTGTTGGTTTGTTGTTTTGTTGGTTTGTTGGTTTGTTGGTTTGTTGGTTTGTTGGTTTGTTGGTTTGTTGGTTTGTTGGTTTGTTGGTTTGTTGGTTTGTTGGTTTGTTGGTTTGTTGGTTTGTTGGTTTGTTGGTTTGTTGGTTTGTTGGTTTGTTGGTTTGTTGGTTTGCTGGTTTGTTGGTTTGTTGTTTTGTTGGTTTGTTGGTTTGTTGGTTTGTTGATTTGTTGGTTTGTTGGTTTGTTGGTTTGTTCGTTTGTTGGTTTGTTGGGTTGTTGGTTTGTTAGTTTGTGGGTTTGTTGGTTTGTGGGTTTGTTTGTTTGTTGGTTTGTTGGTTTGTTGGTTTGTTGGTTTGTTGGTTTGTTGGTTTGTTAGTTTGGTGGTTTGTTCGTTTGTTGGTTTGTTGGTTTGTTGGTTTGTTAGTTTTTTGGTTTGTTGGTTTGTCGGTTTGTTGGTTTGTTGGTTTGTTGGTTTGTTGGTTTGTTGGTTTGTTGGTTTGTTGGTTTGTTGGTTTGTTGATTTGTTGGTTTGTTGGTTTGTTCGTTTGTTGGTTTGTTGGTTTGTTGGTTTGTTGGTTTGTTGGTTTGTTGGTTTGTTGGTTTGTTGGTTTGTTGGTTTGTTGGTTTGTTGGTTTGTTGGTTTGTTGGTTTTCGGTTTGTTGGTTTGTTGGTTTGTTGGTTTGTTGGTTTGCTGGTTTGTTGGTTTATTGGTTTGTTGGTTTGTTTGTTTGTTGGTTTGTTGGATTGTTGGTTTGTTGGTTTTTTGGTTTGTTGGCTTGTTGGTTTGTTGGTTTGCTGGTTTGTTGGTTTGTTGGTTTGTTGGTTTGTTGGTTTATTGGTTTGTTGGTTTGTTGGTTTGTTGGCTTGTTGGCTTGTTGGTTTGTTGATTTGTTGGTTTGTTGGTTTGTTGGTTTATTTGTTTGTTGGTTTGTTGGTTTGTTGGTATGTTGGTTTGTTGGTTTGTTGGTTTGTTAGTTTGATGGTTTGCTGATTTGTTTGTTTATTGGTTTGTTGGTTTGTTGGTTTGTTCATTTGTTTGTTTGTTGGCTTATTGGTTTGTTGGTTTGTTTGTTTATTGGTTTGTCAGTTTGTTGGTTTGTTCGTTTGTTGGTTTGTTGGTTTGTGGGTTTGTTGGTTTGTTGGTTTGTTGTTTTGTTGTTTTGTTGGTTTGTTGGTTTGTTGGTTTGTTCGTTTGTGTGTTTGTTGGCTTGTTGGTTTGTTGGTTTATTGGTTTGTTGGTTTGTTCGTTTGTTGGTTTGTTGATTTGTTGGTTTGTTGGCTTGTTGGTATGTTCGTTTGTTGGTTTGTTGGTTTGTTGGCTTGTTGGTTTGTTGGTTTGTTGGTTTGTTGGTTTGTTGGTTTGTTGGCTTGTTCGTTTGTTGGTTTGTTGGTTTGTTGGTTTGTTAGTTTGTTGGTTTGTTGGTATGTTGGTTTGTTGGTTTGTTGGTTTGTTAGTTTGATGGTTTGCTGATTTGTTTGTTTATTGGTTTGTTGGTTTGTTGGTTTGTTGGCTTGTTGGTTTGTTGGTTTGTTCATTTGTTTGTTTGTTGGCTTATTGGTTTGTTGGTTTGTTTGTTTATTGGTTTGTCAGTTTGTTGGTTTGTTCGTTTGTTGGTTTGTTGGTTTGTGGGTTTGTTGGTTTGTTGGTTCGTTGTTTTGTTGTTTTGTTGGTTTGTTGGTTTGTTGGTTTGTTCGTTTGTGTGTTTGTTGGCTTGTTGGTTTGTTGGTTTATTGGTTTGTTGGTTTGTTCGTTTGTTGGTTTGTTGATTTGTTGGTTTGTTGGCTTGTTGGTATGTTCATTTGTTGGTTTGTTGGTTAGTTGGTTTGTTGGTTTGTTGGTTTGTTGGTTTGTTGGTTTGTTGGTTTGTTGGTTTGTTGGCTTGTTCGTTTGTTGGTTTGTTGGTTTGTTGGTTTGTTAGTTTGTTGGTTTGTTCGTTTGTTTGTTTGTTGGTTTGTTGGTTTGTTGGCTTGTTGGTTTGTTGGTTTGTTGGTTTGTTGGTTTGTTGGTTTGTTGGTTTGTTGGTTTGTTGGTTTGTTGGTTTGTTGGTTTGTTGGTTTGTTGGTTTGTTTGTTTGTTTGTTTGTTGGTTTGTTGGTTTGTTGGTTTGTTGGTTTGGTGGTTTGTTGGTTTGTTGGTTTGTTGGTTTGTTGGTTTGTTGGTTTATTGGTTTGTTGGTTTGTTGGTTTGTTGGTTTGTTGGTTTGTTGGTTTCGTGGTTTGTTGGTTTGTTGGTTTGTCGATTTGTTGTTTTGTTGGTTTGTTGGTTTGTTGGTTTTTTCGTTTGTTGGTTTGTTGGTTTGTTGGTTTGTTGGTTTGTTGGTTTGTTGGTTTGTTGGTTTGTTGGTTTGTTGGTTTGTTAGTTTGTTGGTTTGTTGGTTTGTTGGTTTGTTCGTTTGTTGGTTTATTTTGTTCGTTTCTTGGTTTGCTGGTTTGTTGGTTTGTTGGTTTGTTGGTTTGTTGGTTTGTTGGTTTGTTGGTTTGTTGGTTTGTTGGTTTGTTGGTTTGTTGGTTTGTTGGTTTGTTGGCTTATTGGTTTGTTGGTTTGTTGATTTGTTGGTTTGTTTATTTGTTGATTTGTTGGTTTGTTCTATTGTTGGTTTGTTGGTTTGTTGTTTTGTTGGTTTGTTGGTTTGTTGGTTTGTTGGTTTGTTGGTTTGTTGGTTTGTTGGTTTGTTGGTTTGTTGGTTTGTTGGTTTGTTGGTTTGTTGGTTTGTTGGTTTGTTGGTTTGTTGGTTTGTTGGTTTGTTGGTTTGTTGGTTTGTTGGTTTGTTGGTTTGTTGGTTTGTTGGTTTGCTGGTTTGTTGGTTTGTTGTTTTGTTGGTTTGTTGGTTTGTTGGTTTGTTGGTTTGTTGGTTTGTTGGTTTGTTGGTTTGTTGGTTTGTTGGTTTGTTGGTTTGTTGGTTTGTTGGGTTGTTGGTTTGTTGGTTTGTTGGTTTGTTGGTTTGTTGGTTTGTTGGTTTGTTGGTTTGTTGGTTTGTTGGTTTGTTGGTTTGTTGGTTTATTGTTTTGTTGGTTTGTTGGTTTGTTGGTTTTTTCGTTTGTTGGTTTGTTGGTTTGTTCGTTTGTTGGTTTGTTGGGTTGTTGGTTTGTTAGTTTGTGGGTTTGTTGGTTTGTTGGTTTGTTGGTTTGTTGGTTTGTTGGTTTCTTGGTTTGTTGGTTTGTTGGTTTGTTGGTTTGTTGGTTTGTTGCTTTGTTGGTTTGTTAGTTTGTTAGTTTGTTCGTTTGTTGGTTTGTTGGTTTGTTGGTTTGTTGGTTTGTTGGTTTGTTGGTTGTTTGATTTGTTGGTTTGTTGGTTTGTTGGTTTGTTGGTTTGTTGGTTTGTTGGTTTGTTGGTTTGTTGGTTTGTTGGTTTGTTGGTTTGTTGGTTTTGTTGGTTTGTTGGTTTGTTGGTTTGTTGGTTTGTTGGTTTGTTGGTTTGTTGTTTTGTTGGTTTGTTGGTTTGTTGGTTTGTTGGTTTGTTGGTTTGTTGGTTTGTTGGTTTGTTGGTTTGTTGGTTTGTTGGTTAGTTGGTTTGTTGGTTTGTTGGTTTGTTGGTTTGTTGGTTTGTTGGTTTGTTGGCTTGTTCGTTTGTTGGTTTGTTGGTTTGTTGGTTTGTTAGTTTGTTGGTTTGTTCGTTTGTTTGTTTGTTGGTTTGTTGGTTTGTTGGCTTGTTGGTTTGTTGGTTTGTTGGTTTGTTGGTTTGTTGGTTTGTTGGTTTGTTGGTTTGTTGGTTTGTTGGTTTGTTGGTTTGTTGGTTTGTTGGTTTGTTGGTTTGTTTGTTTGTTTGTTTGTTGGTTTGTTGGTTTGTTGGTTTGTTGGTTTGGTGGTTTGTTGCTTTGTTGGTTTGTTGGTTTGTTGGTTTGTTGGTTTGTTGGTTTGTTGGTTTGTTGGTTTGTTGGTTTGTTGGTTTGTTGGTTTCGTGGTTTGTTGGTTTGTTGGTTTGTCGATTTGTTGTTTTGTTGGTTTGTTGGTTTGTTGGTTTTTTCGTTTGTTGGTTTGTTGGTTTGTTGGTTTGTTGGTTTGTTGGTTTGTTGGTTTGTTGGTTTGTTGGTTTGTTAGTTTGTTGGTTTGTTGGTTTGTTGGTTTGTTCGTTTGTTGGTTTATTTTGTTCGTTTCTTGGTTTGCTGGTTTGTTGGTTTGTTGGTTTGTTGGTTTGTTGGTTTGTTGGTTTGTTGGTTTGTTGGTTTGTTGGTTTGTTGGTTTGTTGGTTTGTTGGCTTATTGGTTTGTTGGTTTGTTGATTTGTTGGTTTGTTTATTTGTTGATTTGTTGGTTTGTTCTATTGTTGGTTTGTTGGTTTGTTGGTTTGTTGTTTTGTTGGTTTGTTGGTTTGTTGGTTTGTTGGTTTGTTGGTTTGTTGGTTTGTTGGTTTGTTGGTTTGTTGGTTTGTTGGTTTGTTGGTTTGTTGGTTTGTTGGTTTGTTGGTTTGTTGGTTTGTTGGTTTGTTGGTTTGCTGGTTTGTTGGTTTGTTGTTTTGTTGGTTTGTTGGTTTGTTGGTTTGTTGATTTGTTGGTTTGTTGGTTTGTTGGTTTGTTCGTTTGTTGGTTTGTTGGGTTGTTGGTTTGTTAGTTTGTGGGTTTGTTGGTTTGTGGGTTTGTTTGTTTGTTGGTTTGTTGGTTTGTTGGTTTGTTGGTTTGTTGGTTTGTTGGTTTGTTAGTTTGGTGGTTTGTTCGTTTGTTGGTTTGTTGGTTTGTTGGTTTGTTAGTTTTTTGGTTTGTTGGTTTGTCGGTTTGTTGGTTTGTTGGTTTGTTGGTTTGTTGGTTTGTTGGTTTGTTGGTTTGTTGGTTTGTTGGTTTGTTGATTTGTTGGTTTGTTGGTTTGTTCGTTTGTTGGTTTGTTGGTTTGTTGGTTTGTTGGTTTGTTGGTTTGTTGGTTTGTTGGTTTGTTGGTTTGTTGGTTTGTTGGTTTGTTGGTTTGTTGGTTTGTTGGTTTGTTGGTTTTCGGTTTGTTGGTTTGTTGGTTTGTTGGTTTGTTGGTTTGCTGGTTTGTTGGTTTATTGGTTTGTTGGTTTGTTTGTTTGTTGGTTTGTTGGATTGTTGGTTTGTTGGTTTTTTGGTTTGTTGGCTTGTTGGTTTGTTGGTTTGCTGGTTTGTTGGTTTGTTGCTTTGTTGGTTTGTTGGTTTATTGGTTTGTTGGTTTGTTGGTTTGTTGGCTTGTTGGCTTGTTGGTTTGTTGATTTGTTGGTTTGTTGGTTTGTTGGTTTATTTGTTTGTTGGTTTGTTGGTTTGTTGGTATGTTGGTTTGTTGGTTTGTTGGTTTGTTAGTTTGATGGTTTGCTGATTTGTTTGTTTATTGGTTTGTTGGTTTGTTGGTTTGTTGGCTTGTTGGTTTGTTGGTTTGTTCATTTGTTTGTTTGTTGGCTTATTGGTTTGTTGGTTTGTTTGTTTATTGGTTTGTCAGTTTGTTGGTTTGTTCGTTTGTTGGTTTGTTGGTTTGTGGGTTTGTTGGTTTGTTGGTTTGTTGTTTTGTTGTTTTGTTGGTTTGTTGGTTTGTTGGTTTGTTCGTTTGTGTGTTTGTTGGCTTGTTGGTTTGTTGGTTTATTGGTTTGTTGGTTTGTTCGTTTGTTGGTTTGTTGATTTGTTGGTTTGTTGGCTTGTTGGTATGTTCGTTTGTTGGTTTGTTGGTTTGTTGGCTTGTTGGTTTGTTGGTTTGTTGGTTTGTTGGTTTGTTGGCTTGTTCGTTTGTTGGTTTGTTGGTTTGTTGGTTTGTTAGTTTGTTGGTTTGTTGGTATGTTGGTTTGTTGGTTTGTTGGTTTGTTAGTTTGATGGTTTGCTGATTTGTTTGTTTATTGGTTTGTTGGTTTGTTGGTTTGTTGGCTTGTTGGTTTGTTGGTTTGTTCATTTGTTTGTTTGTTGGCTTATTGGTTTGTTGGTTTGTTTGTTTATTGGTTTGTCAGTTTGTTGGTTTGTTCGTTTGTTGGTTTGTTGGTTTGTGGGTTTGTTGGTTTGTTGGTTCGTTGTTTTGTTGTTTTGTTGGTTTGTTGGTTTGTTGGTTTGTTCGTTTGTGTGTTTGTTGGCTTGTTGGTTTGTTGGTTTATTGGTTTGTTGGTTTGTTCGTTTGTTGGTTTGTTGATTTGTTGGTTTGTTGGCTTATTGGTATGTTCGTTTGTTGGTTAGTTGGTTTGTTGGTTTGTTGGTTTGTTGGTTTGTTGGTTTGTTGGTTTGTTGGCTTGTTCGTTTGTTGGTTTGTTGGTTTGTTAGTTTGTTGGTTTGTTCGTTTGTTTGTTTGTTGGTTTGTTGGTTTGTTGGCTTGTTGGTTTGTTGGTTTGTTGGTTTGTTGGTTTGTTGGTTTGTTGGTTTGTTGGTTTGTTGGTTTGTTGGTTTGTTGGTTTGTTGGTTTGTTGGTTTGTTGGTTTGTTTGTTTGTTTGTTTGTTGGTTTGTTGGTTTGTTGGTTTGTTGGTTTGGTGGTTTGTTGGTTTGTTGGTTTGTTGGTTTGTTGGTTTGTTGGTTTGTTGGTTTGTTGGTTTGTTGGTTTGTTGGTTCGTTGGTTTGTTGGTTTCGTGGTTTGTTGGTTTGTTGGTTTGTCGATTTGTTGTTTTGTTGGTTTGTTGGTTTGTTGGTTTTTTCGTTTGTTGGTTTGTTGGTTTGTTGGTTTGTTGGTTTGTTGGTTTGTTGGTTTGTTGGTTTGTTGGTTTGTTGGTTTGTTGGTTTGTTGGTTTGTTAGTTTGTTGGTTTGTTGGTTTGTTGGTTTGTTCGTTTGTTGGTTTATTTTGTTCGTTTCTTGGTTTGCTGGTTTGTTGGTTTGTTGGTTTGTTGGTTTGTTGGTTTGTTGGTTTGTTGGTTTGTTGGTTTGTTGGTTTGTTGGTTTGTTGGTTTGTTGGCTTATTGGTTTGTTGGTTTGTTGATTTGTTGGTTTGTTTATTTGTTGATTTGTTGGTTTGTTCTATTGTTGGTTTGTTGGTTTGTTGTTTTGTTGGTTTGTTGGTTTGTTGGTTTGTTGGTTTGTTGGTTTGTTGGTTTGTTGGTTTGTTGGTTTGTTGGTTTGTTGGTTTGTTGGTTTGTTGGTTTGTTGGTTTGTTGGTTTGTTGGTTTGTTGGTTTGTTGGTTTGTTGGTTTGTTGGTTTGTTGGTTTGTTGTTTTGTTGGTTTGTTGGTTTGCTGGTTTGTTGGTTTGTTGTTTTGTTGGTTTGTTGGTTTGTTGGTTTGTTGATTTGTTGGTTTGTTGGTTTGTTGGTTTGTTCGTTTGTTGGTTTGTTGGGTTGTTGGTTTGTTAGTTTGTGGGTTTGTTGGTTTGTGGGTTTGTTTGTTTGTTGGTTTGTTGGTTTGTTGGTTTGTTGGTTTGTTGGTTTGTTGGCTTGTTCGTTTGTTGGTTTGTTGGTTTGTTGGTTTGTTAGTTTGTTGGTTTGTTCGTTTGTTTGTTTGTTGGTTTGTTGGTTTGTTGGCTTGTTGGTTTGTTGGTTTGTTGGTTTGTTGGTTTGTTGGTTTGTTGGTTTGTTGGTTTGTTGGTTTGTTGGTTTGTTGGTTTGTTGGTTTGTTGGTTTGTTGGTTTGTTTGTTTGTTTGTTTGTTGGTTTGTTGGTTTGTTGGTTTGTTGGTTTGGTGGTTTGTTGGTTTGTTGGTTTGTTGGTTTGTTGGTTTGTTGGTTTGTTGGTTTGTTGGTTTGTTGGTTTGTTGGTTTGTTGGTTTGTTGGTTTGTTGGTTTCGTGGTTTGTTGGTTTGTTGGTTTGTCGATTTGTTGTTTTGTTGGTTTGTTGGTTTGTTGGTTTTTTCGTTTGTTGGTTTGTTGGTTTGTTGGTTTGTTGGTTTGTTGGTTTGTTGGTTTGTTGGTTTGTTGGTTTGTTGGTTTGTTAGTTTGTTGGTTTGTTGGTTTGTTGGTTTGTTCGTTTGTTGGTTTATTTTGTTCGTTTCTTGGTTTGCTGGTTTGTTGGTTTGTTGGTTTGTTGGTTTGTTGGTTTGTTGGTTTGTTGGTTTGTTGGTTTGTTGGTTTGTTGGTTTGTTGGTTTGTTGGTTTGTTGGTTTGTTGGTTTGTTGGTTTGTTGGTTTGTTGGTTTGCTGGTTTGTTGGTTTGTTGGTTTGTTGGTTTGTTGGTTTGCTGGTTTGTTGGTTTGTTGTTTTGTTGGTTTGTTGGTTTGTTGGTTTGTTGATTTGTTGGTTTGTTGGTTTGTTGGTTTGTTCGTTTGTTGGTTTGTTGGGTTGTTGGTTTGTTAGTTTGTGGGTTTGTTGGTTTGTGGGTTTGTTTGTTTGTTGGTTTGTTGGTTTGTTGGTTTGTTGGTTTGTTGGTTTGTTGGTTTGTTAGTTTGGTGGTTTGTTCGTTTGTTGGTTTGTTGGTTTGTTGGTTTGTTAGTTTTTTGGTTTGTTGGTTTGTCGGTTTGTTGGTTTGTTGGTTTGTTGGTTTGTTGGTTTGTTGGTTTGTTGGTTTGTTGGTTTGTTGGTTTGTTGATTTGTTGGTTTGTTGGTTTGTTCGTTTGTTGGTTTGTTGGTTTGTTGGTTTGTTGGTTTGTTGGTTTGTTGGTTTGTTGGTTTGTTGGTTTGTTGGTTTGTTGGTTTGTTGGTTTGTTGGTTTGTTGGTTTGTTGGTTTTCGGTTTGTTGGTTTGTTGGTTTGTTGGTTTGTTGGTTTGCTGGTTTGTTGGTTTATTGGTTTGTTGGTTTGTTTGTTTGTTGGTTTGTTGGATTGTTGGTTTGTTGGTTTTTTGGTTTGTTGGCTTGTTGGTTTGTTGGTTTGCTGATTTGTTGGTTTGTTGGTTTGTTGGTTTGTTGGTTTATTGGTTTGTTGGTTTGTTGGTTTGTTGGCTTGTTGGCTTGTTGGTTTGTTGATTTGTTGGTTTGTTGGTTTGTTGGTTTATTTGTTTGTTAGTTTGTTGGTTTGTTGGTATGTTGGTTTGTTGGTTTGTTGGTTTGTTAGTTTGATGGTTTGCTGATTTGTTTGTTTATTGGTTTGTTGGTTTGTTGGTTTGTTGGCTTGTTGGTTTGTTGGTTTGTTCATTTGTTTGTTTGTTGGCTTATTGGTTTGTTGGTTTGTTTGTTTATTGGTTTGTCAGTTTGTTGGTTTGTTCGTTTGTTGGTTTGTTGGTTTGTGGGTTTGTTGGTTTGTTGGTTTGTTGTTTTGTTGTTTTGTTGGTTTGTTGGTTTGTTGGTTTGTTCGTTTGTGTGTTTGTTGGCTTGTTGGTTTGTTGGTTTATTGGTTTGTTGGTTTGTTCGTTTGTTGGTTTGTTGATTTGTTGGTTTGTTGGCTTGTTGGTATGTTCGTTTGTTGGTTTGTTGGTTTGTTGGCTTGTTGGTTTGTTGGTTTGTTGGGTTGTTTGTTTGTTGGTTTGTTTGTTTGTTGGTTTGTTCGTTTGTTGGTTTTTTGGTTTGTTTATTTGTTAGTTGGTTGGTTTGTTGGTTTGTTGGTTTGTTGGTTTGTTGGTTTGTTGGTTTGTTGGTTTGTTGGTTTGTTCGTTTGTTGGCTTGTTGGTTTGTTGGTTTGATGGTTTGTTGGTTTTTTGGTTTGTTGGTTTGTTCGTTTGTTTGTTTGTTGGTTTGTTGGTTTGTTGGTTTGTTGGTTTGTTGGTTTGTTGGTTTGTTGGTTTGTTGGTTTGTTGGTTTGTTGGTTTGTTGGTTTGTTTGTTTGTTCGTTTGTTGGTTTGTTGGTTCGTTGGTTTGTTGGTTTGATGGTTTGTTGGTTTGTTGGTTTGTTGGTTTGTTGGTTTGTTGGTTTGCCGGTTTGTTGTTTTGTTGGTTTGTTGGTTTGTTGGTTTGTTCGTTTGTTGGTTTGTTGGTTTGTTGGTTTGTTGGTTTGTTGGTTTGTTGGTTTGTTGGTTTGTTGGTTTGTTGGTTTGTTCGTTTGTTGGTTTGTTGGTTTGTTGGTTTGTTCGTTTGTTGGTTTATTTTGTTCGTTTCTTGGTTTGCTGGTTTGTTGGTTTGTTGGTTTGTTGGTTTGTTGGTTTGTTGGTTTGTTGGTTTGTTGGCTTATTGGTTTGTTGGTTTGTTGATTTGTTGGTTTGTTGATTTGTTGGTTTGTTTATTTGTTGATTTGTTGGTTTGTTCTATTGTTGGTTTGTTGGTTTGTTGTTTTGTTGGATTGTTGGTTTGTTGGTTTGTTGGTTTGTTGGTTTGTTAGTTTGTTGGTTTGTTGGTTTGTTGGTCTGTTGGTTTGTTGGTTTGTTGGTTTGTTGGTTTGTTGGTTTGTTGGTTTGTTGGTTTGCTGGGTTGTTGGTTTGTTGTTTTGTTGTTTTGTTGGTTTGTTGGTTTGTTGGTTTGTTGATTTGTTCGTTTGTTGGTTTGTTGGTTTGTTGGTTTGTTCGTTTGTTGGTTTGTTGGGTTGTTGGTTTGTTAGTTTGTGGGTTTGTTGGTTTGTTGGTTTGTTTGTTTGTTGGTTTGTTGGTTTGTTGGTTTGTTGGTTTGTTGGTTTGTTGGTTTGTTAGTTTGGTGGTTTGTTCGTTTATTGGTTTGTTGGTTTGTTGGTTTGTTAGTTTTTTGGTTTGTTGGTTTGTTGGTTTGTTGGTTTGTTGGTTTGTTGGTTTGTTGGTTTGTTGGTTTGTTGGTTTGTTGGTTTGTTGGTTTGTTGGTTTGTTGGTTTGTTGGTTTGTTGGTTTGCTGGTTTGTTGGTTTGTTGGTTTGTTGGTTTGTTGGTTTGTTGGTTTGTTGGTTTGTTGGTTTGTTGGTTTGTTGGTTTGTTGATTTATTGGTTTGTTGGTTTGTTGGTTTGTTGGTTTGTTCGTTTGTTGGTTTGTTGGTTTGTTGGTTTGTTAGTTTGTTGGTTTATTCGTTTGTTGGTTTGTTGGTTTGTTGGTTTATTGGTTTGTTGGTTTTTTGGTTTGTTGGTTTGTTGGTTTCTTGGTTTGTTGGTTTGTTGGTTTGTTGGTTTGTTGGTTTGTTGGTTTGTTGGTTTGTTTGTTTGTTGGTTTTCGGTTTGTTGGTTTGTTGGTTTTTGGTTTGTTGGTTTGCTGGTTTGTTGGTTTATTGGTTTGTTGGTTTGTTGGTTTGTTGGTTTGTTGGATTGTTGGTTTGTTGGTTTGTTGGTTTGTTGGTTTGTTGGTTTTTTGGTTTGTTGGCTTGTTGGTTTGTTGGTTTGTTGGTTTGTTGGTTTGTTGGTTTGTTGGTTTGTTGGTTTATTGGTTTGTTGGTTTGTTGGTTTGTTGGCTTGTTGGCTTGTTGGTTTGTTGATTTGTTGGTTTGTTGGTTTGTTGGTTTATTTGTTTGTTGGTTTGTTTGTTTTTTTGGGATGGTTTGGTTTGTTGGTTTGTTAGTTTGTTGGTTTGTTAGTTTGATGGTTTGTTGATTTGTTTGTTTGTTGGTTTGTTGGTTTGTTGGTTTGTTGGCTTGTTGGTTTGTTGGTTTGTTCATTTGTTTGTTTGTTGGCTTATTGGTTTGTTGGTTTGTTTGTTTGTTGGTTTGTTGGTTTGTTGGTTTGTTCGTTTGTTGGTTTGTTGGTTTGTGGGTTTGTTGGTTTGTTGGTTTGTTGGTTTGTTAGTTTGTTGTTTTGTTTGTTTGTTGGTTTGTTGGTTTGTTCGTTTGTGTGTTTGTTGGCTTGTTGGTTTGTTGGTTTATTGGTTTGTTGGTTTATTGGTTTGTTGGTTTGTTCGTTTGTTGGTTTGTTGATTTGTTGGTTTGTTGGCTTGTTGGTATGTTCGTTTGTTGGTTTGTTGGTTTGTTGGTTTGTTGGCTTGTTGGCTTGTTGGTTTGTTGGTTTGTTGGTTTGTTTATTTGTTGGTTTGTTTGTTTGTTGGTTTGTTGGTTTGTTGGTTTGTTGGTTTGTTGGTTTGTTGGTTGGTTGGTTTGTTGGCTTGTTGGTTTGTTGGTTTGTTCATTTGTTTGTTTGTTGGCTTATTGGTTTGTTGGTTTGTTTGTTTGTTGGTTTGTTTGTTTGTTGGTTTGTTCGTTTGTTGGTTTGTTGGTTTGTGGGTTTGTTGGTTTGTTGGTTTGTTGTTTTGTTGTTTTGTTGGTTTGTTGGTTTGTTGGTTTGTTCGTTTGTGTGTTTGTTGGCTTGTTGGTTTGTTGGTTTATTGGTTTGTTGGTTTGTTCGTTTGTTGGTTTGTTGATTTGTTGGTTTGTTGGCTTGTTGGTATGTTCGTTTGTTGGTTTGTTGGTTTGTTGGTTTGTTGGCTTGTTGGTTTGTTGGTTTGTTGGGTTGTTTGTTTGTTGGTTTGTTTGTTTGTTGGTTTGTTCGTTTGTTGGTTTGTTGGTTTGTTTGTTTGTTAGTTGGTTGGTTTGTTGGTTTGTTGGTTTGTTGGTTTGTTGGTTTGTTGGTTTGTTGGTTTGTTCGTTTGTTGGCTTGTTGGTTTGTTGGTTTGATGGTTTGTTGGTTTTTTGGTTTGTTGGTTTGTTCGTTTGTTTGTTTGTTGGTTTGTTGGTTTGTTGGTTTGTTCGTTTGTTTGTTTGTTGGTTTGTTGGTTTGTTGGTTTGTTGGTTTGTTGGTTTGTTGGTTTGTTGGTTTGTTGGTTTGTTGGTTTGTTGGTTTGTTGGTTTGTTGGTTTGTTGGTTTGTTGGTTTGTTGGTTTGTTGGTTTGTTGGTTTGTTTGTTTGTTTGTTTGTTGGTTTGTTGGTTCGTTGGTTTGTTGGTTTGATGGTTTGTTGGTTTGTTGGTTTGTTGGTTTGTTGGTTTGTTGGTTTGTCGGTTTGTTGTTTTGTTGGTTTGTTGGTTTGTTGGTTTGTTCGTTTGTTGGTTTGTTGGTTTGTTGGTTTGTTGGTTTGTTGGTTTGTTGGTTTGTTGGTTTGTTGGTTTGTTGGTTTGTTGGTTTGTTGGTTTGTTCGTTTGTTGGTTTGTTGGTTTGTTCGTTTGTTGGTTTATTTTGTTCGTTTCTTGGTTTGCTGGTTTGTTGGTTTGTTGGTTTGTTGGTTTGTTGGTTTGTTGGTTTGTTGGCTTATTGGTTTGTTGGTTTGTTGATTTGTTGGTTTGTTGATTTGTTGGTTTGTTTATTTGTTGATTTGTTGGTTTGTTCTATTGTTGGTTTGTTGGTTTGTTGTTTTGTTGGTTTGTTGGTTTGTTGGTTTGTTGGTTTGTTGGTTTGTTAGTTTGTTGGTTTGTTGGTTTGTTGGTTTGTTGGTTTGTTGGTTTGTTGGTTTGTTGGTTTGTTGGTTTGTTGGTTTGTTGGTTTGCTGGGTTGTTGGTTTGTTGTTTTGTTGTTTTGTTGGTTTGTTGGTTTGTTGGTTTGTTGATTTGTTCGTTTGTTGGTTTGTTGGTTTGTTGGTTTGTTCGTTTGTTGGTTTGTTGGGTTGTTGGTTTTTTAGTTTGTGGGTTTGTTGGTTTGTTGGTTTGTTTGTTTGTTGGTTTGTTGGTTTGTTGGTTTGTTGGTTTGTTGGTTTGTTGGTTTGTTGGTTTGTTAGTTTGGTGGTTTGTTCGTTTATTGGTTTGTTGGTTTGTTGGTTTGTTAGTTTTTTGGTTTGTTGGTTTGTTGGTTTGTTGGTTTGTTGGTTTGTTGGTTTGTTGGTTTGTTGGTTTGTTGGTTTGTTGGTTTGTTGGTTTGTTGGTTTGTTGGTTTGCTGGTTTGTTGGTTTGTTGGTTTGTTGGTTTGTTGGTTTGTTGGTTTGTTGGTTTGTTGGTTTGTTGGTTTGTTGGTTTGTTGATTTATTGGTTTGTTGGTTTGTTGGTTTGTTGGTTTGTTGGTTTGTTGGTTTGTTCGTTTGTTGGTTTGTTGGTTTATTAGTTTGTTGGTTTATTCGTTTGTTGGTTTGTTCGTTTGTTGGCTTATTGGTTTGTTGGTTTTTTGGTTTCTTGGTTTCTTGGTTTGTTGGTTTGTTGGTTTGTTGGTTTGTTGGTTTGTTGGTTTGTTGGTTTGTTGGTTTGTTGGTTTGTTGGTTTGTTGGTTTGTTTGTTTGTTGGTTTTCTGTTTGTTGGTTTGTTGGTTTGTTGGTTTGCTGGTTTGTTGGTTTATTGGTTTGTTGGTTTGTTGGTTTGTTGGTTTGTTGGATTGTTGGTTTGTTGGTTTGTTGGTTTGTTGGTTTGTTGGTTTTTTGGTTTGTTGGCTTGTTGGTTTGTTGGTTTGTTGATTTGTTGGTTTGTTGGTTTGTTGGTTTATTGGTTTGTTGGTTTGTTGGTTTGTTGGCTTGTTGGCTTGTTGGTTTATTGATTTGTTGGTTTGTTGGTTTGTTGGTTTATTTGTTTGTTGGTTTGTTTGTTTGTTGGTTTGTTGGTTTGTTGGTTTGTTCGTTTGTTGGTTTGTTGGTTTGTGGGTTTGTTGGTTTGTTGGTTTGTTAGTTTGTTGTTTTGCTGGTTTGTTGGTTTGTTCGTTTGTGTGTTTGTTGGCTTGTTGGTTTGTTGGTTTATTGGTTTGTTGGTTTGTTCGTTTGTTGTTTTGTTGATTTGTTGGTTTGTTGGCTTGTTGGTATGTTCGTTTGTTGGTTTGTTGGTTTGTTGGTTTGTTGGCTTGTTGGCTTGTTGGTTTGTTGGTTTGTTGGTTTGTTTGTTTGTTGGTTTGTTTGTTGGTTGGTTTGTTCGTTTGTTGGTTTGTTGGTTTGTTGGTTTGTTGGTTGGTTGGTTTGTTGGTTTGTTGGTTTGTTGGTTTGTTGGTTTGTTGGTTTGTTGGTTTGTTGGTTTGTTGGTTTGTTGGTTTGTTGGTTTGATGGTTTGTTGGTTTGTTGGTTTGTTGGTTTGTTGGTTTGTTCGTTTGTTTGTTTGTTGGTTTGTTGGTTTGTTGATTTGTTGGCTTGTTGGTTTGTTGGTTTGTTGGTTTGTTGGTTTGTTGGTTTGTTGGTTTGTTTGTTTGTTGGTTTGTTGGTTTGTTGGTTTGTTGGTTTGTTTGTTTGTTTGTTTGTTGGTTTGTTGGTTCGGTGGTTTGTTGGTTTGGTGGTTTGTTGGTTTGTTGGTTTGTTGGTTTGTTGGTTTGTTGGTTTGTTGGTTTGTTGGTTTGTTGGTTTGTTGGTTTGTTGGTTTGTTGGTTTGTTGGTTTGTTGGTTTGTCGGGTTGTTGTTTTGTGGTTTGTTGGTTTGTTCGTTTGTTGGTTTGTTGGTTTGTTGATTTGTTGGTTTGTTGGTTTGTTGGTTTGTTGGTTTGTTCGTTTGTTGGTTTGTTGGTTTGTTGGTTTGTTCGTTTGTTGGTTTATTTTGTTCGTTTCTTGGTTTGCTGGTTTGTTGGTTTGCTGGTTTGTTGGTTTGTTGGTTTGTTGGTTTGTTGGTTTGTTGGTTTGTTGATTTGTTGGTTTGTTGGTTTGTTGGTTTGTTGGTTTGTTGGTTTGTTGGTTTGTTGGTTTGTTCGTTTGTTGGTTTGTTGGTTTGTTGGTTTGTTAGTTAGTTGGTTTTTTCGTTTGTTGGTTTGTTGGTTTGTTGGTTTATTGGTTTGTTGGTTTTTTGGTTTCTTGGTTTCTTGGTTTGTTGGTTTGTTGGTTTGTTGGTTTGTTGGTTTGTTGGTTTGTTGGTTTGTTGGTTTGTTGGTTTATTGGTTTGTTGGTTTGTTGGTTTGTTGGTTTGTTGGTTTGTTGGTTTGTTGGTTTGTTGGTTTGTTGGTTTGCTGGTTTGTTGGTTTGTTGTTTTGTTGGTTTGTTGGTTTGTTGGTTTGTTGATTTGTTCGTTTGTTGGTTTGTTAGTTTGTGGGTTTGTTGGTTTGTTGGTTTGTTTGTTTGTGGTTTGTTGGTTTGTTGGTTTGTTGGTTTGTTGGTTTGTTGGTTTGTTGGTTTGTTAGTTTGGTGGTTTGTTCGTTTGTTGGTTTGTTAGTTTGTTGGTTTGTTGGTTTGTTAGTTTTTTGGTTTATGGTTTGTTGGTTTGTTGGTTTGTTGGTTTGTTGGTTTGTTGGTTTGTTGGTTTGTTTTGTTGGTCTGTTGGTTTGTTGGTTTGTTGGTTTGTTGGTTTGTTGGTTTGTTGGTTTGTTGGTTTGTTGGTTTGTTGGTTTATTGGTTTGTTGATTTGTTGGTTTGTTGGTTTTTTGGTTTGTTGGTTTGTTGGTTTGTTCGTTTTTGGTTTGTTGGTTTGTTGGTTTGTTAGTTTGTTGGTTTGTTCGTTTGTTGGTTTGTTGGTTTTTTGGTTGATTGGTTTGATGGTCTTTTTGGTTTCTTGGTTTCTTGGTTTCTTGGTTTGTTGGTTTGTTGGTTTGTTGGTTTGTTGGTTTGTTGGTTTGTCGGGTTGTTGTTTTGTTGGTTTGTTGGTTTGTTCGTTTGTTGGTTTGTTCGTTTGTTGGTTTGTTGGTTTGTTGGTTTGTTGGTTTGTTGGTTTGTTGGTTTGTTTGTTTGTTTGTTTGTTGGTTTGTTGGTTTGTTCGTTTGTTGGTTTATTTTGTTCGTTTCTTGGTTTGCTGGTTTGTTGGTTTGTTGGTTTGTTTTGTTGGTTTGTTGGTTTGTTGGTTTGTTGGTTTGTTGGTTTGTTGGTTTGTTGGTTTGTTGGTTTATTGGTTTGTTGATTTGTTGGTTTGTTAGTTTGTTGGTTTGTTCGTTTGTTGGTTTGTTGGTTTTATGGTTTATTGGTTTGATGGTCTTTTTGGTTTCTTGGTTTCTTGGTTTCTTGGTTTGTTGGTTTGTTGGTTTGTTGGTTTGTTGGTTTGTTGGTTTGTCGGGTTGTTGTTTTGTTGGTTTGTTGGTTTGTTCGTTTGTTGGTTTGTTGATTTGTTGGTTTGTTGGTTTGTTGGTTTGTTGGTTTGTTGGTTTGTTTGTTTGTTGGTTTGTTGGTTTGTTGGTTTGTTTGTTTGTTAGTTTATTTTGTTCGTTTCTTGGTTTGCTGGTTTGTTGGTTTGTTGGTTTGTTAGTTTGATGGTTTGTTGATTTGTTTGTTTGTTGGTTTGTTGGTTTGTTGGTTTGTTGGCTTGTTGGTTTGTTGGTTTGTTCATTTGTTTGTTTGTTGGCTTATTGGTTTGTTGGTTTGTTTGTTTGTTGGTTTGTTGGTTTGTTGGTTTGTTCGTTTGTTGGTTTGTTGGTTTGTGGGTTTGTTGGTTTGTTGGTTTGTTGGTTTGTTGTTTTGTTGTTTTGTTGGTTTGTTGGTTTGTTGGTTTGTTCATTTGTGTGTTTGTTGGCTTGTTGGTTTGTTGGTTTATTGGTTTGTTGGTTTGTTCGTTTGTTGGTTTGTTGATTTGTTGGTTTGTTGGCTTGTTGGTATGTTCGTTTGTTGGTTTGTTGGGTTGTTGGATTGTTGGCTTGTTGGCTTGTTGGTTAGTTGGTTTGTTGGTTTGTTTGTTTGTTGGTTTGTTTGTTTTGTTGGTTTGTTGGTTTGTTGGTTTGTTGGTTTGTTCGTTTGTTGGTTTGTTGGTTTGTTGGTTTGATGGTTTGTTGGTTTGTTGGTTTGTTGGTTTGTTCGTTTGTTTGTTTGTTGGTTTGTTGGTTTGTTGGTTTGTTGGCTTGTTGGTTTGTTGGTTTGTTGGTTTGTTGGTTTGTTGGTTTGTTGGTTTGTTGGTTTGTTTGTTTGTTTGTTTGTTTGTTTGTTGGTTTGTTGGTTCGTTGGTTTGTTGGTTTGGTGGTTTGTTGGTTTGTTGGTTTGTTGGTTTGTTGGTTTGTTGGTTTGTTGGTTTTTTGGTTTGTTGGTTTGTTGGTTTGTTGGTTTGTTGGTTTGTTGGTTTGTTGGTTTGTTGGTTTGTTGGTTTGTTGGTTTGTTGGTTTGTTGGTTTGTTGGTTTGTTGGTTTGTTCTTTTGTTGGTTTGTTGGTTTGTTGGTTTGTTCGTTTGTTGGTTTATTTTGTTCGTTTCTTGGTTTGCTGGTTTGTTGGTTTGTTGGTTTGTTGGTTTTTTGGTGTGTTGGCTTGTTGGTTTGTTGGTTTGTTGGTTTGTTGGTTTGTTGGTTTGTTGGTTTATTGGTTTATTGGTTTGTTGGTTTGTTGGCTTGTTGGCTTGTTGGTTTGTTGATTTTTTGATTTGTTGGTTTGTTGGTTTGTTGGTTTATTTGTTTGTTGGTTTGTTGGTTTGTTGGTATGTTGGTTTGTTGGTTTGTTGATTTGTTAGTTTGATGGTTTGTTGGTTTGTTGGTTTGTTGGTTTGTTGGTTTGTTCGTTTGTTGGTTTGTTGGTTTGTTAGTTAGTTGGTTTATTTGTTTGTTGGTTTGTTGGCTTGTTGGTATGTTGGTTTGTTGGTTTGTTGGTTTGTTGGTTTGTTGGATTGTTGGTTTGTTGGTTTGTTGGTTTGTTGGTTTGTTGGTTTTTTGGTTTGTTGGCTTGTTGGTTTGTTGGTTTGTTGGTTTGTTGGTTTGTTGGTTTGTTGGTTTATTGGTTTATTGGTTTGTTGGTTTGTTGGCTTGTTGGCTTGTTGGTTTGTTGATTTTTTGATTTGTTGGTTTGTTGGTTTGTTGGTTTATTTGTTTGTTGGTTTGTTGGTTTGTTGGTATGTTGGTTTGTTGGTTTGTTGATTTGTTAGTTTGATGGTTTGTTGGTTTGTTGGTTTGTTGGTTTGTTGGTTTGTTCGTTTGTTGGTTTGTTGGTTTGTTGGTTTGTTAGTTAGTTGGTTTTTTCGTTTGTTGGTTTGTTGGTTTGTTGGTTTATTTGTTTGTTGATTTTTTGGTTTCTTGGTTTCTTGGTTTGTTGGTTTGTTGGTTTGTTGGTTTGTTGGTTTGTTGGTTTGTTGGTTTGTTGGTTTGTTGGTTTATTGGTTTGTTGGTTTGTTGGTTTGTTGGTTTGTTGGTTTGTTGGTTTGTTGGTTTGCTGGTTTGTTGGTTTGCTGGTTTGTTGGTTTGTTGTTTTGTTGGTTTGTTGGTTTGTTGATTTGTTGGTTTGTTGATTTGTTGGTTTGTTGGTTTGTTGGTTTGTTGGTTTGTTGGTTTGTTGGTTTGTTCGTTTGTTGGTTTGTTGGTTTGTTGGTTTGTTAGTTAGTTGGTTTTTTTGTTTGTTGGTTTGTTGGTTTGTTGGTTTATTGGTTTGTTGGTTTTTTTGTTTCTTGGTTTGTTGGTTTGTTGGTTTGTTGGTTTGTTGGTTTGTTGGTTTGTTGGTTTGTTGGTTTGTTGGTTTGTTGGTTTGTTGGTTTGTTGGTTTGTTGGTTTGTTGGTTTATTGGTTTATTGGTTTGTTGGTTTGTTGGTTTGTTGGTTTGTTGGTTTGTTGGTTTGTTGGTTTGTTGGTTTGCTGGTTTGTTGGTTTGTTGTTTTGTTGGTTTGTTGGTTTGTTGGTTTGTTGATTTGTTCGTTTGTTGGTTTGTTGGTTTGTTGGTTTGTTCGTTTGTTGGTTTGTTGGGTTGTTGGTTTGTTAGTTTGTGGGTTTGTTGGTTTGTTGGTTTGTTTGTTTGTGGTTTGTTGGTTTGTTGGTTTGTTGGTTTGTTGGTTTGTTGGTTTGTTGGTTTGTTAGTTTGGTGGTTTGTTCGTTTGTTGGTTTGTTAGTTTGTTGGTTTGTTGGTTTGTTAGTTTTTTGGTTTGTTGGTTTGTTGGTTTGTTGGTTTGTTGGTTTGTTGGTTTGTTGGTTTGTTGGTTTGTTGGTTTGTTTTGTTGGTTTGTTGGTTTGTTGGTTTGTTGGTTTGTTGGTTTGTTGGTTTGTTGGTTTGTTGGTTTGTTGGTTTGTTGGTTTGTTGGTTTGTTGGTTTATTGGTTTGTTGATTTGTTGGTTTGTTGGTTTGTTGGTTTGTTGGTTTGTTCGTTTTTGGTTTGTTGGTTTGTTGGTTTGTTGGTTTGTTAGTTTGTTGGTTTGTTCGTTTGTTGGTTTGTTGGTTTTTTGGTTTATTGGTTTGATGGTCTTTTTGATTTCTTGGTTTCTTGGTTTCTTGGTTTGTTGGTTTGTTGGTTTGTTGGTTTGTTGGTTTGTTGGTTTGTCGGGTTGTTGTTTTGTTGGTTTGTTGGTTTGTTCGTTTGTTGGTTTGTTGGTTTGTTGGTTTGTTGGTTTGTTGGTTTGTTGGTTTGTTGGTTTGTTTGTTTGTTGGTTTGTTGGTTTGTTGGTTTGTTGGTTTGTTCGTTTGTTGGTTTATTTTGTTCGTTTCTTGGTTTGCTGGTTTGTTGGTTTGTTGGTTTGTTTTGTTGGTTTGTTGGTTTGTTGGTTTGTTGGTTTGTTGGTTTGTTGGTTTGTTGGTTTGTTGGTTTATTGGTTTGTTGATTTGTTTGTTTGTTGGTTTGTTGGTTTGTTGGTTTGTTGGTTTGTTGGTTTGTTGGTATGTTGGTTTGTTGGTTTGTTGGTTTGTTGGTTTGTTGGATTGTTGGTTTGTTGGTTTGTTGGTTTGTTGGTTTGTTGGTTTTTTGGTTTGTTGGCTTGTTGGTTTGTTGGTTTGTTGGTTTGTTGGTTTGTTGGTTTGTTGGTTTGTTGGTTTATTGGTTTATTGGTTTGTTGGTTTGTTGGCTTGTTGGCTTGTTGGTTTGTTGATTTTTTGATTTGTTGGTTTGTTGGTTTGTTGGTTTATTTGTTTGTTGGTTTGTTGGTTTGTTGGTATTTTGGTTTGTTGGTTTGTTGATTTGTTAGTTTGATGGTTTGTTGGTTTGTTGGTTTGTTGGTTTGTTGGTTTGTTCGTTTGTTGGTTTGTTGGTTTGTTGGTTTGTTAGTTAGTTGGTTTTTTCGTTTGTTGGTTTGTTGGTTTGTTGGTTTATTTGTTTGTTGGTTTTTTGGTTTCTTGGTTTCTTGGTTTGTTGGTTTGTTGGTTTGTTGGTTTGTTGGTTTGTTGGTTTGTTGGTTTGTTGGTTTGTTGGTTTATTGGTTTGTTGGTTTGTTGGTTTGTTGGTTTGTTGGTTTGTTGGTTTGCTGGTTTGTTGGTTTGCTGGTTTGTTGGTTTGTTGTTTTGTTGGTTTGTTGGTTTGTTGGTTTGTTGATTTGTTGGTTTGTTGATTTGTTGGTTTGTTGGTTTGTTGGTTTGTTGGTTTGTTGGTTTGTTGGTTTGTTCGTTTGTTGGTTTGTTGGTTTGTTGGTTTGTTAGTTAGTTGGTTTTTTCGTTTGTTGGTTTGTTGGTTTGTTGGTTTATTGGTTTGTTGGTTTGTTGGTTTTTTGGTTTCTTGGTTTCTTGGTTTGTTGGTTTGTTGGTTTGTTGGTTTGTTGGTTTGTTGGTTTGTTGGTTTGTTGGTTTGTTGGTTTGTTGGTTTGTTGGTTTATTGGTTTGTTGGTTTGTTGGTTTGTTGGTTTGTTGGTTTGTTGGTTTGTTGGTTTGTTGGTTTGTTGGTTTGCTGGTTTGTTGGTTTGTTGTTTTGTTGGTTTGTTGGTTTGTTGGTTTGTTGATTTGTTCGTTTGTTGGTTTGTTGGTTTGTTGGTTTGTTCGTTTGTTGGTTTGTTGGGTTGTTGGTTTGTTAGTTTGTGGGTTTGTTGGTTTGTTGGTTTGTTTGTTTGTGGTTTGTTGGTTTGTTGGTTTGTTGGTTTGTTGGTTTGTTGGTTTGTTGGTTTGTTAGTTTGGTGGTTTGTTCGTTTGTTGGTTTGTTAGTTTGTTGGTTTGTTGGTTTGTTAGTTTTTTGGTTTGTTGGTTTGTTGGTTTGTTGGTTTGTTGGTTTGTTGGTTTGTTGGTTTGTTGGTTTGTTGGTTTGTTTTGTTGGTTTGTTGGTTTGTTGGTTTGTTGGTTTGTTGGTTTTTTGGTTTGTTGGTTTGTTGGTTTGTTGGTTTGTTGGTTTATTGGTTTGTTGATTTGTTGGTTTGTTGGTTTGTTGGTTTGTTGGTTTGTTCGTTTTTGGTTTGTTGGTTTGTTGGTTTGTTGGTTTGTTAGTTTGTTGGTTTGTTCGTTTGTTGGTTTGTTGGTTTTTTGGTTTATTGGTTTGATGGTCTTTTTGGTTTCTTGATTTCTTGGTTTCTTGGTTTGTTGGTTTGTTGGTTTGTTGGTTTGTTGGTTTGTTGGTTTGTCGGGTTGTTGTTTTGTTGGTTTGTTGGTTTGTTCGTTTGTTGGTTTGTTGGTTTGTTGGTTTGTTGGTTTGTTGGTTTGTTGGTTTGTTGGTTTGTTTGTTTGTTGGTTTGTTGGTTTGTTGGTTTGTTCGTTTGTTGGTTTATTTTGTTCGTTTCTTGGTTTGCTGGTTTGTTGGTTTGTTGGTTTGTTTTGTTGGTTTGTTGGTTTGTTGGTTTGTTGGTTTGTTGGTTTGTTGGTTTGTTGGTTTGTTGGTTTGTTGGTTTATTGGTTTGTTGATTTGTTTGTTTGTTGGTTTGTTGGTTTGTTGGTTTGTTCGTTTTTGGTTTGTTGGTTTGTTGGTTTGTTAGTTTGTTGGTTTGTTCGTTTGTTGGTTTGTTGGTTTTTTGGTTTATTGGTTTGATGGTCTTTTTGGTTTCTTGGTTTCTTGGTTTCTTGGTTTGTTGTTTTGTTGGTTTGTTGGTTTGTTGGTTTGTTGGTTTGTCGGGTTGTTGTTTTGTTGGTTTGTTGGTTTGTTCGTTTGTTGGTTTGTTGGTTTGTTGGTTTGTTGGTTTGTTGGTTTGCTGGTTTGTTTGTTTGTTGGTTTGTTGGTTTGTTGGTTTGTTCGTTTGTTGGTTTATTTTGTTCGTTTCTTGGTTTGCTGGTTTGTTGGTTTGTTGGTTTGTTAGTTTGATGGTTTGTTGGTTTGTTGGTTTGTTGGCTTGTTGGTTTGTTGGTTTGTTCATTTGTTTGTTTGTTGGCTTATTGGTTTGTTGGTTTGTTTGTTTGTTGGTTTGTTGGTTTGTTGGTTTGTTGGTTTGTTCGTTTGTTGGTTTGTTGGTTTGTGGGTTTGTTGGTTTGTTGGTTTGTTGGTTTGTTGTTTTGTTGTTTTGTTGGTTTGTTGGTTTGTTGGTTTGTTTATTTGTGTGTTTGTTGGCTTGTTGGTTTGTTGGTTTATTGGTTTGTTGGTTTGTTCGTTTGTTGGTTTGTTGATTTGTTGGTTTGTTGGCTTGTTGGTATGTTCGTTTGTTGGTTTGTTGGTTTGTTGGGTTGTTGGATTGTTGGCTTGTTGGCTTGTCGTTTAGTTGGTTTGTTGGTTTGTTTGTTTGTTGGTTTGTTTGTTTTGTTGGTTTGTTGGTTTGTTGGTTTGTTGGTTTGTTGGTTTGTTGGTTGGTTGGTTTGTTGGTTTGTTGGTTTGTTGGTTTGTTGGTTTGTTGGTTTGTTCGTTTGTTGGTTTGTTGGTTTGTTGGTTTGATGGTTTGTTGGTTTGTTGGTTTGTTGGTTTGTTCGTTTGTTTGTTTGTTGGTTTGTTGGTTTGTTGGTTTGTTGGCTTGTTGGTTTGTTGGTTTGTTGGTTTGTTGGTTTGTTGGTTTGTTGGTTTGTTGGTTTGTTGGTTTGTTTGTTTGTTTGTTTGTTTGTTGGTTGGTTTGTTGGTTCGTTGGTTTGTTGGTTTGGTGGTTTGTTGGTTTGTTGGTTTGTTGGTTTGTTGGTTTGTTGGTTTGTTGGTTCCTTGGTTTGTTGGTTTGTTGGTTTGTTGGTTTGTTGGTCTGTTGGTTTGTTGGTTTGTTGGTTTGTTGGTTTGTTGGTTTGTCGGGTTGTTGTTTTGTTGGTTTGTTCGTTTGTTGGTTTGTTGGTTTGTTGGTTTGTTGGTTTGTTGGTTTGTTGGTTTGTTTGTTTGTTGGTTTGTTGGTTTGTTGGTTTGTTCTTTTGTTGGTTTGTTGGTTTGTTGGTTTGTTCGTTTGTTGGTTTATTTTGTTCGTTTCTTGGTTTGCTGGTTTGTTGGTTTGTTGGTTTGTTGGTTTGTTGGTTTGTTGGTTTGTTGGTTTGTTGGTTTATTTGTTTGTTGGTTTGTTGGTTTGTTGGTATGTTGGTTTGTTGGTTTGTTGGTTTGTTGGTTTGTTGGATTGTTGGTTTGTTGGTTTGTTGGTTTGTTGGTTTGTTGGTTTTTTGGTTTGTTGGCTTGTTGGTTTGTTGGTTTGTTGGTTTGTTGGTTTGTTGGTTTGTTGGTTTGTTGGTTTATTGGTTTATTGGTTTGTTGGTTTGTTGGTTTGTTGGCTTGTTGGCTTGTTGGTTTGTTGATTTTTTGATTTGTTGGTTTGTTGGTTTGTTGGTTTATTTGTTTGTTGATTTGTTGGTTTGTTGGTATGTTGGTTTGTTGGTTTGTTGATTTGTTAGTTTGATGGTTTGTTGATTTGTTTGTTTGTTGGTTTGTTGGTTTGTTGGCTTGTTGGTTTGTTGGTTTGTTCATTTGTTTGTTTGTTAGCTTATTGGTTTGTTGGTTTGTTTGTTTGTTGGTTTGTTGGTTTGTTGGTTTGTTCGTTTGTTGGTTTGTTGGTTTGTGGGTTTGTTGGTTTGTTGGTTTGTTGGTTTGTTGGTTTGTTGGTTTGTTGGTTTGTTGGTTTGTTGGTTTGTTGGTTTGTTCGTTTGTGTGTTTGTTGGCTTGTTGGTTTATTGGTTTATTGGTTTGTTGGTTTGTTCGTTTTTTGGTTTGTTGATTAGTTGGTTTGTTGGCTTGTTGGTATGTTCGTTTGTTGGTTTGTTGGTTTGTTGAGTTGTTGGCTTGTTGGCTTGTTGGTTAGTTGGTTTGTTGGTTTGTTTGTTTGTTGGTTTGTTTGTTTGTTGGTTTGTTCGTTTGTTGGTTTGGTGGTTTGTTGGTTTGTTGTGTGGTTGGGTTTGTTGGTTTGTTGGTTTGTTGGTTTGTTGGTTTGTTAGTTTGTTAGTTTGTTCGTTTGTTGGTTTGTTGGTTTGTTGGTTTGTTGGTTTGTTGGCTTGTTGGTTTGTTGGTTTGTTGGTTTGTTGGTTTGTTGGTTTGTTGGTTTGTTGGTTTGTTTGTTTGTTTGTTTGTTGGTTTGTTGGTTTGTTGGTTTGTTGGTTTGGTGGTTTGTTGGTTTGTTGGTTTGTTGGTTTGTTGGTTTGTTGGTTTGTTGGTTTGTTGGTTTGTTGGTTTGTTGGTTTGTTGGTTTGTTGGTTTGTTGGTTTGTTGGTTTGTTGGTTTGTTGGTTTGTTGGTTTGTTGGTTTGTTGGTTTGTCGGGTTGTTGTTTTGTTGGTTTGTTCGTTTGTTGGTTTGTTGGTTTGTTGGTTTGTTGGTTTGTTGGTTTGTTGGTTTGTTGGTTTGTTGGTTTGTTGGTTTGGTGGTTTGTTGGTTTGTTGGTTTGTTTGTTTGTTGGTTTATTTTGTTCGTTTCTTGGTTTGCTGGTTTGTTGGTTTGTTGGTTTGTTGGTTTGTTGGTTTGTTGGTTTGTTGGTTTGTTGGCTTGTTGGCTTATTGGTTTGTTGGTTTGTTGATTTGTTGGTTTGATTATTTGTTGATTTGTTGGTTTGTTCTATTGTTGGTTTGTTGTTTTGTTGTTTTGTTGGTTTGTTGGTTTGTTGGTTTGTTGGTTTGTTGGTTTGTTGGTTTGTTGGTTTGTTGGTTTGTTGGTTTGTTGGTTTGTTGGTTTGTTGGTTTATTGGTTTGTTGGTTTGTTGGTTTGTTGGTTTGTTGGTTTGTTGGTTTGTTGATTTGTTGGTTTGTTGGTTTGTTGGTTTGTTGGTTTGTTGGTTTGTTGGTTTGTTGGTTTGTTCGTTTGTCAGTTTGTTGGTTTGTTGGTTTGTTAGTTTGTTGGTTTGTTCGTTTGTTGGTTTGTTGGTTAGTTGGTTTGTTGGTTTATTGGTTTGTTGGTTTTTTGGTTTCTTGGTTTGTTGGTTTGTTGGTTTGTTGGTTTGTTGGTTTGTTGGTTTCTTGGTTTGTTAGTTTGTTGGTTTTCGGTTTGTTGGTTTGTTGGTTTGTTGGTTTGTTGGTTTGCTGGTTTGTTGGTTTATTGGTTTGTTGGTTTGTTGGTTTGTTGGATTGTTGGTTTGTTGGTTTGTTGGTTTGTTGGTTTGTTGGTTTTTTGGTTTGGTGGCTTGTTGGTTTGTTGGTTTGTTGGTTTGTTGGTTTGTTGGTTTGTTGGTTTGTTGGTTTGTTGGTTTGTTGGTTTATTGGTTTGTTGGTTTGTTGGTTTGTTGGCTTGTTGGCTTGTTGGTTTGTTGATTTGTTTGTTTGTTGGTTTGTTGGTTTATTTGTTTGTTGGTTTGTTGGTTTGTTGGTATGTTGGTTTGTTGGTTTGTTGGTTTGTTGGTTTGTTGGTTTGTTAGTTTGATGGTTTGTTGATTTGTTTGTTTGTTGGTTTGTTGGTTTGTTGGTTTGTTGGCTTGTTGGTTTGTTGGGTTGTTCATTTGTTTGTTTGTTGGCTTATTGGTTTGTTGGTTTGTTGGTTTGTTCGTTTGTGTGTTTGTTGGCTTGTTGGTTTGTTGGTTTGTTGGTTTATTGGTTTTTTGGCTTGTTCGTTTGTTGGTTTGTTGATTTGTTGGTTTGTTGGCTTGTTGGTATGTTCGTTTGTTGGTTTGTTGGTTTGTTGGTTTGTTGGCTTGTTGGCTTGTTGGTTGGTTGGTTTGTTGGTTTGTTTGTTTGTTGGTTTGTTTGTTTGTTGGTTTGTTCGTTTATTGCTTTGTTGGTTTGTTGGTTTGTTGGTTGGTTGGCTTGTTGGTTTGTTGGTTTGTTGGTTTGTTGGTTTGTTGGTTTCTTCGTTTGTTGGTTTGTTTGTTTGTTGGTTTGATGGTTTGTTGGTTTGTTGGTTTGTTGGTTTGTTCGTTTGTTTGTTTGTTGGTTTGTTGGTTTGTTGGTTTGTTGGTTTGTTGGCTTGTTGGTTTGTTGGTTTGTTGGCTTATTGGTTTGTTGGTTTGTTGATTTGTTGGTTTGTTTATTTGTTGATTTGTTGGTTTGTTCTATTGTTGGTTTGTTGGTTTGTTGTTTTGTTGGTTTGTTGGTTTGTTGGTTTGTTGGTTTGTTGGTTTGTTGGTTTGTTGGTTTGTTGGTTTGTTGGTTTGTTGGTTTGTTGGTTTGTTGGCTTGTTGGTTTGTTGGTTTGTTGGTTTGTTGGTTTGTTGGTTTGTTGGTTTGTTGGTTTGTTGGTTTGTTGGTTTGTTGGTTTGTTGGTTTGTTGGTTTGTTGGTTTGTTGGATTGTTGGTTTGTTGGTTTGTTGGTTTGTTGGTTTGTTAGTTTTTTGGTTTGTTGGCTTGTTGGTTTGTTGGTTTGTTGGTTTGTTGGTTTGTTGGTTTATTGGTTTGTTGGTTTGTTGGTTTGTTGGTTTGTTGGTTTGTTGGTTTGTTGGCTTGTTGGTTTGTTGGTTTGTTGGCTTATTGGTTTGTTGGTTTGTTGATTTGTTGGTTTGTTTATTTGTTGATTTGTTGGTTTGTTCTATTGTTGGTTTGTTGGTTTGTTGTTTTGTTGGTTTGTTGGTTTGTTGGTTTGTTGGTTTGTTGGTTTGTTGGTTTGTTGGTTTGTTGGTTTGTTGGTTTGTTGGTTTGTTGGTTTGTTGGTTTGTTGGTTTGTTGGTTTGTTGGTTTGTTGGTTTGTTGGTTTGTTGGTTTGTTGGTTTGTTGGTTTGTTGGTTTGTTGGTTTGTTGGTTTGTTGGTTTGTTGGTTTGTTGGATTGTTGGTTTGTTGGTTTGTTGGTTTGTTGGTTTGTTGGTTTTTTGGTTTGTTGGCTTGTTGGTTTGTTGGTTTGTTGGTTTGTTGGTTTGTTGGTTTATTGGTTTGTTGGTTTGTTGGTTTGTTGGCTTGTTGGCTTGTTGGTTTGTTGATTTGTTGGTTTGTTGGTTTGTTGGTTTATTTGTTTGTTGGTTTGTTGGTTTGTTGGTATGTTGGTTTGTTGGTTTGTTGGTTTGTTAGTTTGATGGTTTGTTGATTTGTTTGTTTGCTGGTTTGTTGGTTTGTTGGTTTGTTGGTTTGATGGTTTGTTGGTTTGTTCATTTGTTCGTTTGTTGGTTTATTGGTTTGTTGGTTTGTTTGTTTGTTGGTTTGTTGGTTTGTTGGTTTGTTCGTTTGTTGGTTTGTTGGTTTGTGGGTTTGTTGGTTTGTTGGTTTGTTGGTTTGTTGTTTTGTTGGTTTGTTGGTTTGTTGGTTTGTTCGTTTGTGTGTTTGTTGGCTTGTTGGTTTGTTGGTTTATTGGTTTGTTGGTTTTTTCGTTTGTTGGTTTGTTGATTTGTTGGTTTGTTGGCTTGTTGGTATGTTCGGTTGTTGGTTTGTTGGTTTGGTGGTTTGTTGGTTTGTTGGTTTGTTGGTTTGTTGGTTTTTTGTTTTGTTGTTTTGTTGGTTTGTTGGTTTGTTGCTTTGTTGGTTTGCTCGTTTGTTGGTTTGTTGACTTGTTGGTTTGTTGGCTTGTTGGTTTGTTGGGTTGTTTGTTTGTTGGTTTGTTGGTTTGTTGGTTTGTTGGTTTCTTGGTTTCTTGGTTTGTTGGTTTGTTGGTTTGTTGGTTTGTTGGTTTTTGGGTTTGTTGGTTTGTTGGCTTGTTGGTTTGTTGGTTTGTTGGTTTGTTGGTTTGTTGGTTTGTTGGTTTGTTGGTTTGTTGGTTTGTTGGTTTGTTGGTTTATTGGTGTGTTCGTTTGTTGGTTTGTTGGTTTGTTGGTTTGTTGGTTTGTTGGTTTGTTGGTTTGTTCGTTTGCTGGTTTGTTGGTTTGTTGGTTTGTTGGTTTTTTGCTTTGTTGGTTTGTTGGGTTATTGGTTTGTTGGTTTGTTGGTTTGTTGGTTTGCTCGTTTGCTGGTTTTATGGTTTGTTGGTTTGTTGGTTTGTTGGTTTGTTGGTTTGTTGGTTTGTTGGTTTGTTGGTTTGTTGGTTTGTTGGTTTGTTGGTTTGTTGGTTTGTTGGTTTGTTGGTTTGTTCGTTTGCTGGTTTGTTGGTTTGGTGGTTTGTTCGTTTGTTGGTTTATTGGTTTGTTCGTTCCTTGGTTTGCTGATTTGTTGTTTTGTTGGTTTGTTGGTTTGTAGGTTTGTTGGTTTGTTGGTTTGTTGGCTTATTGGTTTGTTGGTTTGTTGGTTTGCTGGTTTGTTGATTTGTTGACTTGTCGGTTTGTTTGTTTGTTGGTTTGTTGGTTTGTTCGTTTGTGGGTTTTTTGGTGTGTTATTTTGTTGGTTTGTTGGTTTGTTGGTTTTTTGGTTTGTTGGTTTGTTGGTTTGTTGGTTTGTTGGTTTCTTGGTTTGTTGGTTTGTTGGTTTGTTGGTTTGTTGATTTATTGGTTTGTTCGTTTGTTGGTTTTTTGGTTTGTTGGTTTGTTGGTTTGTTGCTTTGTTGGTTTGTTGGTTTATTGGTTTGTTGGTTTGTTGGTTTGCTCGTTTGCTGGTTTTATGGTTTGTTGGTTTGTTGGTTTGTTGGTTTGTTGGTTTGTTGGTTTGTTGGTTTGTTGGTTTGTTGGTTTGTTGGTTTGGTGGTTTGTTGGTTTGTTCGTTTGTTGGTTTGTTGGTTTGTTGGTTTGTTGGGTTGTTGGCTTATTGGTTTGTTGATTTGTTGGTTTGTTTATTTGTTGATTTGTTGGTTTGTTCTATTGTTGGTTTGTTGGTTTGTTAGCTTGTTAGTTTGTTCGTTTGTTGGTTTGTTGGTTTGTTGGTTTGTTGGTTTGTTGGTTTGTTGGTTTGTTGGTTTGTTGGTTTGTTGGTTTGTTGGTTTATTGGTTTGTTGGTTTGTTGGTTTGTTGGTTTGTTGGTTTGTTGGTTTGTTGGTTTGTTGGTTTGTTGGTTTGTTGGTTTGTTGGTTTGTTGGTTTGTTGGTTTGTTGGTTTGTTGGTTTGTTGGTTTGTTGGTTTGTTGGTTTGTTGGTTTGTTGGTTTGTTGGTTTGTTGGTTTGTTGGTTTGTTGGTTTGTTGGTTTGTTGGTTTGTTGGTTTGTTGGTTTGTTGGTTTGTTGGTCTGTTGGTTTGTTGGTTTGTTAGTTTGTTGGTTTGTTGGTTTGTTGGTTTGTTGGTTTGTTGTTTTGTTGGTTTGTTGGTTTGTTGTTTTGTTGGTTTGTTGGTTGGTTGGTTTGTTGGTTTGTTGGTTTGTTGGTTTGTTGGTTTGTTGGTTTGTTGGTTTGTTGGTTTGTTGGTTTGTTGGTTTGTTGGTTTGTTGGTTTGTTGGTTTGTTGGTTTGTTGGTTTGTTGGTTTGTTGGTTTGTTGGTTTGTTGGTTTGTTGGTTTGTTGGTTTGTTGGTTTGTTGGTTTGTTGGTTTGTTAGTTTGTTGATTTGTTCGTTTGTTTGTTTGTTGGTTTGTTGGTTTGTTGGTTTGTTGGCTTGTTGGTTTGTTGGTTTGTTGGTTTGTTGGTTTGTTGGTTTGTTGGTTTGTTGGTTTGTTGGTTTGTTGGTTTGTTGGTTTGTTGGTTTGTTGGTTTGTTGGTTTGTTGGTTTGTTGGTTTGTTGGTTTGTTGGTTTGTTTTTTGTTTGTTTGTTGGTTTGTTCGTTTATTGGTTTGTTGGTTTGGTGGTTTGTTAGTTTGTTGGTTTGTTGGTTTGTTGGTTTGTTGGTTTGTTGGTTTGTTGGTTTGTTGGTTTGTTGGTTTGTTGGTTTGTTGGTTTGTTGGTTTGTTCGTTTGTTGGTTTGTTGGTTTGTTGGTTTGTTAATTTGTTGGTTTGTTCGTTTGTTGGTTTGTTGGTTTGTTGGTTTATTGGTTTGTTGGTTTTTTGGTTTCTTGGTTTCTTGGTTTGTTGCTTTGTTGGTTTTGTTGGTTTGTTCGTTTGTTGGTTTGTTGGTTTGTTGGTTTGTTGGTTTGTTGGTTTGTTGGTTTGTTGGTTTGTTGGTTTTCGGTTTGTTGGTTTGTTGGTTTGTTGGTTTGTTGTTTTGTTGGTTTGTTGGTTTGTTGGTTTATTGGTTTGTTGGTTTGTTGGTTTGTTGGTTTGTTGGATTGTTGGTTTGTTGGTTTGTTGGTTTGTTGGTTTTTTGGTTTGTTGGCTTGTTGGTTTGTTGGTTTGTTGGTTTGTTGGTTTGTTGGCTTATTGGTTTGTTGGTTTGTTGGTTTGTTGGCTTGTTGGCTTGTTGGTTTGTTGATTTGTTGGTTTGTTGGTTTGTTGGTTTATTTGTTTGTTGGTTTGTTGGTTTGTTGGTATGTTGGTTTGTTGGTTTGTTGGTTTGTTAGTTTGATGGTTTGTTGATTTGTTTGTTTGCTGGTTTGTTGGTTTGTTGGTTTGTTGGCTTGTTGGTTTGTTGGTTTGTTCATTTGTTTGTTTGTTAGCTTATTGGTTTGTTGGTTTGTTTGTTTTGTTGGTTTGTTGGTTTGTTGGTTTGTTCGTTTGTTGGTTTGTTGGTTTGTGGGTTTGTTGGTTTGTTGGTTTGTTGGTTTGTTGGTTTGTTGGTTTGTTAGTTTGATGGTTTGTTGATTTGTTTGTTTGCTGGTTTGTTGGTTTGTTGGTTTGTTGGCTTGTTGGTTTGTTGGTTTGTTCATTTGTTTATTTGTTAGCTTATTGGTTTGTTGGTTTGTTTGTTTTGTTGGTTTGTTGGTTTGTTGGTTTGTTCGTTTGTTGGTTTGTTGGTTTGTGGGTTTGTTGGTTTGTTGGTTTGTTGGTTTGTTGTTTTGTTGGTTTGTTGGTTTGTTGGTTTGTTCGTTTGTGTGTTTGTTGGCTTGTTGGTTTGTTCGTGTATTGGTTTGTTGGTTTGTTCGTTTGTTGGTTTGTTGATTTGTTGGTTTGTTGGCTTGTTGGTATGTTCGGTTGTTGGTTTGTTGGTTTGGTGGTTTGTTGGTTTGTTGGTTTGTTGGTTTGTTGGTTTGTTGGTTTGTTGGTTTGTTGGTTTGTTGGTTTGTTGGTTTTTTGGTTTGTTGTTTTGTTGGTTTGTTGGTTTGTTGGTTTGCTTGTTTGTTGGTTTGTTGACTTGTTGGTTTGTTGGCTTGTTGGTTTGTTGGGTTGTTGGTTTGTTGGTTTGTTGGTTTGTTGGTTTGTTGGTTTGTTGGGTTCTTGGTTTCTTGGTTTGTTGGTTTGTTGGTTTGTTGGTTTTTGAGTTTGTTGGTTTGTTGGCATTTTGGTTTGTTGGTTTGTTGGTTTGTTGGTTTGTTGGTTTGTTGGTTTCTTGGTTTGTTGGTTTATTGGTTTGTTCGTTTGTTGGTTTGTTTGTTTGTTGGTTTGTTGGTTTGTTGGTTTGTTGGTTTGTTGGTTTGTTGGTTTGTTGGTTTGTTGGTTTGTTGGTTTGTTGGTTTGTTGGTTTGTTGGTTTGTTGGTTTGTTGGTTTGTTGGTTTGTTAATTTGTTGGTTTGTTCGTTTGTTGGTTTGTTGGTTTGTTGGTTTGTTGGTTTGTTGGTTTGTTGTTTTGTTTTTTTGTTGGTTTGTTGGTTTGTTGGTTTGTTGGTTTGTTGGTTTGTTGGTTTGTTGGTTTGTTGGTTTGTTGGTTTGTTCGTTTGTTGGTTTGTTGGTTTGTTGGTTTGTTAATTTGTTGGTTTGTTCGTTTGTTGGTTTGTTGGTTTGTTGGTTTATTGGTTTGTTGGTTTTTTGGTTTCTTGGTTTCTTGGTTTCTTAGTTTGTTGGTTTGTTGGTTTGTTTGTTTGTTCGTTTGTTGGTTTGCTGGTTTGTTGGTTTGTTGGTTTGTTGGTTTGTTGGTTTGTTGGTTTGTTGGTTTATTGGTTTGTTGGTTTGTTGGTTTGTTGGTTTGTTGGATTGTTGGTTTGTTAGTTTGTTGGTTTGTTGGTTTGTTGGTTTTTTGGTTTGTTGGCTTGTTGGTTTGTTGGTTTGTTGGATTGTTGGTTTGTTGGTTTATTGGTTTGTTAGTTTGTTGGTTTGTTGGCTTGTTGGCTTGTTGGTTTGTTGATTTGTTGGTTTGTTGGTTTGTTGGTTTATTTGTTTGTTGGTTTGTTGGTTTGTATGTATGTTGGTTTGTTGGTTTGTTAGTTTGATGGTTTGTTGATTTGTTTGTTTGCTGGTTTGTTGGTTTGTTGGTTTGTTGGCTTGTTGGTTTGTTGGTTTGTTCATTTGTTTGTTTGTTGGCTTATTGGTTTGTTGGTTTGTTTGTTTGTTGGTTTGTTGGTTTATTGGTTTGTTCGTTTGTTGGTTTGTTGGTTTGTGGGTTTGTTGGTTTGTTGGTTTGTTGGTTTGTTGTTTTGTTGGTTTGTTGGTTTGTTGGTTTGTTCGTTTGTGTGTTTGTTGGCTTGTTGGTTTGTTCGTTTATTGGTTTATTGGTTTGTTCGTTTCTTGGTTTGCTGGTTTGTTGTTTTGTTGGTTTGTTGGTTTGTAGGTTTGTTGGTTTGTTGGTTTGTTGGCTTATTGGTTTGTTGGTTTGTTGGTTTGCTGGTTTGTTGATTTATTGACTTGTCGGTTTGTTTGTTTGTTGGTTTGTTGAATTGTTCGTTTGTGGGTTTTTTGGTGTGTTATTTTGTTGGTTTGTTGGTTTGTTGGTTTTTTGGTTTGTTGGTTTGTTGGCTTGTTGGTTGGTTGGTTTGTTGGTTTGTTGGTTTCTTGGTTTGTTGGTTTGTTGGTTTGTTGGTTTGTTGATTTAATGGTTTGTTCGTTTGTTGGTTTTTTGGTTTGTTGGTTTGTTGATTTGTTGCTTTGTTGGTTTGTTGGTTTATTGGTTTGTTGGTTTGTTGGTTTGCTCGTTTGCTGGTTTTATGGTTTGTTGGTTTGTTGGTTTGTTGGTTTGTTGGTTTGTTGGTTTGTTGGTTTGTTGGTTTGTTGGTTTGTTCGTTTGTTGGTTTGTTGGTTTGTTGGTTTGTTGGGTTGTTGGCTTATTGGTTTGTTGGTTTGTTGATTTGTTGGTTTGTTTATTTGTTGATTTGTTGGTTTGTTCTATTGTTGGTTTGTTGGTTTGTTAGCTTGTTAGTTTGTTCGTTTGTTGGTTTGTTGGTTTGTTGGTTTGTTGGTTTGTTGGTTTGTTGGTTTGTTGGTTTGTTGGTTTGTTGGTTTGTTGGTTTGTTGGTTTGTTGGTTTGTTGGTTTGTTGGTTTGTTGGTTTGTTGGTTTGTTGGTTTGTTGGTTTGTTGGTTTGTTGGTTTGTTGGTTTGTTGGTTTGTTGGTTTGTTGGTTTGTTGGTTTGTTGGTTTGTTGGTTTGTTGGTTTGTTGGTTTGTTGGTTTGTTGGTTTGTTGGTTTGTTGGTTTGTTGGTTTGGTGGTTTGTTGGTTTGTTGTTTTGTTGGTTTGTTGGTTTGTTGTTTTGTTGGTTTGTTGGTTGGTTGGTTTGTTGGTTTGTTGGTTTGTTGGTTTGTTGGTTTGTTGGTTTGTTGGTTTGTTGGTTTGTTGGTTTGTTGGTTTGTTGGCTTGTTGGTTTGTTGGTTTGTTGGTTTGTTGGTTTGTTGGTTTGTTGGTTTGTTGGTTTGTTGGTTTGTTGGTTTGTTGGTTTGTTGGTTTGTTGGTTTGTTGGTTTGTTGGTTTGTTGGTTTGTTAGTTTGTTGGTTTGTTCGTTTGTTTGTTTGTTGGTTTGTTGGTTTGTTGGTTTGTTGGCTGGTTGGTTTGTTCTATTGTTGGTTTGTTGGTTTGTTAGCTTGTTAGTTTGTTCGTTTGTTGGTTTGTTGGTTTGTTGGTTTGTTGGTTTGTTGGTTTGTTGGTTTGTTGGTTTGTTGGTTTGTTGGTTTGTTGGTTTGTTGGTTTGTTGGTTTGTTGGTTTGTTGGTTTGTTGGTTTGTTGGTTTGTTGGTTTGTTGGTTTGTTGGTTTGTTGGTTTGTTGGTTTGTTGGTTTGTTGGTTTGTTGGTTTGTTGGTTTGTTGGTTTGTTGGTTTGTTGGTTTGTTGGTTTGTTGGTTTGTTGGTTTGTTGGTTTGTTGGTTTGTTGGTTTGTTGGTTTGTTGGTTTGTTGTTTTGTTGGTTTGTTGGTTTGTTGTTTTGTTGGTTTGTTGGTTGGTTGGTTTGTTGGTTTGTTGGTTTGTTGGTTTGTTGGTTTGTTGGTTTGTTGGTTTGTTGGTTTGTTGGTTTGTTGGTTTGTTGGCTTGTTGGTTTGTTGGTTTGTTGGTTTGTTGGTTTGTTGGTTTGTTGGTTTGTTGGTTTGTTGGTTTGTTGGTTTGTTGGTTTGTTGGTTTGTTGGTTTGTTGGTTTGTTGGTTTGTTGGTTTGTTGGTTTGTTAGTTTGTTGGTTTGTTCGTTTGTTTGTTTGTTGGTTTGTTGGTTTGTTGGTTTGTTGGCTGGTTGGTTTGTTGGTTTGTTGGTTTGTTGGTTTGTTGGTTTGTTGGTTTGTTCGTTTGTTGGTTTGTTGGTTTGTTGGTTTGTTGGTTTGTTGGTTTGTTGGTTTGTTGGTTTGTTGGTTTGTTCGTTTGTTGGTTTGTTGGTTTGTTGGTTTGTTCGTTTGTTGGTTTATTTTGTTAGTTTCTTGGTTTGCTGGTTTGTTGGTTTGCTGGTTTGTTGGTTTGTTGGTTTGTTGGTTTGTTGGTTTGTTGGTTTGTTGGTTTGTTGGTTTGTTGATTTGTTGGTTTGTTGGTTTGTTGGTTTGTTGGTTTGTTGGTTTGTTGGTTTGTTCGTTTGTTGGTTTGTTGGTTTGTTGGTTTGTTAGTTAGTTGGTTTTTTCGTTTGTTGGTTTGTTGGTTTGTTGGTTTATTGGTTTGTTGGTTTTTTGGTTTCTTGGTTTCTTGGTTTCTTGGTTTGTTGGTTTGTTGGTTTGTTGGTTTGTTGGTTTGTTGGTTTGTTGGTTTGTTGGTTTGTTGGTTTGTTGGTTTGTTGGTTTGTTGGTTTGTTGGTTTGTTTGTTTGTTGGTTTGTTGGTTTGTTGATTTGTTCGTTTGTTGGTTTGTTGGTTTGTTGGTTTGTTCGTTTGTTGGTTTGTTGGGTTGTTGGTTTGTTAGTTTGTGGGTTTGTTGGTTTGTTGGTTTGTTTGTTTGTGGTTGGTTGGTTTGTTGGTTTGTTGGTTTGTTGGTTTGTTGGTTTGTTGGTTTGTTGGTTTGTTGGTTTGTTAGTTTGGTGGTTTGTTCGTTTGTTGGTTTGTTAGTTTGTTGGTTTGTTGGTTTGTTAGTTTTTTGGTTTGTTGGTTTGTTGGTTTGTTGGTTTTTGGGTTTGTTGGTTTGTTGGTTTGTTGGTTTGTTGTTTTGTTGGTTTGTTGGTTTGTTGGTTTGTTCGTTTGTGTGTTTGTTGGCTTGTTGGTTTGTTGGTTTATTGGTTTGTTGGTTTGTTCGTTTGTTGGTTTGTTGATTTGTTGGTTTGTTGGCTTGTTGGTATGTTCGTTTGTTAGTTTGTTCGTTTGTTGGGTTGTTGGATTGTTGGCTTGTTGGCTTGTTGGTTAGTTGGTTTGTTGGTTTGTTTGTTTGTTGGTTTGTTTGTTTGTTGGTTTGTTCGTTTGTTGGTTTGTTGGTTTGTTGGTTTGTTGGTTTGTTGGTTGGTTGGTTTGTTGGTTTGTTGGTTTGTTGGTTTGTTGGTTTGTTGGTTTGTTGGTTTGTTCGTTTGTTGGGTTGTTGGATTGTTGGCTTGTTGGCTTGTTGGTTAGTTGGTTTGTTGGTTTGTTTGTTTGTTGGTTTGTTGGTTTGTTGGTTTGTTGGTTTGTTGGTTTGTTGGTTTGTTGGTTTGTTGGTTTGTTGGTTTGTTGGTTTGTTGGTTTGTTGGTTTGTTGGTTTGTTGGTTTGTTGGTTTGTTGGTTTGTCGGGTTGTTGTTTTGTTGGTTTGTTCGTTTGTTGGTTTGTTGGTTTGTTGGTTTGTTGGTTTGTTGGTTTGTTGGTTTGTTGGTTTGTTGGTTTGTTCGTTTGTTGGTTTGTTGGTTTGTTGGTTTGTTCGTTTGTTGGTTTATTTTGTTCGTTTCTTGGTTTGCTGGTTTGTTGGTTTGTTGGTCTGTTGGTTTATTGGTTTGTTGGTTTGTTGGTTTATCTGTTTGTTGGTTTGTTGGTTTGTTGGTATGTTGGTTTGTTGGTTTGTTGGTTTGTTGGTTTGTTGGATTGTTGGTTTGTTGGTTTGTTGGTTTGTTGGTTTGTTGGTTTTTTGGTTTGTTGGCTTGTTGGTTTGTTGGTTTGTTGGTTTGTTGGTTTGTTGGTTTGTTGGTTTGTTGGTTTGTTGGTTTATTGGTTTGTTGGTTTGTTGGTTTGTTGGCTTGTTGGCTTGTTGGTTTGTTGATTTTTTGATTTGTTGGTTTGTTGGTTTGTTGGTTTATTTGTTTGTTGGTTTGTTGGTTTGTTGGTATGTTGGTTTGTTGGTTTGTTGGTTTGTTAGTTTGATGGTTTGTTGATTTGTTTGTTTGTTGGTTTGTTGGTTTGTTGGTTTGTTCGCTTGTTGGTTTGTTGGTTTGTTCATTTGTTTGTTTGTTGGCTTATTGGTTTGTTGGTTTGTTTGTTTGTTGGTTTGTTGGTTTGTTGGTTTGTTCGTTTGTTGGTTTGTTGGTTTGTGGGTTTGTTGGTTTGTTGGTTTGTTGGTTTGTTGTTTTGTTGGTTTGTTGGTTTGTTGGTTTGTTCGTTTGTGTGTTTGTTGGCTTGTTGGTTTATTGGTTTATTGGTTTGTTGGTTTGTTCGTTTGTTGGTTTGTTGATTTGTTGGTTTGTTGGTTTGTTGGTTTGTTGGTTTGTTGGTTTATTTGTTTGTTGGTTTGTTGGTTTGTTGGTGTGTTGGTTTGTTGGTTTGTTGGTTTGTTGGTTTGTTGGATTGTTGGTTTGTTGGTTTGTTGGTGTGTTCGTTTGTTGGTTTTTTGGTTTGTTGGTTTGTTGGCTTGTTGGCTTGTTGGTTTGTTGGTTTGTTGGTTTGTTTGTTTGTTGGTTTGTTTGTTTGTTGGTTTGTTCGTTTGTTGGTTTGTTGGTTTGTTGGTTTGTTGGTTGGTTGTTTTGTTGGTTTGTTGGTTTGTTGTTTTGTTGGTTTGTTGGTTTGTTGGTTTGTTGGTTTGTTGGTTTGTTCGTTTGTTTGTTTGTTGGTTTGTTGGTTTGTTGGTTTGTTGGTTTGTTGGCTTGTTGGTTTGTTGGTTTGTTGGCCTATTGGTTTGTTGGTTTGTTGATTTGTTGGTTTGTTCATTTGTTGATTTGTTGGTTTGTTGATTTGTTGGTTTGTTCTATTGTTGGTTTGTTGGTTTGTTGTTTTGTTGGTTTGTTGGTTTGTTGGTTTGTTGGTTTGTTGGTTTGTTGGTTTATTGGTTTGTTGGTTTGTTGGTTTGTTGGTTTGTTGGTTTGTTGGTTTGTTGGTTTGTTGGTTTGTTGGTTTGTTGTTTCGTTGGTTTGTTGGTTTGTTGGTTTGTTGGTTTGTTGGTTTGTTGGTTTGTTGGTTTGTTGGTTTGTTGGCTGGTTGGTTTGTTCTATTGTTGGTTTGTTGGTTTGTTAGCTTGTTAGTTTGTTCGTTTGTTGGTTTGTTGGTTTGTTGGTTTGTTGGTTTGTTGGTTTGTTGGTTTGTTGGTTTGTTGGTTTGTTGGTTTGTTGGTTTGTTGGTTTGTTGGTTTGTTGGTTTGTTGGTTTGTTGGTTTGTTGGTTTGTTGGTTTGTTGGTTTGTTGGTTTGTTGGTTTGTTGGTTTGTTGGTTTGTTGGTTTGTTGGTTTGTTGGTTTGTTGTTTTGTTGGTTTGTTGGTTTGTTGTTTTGTTGGTTTGTTGGTTGGTTGGTTTGTTGGTTTGTTGGTTTGTTGGTTTGTTGGTTTGTTGGTTTGTTGGTTTGTTGGTTTGTTGGTTTGTTGGTTTGTTGGCTTGTTGGTTTGTTGGTTTGTTGGTTTGTTGGTTTGTTGGTTTGTTGGTTTGTTGGTTTGTTGGTTTGTTGGTTTGTTGGTTTGTTGGTTTGTTGGTTTGTTGGTTTGTTGGTTTGTTGGTTTGTTGGTTTATTTTGTTAGTTTCTTGGTTTGCTGGTTTGTTGGTTTGCTGGTTTGTTGGTTTGTTGGTTTGTTGGTTTGTTGGTTTGTTGGTTTGTTGGTTTGTTGATTTGTTGGTTTGTTGGTTTGTTGGTTTGTTGGTTTGTTGGTTTGTTGGTTTGTTCGTTTGTTGGTTTGTTGGTTTGTTGGTTTGTTAGTTAGTTGGTTTTTTCGTTTGTTGGTTTGTTGGTTTGTTGGTTTATTGGTTTGTTGGTTTTTTGGTTTCTTGGTTTCTTGGTTTCTTGGTTTCTTGGTTTGTTGGTTTGTTGGTTTGTTGGTTTGTTGGTTTGTTGGTTTGTTGGTTTGTTGGTTTGTTGGTTTGTTGGTTTGTTGGTTTGTTGGTTTGTTGGTTTGTTGGTTTGTTGGTTTGTTGGTTTGTTGATTTGTTCGTTTGTTGGTTTGTTGGTTTGTTGGTTTGTTCGTTTGTTGGTTTGTTGGGTTGTTGGTTTGTTAGTTTGTGGGTTTGTTGGTTTGTTGGTTTGTTTGTTTGTGGTTGGTTGGTTTGTTGGTTTGTTGGTTTGTTGGTTTGTTGGTTTGTTGGTTTGTTAGTTTGGTGGTTTGTTCGTTTGTTGGTTTGTTAGTTTGTTGGTTTGTTGGTTTGTTAGTTTTTTGGTTTGTTGGTTTGTTGGTTTGTTGGTTTTTGGGTTTGTTGGTTTGTTGGTTTGTTGGTTTGTTGTTTTGTTGGTTTGTTGGTTTGTTGGTTTGTTCGTTTGTGTGTTTGTTGGCTTGTTGGTTTGTTGGTTTATTGGTTTGTTGGTTTGTTCGTTTGTTGGTTTGTTGATTTGTTGGTTTGTTGGCTTGTTGGTATGTTCGTTTGTTAGTTTGTTTGTTTGTTGGGTTGTTGGATTGTTGGCTTGTTGGCTTGTTGGTTAGTTGGTTTGTTGGTTTGTTTGTTTGTTGGTTTGTTTGTTTGTTGGTTTGTTCGTTTGTTGGTTTGTTGGTTTGTTGGTTTGTTGGTTGGTTGGTTTGTTGGTTTGTTGGTTTGTTGGTTTGTTGGTTTGTTGGTTTGTTGGTTTGTTGGTTTGTTGGTTTGTTGGTTTGTTGGTTTGTTGGTTTGTTGGTTTGTTGGTTTGTTGGTTTGTTGGTTTGTTGGTTTGTTGGTTTGTTGGTTTGTTGGTTTGTTGGTTTGTTGGTTTGTTGGTTTGTTGGTTTGTTGGTTTGTTGGTTTGTTGGTTTGTTGGTTTGTTGGCTGGTTGGTTTGTTCTATTGTTGGTTTGTTGGTTTGTTAGCTTGTTAGTTTGTTCGTTTGTTGGTTTGTTGGTTTGTTGGTTTGTTGGTTTGTTGGTTTGTTGGTTTGTTGGTTTGTTGGTTTGTTGGTTTGTTGGTTTGTTGGTTTGTTGGTTTGTTGGTTTGTTGGTTTGTTGGTTTGTTGGTTTGTTGGTTTGTTGGTTTGTTGGTTTGTTGGTTTGTTGGTTTGTTGGTTTGTTGGTTTGTTGGTTTGTTGGTTTGTTGGTTTGTTGGTTTGTTGGTTTGTTGGTTTGTTGGTTTGTTGGTTTGTTGGTTTGTTAGTTTGTTGGTTTGTTCGTTTGTTTGTTTGTTGGTTTGTTAGTTTGTTGGTTTGTTGGCTGGTTGGTTTGTTGGTTTGTTGGTTTGTTGGTTTGTTGGTTTGTTGGTTTGTTTGTTTGTTGGTTTGTTGGTTTGTTGGTTTGTTGGTTTGTTGGTTTGTTGGTTTGTTGGTTTGTTGGTTTGTTCGTTTGTTGGTTTGTTGGTTTGTTGGTTTGTTCGTTTGTTGGTTTATTTTGTTAGTTTCTTGGTTTGCTGGTTTGTTGGTTTGCTGGTTTGTTGGTTTGTTGGTTTGTTGGTTTGTTGGTTTGTTGGTTTGTTGGTTTGTTGATTTGTTGGTTTGTTGGTTTGTTGGTTTGTTGGTTTGTTGGTTTGTTGGTTTGTTCGTTTGTTGGTTTGTTGGTTTGTTGGTTTGTTAGTTAGTTGGTTTTTTCGTTTGTTGGTTTGTTGGTTTGTTGGTTTATTGGTTTGTTGGTTTTTTGGTTTCTTGGTTTCTTGGTTTCTTGGTTTGTTGGTTTGTTGGTTTGTTGGTTTGTTGGTTTGTTGGTTTGTTGGTTTGTTGGTTTGTTGGTTTGTTGGTTTGTTGGTTTGTTGGTTTGTTGGTTTGTTTGTTTGTTGGTTTGTTGGTTTGTTGGTTTGCTGGTTTGTTGGTTTGTTGGTTTGTTGGTTTGTTGGTTTGTTGGTTTGTTGGTTTGTTGATTTGTTGGTTTGTTGGTTTGTTGGTTTGTTCGTTTGTTGGTTTGTTGGTTTGTTGGTTTGTTCGTTTGTTGGTTTATTTTGTTAGTTTCTTGGTTTGCTGGTTTGTTGGTTTGCTGGTTTGTTGGTTTGTTGGTTTGTTGGTTTGTTGGTTTGTTGGTTTGTTGGTTTGTTGATTTGTTGGTTTGTTGGTTTGTTGGTTTGTTGGTTTGTTGGTTTGTTGGTTTGTTCGTTTGTTGGTTTGTTGGTTTGTTGGTTTGTTAGTTAGTTGGTTTTTTCGTTTGTTGGTTTGTTGGTTTGTTGGTTTATTGGTTTGTTGGTTTTTTGGTTTCTTGGTTTCTTGGTTTCTTGGTTTGTTGGTTTGTTGGTTTGTTGGTTTGTTGGTTTGTTGGTTTGTTGGTTTGTTGGTTTGTTGGTTTGTTGGTTTGTTGGTTTGTTGGTTTGTTGGTTTGTTTGTTTGTTGGTTTGTTGGTTTGTTGATTTGTTCGTTTGTTGGTTTGTTGGTTTGTTGGTTTGTTCGTTTGTTGGTTTGTTGGGTTGTTGGTTTGTTAGTTTGTGGGTTTGTTGGTTTGTTGGTTTGTTTGTTTGTGGTTGGTTGGTTTGTTGGTTTGTTGGTTTGTTGGTTTGTTGGTTTGTTGGTTTGTTGGTTTGTTAGTTTGGTGGTTTGTTCGTTTGTTGGTTTGTTAGTTTGTTGGTTTGTTGGTTTGTTAGTTTTTTGGTTTGTTGGTTTGTTGGTTTGTTGGTTTTTGGGTTTGTTGGTTTGTTGGTTTGTTGGTTTGTTGTTTTGTTGGTTTGTTGGTTTGTTGGTTTGTTCGTTTGTGTGTTTGTTGGCTTGTTGGTTTGTTGGTTTATTGGTTTGTTGGTTTGTTCGTTTGTTGGTTTGTTGATTTGTTGGTTTGTTGGCTTGTTGGTATGTTCGTTTGTTAGTTTGTTCGTTTGTTGGGTTGTTGGATTGTTGGCTTGTTGGCTTGTTGGTTAGTTGGTTTGTTGGTTTGTTTGTTTGTTGGTTTGTTTGTTTGTTGGTTTGTTCGTTTGTTGGTTTGTTGGTTTGTTGGTTTGTTGGTTGGTTGGTTTGTTGGTTTGTTGGTTTGTTGGTTTGTTGGTTTGTTGGTTTGTTGGTTTGTTCGTTTGTTGGGTTGTTGGATTGTTGGCTTGTTGGCTTGTTGGTTAGTTGGTTTGTTGGTTTGTTTGTTTGTTGGTTTGTTGGTTTGTTGGTTTGTTGGTTTGTTGGTTTGTTGGTTTGTTGGTTTGTTGGTTTGTTGGTTTGTTGGTTTGTTGGTTTGTTGGTTTGTTGGTTTGTTGGTTTGTTGGTTTGTTGGTTTGTCGGGTTGTTGTTTTGTTGGTTTGTTCGTTTGTTGGTTTGTTGGTTTGTTGGTTTGTTGGTTTGTTGGTTTGTTGGTTTGTTGGTTTGTTGGTTTGTTCGTTTGTTGGTTTGTTGGTTTGTTGGTTTGTTCGTTTGTTGGTTTATTTTGTTCGTTTCTTGGTTTGCTGGTTTGTTGGTTTGTTGGTCTGTTGGTTTATTGGTTTGTTGGTTTGTTGGTTTATCTGTTTGTTGGTTTGTTGGTTTGTTGGTATGTTGGTTTGTTGGTTTGTTGGTTTGTTGGTTTGTTGGATTGTTGGTTTGTTGGTTTGTTGGTTTGTTGGTTTGTTGGTTTTTTGGTTTGTTGGCTTGTTGGTTTGTTGGTTTGTTGGTTTGTTGGTTTGTTGGTTTGTTGGTTTGTTGGTTTGTTGGTTTATTGGTTTGTTGGTTTGTTGGTTTGTTGGCTTGTTGGCTTGTTGGTTTGTTGATTTTTTGATTTGTTGGTTTGTTGGTTTGTTGGTTTATTTGTTTGTTGGTTTGTTGGTTTGTTGGTATGTTGGTTTGTTGGTTTGTTGGTTTGTTAGTTTGATGGTTTGTTGATTTGTTTGTTTGTTGGTTTGTTGGTTTGTTGGTTTGTTCGCTTGTTGGTTTGTTGGTTTGTTCATTTGTTTGTTTGTTGGCTTATTGGTTTGTTGGTTTGTTTGTTTGTTGGTTTGTTGGTTTGTTGGTTTGTTCGTTTGTTGGTTTGTTGGTTTGTGGGTTTGTTGGTTTGTTGGTTTGTTGGTTTGTTGTTTTGTTGGTTTGTTGGTTTGTTGGTTTGTTCGTTTGTGTGTTTGTTGGCTTGTTGGTTTATTGGTTTATTGGTTTGTTGGTTTGTTCGTTTGTTGGTTTGTTGATTTGTTGGTTTGTTGGTTTGTTGGTTTGTTGGTTTGTTGGTTTATTTGTTTGTTGGTTTGTTGGTTTGTTGGTATGTTGGTTTGTTGGTTTGTTGGTTTGTTGGTTTGTTGGATTGTTGGTTTGTTGGTTTGTTGGTGTGTTCGTTTGTTGGTTTTTTGGTTTGTTGGTTTGTTGGCTTGTTGGCTTGTTGGTTTGTTGGTTTGTTGGTCTGTTTGTTTGTTGGTTTGTTTGTTTGTTGGTTTGTTCGTTTGTTGGTTTGTTGGTTTGTTGGTTTGTTGGTTGGTTGTTTTGTTGGTTTGTTGGTTTGTTGTTTTGTTGGTTTGTTGGTTTGTTGGTTTGTTGGTTTGTTGGTTTGTTCGTTTGTTTGTTTGTTGGTTTGTTGGTTTGTTGGTTTGTTGGTTTGTTGGCTTGTTGGTTTGTTGCTTTGTTGGCCTATTGGTTTGTTGGTTTGTTGATTTGTTGGTTTGTTCATTTGTTGATTTGTTGGTTTGTTGATTTGTTGGTTTGTTCTATTGTTGGTTTGTTGGTTTGTTGTTTTGTTGGTTTGTTGGTTTGTTGGTTTGTTGGTTTGTTGGTTTGTTGGTTTATTGGTTTGTTGGTTTGTTGGTTTGTTGGTTTGTTGGTTTGTTGGTTTGTTGGTTTGTTGGTTTGTTGGTTCGTTGGTTTGTTGGTTTGTTGGTTTGTTGGTTTGTTGGTTTGTTGGTTTGTTGGTTTGTTGGTTTGTTGGCTTGTTGGTTTGTTGGTTTGTTGGTTTGTTGGTTTGTTGTTTTGTTGGTTTGTTGGTTTGTTGGTTTGTTGGTTTGTTGGTTTGTTGGTTTGTTGGTTTGTTGGTTTGTTGGTTTGTTGGTTTGTTCGTTTGTTCGTTTGTTGGTTTGTTGGTTTGTTGGTTTGTTAATTTGTTGGTTTGTTCGTTTGTTGGTTTGTTGGTTTGTTGGTTTATTGGTTTGTTGGTTTTTTGGTTTCTTGGTTTCTTGGTTTGTTGGTTTGTTGGTTTGTTGGTTTGTTCGTTTGTTGGTTTGTTGGTTTGTTGGTTTGTTGGTTTGTTGGTTTGTTGGTTTGTTGGTTTGTTGGTTTGTTGGTTTGTTGGTTTGTTGGTTTTCGGTTTGTTAGTTTTTGGGTTTGTTGGTTTGTTGTTTTGTTGGTTTGTTGGTTTGTTGGTTTATTGGTTTGTTGGTTTGTTGGTTTGTTGGTTTGTTGGATTGTTGGTTTGTTGGTTTGTTGGTTTGTTGGTTTTTTGGTTTGTTGGCTTGTTGGTTTGTTGGTTTGTTGGTTTGTTGGTTTGTTGGCTTATTGGTTTGTTGGTTTGTATGTTTGTTGGCTTGTTGGCTTGTTGGTTTGTTGATTTGTTGGTTTGTTGGTTTGTTGGTTTATTTGTTTGTTGGTTTGTTGGTTTGTTGGTATGTTGGTTTGTTGGTTTGTTGGTTTGTTAGTTTGATGGTTTGTTGATTTGTTTGTTTGCTGGTTTGTTGGTTAGTTGGTTTGTTGGCTTGTTGGTTTGTTGGTTTGTTCATTTGTTTGTTTGTTAGCTTATTGGTTTGTTGGTTTGTTTGTTTTGTTGGTTTGTTGGTTTGTTGGTTTGTTCGTTTGTTGGTTTGTTGGTTTGTGGGTTTGTTGGTTTGTTGGTTTGTTGGTTTGTTGTTTTGTTGGTTTGTTGGTTTGTTGGTTTGTTCGTTTGTGTGTTTGTTGGCTTGTTGGTTTGTTCGTGTATTGGTTTGTTGGTTTGTTCGTTGGTGGTTTGTTGATTTGTTGGTTTGTTGGCTTGTTGGTATGTTCGGTTGTTGGTTTGTTGGTTTGGTGGTTTGTTGGTTTGTTGGTTTGTTGGTTTGTTGGTTTGTTGGTTTGTTGGTTTGTTGGTTTGTTGGTTTGTTGGTTTTTTGGTTTGTTGTTTTGTTGGTTTGTTGGTTTGTTGGTTTGCTCGTTTGTTGGTTTGTTGACTTGTTGGTTTGTTGGCTTGTTGGTTTGTTGGGTTGTTGGTTTGTTGGTTTGTTGGTTTGTTGGTTTGTTGGTTTGTTGGGTTCTTGGTTTCTTGGTTTGTTGGTTTGTTGCTTTGTTGGTTTTTGGGTTTGTTGGTTTGTTGGCATGTTGGTTTGTTGGTTTGTTGGTTTGTTGGTTTGTTGGTTTGTTTGTTTGTTGGTTTGTTTGTTTGTTGGTTTGTTGGTTTGTTGGTTTGTTGGTTTGTTGGTTTGTTGGTTTGTTGGTTTGTTGGTTTGTTGGTTTGTTGGTTTGTTGGTTTGTTGGTTTGTTGGTTTGTTAATTTGTTGGTTTGTTCGTTTGTTGGTTTGTTGGTTTGTTGGTTTGTTGGTTTGTTGGTTTGTTGTTTTGTTTTTTTGTTGGTTTGTTGGTTTGTTGGTTTGTTGGTTTGTTGGTTTGTTGGTTTGTTGGTTTGTTGGTTTGTTCGTTTGTTGGTTTGTTGGTTTGTTGGTTTGTTAATTTGTTGGTTTGTTCGTTTGTTGGTTTGTTGGTTTGTTGGTTTATTGGTTTGTTGGTTTTTTGGTTTCCTGGTTTCTTGGTTTCTTAGTTTGTTGGTTTGTTGGTTTGTTGGTTTGTTCGTTTGTTGGTTTGTTGGTTTGTTGGTTTGTTGGTTTGTTGGTTTGTTGGTTTGTTGGTTTGTTGGTTTATTGGTTTGTTGGTTTGTTGGTTTGTTGGTTTGTTGGATTGTTGGTTTGTTAGTTTGTTGGTTTGTTGGTTTGTTGGTTTTTTGGTTTGTTGGCTTGTTGGTTTGTTGGTTTGTTGGATTGTTGGTTTGTTGGTTTATTGGTTTGTTAGTTTGTTGGTTTGTTGGCTTGTTGGCTTGTTGGTTTGTTGATTTGTTGGTTTGTTGGTTTGTTGGTTTATTTGTTTGTTGGTTTGTTGGTTTGTATGTATGTTGCTTTGTTGGTTTGTTGGTTTGTTAGTTTGATGGTTTGTTGATTTGTTTGTTTGCTGGTTTGTTGGTTTGTTGGTTTGTTGGCGTGTTGGTTTGTTGGTTTGTTCATTTGTTTATTTGTTGGCTTATTGGTTTGTTGGTTTGTTTGTTTGTTGGTTTGTTGGTTTGTTGGTTTGTTGGTTTGTTCGTTTGTTGGTTTGTTGGTTTGTGGGTTTGTTGGTTTGTTGGTTTGTTGGTTTGTTGTTTTGTTGGTTTGTTGGTTTGTTGGTTTGTTCGTTTGTGTGTTTGTTGGCTTGTTGGTTTGTTCGTTTATTGGTTTATTGGTTTGTTCGTTTCTTGGTTTGCTGGTTTGTTGTTTTGTTGGTTTGTTGGTTTGTAGGTTTGTTGGTTTGTTGGTTTGTTGGCTTATTGGTTTGTTGGTTTGTTGGTTTGCTGGTTTGTTGATTTATTGACTTGTCGGTTTGTTTGTTTGTTGGTTTGTTGGTTTGTTCGTTTGTGGGTTTTTTGGTGTGTTATTTTGTTGGTTTGTTGGTTTGTTGGTTTGTTGGTTTTTTGGTTTGTTGGTTTGTTGGCTTGTTGGTTGGTTGGTTTGTTGGTTTGTTGGTTTCTTGGTTTCTTGGTTTGTTGGTTTGTTGGTTTGTTGGTTTGTTGGTTTGTTGATTTAATGGTTTGTTCGTTTGTTGGTTTTTTGGTTTGTTGGTTTGTTGATTTGTTGCTTTGTTGGTTTGTTGGTTTATTGGTTTGTTGGTTTGTTGGTTTGCTCGTTTGCTGGTTTTATGGTTTGTTGGTTTGTTGGTTTGTTGGTTTGTTGGTTTGTTGGTTTGTTGGTTTGTTGGTTTGTTCGTTTGTTGGTTTGTTGGTTTGTTGGGTTGTTGGCTTATTGGTTTGTTGGTTTGTTGATTTGTTGGTTTGTTTATTTGTTGATTTGTTGGTTTGTTCTATTGTTGGTTTGTTGGTTTGTTAGCTTGTTAGTTTGTTCGTTTGTTGGTTTGTTGGTTTGTTGGTTTGTTGGTTTGTTGGTTTGTTGGTTTGTTGGTTTGTTGGTTTGTTTGTTTGTTGGTTTGTTTGTTTGTTGGTTTGTTGGTTTGTTGGTTTGTTGGTTTGTTGGTTTGTTGGTTTGTTGGTTTGTTGGTTTGTTGGTTTGTTGGTTTGTTGGTTTGTTGGTTTGTTGGTTTGTTAATTTGTTGGTTTGTTCGTTTGTTGGTTTGTTGGTTTGTTGGTTTGTTGGTTTGTTGGTTTGTTGTTTTGTTTTTTTGTTGGTTTGTTGGTTTGTTGGTTTGTTGGTTTGTTGGTTTGTTGGTTTGTTGGTTTGTTGGTTTGTTCGTTTGTTGGTTTGTTGGTTTGTTGGTTTGTTAATTTGTTGGTTTGTTCGTTTGTTGGTTTGTTGGTTTGTTGGTTTATTGGTTTGTTGGTTTTTTGGTTTCCTGGTTTCTTGGTTTCTTAGTTTGTTGGTTTGTTGGTTTGTTGGTTTGTTCGTTTGTTGGTTTGTTGGTTTGTTGGTTTGTTGGTTTGTTGGTTTGTTGGTTTGTTGGTTTGTTGGTTTATTGGTTTGTTGGTTTGTTGGTTTGTTGGTTTGTTGGATTGTTGGTTTGTTAGTTTGTTGGTTTGTTGGTTTGTTGGTTTTTTGGTTTGTTGGCTTGTTGGTTTGTTGGTTTGTTGGATTGTTGGTTTGTTGGTTTATTGGTTTGTTAGTTTGTTGGTTTGTTGGCTTGTTGGCTTGTTGGTTTGTTGATTTGTTGGTTTGTTGGTTTGTTGGTTTATTTGTTTGTTGGTTTGTTGGTTTGTATGTATGTTGCTTTGTTGGTTTGTTGGTTTGTTAGTTTGATGGTTTGTTGATTTGTTTGTTTGCTGGTTTGTTGGTTTGTTGGTTTGTTGGCGTGTTGGTTTGTTGGTTTGTTCATTTGTTTATTTGTTGGCTTATTGGTTTGTTGGTTTGTTTGTTTGTTGGTTTGTTGGTTTGTTGGTTTGTTGGTTTGTTCGTTTGTTGGTTTGTTGGTTTGTGGGTTTGTTGGTTTGTTGGTTTGTTGGTTTGTTGTTTTGTTGGTTTGTTGGTTTGTTGGTTTGTTCGTTTGTGTGTTTGTTGGCTTGTTGGTTTGTTCGTTTATTGGTTTATTGGTTTGTTCGTTTCTTGGTTTGCTGGTTTGTTGTTTTGTTGGTTTGTTGGTTTGTAGGTTTGTTGGTTTGTTGGTTTGTTGGCTTATTGGTTTGTTGGTTTGTTGGTTTGCTGGTTTGTTGATTTATTGACTTGTCGGTTTGTTTGTTTGTTGGTTTGTTGGTTTGTTCGTTTGTGGGTTTTTTGGTGTGTTATTTTGTTGGTTTGTTGGTTTGTTGGTTTGTTGGTTTTTTGGTTTGTTGGTTTGTTGGCTTGTTGGTTGGTTGGTTTGTTGGTTTGTTGGTTTCTTGGTTTGTTGGTTTGTTGGTTTGTTGGTTTGTTGATTTAATGGTTTGTTCGTTTGTTGGTTTTTTGGTTTGTTGGTTTGTTGATTTGTTGCTTTGTTGGTTTGTTGGTTTATTGGTTTGTTGGTTTGTTGGTTTGCTCGTTTGCTGGTTTTATGGTTTGTTGGTTTGTTGGTTTGTTGGTTTGTTGGTTTGTTGGTTTGTTGGTTTGTTGGTTTGTTCGTTTGTTGGTTTGTTGGTTTGTTGGGTTGTTGGCTTATTGGTTTGTTGGTTTGTTGATTTGTTGGTTTGTTTATTTGTTGATTTGTTGGTTTGTTCTATTGTTGGTTTGTTGGTTTGTTAGCTTGTTAGTTTGTTCGTTTGTTGGTTTGTTGGTTTGTTGGTTTGTTGGTTTGTTGGTTTGTTGGTTTGTTGGTTTGTTGGTTTGTTGGTTTGTTGGTTTGTTGGTTTGTTGGTTTGTTGGTTTGTTGGTTTGTTGGTTTGTTGGTTTGTTGGTTTGTTGGTTTGTTGGTTTGTTGGTTTGTTGGTTTGTTGGTTTGTTGGTTTGTTGGTTTGTTGGTTTGTTGGTTTGTTGGTTTGTTGGTTTGTTGGTTTGTTGGTTTGTTGGTTTGTTGGTTTGTTGTTTTGTTGGTTTGTTGGTTTGTTGTTTTGTTGGTTTGTTGGTTGGTTGGTTTGTTGGTTTGTTGGTTTGTTGGTTTGTTGGTTTGTTGGTTTGTTGGTTTGTTGGTTTGTTGGTTTGTTGGTTTGTTGGTTTGTTGGTTTGTTGGTTTGTTGGTTTGTTGGTTTGTTGGTTTGTTGGTTTGTTGGTTTGTTGGTTTGTTGGTTTGTTGGTTTGTTGGTTTGTTAGTTTGTTGGTTTGTTCGTTTGTTTGTTTGTTGGTTTGTTGGTTTGTTGGTTTGTTGGCTTGTTGGTTTGTTGGTTTGTTGGTTTGTTGGTTTGTTGGTTTGACCGTTTGTTGGTTTGTTGGTTTGTTGGTTTGTTGGTTTGTTGGTTTGTTGGTTTGTTGGTTTGTTCGTTTGTTGGTTTGTTGGTTTGTTGGTTTGTTCGTTTGTTGGTTTATTTTGTTAGTTTCTTGGTTTGCTGGTTTGTTGGTTTGCTGGTTTGTTGGTTTGTTGGTTTGTTGGTTTGTTGGTTTGTTGGTTTGTTGGTTTGTTGGTTTGTTGGTTTGTTGGTTTGTTGATTTGTTGGTTTGTTGGTTTGTTGGTTTGTTGGTTTGTTGGTTTGTTCGTTTGTTGGTTTGTTGGTTTGTTGGTTTGTTAGTTAGTTGGTTTTTTCGTTTGTTGGTTTGTTGGTTTATTGGTTTTTTGGTTTTTTGGTTTCTTGGTTTCTTGGTTTCTTGGTTTCTTGGTTTGTTGGTTTGTTGGTTTGTTGGTTTGTTGGTTTGTTGGTTTGTTGGTTTGTTGGTTTGTTGGTTTGTTGGTTTGTTGGGTTGTTGGTTTGTTGGTTTGTTGGTTTGTTGGTTTGTTGGTTTGTTGGTTTGCTGGTTTGTTGGTTTGTTGTTTTGTTGGTTTGTTGGTTTGTTGGTTTGTTGATTTGTTCGTTTGTTGGTTTGTTGGTTTGTTGGTTTGTTCGTTTGTTGGTTTGTTGGGTTGTTGGTTTGTTAGTTTGTGGGTTTGTTGGTTTGTTGGTTTGTTTGTTTGTGGTTTGTTGGTTTGTTGGTTTGTTGGTTTGTTGGTTTGTTGGTTTGTTAGTTTGGTGGTTTGTTCGTTTGTTGGTTTGTTAGTTTGTTGGTTTGTTGGTTTGTTAGTTTTTTGGTTTGTTGGTTTGTTGGTTTGTTGGTTTGTTGGTTTGTTGGTTTGTTGGTTTATTGGTTTGTTGGTTTGTTGGTTTGTTTTGTTGGTTTGTTGGTTTGTTGGTTTGTTGGTTTGTTGGTTTGTTGGTTTGTTGGTTTGTTGGTTTGTTGGTTTGTTGGTTTGTTGGTTTGTTGGTTTATTGGTTTGTTGATTTGTTGGTTTGTTGGTTTGTTGGTTTGTTGGTTTGTTCGTTTTTGGTTTGTTGGTTTGTTGGTTTGTTAGTTTGTTGGTTTATTCGTTTGTTGGTTTGTTGGTTTGGTGGTTTATTGGTTTGATGGTCTTTTTGGTTTCTTGGTTTCTTGGTTTCTTGGTTTGTTGGTTTGTTGGTTTGTTTGTTTGTTGGTTTGTTGGTTTGTTGGTTTGTCGGGTTGTTGTTTTGTTGGTTTGTTGGTTTGTTCGTTTGTTGGTTTGTTGGTTTGTTGGTTTGTTGGTTTGTTGGTTTGTTGGTTTGTTGGTTTGTTCGTTTGTTGGTTTGTTGGTTTGTTGGTTTGTTCGTTTGTTGGTTTATTTTGTTCGTTTCTTGGTTTGCTGGTTTGTTGGTTTGTTGGTTTGTTGGTTTGTTGGTTTGTTGGTTTGTTGGTTTGTTGGTTTATTGGTTTGTTGGTTTGTTGGTTTGTTGGCTTGTTGGCTTGTTGGTTTGTTGATTTTTTGATTTGTTGGTTTGTTGGTTTGTTGGTTTATTTGTTTGTTGGTTTGTTGGTTTGTTGGTATGTTGGTTTGTTGGTTTGTTGGTTTGTTAGTTTGATGGTTTGTTGATTTGTTTGTTTGTTGGTTTGTTGGTTTGTTGGTTTGTTGGCTTCTTGGTTTGTTGGTTTGTTCATTTGTTTGTTTGTTGGCTTATTGGTTTGTTGGTTTGTTTGTTTGTTGGTTTGTTGGTTTGTTGGTTTGTTCGTTTGTTGGTTTGTTGGTTTGTGGGTTTGTTGGTTTGTTGGTTTGTTGGTTTGTTGTTTTGTTGGTTTGTTGGTTTGTTGGTTTGTTCGTTTGTGTGTTTGTTAGCTTGTTGGTTTGTTGGTTTATTGGTTTGTTGGTTTGTTCGTTTGTTGGTTTGTTGATTTGTTGGTTTGTTGGCTTGTTGGTATGTTCGTTTGTTGGTTTGTTCGTTTGTTGGGTTGTTGGTTTGTTGGCTTGTTGGCTTGTTGGTTAGTTGGTTTGTTGGTTTGTTTGTTTGTTGGTTTGTTTGTTTGTTGGTTTGTTCGTTTGTTGGTTTGTTGGTTTGTTGGTTTGTTGGTTGGTTGGTTTGTTGGTTTGTTGGTTTGTTGGTTTGTTGGTTTGTTGGTTTGTTGGTTTGTTGGTTTGTTCGTTTGTTGGTTTGTTGGTTTGTTGGTTTGATGGTTTGTTGGCTTGTTGGTTTGTTGGTTTGTTGGTTTGTTGGTTTGTTGGTTTGTTGGTTTGTTGGTTTGTTGGTTTGTTGGTTTGTTTGTTTGTTTGTTTGTTGGTTTGTTGGTTCGTTGGTTTGTTGGTTTGGTGGTTTGTTGGTTTGTTGGTTTGTTGGTTTGTTGGTTTGTTAGTTTGTTGGTTTTTTGGTTTGTTGGTTTGTTGGTTTGTTGGTTTGTTGGTTTGTTGGTTTGTTGGTTTGTTGGTTTGTCGGGTTGTTGTTTTGTTGGTTTGTTCGTTTGTTGGTTTGTTGGTTTGTTGGTTTGTTGGTTTGTTGGTTTGTTGGTTTGTTGGTTTGTTCGTTTGTTGGTTTGTTGGTTTGTTGGTTTGTTCGTTTGTTGGTTTATTTTGTTCGTTTCTTGGTTTGCTGGTTTGTTGGTTTGTTGGTTTGTTGGTTTATTGGTTTGTTGGTTTGTTGGTTTATTTGTTTGTTGGTTTGTTGGTTTGTTGGTATGTTGGTTTGTTGGTTTGTTGGTTTGTTGGTTTGTTGGATTGTTGGTTTGTTGGTTTGTTGGTTTGTTGGTTTGTTGGTTTTTTGGTTTGTTGGCTTGTTGGTTTGTTGGTTTGTTGGTTTGTTGTTTTGTTGGTTTGTTGGTTTGTTGGTTTATTGGTTTGTTGGTTTGTTGGTTTGTTGGCTTGTTGGCTTGTTGGTTTGTTGATTTTTTGATTTGTTGGTTTGTTGGTTTGTTGGTTTATTTGTTTGTTGGTTTGTTGGTTTGTGGGTTTGTTGGTTTGTTGGTTTGTTAGTTTGATGGTTTGTTGATTTGTTTGTTTGTTGGTTTGTTCGTTTGTTGGTTTGCTGGTTTGTGGGTTTGTTGGTTTGTTGGTTTGTTGGTTTGTTGTTTTGTTGGTTTGTTGGTTTGTTGGTTTGTTCGTTTGTGTGTTTGTTGGCTTGTTGGTTTATTGGTTTATTGGTTTGTTGGTTTGTTCGTTTGTTGGTTTGTTGATTTGTTGGTTTGTTGGTTTGTTGGTTTGTTGGTTTATTTGTTTGTTGGTTTGTTGGTATGTTGGTTTGTTGGTTTGTTGGTTTGTTGGTTTGTTGGATTGTTGGTTTGTTGGTTTGTTGGTTTGTTGGTTTGTTGGTTTTTTGGTTTGTTGGCTTGTTGGTTTGTTGGTTTTTAGGTTTGTTGGTTTGTTGGTTTGTTGGTTTGTTGGTTTGTTGGTTTATTGGTTTGTTGGTTTGTTGGTTTGTTGGTTTGTTGGTTTGTTGGATTGTTGGTTTGTTGGTTTGTTGGTTTGTTGGTTTGTTGGTTTTTTGGTTTGTTGGCTTGTTGGTTTGTTGGTTTGTTGGTTTGTTGGTTTGTTGGTTTGTTGGTTTGTTGGTTTGTTGGTTTATTGGTTTGTTGGTTTGTTGGTTTGTTGGCTTGTTGGCTTGTTGGTTTGTTGATTTTTTGATTTGTTGGTTTGTTGGTTTGTTGGTTTATTTGTTTGTTGGTTTGTTGGTTTGTTGGTATGTTGGTTTGTTGGTTTGTTGGTTTGTTAGTTTGATGGTTTGTTGATTTGTTTGTTTGTTGGTTTGTTGGTTTGTTGGTTTGTTGGCTTGTTGGTTTGTTGGTTTGTTCATTTGTTTGTTTGTTGACTTATTGGTTTGTTGGTTTGTTTGTTTGTTGGTTTGTTGGTTTGTTGGTTTGTTCGTTTGTTGGTTTGTTGGTTTGTGGGTTTGTTGGTTTGTTGGTTTGTTGGTTTGTTGTTTTGTTGGTTTGTTGGTTTGTTGGTTTGTTCGTTTGTGTGTTTGTTGGCTTGTTGGTTTATTGGTTTATTGGTTTGTTGGTTTGTTCGTTTGTTGGTTTGTTGATTTGTTAGTTTGTTGGCTTGTTGGTATGTTCGTGTGTTGGTTTGTTGGTTTGTTGAGTTGTTGGCTTGTTGGCTTGTTGGTTAGTTGGTTTGTTGGTTTATTTGTTTGTTGGTTTATTTGTTTGTTGGTTTGTTCGTTTGTTGGTTTGTTGATTTGTTGGTTTGTTGGTTGGTTGGGTTTGTTGGTTTTTTCGTTTGTTGGTTTATTTTGTTCGTTTCTTGGTTTGCTGGTTTGTTGGTTTGTTGGTTTGTTGGTTTGTTGGTTTGTTGGTTTGTTGGTTTGTTGGTTTATTGGTTTGTTGGTTTGTTGGTTTGTTGGCTTGTTGGCTTGTTGGTTTGTTGATTTTTTGATTTGTTGGTTTGTTGGTTTGTTGGTTTATTTGTTTGTTGGTTTGTTGGTTTGTTGGTATGTTGGTTTGTTGGTTTGTTGGTTTGTTAGTTTGATGGTTTGTTGATTTGTTTGTTTGTTGGTTTGTTGGTTTGTTGGTTTGTTGGCTTGTTGGTTTGTTGGTTTGTTCATTTGTTTGTTTGTTGGCTTATTGGTTTGTTGGTTTGTTTGTTTGTTGGTTTGTTGGTTTGTTGGTTTGTTCGTTTGTTGGTTTGTTGGTTTGTGGGTTTGTTGGTTGTTGGTTTGTTGGTTTGTTGTTTTGTTGGTTTGTTGGTTTGTTGGTTTGTTCGTTTGTGTGTTTGTTAGCTTGTTGGTTTGTTGGTTTATTGGTTTGTTGGTTTGTTCGTTTGTTGGTTTGTTGATTTGTTGGTTTGTTGGCTTGTTGGTATGTTCGTTTGTTGGTTTGTTCGTTTGTTGGGTTGTTGGTTTGTTGGTTTGTTGGTTGGTTGGTTTGTTGGTTTGTTGGTTTGTTGGTTTGTTGGTTTGTTGGTTTGTTGGTTTGTTGGTTTGTTCGTTTGTTGGTTTGTTGGTTTGTTGGTTTGATGGTTTGTTGGCTTGTTGGTTTGTTGGTTTGTTGGTTTGTTGGTTTGTTGGTTTGTTGGTTTGTTGGTTTGTTGGTTTGTTGGTTTGTTTGTTTGTTTGTTTGTTGGTTTGTTGGTTCGTTGGTTTGTTGGTTTGGTGGTTTGTTGGTTTGTTGGTTTGTTGGTTTGTTGGTTTGTTAGTTTGTTGGTTTTTTGGTTTGTTGGTTTGTTGGTTTGTTGGTTTGTTGGTTTGTTGGTTTGTTGGTTTGTTGGTTTGTCGGGTTGTTGTTTTGTTGGTTTGTTCGTTTGTTGGTTTGTTGGTTTGTTGGTTTGTTGGTTTGTTGGTTTGTTGGTTTGTTCGTTTGTTGGTTTGTTGGTTTGTTGGTTTGTTCGTTTGTTGGTTTATTTTGTTCGTTTCTTGGTTTGCTGGTTTGTTGGTTTGTTGGTTTGTTGGTTTATTGGTTTGTTGGTTTGTTGGTTTATTTGTTTGTTGGTTTGTTGGTTTGTTGGTATGTTGGTTTGTTGGTTTGTTGGTTTGTTGGTTTGTTGGATTGTTGGTTTGTTGGTTTGTTGGTTTGTGGGTTTGTTGGTTTTTTGGTTTGTTGGCTTGTTGGTTTGTTGGTTTGTTGGTTTGTTGTTTTGTTGGTTTGTTGGTTTGTTGGTTTATTGGTTTGTTGGTTTGTTGGTTTGTTGGCTTGTTGGCTTGTTGGTTTGTTGATTTTTTGATTTGTTGGTTTGTTGGTTTGTTGGTTTATTTGTTTGTTGGTTTGTTGGTTTGTTGGTATGTTGGTTTGTTGGTTTGTTGGTTTGTTAGTTTGATGGTTTGTTGATTTGTTTGTTTGTTGGTTTGTTGGTTTGTTGGTTTGTTGGCTTGTTGGTTTGTTGGTTTGTTCATTTGTTTGTTTGTTGGCTTATTGGTTTGTTGGTTTGTTTGTTTGTTGGTTTGTTGGTTTGTTGGTTTGTTCGTTTGTTGGTTTGTTGGTTTGTGGGTTTGTTGGTTTGTTGGTTTGTTGGTTTGTTGTTTTGTTGGTTTGTTGGTTTGTTGGTTTGTTCGTTTGTGTGTTTGTTGGCTTGTTGGTTTATTGGTTTATTGGTTTGTTGGTTTGTTCGTTTGTTGGTTTGTTGATTTGTTGGTTTGTTGGTTTGTTGGTTTGTTGGTTTATTTGTTTGTTGGTTTGTTGGTATGTTGGTTTGTTGGTTTGTTGGTTTGTTGGTTTGTTGGATTGTTGGTTTGTTGGTTTGTTGGTTTGTTGGTTTGTTGGTTTTTTGGTTTGTTGGCTTGTTGGTTTGTTGGTTTTTAGGTTTGTTGGTTTGTTGGTTTGTTGGTTTGTTGGTTTATTGGTTTGTTGGTTTGTTGGTTTGTTGGTTTGTTGGTTTGTTGGATTGTTGGTTTGTTCGTTTGTTGGTTTGTTGGTTTGTTGGTTTTTTGGTTTGTTGGCTTGTTGGTTTGTTGGTTTGTTGGTTTGTTGGTTTGTTGGTTTGTTGGTTTGTTGGTTTGTTGGTTTGTTGGTTTATTGGTTTGTTGGTTTGTTGGTTTGTTGGCTTGTTGGCTTGTTGGTTTGTTGATTTTTTGATTTGTTGGTTTGTTGGTTTGTTGGTTTATTTGTTTGTTGGTTTGTTGGTATGTTGGTATGTTGGTTTGTTGGTTTGTTGGTTTGTTAGTTTGATGGTTTGTTGATTTGTTTGTTTGTTGGTTTGTTGGTTTGTTGGCTTGTTGGTTTGTTGGTTTCTTCATTTGTTTGTTTGTTGGCTTATTGGTTTGTTGGTTTGTTTGTTTGTTGGTTTGTTGGTTTGTTGGTTTATTCGTTTGTTGGTTTGTTGGTTTGTGGGTTTGTTGGTTTGTTGGTTTGTTGGTTTGTTGTTTTGTTGGTTTGTTGGTTTGTTGGTTTGTTCGTTTGTGTGTTTGTTGGCTTGTTGGTTTATTGGTTTATTGGTTTGTTGGTTTGTTCGTTTGTTGGTTTGTTGATTTGTTTGTTTGTTGGCTTGTTGGTATGTTCGTGTGTTGGTTTGTTGGTTTGTTGAGTTGTTGGCTTGTTGGCTTGTTGGTTAGTTGGTTTGTTGGTTTATTTGTTTGTTGGTTTGTTTGTTTGTTGGTTTGTTCGTTTGTTGGTTTGTTGGTTTGTTGGTTTGTTGGTTGGTTGGGTTTGTTGGTTTGTTGGTTTGTTGGTTTGTTGGTTTGTTGGTTTGTTCGTTTGTTGGTTTGTTGGTTTGTTGGTTTGTTGGTTTGTTGGCTTGTTGGTTTGTTGGTTTGTTGGTTTGTTGATTTGTTGGTTTGTTGGTTTGTTGGTTTGTTGGTTTGTTTGTTTGTTTGTTTGTTGGTTGGTTGGTTCCTTGGTTTGTTGGTTTGGTGGTTTGTTGGTTTGTTGGTTTGTTGGTTTGTTGGTTTGTTGGTTTGTTGGTTTGTTGGTTTGTTGGTTTGTTGGTTTGTTGTTTTGTTGGTTTGTTGGTTTGTTGGTTTGTTGGTTTGTTGGTTTGTTGGTTTGTTGGTTTGTCGGGTTATTGTTTTGTTGGTTTGTTGGTTTGTTCGTTTGTTGGTTTGTTGGTTAGTTGGTTTGTTGGTTTGTTGGTTTGTTGGTTTGTTGGTTTGTTGGTTTGTTGGTTTGGTGGTTTGTTGGTTTGTTGGTTTGTTCGTTTGTTGGTTTATTTTGTTCGTTTCTTGGTTTGCTGGTTTGTTGGTTTGTTGGTTTGTTGGTTTGTTGGTTTGTTGGTTTGTTGGTTTGTTGGTTTGTTGGCTTATTGGGTTGTTGGTTTGTTGATTTGTTGGTTTGATTATTTGTTAATTTGTTGGTTTGTTCTATTGTTGGTTTGTTGTTTTGTTGGTTTGTTGGTTTGTTGGTTTGTTGGTTTGTTGGTTTGTTGGTTTGTTGGTTTGTTGGTTTGTTGGTTTGTTGGTTTGTTGGTTTGTTAGTTTGTTGGTTTATTGGTTTGTTGGTTTGTTGGTTTGTTGGTTTGTTGGTTTGTTGGTTTGTTGATTTGTTGGTTTGTTGGTTTGTTGGTTTGTTGGTTTGTTGGTTTGTTAGTTTGTTCGTTTGTCGGTTTGTTGGTTTGTTGGTTTGTTAGTTTGTTGGTTTGTTCGTTTGTTGGTTTGTTGGTTTGTTGGTTTGTTGGTTTATTGGTTTGTTGGTTTGTTGGTTTGTTGGCTTGTTGGTTTGTTGGGTTGTTCATTTGTTTGTTTGTTGGCTTATTGGTTTGTTGGTTTGTTGGTTTGTTGATTTGTTGGTTTGTTCGTTTGTTGGTTTGTTTGTTTGTGGGTTTGTTGGTTTGTTGGTTTGTTGGTTTGTTGTTTTGTTGGTTTGTTGGTTTGTTCGTTTGTGTGTTTGTTGGCTTGTTGGTTTGTTGGTTTATTGGTTTTTTGGTTTGTTCGTTTGTTGGTTTGTTGATTTGTTGGTTTGTTGGCTTGTTGGTATGTTCGTTTGTTGGTTTGTTGGTTTGTTGGTTTGTTGGCTTGTTGGCTTGTTGGTTTGTTGGTTTGTTGGTTTGTTTGTTTGTTGGTTTGTTTGTTTGTTGGTTTGTTCGTTTATTGGTTTGTTGGTTTGTTGGTTTGTTGGTTGGTTGGCTTGTTGGTTTGTTGGTTTGTTGGTTTGTTGGTTTGTTGGTTTGTTGGTTTGTTGGTTTCTTCGTTTGTTGGTTTGTTGGTTTGTTGGTTTGATGGTTTGTTGGTTTGTTGGTTTGTTGGTTTGTTCGTTTGTTTGTTTGTTGGTTTGTTGGTTTGTTGGTTTGTTGGCTTGTTGGTTTGTTGGTTTGTTGGCTTATTGGTTTGTTGGTTTGTTGATTTGTTGGTTTGTTTATTTGTTGATTTGTTGGTTTGTTCTATTGTTGGTTTGTTGGTTTGTTGTTTTGTTGGTTTGTTGGTTTGTTGGTTTGTTGGTTTGTTGGTTTGTTGGTTTGTTGGTTTGTTGGTTTGTTGGTTTGTTGGTTTGTTGGTTTGTTGGTTTGTTGGTTTGTTGGTTTGTTGGTTTGTTGGTTTGTTGGTTTGTTGGTTTGTTGGTTTGTTGGTTTGTTGGTTTGTTGGTTTGTTGGTTTGTTGGTTTGTTGGTTTGTTGGTTTGTTGGTTTGTTGGATTGTTGGTTTGTTGGTTTGTTGGTTTGTTGGTTTGTTGGTTTTTTGGTTTTTTGGCTTGTTGGTTTGTTGGTTTGTTGGTTTGTTGGTTTGTTGGTTTATTGGTTTGTTGGTTTGTTGGTTTGTTGGTTTGTTGGCTTGTTGGCTTGTTGGTTTGTTGATTTGTTGGTTTGTTGGTTTGTTGGTTTATTTGTTTGTTGGTTTGTTGGTATGTTGGTTTGTTGGTTTGTTGGTTTGTTAGTTTGATGGTTTGTTGATTTGTTTGTTTGCTGGTTTGTTGGTTTGTTGGTTTGTTGGTTTGTTGGCTTGTTGGTTTGTTGGTTTGTTCATTTGTTTGTTTGTTGGTTTATTGGTTTGTTGGTTTGTTTGTTTGTTGGTTTGTTGGTTTGTTGGTTTGTTCGTTTGTTGGTTTGTTGGTTTGTGGGTTTGTTGGTTTGTTGGTTTGTTGGTTTGTTGTTTTGTTGGTTTGTTGGTTTGTTGGTTTGTTCGTTTGTGTGTTTGTTGGCTTGTTGGTTTGTTGGTTTATTGGTTTGTTGGTTTGTTCGTTTGTTGGTTTGTTGATTTGTTGGTTTGTTGGCTTGTTGGTATGTTCGGTTGTTGGTTTGTTGGTTTGGTGGTTTGTTGGTTTGTTGGTTTGTTGGTTTGTTGGTTTTTTGGTTTGTTGTTTTGTTGGTTTGTTGGTTTGTTGCTTTGTTGGTTTGCTCGTTTGTTGGTTTGTTGACTTGTTGGTTTGTTGGCTTGTTGGTGTGTTGGGTTGTTTGTTTGTTGGTTTGTTGGTTTGTTGGTTTGTTGGTTTGTTGGTTTCTTGGTTTCTTGGTTTCTTGGTTTGTTGGTTTGTTGGTTTTTGGGTTTGTTGGTTTGTTGGCATGTTGGTTTGTTGGTTTGTTGGTTTGTTGATTTGTTGGTTTGTTGGTTTGTTGGTTTGTTGGTTTGTTGGTTTATTGGTTTGTTCGTTTATTGGTTTGTTGGTTTGTTGGTTTGTTGGTTTGTTGGTTTGTTGGTTTGTTCGTTTGCTGGTTTGTTGGTTTGTTGGTTTGTTGGTTTGTTGCTTTGTTGGTTTGTTGGGTTATTGGTTTGTTGGTTTGTTGGTTTGTTGGTTTGCTCGTTTGCTGGTTTTATGGTTTGTTGGTTTGTTGGTTTGTTGGTTTGTTGGTTTGTTGGTTTGTTGGTTTGTTGGTTTGTTGGTTTGTTGGTTTGTTGGTTTGTTGGTTTGTTGGTTTGTTCGTTTGTTGGTTTGTTGGTTTGTTGGTTTGTTCGTTTGTTGGTTTGTTGGTTTGTTCGTTTCTTGGTTTGCTGGTTTGTTGTTTTGTTGGTTTGTTGGTTTTTAGGTTTGTTGGTTTGTTGGTTTGTTGGCTTATTGGTTTGTTGATTTGTTGGTTTGCAGGTTTGTTGATTTGTTGACTTGTCGGTTTGTTTGTTTGTTGGTTTGTTGGTTTGTTCGTTTGTGGGTTTTTTGGTGTGTTATTTTGTTGGTTTGTTGGTTTGTTGGTTTTTTGGTTTGTTGGTTTGTTGGCTTGTTGGTTTGTTGGTTTGTTGGTTTGTTGGTTTGTTGGTTTCTTGGTTTGTTGGTTTGTTGGTTTGTTGGTTTGTTGATTTAATGGTTTGTTCGTTTGTTGGTTTTTTGGTTTGTTGGTTTGTTGGTTTGTTGCTTTGTTGGTTTGTTGGTTTATTGGTTTGTTGGTTTGTTGGTTTGCTCGTTTGCTGGTTTTATGGTTTGTTGGTTTGTTGGTTTGTTGGTTTGTTGGTTTGTTGGTTTGTTGGTTTGTTGGTTTGTTGGGTTGTTGGTTTGTTGGTTTGTTGGTTTGTTCGTTTGTTGGTTTGTTGGTTTGTTGGTTTGTTGGGTTGTTGGCTTATTGGTTTGTTGATTTGTTGGTTTGTTTATTTGTTGATTAGTTGGTTTGTTCTATTGTTGGTTTGTTGGCTTGTTAGCTTGTTAGTTTGTTCGTTTGTTGGTTTGTTGGTTTGTTGGTTTGTTGGTTTGTTGGTTTGTTGGTTTGTTGGTTTGTTGGTTTGTTGGTTTGTTGGTTTGTTGGTTTGTTGGTTTGTTGGTTTGTTGGTTTGTTGGTTTGTTGGTTTGTTGGTTTGTTGGTTTGTTGGTTTGTTGGTTTGTTGGTTTGTTGGTTTGTTGGTTTGTTGGTTTGTTGCTTTGTTGGTTTGTTGGTTTGTTGGTTTGTTGGTTTGTTGGTTTGTTGGTTTGTTGGTTTGTTGGTTTGTTGGTTTATTGGTTTGTTGGTTTGTTGGTTTGTTGGTTTGTTGGTTTGTTGGTTTGTTGGTTTGTTGGTTTGTTGGTTTGTTGGTTTGTTGGTTTGTTGGTTTGTTGGTTTGTTGGTTTGTTGTTTTGTTGGTTTGTTGGTTTGTTGTTTTGTTGGTTTGTTGGTTGGTTGGTTTGTTGGTTTGTTGGTTTGTTGGTTTGTTGGTTTGTTGGTTTGTTGCTTTGTTGGTTTGTTGGTTTGTTGGTTTGTTGGTTTGTTGGTTTGTTGGTTTGTTGGTTTGTTGGTTTGTTGGTTTGTTGGTTTGTTGGTTTGTTGGTTTGTTGGTTTGTTGGTTTGTTAGTTTGTTGGTTTGTTCGTTTGTTTGTTTGTTGGTTTGTTGGTTTGTTGGTTTGTTGGCTTGTTGGTTTGTTGGTTTGTTGGTTTGTTGGTTTGTTGGTTTGTTGGTTTGTTGGTTTGTTGGTTTGTTGGTTTGTTGGTTTGTTGGTTTGTTGGTTTGTTTCTTGTTTGTTTGTTGGTTTGTTCGTTTGTTGGTTTGTTGGTTTGGTGGTTTGTTGGTTTGTTGGTTTGTTGGTTTGTTGGTTTGTTGGTTTGTTGGTTTGTTGGTTTGTTGGTTTGTTCGTTTGTTGGTTTGTTGGTTTGTCGGTTTGTTGTTTTGTTGGTTTGTTGGTTTGTTGGTTTGTTCGTTTGTTCGTTTATTGGTTTGTTGGTTTGTTGGTTTGTTGGTTGGTTGGTTTGTTGGTTTGTTCGTTTGTTGGTTTGTTGGTTTAATGGTTTGTTCGTTTGTTGGTTTATTTTGTTCGTTTCTTGGTTTGCTGGTTTGTTTGTTTCTTGGTTTGTTGGTTTGTTGGTTTGTTGGTTTGTTGGCTCATTGGGTTGTTGGTTTGTTGGTTTGCAGGTTTGTTGATTTGTTGACTTGTCGGTTTGTTTGTTTGTTGGTTTGTTGGTTTGTTCGTTTGTGGGTTTTTTGGTGTGTTATTTTGTTGGTTTGTTGGTTTGTTGGTTTTTTGGTTTGTTGGTTTGTTGGCTTGTTGGTTTGTTGGTTTGTTGGTTTGTTGGTTTGTTGGTTTGTTGGTTTCTTGGTTTGTTGGTTTGTTGGTTTGTTGGTTTGTTGATTTAATGGTTTGTTCGTTTGTTGGTTTTTTGGTTTGTTGGTTTGTTGGTTTGTTGCTTTGTTGGTTTGTTGGTTTATTGGTTTGTTGGTTTGTTGGTTTGCTCGTTTGCTGGTTTTATGGTTTGTTGGTTTGTTGGTTTGTTGGTTTGTTGGTTTGTTGGTTTGTTGGTTTGTTGGTTTGTTGGGTTGTTGGTTTGTTGGTTTGTTGGTTTGTTCGTTTGTTGGTTTGTTGGTTTGTTGGTTTGTTGGGTTGTTGGCTTATTGGTTTGTTGATTTGTTGGTTTGTTTATTTGTTGATTAGTTGGTTTGTTCTATTGTTGGTTTGTTGGCTTGTTAGCTTGTTAGTTTGTTCGTTTGTTGGTTTGTTGGTTTGTTGGTTTGTTGGTTTGTTGGTTTGTTGGTTTGTTGGTTTGTTGGTTTGTTGGTTTGTTGTTTTGTTGGTTTGTTGGTTGGTTGGTTTGTTGGTTTGTTGGTTTGTTGGTTTGTTGGTTTGTTAGTTTGTTGGTTTGTTCGTTTGTTGGTTTGTTGGTTTGTTGGTTTATTGGTTTGTTGGTTTGTTGGTTTGTTGGCTTGTTGGCTTGTTAGTTTGTTGATTTGTTGGTTTGTTGGTTTGTTGGTTTATTTGTTTGTTGGTTTGTTGGTTTGTTGGTATGTTGGTTTGTTGGTTTGTTGGTTTGTTAGTTTGATGGTTTGTTGATTTGTTTGTTTGTTGGTTTGTTGGTTTGTTGGTTTGTTGGCTTGTTGGTTTGTTGGGTTGTTCATTTGTTTGTTTGTTGGCTTATTGGTTTGTTGGTTTGTTTGTTTGTGTGTTTGTTGGCTTGCTGGTTTGTTGGCTTGCTGGTTTGTTGGTTTATTGGTTTTTTGGTTTGTTTGTTTGTTGGTTTGTTGGTTTGTTCATTTGTTGATTTGTTGGTTTGTTCTATTGTTGGTTTGTTGGTTTGTTGGTTTGTTGGCTTGTTGGCTTGTTGGTTTGTTGGTTTGTTGGTTTGTTTGTTTGTTGGTTTGTTTGTTTGTTGGTTTGTTCGTTTGTTGGTTTGTTGGTTTGTTTGTTTGTTGGTTGGTTGTTTTGTTGGTTTGTTGGTTTGTTGTTTTGTTGGTTTGTTGGTTTGTTGGTTTGTTGGTTTGTTGGTTTGTTGGTTTGTTCGTTTGTTTGTTTGTTGGTTTGTTGGTTTGTTGGTTTGTTGGTTTGTTGGTTTGTTGGTTTGCTGGTTCGTTGGTTTGTTGGTTTGTTGGTTTGTTGGTTTGTTTGTTTGTTGGTGTGTTGGTTTGTTGGTTTGTTGGTTTGTTGGTTTGTTGGTTTGTTGGTTTGTTGTTTTGTTGGTTTGTTGGTTTGTTGGTTTGTTGGTTTGTTGGTTTGTTGGTTTGTTGGTTTGTTGGTTTGTTGGTGTGTTCGTTTGTTCGTTTGTTGGTTAGTTGGTTTGTTGGTTTGTTGGTTTATTGGTTTTTTGGTTTCTTGGTTTCTTGGTTTGTTGGTTTGTTGGTTTGTTGGTTTGTTGGTTTGTTGGTTTGTTGGTTTGTTGGTTTGTTGGTTTGTTGGTTTGTTGGTTTTCGGTTTGTTGGTTTGTTGGTTTGTTGGTTTGTTGTTTTGTTGGTTTGTTGGTTTGTTGGTTTATTGGTTTGTTGGTTTGTTGGTTTGTTGGTTTGTTGGATTGTTGGTTTGTTGGTTTGTTGGTTTGTTGGTTTTTTGGTTTGTTGGCTTGTTGGTTTGTTGGTTTGTTGGTTTGTTGGTTTGTTGGCTTATTGGTTTGTTGGTTTGTTGGTTTGTTGGCTTGTTGGCTTGTTGGTTTGTTGATTTGTTGGTTTGTTGGTTTGTTGGTTTATTTGTTTGTTGGTTTGTTGGTTTGTTGGTATGTTGGTTTGTTGGTTTGTTGGTTTGTTAGTTTGATGGTTTGTTGATTTGTTTGTTTGCTGGTTTGTTGGTTTGTTGGTTTGTTGGCTTGTTGGTTTGTTGGTTTGTTCATTTGTTTGTTTGTTGGCTTATTGGTTTGTTGGTTTGTTTGTTTTGTTGGTTTGTTGGTTTGTTGGTTTGTTGGTTTGTTCGTTTGTTGGTTTGTTGGTTTGTGGGTTTGTTGGTTTGTTGGTTTGTTGGTTTTATTGTTTTGTTGGTTTGTTGGTTTGTTGGTTTGTTCGTTTGTGTGTTTGTTGGCTTGTTGGTTTGTTCGTGTATTGGTTTGTTGGTTTGTTCGTTTGTTGGTTTGTTGATTTGTTGGTTTGTTGGCTTGTTGGTATGTTCGGTTGTTGGTTTGTTGGTTTGGTGGTTTGTTGGTTTGTTGGTTTGTTGGTTTGTTGGTTTGTTGGTTTGTTGGTTTGTTGGTTTTTTGGTTTGTTGTTTTGTTGGTTTGTTGGTTTGTTGGTTTGCTCGTTTGTTGGTTTGTTGACTTGTTGGTTTGTTGGTTTGTTGGCTTGTTGGTTTGTTGGGTTGTTGGTTTGTTGGTTTGTTGGTTTGTTGGTTTGTTGGTTTGTTGGTTTGTTGGTTTCTTGGTTTCTTGGTTTGTTGGTTTGTTGGTTTGTTGGTTTTTGGGTTTGTTGGTTTGTTGGCATGTTGGTTTGTTGGTTTGTTGGTTTGTTGGTTTGTTGGTTTGTTGGTTTGTTGGTTTGTTGGTTTCTTGGTTTGTTGGTTTATTGGTTTGTTCGTTTGTTGGTTTGTTTGTTTGTTGGTTTGTTGGTTTGTTGGTTTGTTGGTTTGTTGGTTTGTTGGTTTGTTGGTTTGTTGGTTTGTTGGTTTGTTGGTTTGTTGGTTTGTTAGTTTGTTGGTTTCTTGGTTTCTTGGTTTGTTGGTTTGTTGGTTTGTTGGTTTTTGGGTTTGTTGGTTTGTTGGCATGTTGGTTTGTTGGTTTGTTGGTTTGTTGGTTTGTTGGTTTGTTGGTTTGTTGGTTTGTTAATTTGTTGGTTTGTTCGTTTGTTGGTTTGTTGGTTTGTTGGTTTGTTGTTTTGTTGTTTTGTTGGTTTGTTGGTTTGTTGGTTTGTTGGTTTGTTGGTTTGTTGGTTTGTTCGTTTGTTGGTTTGTTGGTTTGTTGGTTTGTTAATTTGTTGGTTTGTTCGTTTGTTGGTTTGTTGGTTTGTTGGTTTATTGGTTTGTTGGTTTTTTGGTTTCTTGGTTTCTTGGTTTCTTAGTTTGTTGGTTTGTTGGTTTGTTGGTTTGTTCATTTGTTGGTTTGTTGGTTTGTTGGTTTGTTGGTTTGTTGGTTTGTTGGTTTGTTGGTTTATTGGTTTGTTGGTTTGTTGGTTTGTTGGTTTGTTGGATTGTTGGTTTGTTGGATTGTTGGTTTGTTGGATTGTTGGTTTGTTGGTTTGTTGGTTTGTTGGTTTTTTGGTTTGTTGGCTTGTTGGTTTGTTGGTTTGTTGGATTGTTGGTTTGTTGGTTTATTGGTTTGTTGGTTTGTTGGTTTGTTGGCTTGTTGGCTTGTTGGTTTGTTGATTTGTTGGTTTGTTGGTTTGTTGGTTTATTTGTTTGTTGGTTTGTTGGTTTGTATGTATGTTGGTTTGTTGGTTTGTTGGTTTGTTAGTTTGATGGTTTGTTGATTTGTTTGTTTGCTGGTTTGTTGGTTTGTTGGTTTGTTGGCTTGTTGGTTTGTTGGTTTGTTAATTTGTTTGTTTGTTGGCTTATTGGTTTGTTGGTTTGTTTGTTTGTTGGTTTGTTGGTTTGTTGGTTTGATCGTTTGTTGGTTTGTTGGTTTGTGGGTTTGTTGGTTTGTTGGTTTGTTGGTTTGTTGTTTTGTTGTTTTGTTGGTTTGTTGGTTTGTTGGTTTGTTCGTTTGTGTGTTTGTTGGCTTGTTGGTTTGTTCGTTTATTGGTTTGTTGGTTTGTTCGTTTCTTGGTTTGCTGGTTTGTTGTTTTGTTGGTTTGTTGGTTTGTTGGTTTGTTGGCTTATTGGTTTGTTGGTTTGTTGGTTTGCTGGTTTGTTGATTTGTTGACTTGTCGGTTTGTTTGTTTGTTGGTTTGTTGGTTTGTTCGTTTGTGGGTTTTTTGGTGTGTTATTTTGTTGGTTTGTTGCTTTGTTGGTTTTTTGGTTTGTTGGTTTGTTGGCTTGTTGGTTTGTTGGTTTGTTGGTTTCTTGGTTTGTTGGTTTGTTGGTTTGTTGGTTTGTTGATTTAATGGTTTGCTCGTTTGTTGGTTTTTTGGTTTGTTGGTTTGTTGGTTTGTTGGTTTGTTGCTTTGTTGGTTTGTTGGTTTATTGGTTTGTTGGTTTGTTGGTTTGCTCGTTTGCTGGTTTTATGGTTTGTTGGTTTGTTGGTTTGTTGGTTTGTTGGTTTGTTGGTTTGTTGGTTTGTTGGTTTGTTCGTTTGTTGGTTTGTTGGTTTGTTGGTTTGTTGGGTTGTTGGGTTGTTGGCTTATTGGTTTGTTGGTTTGTTGATTTGTTGGTTTGTTAATTTGTTGATTTGTTGGTTTGTTCTATTGTTGGTTTGTTCGTTTGTAAGCTTGTTAGTTTGTTCGTTTGTTGGTTTGTTGGTTTGTTGGTTTGTTGGTTTGTTGGTTTGTTGGTTTGTTGGTTTGTTGGTTTGTTGGTTTGTTGGTTTGTTGGTTTGTTGGTTTGTTGGTTTGTTGGTTTGTTGGTTTGTTGGTTTGTTGGTTTGTTGGTTTGTTGGTTTGTTGGTTTGTTGGTTTGTTGGTTTGTCGGTTTGTTGGTCTGTTGGTTTGTGGGTTTGTTGGTTTGTTGGTTTGTTGGTTTGTTGGTTTGTTGGTTTGTTGGTTTGTTGGTTTGTTGGTTTGTTGGTTTGTTGGTTTGTTGGTTTGTTGGTTTGTTGGTTTGTTGGTTTGTTGGTTTGTTGGTTTGTTGGTTTGTTGGTTTGTTGTTTTGTTGGTTTGTTGGTTTGTTGTTTTGTTGGTTTGTTGGTTGGTTGGTTTGTTGGTTTGTTGGTTTGTTGGTTTGTTGGTTTGTTGGTTTGTTGGTTTGTTGGTTTGTTGGTTTGTTGGTTTGTTGGTTTGTTGGTTTGTTGGTTTGTTGGTTTGTTGGTTTGTTGGTTTGTTGGTTTGTTGGTTTGTTAGTTTGTTGGTTTGTTCGTTTGTTTGTTTGTTGGTTTGTTGGTTTGTTGGTTTGTTGGCTTGTTGGTTTGTTGGTTTGTTGGTTTGTTGGTTTGTTGGTTTGTTGGTTTGTTGGTTTGTTGGTTTGTTGGTTTGTTGGTTTGTTGGTTTGTTTTTTGTTTGTTTGTTGGTTTGTTCGTTTGTTGGTATGTTGGTTTGGTGGTTTGTTGGTTTGTTGGTTTGTTGGTTTGTTGGTTTGTTGGTTTGTTGGTTTGTTGGTTTGTTGGTTTGTTCGTTTGTTGGTTTGTTGGTTTGTCGGTATGTTGTTTTGTTGGTTTGTTGGTTTGTTGGTTTGTTCGTTTGTTGGTTTGTTGGTTTGTTGGTTTGTTGGTTTGTTGGTTTGTTGGTTTGTTCGTTTGTTGGTTTGTTGGTTCAATGGTTTGTTCGTTTGTTGGTTTATTTTGTTCGTTTCTTGGTTTGCTGGTTTGTTTGTTGGTTTGTTGGTTTGTTGGTTTGTTGGTTTGTTGGTTTGTTGGCTCATTGGGTTGTTGGTTTGTTGATTTGTTGGTTTGTTTATTTGTTGATTTGTTGGTTTGTTGGTTTGTTAGTTTGTTGGTTTGTTCGTTTGTTGGTTTGTTGGTTTGTTGGTTTATTGGTTTGTTGGTTTGTTGGTTTGTTGGCTTGTTGGCTTGTTAGTTTGTTGATTTGTTGGTTTGTTGGTTTGTTGGTTTATTTGTTTGTTGGTTTGTTGGTTTGTTGGTATGTTGGTTTGTTGGTTTGTTGGTTTGTTAGTTTGATGGTTTGTGGATTTGCTTGTTTGTTGGTTTGTTGGTTTGTTGGTTTGTTGGCTTGTTGGTTTGTTGGGTTGTTAATTTGTTTGTTTGTTGGCTTATTGGTTTGTTGGTTTGTTTGTTTGTTGGTTTGTTGGTTTGTTGGTTTGTTCGTTTGATGGTTTGTTGGTTTGTGGGTTTGTTGGTTTGTTGGTTTGTTGGTTTGTTGGTTTGTTGTTTTGTTGGTTTGTTGGTTTGTTGGTTTGTTCGTTTGTGTGTTTGTTGGCTTGTTGGTTTGTTGGTTTATTGGATTTTTGGTTTGTTCGTTTGTTGGTTTGTTGATTTGTTGGTTTGTTGGCTTGTTGGTATGTTCGTTTGTTGGTTTTTTGGTTTGTTGGTTTGTTGGCTTGTTGGCTTGTTGGTTTGTTGGTTTGTTGGTTTGTTTGTTTGTTGGTTTGTTTGTTTGTTGGTTTGTTCGTTTGTTGGTTGGTTGGTTTGTTGGTTTGTTGGTTGGTTGTTTTGTTGGTTTGGTGGTTTGTTGTTTTGTTGGTTTGTTGGTTTGTTGGTTTGTTGGTTTGTTGGTTTGTTCGTTTGTTTGTTTGTTGGTTTGTTGGTTTGTTGGTTTGTTGGCTTGTTGGTTTGTTGGTTTGTTGGCTTATTGGTTTGTTGGTTTGTTGATTTGTTGGTTTGTTCATTTGTTGATTTGTTGGTTTGTTCTATTGTTGGTTTGTTAGTTTGTTGTTTTGTTGGTTTGTTGGTTTGTTGGTTTGTTGGTTTGTTGGTTTGTTGGTTTGTTGGTTTGTTGGTTTTCGGGTTGTTGGTTTGTTGGTTTGTTGGTTTGTTGTTTTGTTGGTTTGTTGGTTTGTTGGTTTATTGGTTTGTTGGTTTGTTGGTTTGTTGGTTTGTTGGATTGTTGGTTTGTTGGTTTGTTGGTTTGTTGGTTTTTTGGTTTGTTGGCTTGTTGGTTTGTTGGTTTGTTGGTTTGTTGGTTTGTTGGCTTATTGGTTTGTTGGTTTGTTGGTTTGTTGGCTTGTTGGCTTGTTGGTTTGTTGATTTGTTGGTTTGTTGGTTTGTTGGTTTATTTGTTTGTTGGTTTGTTGGTTTGTTGGTATGTTGGTTTGTTGGTTTGTTGGTTTGTTAGTTTGATGGTTTGTTGATTTGTTTGTTTGCTGGTTTGTTGGTTTGTTGGTTTGTTGGCTTGTTGGTTTGTTGGTTTGTTCATTTGTTTGTTTGTTGGCTTATTGGTTTGTTGGTTTGTTTGTTTTGTTGGTTTGTTGGTTTGTTGGTTTGTTGGTTTGTTCGTTTGTTGGTTTGTTGGTTTGTGGGTTTGTTGGTTTGTTGGTTTGTTGGTTTGTTGGTTTGTTGTTTTGTTGGTTTGTTGGTTTGTTGGTTTGTTCGTTTGTGTGTTTGTAGGCTTGTTGGTTTGTTCGTGTATTGGTTTGTTGGTTTGTTCGTTTGTTGGTTTGTTGATTTGTTGGTTTGTTGGCTTGTTGGTATGTTCGGTTGTTGGTTTTTTGGTTTGTTGGTTTGTTGGCTTGTTGGCTTGTTGGTTTGTTGGTTTGTTGGTTTGTTTGTTTGTTGGTTTGTTTGTTTGTTGGTTTGTTCGTTTGTTGGTTGGTTGGTTTGTTGGTTTGTTGGTTGGTTGTTTTGTTGGTTTGTTGGTTTGTTGTTTTGTTGGTTTGTTGGTTTGTTGGTTTGTTGGTTTGTTGGTTTGTTCGTTTGTTTGTTTGTTGGTTTGTTGGTTTGTTGGTTTGTTGTTTTGTTGGTTTGTTGGTTTGTTGGTTTGTTGGTTTGTTGGTTTGTTGGTTTGTTGGTTTGTTGGTTTGTTGGTGTGTTCGTTGGTTCGTTTGTTGGTTAGTTGGTTTGTTGGTTTTTTGGTTTATTGGTTTGTTGGTTTTTTGGTTTCTTGGTTTCTTGGTTTGTTGGTTTGTTGGTTTGTTGGTTTGTTCGTTTGTTGGTTTGTTGGTTTGTTGGTTTGTTGTTTTGTTGGTTTGTTGGTTTGTTGGTTTGTTGGTTTGTTGGTTTTCGGTTTGTTGGTTTGTAGGTTTGTTGGTTTGTTGTTTTGTTGGTTTGTTGGTTTGTTGGTTTATTGGTTTGTTGGTTTGTTGGTTTGTTGGATTGTTGGTTTGTTGGTTTGTTGGTTTGTTGGTTTTTTGGTTTGTTGGCTTGTTGGTTTGTTGGTTTGTTGGTTTGTTGGTTTGTTGGCTTATTGGTTTGTTGGTTTGTTGGTTTGTTGGCTTGTTGGCTTGTTGGTTTGTTGATTTGTTGGTTTGTTGGTTTGTTGGTTTATTTGTTTGTTGGTTTGTTGGTTTGTTGGTATGTTGGTTTGTTGGTTTGTTGGTTTGTTAGTTTGATGGTTTGTTGATTTGTTTTTTTGCTGGTTTGTTGGTTTGTTGGTTTGTTGGCTTGTTGGTTTGTTGGTTTGTTCATTTGTTTGTTTGTTGGCTTATTGGTTTGTTGGTTTGTTTGTTTTGTTGGTTTGTTGGTTTGTTGGTTTGTTGGTTTGTTCGTTTGTTGGTTTGTTGGTTTGTGGGTTTGTTGGTTTGTTGGTTTGTTGGTTTGTTGTTTTGTTGGTTTGTTGGTTTGTTGGTTTGTTCGTTTGTGTGTTTGTTGGCTTGTTGGTTTGTTCGTGTATTGGTTTGTTGGTTTGTTCGTTTGTTGGTTTGTTGATTTGTTGGTTTGTTGGCTTGTTGGTATGTTCGGTTGTTGGTTTGTTGGTTTGGTGGTTTGTTGGTTTGTTGGTTTGTTGGTTTGTTGGTTTGTTGGTTTGTTGGTTTGTTGGTTTTTTGGTTTGTTGTTTTGTTGGTTTGTTGGTTTGTTGGTTTGCTCGTTTGTTGGTTTGTTGACTTGTTGGTTTGTTGGCTTGTTGGTTTGTTGGGTTGTTGGTTTGTTGGTTTGTTGGTTTGTTGGTTTGTTGGTTTGTTGGTTTGTTGGTTTCTTGGTTTCTTGGTTTGTTGGTTTGTTGGTTTGTTGGTTTTTGGGTTTGTTGGTTTGTTGGCATGTTGGTTTGTTGGTTTGTTGGTTTGTTGGTTTGTTGGTTTGTTGGTTTCTTGGTTTGTTGGTTTATTGGTTTGTTCGTTTGTTGGTTTGTTTGTTTGTTGGTTTGTTGGTTTGTTGGTTTGTTGGTTTGTTGGTTTGTTGGTTTGTTGGTTTGTTGGTTTGTTGGTTTGTTGGTTTGTTGGTTTGTTGGTTTGTTGGTTTGTTGGTTTGTTAATTTGTTGGTTTGTTCGTTTGTTGGTTTGTTGGTTTGTTGGTTTGTTGGTTTGTTGTTTTGTTGTTTTGTTGGTTTGTTGGTTTGTTGGTTTGTTGGTTTGTTGGTTTGTTGGTTTGTTGGTTTGTTGGTTTGTTCGTTTGTTGGTTTGTTGGTTTGTTGGTTTGTTAATTTGTTGGTTTGTACGTTTGTTGGTTTTTTGATTTGTTGGTTTATTGGTTTGTTGGTTTTTTTGGTTTCTTGGTTTCTTGGTTTCTTAGTTTGTTGGTTTGTTGGTTTGTTGGTTTGTTCATTTGTTGGTTTGTTGGTTTGTTGGTTTGTTGGTTTGTTGGTTTGTTGGTTTGTTGGTTTATTGGTTTGTTGGTTTGTTGGTTTGTTGGTTTGTTGGATTGTTGGTTTGTTGGATTGTTGGTTTGTTAGTTTGTTGGTTTGTTGGTTTTTTGGTTTGTTGGCTTGTTGGTTTGTTGGTTTGTTGGATTGTTGGTTTGTTGGTTTATTGGTTTGTTGGTTTGTTGGTTTGTTGGCTTGTTGGCTTGTTGGTTTGTTGATTTGTTGGTTTGTTGGTTTGTTGGTTTATTTGTTTGTTGGTTTGTTGGTTTGTATGTATGTTGGTTTGTTGGTTTGTTGGTTTGTTAGTTTGATGGTTTGTTGATTTGTTTGTTTGCTGGTTTGTTGGTTTGTTGGTTTGTTGGCTTGTTGGTTTGTTGGTTTGTTCATTTGTTTGTTTGTTGGCTTATTGGTTTGTTGGTTTGTTTGTTTGTTGGTTTGTTGGTTTGTTGGTTTGATCGTTTGTTGGTTTGTTGGTTTGTGGGTTTGTTGGTTTGTTGGTTTGTTGGTTTGTTGTTTTGTTGGTTTGTTGGTTTGTTGGTTTGTTCGTTTGTGTGTTTGTTGGCTTGTTGGTTTGTTCGTTTATTGGTTTGTTGGTTTGTTCGTTTCTTGGTTTGCTGGTTTGTTGTTTTGTTGGTTTGTTGGTTTGTTGGCTTATTGGTTTGTTGGTTTGTTGGTTTGCTGGTTTGTTGATTTGTTGACTTGTCGGTTTGTTTGTTTGTTGGTTTGTTGGTTTGTTCATTTGTGGGTTTTTTGGTGTGTTATTTTGTTGGTTTGTTGGTTTTTTGGTTTGTTGGTTTGTTGGCTTGTTGGTTTGTTGGTTTGTTGGTTTCTTGGTTTGTTGGTTTGTTGGTTTGTTGGTTTGTTGATTTAATGGTTTGCTCGTTTATTGGTTGTTTGGTTTGTTGGTTTGTTGGTTTGTTGGTTTGTTGCTTTGTTGGTTTGTTGGTTTATTGGTTTGTTGGTTTGTTGGTTTGCTCGTTTGCTGGTTTTATGGTTTGTTGGTTTGTTGGTTTGTTGGTTTGTTGGTTTGTTGGTTTGTTGGTTTGTTCGTTTGTTGGTTTGTTGGTTTGTTGGTTTGTTGGGTTGTTGGCTTATTGGTTTGTTGGTTTGTTGATTTGTTGGTTTGTTAATTTGTTGATTTGTTGGTTTGTTCTATTGTTGGTTTGTTGGTTTGTTAGCTTGTTGGTTTGTTGGTTTGTTGGTTTCTTGGTTTGTTGGTTTGTTGGTTTGTTGGTTTGTTGATTTAATGGTTTGCTCGTTTGTTGGTTTTTTGGTTTGTTGGTTTGTTGGTTTGTTGGTTTGTTGCTTTGTTGGTTTGTTGGTTTATTGGTTTGTTGGTTTGTTGGTTTGCTCGTTTGTTGGTTTATTGGTTTGTTGGTTTGTTGGTTTGTTGGATTGTTGGTTTGTTGGTTTGTTGGTTTGTTGGTTTTTTGGTTTGTTGGCTTGTTGGTTTGTTGGTTTGTTGGTTTGTTGGTTTGTTGGCTTATTGGTTTGTTGGTTTGTTGGTTTGTTGGCTTGTTGGCTTGTTGGTTTGTTGATTTGTTGGTTTGTTGGTTTGTTGGTTTATTTGTTTGTTGGTTTGTTGGTTTGTTGGTATGTTGGTTTGTTGGTTTGTTGGTTTGTTAGTTTGACGGTTTGTTGATTTGTTTGTTTGCTGGTTTGTTGGTTTGTTGGTTTGTTGGCTTGTTGGTTTGTTGGTTTGTTCATTTGTTTGTTTGTTGGCTTATTGGTTTGTTGGTTTGTTTGTTTTGTTGGTTTGTTGGTTTGTTGGTTTGTTGGTTTGTTCGTTTGTTGTTTTGTTGGTTTGTTGGTTTGTTGGTTTGTTCGTTTGTGTGTTTGTTGGCTTGTTGGTTTGTTCGTGTATTGGTTTGTTGGTTTGTTCGTTTGTTGGTTTGTTGATTTGTTGGTTTGTTGGCTTGTTGGTATGTTCGGTTGTTGGTTTGTTGGTTTGGTGGTTTGTTGGTTTGTTGGTTTGTTGGTTTGTTGGTTTGTTGGTTTGTTGGTTTGTTGGTTTTTTGGTTTGTTGTTTTGTTGGTTTGTTGGTTTGTTGGTTTGCTCGTTTGTTGGTTTGTTGACTTGTTGGTTTGTTGGCTTGTTGGTTTGTTGGGTTGTTGGTTTGTTGGTTTGTTGGTTTGTTGGTTTGTTGGTTTGTTGGTTTGTTGGTTTCTTGGTTTCTTGGTTTGTTGGTTTGTTGGTTTGTTGGTTTTTGGGTTTGTTGGTTTGTTGGCATGTTGGTTTGTTGGTTTGTTGGTTTGTTGGTTTGTTGGTTTGTTGGTTTCTTGGTTTGTTGGTTTATTGGTTTGTTCGTTTGTTGGTTTGTTTGTTTGTTGGTTTGTTGGTTTGTTGGTTTGTTGGTTTGTTGGTTTGTTGGTTTGTTGGTTTGTTGGTTTGTTGGTTTGTTGGTTTGTTGGTTTGTTGGTTTGTTGGTTTGTTAATTTGTTGGTTTGTTCGTTTGTTGGTTTGTTGGTTTGTTGGTTTGTTGGTTTGTTGTTTTGTTGTTTTGTTGGTTTGTTGGTTTGTTGGTTTGTTGGTTTGTTGGTTTGTTGGTTTGTTGGTTTGTTGGTTTGTTCGTTTGTTGGTTTGTTGGTTTGTTGGTTTGTTAATTTGTTGGTTTGTACGTTTGTTGGTTTTTTGGTTTGTTGGTTTATTGGTTTGTTGGTTTTTTGGTTTCTTGGTTTCTTGGTTTCTTAGTTTGTTGGTTTGTTGGTTTGTTGGTTTGTTCATTTGTTGGTTTGTTGGTTTGTTGGTTTGTTGGTTTGTTGGTTTGTTGGTTTGTTGGTTTATTGGTTTGTTGGTTTGTTGGTTTGTTGGTTTGTTGGATTGTTGGTTTGTTCGATTGTTGGTTTGTTAGTTTGTTGGTTTGTTGGTTTTTTGGTTTGTTGGCTTGTTGGTTTGTTGGTTTGTTGGATTGTTGGTTTGTTGGTTTATTGGTTTGTTGGTTTGTTGGTTTGTTGGCTTGTTGGCTTGTTGGTTTGTTGATTTGTTGGTTTGTTGGTTTGTTGGTTTATTTGTTTGTTGGTTTGTTGGTTTGTATGTATGTTGGTTTGTTGGTTTGTTGGTTTATTGGTTTGTTGGTTTTTGGGTTTGTTGGTTTGTTGGCATGTTGGTTTGTTGGTTTGTTGGTTTGTTGGTTTGTTGGTTTGTTGGTTTCTTGGTTTGTTGGTTTATTGGTTTGTTCGTTTGTTGGTTTGTTTGTTTGTTGGTTTGTTGGTTTGTTGGTTTGTTGGTTTGTTGGTTTGTTGGTTTGTTGGTTTGTTGGTTTGTTGGTTTGTTGGTTTGTTGGTTTGTTGGTTTGTTGGTTTGTTAATTTGTTGGTTTGTTCGTTTGTTGGTTTGTTGGTTTGTTGGTTTGTTGGTTTGTTGTTTTGTTGTTTTGTTGGTTTGTTGGTTTGTTGGTTTGTTGGTTTGTTGGTTTGTTGGTTTGTTGGTTTGTTGGTTTGTTCGTTTGTTGGTTTGTTGGTTTGTTGGTTTGTTAATTTGTTGGTTTGTACGTTTGTTGGTTTTTTGGTTTGTTGGTTTATTGGTTTGTTGGTTTTTTGGTTTCTTGGTTTCTTGGTTTCTTAGTTTGTTGGTTTGTTGGTTTGTTGGTTTGTTCATTTGTTGGTTTGTTGGTTTGTTGGTTTGTTGGTTTGTTGGTTTGTTGGTTTGTTGGTTTATTGGTTTGTTGGTTTGTTGGTTTGTTGGTTTGTTGGATTGTTGGTTTGTTGGATTGTTGGTTTGTTAGTTTGTTGGTTTGTTGGTTTTTTGGTTTGTTGGCTTGTTGGTTTGTTGGTTTGTTGGATTGTTGGTTTGTTGGTTTATTGGTTTGTTGGTTTGTTGGTTTGTTGGCTTGTTGGCTTGTTGGTTTGTTGATTTGTTGGTTTGTTGGTTTGTTGGTTAATTTGTTTGTTGGTTTGTTGGTTTGTATGTATGTTGGTTTGTTGGTTTGTTGGTTTGTTAGTTTGATGGTTTGTTGATTTGTTTGTTTGCTGGTTTGTTGGTTTGTTGGTTTGTTGGCTTGTTTGTTTGTTGGTTTGTTCATTTGTTTGTTTGTTGGCTTATTGGTTTGTTGGTTTGTTTGTTTGTTGGTTTGTTGGTTTGTTGGTTTGATCGTTTGTTGGTTTGTTGGTTTGTGGGTTTGTTGGTTTGTTGGTTTGTTGGTTTGTTGTTTTGTTGGTTTGTTGGTTTGTTGGTTTGTTCGTTTGTGTGTTTGTTGGCTTGTTGGTTTGTTCGTTTATTGGTTTGTCGGTTTGTTCGTTACTTGGTTTGCTGGTTTGTTGTTTTGTTGGTTTGTTGGTTTGTTGGTTTGTTGGCTTATTGGTTTGTTGGTTTGTTGGTTTGCTGGTTTGTTGATTTGTTGACTTGTCGGTTTGTTTGTTTGTTGGTTTGTTGGTTTGTTCGTTTGTGGGTTTTTTGGTGTGTTATTTTGTTGGTTTGTTGGTTTGTTGGTTTTTTGGTTTGTTGGTTTGTTGGCTTGTTGGTTTGTTGGTTTGTTGGTTTCTTGGTTTGTTGGTTTGTTGGTTTGTTGGTTTGTTGATTTAATGGTTTGCTCGTTTGTTGGTTTTTTGGTTTGTTGGTTTGTTGGTTTGTTGGTTTGTTGCTTTGTTGGTTTGTTGGTTTATTGGTTTGTTGGTTTGTTGGTTTGCTCGTTTGCTGGTTTTATGGTTTGTTGGTTTGTTGGTTTGTTGGTTTGTTGGTTTGTTGGTTTGTTGGTTTGTTGGTTTGTTCGTTTGTTGGTTTGTTGGTTTGTTGGTTTGTTGGGTTGTTGGCTTATTGGTTTGTTGGTTTGTTGATTTGTTGGTTTGTTAATTTGTTGATTTGTTGGTTTGTTCTATTGTTGGTTTGTTGGTTTGTTAGCTTGTTGGTTTGTTGGTTTGTTGGTTTCTTGGTTTGTTGGTTTGTTGGTTTGTTGGTTTGTTGGTTTGTTGGTTTGTTGATTTAATGGTTTGCTCGTTTGTTGGTTTTTTGGTTTGTTGGTTTGTTGGTTTGTTGGTTTGTTGCTTTGTTGGTTTGTTGGTTTATTGGTTTGTTGGTTTGTTGGTTTGCTCGTTTGCTGGTTTTATGGTTTGTTGGTTTGTTGGTTTGTTGGTTTGTTGGTTTGTTGGTTTGTTGGTTTGTTCGTTTGTTGGTTTGTTGGTTTGTTGGTTTGTTGGATTGTTGGCTTATTGGTTTGTTGGTTTGTTGGCTTGTTGGCTTGTTAGTTTGTTGATTTGTTGGTTTGTTGGTTTGTTGGTTTATTTGTTTGTTGGTTTGTTGGTTTGTTGGTATGTTGGTTTGTTGGTTTGTTGGTTTGTTAGTTTGATGGTTTGTTGATTTGTTTGTTTGTTGGTTTGTTCGTTTGTTGGCTTGTTGGTTTGTTGGGTTGTTAATTTGTTGGTTTGTTGGCTTATTGGTTTGTTGGTTTGTTTGTTTGTTGGTTTGTTGGTTTGTTGGTTTGTTCGTTTGATGGTTTGTTGGTTTGTGGGTTTGTTGGTTTGTTGGTTTGTTGGTTTGTTGTTGGTTTGTTGGTTTATTGGATTTTTGGTTTGTTCGTTTGTTGGTTTGTTGATTTGTTGGTTTGTTGGCTTGTTGGTATGTTCGTTTGTTGGTTTTTTGGTTTGTTGGTTTGTTGGCTTCTTGGCTTGTTGGTTTGTTGGTTTGTTGGTTTGTTTGTTTGTTGGTTTGTTTGTTTGTTGGTTTATTCGTTTGTTGGTTGGTTGGTTTGTTGGTTTGTTGGTTGGTTGTTTTGTTGGTTTGTTGGTTTGTTGTTTTGTTGGTTTGTTGGTTTGTTGGTTTGTTGGTTTGTTGGTTTGTTCGTTTGTTTGTTTGTTGGTTTGTTGGTTTGTTGGTTTGTTGGCTTGTTGGTTTGTTGGTTTGTTGATTTGTTGGTTTGTTCATTTGTTGATTTGTTGGTTTGTTCTATTGTTGGTTTGTTGGTTTGTTGTTTTGTTGGTTTGTTGGTTTGTTGGTTTGTTGGTTTGTTGGTTTGTTGGTTTGTTGGTTTGTTGGTTTGTTGGTTTTCGGTTTGTTGGTTTGTTGGTTTGTTGGTTTGTTGTTTTGTTGGTTTGTTGGTTTGTTGGTTTATTGGTTTGTTGGTTTGTTGGTTTGTTGGATTGTTGGTTTGTTGGTTTGTTGGTTTGTTGGTTTTTTGGTTTGTTGGCTTGTTGGTTTGTTGGTTTGTTGGTTTGTTGGTTTGTTGGCTTATTGGTTTGTTGGTTTGTTGGTTTGTTGGCTTGTTGGCTTGTTGGTTTGTTGATTTGTTGGTTTGTTGGTTTGTTGGTGTATTTGTTTGTTGGTTTGTTGGTTTGTTGGTTTGTTGGTTTGTTGGTTTGTTGGTTTGTTGGTTTGTTAGTTTGATGGTTTGTTGATTTGTTTGTTTGCTGGTTTGTTGGTTTGTTGGTTTGTTGGCTTGTTGGTTTGTTGGTTTGTTCATTTGTTTGTTTGTTGGCTTATTGGTTTGTTGGTTTGTTTGTTTTGTTGGTTTGTTGGTTTGTTGGTTTGTTGGTTTGTTCGTTTGTTGGTTTGTTGGTTTGTGGGTTTGTTGGTTTGTTGGTTTGTTGGTTTGTTGTTTTGTTGGTTTGTTGGTTTGTTGGTTTGTTCGTTTGTGTGTTTGTTGGCTTGTTGGTTTGTTCGTGTATTGGTTTGTTGGTTTGTTCGTTTGTTGGTTTGTTGATTTGTTGGTTTGTTGGCTTGTTGGTATGTTCGGTTGTTGGTTTTTTGGTTTGTTGGTTTGTTGGCTTGTTGGCTTGTTGGTTTGTTGGTTTGTTGGTTTGTTTGTTTGTTGGTTTGTTTGTTTGTTGGTTTGTTCGTTTGTTGGTTGGTTGGTTTGTTGGTTTGTTGGTTGGTTGTTTTGTTGGTTTGTTGGTTTGTTGTTTTGTTGGTTTGTTGGTTTGTTGGTTTGTTGGTTTGTTGGTTTGTTCGTTTGTTTGTTTGTTGGTTTGTTGGTTTGTTGGTTTGTTGGTTTGTTGTTTTGTTGGTTTGTTGGTTTGTTGGTTTGTTGGTTTGTTGATTTGTTGGTTTGTTGGTTTGTTGGTTTGTTGGTGTGTTCGTTTGTTCGTTTGTTGGTTAGTTGGTTTGTTTGTTTGTTGGTTTATTGGTTTGTTGGTTTTTTGGTTTCTTGGTTTCTTGGTTTGTTGGTTTGTTGGTTTGTTGGTTTGTTCGTTTGTTGGTTTGTTGGTTTGTTGGTTTGTTGGTTTGTTGGTTTGTTGGTTTGTTGGTTTGTTGGTTTGTTGGTTTTCGGTTTGTTGGTTTGTTGGTTTGTTGGTTTGTTGTTTTGTTGGTTTGTTGGTTTGTTGGTTTATTGGTTTGTTGGTTTGTTGGATTGTTGGTTTGTTGGTTTGTTGGTTTGTTCGTTTGTTTGTTTGTTGGTTTGTTGGTTTGTTGGTTTGTTGGTTTGTTGGTTTGTTGTTTTGTTGGTTTGTTGGTTTGTTGGTTTGTTGGTTTGTTGATTTGTTGGTTTGTTGGTTTGTTGGTTTGTTGGTGTGTTCGTTTGTTCGTTTGTTGGTTAGTTGGTTTGTTGGTTTGTTGGTTTATTGGTTTGTTGGTTTTTTGGTTTCTTGGTTTCTTGGTTTGTTGGTTTGTTGGTTTGTTCGTTTGTTGGTTTGTTGGTTTGTTGGTTTGTTGGTTTGTTGGTTTGTTGGTTTGTTGGTTTGTTGGTTTTCGGTTTGTTGGTTTGTTGGTTTGTTGGTTTGTTGTTTTGTTGGTTTGTTGGTTTGTTGGTTTATTGGTTTGTTGGTTTGTTGGATTGTTGGTTTGTTGGATTGTTGGTTTGTTGGTTTGTTGGTTTGTTGGTTTTTTGGTTTGTTGGTTTATTTGTTTGTTGGTTTGTTGGTTTGTTGGTATGTTGGTTTGTTGGTTTGTTGGTTTGTTAGTTTGATGGTTTGTTGATTTGTTTGTTTGCTGGTTTGTTGGTTTGTTGGTTTGTTGGCTTGTTGGTTTGTTGGTTTGTTCATTTGTTTGTTTGTTGGCTTATTGGTTTGTTGGTTTGTTTGTTTTGTTGGTTTGTTGGTTTGTTGGTTTGTTCGTTTGTTGGTTTGTTGGTGTGTGGGTTTGTTGGTTTGTTGGTTTGTTGGTTTGTTGTTTTGTTGGTTTGTTGGTTTGTTGGTTTGTTCGTTTGTGTGTTTGTTGGCTTGTTGGTTTGTTCGTGTATTGGTTTGTTGGTTTGTTCGTTTGTTGGTTTGTTGATTTGTTGGTTTGTTGGCTTGTTGGTATGTTCGGTTGTTGGTTTGTTGGTTTGGTGGTTTGTTGGTTTGTTGGTTTGTTGGTTTGTTGGTTTGTTGGTTTGTTGGTTTGTTGGTTCTTTGGTTTGTTGTTTTGTTGGTTTGTTGGTTTGTTGGTTTGCTCGTTTGTTGGTTTGTTGACTTGTTGGTTTGTTGGCTTGTTGGTTTGTTGGGTTGTTGGTTTGTTGGTTTGTTGGTTTGTTGGTTTGTTGGTTTGTTGGTTTGTTGGTTTCTTGGTTTCTTGGTTTGTTGGTTTGTTGGTTTGTTGGTTTTTGGGTTTGTTGGTTTGTTGGCATGTTGGTTTGTTGGTTTGTTGGTTTGTTGGTTTGTTGGTTTGATGGTTTGTTGGTTTCTTGGTTTGTTGGTTTATTGGTTTGTTCGTTTGTTGGTTTGTTTGTTTGTTGGTTTGTTGGTTTGTTGGTTTGTTGGTTTGTTGGTTTGTTGGTTTGTTGGTTTGTTGGTTTGTTGGTTTGTTGGTTTGTTGGTTTGTTAATTTGTTGGTTTGTTCGTTTGTTGGTTTGTTGGTTTGTTGGTTTGTTGGTTTGTTGTTTTGTTGTTTTGTTGGTTTGTTGGTTTGTTGGTTTGTTGGTTTGTTGGTTTGTTGGTTTGTTGGTTTGTTCGTTTGTTGGTTTGTTGGTTTGTTGGTTTGTTAATTTGTTGGTTTGTACGTTTGTTGGTTTTTTGGTTTGTTGGTTTATTGGTTTGTTGGTTTTTTGGTTTCTTGGTTTCTTGGTTTCTTAGTTTGTTGGTTTGTTGGTTTGTTGGTTTGTTCATTTGTTGGTTTGTTGGTTTGTTGGTTTGTTGGTTTGTTCGTTTGTTGGTTTATTGGTTTGTTGGTTTGTTGGTTTGTTGGTTTGTTGGATTGTTGGTTTGTTGGATTGTTGGTTTGTTAGTTTGTTGGTTTGTTGGTTTTTTGGTTTGTTGGCTTGTTGGTTTGTTGGTTTGTTGGATTGTTGGTTTGTTGGTTTATTGGTTTGTTGGTTTGTTGGTTTGTTGGCTTGTTGGCTTGTTGGTTTGTTGATTTGTTGGTTTGTTGGTTTGTTGGTTTATTTGTTTGTTGGTTTGTTGGTTTGTATGTATGTTGGTTTGTTGGTTTGTTGGTTTGTTGGTTTGTTAGTTTGATGGTTTGTTGATTTGTTTGTTTGCTGGTTTGTTGGTTTGTTGGTTTGTTGGCTTGTTGGTTTGTTGGTTTGTTCATTTGTTTGTTTGTTGGCTTATTGGTTTGTTGGTTTGTTTGTTTGTTGGTTTGTTGGTTTGTTGGTTTGATCGTTTGTTGGTTTGTTGGTTTGTGGGTTTGTTGGTTTGTTGGTTTGTTGGTTTGTTGTTTTGTTGGTTTGTTGGTTTGTTGGTTTGTTCGTTTGTGTGTTTGTTGGCTTGTTGGTTTGTTCATTTATTGGTTTGTTGGTTTGTTCGTTTCTTGGTTTGCTGGTTTGTTGTTTTGTTGGTTTGTTGGTTTGTTGGTTTGTTGGTTTATTGGTTTGTTGGTTTGTTGGTTTGCTGGTTTGTTGATTTGTTGACTTGTCGGTTTGTTTGTTTGTTGGTTTGTTGGTTTGTTCGTTTGTGGGTTTTTTGGTGTGTTATTTTGTTGGTATGTTGGTTTGTTGGTTTTTTGGTTTGTTGGTTTGTTGGCTTGTTGGTTTGTTGGTTTGTTGGTTTCTTGGTTTGTTGGTTTGTTGGTTTGTTGGTTTGTTGGTTTGTTGATTTAATGGTTTGCTCGTTTCTTGGTTTTTTGGTTTGTTGGTTTGTTGGTTTGTTGGTTTGTTGCTTTGTTGGTTTGTCGGTTTATTGGTTTGTTGGTTTGTTGGTTTGCTCGTTTGCTGGTTTTATGGTTTGTTGGTTTGTTGGTTTGTTGGTTTGTTGGTTTGTTGGTTTGTTGGTTTGTTGGTTTGTTCGTTTGTTGGTTTGTTGGTTTGTTGGTTTGTTGGGTTGTTGGCTTATTGGTTTGTTGGTTTGTTGATTTGTTGGTTTGTTAATTTGTTGATTTGTTGGTTTGTTCTATTGTTGGTTTGTTGGTTTGTTAGCTTGTTCGTTTGTTGGTTTGTTGGTTTGTTGGTTTGTTGGTTTGTTGGTTTGTTGGTTTGTTGGTTTGTTGGTTTGTTGGTTTGTTGGTTTGTTGGTTTGTTGGTTTGTTGGTTTGTTGGTTTGTTGGTTTGTTGGTTTGTTGGTTTGTTGGTTTGTTGGTTTGTTGGTTTGTTGGTTTGTTGGTTTATTGGTTTGTCGGTTTGTTGGTCTGTTGGTTTGTGGGTTTGTTGGTTTGTTGGTTTGTTGGTTTGTTGGTTTGTTGGTTTGTTGGTTTGTTGGTTTGTTGGTTTGTTGGTTTGTTGGTTTGTTGGTTTGTTGGTTTGTTGGTTTGTTGGTTTGTTGGTTTGTTGGTTTGTTGGTTTGTTGGTTTGTTAATTTGTTGGTTTGTTGGTTTGTTGTTTTGTTGGTTTGTTGGTTTGTTGTTTTGTTGGTTTGTTGGTTGGTTGGTTTGTTGGTTTGTTGGTTTGTTGGTTTGTTGGTTTGTTGGTTTGTTGGTTTGTTGGTTTGTTGGTTTGTTGGTTTGTTGGTTTGTTGGTTTGTTGGTTTGTTGGTTTGTTGGTTTGTTGGTTTGTTGGTTTGTTGGTTTGTTAGTTTGTTGGTTTGTTCGTTTGTTTGTTTGTTGGTTTGTTGGTTTGTTGGTTTGTTGGCTTGTTGGTTTGTTGGTTTGTTGGTTTGTTGGTTTGTTGGTTTGTTGGTTTGTTGGTTTGTTGGTTTGTTGGTTTGTTTTTTGTTTGTTTGTTGGTTTGTTCGTTTGTTGGTTTGTTGGTTTGGTGGTTTGTTGGTTTGTTGGTTTGTTGGTTTGTTGGTTTGTTGGTTTGTTGGTTTGTTGGTTTGTTGGTTTGTTGGTTTGTTGGTTTGTTCGTTTGTTGGTTTGTTGGTTTGTCGGTATGTTGTTTTGTTGGTTTGTTGGTTTGTTGGTTTGTTCGTTTGTTGGTTTGTTGGTTTGTAGGTTTGTTGGTTTGTTGGTTTGTTGGTTTGTTCGTTTGTTGGTTTGTTGGTTCAATGGTTTGTTCGTTTGTTGGTTTATTTTGTTCGTTTCTTGGTTTGCTGGTTTGTTTGTTTGTTGGTTTGTTGGTTTGTTGGTTTGTTGGTTTGTTGGCTCATTGGGTTGTTGGTTTGTTGATTTGTTGGTTTGTTTATTTGTTGATTTGTTGGTTTGTTGGTTTGTTAGTTTGTTGGTTTGTTCGTTTGTTGGTTTGTTGGTTTGTTGGTTTATTGGTTTGTTGGTTTGTTGGTTTGTTGGCCTGTTGGCTTGTTAGTTTGTTGATTTGTTGGTTTGTTGGTTTGTTGGTTTATTTGTTTGTTGGTTTGTTGGTTTGTTGGTATGTTGGTTTGTTGGTTTGTTGGTTTGTTAATTTGATGGTTTGTTGATTTGTTTGTTTGTTGGTTTGTTGGTTTGTTGGTTTGTTGGCTTGTTGGTTTGTTGGGTTGTTAATTTGTTTGTTTGTTGGCTTATTGGTTTGTTGGTTTGTTTGTTTGTTGGTTTGTTGGTTTGTTGGTTTGTTCGTTTGATGGTTTGTTGGTTTGTGGGTTTGTTGGTTTGTTGGTTTGTTGGTTTGTTGTTTTGTTGGTTTGTTGGTTTGTTAATTTGTTCGTTTGTGTGTTTGTTGGCTTGTTGGTTTGTTGGTTTATTGGATTTTTGGTTTGTTCGTTTGTTGGTTTGTTGATTTGTTGGTTTGTTGGCTTGTTGGTATGTTCGTTTGTTGGTTTTTTGGTTTGTTGGTTTGTTGGCTTGTTGGCTTGTTGGTTTGTTGGTTTGTTGGTTTGTTTGTTTGTTGGTTTGTTTGTTTGTTGGTTTGTTCGTTTGTTGGTTGGTTGGTTTGTTGGTTTGTTGGTTGGTTGTTTTGTTGGTTTGTTGGTTTGTTGTTTTGTTGGTTTGTTGGTTTGTTGGTTTGTTGGTTTGTTGGTTTGTTCGTTTGTTTATTTGTTGGTTTGTTGGTTTGTTGGTTTGTTGGCTTGTTGGTTTGTTGGTTTGTTGGCTTATTGGTTTGTTGGTTTGTTGATTTGTTGGTTTGTTCATTTGTTGATTTGTTGGTTTGTTCTATTGTTGGTTTGTTGGTTTGTTGTTTTGTTGGTTTGTTGGTTTGTTGGTTTGTTGGTTTGTTGGCTTGTTGGTTTGTTGGTTTTTTGGTTTGTTGGTTTGTTGGTTTGTTGGTTTGTTGGTTTGTTGGTTTGTTGGTTTGTTGGTTTGTTGGTTTGTTGGTTTGTTGGTTTGTTGGTTTGTTGGTTTGTGGTTTGTTGGTTTGTTGGTTTGTTGTTTTGTTGGTTTGTTGGTTTGTTGGTTTGTTGGTTTGTTGGTTTGTTGGTTTGTTGGTTTGTTGGTTTGTTGGTTTGTTCGTTTGTTCGTTTGTTGGTTTGTTGGTTTGTAGGTTTGTTAATTTGTTGGTTTGTTCGTTAGTTGGTTTGTTGGTTTGTTGGTTTATTGGTTTGTTGGTTTTTTGGTTTCTTGGTTTCTTGGTTTCTTGGTTTGTTGGTTTGTTGGTTTGTTGGTTTGTTCATTTGTTGGTTTGTTGGTTTGTTGGTTTGTTGGTTTGTTGGTTTGTTGGTTTGTTGGTTTGTTGGTTTGTTGGTTTTCGGTTTGTTGGTTTGTTGGTTTGTTGGTTTGTTGTTTTGTTGGTTTGTTGGTTTGTTGGTTTATTGGTTTGTTGGTTTGTTGGTTTTTTGGTTTGTTGGTTTGTTGGTTTGTTGGTTTGTTGGTTTGTTGGTTTTTTGGTTTGTTGGCTTGTTGGTTTGTTGGTTTGTTGGTTTGTTGGTTTGTTGGTTTATTGGTTTGTTGGTTTGTTGGTTTGTTGGCTTGTTGGCTTGTTGGTTTGTTGATTTGTTGGTTTGTTGGTTTGTTGGTTTATTTGTTTGTTGGTTTGTTGGTATGTTGGTTTGTTGGTTTGTTGGTTTGTTGGTTTGTTGGTTTGTTAGTTTGATGGTTTGTTGATTTGTTTGTTTGCTGGTTTGTTGGTTTGTTGGTTTGTTGGCTTGTTGGTTTGTTGGTTTGTTCATTTGTTTATTTGTTGGCTTATTGGTTTGTTGGTTTGTTTGTTTTGTTGGTTTGTTGGTTTGTTGGTTTGTTCGTTTGTTGGTTTGTTGGTTTGTGGGTTTGTTGGTTTTTTGGTTTGTTGGTTTGTTGTTTTGTTGGTTTGTTGGTTTGTTGGTTTGTTGGTTTGTTGGCTTGTTGGCTTGTTGGTTTGTTGATTTGTTGGTTTGTTGGTTTGTTGGTTTATTTGTTTGTTGGTTTGTTGGTTTGTATGTATGTTGGTTTGTTGGTTTGTTAGTTTGATGGTTTGTTGATTTGTTTGTTTGCTGGTTTGTTGGTTTGTTGGTTTGTTGGCTTGTTGGTTTGTTGGTTTGTTCATTTGTTTGTTTGTTGGCTTATTGGTTTGTTGGTTTGTTTGTTTGTTGGTTTGTTGGTTTGTTGGTTTGATCGTTTGTTGGTTTGTTGGTTTGTGGGTTTGTTGGTTTGTTGGTTTGTTGGTTTGTTGTTTTGTTGGTTTGTTGGTTTGTTGGTTTGTTCGTTTGTGTGTTTGTTGGCTTGTTGGTTTGTTCATTTATTGGTTTGTTGGTTTGTTCGTTTCTTGGTTTGCTGGTTTGTTGTTTTGTTGGTTTGTTGGTTTGTTGGTTTGTTGGCTTATTGGTTTGTTGGTTTGTTGGTTTGCTGGTTTGTTGATTTGTTGACTTGTCGGTTTGTTTGTTTGTTGGTTTGTTGGTTTGTTCGTTTGTGGGTTTTTTGGTGTGTTATTTTGTTTGTTTGTTGGTTTTTTGGTTTGTTGGTTTGTTGGCTTGTTGGTTTGTTGGTTTGTTGGTTTCTTGGTTTGTTGGTTTGTTGGTTTGTTGGTTTGTTGGTTTGTTGATTTAATGGTTTGCTCGTTTCTTGGTTTTTTGGTTTGTTGGTTTGTTGGTTTGTTGGTTTGTTGCTTTGTTGGTTTGTTGCTTTGTTGGTTTGTTGGTTTATTGGTTTGTTGGTTTGTTGGTTTGCTCGTTTGCTGGTTTTATGTTTTGTTGGTTTGTTGGTTTGTTGGTTTGTTGGTTTGTTGGTTTGTTCGTTTGTTGGTTTGTTGGTTTGTTGGTTTGTTGGGTTGTTGGCTTATTGGTTTGTTGGTTTGTTGATTTGTTGGTTTGTTAATTTGTTGATTTGTTGGTTTGTTCTATTGTTGGTTTGTTGGTTTGTTAGCTTGTTCGTTTGTTGGTTTGTTGGTTTGTTGGTTTGTTGGTTTGTTGGTTTGTTGGTTTGTTGGTTTGTTGGTTTGTTGGTTTGTTGGTTTGTTGGTTTGTTGGTTTGTTGGTTTGTTGGTTTGTTGGTTTGTTGGTTTGTTGGTTTGTTGGTTTGTTGGTTTGTTGGTTTGTTGGTTTGTTGGTTTGTTGGTTTGTCGGTTTGTTGGTCTGTTGGTTTGTGGGTTTGTTGGTTTGTTGGTTTGTTGGTTTGTTGGTTTGTTGGTTTGTTGGTTTGTTGGTTTGTTGGTTTGTTGGTTTGTTGGTTTGTTGGTTTGTTGGTTTGTTGGTTTGTTGGTTTGTTGGTTTGTTGGTTTGTTGGTTTGTTGGTTTGTTGGTTTGTTGGTTTGTTGTTTTGTTGGTTTGTTGGTTTGTTGTTTTGTTGGTTTGTTGGTTGGTTAGTTTGTTGGTTTGTTGGTTTGTTGGTTTGTTGGTTTGTTGGTTTGTTGGTTTGTTGGTTTGTTGGTTTGTTGGTTTGTTGGTTTGTTGGTTTGTTGGTTTGTTGGTTTGTTGGTTTGTTGGTTTGTTGGTTTGTTGGTTTGTTGGTTTGTTGGTTTGTTGGTTTGTTTTTTGTTTGTTTGTTGGTTTGTTCGTTTGTTGGTTTGTTGGTTTGTTGGTTTGTTGGTTTGTTGGTTTGTTGGTTTGTTGGTTTGTTGGTTTGTTGGTTTGTTGGTTTGTTGGTTTGTTCGTTTGTTGGTTTGTTGGTTTGTCGGTATGTTGTTTTGTTGGTTTGTTGGTTTGTTGGTTTGTTCGTTTGTTGGTTTGTTGGTTTGTAGGTTTGTTGGTTTGTTGGTTTGTTGGTTTGTTCGTTTGTTGGTTTGTTGGTTCAATGGTTTGTTCGTTTGTTGGTTTATTTTGTTCGTTTCTTGGTTTGCTGGTTTGTTTGTTTGTTGGTTTGTTGGTTTGTTGGTTTGTTGGTTTGTTGGCTCATTGGGTTGTTGGTTTGTTGATTTGTTGGTTTGTTTATTTGTTGATTTGTTGGTTTGTTGGTTTGTTAGTTTGTTGGTTTGTTCGTTTGTTAGTTTGTTGGTTTGTTGGTTTATTGGTTTGTTGGTTTGTTGGTTTGTTGGCTTGTTGGCTTGTTAGTTTGTTGATTTGTTGGTTTGTTGGTTTGTTGGTTTATTTGTTTGTTGGTTTGTTGGTTTGTTGGTATGTTGGTTTGTTGGTTTGTTGGTTTGTTAGTTTGATGGTTTGTTGATTTGTTTGTTTGTTGGTTTGTTGGTTTGTTGGCTTGTTGGTTTGTTGGGTTGTTAATTTGTTTGTTTGTTGGCTTATTGGTTTGTTGGTTTGTTTGTTTGTTGGTTTGTTGGTTTGTTGGTTTGTTCGTTTGATGGTTTGTTGGTTTGTGGGTTTGTTGGTTTGTTGGTTTGTTGGTTTGTTGTTTTGTTGGTTTGTTGGTTTGTTGGTTTGTTCGTTTGTGTGTTTGTTGGCTTGTTGGTTTGTTGGTTTATTGGATTTTTGGTTTGTTCGTTTGTTGGTTTGTTGATTTGTTGGTTTGTTGGCTTGTTGGTATGTTCGTTTGTTGGTTTTTTGGTCTGTTGGTTTGTTGGCTTGTTGGCTTGTTGGTTTGTTGGTTTGTTGGTTTGTTTGTTTGTTGGTTTGTTTGTTTGTTGGTTTGTTCGTTTGTTGGTTGGTTGGTTGGTTGGTTTGTTGGTTGGTTGTTTTGTTGGTTTGTTGTTTTGTTGGTTTGTTGGTTTGTTGGTTTGTTGGTTTGTTGGTTTGTTCGTTTGTTTGTTTGTTGGTTTGTTGGTTTGTTGGCTTGTTGGTATGTTCGTTTGTTGGTTTTTTGGTCTGTTGGTTTGTTGGCTTGTTGGCTTGTTGGTTTGTTGGTTTGTTGGTTTGTTCTATTGTTGGTTTGTTGGTTTGTTGTTTTGTTGGTTTGTTGGTTTGTTGGTTTGTTGGTTTGTTGGTTTGTTGGTTTGTTGGTTTTTTGGTTTGTTGGTTTGTTGGTTTGTTGGTTTGTTGGTTTGTTGGTTTGTTGGTTTGTTGGTTTGTTGGTTTGTTGGTTTGTTGGTTTGTTGGTTTGTTGGTTTGTTGGTTTGTTGGTTTGTTGGTTTGTTGGTTTGTTGTTTTGTTGGTTTGTTGGTTTGTTGGTTTGTTGGTTTGTTGGTTTGTTGGTTTGTTGGTTTGTTGGTTTGTTGGTTTGTTCGTTTGTTCGTTTGTTGGTTTGTTGGTTTGTTGGTTTGTTAATTTGTTGGTTTGTTCGTTAGTTGGTTTGTTGGTTTGTTGGTTTATTGGTTTGTTGGTTTTTTGGTTTCTTGGTTTCTTGGTTTCTTGGTTTGTTGGTTTGTTGGTTTGTTGGTTTGTTCATTTGTTGGTTTGTTGGTTTGTTGGTTTGTTGGTTTGTTGGTTTGTTGGTTTGTTGGTTTGTTGGTTTGTTGGTTTTCGGTTTGTTGGTTTGTTGGTTTGTTGGTTTGTTGTTTTGTTGGTTTGTTGGTTTGTTGGTTTATTGGTTTGTTGGTTTGTTGGTTTGTTGGTTTGTTGGTTTGTTGGTTTGTTGGTTTGTTGGTTTGTTGGTTTTTTGGTTTGTTGGCTTGTTGGTTTGTTGGTTTGTTGGTTTGTTGGTTTGTTGGTTTATTGGTTTGTTGGTTTGTTGGTTTGTTGGCTTGTTGGCTTGTTGGTTTGTTGATTTGTTGGTTTGTTGGTTTGTTGGTTTATTTGCTTGTTGGTTTGTTGGTATGTTGGTTTGTTGGTTTGTTGGTTTGTTAGTTTGATGGTTTGTTGATTTGTTTGTTTGCTGGTTTGTTGGTTTGTTGGTTTGTTGGCTTGTTGGTTTGTTGGTTTGTTCATTTGTTTATTTGTTGGCTTATTGGTTTGTTGGTTTGTTTGTTTTGTTGGTTTGTTGGTTTGTTGGTTTGTTCGTTTGTTGGTTTGTTGGTTTGTGGGTTTGTTGGTTTGTTGGTTTTTTGGTTTGTTGTTTTGTTGGTTTGTTGGTTTGTTGGTTTGTTGGTTTGCTCGTTTGTTGATTTGTTGACTTGTTGGTTTGTTGGCTTGTTGGTTTGTTGGGTTGTTGGTTTGTTGGTTTGTTGGTTTGTTGGTTTGTTGGTTTCTTGGTTTCTTGGTTTGTTGGTTTGTTGGTTTGTTGGTTTTTGGGTTTGTTGGTTTGTTGGCATGTTGGTTTGTTGGTTTGTTGGTTTGTTGGTTTGTTGGTTTGTTGGTTTCTTGGTTTGTTGGTTTATTGGTTCGTTCGTTTGTTGGTTTGTTTGTTTGTTGGTTTGTTGGTTTGTTGGTTTGTTGGTTTGTTGGTTTGTTGGTTTGTTGATTTGTTGGTTTGTTAGCTTGTTGGTATGTTCGGTTGTTGGTTTGTTGGTTTGGTGTTTTGTTGGTTTGTTGGTTTGTTGGTTTGTTGGTTTGTTGGTTTGTTGGTTTGTTGGTTTTTTGGTTTGTTGTTTTGTTGGTTTGTTGGTTTGTTGGTTTGTTGGTTTGCTCGTTTGTTGATTTGTTGACTTGTTGGTTTGTTGGTTTGTTCGTTTGTTCGTTTGTGTGTTTGTTGGCTTGTTGGTTTGTTCGTGTTTTGGTTTGTTGGTTTGTTCGTTTGTTGGTTTGTTGATTTGTTGGTTTGTTAGCTTGTTGGTATGTTCGGTTGTTGGTTTGTTGGTTTGGTGTTTTGTTGGTTTGTTGGTTTGTTGGTTTGTTGGTTTGTTGGTTTGTTGGTTTGTTGGTTTTTTGGTTTGTTGTTTTGTTGGTTTGTTGGTTTGTTGGTTTGTTGGTTTGCTCGTTTGTTGATTTGTTGACTTGTTGGTTTGTTGGCTTGTTGGTTTGTTGGGTTGTTGGTTTGTTGGTTTGTTGGTTTGTTGGTTTGTTGGTTTCTTGGTTTCTTGGTTTGTTGGTTTGTTGGTTTGTTGGTTTTTGGGTTTGTTGGTTTGTTGGCATGTTGGTTTGTTGGTTTGTTGGTTTGTTGGTTTGTTGGTTTGTTGGTTTCTTGGTTTGTTGGTTTATTGGTTCGTTCGTTTGTTGGTTTGTTTGTTTGTTGGTTTGTTGGTTTGTTGGTTTGTTGGTTTGTTGGTTTGTTGGTTTGTTGGTTTGTTGGTTTGTTGGTTTGTTGGTTTGTTGGTTTGTTGGTTTGTTAATTTGTTGGTTTGTTCGTTTGTTGGTTTGTTGGTTTGTTGGTTTGTTGGTTTGTTGGTTTGTTGGTTTGTTGGTTTGTTCGTTTGTTGGTTTGTTGGTTTGTTGGTTTATTGGTTTGTTGGTTTTTTGGTTTCTTGGTTTCTTGGTTTCTTAGTTTGTTGGTTTGTTGGTTTGTTGGTTTGTTCGTTTGTTGGTTTGTTGGTTTGTTGGTTTGTTGGATTGTTGGTTTGTTGGTTTGTTGGTTTGTTGGTTTTTTGGTTTGTTGGCTTGTTGGTTTGTTGGTTTGTTGGATTGTTGGTTTGTTGGTTTATTGGTTTGTTGGTTTGTTGGTTTGTTGGCTTGTTGGCTTGTTGGTTTGTTGATTTGTTGGTTTGTTGGTTTGTTGGTTTATTTGTTTGTTGGTTTGTTGGTTTATATGTATGTTGGTTTGTTGGTTTGTTAGTTTGATGGTTTGTTGATTTGTTTGTTTGCTGGTTTGTTGGTTTGTTGGTTTGTTGGCTTGTTGGTTTGTTGGTTTGTTGGTTTGTTCATTTGTTTGTATGTTGGCTTATTGGTTTGTTGGTTTGTTTGTTTGTTGGTTTGTTGGTTTGTTGGTTTGTTCGTTTGTTGGTTTGTTGGTTTGTTGGTTTGTTGGTTTGTTGGTTTGTTGGTTTGTTGGTTTGTTGGTTTGTTAATTTGTTGGTTTGTTCGTTTATTGGTTTGTTAGTTTGTTGGTTTGTTGGTTTCTTGTTTTGTTGTTTTGTTGGTTTGTTGGTTTGTTGGTTTGTTGGTTTGTTGGTTTGTTGGTTTGTTGGTTTGTTGGTTTGTTGGTTTGTTCGTTTGTTGGTTTGTTGGTTTGTTGGTTTGTTAATTTGTTGGTTTGTTCGTTTGTTGGTTTGTTGGTTTGTTGGTTTATTGGTTTGTTGGTTTTTTGGTTTCTTGGTTTCTTGGTTTCTTAGTTTGTTGGTTTGTTGGTTTGTTGGTTTGTTCGTTTGTTGGTTTGTTGGTTTGTTGGTTTGTTGGTTTGTTGGTTTGTTGGTTTGTTGGTTTATTGGTTTGTTGGTTTGTTGGTTTGTTGGTTTGTTGGATTGTTGGTTTGTTGGTGTGTTGGTTTGTTGGTTTTTTGGTTTGTTGGCTTGTTGGTTTGTTGGTTTGTTGGATTGTTGGTTTGTTGGTTTATTGGTTTGTTGGTTTGTTGGTTTGTTGGCTTGTTGGCTTGTTGGTTTGTTGATTTGTTGGTTTGTTGGTTTGTTGGTTTATTTGTTTGTTGGTTTGTTGGTTTGTATGTATGTTGGTTTGTTGGTTTGTTGGTTTGTTAGTTTGATGGTTTGTTGATTTGCTTGTTTGCTGGTTTGTTGGTTTGTTCGTTTGTTGGCTTGTTGGTTTGTTGGTTTGTTCATTTGTTTGTTTGTTGGCTTATTGGTTTGTTGGTTTGTTTGTTTGTTGGTTTGTTGGTTTGTTGGTTTGTTCGTTTGTTGGTTTGTTGGTTTGTGGGTTTGTTGGTTTGTTGGTTTGTTGGTTTGTTGTTTTGATGGTTTGTTGGTTTGTTGGTTTGTTCGTTTGTGTGTTTGTTGGCTTGTTGGTTTGTTCGTTTATTGGTTTGTTGGTTTGTTCATTTGTTGGTTTGTTGATTTGTTGGTTTGTTGGCTTGTTGGTATGTTCGGTTGTTGGTTTGTTGGTTTGGTGGTTTGTTGGTTTGTTGGTTTGTTGGTTTGTTGGTTTGTTGGTTTTTTGGTTTGTTGTTTTGTTGGTTTGTTGGTTTGTTGGTTTGTTGGTTTGCTCGTTTGTTGGTTTGTTGACTTGTTGGTTTGTTGGCTTGTTGGTTTGTTGGGTTGTTGGTTTGTTGGTTTGTTGGTTTGTTGGTTTGTTGGTTTCTTTGTTTGTTGGTTTGTTGGTTTGTTGGTTTGTTGGTTTTTGGATTTGTTGGTTTGTTGGCTTGTTGGTTTGTTGGTTTGTTGGTTTGTTGGTTTGTTGGTTTGTTCGTTTGTTGGTTTGTTGGTTTGTTGGTTTATTGGTTTGTTCGTTTGTTGGTTTGTTGGTTTGTTGGTTTGTTGGTTTGTTGGTTTGTTCGTTTGTTGGTTTATTGGTTTGTTGGTTTGTTGGTTTGTTGCTTTGTTGGTTTGTTGGTTTATTGGTTTGTTGGTTTGTTGGTTTGTTGGTTTGCTCGTTTGCTGGTTTTATGGTTTGTTGGTTTGTTGGTTTGTTGGTTTGTTGGTTTGTTGGTTTGTTGGTTTGTTGGTTTGTTGGTTTGTTGGTTTGTTGGTTTGTTGGTTTGTTGGTTTGTTGGTTTGTTGGTTTGTTGTTTTGTTAGTTTGTTGGTTGGTTGGTTTGTTGGTTTGTTGGTTTGTTGGTTTGTTGGTTTGTTGGTTTGTTGGTTTGTTGGTTTGTTGGTTTGTTGGTTTGTTGGTTTGTTGGTTTGTTGGTTTGTTGGTTTGTTGGTTTGTTGGTTTGTTGGTTTGTTGGTTTGTTGGTTTGTTGGTTTGTTGGTTTGTTGGTTTGTTGGTTTGTTAGTTTGTTGGTTTGTTCGTTTGTTTGTTTGTTGGTTTGTTGGTTTGTTGGTTTGTTGGCTTGTTGGTTTGTTGGTTTGTTGGTGCGTTGGTTTGTTGGTTTGTTGGTTTGTTGGTTTGTTGGTTTGTTGGTTTGTTTGTTTGTTTGTTTGTTTGTTGGTTTGTTGGTTTGTTGGTTTGTTGGTTTGGTGGTTTGTTGGTTTGTTGGTTTGTTGGTTTGTTGGTTTGTTGGTTTGTTGGTTTGTTTGTTTGTCGGTTTGTTGTTTTGTTGGTTTGTTGGTTTGTTGGTTTGTTCGTTTGTTGGTTTGTTGGTTTGTTGGTTTGTTGGTTTGTTGGTTTGTTGGTTTGTTGGTTTGTTCGTTTGTTGGTTTGTTGGTTTGTTGGTTTGTTCGTTTGTTGGTTTATTTTGTTCGTTTCTTGGTTTGCTGGTTTGTTTGTTTGTTGGTTTGTTGGTTTGTTGGTTTGTTCTATTTTTGGTTTGTTGGTTTGTTGATTTGTTGGTTTGTTTATTTGTTGATTTGTTGGTTTGTTCTATTGTTGGCTTGTTGGTTTGTTGTTTTGTTGGTTTGTTGGTTTGTTGGTTTGTTGGTTTGATGGTTTGTTGGTTTGTTGGTTTGTTGGTTTGTTGGTTTGTTGGTTTATTGGTTTGTTGGTTTGTTGGTTTGTTGGTTTGTTGGTTTGTTAGTTTGTTGTTTTGTTAGATTGTTGGTTTGTTGGTTTGTTGATTTGTTGGTTTGTTGGTTTGTTGGTTTGTTGGTTTGTTCGTTTGTTGGTTTGTTGGGTTGTTGGTTTGTTAGTTTGTGGGTTTGTTGGTTTGTTGGTTTGTTAGTTTGTGGGTTTGTTGGTTTGTTGGTTTGTTGGTTTGTTGGTTTGTTGGTTTGTTGGTTTGTTGGTTTGTTAGTTTGTTGGTTTGTTCGTTTGTTGGTTTGTTGGTTTGTTGGTTTGTTGGTTTGTTGGTTTGTTGGTTTGTTGGTTTGTTAGTTTGTTGGTTTGTTGGTTTGTTGGTTTGTTGGTTTGTTGGTTTGTTGGTTTGTTGGTTTGTTGGTTTGTTGGTTTGTTGGTTTGTTGGTTTGTTGGTTTGTTGGTTTGTTGGTTTGTTGGTTTGTTGGTTTGTTGGTTTGTTGGTTTGTTGGTTTGTTGGTTTGTTGGTTTGTTGATTTGTTGGTTTGTTGGTTTGTTGGTTTGTTGGTTTGTTGGTTTGTTGGTTTGTTCGTTTGTTGGTTTGTTGGTTTGTTCGTTTGTTGGTTTGTTGGTTTGTTGGTTTGTTAGTTTGTTGGTTTGTTCGTTTGTTTGTTTGTTGGTTTGTTGGTTTGTTGGTTTGTTAGTTTGTGGGTTTCTTGGTTTGTTTGTTTGTTGGTTTGTTCGTTTGTTGGTTTGTTGGTTTGTTGGTTTGTTTGTTTGTTGGTTTGTTGGTTTGTTGGTTTGTTGGTTTGTTGGTTTGTTGGTTTGTTAGTTTGTTGGTTTGTTGGTTTGTTGGTTTTTTGGTTTGTTGGTTTGTTGGTTTGTTGGTTTGTTGGTTTGTTGGTTTGTTGGTTTATTGGTTTGTTCGTTTGTTGGTTTGTTGGTTTGTTGGTTTGTTGGTTTGTTGGTTTGTTGCTTTGTTGATTTGTTGGTTTATTGGTTTGTTGGTTTGTTAGATTGTTCGTTTGTTGGTTTGTTGGTTTGTTCGTTTCTTGGTTTGCTGGTTTGTTGTTTTGTTGCTTTGTTGGTTTGTTGGTTTGTTGGCTTATTGGTTTGTTGGTTTGTTGGTTTGTTGGTTTGTTGGTTTCTTGGTTTGTTGGTTTCTTGGTTTGTTGGTTTGTTGGTTTTTTGGTTTTTTGGTTTGTTGGTTTGTTGGTTTGTTGGCTTGTTGGTTTGTTGGTTTGTTGGTTTGTTGGTTTGTTGGTTTGTTGGTTTGTTGGCTTGTTGGTTTGTTGGTTTGTTGGTTTGTTGGTTTATTGGTTTGTTCGTTTGTTGGTTTGTTGGTTTGTTGGTTTATTGGTTTGTTGCTTTGTTGGTTTGTTGGTTTATTGGTTTTTTGTTTGTTGGTTTGCTCGTTTGCTGGTTTTTGGTATGTTGGTTTGTTGGTTTGTTGGTTTCTTGGTTTGTTGGTTTCTTGGTTTGTTGGTTTGTTGGTATTTTGGTTTGTTGGCTTGTTGGTTTGTTTGTTTGTTGGTTTGTTGGTTTGTTGGTTTGTTGGTTTATTAGTTTGTTCGTTTGTTGGTTTGTTGGATTGTTGGTTGGTTGGTTTGTTGCTTTGTTGGTTTGTTGGTTTGCTCGTTTGCTGGTTTTATGGTTTGTTGGTTTGTTAGTTTGTTGGTTTGTTGGTTTGTTGGTTTGTTGGTTTGTTGGTTTGTTGGTTTGTTGGTTTGTTGGTTTGTTGGTTTGTTGGTTTGTTGGTTTGTTGGTTTGTTGGTTTGTTGGTTTGTTGGTTTCTTGGTTTGTTGGTTTGTTGGTTTGTTGTTTTGTTGGTTTGTTCGTTTGTTGGTTTTTTGGTTTGTTGGTTTGTTGGTTTGTTGCTTTGTTGGTTTGTTGGTTTATTGGTTTGTTGGTTTGATGGTTTGTTGGTTTGTTGGTTTGTTGGTTTGTTGGTTTGTTGGTTTGTTTGTTTGTTTGTTTGTTGGCTTGTTGGTTTGTTGGTTTGGTGGTTTGTTGGTTTGTTGGTTTGTTGGTTTGTTGGTTTGTTGGTTTGTTGGTTTGTTGGTTTGTTGGTTTGTTGGTTTGTTGGTTTGTTGGTTTGTTGGTTTGTTGGTTTGTTGGTTTGTTGGTTTGTTGGTTTGTTGGTTTGTTGGTTTGTCGGTTTGTTGTTTTGTTGGTTTGTTGGTTTGTTGGTTTGTTCGTTTGTTGGTTTGTTCGTTTGTTGGTTTGTTGGTTTGTTGGTTTGTTCGTTTGTTGGTTTATTTTGTTCGTTTCTTGGTTTGCTGGTTTGTTTGTTTGTTGGTTTGTTGGTTTGTTGGTTTGTTGGTTTGTTGGTTTGTTGCTTTGTTGATTTGTTGGTTTATTGGTTTGTTGGTTTGTTGGTTTGTTGGTTTGCTCGTTTGCTGGTTTTATGGTTTGTTTGTTTGTTGGTTTGTTGGTTTGTTGGTTTGTTGGTTTGTTGGTTTGTTGGTTTGTTGGTTTGTTGGTTTGTTGGTTTGTTGGTTTGTTGGTTTGTTGGTTTGTTGGTTTGTTGGTTTGTTGGTTTGTTGGTTTGTTGGTTTGTTGGTTTGTTTGTTTGTTGGTTTGTTCGTTTGTTGGTTTGTTGGTTTGTTGGTTTGTTTGTTTGTTGGATTGTTGGTTTGTTGGTTTGTTGGTTTGTTGGTTTTTTGGTTTGTTGTCTTGTTGGTTTGTTGGTTTGTTAGATTGTTGGTTTGTTGGTTTATTGGTTTGTTGGTTTGTTGGTTTGTTGGCTTGTTGGCTTGTTGGTTTGTTGATTTGTTGGTTTGTTGGTTTGTTGGTTTATTTGTTTGTTGGTTTGTTGGTTTGTATGTATGTTGGTTTGTTGGTTTGTTGGTTTGTTAGTTTGATGGTTTGTTGATTTGCTTGTTTGCTGGTTTGTTGGTTTGTTGGTTTGTTGGCTTGTTGGTTTGTTGGTTTGTTCATTTGTTTGTTTGTTGGCTTATTGGTTTGTTGGTTTGTTTGTTTGTTGGTTTGCTGGTTTGTTGGTTTGTTCGTTTGTTGGTTTGTTGGTTTGTGGGTTTGTTGGTTTGTTGGTTTGTTGGTTTGTTGTTTTGATGGTTTGTTGGTTTGTTGGTTTGTTCGTTTGTGTGTTTGTTGGCTTGTTGGTTTGTTCGTTTATTGGTTTGTTGGTTTGTTCATTTGTTGGTTTGTTGATTTGTTGGTTTGTTGGCTTGTTGGTATGTTCGGTTGTTGGTTTGTTGGTTTGGTGGTTTGTTGGTTTGTTGGTTTGTTGGTTTGTTGGTTTGTTGGTTTTTTGGTTTGTTGTTTTGTTGGTTTGTTGGTTTGTTGGTTTGTTGGTTTGCTCGTTTGTTGGTTTGTTGACTTGTTGGTTTGTTGGCTTGTTGGTTTGTTGGGTTGTTGGTTTGTTGGTTTGTTGGTTTGTTGGTTTGTTGGTTTGTTAGTTTGTTGGTTTGTTGGTTTGTTGGTTTTTGGATTTGTTGGTTTGTTGGCTTGTTGGTTTGTTGGTTTGTTGGTTTGTTGGTTTGTTGGTTTGTTCGTTTGTTGGTTTGTTGGTTTATTGGTTTGTTCGTTTGTTGGTTTGTTGGTTTGTTGGTTGGTTGGTTTGTTGGTTTGTTGGTTTGTTGGTTTGTTGGTTTGTTGGTTTGTTCGTTTGTTGGTTTATTGGTTTGTTGGTTTGTTGCTTTGTTGGTTTGTTGGTTTATTGGTTTATTGGTTTGTTGGTTTGTTGGTTTGTTGGTTTGCTCGTTTGCTGGTTTTATGGTTTGTTGGTTTGTTGGTTTGTTGGTTTGTTGGTTTGTTGGTTTGTTGGTTTGTTGGTTTGTTGGTTTGTTGGTTTGTTGGTTTGTTGGTTTGTTGGTTTGTTGGTTTGTTGGTTTGTTGTTTTGTTGGTTTGTTGGTTGGTTGGTTTGTTGGTTTGTTGGTTTGTTGGTTTGTTGGTTTGTTGGTTTGTTGGTTTGTTGGTTTGTTAGTTTGTGGGTTTGTTGGTTTGTTGGTTTGTTGGTTTGTTGGTTTGTTGGTTTGTTGGTTTGTTGGTTTGTTGGTTTGTTAGTTTGTTGGTTTGTTCGTTTGTTGGTTTGTTGGTTTGTTGGTTTGTTGGTTTGTTGGTTTGTTGGTTTGTTGGTTTGTTAGTTTGTTGGTTTGTTGGTTTGTTGGTTTGTTGGTTTGTTGGTTTGTTGGTTTGTTGGTTTGTTGGTTTGTTGGTTTGTTGGTTTGTTGGTTTGTTGGTTTGTTAGTTTGTTGGTTTGTTGGTTTGTTGGTTTGTTGGTTTGTTGGTTTGTTGATTTGTTGGTTTGTTGGTTTGTTGGTTTGTTGGTTTGTTGGTTTGTTGGTTTGTTCGTTTGTTGGTTTGTTGGTTTGTTCGTTTGTTGGTTTGTTGGTTTGTTGGTTTGCTAGTTTGTTGGTTTGTTCGTTTGTTTGTTTGTTGGTTTGTTGGTTTGTTGGTTTGTTAGTTTGTGGGTTTCTTGGTTTGTTTGTTTGTTGGTTTGTTCGTTTGTTGGTTTGTTGGTTTGTTGGTTTGTTTGTTTGTTGGTTTGTTGGTTTGTTGGTTTGTTGGTTTGTTGGTTTGTTGGTTTGTTAGTTTGTTGGTTTGTTGGTTTGTTGGTTTTTTGGTTTGTTGGTTTGTTGGTTTGTTGGTTTGTTGGTTTGTTGGTTTGTTGGTTTATTGGTTTGTTCGTTTGTTGGTTTGTTGGTTTGTTGGTTTGTTGGTTTGTTGGTTTGTTGGTTTGTTGGTTTGTTGGCTTGTTGGTTTGTTGGTTTGTTGGTTTGTTGGTTTGTTGGTTTCTTGGTTTGTTGGTTTGTTGGTTTGTTGTTTTGTTGATTTATTGGTTTGTTCGTTTGTTGGTTTTTTGGTTTGTTGGTTTGTTGGTTTGTTGCTTTGTTGGTTTGTTGGTTTATTGGTTTGTTGGTTTGATGGTTTGTTGGTTTGTTGGTTTGTTGGTTTGTTGGTTTGTTGGTTTGTTTGTTTGTTTGTTTGTTGGTTTGTTGGTTTGTTGGTTTGGTGGTTTGTTGGTTTGTTGGTTTGTTGGTTTGTTGGTTTGTTGGTTTGTTGGTTTGTTGGTTTGTTGGTTTGTTGGTTTGTTGGTTTGTTGGTTTGTTGGTTTGTTGGTTTGTTGGTTTGTTGGTTTGTTTGTTTGTTGGTTTGTTGGTTTGTTGGTTTGTTCGTTTGTTGGTTTATTTTGTTCGTTTCTTGGTTTGCTGGTTTGTTTGTTTGTTGGTTTGTTGGTTTGTTGGTTTGTTGGTTTGTTGGTTTGTTGCTTTGTTGATTTGTTGGTTTATTGGTTTGTTGGTTTGTTGGTTTGTTGGTTTGCTCGTTTGCTGGTTTTATGGTTTGTTTGTTTGTTGGTTTGTTGGTTTGTTGGTTTGTTGGTTTGTTGGTTTGTTGGTTTGTTGGTTTGTTGGTTTGTTGGTTTGTTGGTTTGTTGGTTTGTTGGTTTGTTGGTTTGTTGGTTTGTTGGTTTGTTTGTTTGTTGGTTTGTTCGTTTGTTGGTTTGTTGGTTTGTTGGTTTGTTTGTTTGTTGGATTGTTGGTTTGTTGGTTTGTTGGTTTGTTGGTTTTTTGGTTAGTTGGCTTGTTGGTTTGTTGGTTTGTTAGATTGTTGGTTTGTTGGTTTATTGGTTTGTTGGTTTGTTGGTTTGTTGGCTTGTTGGCTTGTTGGTTTGTTGATTTGTTGGTTTGTTGGTTTGTTGGTTTATTTGTTTGTTGGTTTGTTGGTTTGTATGTATGTTGGTTTGTTGGTTTGTTGGTTTGTTAGTTTGATGGTTTGTTGATTTGCTTGTTTGCTGGTTTGTTGGTTTGTTGGTTTGTTGGCTTGTTGGTTTGTTGGTTTGTTCATTTGTTTGTTTGTTGGCTTATTGGTTTGTTGGTTTGTTTGTTTGTTGGTTTGCTGGTTTGTTGGTTTGTTCGTTTGTTGGTTTGTTGGTTTGTGGGTTTGTTGGTTTGTTGGTTTGTTGGTTTGTTGTTTTGATGGTTTGTTGGTTTGTTGGTTTGTTCGTTTGTGTGTTTGTTGGCTTGTTGGTTTGTTCGTTTATTGGTTTGTTGGTTTGTTCATTTGTTGGTTTGTTGATTTGTTGGTTTGTTGGCTTGTTGGTATGTTCGGTTGTTGGTTTGTTGGTTTGGTGGTTTGTTGGTTTGTTGGTTTGTTGGTTTGTTGGTTTGTTGGTTTTTTGGTTTGTTGTTTTGTTGGTTTGTTGGTTTGTTGGTTTGTTGGTTTGCTCGTTTGTTGGTTTGTTGACTTGTTGGTTTGTTGGCTTGTTGGTTTGTTGGGTTGTTGGTTTGTTGGTTTGTTGGTTTGTTGGTTTGTTGGTTTGTTGGTTTCTTGGTTTGTTAGTTTCTTGGTTTGTTGGTTTGTTGGTTTTTGGATTTGTTGGTTTGTTGGCTTGTTGGTTTGTTGGTTTGTTGGTTTGTTGGTTTGTTGGTTTGTTCGTTTGTTGGTTTGTTGGTTTATTGGTTTGTTCGTTTGTTGGTTTGTTGGTTTGTTGGTTTGTTGGTTTGTTGGTTTGTTGGTTTGTTGGTTTGTTCGTTTGTTGGTTTATTGGTTTGTTGGTTTGTTGCTTTGTTGGTTTGTTGGTTTATTGGTTTATTGGTTTGTTGGTTTGTTGGTTTGTTGGTTTGCTCGTTTGCTGGTTTTATGGTTTGTTGGTTTGTTGGTTTGTTGGTTTGTTGGTTTGTTGGTTTGTTGGTTTGTTGGTTTGTTGGTTTGTTGGTTTGTTGGTTTGTTGGTTTGTTGGTTTGTTGGTTTGTTGGTTTGTTGTTTTGTTGGTTTGTTGGTTGGTTGGTTTGTTGGTTTGTTGGTTTGTTGGTTTGTTGGTTTGTTGGTTTGTTGGTTTGTTGGTTTGTTGGTTTGTTGGTTTGTTGGTTTGTTGGTTTGTTGGTTTGTTGGTTTGTTGGTTTGTTGGTTTGTTGGTTTGTTGGTTTGTTGGTTTGTTGGTTTGTTGGTTTGTTGGTTTGTTGGTTTGTTGGTTTGTTGGTTTGTTGGTTTGTTGGTTTGTTGGTTTGTTGGTTTGTTAGTTTGTTGGTTTGTTCGTTTGTTTGTTTGTTGGTTTGTTGGTTTGTTGGTTTGTTGGTTTGTTGGTTTGTTGGTTTGTTGGTGCGTTGGTTTGTTGGTTTGTTGGTTTGTTGGTTTGTTGGTTTGTTGGTTTGTTTGTTTGTTTGTTTGTTTGTTTGTTGGTTTGTTCGTTTGTTGGTTTGTTGGTTTGGTGGTTTGTTGGTTTGTTGGTTTGTTGGTTTGTTGGTTTGTTGGTTTGTTGGTTTGTTGGTTTGTCGGTTTGTCGGTTTGTTGTTTTGTTGGTTTGTTGGTTTGTGGGTTTGTTCGTTTGTTGGTTTGTTGGTTTGTTGGTTTGTTGGTTTGTTGGTTTGTTGGTTTGTTGGTTTGTTGGTTTGTTGGTTTGTTCGTTTGTTGGTTTGTTGGTTTGTTGGTTTGTTCGTTTGTTGGTTTATTTTGTTCGTTTCTTGGTTTGCTGGTTTGTTTGTTTGTTGGTTTGTTGGTTTGTTGGTTTGTTCTATTTTTGGTTTGTTGGTTTGTTGATTTGTTGGTTTGTTTATTTGTTGGTTTGTTCTATTGTTGGTTTGTTGGTTTGTTGTTTTGTTGGTTTGTTGGTTTGTTGGTTTGTTGGTTTGTTGGTTTGATGGTTTGTTGGTTGGTTGGTTTGTTGGTTTGTTGGTTTGTTGGTTTGTTGGTTTGTTGGTTTGTTGGTTTGTTGGTTTGTTGGTTTGTTGGTTTGTTGGTTTGTTAGTTTGTTGTTTTGTTGGATTGTTGGTTTGTTGGTTTGTTGATTTGTTGGTTTGTTGGTTTGTTGGTTTGTTGGTTTGTTCGTTTGTTGGTTTGTTGGGTTGTTGGTTTGTTAGTTTGTGGGTTTGTTGGTTTGTTGGTTTGTTAGTTTGTGGGTTTGTTGGTTTGTTGGTTTGTTGGTTTGTTGGTTTGTTGGTTTATTGGTTTGTTGGTTTGTTGGTTTGTTAGTTTGTTGGTTTGTTCGTTTGTTGGTTTGTTGGTTTGTTGGTTTGTTGGTTTGTTGGTTTGTTGGTTTGTTGGTTTGTTGGTTTGTTAGTTTGTTGGTTTGTTGGTTTGTTGGTTTGTTGGTTTGTTGGTTTGTTGGTTTGTTGGTTTGTTGGTTTGTTGGTTTGTTGGTTTGTTGGTTTGTTGGTTTGTTGGTTTGTTGGTTTGTTAGTTTGTTGGTTTGTTGGTTTGTTGGTTTGTTGGTTTGTTGGTTTGTTGATTTGTTGGTTTGTTGGTTTGTTGGTTTGTTGGTTTGTTGGTTTGTTGGTTTGTTCGTTTGTTGGTTTGTTGGTTTGTTCGTTTGTTGGTTTGTTGGTTTGTTGGTTTGCTAGTTTGTTGGTTTGTTCGTTTGTTTGTTTGTTGGTTTGTTGGTTTGTTAGTTTGTGGGTTTCTTGGTTTGTTTGTTTGTTGGTTTGTTCGTTTGTTGGTTTGTTGGTTTGTTGGTTTGTTTGTTTGTTGGTTTGTTGGTTTGTTGGTTTGTTGGTTTGTTGGTTTGTTGGTTTGTTAGTTTGTTGGTTTGTTGGTTTGTTGGTTTTTTGGTTTGTTGGTTTGTTGGTTTGTTGGTTTGTTGGTTTGTTGGTTTGTTGGTTTATTGGTTTGTTCGTTTGTTGGTTTGTTGGTTTGTTGGTTTGTTGGTTTGTTGCTTTGTTGATTTGTTGGTTTATTGGTTTGTTGGTTTGTTAGTTTGTTTGTTTGTTCGTTTGTTGGTTTGTTCGTTTCTTGGTTTGCTGGTTTGTTGTTTTGTTGCTTTGTTGGTTTGTTGGTTTGTTGGCTTATTGGTTTGTTGGTTTGTTGGTTTGTTGGTTTGTTGGTTTCTTGGTTTCTTGGTTTGTTGGTTTCTTGGTTTGTTGGTTTGTTGGTTTTTTGGTTTTTTGGTTTGTTGGTTTGTTGGTTTGTTGGCTTGTTGGTTTGTTGGTTTGTTGGTTTGTTGGTTTGTTGGTTTGTTGGTTTGTTGGTTTGTTGGTTTATTGGTTTGTTCGTTTGTTGGTTTGTTGGTTTGTTGGTTTATTGGTTTGTTGCTTTGTTGGTTTGTTGGTTTATTGGTTTTTTGTTTGTTGGTTTGCTCGTTTGCTGGTTTTTGGTATGTTGGTTTGTTGGTTTGTTGGTTTCTTGGTTTGTTGGTTTCTTGGTTTGTTGGTTTGTTGGTATTTTGGTTTGTTGGCTTGTTGGTTTGTTGGTTTGTTGGTTTGTTGGTTTGTTGGTTTGTTGGTTTGTTGGTTTATTAGTTTGTTCGTTTGTTGGTTTGTTGGATTGTTGGTTGGTTGGTTTGTTGCTTTGTTGGTTTGTTGGGTTGCTCGTTTGCTGGTTTTATGGTTTGTTGGTTTGTTAGTTTGTTGGTTTGTTGGTTTGTTGGTTTGTTGGTTTGTTGGTTTGTTGGTTTGTTGGTTTGTTGGTTTGTTGGTTTGTTGGTTTGTTGGTTTGTTGGTTTGTTGGTTTGTTGGTTTCTTGGTTTGTTGGTTTGTTGGTTTGTTGTTTTGTTGATTTATTGGTTTGTTCGTTTGTTGGTTTTTTGGTTTGTTGGTTTGTTGGTTTGTTGCTTTGTTGGTTTGTTGGTTTATTGGTTTGTTGGTTTGTTGGTTTGTTGGTTTGTTGGTTTGTTGGTTTGTTGGTTTGTTTGTTTGTTTGTTTGTTGGTTTGTTGGTTTGTTGGTTTGGTGGTTTGTTGGTTTGTTGGTTTGTTGGTTTGTTGGTTTGTTGGTTTGTTGGTTTGTTGGTTTGTTGGTTTGTTGGTTTGTTGGTTTGTTGGTTTGTTGGTTTGTTGGTTTGTTGGTTTGTTGGTTTGTTGGTTTGTTGGTTTGTTGGTTTGTTGGTTTGTCGGTTTGTTGTTTTGTTGGTTTGTTGGTTTGTTGGTTTGTTCGTTTGTTGGTTTGTTGGTTTGTTGGTTTGTTGGTTTGTTGGTTTGTTGGTTTGTTGGTTTGTTGGTTTGTTCGTTTGTTGGTTTGTTGGTTTGTTGGTTTGTTCGTTTGTTGGTTTATTTTGTTCGTTTCTTGGTTTGCTGGTTTGTTTGTTTGTTGGTTTGTTGGTTTGTTGGTTTGTTGGTTTGTTGGTTTGTTGCTTTGTTGATTTGTTGGTTTATTGGTTTGTTGGTTTGTTGGTTTGTTGGTTTGCTCGTTTGCTGGTTTTATGGTTTGCTGGCTTGTTGGTTTGTTGGTTTGTTGGTTTGTTGGTTTGTTGGTTTGTTGGTTTGTTGGTTTGTTGGTTTGTTGGTTTGTTGGTTTGTTGGTTTGTTGGTTTGTTGGTTTGTTGGTTTGTTTGTTTGTTGGTTTGTTCGTTTGTTGGTTTGTTGGTTTGTTGGTTTGTTTGTTTGTTGGTTTGTTGGTTTGATGGTTTGTTGGTTTGTTGGTTTGTTGGTTTGTTAGTTTGTTGGTTTGTTGGTTTGTTGGTTTTTTGGTTTGTTGGTTTGTTGGTTTGTTGGTTTGTTGGTTTGTTGGTTTGTTGGTTTGTTGGTTTGTTGGTTTATTGGTTTGTTCGTTTGTTGGTTTGTTGGTTTGTTGGTTTGTTGGTTTGTTGCTTTGTTGATTTGTTGGTTTATTGGTTTGTTGGTTTGTTAGTTTGTTCTTTTGTTGGTTTGTTGGTTTGTTCGTTTCTTGGTTTGCTGGTTTGTTGTTTTGTTGCTTTGTTGGTTTGTTGGTTTGTTGGCTTATTGGTTTGTTGGTTTGTTGGTTTCTTGGTTTGTTGGTTTCTTGGTTTGTTGGTTTGTTGGTTTTTTGGTTTTTTGGTTTGTTGGTTTGTTGGCTTGTTGGTTTGTTGGGTTGTTGGTTTGTTGGTTTGTTGGTTTGTTGGTTTGTTGGTTTGTTGGTTTATTGGTTTATCGTTTGTTGGTTTGTTGGTTTGTTTGTTTATTGGTTTGTTGCTTTGTTGGTTTGTTGGTTTATTGGTTTTTTGTTTGTTGGTTTGCTCGTTTGCTGGTTTTATGGTATGTTGGTTTGTTGGTTTGTTGGTTTCTTGGTTTGTTGGTTTCTTGGTTTGTTGGTTTGTTGGTATTTTGGTTTGTTGGCTTGTTGGTTTGTTGGTTTGTTGGTTTGTTGGTTTGTTGGTTTGTTGGTTTATTGGTTTGTTCGTTTGTTGGTTTGTTGGATTGTTGGTTGGTTGGTTTGTTGCTTTGTTGGTTTGTTGGTTTGTTGGTTTGTTGGTTTGTTGGTTTGTTGGTTTGTTGGTTTGCTCGTTTGCTGGTTTTATGGTTTGTTGGTTTGTTAGTTTGTTGGTTTGTTGGTTTGTTGGTTTGTTGGTTTGTTGGTTTGTTGGTTTGTTGGTTTGTTGGTTTGTTGGTTTGTTGGTTTGTTGGTTTGTTGGTTTCTTGGTTTGTTGGTTTGTTGGTTTGTTGGTTTGTTGTTTTGTTGTTTTTTTGATTTATTGGTTTGTTCGTTTGTTGGTTTTTTGGTTTGTTGGTTTGTTGGTTTGTTGGTTTGTTGGTTTATTGGTTTGTTGGTTTGTTGGTTTGTTGGTTTGTTGGTTTGTTGGTTTGTTGGTTTGTTGGTTTGTTGGTTTTTTGGTTTGTTGGTTTGTTGGTTTGTTGGTTTGTTGGTTTGTTGGTTTGTTCGTTTGTTGGTTTGTTGGTTTGTTGGTTTGTTCGTTTGTTGGTTTATTTTGGTCGTTTCTTGGTTTGCTGGTTTGTTTGTTTGTTGGTTTGTTGGATTGATGGTTTGTTGGTTTGTTGGCTCATTGGTTTGTTGGTTTGTTGATTTGTTGGTTTGTTTATTTGTTGATTTGTTGGTTTGTTCTATTGTTGGTTTGTTGGTTTGTTGTTTTGTTGGTTTGTTGGTTTGTTGGTTTGTTGGTTTGTTGGTTTGTTGGTTTGTTGGTTTGTTGGTTTGTTGGTTTCTTGGTTTGTTGGTTTGTTGGTTTGTTGGTTTGTTGGTTTGTTGGTTTGTTGGTTTGTTGGTTTGTTGGTTTGTTGGTTTGTTGTTTTGTTGGATTGTTGGTTTGTTGGTTTGTTGATTTGTTCGTTTGTTGGTTTGTTGGTTTGTTCGTTTGTTCGTTTGTTGGTTTGTTTGGTTAATAGGATTGTTGGTTTGTGGGTTTGTTCGTTTGTTGGTTTGTTGGTTTGTTGGTTTGTTTGTTTGTTGGTTTGTTGGGTTTATCGGTTTGTTGGTTTGTTAGTTTGTTGGTTTGTTCATTTGTTGGTTTGTTGGTTTGTTGGCTTATTGGTTTGTCGGTTTGTTGGTTTGTTGGTTTGTTGGTTTGTTGGTTTGTTCGTTTGTTGGTTTGTTGGTTTGTTGGTTTGTTGGTTTGTTGGTTTCTTGGTTTGTTGGGTTTGTTGGTTTGTTGGTTTGCTGGTTTGTTGTTTTGTTGCTTTGTTGGTTTGTAGCTTTCTTGGTTTGTTGGTTTGTTGGCTTATTGGTTTGTTGGTTTGTTGGTTTGCTGATTTGTTGGTTTGTTCGTTTGTTGGTTTGTTGGTTTGTTGGTTTGTGGGTTTTTTGGTTTGTTGTTTTGTTGGTTTGTTGGTTTGTTGGATTGTTGGTTTTTTGGTTTGTTGGTTTGTTGGTTTGTTGGTTTGTTGGTTTGTTGGGTTTGTTGGTTTATTGGTTTGTTTGTTTGTTGGTTTGTTGGTTTGTTCGTTTCTTGGTTTGTTGGTTTCTTGGTTTGTTGGTTTGTTGGTTTTTTGGTTTGTTGGCTTGTTGATTTGTTGGTTTGTTGGTTTGTTGGTTTGTTGGTTTATTGGTTTGTTCGTTTGTTGGTTTGTTGGATTGTTGGTTGGTTGGTTTGTTGCTTTGTTGGTTTGTTGGTTTGTTGGTTTGTTGGTTTGCTCGTTTGCTGGTTTTATGGTTTGTTGGTTTGTTAGTTTGTTGGTTTGTTGGTTTTTTGGTTTGTTGGTTTGTTGGTTTGTTGGTTTGTTGGTTTGTTGGTTTGTTGGTTTGTTGGTTTGTTGGTTTGTTGGTTTGTTGGTTTGTTGGTTTGTTGGTTTCTTGGTTTGTTGGTTTCTTGGTTTGTTGGTTTGTTGGTTTGTTGGTTTTTTGGTTTGTTGGCTTGTTGGTTTGTTGGTTTGTTGGTTTGTTGGTTTGTTGGTTTGTTGGTTTCTTGGTTTGTTGGTTTGTTGGTTTGTTGTTTTGTTGATTTATTGGTTTGTTCGTTTGTTGGTTTTTTGGTTTGTTGGTTTGTTGGTTTGTTGCTTTGTTGGTTTGTTGGTTTATTGGTTTGTTGGTTTGTTGGTTTGCTCGTTTGCTGGTTTTATGGTTTGTTGGTTTGTTGGTTTGTTGGTTTGTTGGTTTGTTGGTTTGTTGGTTTGTTGGTTTGTTGGTTTGTTGGTTTGTTCGTTTGTTGGTTTGTTGGTTTGTTGGTTTGTTCGTTTGTTGGTTAATTTTGTTTGTTTCTTGGTTTGGTGGTTTGTTGGTTGTTGGTTTGTTGGTTTGTTGGTTTGTTGGTTTGTTGGTTTGTTGGTTTGTTGGATTGTTGGTTTGTTGGCTTATTGGTTTGTTGGTTTGTTGATTTGTTGGTTTGTTTATTTGTTGATTTGTTGGTTTGTTCTATTGTTGGTTTGTTCATTTGTTGGTTTGTTGGTTTGTTGGTTAGTTGGTTTGTTGGTTTGTTGGTTTGTTGGTTTGTTGGTTTGTTGGTTTGTTGGTTTGTTGGTTTGTTGGTTTGTTGGTTTGTTGGTTTGTTGTTTTGTTAGTTTGTTGGTTTGTTGGTTTGTTAGTTTGTTGGGTTGTTGGTTTGTTGGTTTGTTGGTTTGTTGGTTTGTTGGTGTTGGTTTGTTGGTTTGTTGGTTTGTTGGTTTGTTGGTTTGTTGGTTTGTTGGTTTGTTAGTTTGTTGGTTTGTTCGTTTGTTTGTTTGTTGGTTTGTTGGTTTGTTGGCTTGTTGGTTTGTTGGTTTGTTGGTTTGTTGGTTTGTTGGTTTGTTGGTTTGTTGGTTTGTTGGTTTGTTGGTTTGTTGGTTTGTTGGTTTGTTGGTTTGTTGGTTTGTTGGTTTGTTTGTTTGTTTGTTTGTTGGTTTGTTGGTTTCTTGGTTTGTTGGTTTGTTGGTTTGTTGGTTTGTTGGTTTGTTGGTATTTTGGTTTGTTGGCTTATTGGTTTGTTGGTTTGTTGGTTTGTTGGTTTGTTGGTTTGTTGGTTTATTGGTTTGTTCGTTTGTTGGTTTGTTGGATTGTTGGTTGGTTGGTTTGTTGCTTTGTTGGTTTGTTGGTTTGTTGGTTTGTTGGTTTGTTGGTTTGTTGGTTTGCTCGTTTGCTGGTCTTATGGTTTGTTGGTTTGTTAGTTTGTTGGTTTGTTGGGTTGTTGGTTTGTTGGTTTGTTGGTTTGTTGGTTTGTTGGTTTGTTGGTTTGTTGGTTTCTTGGTTTGTTGGTTTGTTGGTTTGTTGTTTTGTTGTTTTGTTGATTTATTGGTTTGTTTGTTTGTTGGTTTTTTGGTTTGTTGGTTTGTTGGTTTGTTGGTTTGTTGGTTTATTGGTTTGCTGGTTTGTTGGTTTGTTGGTTTGTTGGTTTGTTGGTTTGTTGGTTTGTTGGTTTGTTGGTTTGTTGGTTTGTTGGTTTGTTGGTTTGTTGGTTTGTTGGTTTGTTCGTTTGTTGGTTTGTTGGTTTGTTGGTTTGTTCGTTTGTTGGTTTATTTTGTTCGTTTCTTGGTTTGCTGGTTTGTTTGTTTGTTGGTTTGTTGGTTTGATGGTTTGTTGGTTTGTTGGCTCATTGGTTTGTTGGTTTGTTGATTTGTTGGTTTGTTTATTTGTTGGTTTGTTGGTTTGTTGGTTTGTTGTTTTGTTGGTTTGTTGGTTTGTTGGTTTGTTGGTTTGTTGGTTTGTTGGTTTGTTGGTTTGTTGGTTTGTTGGTTTGTTGGTTTGTTGGTTTCTTGGTTTGTTGGTTTGTTGGTTTGTTGGTTTGTTGGTTTGTTGGTTTGTTGGTTTGTTGGTTTGTTGTTTTGTTGGATTGTTGGTTTGTTGGTTTGTTGATTTGTTCGTTTGTTGGTTTGTTGGTTTGTTCGTTTGTTGGTTTGTTGGGTTTGTAGGTTTGTTGGTTTGTTGGTTTGTGGGTTTGTTCGTTTGTTGGTTTGTTGGTTTGTTGGTTTGTTGGTTTGTTGGTTTGTTGGGTTTGTCGGTTTGTTGGTTTGTTGGTTTGTTGGTTTGTTCATTTGTTGGTTTGTTGGTTTGTTGGCTTGTTGGTCTGTCGGTTTGTTGGTTTGTTGGTTTGTTGGTTTGTTGGTTTGTTCGTTTGTTGGTTTGTTGGTTTGTTGGTTTGTTGGTTTGTTGGTTTGTTGGTTTGTTGGGTTTGTTGGTTTGTTGGTTTGCTGGTTTGTTGTTTTGTTGCTTTGTTGGTTTGTAGCTTTCTTGGTTTGTTGGTTTGTTGGCTTATTGGTTTGTTGGTTTGTTGATTTGTTGGTTTGTTCGTTTGTTGGTTTGTTGGTTTGTTGGTTTGTGGGTTTTTTGGTTTGTTGTTTTGTTGGTTTGTTGGTTTGTTGGATTGTTGGTTTTTTGGTTTGTTGGTTTGTTGGTTTGTTGGGTTTGTTGGTTTTTTGGTTTGTTTGTTTGTTGGTTTGTTGGTTTGTTGGTTTCTTGGTTTGTTGGTTTCTTGGTTTGTTGGTTTGTTGGTTTTTTGGTTTGTTGGCTTGTTGGTTTGTTGGTTTGTTGGTTTGTTGGTTTGTTGGTTTGTTGGTTTATTGGTTTGTTCGTTTGTTGGTTTGTTGGATTGTTGGTTGGTTGGTTTGTTGCTTTGTTGGTTTGTTGGTTTGTTGGTTTGTTGGTTTGCTCGTTTGCTGGTTTTATGGTTTGTGGGTTTGTTAGTTTGTTGGTTTGTTGGTTTTTTGGTTTGTTGGTTTGTTGGTTTGTTGGTTTGTTGGTTTGTTGGTTTGTTGGTTTGTTGGTTTGTTGGTTTGTTGGTTTGTTGGTTTGTTGGTTTCTTGGTTTGTTGGTTTCTTGGTTTGTTTGTTTGTTGGTTTGTTGGTTTTTTGGTTTGTTGGTTTGTTGGCTTGTTGGTTTGTTGGTTTGTTGGTTTGTTGGTTTGTTGGTTTCTTGGTTTGTTGGTTTGTTGGTTTGTTGTTTTGTTGATTTATTCGTTTGTTCGTTTGTTGGTTTTTTGGTTTGTTGGTTTGTTGGTTTGTTGCTTTGTTGGTTTGTTGGTTTATTGGTTTGTTGGTTTGTTGGTTTGCTCGTTTGCTGGTTTTATGGTTTGTTGGTTTGTTGGTTTGTTGGTTTGTTGGTTTGTTGGTTTGTTGGTTTGTTGGTTTGTTGGTTTGTTGGTTTGTTGGTTTGTTGGTTTGTTGGTTTGTTGGTTTGTTGGTTTGTTGGTTTGTTCGTTTGTTGGTTTGTTGGTTTGTTCGTTTGTTGGTTAATTTTGTTTGTTTCTTGGTTTGGTGGTTTGTTGGTTGTTGGTTTGTTGGTTTGTTGGTTTGTTGGTTTGTTGGTTTGTTGGCTTATTGGTTTGTTGGTTTGTTGATTTGTTGGTTTGTTTATTTGTTGATTTGTTGGTTTGTTCTATTGTTGGTTTGTTCGTTTATTTGTTTGTTGGTTTGTTGGTTTGTTGGTTTGTTGGTTTGTTGGTTTGTTGGTTTGTTGGTTTGTTGGTTTGTTGGTTTGTTGGTTTGTTGGTTTGTTGTTTTGTTGGTTTGTTGGTTTGTTGGTTTGTTGGTTTGTTGGTTTGTTGGTTTGTTGGTTTGTTGTTTTGTTGGTTTGTTGGTTTGTTGGTTTGTTAGTTTGTTGGTTTGTTGGTTTGTTAGTTTGTTGGTTTGTTAGTTTGTTGGTGTTGGTTTGTTGGTTTGTTGGTTTGTTGGTTTGTTGGTTTGTTGGTTTGTTGGTTTGTTAGTTTGTTGGTTTGTTCGTTTGGTTGTTTGTTGGTTTGTTGGTTTGTTGGTTTGTTTGTTTGTTTGTTTGTTGGTTTGTTGGTTTGTTGGTTTGTTGGTTTGTTGGTTTGGTGGTTTGTTGGTTTGTTGGTTTGTTGGTTTGTTGGTTTGTTAGTTTGTTGGTTTGTTGGTTTGTTGGTTTGTTGGTTTGTTGGTTTGTCGGTTTTTTGTTTTGTTGGTTTGTTGGTTTGTTGGTTTTTTCGTTTGTTGGTTTGTTGGTTTGTTGGTTTTTGGTTTGTTGGTTTGTTGGTTTGTTGGTTTGTTCGTTTGTTCGTTTGTTGGTTTGTTGGTTTGTTCGTTTGTTGGTTTATTTTGTTCGTTTCTTGGTTTGCTGGTTTGTTTGTTTGTTGGTTTGTTGGTTTGTTGGTTTGTTGGTTTGTTGGTTTGTTGGCTCATTGGTTTGTTGGTTTGTTGATTTGTTGGTTTGTTTATTTGTTGATTTGTTGGTTTGTTCTATTGTTGGTTTGTTGGTGTGTTGGTTTGTTGGTTTGTTGGTTTGTTTGTTTGTTTGTTTGTTGGTTTGTTGGTTTGTTGGTTTGTTGGTTTGTTGGTTTGGTGGTTTGTTGGTTTGTTGGTTTGTTGGTTTGTTGGTTTGTTAGTTTGTTGGTTTGTTGGTTTGTTGGTTTGTTGGTTTGTTGGTTTGTCGGTTTTTTGTTTTGTTGGTTTGTTGGTTTGTTGGTTTTTTCGTTTGTTGGTTTGTTGGTTTGTTGGTTTTTGGTTTGTTGGTTTGTTGGTTTGTTGGTTTGTTCGTTTGTTCGTTTGTTGGTTTGTTGGTTTGTTCGTTTGTTGGTTTATTTTGTTCGTTTCTTGGTTTGCTGGTTTGTTTGTTTGTTGGTTTGTTGGTTTGTTGGTTTGTTGGTTTGTTGGTTTGTTGGCTCATTGGTTTGTTGGTTTGTTGATTTGTTGGTTTGTTTATTTGTTGATTTGTTGGTTTGTTCTATTGTTGGTTTGTTGGTGTGTTGGTTTGTTGGTTTGTTGGTTTGTTGGTTTGTTGGTTTGTTGGTTTCTTGGTTTGTTGGTTTGTTGGTTTGTTGGTTTGTTGGTTTGTTGGTTTCTTGGTTTGTTGGTTTGTTGGTTTGTTGTTTTGTTGGATTGTTGGTTTGTTGGTTTGTTGATTTGTTCGTTTGTTGGTTTGTTGGTTTGTTGGTTTGTTCGTTTGTTGGTTTGTTGGGTTGTTGGTTTGTTAGTTTGTGGGTTTGATGGTTTGTTGGTTTGTTAGTTTGTTGGTTTGTTGGTTTGTTGGTTTGTTGGTTTGTTGGTTTGTTGGTTTGTTAGTTTGTTGGTTTGTTAGTTTGTTGGTTTGTTCGTTTGTTGGTTTGTTGGTTTGTTGGTTTGTTGGTTTGTTGGTTTGTTGGTTTGTTGGTTTGTTGGTTTGTTGGTTTGTTGGTTTGTTGGTTTGTTGGTTTGTTAGTTTGTTGGTTTGTTGGTTTGTTGGTTTGTTGGTTTCTTGGTTTGTTAGTTTGTTGGTTTGTTCGTTTGTTTGTTTGTTGGTTTGTTTATTTGTTGGTTTGTTGGTTTGTTAGTTTGTGGGTTTCTTGGTTTGTTTGTTTGTTGGTTTGTTCGTTTGTTGGTTTGTTGGTTTGTTGGTTTGTTTGTGTGTTGGTTTGTTAGTTTGTTGGTTTGTTGGTTTGTTGGTTTGTTGGTTTGTTGGTTTGTTAGTTTGTTGGTTTGTTGGTTTGTTGGTTTTTTGGTTTGTTGGTTTGTTGGTTTGTTGGTTTGTTGGTTTGTTAGTTTGTTGGTTTGTTGGTTTATTGGTTTGTTCGTTTGTTGGTTTGTTGGTTTGTTGGTTTGTTGGTTTGTTGCTTTGTTGATTTGTTGGTTTATTGGTTTGTTGGTTTGTTAGTTTGTTGGTTTGGGGGTTTGTTGGTTTGTTGGTTTGTTGGTTTGTTGGTTTGTTGGTTTGTTGGTTTGTTCGTTTGTTGGTTTGTTGGTTTGTTCGTATCTTGGTTTGCTGGTTTGTTGTTTTGTTGCTTTGTTGGTTTGTAGCTTTCTTGGTTTGTTGGTTTGTTGGCTTATTGGTTTGTTGGTTTGTTGGTTTGTTCGTTTGTTGGTTTGTTGGTTTGTTGGTTTGTGGGTTTTTTGGTTTGTTGTTTTGTTGGTTTGTTGGTTTGTTGGATTGTTGGTTTTTTGGTTTGTTGGTTTGTTGGTTTGTTGGTTCGTTGGTTTGTTGGTTTGTTGGTTTGTTGGTTTGTTGGTTTGTTGGTTTGTTGGTTTTTTGGTTTTTTGGTTTGTTGGTTTGTTGGCTTGTTTGTTTGTTGGTTTGTTGGTTTGTTGGTTTGTTGGTTTGTTGGTTTGTTGGTTTGTTGGTTTTTTGGTTTTTTGGTTTGTTGGTTTATTGGTTTGTTCGTTTGTTGGTTTGTTGGTTTGTTGGTTTGTTGGTTTGTTGCTTTGTTGGTTTGTTGGTTTAATGGTTTGTTCGTTTGTTTGTTTGTTGGTTTCCTCGTTTGCTGGTTTTATGGTATGTTGGTTTGTTGGTTTCTTGGTTTGTTGGTTTGTTGGTTTTTTGGTTGGTTGGCTTGTTGGTTTGTTGGTTTGTTGGTTGGTTGGTTTGTTGGTTTGTTGGTTTATTGGTTTGTTCGTTTGTTGGTTTGTTGGATTGTCGGTTTGTTGGTTTGTTGCTTTGTTGGTTTGTTGCTTTGTTGGTTTGTTGGTTTGTTGGTTTGCTCGTTTGCTGGTTTTATGGTTTGTTGGTTTGTTAGTTTTTTGGTTTGTTGGTTTGTTGGTTTGTTGGTTTGTTGGTTTGTTGGTTTGTTGGTTTGTTGGTTTGTTGGTTTGTTAGTTTGTTGGTTTGTTGGTTTTTTGGTTTTTTGGTTTGTTGGTTTGTTGTTTTGTTGGTTTGTTGGTTTGTCGGTTTGTTCGTTTGTTGTTTTGTTGGTTTGTTGGTTTGTTGGTTTGTTGGTTTGTTGGTTTGTTCGTTTGTTGGTTTGTTCGTTTGTTAGCTTATTGGTTTGTTGGTTTGTTGTTTTGTTGTTTTGTTGGTTTGTTGGTTTGTTGGTTTGTTGGTTTGTTGGTTTGTTGGGTTTGTAGGTTTGTTGGTTTTTTGGTTTGTGGGTTTGTTCATTTGTTGGTTTGTTGGTTTGTTGGTTTGTTGGTTTGTTGGTTTGTTGTTTTGTTGATTTATTGGTTTGTTCGTTTGTTGGTTTTTTGGTTTGTTGGTTTGTTGGTTTGTTGCTTTGTTGGTTTGTTGGTTTATTGGTTTGTTGGTTTGTTGGTTTGCTCGTTTGCTGGTTTTATGGTTTGTTGGTTTGTTGGTTTGTTGGTTTGTTGGTTTGTTGGTTTGTTGGTTTGTTGGTTTGTTGGTTTGTTGGTTTGTTCGTTTGTTGGTTAATTTTGTTCGTTTCTTGGTTTGGTGGTTTGTTGGTTGTTGGTTTGTTGGTTTGTTAGTTTGTTGGTTTGTTGGCTTATTGGTTTGTTGGTTTGTTGATTTGTTGGTTTGTTTATTTGTTGATTTGTTGGTTTGTTCTATTGTTGGTTTTTTCGTTTGTTGGTTTGTTGGTTTGTTGGTTTGTTGGTTTGTTGGTTTGTTGGTTTGTTGGTTTGTTGGTTTGTTGGTTTGTTGGTTTGTTGGTTTGTTGGTTTGTTGGTTTGTTGGTTTGTTGGTTTGTTGGGTTGTTGTTTTGTTGATTTGTTGGTTGGTTGGTTTGTTGGTTTGTTGGTTTGTTGGTTTGTTGGTTTGTTGGTTTGTTGGTTTGTTGGTTTGTTGGTTTGTTCGTTTGTTGGTTTGTTGTTTTGTTGGTTTGTTGGTTTGTTGGTTTGTTGGTTTGTTGGTTTGTTGGTTTGTTGGTTTGGTGGTTTGTTGGTTTGTTGTTTTGTTGGATTGTTGGTTTGATGGTTTGTTGATTTGTTCGTTTGTTGGTTTGTTGGTTTGTTGGTTTGTTCGTTTGTTGGTTTGTTGGGTTGTTGGTTTGTTAGTTTGTGGGTTTGTTGGTTTGTTGGTTTGTTAGTTTGTTGGTTTGTTGGTTTGTTGGTTTGTTGGTTTGTTGGTTTGTTAGTTTGTTAGTTTGTTGGTTTGTTCGTTTGTTGGTTTGTTGGTTTGTTGGTTTGTTGGTTTGTTGGTTTGTTGGTTTGTTGGTTTGTTGGTTTGTTGGTTTGTTGGTTTGTTGGTTTGTTGGTTTGTTAGTTTGTTGGTTTGTTGGTTTCTTGGTTTGTTAGTTTGTTGGTTTGTTCGTTTGTTTGTTTGTTGGTTTGTTGGTTTGTTGGTTTGTTGGTTTGTTAGTTTGTGGGTTTCTTGGTTTGTTTGTTTGTTGGTTTGTTCGTTTGTTGGTTTGTTGGTTTGTTGGTTTGTTAGTTTGTTGGTTTGTTGGTTTATTGGTTTGTTCGTTTGTTGGTTTGTTGGTTTGTTGGTTTGTTGGTTTGTTGCTTTGTTAATTTGTTGGTTTATTGGTTTGTCGGTTTGTTAGTTTGTTGGTTTGTTGGTTTGTTGGTTTGTTGGTTTGTTGGTTTGTTGGTTTGTTGGTTTGTTGGTTTGTTCGTTTGTTGGTTTGTTGGTTTGTTCGTATCTTGGTTTGCTGGTTTGTTGTTTTGTTGCTTTGTTGGTTTGTAGCTTTCTTGGTTTGTTGGTTTGTTGGCTTATTGGTTTGTTGGTTTGTTGGTTTGTTGATTTGTTTGTTTGTTCGTTTGTTGGTTTGTTGGTTTGTTGGTTTGTGGGTTTTTTGGTTTGTTGCTTTGTTGGTTTGTTGGTTTGTTGGATTGTTGGTTTTTTGGTTTGTTGGTTTGTTGGTTTATTGGTTCGTTGGTTTGTTGGTTTGTTGGTTTCTTGGTTTGTTGGTTTGTTGGTTTTTTGATTTTTTGGTTTGTTGGTTTGTTGGCTTGTTGGTTTGTTGGTTTGTTGGTTTGTTGGTTTGTTGGTTTGTTGGTTTGTTGGTTTGTTGGTTTGTTGGTTTGTTGGTTTTTTATTTTTTTTGTTTGTTGGTTTATTGGTTTGTTCGTTTGTTGGTTTGTTGGTTTGTTGGTTTGTTGGTTTGTTGGTTTGTTGCTTTGTTTGTTTGTTGGTTTATTGGTTTGTTCGTTTGTTTGTTTGTTGGTTTGCTCGTTTGCTGGTTTTATGGTATGTTGGTTTGTTGGTTACTTGGTTTGTTGGTTTCTTGGTTTGTTGGTTTGTTGGTTTTTTGGTTGGTTGGCTTGTTGGTTTGTTGGTTTGTTGGTTTGTTGGTTTGTTGGTTTGTTGGTTTATTGGTATGTTCGTTTGTTGGTTTGTTGGATTGTCGGTTTGTTGGTTTGTTGCTTTGTTGGTTTGTTGGTTTGTTGGTTGGCTCGTTTGCTGGTTTTATGGTTTGTTGGTTTGTTAGTTTTTTGGTTTGTTGGTTTGTTGGTTTGTTGGTTTGTTGGTTTGTTGGTTTGTTGGTTTGTTGGTTTGTTGGTTTGTTGGTTTGTTGGTTTGTTGGTTTGTTGGTTTGTTGGTTTTTTGGTTTTTTGGTTTGTTGGTTTGTTGTTTTGTTGGTTTGTTGGTTTGTCGGTTTGTTCGTTTGTTGGTTTGTTGGTTTGTTGGTTTGTTGGTTTGTTGGTTTGTTGGTTTGTTGGTTTGTTCGTTTGTTGGTTTGTTCGTTTCTTGGTTTGCTGGGTTGTTGGTTTGTTGGTTTGTTGGTTTGTTAGCTTATTGGTTTGTTGGTTTGTTGTTTTGTTGTTTTGTTGGTTTGTTGGTTTGTTGGTTTGTTGGTTTGTTGGTTTGTTGGGTTTGTAGGTTTGTTGGTTTTTTGGTTTGTGGGTTTGTTCATTTGTTGGTTTGTTGGTTTGTTGGTTTGTTGGTTTGTTGGTTTGTTGGTTTGTTGGTTTGTTGGTTTGTTGGTTTGTTGGTTTGTTGGGTTTGTTGGTTTGTTGGTTTGTTGGTTTGTTGGTTTGTTGGTTTGTTGGTTTGTTGTTTTGTTGATTTATTGGTTTGTTCGTTTGTTGGTTTTTTGGTTTGTTGGTTTGTTGGTTTGTTGCTTTGTTGGTTTGTTGGTTTATTGGTTTGTTGGTTTGTTGGTTTGCTCGTTTGCTGGTTTTATGGTTTGTTGGTTTGTTGGTTTGTTGGTTTGTTGGTTTGTTGGTTTGTTGGTTTGTTGGTTTGTTGGTTTGTTGGTTTATTCGTTTGTTGGTTTGTTGGTTTGTTGGTTTGTTTGTTTGTTGGTTAATTTTGTTCGTTTCTTGGTTTGGTGGTTTGTTGGTTGTTGGTTTGTTGGTTTGTTGGTTTGTTGGTTTGTTGGTTTGTTGGCTTATTGGTTTGTTGGTTTGTTGATTTGTTGGTTTGTTTATTTGTTGATTTGTTGGTTTGTTCTATTGTTGGTTTGTTCGTTTGTTGGTTTGTTGGTTTGTTGGTTTGTTGGTTTGTTGGTTTGTTGGTTTGTTGGTTTGTTGGTTTGTTGGTTTGTTGGTTTGTTGGTTTGTTGGTTTGTTGTTTTGTTGATTTGTTGGTTGGTTGGTTTGTTGGTTTGTTGGTTTGTTGGTTTGTTGGTTTGTTGGTTTGTTGGTTTGTTGGTTTGTTGGTTTGTTGGTTTGTTGGTTTGTTGGTTTGTTGGTTTGTTGGTTTGTTGGTTTGTTGGTTTGTTGGTTTGTTGGTTTGTTGGTTTGTTGGTTTGTTAGTTTGTTGTTTTGTTCGTTTGTTTGTTTGTTGGTTTGTTGGTTTGTTGGTTTGTTGGCTTGTTGGTTTGTTGGTTTGTTGGTTTGTTGGTTTGTTGGTTTGTTGGTTTGTTGGTTTGTTGGTTTGTTGGTTTGTTGGTTTGTTGGTTTGTTGGTTTGTTGGTTTGTTGGTTTGTTGGTTTGTTTGTTTGTTGGTTTGTTGGTTTGTTGGTTTGTTGGTTTGTTGGTTTGTTGGTTTGGTGGTTTGTTGGTTTGTTGGTTTGTTGGTTTGTTGGTTTGTTGGTTTGTTGGTTTGTTGGTTTGTTGGTTTGTTGGTTTGTTGGTTTGTTGGTTTGTTGGTTTGTTGGTTTGTTGGTTTGTTGGTTTGTCGGTTTGTTGGTTTGTTGGTTTGTTGGTTTGTTGGTTTGTTCGTTTGTTGTTTTGTTGGTTTGTTGGTTTGTTGGTTTGTTCGTTTGCTGGTTTGTTGGTTTGTTGGTTTTTGGTTTGTTGGTTTGTTGGTTTGTTGGTTTGACCGTTTGTTGGTTTGTTGGTTTGTTGGTTTGTTCGTTTGTTGGTTTATTTTGTTCGTTTCTTGGTTTGTTGGTTTGTTTGTTTGTTGGTTTGTTGGTTTGTTGGTTTGTTGGTTTGTTGGTTTGTTGGCTCATTGGTTTATTGGTTTGTTGATTTGTTGGTTTGTTTATTTGTTGATTTGTTATTTTGTTCTATTGTTGGTTTGTTGGTTTGTTGTTTTGTTGGTTTGTTGGTTTGTTGGTTTGTTGGTTTGTTGGTTTGTTGGTTTGTTGGTTTGTTGGTTTGTTGGTTTGTTGGTTTGTTGGTTTGTTGGTTTGTTGGTTTGTTGGTTTGTTGGTTTGTTGGTTTATTGGTTTGTTGGTTTGTTGGTTTGTTGGTTTGTTGTTTTGTTGGATTGTTGGTTTGTTGGTTTGTTGATTTGTTCGTTTGTTGGTTTGTTGGTTTGTTCGTTTGTTGGTTTGTTGGGTTGTTGGTTTGTTAGTTTGTGGGTTTGTTGGTTTGTTGGTTTGTTAGTTTGTTGGTTTGTTGGTTTGTTGGTTTGTTGGTTTGTTGGTTTGTTAGTTTGTTAGTTTGTTGGTTTGTTCGTTTGTTGGTTTGTTGGTTTGTCGGTTTGTTGGTTTGTTGGTTTGTTGGTTTGTGGGTTTGTTGGTTTGTTGGTTTGTTGGTTTGTTGTTTTGTTAGTTTGTTGGTTTGTTGGTTTGTTGGTTTGTTAGTTTGTTGGTTTGTGGGTTTGTTGGTTTGTTGGTTTGTTGGTTTGTTGGTTTGTTGGTTTGTTGGTTTGTTGGTTTGTTGGTTTGTTGGTTTGTTGGTTTGTTGGTTTGTTGGTTTGTTGGTTTGTCGGTTTGTTGGTTTGTTGGTTTGTTGGTTTGTGGGTTTGTTGGTATGTTGGTTTGTTGGTTTGTTGGTTTGTTAGTTTGTTGGTTTGTTGGTTTGTTGGTTTGTTAGTTTGTTGGTTTGTGGGTTTGTTGGTTTGTTGGTTTGTTGGTTTGTTGGTTTGTTGGTTTGTTGGTTTGTTCGTTTGTTTGTTTGATGGTTTGTTGGTTTGTTGGTTTGTTGGTTTGTTAGTTTGTGGGTTTCTTGGTTTGTTTGTTTGTTGGTTTGTTCGTTTGTTGGTTTGTTGGTTTGTTGGTTTGTTTGTTTGTTGATTTGTTAGTTTGTTGGTTTGTTGGTTTGTTGGTTTGTTGGTTTGCTGGTTTGTTAGTTTGTTGGTTTGTTGGTTTGTTAGTTTTTTGGTTTGTTGGTTTGTTGGTTTGTTGGTTTGTTAGTTTGTTGGTTTGTTGGTTTATTGGTTTGTTTGTTTGTTGGTTTGTTGGTTTGTTGGTTTGTTGGTTTGTTGCTTTGTTGATTTGTTAGTTTATTGGTTTGTTGGTTTGTTAGTTTGTTGGTTTGTTGGTTTGTTGGTTTGTTGGTTTGTTGGTTTGTTGGTTTGTTGGTTTGTTGGTTTGTTGGTTTGTTGGTTTGTTGGTTTGTTCGTTTGTTGGTTTGTTGGTTTGTTCGTATCTTGGTTTGCTGGTTTATTGTTTTGTTGCTTTGTTGGTTTGTAGCTTTCTTGGTTTGTTGGTTTGTTGGCTTATTGGTTTGTTGGTTTGTTGGTTTGTTGATTTGTTGGTTTGTTCGTTTGTTGGTTTGTTGGTTTGTTGGTTTGTGGGTTTTTTGGTTTGTTGTTTTGTTGGTTTGTTGGTTTGTTGGATTGTTGGGTTTTTGGTTTGTTGGTTTGTTGGTTTGTTGGTTTGTTGGTTTGTTGGGTTTGTTGGTTTGTTGGTTTGTTGGTTTGCTGGTTTGTTGGTTTGTTGGTTTCTTGGTTTGTTGGTTTGTTGGTTTTTTGGTTTTTTGGTTTGTTGGTTTGTTGGCTTGTTGGTTTGTTGGTTTGTTGGTTTGTTGGTTTGTTGGTTTGTTGGTTTGTTGGTTTGTTGGTTTTTTGGTTTGTTGGTTTATTGGTTTGTTCGTTTGTTGGTTTGTTGGTTTGTTGGTTTGTTGGTTTGTTGCTTTGTTGGTTTGTTGGCTTATTGGTTTGTTCGTTTGTTTGTTTGTTGGTTTGCTCGTTTGCTGGTTTTATGGTATGTTGGTTTGTTGGTTTGTTGGTTTCTTGGTTTGTTGGTTTGTTGGTTTTTTGGTTGGTTGGCTTGTTGGTTTGTTGGTTTGTTGGTTTGTTGGTTTGTTGGTTTGTTGGTTTGTTGGTTTATTGGTTTGTTCGTTTGTTGGTTTGTTGGATTGTTGGTTTTTTTTGGTTTGTTGCTTTGTTGGTTTGTTGCTTTGTTGGTTTGATGGTTTGTTGGTTTGTTGGTTTGTTGGTTTGTTAGTTTGTGGGTTTCTTGGTTTGTTTGTTTGTTGGTTTGTTCGTTTGTTGGTTTGTTGGTTTGTTGGTTTGTTTGTTTGTTGGTTTGTTAGTTTGTTGGTTTGTTGGTTTGTTGGTTTGTTGGTTTGCTGGTTTGTTAGTTTGTTGGTTTGTTGGTTTGTTAGTTTTTGGTTTGTTGGTTTGTTGGTTTGTTGGTTTGTTAGTTTGTTGGTTTGTTGGTTTATTGGTTTGTTTGTTTGTTGGTTTGTTGGTTTGTTGGTTTGTTGGTTTGTTGCTTTGTTGATTTGTTAGTTTATTGGTTTGTTGGTTTGTTAGTTTGTTGGTTTGTTGGTTTGTTGGTTTGTTGGTTTGTTGGTTTGTTGGTTTGTTGGTTTGTTGGTTTGTTGGTTTGTTGGTTTGTTGGTTTGTTGGTTTGTTCGTTTGTTGGTTTGTTGGTTTGTTCGTATCTTGGTTTGCTGGTTTATTGTTTTGTTGCTTTGTTGGTTTGTTGGTTTGTTGGTTTGTTGGTTTGTTGGTTTGTTGGTTTGTGGGTTTTTTGGTTTGTTGTTTTGTTGGTTTGTTGGTTTGTTGGATTGTTGGGTTTTTGGTTTGTTGGTTTGTTGGTTTGTTGGTTTGTTGGTTTGTTGGGTTTGTTGGTTTGTTGGTTTGTTGGTTTGCTGGTTTGTTGGTTTGTTGGTTTCTTGGTTTGTTGGTTTGTTGGTTTTTTGGTTTTTTGGTTTGTTGGTTTGTTGGCTTGTTGGTTTGTTGGTTTGTTGGTTTGTTGGTTTGTTGGTTTGTTGGTTTGTTGGTTTGTTGGTTTTTTGGTTTGTTGGTTTATTGGTTTGTTCGTTTGTTGGTTTGTTGGTTTGTTGGTTTGTTGGTTTGTTGCTTTTTTGGTTTGTTGGCTTATTGGTTTGTTCGTTTGTTTGTTTGTTGGTTTGCTCGTTTGCTGGTTTTATGGTATGTTGGTTTGTTGGTTTGTTGGTTTCTTGGTTTGTTGGTTTGTTGGTTTTTTGGTTGGTTGGCTTGTTGGTTTGTTGGTTTGTTGGTTTGTTGGTTTGTTGGTTTGTTGGTTTATTGGTTTGTTCGTTTGTTGGTTTGTTGGATTGTTGGTTTTTTTTGGTTTGTTGCTTTGTTGGTTTGTTGCTTTGTTGGTTTGTTGGTTTGTTGGTTTGCTCGTTTGCTGGTTTTATGGTTTGTTGGTTTGTTAGTTTTTTGGTTTGTTGGTTTGTTGGTTTGTTGGTTTGTTGGTTTGTTGGTTTGTTGGTTTGTTTGTTTGTTGGTTTGTTGGTTTTTTGGTTTGTTGGTTTGTTGTTTTGTTGGTTTGTTGGTTTGTCGGTTTGTTCGTTTGTTGGTTTGTTGGTTTGTTGGTTTGTTGGTTTGTTGGTTTGTTCGTTTGTTGGTTTGTTCGTTTCTTGGTTTGCTGGGTTGTTGGTTTGTTGGTTTGTTGGTTTGTTGGTTTGTTAGCTAATTGGTTTGTTGTTTTGTTGTTTTGTTGGTTTGTTGGTTTGTTGGTTTGTTGGTTTGTTGGTTTGTTGGGTTTGTAGGTTTGTTGGTTTTTTGGTTTGTGGGTTTGTTCGTTTGTTGGTTTGTTGGTTTGTTGGTTTGTTGGTTTGTTGGTTTGTTGGGTTTGTTGGTTTGTTGGTTTGTTGGTTTGTGGGTTTGTTGGTTTGTGGGTTTGTTCGTTTGTTGGTTTGTTGGTTTGTTGGTTTGTTTGTTTGTTGGTTTGTTGGTTTATTGGTTTGTCGGTTTGTTGGTTTGTTGGTTTGTTGGTTTGTTGGTTTGTTGGTTTGTTGGTTTGTTGGTTTGTTGGTTTGTTGGTTTGTTGGTTTGTTGGTTTGTTGGTTTGTTGGTTTGTTGGTTTGTTGGTTTGTTGGTTTGTTGGTTTGTTGGTTTGTTGGTTTGTTGGTTTGTTGGTTTGTTGGTTTTTGGTTTGTTGGTTTGTTGTTTTGTTGGTTTGTTGGTTTGTTGGTTTGTCCGTTTGTTGGTTTGTTGGTTTGTTGGTTTGTTGGTTTGTTAGTTTGTGGGTTTGTTGGTTTAATGATTTGTTGGTTTGTTGGTTTTATGGTTTGTTGGTTTGTTGGTTTGTTGGTTTGTTGGTTTGTTGGTTTGTTGGTTTGTTGGTTAGTTGGTTTGTTGGTTTGTTGGTTTATTGGTTTATTGGTTTTTTGGTTTGTTCGTGTGTTGGTTTGTTCGTTTGTTGGTTTGTTGGTTTGTTGGTTTGTTGGTTTGTTGGTTTATTGGTTTGTTGGTTTGTTGGTTTGTTGGTTTGTTGGTTTGTTGGTTTGTTGGTTTGTTGGTTTGTTGGTTTGTTGGTTTGTTGGTTTGTTGGTTTGTTGGTTTGTTGGTTTGTTGGTTTGTTGGTTTGTTGGTTTGTTGCTTTGTTGGTTTGTTGGTTTGTTGGTTTGTTCGTTTGTAGGTTTGTTGGTTTGTTGGTTTTTTGGTTTCTTGGTTTGTTGCTTTGTTGGTTTGTTGGTTTGTTTGTTTGTTGGTTTGTTGGTTTGTTGGTTTGCTCGTTTGCTGGTTTTTTGGTTTGTTGGTTTGTTAGTTTGTTGGTTTGTTGGTTTGTTGGTTTGTTGGTTTGTTGGTTTGTTGGTTTGTTGATTTGTTGGTTTTTTGGTTTGTTGGTTTGTTGGTTTGTTGGTTTGTTGGTTTGTTTGTTTGTTGGTTTGTTGGTTTTTTTGGTTTGTTGGTTTGTTGGTTTGTTGGTTTTTTGGTTTGTTGGTTTGTTGTTTTGTTGGTTTGTTGGTTTGTCGGTTTTTCGGTTTGTTCGTTTGTTGGTTTGTTGGTTTGTTGGTTTGTTGGTTTGTTGGTTTGTTGGTTTGTTCGTTTGTTGGTTTGTTCGTTTCTTGGTTTGCTGGGTTGTTGGTTTGTTGGTTTGTTGGTTTGTTGGTTTGTTGGCTTATTGGTTTGTTGGTTTGTTGGTTTGTTGTGTTGTTGTTTTGTTGGTTTGTTGGTTTGTTGGTTTGTTGGTTTGTTGGTTTGTTGGTTTGTTGGGTTTGTAGGTTTGTTGGTTTGTTGGTTTGTGGGTTTGTTGGTTTGTTGGTTTGTTGGTTTGTTGGTTTGTTGGTTTGTTGGGTTTGTTGGTTTGTTGGTTTGTTCGTTTGTGGGTTTGTTGGTTTGTGGGTTTGTTCGTTTGTTGGTTTGTTGGTTTGTTGGTTTGTTGGTTTGTTGGTTTGTCGGTTTGTTGGTTTGTTGGTTTGTTGGTTTGTTGGTTTGTTGGTTTGTTGGTTTGTTGGTTTGTTGGTTTGTTGGTTTGTTGGTTTTTTGGTTTGTTGGTTTTTTGGTTTGTTGGTTTGTTGTGTTGTTGGTTTGTTGGTTTGTTGGTTTGTCTGTTTGTTGGTTTGTTGGTTTGTTGGTTTGTTGGTTTGTTAGTTTGTGGGTTTGTTGGTTTAATGATTTGTTGGTTTGTTGGTTTTATGGTTTGGTGGTTTGTTGGTTTGTTGGTTTGTTGGTTTGTTGGTTAGTTGGTTAGTTGGTTTGTTGGTTTGTTGGTTTGTTGGTTTGTTGGTTTGTTGGTTTGTTGGGTTTGTTGGTTTGTTGGTTTGTTGGTTTGTGGGTGTGTGCGTTTGTTGGTTTGTTGGTTTGTTGGTTTGTTTGTTTGTTGGTTTGTTGGTTTGTTGATTTGTTGGTTTGTTGGTTTGTTGGTTTGTTGGTTTGTTGGTTTGTTTTTTTGTTGGTTTGTTGGTTTGTTGGTTTGTTAGTTTGTTTGTTTGTTGGTTTGTTGGTTTGTTGGTTTGTTAGTATGTGGGTTTGTTGGTTTGTTGGTTTGTTGGTTTGTTGGTTTGTTGGTTTGTTGGTGTGTTGGTTTGTTGGTTTGTTGGTTTGTTGGTTTGTTGGTTTGTTGGTTTGTTGGTTTGTTGGTTTGTTGGTTTGTTGGTTTGTTAGTTTGTTGGTTTGTTGGTTTTTTGGTTTGTTGGTTTGTTGGTTTGTTGGTTCGTTGGTTTGTTGGTTTGTTGGTTTGTTGGTTTGTTCGTTTGTTGGTTTGTTGGTTTGTTGGTTTGTTGGTTTATTGGTTTGTTGGTTTGTTGGTTTGTTGGTTTGTTGGTTTGTTGGTTTGTTGGTTTGTTGGTTTGTTGGTTTTTGGTTTGTTGGTTTGTTGGATTGTTGGTTTGTTGGTTTGTTGGTTTGTTGGTTTGTTGGTTTGTTTGTTTGCTGGTTTGTTGGTTTGTTGGTTTGTTGGTTTGTTGGTTTGTTGGTTTGTTGGTTTGTTGGTTTGTTGGTTTGTTGGTTTGTTGGTTTGTTGGTTTGTTCGTTTGTTGGTTTGTTGGTTTGTTGGTTTATTGGTTTGTTGGTTTGTTTGTTTTTTTGTTTGTTGGTTTGTTGGTTTGTTGGTTTGTTGGTTTGCTGGTTTGTTGGTTTGTTGGTTTGTTGGTTTGTTGGTTTGTTGGTTATTTGGTTTGTTGGTTTGTTCGTTTGTTGGTTTATTGGTTTGTTGGTTTGTTGGTTTGTTGGTTTGTTGGTTTGTTGGTTTGTTGGTTTGTTGGGCTGTTGGTTTGTTGGTTTGTTGGTTTGTTGGTTTGTTGGTTTGTTGGTTTGTTGGTTTGTTCGTTTGTTGGTTTGTTGGTTTGTTGGTTTGTTAGTTTGTTGGTTTGTTCGTTTGTTGGTTTGTTGGCTTGTTGGTTTGTTGGTTTGTTGGTTTGTTGGTATGTTGGTTTGTTGGTTTCTTTGTTTCTTGGTTTGTTGGTTTGTTGGTTTGTTGGTTTGTTGGTTTGTTGGTTTGTTGGTTTGTTGGTTTGTTGGTTTGTTGGTTTTTTGGTTTGTTGGTTTGTTGGTTTGTTGTTTTGTTGGTTTGTTGGTTTGTTGGTTTGTTCGTTTATTGGTTTGTTGGTTTGTTGGTTTGTTGGTTTGTTGGTTTGTTGGTTTGTTGGTTTGTTCGTTTGTTCGTTTGTTGGTTTGCTGGTTTGTTGGTTTGTTCGTTTGTTGGTTTGTTGGTTTGTTCGTTTTTTGGTTTGCTGGGTTGTTGGTTTGTTGGTTTGTTGGTTTGTTGGTTTGTTGGTTTGTTGGCTTATTGGTTTGTTGGTTTGTTGGTTTGTTGTTTTGTTGGTTTGTTGGTTTGTTGGTTTGTTGGTTTGTTGGTTTGTTGGTTTGTTGGTTTGTTGGGTTTGTAGGTTTGTTGGTGTGTTGGTTTGTGGGTTTGTTCGTTTAATGGTTTGTTGGTTTGTTGGTTTGTTGGTTTGTTGGTTTGTTGGTTTGCTGGTTTGTTAGGTTTGTTGGGTTTGTTGGTTTGTTGGTTTGTCGGTTTGTTCGTTTGTTGGTTTGTTGGTTTGTTGGTTTGTTGGTTTGTTGGTTTGTTCGTTTGTTGGTTTGTTCGTTTCTTGGTTTGCTGGGTTGTTGGTTTGTTGGTTTGTTGGTTTGTGGGTTTGTTAGCTAATTGGTTTGTTGTTTTGTGGTTTTGTTGGTTTGTTGGTTTGTTGGTTTGTTGGTTTGTTGGTTTGTTGGGTTTGTAGGTTTGTTAGTTTTTTGGTTTGTGGGTTTGTTCGTTTGTTGGTTTGTTGGTTTGTTGGTTTGTTGGTTTGTTGGTTTGTTGGTTTGTTGGGTTTGTTGGGTTTGTTGGTTTGTTGGTTTGTTGGTTTGTGGGTTTGTTGGTTTGTGGGTTTGTTCGTTTGTTGGTTTGTTGGTTTGTTGGTTTGTTTGTTTGTTGGTTTGTTGGTTTATTGGTTTGTCGGTTTGTTGGTTTGTTGGTTTGTTGGTTTGTTGGTTTGTTGGTTTGTTGGTTTGTGGGTTTGTTGGTTTGTGGGTTTGTTCGTTTGTTGGTTTGTTGGTTTGTTGGTTTGTTTGTTTGTTGGTTTGTTGGTTTATTGGTTTGTCGGTTTGTTGGTTTGTTGGTTTGTTGGTTTGTTGGTTTGTTGGTTTGTTGGTTTGTTGGTTTGTTGGTTTGTTGGTTTGTTGGTTTGTTGGTTTGTTGGTTTGTTGGTTTGTTGGTTTGTTGGTTTGTCCGTTTGTTGGTTTGTTGGTTTGTTGGTTTGTTGGTTTGTTAGTTTGTGGGTTTGTTGGTTTGTGGGTTTGTTCGTTTGTTGGTTTGTTGGTTTGTTGGTTTGTTTGTTTGTTGGTTTGTTGGTTTATTGGTTTGTCGGTTTGTTGGTTTGTTGGTTTGTTGGTTTGTTGGTTTGTTGGTTTGTTGGTTTGTGGGTTTGTTCGTTTGTTGGTTTGTTGGTTTGTTGGTTTGTTGGTTTGTCGGTTTGTCGGTTTGTTCGTTTGTTGGTTTGTTGGTTTGTTGGTTTGTTGGTTTGTTGGTTTGTTGGTTTGTTCGTTTGTTGGTTTGTTCGTTTGTTGGTTTGCTGGGTTGTTGGTTTGTTGGTTTGTTGGTTTGTTGGTTTGTTGGTTTATTGGTTTGTTGGTTTGTTGGTTTGTTGTGTTGTTGTTTTGTTGGTTTGTTGGTTTGTTGGTTTGTTGGTTTGTTGGTTTGTTGGTTTGTTGGGTTTGTAGGTTTGTTGGTTTGTTGGTTTGTGGGTTTGTTCGTTTGTTGGTTTGTTGGTTTGTTGGTTTGTTGGTTTGTTGGTTTGTTGGTTTGTTGGTTTGTTGGGTTTGTTGGTTTGTTGGTTTGTTGGTTTGTGGGTTTGTTGGTTTGTGGGTTTGTTCGTTTGTTGGTTTGTTGGTTTGTTGGTTTGTTGGTTTGTCGGTTTGTTGGTTTGTTGGTTTGTTGGTTTGTTGGTTTGTTGGTTTGTTGGTTTGTTGGTTTGTTGGTTTGTTGGTTTGTTGGTTTGTTGGTTTGTTGGTTTGTTGGTTTTTTGGTTTGTTGGTTTGTTGTGTTGTTGGTTTGTTGGTTTGTTGGTTTGTCTGTTTGTTGGTTTGTTGGTTTGTTGGTTTGTTGGTTTGTTAGTTTGTGGGTTTGTTGGTTTAATGATTTGTTGGTTTGTTGGTTTTATGGTTTGGTGGTTTGTTGGTTTGTTGGTTTGTTGGTTTGTTGGTTAGTTGGTTAGTTGGTTTGTTGGTTTGTTGGTTTATTGGTTTGTTGGTTTGTTGGTTTGTTGGTTTGTTGGTTTATTGGTTTGTTGGTTTGTTGGTTTGTTGGTTTGTTGGTTTGTTGGTTTGTTGGATTGTTGGTTTGTTGGTTTGTTGTTTTGTTGGTTTGTTGGTTTGTTGGTTTGTTCGTTTGTTGGTTTGTTGGTTTGTTGGTTTGTTCGTTTGTTGGTTTGTTGGTTGTTGGTTTGTTGGTTTGTTAGTTTGTGGGTTTGTTGGTTTAATGATGTGTTGGTTTTATCAACCAACACATCATTAAACCAACAAACCCACAAACTAACAAACCAACAAACCAATTTTTGTTGGTTTGTTGGTTTGTTGGTTTGTTGTTTTATTGGTTTGTTGGTTTGTTGGTTTGTTGGTTTGTTTTTTTGTTGGTTTGTTGGTTTGTTAGTTTGTTTGTTTGTTGGTTTGTTGGTTTGTTGGTTTGTTAGTATGTGGGTTTGTCGGTTTGTTGGTTTGTTGGTTTGTTGGTTTGTTGGTTTGCTGGTTTGTTGGTTTGTTGGTTTGTTGGTTTGTTGGTTTGTTGGTTTGTTGGTTTGTTGGTTTGTTGGTTTGTTGGTTTGTTGGTTTGTTGGTTTGTTGGTTTGTTGGTTTGTTGGTTTGTTGGTTTGTTAGTTTGTTAGTTTGTTGGTTTTTTGGTTTGTTGGTTTGTTGGTTTGTTGGTTTGTTGGTTTGTTGGTTTGTTGGTTTGTTGGTTTGTTGATTTGTTGGTTTGTTGGTTTGTTGGTTTGTTATTTTGTTGGTTTGTTGGTTTGTTGGTTTGTTGGTTTTTGGTTTGTTGGATTGTTGGTTTGTTGGTTTGTTGGTTTGTTGGTTTGTCGGTTTGTTGGTTTGTTGGTTTGTTGGTTTGTTGGTTTGTTGGTTTGTTGGTTTGTTGGTTTGTTGGTTTGTTGGTTTGTTGGTTTGTTGGTTTGTTGGTTTGTTGGTTTGTTGGTTTGTTCGTTTGTTGGTTTGTTGGTTTGTTGGCTTGTTGGTTTGTTGGCTTGTTGTTTTGTTCGTTTGTTCGTTTGTTAGTTTTTTGGCTTGTCGGTTTGTTGGTTTGTTGGTTTGTTGGTTTGTTTGTTTGCTGGTTTCTTGCTATGTTGGTTTGTTGGTTTGTTGGTTTGTTGGTTTGTTGGTTTGTTGGTTTGTTGGTTTGTTGGTTTGTTGGTTTATTGGTTTGTTGGTTTGTTGATTTGTTGGTTTGTTGGTTTGTTGGTTTGTTCGTTTGTTGGTTTGTTGGTTTGTTGGTTTATTGGTTTGTTGGTTTGTTTGTTTTTTTGTTTGTTGGTTTGTTGGTTTGTTGGTTTGTTGGTTTATTGGTTTGTCGGTTTGTTGGTTTGTTGGTTTGTTGGTTTGTTGGTTTGTTGGTTTGTTGGTTTGTGGGTTTGTTCGTTTGTTGGTTTGTTGGTTTGTTGGTTTGTTGGTTTGTCGGTTTGTCGGTTTGTTCGTTTGTTGGTTTGTTGGTTTGTTGGTTTGTTGGTTTGTTGGTTTGTTGGTTTGTTCGTTTGTTGGTTTGTTCGTTTGTTGGTTTGCTGGGTTGTTGGTTTGTTGGTTTGTTGGTTTGTTGGTTTGTTGGTTTATTGGTTTGTTGGTTTGTTGGTTTGTTGTGTTGTTGTTTTGTTGGTTTGTTGGTTTGTTGGTTTGTTGGTTTGTTGGTTTGTTGGTTTGTTGGGTTTGTAGGTTTGTTGGTTTGTTGGTTTGTGGGTTTGTTCGTTTGTTGGTTTGTTGGTTTGTTGGTTTGTTGGTTTGTTGGTTTGTTGGTTTGTTGGTTTGTTGGGTTTGTTGGTTTGTTGGTTTGTTGGTTTGTGGGTTTGTTGGTTTGTGGGTTTGTTCGTTTGTTGGTTTGTTGGTTTGTTGGTTTGTTGGTTTGTCGGTTTGTTGGTTTGTTGGTTTGTTGGTTTGTTGGTTTGTTGGTTTGTTGGTTTGTTGGTTTGTTGGTTTGTTGGTTTGTTGGTTTGTTGGTTTGTTGGTTTGTTGGTTTTTTGGTTTGTTGGTTTGTTGTGTTGTTGGTTTGTTGGTTTGTTGGTTTGTCTGTTTGTTGGTTTGTTGGTTTGTTGGTTTGTTGGTTTGTTAGTTTGTGGGTTTGTTGGTTTAATGATTTGTTGGTTTGTTGGTTTTATGGTTTGGTGGTTTGTTGGTTTGTTGGTTTGTTGGTTTGTTGGTTAGTTGGTTAGTTGGTTTGTTGGTTTGTTGGTTTATTGGTTTGTTGGTTTGTTGGTTTGTTGGTTTGTTGGTTTATTGGTTTGTTGGTTTGTTGGTTTGTTGGTTTGTTGGTTTGTTGGTTTGTTGGATTGTTGGTTTGTTGGTTTGTTGTTTTGTTGGTTTGTTGGTTTGTTGGTTTGTTGGTTTGTTGGTTTGTTGGTTTGTTGGTTTGTTGGTTTGTTGGTTTGTTGGTTTGTTGGTTTGTTGCTTTGTTGGTTTGTTGGTTTGTTGGTTTGTTCGTTTGTAGGTTTGTTGGTTTGTTGGTTTTTTGGTTTCTTGGTTTGTTGCTTTGTTGGTTTGTTGGTTTGTTTGTTTGTTGGTTTGTTGGTTTGTTGGTTTGCTCGTTTGCTGGTTTTTTGGTTTGTTGGTTTGTTAGTTTGTTGGTTTGTTGGTTTGTTGGTTTGTTGGTTTGTTGGTTTGTTGGTTTGTTGGTTTGTTGGTTTTTTGGTTTGTTGGTTTGTTGGTTTGTTGGTTTGTTGGTTTGTTTGTTTGTTGGTTTGTTGGTTTTTTTGGTTTGTTGGTTTGTTGGTTTGTTGGTTTTTTGGTTTGTTGGTTTGTTGTTTTGTTGGTTTGTTGGTTTGTCGGTTTTTCGGTTTGTTCGTTTGTTGGTTTGTTGGTTTGTTGGTTTGTTGGTTTGTTGGTTTGTTGGTTTGTTCGTTTGTTGGTTTGTTCGTTTCTTGGTTTGCTGGGTTGTTGGTTTGTTGGTTTGTTGGTTTGTTGGTTTGTTGGCTTATTGGTTTGTTGGTTTGTTGGTTTGTTGTGTTGTTGTTTTGTTGGTTTGTTGGTTTGTTGGTTTGTTGGTTTGTTGGTTTGTTGGTTTGTTGGGTTTGTAGGTTTGTTGGTTTGTTGGTTTGTGGGTTTGTTGGTTTGTTGGTTTGTTGGTTTGTTGGTTTGTTGGTTTGTTGGGTTTGTTGGTTTGTTGGTTTGTTCGTTTGTGGGTTTGTTGGTTTGTGGGTTTGTTCGTTTGTTGGTTTGTTGGTTTGTTGGTTTGTTGGTTTGTTGGTTTGTCGGTTTGTTGGTTTGTTGGTTTGTTGGTTTGTTGGTTTGTTGGTTTGTTGGTTTGTTGGTTTGTTGGTTTGTTGGTTTGTTGGTTTTTTGGTTTGTTGGTTTTTTGGTTTGTTGGTTTGTTGTGTTGTTGGTTTGTTGGTTTGTTGGTTTGTCTGTTTGTTGGTTTGTTGGTTTGTTGGTTTGTTGGTTTGTTAGTTTGTGGGTTTGTTGGTTTAATGATTTGTTGGTTTGTTGGTTTTATGGTTTGGTGGTTTGTTGGTTTGTTGGTTTGTTGGTTTGTTGGTTAGTTGGTTAGTTGGTTTGTTGGTTTGTTGGTTTGTTGGTTTGTTGGTTTGTTGGTTTGTTGGGTTTGTTGGTTTGTTGGTTTGTTGGTTTGTGGGTGTGTGCGTTTGTTGGTTTGTTGGTTTGTTGGTTTGTTTGTTTGTTGGTTTGTTGGTTTGTTGATTTGTTGGTTTGTTGGTTTGTTGGTTTGTTGGTTTGTTGGTTTGTTTTTTTGTTGGTTTGTTGGTTTGTTGGTTTGTTAGTTTGTTTGTTTGTTGGTTTGTTGGTTTGTTGGTTTGTTAGTATGTGGGTTTGTTGGTTTGTTGGTTTGTTGGTTTGTTGGTTTGTTGGTTTGTTGGTGTGTTGGTTTGTTGGTTTGTTGGTTTGTTGGTTTGTTGGTTTGTTGGTTTGTTGGTTTGTTGGTTTGTTGGTTTGTTGGTTTGTTAGTTTGTTGGTTTGTTGGTTTTTTGGTTTGTTGGTTTGTTGGTTTGTTGGTTCGTTGGTTTGTTGGTTTGTTGGTTTGTTGGTTTGTTCGTTTGTTGGTTTGTTGGTTTGTTGGTTTGTTGGTTTGTTGGTTTGTTGGTTTGTTGGTTTGTTGGTTTGTTGGTTTGTTGGTTTGTTGGTTTGTTGGTTTTTGGTTTGTTGGTTTGTTGGATTGTTGGTTTGTTGGTTTGTTGGTTTGTTGGTTTGTTGGTTTGTTTGTTTGCTGGTTTGTTGGTTTGTTGGTTTGTTGGTTTGTTGGTTTGTTGGTTTGTTGGTTTGTTGGTTTGTTGGTTTGTTGGTTTGTTGGTTTGTTGGTTTGTTCGTTTGTTGGTTTGTTGGTTTGTTGGTTTATTGGTTTGTTGGTTTGTTTGTTTTTTTGTTTGTTGGTTTGTTGGTTTGTTGGTTTGTTGGTTTGCTGGTTTGTTGGTTTGTTGGTTTGTTGGTTTGTTGGTTTGTTGGTTATTTGGTTTGTTGGTTTGTTCGTTTGTTGGTTTATTGGTTTGTTGGTTTGTTGGTTTGTTGGTTTGTTGGTTTGTTGGTTTGTTGGTTTGTTGGGCTGTTGGTTTGTTGGTTTGTTGGTTTGTTGGTTTGTTGGTTTGTTGGTTTGTTGGTTTGTTCGTTTGTTGGTTTGTTGGTTTGTTGGTTTGTTAGTTTGTTGGTTTGTTCGTTTGTTGGTTTGTTGGCTTGTTGGTTTGTTGGTTTGTTGGTTTGTTGGTATGTTGGTTTGTTGGTTTCTTTGTTTCTTGGTTTGTTGGTTTGTTGGTTTGTTGGTTTGTTGGTTTGTTGGTTTGTTGGTTTGTTGGTTTGTTGGTTTGTTGGTTTTTTGGTTTGTTGGTTTGTTGGTTTGTTGTTTTGTTGGTTTGTTGGTTTGTTGGTTTGTTCGTTTATTGGTTTGTTGGTTTGTTGGTTTGTTGGTTTGTTGGTTTGTTGGTTTGTTGGTTTGTTCGTTTGTTCGTTTGTTGGTTTGCTGGTTTGTTGGTTTGTTCGTTTGTTGGTTTGTTGGTTTGTTCGTTTTTTGGTTTGCTGGGTTGTTGGTTTGTTGGTTTGTTGGTTTGTTGGTTTGTTGGTTTGTTGGCTTATTGGTTTGTTGGTTTGTTGGTTTGTTGTTTTGTTGGTTTGTTGGTTTGTTGGTTTGTTGGTTTGTTGGTTTGTTGGTTTGTTGGTTTGTTGGGTTTGTAGGTTTGTTGGTGTGTTGGTTTGTGGGTTTGTTCGTTTAATGGTTTGTTGGTTTGTTGGTTTGTTGGTTTGTTGGTTTGTTGGTTTGCTGGTTTGTTAGGTTTGTTGGGTTTGTTGGTTTGTTGGTTTGTCGGTTTGTTCGTTTGTTGGTTTGTTGGTTTGTTGGTTTGTTGGTTTGTTGGTTTGTTCGTTTGTTGGTTTGTTCGTTTCTTGGTTTGCTGGGTTGTTGGTTTGTTGGTTTGTTGGTTTGTGGGTTTGTTAGCTAATTGGTTTGTTGTTTTGTGGTTTTGTTGGTTTGTTGGTTTGTTGGTTTGTTGGTTTGTTGGTTTGTTGGGTTTGTAGGTTTGTTAGTTTTTTGGTTTGTGGGTTTGTTCGTTTGTTGGTTTGTTGGTTTGTTGGTTTGTTGGTTTGTTGGTTTGTTGGTTTGTTGGGTTTGTTGGGTTTGTTGGTTTGTTGGTTTGTTGGTTTGTGGGTTTGTTGGTTTGTGGGTTTGTTCGTTTGTTGGTTTGTTGGTTTGTTGGTTTGTTTGTTTGTTGGTTTGTTGGTTTATTGGTTTGTCGGTTTGTTGGTTTGTTGGTTTGTTGGTTTGTTGGTTTGTTGGTTTGTTGGTTTGTGGGTTTGTTGGTTTGTGGGTTTGTTCGTTTGTTGGTTTGTTGGTTTGTTGGTTTGTTTGTTTGTTGGTTTGTTGGTTTATTGGTTTGTCGGTTTGTTGGTTTGTTGGTTTGTTGGTTTGTTGGTTTGTTGGTTTGTTGGTTTGTTGGTTTGTTGGTTTGTTGGTTTGTTGGTTTGTTGGTTTGTTGGTTTGTTGGTTTGTTGGTTTGTTGGTTTGTCCGTTTGTTGGTTTGTTGGTTTGTTGGTTTGTTGGTTTGTTAGTTTGTGGGTTTGTTGGTTTGTGGGTTTGTTCGTTTGTTGGTTTGTTGGTTTGTTGGTTTGTTTGTTTGTTGGTTTGTTGGTTTATTGGTTTGTCGGTTTGTTGGTTTGTTGGTTTGTTGGTTTGTTGGTTTGTTGGTTTGTTGGTTTGTGGGTTTGTTCGTTTGTTGGTTTGTTGGTTTGTTGGTTTGTTGGTTTGTCGGTTTGTCGGTTTGTTCGTTTGTTGGTTTGTTGGTTTGTTGGTTTGTTGGTTTGTTGGTTTGTTGGTTTGTTCGTTTGTTGGTTTGTTCGTTTGTTGGTTTGCTGGGTTGTTGGTTTGTTGGTTTGTTGGTTTGTTGGTTTGTTGGTTTATTGGTTTGTTGGTTTGTTGGTTTGTTGTGTTGTTGTTTTGTTGGTTTGTTGGTTTGTTGGTTTGTTGGTTTGTTGGTTTGTTGGTTTGTTGGGTTTGTAGGTTTGTTGGTTTGTTGGTTTGTGGGTTTGTTCGTTTGTTGGTTTGTTGGTTTGTTGGTTTGTTGGTTTGTTGGTTTGTTGGTTTGTTGGTTTGTTGGTTTGTTGGGTTTGTTGGTTTGTTGGTTTGTTGGTTTGTGGGTTTGTTGGTTTGTGGGTTTGTTCGTTTGTTGGTTTGTTGGTTTGTTGGTTTGTTGGTTTGTCGGTTTGTTGGTTTGTTGGTTTGTTGGTTTGTTGGTTTGTTGGTTTGTTGGTTTGTTGGTTTGTTGGTTTGTTGGTTTGTTGGTTTGTTGGTTTGTTGGTTTGTTGGTTTTTTGGTTTGTTGGTTTGTTGTGTTGTTGGTTTGTTGGTTTGTTGGTTTGTCTGTTTGTTGGTTTGTTGGTTTGTTGGTTTGTTGGTTTGTTAGTTTGTGGGTTTGTTGGTTTAATGATTTGTTGGTTTGTTGGTTTTATGGTTTGGTGGTTTGTTGGTTTGTTGGTTTGTTGGTTTGTTGGTTAGTTGGTTAGTTGGTTTGTTGGTTTGTTGGTTTATTGGTTTGTTGGTTTGTTGGTTTGTTGGTTTGTTGGTTTATTGGTTTGTTGGTTTGTTGGTTTGTTGGTTTGTTGGTTTGTTGGTTTGTTGGATTGTTGGTTTGTTGGTTTGTTGTTTTGTTGGTTTGTTGGTTTGTTGGTTTGTTCGTTTGTTGGTTTGTTGGTTTGTTGGTTTGTTCGTTTGTTGGTTTGTTGGTTGTTGGTTTGTTGGTTTGTTAGTTTGTGGGTTTGTTGGTTTAATGATGTGTTGGTTTTATCAACCAACACATCATTAAACCAACAAACCCACAAACTAACAAACCAACAAACCAATTTTTGTTGGTTTGTTGGTTTGTTGGTTTGTTGTTTTATTGGTTTGTTGGTTTGTTGGTTTGTTGGTTTGTTTTTTTGTTGGTTTGTTGGTTTGTTAGTTTGTTTGTTTGTTGGTTTGTTGGTTTGTTGGTTTGTTAGTATGTGGGTTTGTCGGTTTGTTGGTTTGTTGGTTTGTTGGTTTGTTGGTTTGCTGGTTTGTTGGTTTGTTGGTTTGTTGGTTTGTTGGTTTGTTGGTTTGTTGGTTTGTTGGTTTGTTGGTTTGTTGGTTTGTTGGTTTGTTGGTTTGTTGGTTTGTTGGTTTGTTGGTTTGTTGGTTTGTTGGTTTGTTAGTTTGTTAGTTTGTTGGTTTTTTGGTTTGTTGGTTTGTTGGTTTGTTGGTTTGTTGGTTTGTTGGTTTGTTGGTTTGTTGGTTTGTTGATTTGTTGGTTTGTTGGTTTGTTGGTTTGTTATTTTGTTGGTTTGTTGGTTTGTTGGTTTGTTGGTTTTTGGTTTGTTGGATTGTTGGTTTGTTGGTTTGTTGGTTTGTTGGTTTGTCGGTTTGTTGGTTTGTTGGTTTGTTGGTTTGTTGGTTTGTTGGTTTGTTGGTTTGTTGGTTTGTTGGTTTGTTGGTTTGTTGGTTTGTTGGTTTGTTGGTTTGTTGGTTTGTTGGTTTGTTCGTTTGTTGGTTTGTTGGTTTGTTGGCTTGTTGGTTTGTTGGCTTGTTGTTTTGTTCGTTTGTTCGTTTGTTAGTTTTTTGGCTTGTCGGTTTGTTGGTTTGTTGGTTTGTTGGTTTGTTTGTTTGCTGGTTTCTTGCTATGTTGGTTTGTTGGTTTGTTGGTTTGTTGGTTTGTTGGTTTGTTGGTTTGTTGGTTTGTTGGTTTGTTGGTTTATTGGTTTGTTGGTTTGTTGATTTGTTGGTTTGTTGGTTTGTTGGTTTGTTCGTTTGTTGGTTTGTTGGTTTGTTGGTTTATTGGTTTGTTGGTTTGTTTGTTTTTTTGTTTGTTGGTTTGTTGGTTTGTTGGTTTGTTGGTTTGTTGGTTTGTTGGTTTGTTGGTTTGTTGGTTTGTTGGTTTGTTCGTTTGTTGGTTTATTGGTTTGTTGGTTTGTTGGTTTGATTGTTTGTTGGTTTGTTGGTTTGTTGGTTTGTTGGTTTGTTGGTTTGTTGGTTTGTTGGTTTGTTGGTTTGTTGGTTTGTTGGTTTGTTGGTTTGTTGGTTTGTTCGTTTGTTGGTTTGTTGGTTTGTTGGTTTGTTAGTTTGTTGGTTTGTTCGTTTGTTGGTTTGTTGGCTTGTTGGTTTGTTGGTTTGTCGGTTTGTTGGTTTGTTGGTTTGTTGGTTTCTTGGTTTCTTGGTTTGTTGGTTTGTTGGTTTGTTGGTTTGTTGGTTTGTTGGTTTGTTGGTTTGTTGGTTTGTTGGTTTGTTGTTTTGTTGGTTTGTTGGTTTGTTGGTTTGTTCGTTTGTTGGTTTGTTGGTTTGTTGGTTTGTTGGTTTGTTGGTTTGTTGGTTTGTTGGTTTGTTCGTTTGTTCGTTTGTTGGTTTGCTGGTTTGTTGGTTTGTTCGTTTGTTGGTTTGTTGGTTTGTTCGTTTTTTGGTTTGCTGGGTTGTTGGTTTGTTGGTTTGTTGGTTTGTTGGTTTGTTGGTTTGTTGGCTTATTGGTTTGTTGGTTTGTTGGTTTGTTGTTTTGTTGGTTTGTTGGTTTGTTGGTTTGTTGGTTTGTTGGTTTGTTGGTTTGTTGTTTTGTTGGTTTGTTGGTTTGTTGGTTTGTTCGTTTGTTGGTTTGTTGGTTTGTTGGTTTGTTGGTTTGTTGGTTTGTTGGTTTGTTGGTTTGTTGGTTTGTTCGTTTGTTCGTTTGTTGGTTTGCTGGTTTGTTGGTTTGTTCGTTTGTTGGTTTGTTGGTTTGTTCGTTTTTTGGTTTGCTGGGTTGTTGGTTTGTTGGTTTGTTGGTTTGTTGGTTTGTTGGTTTGTTGGCTTATTGGTTTGTTGGTTTGTTGGTTTGTTGGTTTGTTGGTTTGTTGGTTTGTTGGTTTGTTGGTTTGTTGGTTTGTTGGTTTGTTGGTTTGTTGGTTTGTTGGTTTGTTGGTTTGTTCGTTTGTTGGTTTGTTGGTTTGTTGGTTTGTTAGTTTGTTGGTTTGTTCGTTTGTTGGTTTGTTGGCTTGTTGGTTTGTTGGTTTGTTGGTTTGTTGGTTTGTTGGTTTGTTGGTTTCTTGGTTTCTTGGTTTGTTGGTTTGTTGGTTTGTTGGTTTGTTGGTTTGTTGGTTTGTTGGTTTGTTGGTTTGTTGTTTTGTTGGTTTGTTGGTTTGTTGGTTTGTTCGTTTGTTGGTTTGTTGGTTTGTTGGTTTGTTGGTTTGTTGGTTTGTTGGTTTGTTGGTTTGTTGGTTTGTTGGTTTGTTGGCTTATTGGTTTGTTGGTTTGTTGGTTTGTTGTTTTGTTGGTTTGTTGGTTTGTTGGTTTGTTCGTTTGTTGGTTTATTGGTTTGTTGGTTTGTTGGTTTGTTTGTTTGCTGGTTTGTTGGTTTGTTGGTATGTTGGTTTGTTGGTTTCTTTGTTTCTTGGTTTGTTGGTTTGTTGGTTTGTTGGTTTGTTGGTTTGTTGGTTTGTTGGTTTGTTGGTTTGTTGGTTTTTTGGTTTGTTGGTTTGTTGGTTTGTTGTTTTGTTGGTTTGTTGGTTTGTTGGTTTGTTCGTTTGTTGGTTTGTTGGTTTGTTGGTTTGTTGGTTTGTTGGTTTGTTGGTTTGTTCGTTTGTTCGTTTGTTGGTTTGCTGGTTTGTTGGTTTGTTCGTTTGTTGGTTTGTTGGTTTGTTCGTTTTTTGGTTTGCTGGGTTGTTGGTTTGTTGGTTTGTTGGTTTGTTGGTTTGTTGGTTTGTTGGCTTATTGGTTTGTTGGTTTGTTGGTTTGTTGTTTTGTTGGTTTGTTGGTTTGTTGGTTTGTTGGTTTGTTGGTTTGATGGTTTGTTGGTTTGTTGGGTTTGTAGGTTTGTTGGTGTGTTGGTTTGTGGGTTTGTTCGTTTAATGGTTTGTTGGTTTGTTGGTTTGTTGGTTTGTTGGTTTGCTGGTTTGTTGGGTTTGTTGGGTTTGTTGGTTTGTTGGTTTGTTGGTTTGTGGGTTTGTTGGTTTGTGGGTTTGTTCGTTTGTTGGTTTGTTGGTTTGTTGGTTTGTTGGTTTGTTAGTTTGTGGGTTTGTTGGTTTAATGATGTGTTGGTTTTATGGTTTGTTGGTTTGTTGGTTTGTTGGTTTGTTGGTTTGTTGGTTAGTTGGTTTGTTGGTTTGTTGGTTTATTGGTTTGTTGGTTTTTTGGTTTGTTCGTGTGTTGGTTTGTAGGTTTGTTGGTTTGTTGGTTTATCGGTTTGTTGGTTTGTTGGTTTGTTGGTTTGTTGGTTTGTTGGTTTGTTGGTTTGTTGGTTTGTTGGTTTGTTGGTTTGTTGGTTTGTTGGTTTGTTGGTTTGTTGGTTTGTTGGTTTGTTGGTTTGTTGGTTTGTTGGTTTGTCGGTTTGTTGGTTTGTTGGTTTGTTGGTTTGTTGGTTTGTTGGTTTGTTGGTTTGTTGGTTTGTTGGTTTGTTGGTTTGTTGGTTTGTTGGTTTGTTGGTTTGTTGGTTTGTTGGTTTGTTGGTTTGTTGGTTTGTTGGTTTGTTGGTTTGTTCGTTTGTTGGTTTGTTGGTTTGTTGGTTTGTTGGTTTGTTGGTTTGTTTGTTTGTTTGTTTGTTGGTTTGTTGGTTTGTTGGTTTATTGGTTTGTTCGTTTGTTGGTTTGTTGGATTGTTGGTTTGTTGGTTTGTTGCTTTGTTGGTTTGTTGGTTTGTTGGTTTGTTGGTTTGTTGGTTTGTTGGTTTGTTGGTTTGTTAGTTTGTAGGTTTGTTGGTTTAATGATTTGTTGGTTTGTTGGTTTTATGGTTTGTTGGTTTGTTGGTTTGTTGGTTTGTTGGTTTGTTGGTTTGTTGGTTTGTTGGTTAGTTGGTTTGTTGGTTTGTTGGTTTATTGGTTTGTTGGTTTGTTGGTTTGTTAGTTTGTGGGTTTGTTGGTTTAATGATTTGTTGGTTTGTTGGTTTTATGGTTTGTTGGTTCGTTGGTTTGTTGGTTTGTTGGTTTGTTGGTTTGTTGGTTTGTTGGTTTGTTGGTTAGTTGGTTTGTTGTTTTGTTTGTTTATTGGTTTGTTGGTTTTTTGGTTTGTTCGTGTGTTGGTTTGTAGGTTTGTTGGTTTGTTGGTTTATTGGTTTGTTGGTTTGTTGGTTTGTTGGTTTGTTGGTTTGTTGGTTTGTTGGTTTGTTGGTTTGTTGGTTTGTTGGTTTGTTGGTTTGTTGGTTTGTTGGTTTGTTGGTTTGTTGGTTTGTTGGTTTGTTGGTTTGTTGGTTTGTTGGTTTGTTGGTTTGTTGGTTTGTTGGTTTGTTGGTTAGTTGGTTTGTTGGTTTGTTGGTTTGTTGGTTTGTTGGTTTGTTGGTTTGTTAGTTTGTGGGTTTGTTGGTTTAATGATTTGTTGGTTTGTTGGTTTTATGGTTTGTTGGTTTGTTGGTTTGTTGGTTTGTTGGTTTGTTGGTTTGTTGGTTTGTTGGTTTGTTGGTTTGTTGGTTAGTTGGTTTGTTGGTTTGTTTGTTTATTGGTTTGTTAGTTTTTTGGTTTGTTCGTGTGTTGGTTTGTAGGTTTGTTGGTTTGTTGGTTTATTGGTTTGTAGGTTTGTTGGTTTGTTGGTTTGTTGGTTTGTTGGTTTGTTGGTTTGTTGGTTTGTTGGTTTGTTGGTTTGTTGGTTTGTTGGTTTGTTGGCTTATTGGTTTGTTGGTTTGTTGGTTTGTTGTTTTGTTGTTTTGTTGGTTTGTTGGTTTGTTGGTTTGTTGGTTTGTTGGTTTGTGGGTTTGTTCGTTTGTTCGTTTGTTGGTTTGTTGGTTTGTTGGTTTGTTGGTTTGTTGGTTTGTCGGTTTGTTGGTTTATTGGTTTGTTGGTTTGTTGGTTTGTTGGTTTGTTGGTTTGTTGGTTTGTTGGTTTGTTGGTTTGTTGGTTTGTTGGTTTTTTGGTTTGTTGGTTTGTTGGTTTGTTGGTTTGTTGGTTTGTTGGTTTGTTGGTTTGTTGGTTTGTTGGTTTGTTGGCTTATTGGTTTGTTGGTTTGTTGGTTTGTTGTTTTGTTGGTTTGTTGGTTTGTTGGGTTTGTTGGTTTGTTGGTTTGTTGGTTTGTGGGTTTGTTGGTTTGTGGGTTTGTTCGTTTGTTGGTTTGTTGGTTTGTTGGTTTGTTGGTTTGTCGGTTTGTTGGTTTATTGGTTTGTTGGTTTGTTGGTTTGTTGGTTTGTTGGTTTGTTGGTTTGTTGGTTTGTTGGTTTGTTGGTTTGTTGGTTTTTTGGTTTGTTGGTTTGTTGTGTTGTTGGTTTGTTGGTTTGTTGGTTTGTCTGTTTGTTGGTTTGTTGATTTGTTGGTTTGTTGGTTTGTTAGTTTGTGGGTTTGTTGGTTTAATGATTTGTTGGTTTGTTGGTTTTATGGTTTGTTGGATTGTTGGTTTGTTGGTTTGTTGGTTTGTTGGTTAGTTGGTTAGTTGGTTTGTTGGTTTGTTGGTTTGTTGGTTTGTTGGTTTGTTGGTTTGTTGGGTTTGTTGGTTTGTTGGTTTGTTGGTTTGTGGGTTTGTGCGTTTGTTGGTTTGTTGGTTTGTTGGTTTGTTTGTTTGTTGGTTTGTTGGTTTGTTGGTTTGTTGGTTTGTTGGTTTATTGGTTTGTTGGTTTGTTGGTTTGTTGGTTTGTTTTTTTGTTGGTTTGTTGGTTTGTTAGTTTGTTTGTTTGTTGGTTTGTTGGTTTGTTGGTTTGTTAGTATGTGGGTTTGTCGGTTTGTTGGTTTGTTGGTTTGTTGGTTTGTTGGTTTGCTGGTTTGTTGGTTTGTTGGTTTGTTGGTTTGTTGGTTTGTTGGTTTGTTGGTTTGTTGGTTTGTTGGTTTGTTGGTTTGTTGGTTTGTTGGTTTGTTGGTTTGTTGGTTTGTTGGTTTGTTGGTTTGTTAGTTTGTTAGTTTGTTGGTTTTTTGGTTTGTTGGTTTGTTGGTTTGTTGGTTTGTTGGTTTGTTGGTTTGTTGGTTTGTTGGTTTGTTGATTTGTTGGTTTGTTGGTTTGTTGGTTTGTTATTTTGTTGGTTTGTTGGTTTGTTGGTTTGTTGGTTTTTGGTTTGTTGGATTGTTGGTTTGTTGGTTTGTTGGTTTGTTGGTTTGTCGGTTTGTTGGTTTGTTGGTTTGTTGGTTTGTTGGTTTGTTGGTTTGTTGGTTTGTTGGTTTGTTGGTTTGTTGGTTTGTTGGTTTGTTGGTTTGTTGGTTTGTTGGTTTGTTCGTTTGTTGGTTTGTTGGTTTGTTGGCTTGTTGGTTTGTTGGCTTGTTGTTTTGTTGGTTTGTTCGTTTGTTAGTTTTTTGGCTTGTCGGTTTGTTGGTTTGTTGGTTTGTTGGTTTGTTTGTTTGCTGGTTTCTTGCTATGTTGGTTTGTTGGTTTGTTGGTTTGTTGGTTTGTTGGTTTGTTGGTTTGTTGGTTTGTTGGTTTATTGGTTTGTTGGTTTGTTGATTTGTTGGTTTGTTGGTTTGTTGGTTTGTTCGTTTGTTGGTTTGTTGGTTTGTTGGTTTATTGGTTTGTTGGTTTGTTTGTTTTTTTGTTTGTTGGTTTGTTGGTTTGTTGGTTTGTTGGTTTGTTGGTTTGTTGGTTTGTTGGTTTGTTGGTTTGTTGGTTTGTTCGTTTGTTGGTTTATTGGTTTGTTGGTTTGTTGGTTTGATTGTTTGTTGGTTTGTTGGTTTGTTGGTTTGTTGGTTTGTTAATTTGTTGGTTTGTTGGTTTGTTGGTTTGTTGGTTTGTTGGTTTGTTGGTTTGTTGGTTTGTTCGTTTGTTGGTTTGTTGGTTTGTTGGTTTGTTAGTTTGTTGGTTTGTTCGTTTGTTGGTTTGTTGGCTTGTTGGTTTGTTGGTTTGTCGGTTTGTTGGTTTGTTGGTTTGTTGGTTTCTTGGTTTCTTGGTTTGTTGGTTTGTTGGTTTGTTGGTTTGTTGGTTTGTTGGTTTGTTGGTTTGTTGGTTTGTTGGTTTGTTGGTTTGTTGTTTTGTTGGTTTGTTGGTTTGTTGGTTTGTTCGTTTGTTGGTTTGTTGGTTTGTTGGTTTGTTGGTTTGTTGGTTTGTTGGTTTGTTGGTTTGTTCGTTTGTTCGTTTGTTGGTTTGCTGGTTTGTTGGTTTGTTCGTTTGTTGGTTTGTTGGTTTGTTCGTTTTTTGGTTTGCTGGGTTGTTGGTTTGTTGGTTTGTTGGTTTGTTGGTTTGTTGGTTTGTTGGCTTATTGGTTTGTTGGTTTGTTGGTTTGTTGTTTTGTTGGTTTGTTGGTTTGTTGGTTTGTTGGTTTGTTGGTTTGTTGGTTTGTTGTTTTGTTGGTTTGTTGGTTTGTTGGTTTGTTCGTTTGTTGGTTTGTTGGTTTGTTGGTTTGTTGGTTTGTTGGTTTGTTGGTTTGTTGGTTTGTTGGTTTGTTCGTTTGTTCGTTTGTTGGTTTGCTGGTTTGTTGGTTTGTTCGTTTGTTGGTTTGTTGGTTTGTTCGTTTTTTGGTTTGCTGGGTTGTTGGTTTTTTGGTTTGTTGGTTTGTTGGTTTGTTGGTTTGTTGGCTTATTGGTTTGTTGGTTTGTTGGTTTGTTGGTTTGTTGGTTTGTTGGTTTGTTGGTTTGTTGGTTTGTTGGTTTGTTGGTTTGTTGGTTTGTTGGTTTGTTGGTTTGTTGGTTTGTTCGTTTGTTGGTTTGTTGGTTTGTTGGTTTGTTAGTTTGTTGGTTTGTTCGTTTGTTGGTTTGTTGGCTTGTTGGTTTGTTGGTTTGTTGGTTTGTTGGTTTGTTGGTTTGTTGGTTTCTTGGTTTCTTGGTTTGTTGGTTTGTTGGTTTGTTGGTTTGTTGGTTTGTTGGTTTGTTGGTTTGTTGGTTTGTTGTTTTGTTGGTTTGTTGGTTTGTTGGTTTGTTCGTTTGTTGGTTTGTTGGTTTGTTGGTTTGTTGGTTTGTTGGTTTGTTGGTTTGTTGGTTTGTTGGTTTGTTGGTTTGTTGGCTTATTGGTTTGTTGGTTTGTTGGTTTGTTGTTTTGTTGGTTTGTTGGTTTGTTGGTTTGTTCGTTTGTTGGTTTATTGGTTTGTTGGTTTGTTGGTTTGTTGGTTTGTTTGTTTGCTGGTTTGTTGGTTTGTTGGTATGTTGGTTTGTTGGTTTCTTTGTTTCTTGGTTTGTTGGTTTGTTGGTTTGTTGGTTTGTTGGTTTGTTGGTTTGTTGGTTTGTTGGTTTGTTGGTTTGTTGGTTTTTTTGGTTTGTTGGTTTGTTGGTTTGTTGTTTTGTTGGTTTGTTGGTTTGTTGGTTTGTTCGTTTGTTGGTTTGTTGGTTTGTTGGTTTGTTGGTTTGTTGGTTTGTTGGTTTGTTCGTTTGTTCGTTTGTTGGTTTGCTGGTTTGTTGGTTTGTTCGTTTGTTGGTTTGTTGGTTTGTTCGTTTTTTGGTTTGCTGGGTTGTTGGTTTGTTGGTTTGTTGGTTTGTTGGTTTGTTGGTTTGTTGGCTTATTGGTTTGTTGGTTTGTTGGTTTGTTGTTTTGTTGGTTTGTTGGTTTGTTGGTTTGTTGGTTTGTTGGTTTGTTGGTTTGTTGGTTTGTTGGGTTTGTAGGTTTGTTGGTGTGTTGGTTTGTGGGTTTGTTCGTTTAATGGTTTGTTGGTTTGTTGGTTTGTTGGTTTGCTGGTTTGTTGGGTTTGTTGGGTTTGTTGGTTTGTTGGTTTGTTGGTTTGTGGGTTTGTTGGTTTGTGGGTTTGTTCGTTTGTTGGTTTGTTGGTTTGTTGGTTTGTTGGTTTGTTAGTTTGTGGGTTTGTTGGTTTAATGATGTGTTGGTTTTATGGTTTGTTGGTTTGTTGGTTTGTTGGTTTGTTGGTTTGTTGGTTAGTTGGTTTGTTGGTTTGTTGGTTTATTGGTTTGTTGGTTTTTTGGTTTGTTCGTGTGTTGGTTTGTAGGTTTGTTGGTTTGTTGGTTTATCGGTTTGTTGGTTTGTTGGTTTGTTGGTTTGTTGGTTTGTTGGTTTGTTGGTTTGTTGGTTTGTTGGTTTGTTGGTTTGTTGGTTTGTTGGTTTGTTGGTTTGTTGGTTTGTTGGTTTGTTGGTTTGTTGGTTTGTTGGTTTGTTGGTTTGTCGGTTTGTTGGTTTGTTGGTTTGTTGGTTTGTTGGTTTGTTGGTTTGTTGGTTTGTTGGTTTGTTGGTTTGTTGGTTTGTTGGTTTGTTGGTTTGTTGGTTTGTTGGTTTGTTGGTTTGTTGGTTTGTTGGTTTGTTGGTTTGTTCGTTTGTTGGTTTGTTGGTTTGTTGGTTTGTTGGTTTGTTTGTTTGTTTGTTTGTTGGTTTGTTGGTTTGTTGGTTTATTGGTTTGTTCGTTTGTTGGTTTGTTGGATTGTTGGTTTGTTGGTTTGTTGCTTTGTTGGTTTGTTGGTTTGTTGGTTTGTTGGTTTGTTGGTTTGTTGGTTTGTTGGTTTGTTAGTTTGTAGGTTTGTTGGTTTAATGATTTGTTGGTTTGTTGGTTTTATGGTTTGTTGGTTTGTTGGTTTGTTGGTTTGTTGGTTTGTTGGTTTGTTGGTTTGTTGGTTAGTTGGTTGTTGGTTTGTTGGTTTATTGGTTTGTTGGTTTGTTGGTTTGTTAGTTTGTGGGTTTGTTGGTTTAATGATTTGTTGGTTTGTTGGTTTTATGGTTTGTTGGTTCGTTGGTTTGTTGGTTTGTTGGTTTGTTGGTTTGTTGGTTTGTTGGTTTGTTGGTTAGTTGGTTTGTTGGTTTGTTTGTTTATTGGTTTGTTGGTTTTTTGGTTTGTTCGTGTGTTGGTTTGTTGGTTTGTTGGTTTGTTGGTTTGTTGGTTTGTTGGTTTGTTGGTTTGTTGGTTTGTTGGCTTATTGGTTTGTTGGTTTGTTGGTTTGTTGTTTTGTTGTTTTGTTGGTTTGTTGGTTTGTTGGTTTGTTGGTTTGTTGGTTTGTGGGTTTGTTCGTTTGTTGGTTTGTTGGTTTATTGGTTTGTTGGTTTGTTGGTTTGTTGGGTTTGTTGGTTTGTTGGTTTGTTGGTTTGTGGGTTTGTTGGTTTGTGGGTTTGTTCGTTTGTTGGTTTGTTGGTTTGTTGGTTTGTTGGTTTGTCGGTTTGTTGGTTTATTGGTTTGTTGGTTTGTTGGTTTGTTGGTTTGTTGGTTTGTTGGTTTGTTGGTTTGTTGGTTTGTTGGTTTGTTGGTTTTTTGGTTTGTTGGTTTGTTGTGTTGTTGGTTTGTTGGTTTGTTGGTTTGTCTGTTTGTTGGTTTGTTGGTTTGTTGGTTTGTTGGTTTGTTAGTTTGTGGGTTTGTTGGTTTAATGATTTGTTGGTTTGTTGGTTTTATGGTTTGTTGGATTGTTGGTTTGTTGGTTTGTTGGTTTGTTGGTTAGTTGGTTAGTTGGTTTGTTGGTTTGTTGGTTTGTTGGTTTGTTGGTTTGTTGGTTTGTTGGTTTGTTGGGTTTGTTGGTTTGTTGGTTTGTTGGTTTGTTGGTTTGTGGGTTTGTGCGTTTGTTGGTTTGTTGGTTTGTTGGTTTGTTTGTTTGTTGGTTTGTTGGTTTGTTGGTTTGTTGGTTTGTTGGTTTATTGGTTTGTTGGTTTGTTGGTTTGTTGGTTTGTTTTTTTGTTGGTTTGTTGGTTTGTTAGTTTGTTTGTTTGTTGGTTTGTTGGTTTGTTGGTTTGTTAGTATGTGGGTTTGTCGGTTTGTTGGTTTGTTGGTTTGTTGGTTTGTGGGTTTGCTGGTTTGTTGGTTTGTTGGTTTGTTGGTTTGTTGGTTTGTTGGTTTGTTGGTTTGTTGGTTTGCTGGTTTGTTGGTTTGTTGGTTTGTTGGTTTGTTGGTTTGTTGGTTTGTTAGTTTGTTAGTTTGTTGGTTTTTTGGTTTGTTGGTTTGTTGGTTTGTTGGTTTGTTGGTTTGTTGGTTTGTTGGTTTGTTGATTTGTTGGTTTGTTGGTTTGTTGGTTTGTTATTTTGTTGGTTTGTTGGTTTGTTGGTTTGTTGGTTTTTGGTTTGTTGGATTGTTGGTTTGTTGGTTTGTTGGTTTGTTGGTTTGTCGGTTTGTTGGTTTGTTGGTTTGTTGGTTTGTTGGTTTGTTGGTTTGTTGGTTTGTTGGTTTGTTGGTTTGTTGGTTTGTTGGTTTGTTGGTTTGTTGGTTTGTTGGTTTGTTGGTTTGTTCGTTTGTTGGTTTGTTGGTTTGTTGGCTTGTTGGTTTGTTGGCTTGTTGTTTTGTTGGTTTGTTCGTTTGTTAGTTTTTTGGCTTGTCGGTTTGTTGGTTTGTTGGTTTGTTGGTTTGTTTGTTTGCTGGTTTGTTGGTATGTTGGTTTGTTGGTTTGTTGGTTTGTTGGTTTGTTGGTTTGTTGGTTTGTTGGTTTGTTGGTTTATTGGTTTGTTGGTTTGTTGATTTGTTGGTTTGTTGGTTTGTTGGTTTGTTCGTTTGTTGGTTTGTTGGTTTGTTGGTTTATTGGTTTGTTGGTTTGTTTGTTTTTTTGTTTGTTGGTTTGTTGGTTTATTGGTTTGTTGGTTTGTTGGTTTGTTGGTTTGTTGGTTTGTTGGTTTGTTGGTTTGTTGGTTTATTGGTTTGTTGGTTTGTTGGCTTGATTGTTTGTTGGTTTGTTGGTTTGTTGGTTTGTTGGTTTGTTGGTTTGTTGGTTTGTTGGTTTGTTGGTTTGTTGGTTTGTTGGTTTGTTGGTTTGTTGGTTTGTTGGTTTGTTCGTTTGTTGGTTTGTTGGTTTGTTGGTTTGTTAGTTTGTTGGTTTGTTCGTTTGTTGGTTTGTTGGCTTGTTGGTTTGTTGGTTTGTTGGTTTGTTGGTTTGTTGGTTTGTTGGTTTGTTGGTTTCTTGGTTTCTTGGTTTGTTGGTTTGTTGGTTTGTTGGTTTGTTGGTTTGTTGGTTTGTTGGTTTGTTGGTTTTTTGGTATGTTGGTTTGTTGGTTTGTTGGTTTGTTTTTTTGTTGGTTTGTTGGTTTGTTGGTTTGTTGGTTTGTTGGTTTGTTGGTTTGTTGGTTTGTTGGTTTGTTGGTTTGTTGGTTTGTTGGTTTGTTAGTTTTTTGCTTTGTTGGTTTTTTGGTTTGTTGGTTTGTTGGTTTGTTGGTTTGTTGGTTTGTTGGTTTGTTGGTTTGTTGGTTTGTTGGTTTGTTGGTTTGTTCGTTTGTTGGTTTGTTGGTTTGTTGGTTTATTGGTTTGTTGGTTTGTTGGTTTGTTGGTTTGTTGGTTTGTTGGTTTGTTGGTTTGTTGGTTTGTTGGTTTGTTGGTTTTTGGTTTGTTGGTTTGTTGGATTGTTGGTTTGTTGGTTTGTTGGTTTGTTGGTTTGTCGGTTTGTTGGTTTGTTGGTTTGTTGGTTTGTTGGTTTGTTGGTTTGTTGGTTTGTTGGTTTGTTGGTTTGTTGGTTTGTTGGTTTGTTGGTTTGTTGGTTTGTTGGTTTGTTGGTTTGTTGGTTTGTTCGTTTGTTGGTTTGTTGGTTTGTTGGCTTGTTGGTTTGTTGGCTTGTTGTTTTGTTGGTTTGTTCGTTGGTTGGTTTTTTGGCTTGTCGGTTTGTTGGTTTGTTGGTTTGTTGGTTTGTTTGTTTGCTGGTTTGTTGGTATGTTGGTTTGTTGGTTTGTTGGTTTGTTGGTTTGTTGGTTTGTTGGTTTGTTGGTTTGTTGGTTTGTTGGTTTATTGGTTTGTTGGTTTGTTGATTTGTTGGTTTGTTGGTTTGTTGGTTTGTTCGTTTGTTGGTTTGTTGGTTTGTTGGTTTATTGGTTTGTTGGTTTGTTTGTTTTTTTGTTTGTTGGTTTGTTGGTTTGTTGGTTTGTTGGTTTGTTGGTTTGTTGGTTTGTTGGTTTGTTCGTTTGTTGGTTTGTTCGTTTGTTGGTTTATTGGTTTGTTGGTTTTTTGGTTTGATTGTTTGTTGGTTTGTTGGTTTGTTGGTTTGTTGGTTTGTTGGTTTGTTGGTTTGTTGGTTTGTTGGTTTGTTGGTTTGTTGGTTTGTTGGTTTGTTGGTTTGTTCGTTTGTTGGTTTGTTGGTTTGTTGGTTTGTTAGTTTGTTGGTTTGTTCGTTTGTTGGTTTGTTGGCTTGTTGGTTTGTTGGTTTGTTGGTTTGTTGGTTTGTTGGTTTGTTGGTTTCTTGGTTTCTTGGTTTGTTGGTTTGTTGGTTTGTTGGTTTGTTGGTTTGTTGGTTTGTTGGTTTGTTGGTTTGTTGGTTTTTTGGTATGTTGGTTTGTTGGTTTGTTGTTTTGTTGGTTTGTTGGTTTGTTGGTTTGTTCGTTTGTTGGTTTGTTGGTTTGTTGGTTTGTTGGTTTGTTGGTTTGCTGGTTTGTTGGTTTGTTCGTTTGTTCGTTTGTTGGTTTGCTGGTTTGTTGGTTTGTTCGTTTGTTGGTTTGTTGGTTTGTTCGTTTTTTGGTTTGCTGGGTTGTTGGTTTGTTGGTTTATTGGTTTGTTGGTTTGTTGGTTTGTTGGTTTGTTGGCTTATTGGTTTGTTGGTTTGTTGGTTTGTTGTTTTGTTGGTTTGTTGGTTTGTTGGTTTGTTGGTTTGTTGGTTTGTTGGTTTGTTGGTTTGTTGGTTTGTTGGTTTGTTGGGTTTGTAGGTTTGTTGGTTTGTTGGTTTGTGGGTTTGTTCGTTTGTTGGTTTGTTGGTTTGTTGGTTTGTTGGTTTGCTGGTTTGTTGGGTTTGTTGGTTTGTTGGTTTGTGGGTTTGTGGGTTTGTTGGTTTGTGGGTTTGTTCGTTTGTTGGTTTGTTGGTTTGTTGGTTTGTTGGTGTGTTAGTTTGTGGGTTTGTTGGTTTAATGATTTGTTGGTTTGTTGGTTTTATGGTTTTTTGGTTTGTTGGTTTGTTGGTTTGTTGGTTTGTTGGTTTGTTGGTTAGTTGGTTTGTTGGTTTGTTGGTTTATTGGTTTGTTGGTTTTTTGGTTTGTTCGTGTGTTGGTTTGTAGGTTTGTTGGTTTGTTGGTTTATTGGTTTGTTGGTTTGTTGGTTTGTTGGTTTGTTGGTTTGTTGGTTTGTTGGTTTGTTGGTTTGTTGGTTTGTTGGTTTGTTGGTTTGTTGGTTTGTTGGTTTGTTGGTTTGTTGGTTTGTTGGTTTGTTGGTTTGTTGGTTTGTTGGTTTGTTGGTTTGTTGGTTTGTTGGTTTGTTGGTTTGTTGGTTTGTTGGTTTGTTGGTTTGTTGGTTTGTTGGTTTGTTGGTTTGTTGGTTTGTTGGTTTGTTGGTTTGTTGGTTTGTTGGTTTGTTGGTTTGTTGGTTTGTTCGTTTGTTGGTTTGTAAGTTTGTTGGTTTGTTGGTTTGTTTGTTTGTTTGTTTGTTGGTTTGTTGGTTTGTTGGTTTGTTGGTTTATTGGTTTGTTCGTTTGTTGGTTTGTTGGATTGTTGGTTTGTTGGTTTGTTGCTTTGTTGGTTTGTTGGTTTGTTGGTTTGTTGGTTTGTTGGTTTGTTAAGTTGCTCGTTTGCTGGTTTTTTGGTTTGTTAGTTTGTTGGTTTGTTGGTTTGTTGGTTTGTTGGTTTGTTGGTTTGTTGGTTTGTTGGTTTGTTGGTTTGTTGGTTTGTTGGTTTGTTGGTTTGTTGGTTTGTTGGTTTTTTGGTTTGTTGGTTTGTTGTTTTGTTGGTTTGTTGGTTTGTCGGTTTGTTCGTTTGTTGGTTTGTTGGTTTGTTGGTTTGTTGGTTTGTTGGTTTGTTCGTTTGTTGGTTTGTTCGTTTCTTGGTTTGCTGGGTTGTTGGTTTGTTGGTTTGTTGGGTTGTTGGCTTATTGGTTTGTTGGTTTGTTGGTTTGTTGTTTTGTTGTTTTGTTGGTTTGTTGGTTTGTTGGTTTGTTAGTTTGTTGGTTTGTTGGGTTTGTAGGTTTGTTGGTTTCTTGGTTTGTGGGTTTGTTGGTTTGTTGGTTTGTTGGTTTGTTGGTTTGTTGGGTTTGTTGGTTTGTTGGTTTGTTGGTTTGTGGGTTTGTTGGTTTGTGGGTTTGTTCGTTTGTTGGTTTGTTGGTTTGTTGGTTTGTCGGTTTGTTGGTTTGTTGGTTTGTTGGTTTGTTGGTTTGTTGGTTTGTTGGTTTGTTGGTTTGTTGGTTTGTTGGTTTGTTGGTTTTTTGGTTTGTTGGTTTGTTGTTTTGTTGGTTTGTTGGTTTGTTGGTTTGTCTGTTTGTTGGTTTGTTGGTTTGTTGGTTTGTTGGTTTGTTAGTTTGTGGGTTTGTTGGGTTAATGATTTGTTGGTTTGTTGGTTTGTTGGTTTGTTGGTTTGTTGGTTTGTTGGTTTGTTGGTTTGTTGGTTTGTTGGTTTGTTGGTTTGTTGGTTTGTTGGTTTCTTGGTTTCTTGGTTTGTTGGTTTGTTGGTTTGTTGGTTTGTTGGTTTGTTGGTTTGTTGGTTTGTTGGTTTTTTGGTATGTTGGTTTGTTGGTTTGTTGGTTTGTTTTTTTGTTGGTTTGTTGGTTTGTTGGTTTGTTGGTTTGTTGGTTTGTTGGTTTGTTGGTTTGTTGGTTTGTTGGTTTGTTGGTTTGTTGGTTTGTTGGTTTGTTGGTTTGTTAGTTTTTTGGTTTGTTGGTTTTTTGGTTTGTTGGTTTGTTGGTTTGTTGGTTTGTTGGTTTGTTGGTTTGTTGGTTTGTTGGTTTGTTGGTTTGTTGGTTTGTTCGTTTGTTGGTTTGTTGGTTTGTTGGTTTATTGGTTTGTTGGTTTGTTGGTTTGTTGGTTTGTTGGTTTGTTGGTTTGTTGGTTTGTTGGTTTGTTGGTTTGTTGGTTTGTTGGTTTGTTGGTTTTTGGTTTGTTGGTTTGTTGGATTGTTGGTTTGTTGGTTTGTTGGTTTGTTGGTTTGTCGGTTTGTTGGTTTGTTGGTTTGTTGGTTTGTTGGTTTGTTGGTTTGTTGGTTTGTTGGTTTGTTAGTTTGTTGGTTTGTTGGTTTGTTGGTTTGTTGGTTTGTTGGTTTGTTGGTTTGTTGGTTTGTTGGTTTGTTCGTTTGTTGGTTTGTTGGTTTGTTGGCTTGTTGGTTTGTTGGCTTGTTGTTTTGTTGGTTTGTTCGTTTGTTGGTTTTTTGGCTTGTCGGTTTGTTGGTTTGTTGGTTTGTTGGTTTGTTTGTTTGCTGGTTTGTTGGTATGTTGGTTTGTTGGTTTGTTGGTTTGTTGGTTTGTTGGTTTGTTGGTTTGTTGGTTTGTTGGTTTGTTGGTTTGTTGGTTTATTGGTTTGTTGGTTTGTTGATTTGTTGGTTTGTTGGTTTGTTGGTTTGTTCGTTTGTTGGTTTGTTGGTTTGTTGGTTTATTGGTTTGTTGGTTTGTTTGTTTTTTTGTTTGTTGGTTTGTTGGTTTGTTGGTTTGTTGGTTTGTTGGTTTGTTGGTTTGTTGGTTTGTTGGTTTGTTCGTTTGTTGGTTTATTGGTTTGTTGGTTTTTTGGTTTGATTGTTTGTTGGTTTGTTGGTTTGTTGGTTTGTTGGTTTGTTGGTTTGTTGGTTTGTTGGTTTGTTGGTTTGTTGGTTTGTTGGTTTGTTGGTTTGTTGGTTTGTTGGTTTGTTGGTTTGTTCGTTTGTTTGTTTGTTGGTTTGTTGGTTTGTTAGTTTGTTGGTTTGTTCGTTTGTTGCTTGTTGGCTTGTTGGTTTGTTGGTTTGTTGGTTTGTTGGTTTGTTGGTTTGTTGGTTTCTTGGTTTCTTGGTTTGTTGGTTTGTTGGTTTGTTGGTTTGTTGGTTTGTTGGTTTGTTGGTTTGTTGGTTTGTTGGTTTTTTGGTATGTTGGTTTGTTGGTTTGTTGTTTTGTTGGTTTGTTGGTTTGTTGGTTTGTTCGTTTGTTGGTTTGTTGGTTTGTTGGTTTGTTGGTTTGTTGGTTTGCTGGTTTGTTGGTTTGTTCGTTTGTTCGTTTGTTGGTTTGCTGGTTTGTTGGTTTGTTCGTTTGTTGGTTTGTTGGTTTGTTCGTTTTTTGGTTTGCTGGGTTGTTGGTTTGTTGGTTTATTGGTTTGTTGGTTTGTTGGTTTGTTGGTTTGTTGGCTTATTGGTTTGTTGGTTTGTTGGTTTGTTGTTTTGTTGGTTTGTTGTTTTGTTGGTTTGTTGGTTTGTTGGTTTGTTGGTTTGTTGGTTTGTTGGTTTGTTGGTTTGTTGGTTTGTTGGTTTGTTGGGTTTGTAGGTTTGTTGGTTTGTTGGTTTGTGGGTTTGTTCGTTTGTTGGTTTGTTGGTTTGTTGGTTTGTTGGTTTGCTGGTTTGTTGGGTTTGTTGGTTTGTTGGTTTGTGGGTTTGTGGGTTTGTTGGTTTGTGGGTTTGTTCGTTTGTTGGTTTGTTGGTTTGTTGGTTTGTTGGTGTGTTAGTTTGTGGGTTTGTTGGTTTAATGATTTGTTGGTTTGTTGGTTTTATGGTTTTTTGGTTTGTTGGTTTGTTGGTTTGTTGGTTAGTTGGTTTGTTGGTTAGTTGGTTTGTTGGTTTGTTGGTTTATTGGTTTGTTGGTTTTTTGGTTTGTTCGTGTGTTGGTTTGTAGGTTTGTTGGTTTGTTGGTTTATTGGTTTGTTGGTTTGTTGGTTTGTTGGTTTGTTGGTTTGTTGGTTTGTTGGTTTGTTGGTTTGTTGGTTTGTTGGTTTGTTGGTTTGTTGGTTTGTTGGTTTGTTGGTTTGTTGGTTTGTTGGTTTGTTGGTTTGTTGGTTTGTTGGTTTGTTGGTTTGTTGGTTTGTTGGTTTGTTGGTTTGTTCGTTTGTTGGTTTGTTAGTTTGTTGGTTTGTTGGTTTGTTTGTTTGTTTGTTTGTTGGTTTGTTGGTTTGTTGGTTTATTGGTTTGTTCGTTTGTTGGTTTGTTGGATTGTTGGTTTGTTGGTTTGTTGCTTTGTTGGTTTGTTGGTTTGTTGGTTTGTTGGATTGTTGGTTTGTTAAGTTGCTCGTTTGCTGGTTTTTTGGTTTGTTAGTTTGTTGGTTTGTTGGTTTGTTGGTTTGTTGGTTTGTTGGTTTGTTGGTTTGTTGGTTTGTTGGTTTGTTGGTTTGTTGGTTTGTTGGTTTGTTGGTTTGTTGGTTTGTTGGTTTGTTGGTTTGTTGGTTTTTTGGTTTGTTGGTTTGTTGTTTTGTTGGTTTGTTGGTTTGTCGGTTTGTTCGTTTGTTGGTTTGTTGGTTTGTTGGTTTGTTGGTTTGTTGGTTTGTTCGTTTGTTGGTTTGTTCGTTTCTTGGTTTGCTGGGTTGTTGGTTTGTTGGTTTGTTGGTTTGTTGGCTTATTGGTTTGTTGGTTTGTTGGTTTGTTGTTTTGTTGTTTTGTTGGTTTGTTGGTTTGTTGGTTTGTTAGTTTGTTGGTTTGTTGGGTTTGTAGGTTTGTTGGTTTCTTGGTTTGTGGGTTTGTTGGTTTGTTGGTTTGTTGGTTTGTTGGTTTGTTGGGTTTGTTGGTTTGTTGGTTTGTGGGTTTGTTGGTTTGTGGGTTTGTTCGTTTGTTGGTTTGTTGGTTTGTTGGTTTGTCGGTTTGTTGGTTTGTTGGTTTGTTGGTTTGTTGGTTTGTTGGTTTGTTGGTTTGTTGGTTTGTTGGTTTGTTGGTTTTTTGGTTTGTTGGTTTGTTGTTTTGTAAGTTTGTTGGTTTGTTGGTTTGTCTGTTTGTTGGTTTGTTGGTTTGTTGGTTTGTTGGTTTGTTAGTTTGTGGGTTTGTTGGGTTAATGATTTGTTGGTTTGTTGGTTTTATGGTTTGTTGGTTTGTTGGTTTGTTAATTTGTTGGTTTGTTGGTTAGTTGGTTAGTTGGTTTGTTGGTTTGTTGGTTTGTTGGTTTTTTGGTTTGTTCGTGTGTTGGTTTGTTGGTTTGTTGGTTTGTTGGTTTGCTGGTTTGTTGGTTTGTTGGTTTGTTGGTTTATTGGTTTGTTAGTTTGTTGGTTTGTTGGTTTGTTGGTTTGTTGGTTTGTTGGTTTGTTGGTTTGTTGGTTTGTTGGTTTGTTGGTTTGTCGGTTTGTTGGTTTGTTGGTTTGTTGGTTTGTTGGTTTGTTGGTTTGTTGGGTTTGTTGGTTTGTTGGTTTGTTGGTTTGTGGGTTTGTTCGTTTGTTGGTTTGTTGGTTTGTTGGTTTGTTGGTTTGTTTGTTTGTTTGTTGGTTTGTTGGTTTGTTAGTTTGTTGGTTTATTGGTTTGTTGGTTTGTTGTTTTGTTGGTTTGTTGGTTTGTTGGTTTGTTGGTTTGTTCGTTTGTTGGTTTGTTGGTTTGTTGGTTTGTTAGTATGTAGGTTTGTTGGTTTGTTGGTTTGTTGGTTTGTTGGTTTGTTGGTTTGTTGGTTTGTTGGTTTGTTGGTTTGTTGGTTTGTTGGTTTGTTGGTTTGTTGGTTTGTTGGTTTGTTGGTTTGTTGGTTTGTTGGTTTGTTGGTTTGTTGGTTTGTTGGTTTGTTGGTTTGTTAGTTTGTTGGTTTGTTGGTTTTTTGGTTTGTTGGTTTGTTGGTTTGTTTGTTTGTTGGTTTGTTGGTTTGTTGGTTTGTTGGTTTGTTGGTTTGTTGGTTTGTTTGTTTGTTGGTTTGTTCGTTTGTTGGTTTGTTGGTTTGTTGGTTTTTGGTTTGTTGGTTTGTTGGTTTGTTGGTTTGTTGGTTTGTTGGTTTGTTGGTTTGTTGGTTTGTTGGTTTGTTGGTTTGTTGGTTTGTTGGTTTGTTGGTTTGTTGGTTTGTTGGTTTTTTGGTTTGTTGGTTTGTTGTTTTGTTGTTTTGTTGGTTTGTTGGTTTGTTGGTTTGTCTGTTTGTTGGTTTGTTGGTTTGTTGGTTTGTTGGTTTGTTAGTTTGTGGGTTTGTTGGTTTAATGATTTGTTGGTTTTATGGTTTGTTGGTTTGTTGGTTTGTTAATTTGTTGGTTTGTTGGTTAATTGGTTAGTTGGTTTGTTGGTTTGTTGGTTTGTTGGTTTTTTGGTTTGTTCGTGTGTTGGTTTGTTGGTTTGTTGGTTTGTTGGTTTGTTGGTTTGTTGGTTTATTGGTTTGTTAGTTTGTTGGTTTGTTGGTTTGTTGGTTTGTTGGTTTGTTGGTTTGTTGGTTTGTTGGTTTGTCGGTTTGTTGGTTTGTTGGTTTGTTGGTTTGTTGGTTTGTTGGTTTGTTGATTTGTTGGGTTTGTTGGTTTGTTGGTTTGTTGGTTTTTGGGTTTGTTCGTTTGTTGGTTTGTTGGTTTGTGGGTTTGTGCGTTTGTTGGTTTGTTGGTTTGTTGGTTTGTTAGTTTGTTGGTTTGTTGGATTTGTAGGTTTGTTGGTTTCTTGGTTTGTGGGTTTGTTGGTTTGTTGGTTTGTTGGTTTGTTGGTTTGTTGGGTTTGTTGGTTTGTTGGTTTGTTGGTTTGTGGGTTTGTTGGTTTGTGGGTTTGTTCGTTTGTTGGTTTGTTGGTTTGTTGGTTTGTTCGTTTCTTGGTTTGCTGGGTTGTTGGTTTGTTGGTTTGTTGGTTTGTTGGCTTATTGGTTTGTTGGTTTGTTGGTTTGTTGTTTTGTTGTTTTGTTGGTTTGTTGGTTTGTTGGTTTGTTAGTTTGTTGGTTTGTTGGGTTTGTAGGTTTGTTGGTTTCTTGGTTTGTGGGTTTGTTGGTTTGTTGGTTTGTTGGTTTGTTGGTTTGTTGGGTTTGTTGGTTTGTTGGTTTGTTGGTTTGTGGGTTTGTTGGTTTGTGGGTTTGTTCGTTTGTTGGTTTGTTGGTTTGTTGGTTTGTCGGTTTGTTGGTTTGTTGGTTTGTTGGTTTGTTGGTTTGTTGGTTTGTTGGTTTGTTGGTTTGTTGGTTTGTTGGTTTGTTGGTTTTTTGGTTTGTTGGTTTGTTGTTTTGTTGGTTTGTTGGTTTGTTGGTTTGTCTGTTTGTTGGTTTGTTGGTTTGTTGGTTTGTTGGTTTGTTAGTTTGTGGGTTTGTTGGGTTAATGATTTGTTGGTTTGTTGGTTTTATGGTTTGTTGGTTTGTTGGTTTGTTAATTTGTTGGTTTGTTGGTTAGTTGGTTAGTTGGTTTGTTGGTTTGTTGGTTTGTTGGTTTTTTGGTTTGTTCGTGTGTTGGTTTGTTGGTTTGTTGGTTTGTTGGTTTGCTGGTTTGTTGGTTTGTTGGTTTGTTGGTTTATTGGTTTGTTAGTTTGTTGGTTTGTTGGTTTGTTGGTTTGTTGGTTTGTTGGTTTGTTGGTTTGTTGGTTTGTTGGTTTGTCGGTTTGTTGGTTTGTTGGTTTGTTGGTTTGTTGGTTTGTTGGTTTGTTGGGTTTGTTGGTTTGTTGGTTTGTTGGTTTGTGGGTTTGTTCGTTTGTTGGTTTGTTGGTTTGTTGGTTTGTTGGTTTGTTTGTTTGTTTGTTGGTTTGTTGGTTTGTTAGTTTGTTGGTTTATTGGTTTGTTGGTTTGTTGGTTTGTTGGTTTGTTGTTTTGTTGGTTTGTTGGTTTGTTGGTTTGTTGGTTTGTTCGTTTGTTGGTTTGTTGGTTTGTTGGTTTGTTAGTATGTAGGTTTGTTGGTTTGTTGGTTTGTTGGTTTGTTGGTTTGTTGGTTTGTTGGTTTGTTGGTTTGTTGGTTTGTTGGTTTGTTGGTTTGTTGGTTTGTTGGTTTGTTGGTTTGTTGGTTTGTTGGTTTGTTGGTTTGTTGGTTTGTTGGTTTGTTGGTTTGTTAGTTTGTTGGTTTGTTGGTTTTTTGGTTTGTTGGTTTGTTGGTTTGTTTGTTTGTTGGTTTGTTGGTTTGTTGGTTTGTTGGTTTGTTGGTTTGTTGGTTTGTTGGTTTGTTTGTTTGTTGGTTTGTTCGTTTGTTGGTTTGTTGGTTTGTTGGTTTTTGGTTTGTTGGTTTGTTGGTTTGTTGGTTTGTTGGTTTGTTGGTTTGTTGGTTTGTTGGTTTGTTTGTTTTTGGTTTGTTGGTTTGTTGGTTTGTTGGTTTGTTGGTTTGTTGGTTTTTTGGTTTGTTGGTTTGTTGTTTTGTTGTTTTGTTGGTTTGTTGGTTTGTTGGTTTGTCTGTTTGTTGGTTTGTTGGTTTGTTGGTTTGTTGGTTTGTTAGTTTGTGGGTTTGTTGGTTTAATGATTTGTTGGTTTTATGGTTTGTTGGTTTGTTGGTTTGTTAATTTGTTGGTTTGTTGGTTAATTGGTTAGTTGGTTTGTTGGTTTGTTGGTTTGTTGGTTTTTTGGTTTGTTCGTGTGTTGGTTTGTTGGTTTGTTGGTTTGTTGGTTTGTTGGTTTGTTGGTTTATTGGTTTGTTAGTTTGTTGGTTTGTTGGTTTGTTGGTTTGTTGGTTTGTTGGTTTGTTGGTTTGTTGGTTTGTCGGTTTGTTGGTTTGTTGGTTTGTTGGTTTGTTGGTTTGTTGGTTTGTTGATTTGTTGGGTTTGTTGGTTTGTTGGTTTGTTGGTTTTTGGGTTTGTTCGTTTGTTGGTTTGTTGGTTTGTGGGTTTGTGCGTTTGTTGGTTTGTTGGTTTGTTGGTTTGTTTGTTTGTTGGTTTGTTGGTTTGTTGGTTTGTTGGTTTATTGGTTTGTTGGTTTGTTGGTTTGTTGGTTTGTTTTTTTGTTGGTTTGTTGGTTTGTTAGTTTGTTTGTTTGTTGGTTTGTTGGTTTGTTGGTTTGTTAGTATGTGGGTTTGTCGGTTTGTTGGTTTGTTGGTTTGTTGGTTTGTTGGTTTGTTGGTTTGTTGGTTTGTTGGTTTGTTGGTTTGTTGGTTTGTTGGTTTGTTGGTTTGTTGGTTTGTTGGTTTGTTGGTTTGTTGGTTTGTTGGTTTGTTGGTTTGTTGGTTTGTTGGTTTGTTGGTTTGTTGGTTTGTTGGTTTGTTAGTTTGTTAGTTTGTTGGTTTTATGGTTTGTTGGTTTGTTGGTTTGTTGGTTTGTTGGTTTGTTGGTTTGTTGGTTTGTTGATTTGTTGGTTTGTTGGTTTGTTGGTTTGTTGGTTTGTTGGTTTGTTGGTTTGTTGGTTTGTTGGTTTTTGGTTTGTTGGATTGTTGGTTTGTTGGTTTGTTGGTTTGTTGGTTTGTCGGTTTGTTGGTTTGTTGGTTTGTTGGTTTGTTGGTTTGTTGGTTTGTTGGTTTGTTGGTTTGTTGGTTTGTTGGTTTGTTGGTTTGTTGGTTTGTTGGTTTGTTGGTTTGTTGGTTTGTTCGTTTGTTGGTTTGTTGGTTTGTTGGCTTGTTGGTTTGTTGGCTTGTTGTTTTGTTGGTTTGTTCGTTTGTTAGTTTTTTGGCTTGTCGGTTTGTTGGTTTGTTGGTTTGTTGGTTTGTTTGTTTGCTGGTTTGTTGGTATGTTGGTTTGTTGGTTTGTTGGTTTGTTGGTTTGTTGGTTTGTTGGTTTGTTGGTTTGTTGGTTTGTTGGTTTATTGGTTTGTTGGTTTGTTGATTTGTTGGTTTGTTGGTTTGTTGGTTTGTTCGTTTGTTGGTTTGTTGGTTTGTTGGTTTATTGGTTTGTTGGTTTGTTTGTTTTTTTGTTTGTTGGTTTGTTGGTTTGTTGGTTTGTTGGTTTGTTGGTTTGTTGGTTTGTTGGTTTGTTAGTTTGTTGGTTTGTTCGTTTGTTGGTTTATTGGTTTGTTGGTTTGTTGGTTTGATTGTTTGTTGGTTTGTTGGTTTGTTGGTTTGTTGGTTTGTTGGTTTGTTGGTTTGTTGGTTTGTTGGTTTGTTGGTTTGTTGGTTTGTTGGTTTGTTGGTTTGTTGGTTTGTTCGTTTGTTGGTTTGTTGGTTTGTTGGTTTGTTAGTTTGTTGGTTTGTTCGTTTGTTGGTTTGTTGGCTTGTTGGTTTGTTGGTTTGTTGGTTTGTTGGTTTGTTGGTTTGTTGGTTTCTTGGTTTCTTGGTTTGTTGGTTTGTTGGTTTGTTGGTTTGTTGGTTTGTTGGTTTGTTGGTTTGTTGGTTTGTTGGTTTTTTGGTATGTTGGTTTGTTGGTTTGTTGGTTTGTTTTTTTGTTGGTTTGTTGGTTTGTTGGTTTGTTGGTTTGTTGGTTTGTTGGTTTGTTGGTTTGTTGGTTTGTTGGTTTGTTGGTTTGTTGGTTTGTTGGTTTGTTAGTTTTTTGGTTTGTTGGTTTTTTGGTTTGTTGGTTTGTTGGTTTGTTGGTTTGTTGGTTTGTTGGTTTGTTGGTTTGTTGGTTTGTTGGTTTGTTCGTTTGTTGGTTTGTTGGTTTGTTGGTTTATTGGTTTGTTGGTTTGTTGGTTTGTTGGTTTGTTGGTTTGTTGGTTTGCTGGTTTGTTGGTTTGTTGGTTTGTTGGTTTTTGGTTTGTTGGTTTGTTGGATTGTTGGTTTGTTGGTTTGTTGGTTTGTTGGTTTGTCGGTTTGTTGGTTTGTTGGTTTGTTGGTTTGTTGGTTTGTTGGTTTGTTGGTTTGTTGGTTTGTTGGTTTGTTGGTTTGTTGGTTTGTTGGTTTGTTGGTTTGTTGGCTTGTTGGTTTGTTGGTTTGTTCGTTTGTTGGTTTGTTGGTTTGTTGGCTTGTTGGTTTGTTGGCTTGTTGTTTTGTTGGTTTGTTCGTTTGTTGGTTTTTTGGCTTGTCGGTTTGTTGGTTTGTTGGTTTGTTGGTTTGTTTGTTTGCTGGTTTGTTGGTATGTTGGTTTGTTGGTTTGTTGGTTTGTTGGTTTGTTGGTTTGTTGGTTTGTTGGTTTGTTGGTTTGTTGGTTTGTTGGTTTGTTGGTTTGTTGATTTGTTGGTTTGTTGGTTTGTTGGTTTGTTGGTTTGTTCGTTTGTTGGTTTGTTGGTTTGTTGGTTTATTGGTTTGTTGGTTTGTTTGTTTTTTTGTTTGTTGGTTTGTTGGTTTGTTGGTTTGTTGGTTTGTTGGTTTGTTGGTTTGTTGGTTTGTTGGTTTGTTCGTTTGTTGGTTTATTGGTTTGTTGGTTTTTTGGTTTGATTGTTTGTTGGTTTGTTGGTTTGTTGGTTTGTTGGTTTGTTGGTTTGTTGGTTTGTTGGTTTGTTGGTTTGTTGGTTTGTTGGTTTGTTGGTTTGTGGTTTGTTCGTTTGTTGGTTTGTTGGTTTGTTGGTTTGTTAGTTTGTTGGTTTGTTCGTTTGTTGGTTTGTTGGCTTGTTGGTTTGTTGGTTTGTTGGTTTGTTGGTTTGTTGGTTTGTTGGTTTCTTGGTTTCTTGGTTTGTTGGTTTGTTGGTTTGTTGGTTTGTTGGTTTGTTGGTTTGTTGGTTTGTTGGTTTTTTGGTATGTTGGTTTGTTGGTTTGTTGTTTTGTTGGTTTGTTGGTTTGTTGGTTTTGTTCGTTTGTTGGTTTGTTGGTTTGTTGGTTTGTTGGTTTGTTGGTTTGTTGGTTTGTTGGTTTGTTCGTTTGTTCGTTTGTTGGTTTGCTGGTTTGTTGGTTTGTTCGTTTGTTGGTTTGTTGGTTTGTTCGTTTTTTGGTTTGCTGGGTTGTTGGTTTGTTGGTTTATTGGTTTGTTGGTTTGTTGGTTTGTTGGTTTGTTGGATTATTGGTTTGTTGGTTTGTTGGTTTGTTGTTTTGTTGGTTTGTTGTTTTGTTGGTTTGTTGGTTTGTTGGTTTGTTGGTTTGTTGGTTTGTTGGTTTGTTGGTTTGTTGGTTTGTTGGTTTGTTGGTTTGTTGGGTTTGTAGGTTTGTTGGTTTGTTGGTTTGTGGGTTTGTTCATTTGTTGGTTTGTTGGTTTGTTGGTTTGTTGGTTTGCTGGTTTGTTGGGTTTGTTGGTTTGTTGGTTTGTGGGTTTGTGGGTTTGTTGGTTTGTGGGTGTGTTCGTTTGTTGGTTTGTTGGTTTGTTGGTTTGTTGGTTTGTTAGTTTGTGGGTTTGTTGGTTTAATGATTTGTTGGTTTGTTGGTTTTATGGTTTTTTGGTTTGTTGGTTTGTTGGTTTGTTGGTTTGTTGGTTTGTTGGTTAGTTGGTTTGTTGGTTTGTTGGTTTATTGGTTTGTTGGTTTTTTGGTTTGTTCGTGTGTTGGTTTGTAGGTTTGTTGGTTTGTTGGTTTATTGGTTTGTTGGTTTGTTGGTTTGTTGGTTTGTTGGTTTGTTGGTTTGTTGGTTTGTTGGTTTGTTGGTTTGTTGGTTTGTTGGTTTGTTGGTTTGTTGGTTTGTTGGTTTGTTGGTTTGTTGGTTTGTTGGTTTGTTGGTTTGTTGGTTTGTTGGTTTGTTGGTTTGTTGGTTTGTTGGTTTGTTGGTTTGTTGGTTTGTTGGTTTGTCGGTTTGTTGGTTTGTTCGTTTGTTGGTTTGTAAGTTTGTTGGTTTGTTGGTTTGTTTGTTTGTTTGTTTGTTGGTTTGTTGGTTTGTTGGTTTATTGGTTTGTTCGTTTGTTGGTTTGTTGGATTGTTGGTTTCTTGGTTTGTTGCTTTGTTGGTTTGTTGGTTTGTTGGTTTGTTGGTTTGTTGGTTTGTTAAGTTGCTCGTTTGCTGGTTTTTTGGTTTGTTAGTTTGTTGGTTTGTTGGTTTGTTGGTTTGTTGGTTTGTTGGTTTGTTGGTTTGTTGGTTTGTTGGTTTGTTGGTTTGTTGGTTTGTTGGTTTGTTGGTTTGTTGGTTTTTTGGTTTGTTGGTTTTTTGGTTTGTTGGTTTGTTGTTTTGTTGGTTTGTTGGTTTGTCGGTTTGTTCGTTTGTTGGTTTGTTGGTTTGTTGGTTTGTTGGTTTGTTGGTTTGTTCGTTTGTTGGTTTGTTCGTTTCTTGGTTTGCTGGGTTGTTGGTTTGTTGGTTTGTTGGTTTGTTGGCTTATTGGTTTGTTGGTTTGTTGGTTTGTTGTTTTGTTGTTTTGTTGGTTTGTTGGTTTGTTGGTTTGTTGGTTTGTTGGTTTGTTGGGTTTGTAGGTTTGTTGGTTTCTTGGTTTGTGGGTTTGTTGGTTTGTTGGTTTGTTGGTTTGTTGGTTTGTTGGGTTTTTTGGTTTGTTGGTTTGTTGGTTTGTAGGTTTGTTGGTTTGTGGGTTTGTTCGTTTATTGGTTTGTTGGTTTGTTGGTTTGTCGGTTTGTTGGTTTGTTGGGGTGTTGGTTTGTTGGTTTGTTGGTTTTTTGGTTTGTTGGTTTGTTGTTTTGTTGGTTTGTTGGTTTGTTGGTTTGTCTGTTTGTTGGTTTGTTGGTTTGTTGGTTTGTTGGTTTGTTAGTTTGTGGGTTTGTTGGTTTAATGATTTGTTGGTTTGTTGGTTTTATGGTTTGTTGGTTTGTTGGTTTGTTAATTTGTTGGTTTGTTGGTTAGTTGGTTAGTTGGTTTGTTGGTTTGTTGGTTTGTTGGTTTTTTGGTTTGTTCGTGTGTTGGTTTGTTGGTTTGTTGGTTTGTTGGTTTGCTGGTTTGTTGGTTTGTTGGTTTGTTGGTTTATTGGTTTGTTAGTTTGTTGGTTTGTTGGTTTGTTGGTTTGTTGGTTTGTTGGTTTGTTGGTTTGTTGGTTTGTTGGTTTGTTGGTTTGTCGGTTTGTTGGTTTGTTGGTTTGTTGGTTTGTTGGTTTGTTGGTTTGTTGGGTTTGTTGGTTTGTTGGTTTGTTGGTTTGTGGGTTTGTTCGTTTGTTGGTTTGTTGGTTTGTTGGTTTGTTGGTTTGTTTGTTTGTTTGTTGGTTTGTTGGTTTGTTAGTTTGTTGGTTTATTGGTTTGTTGGTTTGTTGGTTTGTTGGTTTGTTGTTTTGTTGGTTTGTTGGTTTGTTGGTTTGTTGGTTTGTTCGTTTGTTGGTTTGTTGGTTTGTTGGTTTGTTAGTATGTAGGTTTGTTGGTTTGTTGGTTTGTTGGTTTGTTGGTTTGTTGGTTTGTTGGTTTGTTGGTTTGTTGGTTTGTTGGTTTGTTGGTTTGTTGGTTTGTTGGTTTGTTGGTTTGTTGGTTTGTTGGTTTGTTGGTTTGTTAGTTTGTTGGTTTGTTGGTTTGTTGGTTTGTTGGTTTTTGGTTTGTTGGTTTGTTGGTTTGTTGGTTTGTTGGTTTGTTGGTTTGTTGGTTTGTTGGTTTGTTGGTTTGTTGGTTTGTTGGTTTGTTGGTTTGTTGGTTTTTTGGTTTGTTGGTTTGTTGTTTTGTTGGTTTGTTGGTTTGTTGGTTTGTCTGTTTGTTGGTTTGTTGGTTTGTTGGTTTGTTGGTTTGTTAGTTTGTGGGTTTGTTGGTTTAATGATTTGTTGGTTTTATGGTTTGTTGGTTTGTTGGTTTGTTAATTTGTTGGTTTGTTGGTTAATTGGTTAGTTGGTTTGTTGGTTTGTTGGTTTGTTGGTTTTTTGGTTTGTTCGTGTGTTGGTTTGTTGGTTTGTTGGTTTGTTGGTTTGTTGGTTTGTTGGTTTGTTGGTTTATTGGTTTGTTAGTTTGTTGGTTTGTTGGTTTGTTGGTTTGTTGGTTTGTTGGTTTGTTGGTTTGTTGGTTTGTCGGTTTGTTGGTTTGTTGGTTTGTTGGTTTGTTGGTTTGTTGGTTTGTTGATTTGTTGGGTTTGTTGGTTTGTTGGTTTGTTGGTTTTTGGGTTTGTTCGTTTGTTGGTTTGTTGGTTTGTCGGTTTGTTTGTTTGTTGGTTTGTTGGTTTGTTGGTTTGTTGGTTTGTTGGTTTGTTGGTTTGTTGGTTTGTTGGTTTGTTGGTTTGTTGGTTTGTTGTTTTGTTGGTTTGTTGGTTTGTTGGTTTGTTGGTTTGTTGGTTTGTTGGTTTGTTGGTTTGTTGGTTTTTGGTTTGTTGTTTTGTTGGATTGTTGGTTTGTTGGTTTGTTGTTTTGTTGGTTTGTTCGTTTGTTGGTTTTTTGGCTTGTTGGTTTGTTGGTTTGTTGGTTTGTTGGTTTGTTGATTTGTTGGGTTTGTTGGTTTGTTGGTTTGTTGGTTTTTGGGTTTGTTCGTTTGTTGGTTTGTTGGTTTGTCGGTTTGTTTGTTTGTTGGTTTGTTGGTTTGTTGGTTTGTTGGTTTGTTGGTTTGTTGGTTTGTTGGTTTGTTGGTTTGTTGGTTTGTTGGTTTGTTGTTTTGTTGGTTTGTTGGTTTGTTGGTTTGTTGGTTTGTTGGTTTGTTGGTTTGTTGGTTTGTTGGTTTGTTGGTTTTTGGTTTGTTGTTTTGTTGGATTGTTGGTTTGTTGGTTTGTTGTTTTGTTGGTTTGTTCGTTTGTTGGTTTTTTGGCTTGTGGGTTTGTTGGCTTGTTGTTTTGTTGGTTTGTTCGTTTGTTGGTTTTTTGGCTTGTTGGTTTGTTGGTTTGTTGGTTTGTTGGTTTGTTTGTTTGCTGGTTTGTTGGTATGTTGGTTTGTTGGTTTGTTGGTTTGTTGCTTTGTTGGTTTGTTGGTTTGTTGGTTTGTTGGTTTGTTGGTTTGTTGGTTTGTTGGTTTGTTGGTTTGTTGGTTTGTTGGTTTGTTGGTTTGTTGGTTTGTTGGTTTGTTGGTTTGTTGGTTTGTTCGTTTGTTGGTTTGTTGGTTTGTTGGTTAATTGGTTTGTTGGTTTGTTTGTTTTTTTGTTTGTTGGTTTGTTGGTTTGTTGGTTTGTTGGTTTGTTGGTTTGTTGGTTTGTTGGTTTGTTCGTTTTTGGTTTATTGGTTTGTTGGTTTGTTGGTTTGTTGGTTTGTTGGTTTGTTGGTTTGTTGGTTTGTTGGTTTGTTGGTTTGTTGGTTTGTTGGTTTGTTCGTTTGTTGGTTTGTTGGTTCGTTTGTTGGTTTGTTGGCTTGTTGGTTTGTTGGTTTGTTGGTTTGTTGGTTTGTTGGTTTCTTGGTTTCTTGGTTTGTTGGTTTGTTGGTTTGTTGGTTTGTTGGTTTGTTGGTTTGTTGGTTTGTTGGTTTGTTGGTTTGTTGGTTTGTTGGTTTGTTGGTTTTTTGGTTTGTTGGTTTGTTGTTTTGTTGGTTTGTTGGTTTGTTGGTTTGTTCGTTTGTTGGTTTGTTGGTTTGTTGGTTTGTTGGTTTGTTGGTTTGTTGGTTTGTTGGTTTGTTCGTTTGTTCGTTTGTTGGTTTGCTGGTTTGTTGGTTTGTTCGTTTGTTGGTTTGTTGGTTTGTTCGTTTTTTGGTTTGCTGGGTTGTTGGTTGGTTGGTTTGTTGGTTTGTAGGTTTGTTGGTTTGTTGGCTTATTGATTCGTTGGTTTGTTGGTTTGTTGTTTTGTTGGTTTGTTGGTTTGTTGGTTTGTTGGTTTGTTGGTTTGTTGGTTTGTTGGTTTGTTGGTTTGTTGGGTTTGTAGGTTTGTTGGTTTGTTGGTTTGTGGGTTTGTTCGTTTGTTGGTTTGTTGGTTTGTTGGTTTGTTGGTTTGCTGGTTTGTTGGGTTTGTTGGTTTGTTGGTTTGTTGGTTTGTGGGTTTGTGGGTTTGTTGGTTTGTGGGTTTGTTCGTTTGTTGGTTTGTTGGTTTGTGGGTTTGTGGGTTTGTTGGTTTGTGGGTTTGTGGGTTTGTTGGTTTGTGGGTTTGTTCGTTTGTTGGTTTGTTGGTTTGTTGGTTTGTTGGTTTGTTGGTTTTTTGGTTTGTTGGTTTGTTGTTGTGTTGGTTTGTTGGTTTGTTCGTTTGTTGGTTTGTTGGTTTGTTGGTTTGTTGGTTTGTTGGTTTGTTGGTTTGTTGGTTTGTTCGTTTGTTCGTTTGTTGGTTTGCTGGTTTGTTGGTTTGTTCGTTTGTTGGTTTGTTGGTTTGTTCGTTTTTTGGTTTGCTGGGTTGTTGGTTGGTTGGTTTGTTGGTTTGTAGGTTTGTTGGTTTGTTGGCTTATTGATTCGTTGGTTTGTTGGTTTGTTGTTTTGTTGGTTTGTTGGTTTGTTGGTTTGTTGGTTTGTTGGTTTGTTGGTTTGTTGGTTTGTTGGGTTTGTAGGTTTGTTCGTTTGTTGGTTTGTTGGTTTGTTGGTTTGTTGGTTTGTTGGTTTGTTGGTTTGTTGGGTTTGTAGGTTTGTTGGTTTGTTGGTTTGTGGGTTTGTTCGTTTGTTGGTTTGTTGGTTTGTTGGTTTGTTGGTTTGCTGGTTTGTTGGGTTTGTTGGTTTGTTGGTTTGTTGGTTTGTGGGTTTGTGGGTTTGTTGGTTTGTGGGTTTGTTCGTTTGTTGGTTTGTTGGTTTGTTGGTTTGTTTGTTTGTTGGTTTGTTGGTTTGTTGGTTTGTTGGTTTGTCGGTTTGTTGGTTTGTTGGTTTGTTTGTTTGTTGGTTTGTTGGTTTGTTGGTTTGTTGGTTTGTTGGTTTTTTGGTTTGTTGGTTTGTTGTTTTGTTTGTTTGTTGGTTTGTTGGTTTGTTGGTTTGTTCGTTTGTTGGTTTGTTGGTTTGTTGGTTTGTTAGTTTGTGGGTTTGTTGGTTTGTTGATTTGTTGGTTTGTTGGTTTTATGGTTTGTTGGTTTGTTGGTTTGTTGGTTTGTTGGTTCGTTGGTTAGTTGGTTTGTTGGTTTGTTGGTTTGTTGGTTTGTTGGTTTTTGGGTTTGTTCGTGTGTTTGTTTGTTGGTTTGTTGGTTTGTTGGTTTGTTGGTTTGTTGGTTTGTTGGTTTGTTGGTTTGTTGGTTTGTTGGTTTGTTGGTTTGTTGGTTTGTTGGTTTGTTGGTTTGTTGGTTTCTTGGTTTGTTGGTTTGTTGGTTTGTTGGTTTGTTGGTTTGTTGGGTTTGTTGGTTTGCTGGTTTGTTGGTTTGTGGGTTTGTTCGTTTGTTGGTTTGTCGGTTTGTTGGTTTGTTGTTTTGTTGGTTTGTTGGTTTTGGTTTGTTCGTTTGTTGGTTTGTAAGTTTGTTAGTTTGTGGGTTTGTTGGTTTGTTGGTTTGTTGGTTTGTTGGTTTGTTGGTTTGTTGGTTTGTTGGTTTGTTGGTTTGTAGGTTTGTTGGTTTGTTGGTTTGTTTGTTTGTTAGTTTGTGGGTTTGTTGGTTTTTTGGTTTGTTGGTTTGTTGGTTTGTTGGTTTTTTGGTTTGTTGGCTTGTTGGTTTGTTGGTTTGTTGGTTTGTTCGTTTGTTGGTTTATTGGTTTGTTGGTTTATTGGTTTGATGGTTTGTTGCTTTGTTGGTTTGTTGGTTTGTTGGTTTGTTGGTTTGTTGGTTTGTTGGTTTGTTGGTTTGTTGGTTTGTTGGTTTGTTGGTTTGTTGGTTTGTTGGTTTGTTGGTTTGTTGGTTTGTTGGTTTGTCGGTTTGTTGGTTTGTTGGTTTGTTGGTTTGTTCGTTTGTTGGTAGTTGGTTTGTTGGTTTGTTGGTTTGTTGGTTTGTTGGTTTGTTCGTTTGTTGGTTTGTTGGTTTGTTGGCTTGTTGGTTTGTTGGCTTGTTGTTTTGTTGGTTTGTTCGTTTGTTGGTTTTTTGGCTTGTTGGTTTGTTGGATTGTTTGTTTGTTGGTTTGTTGGTTTGTTGGTTTGTTGGTTTGTTGGTTTGTTCGTTTGTTGGTTTTTTGGCTTGTTGGTTTGTTGGATTGTTTGTTTGTTGGTTTGTTGGTTTGTTGGTTTGTTGGTTTGCTGGTTTGTTGGTTTGTTGGTTTGTTGGTTTGTTGGTTTGTTGGTTTGTTGGTTTGTTCGTTTGTTGGTTTGTTGGTTTGTTGGTTTTTGGTTTGTTGGTTTGTTGGTTTGTTGGTTTGTTGGTTTGTTGGTTTGTTGGTTTGTTGGTTTGTTGGTTTGTTGGTTTTTGGTTTGTTGGTTTGTTGGATTGTTGGTTTGTTGGTTTGTTGTTTTGTTGGTTTGTTCGTTTGTTGGTTTTTTGGCTTGTGGGTTTGTTGGCTTGTTGTTTTGTTGGTTTGTTCGTTTGTTGGTTTTTTGGCTTGTTGGTTTGTTGGTTTGTTGGTTTGTTGGTTTGTTTGTTTGCTGGTTTGTGGGTATGTTGGTTTGTTGGTTTGTTGGTTTGTTGGTTTGTTGGTTTGTTGGTTTGTTGGTTTGTTGGTTTGTTGGTTTGTTGGTTTGTTGGTTTGTTGGTTTGTTGGTTTGTTGGTTTGTTGGTTTTTTGGTTTGTTGGTTTGTTGGTTTGTTCGTTTGTTGGTTTGTTGGTTTGTTGGTTAATTGGTTTGTTGGTTTGTTTGTTTTTTTGTTTGTTGGTTTGTTGGTTTGTTGGTTTGTTGGTTTGTTGGTTTGTTGGTTTGTTGGTTTGTTGGTTTGTTCGTTTTTGGTTTATTGGTTTGTTGGTTTGTTGGTTTGTTGGTTTGTTGGTTTGTTGGTTTGTTGGTTTGTTGGTTTGTTGGTTTGTTGGTTTGTTCGTTTGTTGGTTTGTTGGTTCGTTTGTTGGTTTGTTGGCTTGTTGGTTTGTTGGTTTGTTGGTTTGTTGGTTTGTTGGTTTGTTGGTTTCTTGGTTTGTTGGTTTGTTGGTTTGTTGGTTTGTTGGTTTGTTGGTTTGTTGGTTTGTTGGTTTGTTGGTTTGTTGGTTTTTTGGTTTGTTGGTTTGTTGTTTTGTTGGTTTGTTGGTTTGTTGGTTTGTTCGTTTGTTGGTTTGTTGGTTTGTTGGTTTGTTGGTTTGTTGGTTTGTTGGTTTGTTGGTTTGTTGGTTTGTTGGTTTGTTGGTTTGTTCGTTTGTTCGTTTGTTGGTTTGCTGGTTTGTTGGTTTGTTCGTTTGTTGGTTTGTTGGTTTGTTCGTTTTTTGGTTTGCTGGGTTGTTGGTTGGTTGGTTTGTTGGCTTGTAGGTTTGTTGGTTTGTTGGCTTATTGATTCGTTGGTTTGTTGGTTTGTTGTTTTGTTGGTTTGTTGGTTTGTTGGTTTGTTGGTTTGTTGGTTTGTTGGTTTGTTGGTTTGTTGGTTTGTTGGGTTTGTAGGTTTGTTGGTTTGTTGGTTTGTGGGTTTGTTCGTTTGTTGGTTTGTTGGTTTGTTGGTTTGTTGGTTTGCTGGTTTGTTGGGTTTGTTGGTTTGTTGGTTTGTTGGTTTGTGGGTTTGTGGGTTTGTTGGTTTGTGGGTTTGTTCGTTTGTTCGTTTGTTGGTTTGTTGGTTTGTTGGTTTGTTTGTTTGTTGGTTTGTTGGTTTGTTGGTTTGTTGGTTTGTCGGTTTGTTGGTTTGTTGGTTTGTTTGTTTGTTGGTTTGTTGGTTTGTTGGTTTGTTGGTTTGTTGGTTTTTTGGTTTGTTGGTTTGTTGTTTTGTTTGTTTGTTGGTTTGTTGGTTTGTTGGTTTGTTCGTTTGTTGGTTTGTTGGTTTGTTGGTTTGTTAGTTTGTGGGTTTGTTGGTTTGTTGATTTGTTGGTTTGTTGGTTTTATGGTTTGTTGGTTTGTTGGTTTGTTGGTTTGTTGGTTCGTTGGTTAGTTGGTTTGTTGGTTTGTTGGTTTGTTGGTTTGTTGGTTTGTTGGTTTTTGGGTTTGTTTGTGTGTTGGTTTGTTGGTTTGCTGGTTTGTTGGTTTGTTGGTTTGTTGGTTTGTTGGTTTGTTGGTTTGTTGGTTTGTTGGTTTGTTGGTTTGTTGGTTTGTTGGTTTGTTGGTTTGTTGGTTTGTTGGGTTTGTTGGTTTGCTGGTTTGTTGGTTTGTGGGTTTGTTCGTTTGTTGGTTTGTCGGTTTGTTGGTTTGTTGTTTTGTTGGTTTGTTGGTTTTGGTTTGTTCGTTTGTTGGTTTGTTGGTTTGTAAGTTTGTTAGTTTGTGGGTTTGTTGGTTTGTTGGTTTGTTGGTTTGTTGGTTTGTTGGTTTGTTGGTTTGTTGGTTTGTTGGTTTGTTGGTTTGTTGGTTTGTTGGTTTGTAGGTTTGTTGGTTTGTTGGTTTGTTTGTTTGTTAGTTTGTTGGTTTGTTGATTTTTTGGTTTGTTGGTTTGTTGGTTTTTTGGTTTGTTGGCTTGTTGGTTTGTTGGTTTGTTGGTTTGTTCGTTTGTTGGTTTATTGGTTTGTTGGTTTATTGGTTTGATGGTTTGTTGCTTTGTTGGTTTGTTGGTTTGTTGGTTTGTTGGTTTGTTGGTTTGTTGGTTTGTTGGTTTGTTGGTTTGTTGGTTTGTTGGTTTGTTGGTTTGTTGGTTTGTTGGTTTGTTGGTTTGTTGGTTTGTTGGTTTGTTGGTTTGTCGGTTTGTTGGTTTGTTGGTTTGTTGGTTTGTTCGTTTGTTGGTTTGTTGGTTTGTTGGTTTGTTGGTTTGTTGGTTTGTTGATTTGTTCGTTTGTTGGTTTGTTGGTTTGTTGGCTTGTTGGTTTGTTGGCTTGTTGTTTTGTTGGTTTGTTCGTTTGTTGGTTTTTTGGCTTGTTGGTTTGTTGGCTTGTTGCTTTGTTGGTTTGTTGGTTTGTTGGTTTGTTGGTTTGTTGGTTTGTTGGTTTGTTGGTTTGTTGGTTTGTTGGTTTGTTGGTTTGTTGGTTTGTTGGTTTGTTGGTTTGTTGGTTTGTTGGTTTGTTGGTTTGTCGGTTTGTTGGTTTGTTGGTTTGTTGGTTTGTTCGTTTGTTGGTTTGTTGGTTTGTTGGTTTGTTGGTTTGTTGGTTTGTTGATTTGTTCGTTTGTTGGTTTGTTGGTTTGTTGGCTTGTTGGTTTGTTGGCTTGTTGTTTTGTTGGTTTGTTCGTTTGTTGGTTTTTTGGCTTGTTGGTTTGTTGGATTGTTTGTTTGTTGGTTTGTTGGTTTGTTGGTTTGTTGGTTTGTTGGTTTGTTGGTTTGTTGGTTTGTTGGTTTGTTGGTTTGTTGGTTTGTTGGTTTGTTGGTTTGTTGGTTTGTTGGTTTGTTGGTTTGTTGGTTTGTTGGTTTGTTCGTTTGCTCGTTTGTTGGTTTGTTGGTTTGTTGGTTTGTTTATTTGTTGGTTTGTTGGTTTGTTGGTTTGTTGGTTTGTTCGTTTATTGGTTCGTTGGTTTGTTGGTTTGTTGGTTTGTTGGTTTTATGGTTTGTTGGTTTGTTGGTTTGTTGGTTTGTTGGTTTGTTGGTTTGTCGGTTTGTTGGTTTGTTCGTTTGTTGGTTTGTTGAATTGTTGGTTTGTTGGTTTGTTAGTTTGTTGGTTTGTTCGTTTGTTGGTTTGTTGGCTTGTTGGTTTGTTGGTTTGTTGGTTTTTTGGTTTGTTGGTTTGTTGGTTTGTTGGTTTCTTGGTTTGTTGGTTTGTTGGTATGTTCGTTTGTTTGTTTCTTGGCTTGTTGATTTGTTGGCTTGTTGTTTTGTTGGTTTATTCGTTTGTTGGTTTTTTGGCTTCTTGGTTTGTTGGTTTTGGTTTGTTGGTTTATTGGTTTGTTGGTTTGTTGGTTTGTTGGTTTGTTGGTTTGTTGGTTTGTTGGCTGGTTGGTTTGTTAGTTTGTTCGTTTGTTAGTTTGTTGGCTTGTTGGTTTGTTGGTTTGTTGGCTTGTTGGTTTGTTAGTTTGTTCGTTTGTTGGTTTGTTGGCGTGTTGGCTTGTTGGTTTTTTGGTTTGTTGGTTTGTTGGTTTGTTGGTTTGTTGGTTTGTTGGTTTGTTGGTTTGTTGGTTTGTTGGTTTGTTGGTTTGTTTGCTTGTTGGTTTGTTGGTTTGTTCGTTTGTTGGTTTGCTGGCTTGTTGGTTTGTTGGTTTGTTCGCTTGTTAGTTTGCTGGTTTGTTTGTTGGTTGGTTTGTTGGTTTGTTGGTTTGTTGGTTTGTTGGTTTGTTGGTTTGTTGGTTTGTTGGTTTGTTGGTTTGTTGGTTTGTTGGTTTGTTGGTTTGTTGGTTTGTTGGTTTGTTGGTTTGTTGGTTTGTTGGTTTGTTGGTTTGTTGGTTTGTTGGTTTGTTGGTTTGTTGGTTTGTTGGTTTGTTAGTTTGTTGGTTTGTTGGTTTGTTGATGTCTTGGTTTCTTGGTGTGTTGGTTTGTTGGTTTGTTGGTTTGTTGGTTTGTTGGTTTGTTGGTTTGTTGGTTTGTTCGTTTGTTGGTTTGTTGGTTTGTTGGTTTGTTGGTTTGTTGGTTTGTTTGTTTGTTGTTTTGTTGGTTTGTTGGTTTGTTGGTTTGTTGGTTTGTTGGTTTGTTGGTTTGTTGGTTTGTTCGCTTATTGGTTTGTTGCTTTATTGGTTTGTTGGTTTGTTGGTTTGTTGGTTTGTTGGTTTGTTGGTTTGTTGGTTTGTTGGTTTGTCGGTGTGTTGGTTTGTTCGTTTGTTGGTTTGTTGGTTTGTTGGTTTGTTAGTTTGTTGGTTTGTTCGTTTGTTGGTTTGTTCGTTTGTTGGTTTGTTGGCTTGTTGGTTTGTTGGTTTGTTGGTTTCTTGGTTTGTTGGTTTGTTGGTATGTTCGTTTGTTTGTTTCTTGGCTTGTTGATTTGTTGGCTTGTTGTTTTGTTGGTTTATTCGTTTGTTGGTTTTTTGGCTTGTTGGTTTATTGGTTTTGGTTTGTTGGTTTATTGGTTTGTTGGTTTGTTGGTTTGTTGGTTTGTTGGCTTGTTGGTTTGTTGGCTGGTTGGTTTGTTAGTTTGTTCGTTTGTTGGTTTGTTGGCTTGTTGGTTTGTTGGTTTGTTGGTTTGTTCGTTTGTTGGTTTGTTGGCGTGTTGGCTTGTTGGTTTTTTGGTTTGTTGGTTTGTTGGTTTGTTGGTTTGTTGGTTTGTTGGTTTGTTGATTTGTTGGTTTGTTTGCTTGTTGGTTTGTTGGTTTGTTGGTTTGTTGGCTTGTTGGTTTGTTGGTTTGTTGGTTTGTTGGTTTGTTGGTTTATTTGTTTGTTGGTGTGTTGGTTTGTTGGTGTGCTGGTTTGTTCGTATGTTGGTTTGTTCTTTTGTTGGTTTGTTGGTTTGTTGGCTTGTTGGTTTGTTGGTTTCTTGGTTTGTTGGTTTGTTGGTTTGTTGGTTTGTTGGTTTGTTGGTTTGTTGGTTTGTTGGTTTGTTCGTTTGTTGGTTTGTTCGTTTGCTGGTTTGTTGTTGGTTGGTCTTTGGTTTGTTTGTTTGTTGGTTTGTTGGTTTGTTGGTTTGTTGGTCTGTTGGTTTGTTGGTTTGTTGGTTTGTTGGTTTGTTGGTTTGTTCGTTTGTTGGTTTGTTCGTTTCTTGGTTTGCTGGGTTGTTGGTTTGTTGGTTTGTTGGTTTGTTGGTTTGTTAGCTAATTGGTTTGTTGTTTTGTTGTTTTGTTGGTTTGTTGGTTTGTTGGTTTGTTGGTTTGTTAGCTAATTGGTTTGTTGTTTTGTTGTTTTGTTGGTTTGTTGGTTTGTTGGTTTGTTGGTTTGTTGGTTTGTTGGTTTGTTGGGTTTGTAGGTTTGTTGGTTTTTTGGTTTGTGGGTTTGTTCGTTTGTTTTCGTTTGTTGGTTTGTTGGTTTGTTGGTTTGTTGGTTTGTTGGTTTGTTGGGTTTGTTGGTTTGTTGGTTTGTTGGTTTGTGGGTTTGTTGGTTTGTGGGTTTGTTCGTTTGTTGGTTTGTTGGTTTGTTGGTTTGTTTGTTTGTTGGTTTGTTGGTTTATTGGTTTGTCGGTTTGTTGGTTTGTTGGTTTGTTGGTTTGTTGGTTTGTTGGTTTGTTGGTTTGTTGGTTTGTTGGTTTGTTGGTTTGTTGGTTTGTTTATTTGTTGGTTTGTTGGTTTGTTGGTTTGTTGGTTTGTTGGTTTGTTCGTTTATTGGTTCGTTGGTTTGTTGGTTTGTTGGTTTGTTGGTTTGTTGGTTTGTTGGTTTGTTGGTTTGTTGGTTTGTCGGTTTGTTGGTTTGTTCGTTTGTTGGTTTGTTGGTTTGTTGGTTTGTTGGTTTGTTGGTTTGTTAGTTTGTTGGTTTGTTCGTTTGTTGGTTTGTTGGCTTGTTGGTTTGTTGGTTTGTTGGTTTTTTGGTTTGTTGGTTTGTTGGTTTGTTGGTTTCTTGGTTTGTTGGTTTGTTGGTATGTTCGTTTGTTTGTTTCTTGGCTTGTTGATTTGTTGGCTTGTTGTTTTGTTGGTTTATTCGTTTGTTGGTTTTTTGGCTTCTTGGTTTGTTGGTTTTGGTTTGTTGGTTTATTGGTTTGTTGGTTTGTTGGTTTGTTGGTTTGTTGGTTTGTTGGTTTGTTGGCTGGTTGGTTTGTTAGTTTGTTCGTTTGTTAGTTTGTTGGCTTGTTGGTTTGTTGGTTTGTTGGCTTGTTGGTTTGTTAGTTTGTTCGTTTGTTGGTTTGTTGGCGTGTTGGCTTGTTGGTTTTTTGGTTTGTTGGTTTGTTGGTTTGTTGGTTTGTTGGTTTGTTGGTTTGTTGGTTTGTTGGTTTGTTGGTTTGTTTGCTTGTTGGTTTGTTGGTTTGTTCGTTTGTTGGTTTGCTGGCTTGTTGGTTTGTTGGTTTGTTCGCTTGTTAGTTTGCTGGTTTGTTTGTTGGTTGGTTTGTTGGTTTGTTGGTTTGTTGGTTTGTTGGTTTGTTGGTTTGTTGGTTTGTTGGTTTGTTGGTTTGTTGGTTTGTTGGTTTGTTGGTTTGTTGGTTTGTTGGTTTGTTGGTTTGTTGGTTTGTTGGTTTGTTGGTTTGTTAGTTTGTTGGTTTGTTGGTTTGTTGATGTCTTGGATTCTTGGTGTGTTGGTTTGTTGGTTTGTTGGTTTGTTGGTTTGTTGGTTTGTTGGTTTGTTGGTTTGTTCGTTTGTTGGTTTGTTGGTTTGTTGGTTTGTTGGTTTGTTGGTTTGTTTGTTTGTTGTTTTGTTGGTTTGTTGGTTTGTTGGTTTGTTGGTTTGTTGGTTTGTTGGTTTGTTGGTTTGTTCGTTTATTGGTTTGTTGCTTTATTGGTTTGTTGGTTTGTTGGTTTGTTGGTTTGTTGGTTTGTTGGTTTGTTGGTTTGTCGGTGTGTTGGTTTGTTCGTTTGTTGGTTTGTTGGTTTGTTGGTTTGTTAGTTTGTTGGTTTGTTCGTTTGTTGGTTTGTTCGTTTGTTGGTTTGTTGGCTTGTTGGTTTGTTGGTTTGTTGGTTTCTTGGTTTGTTGGTTTGTTGGTATGTTCGTTTGTTTGTTTCTTGGCTTGTTGATTTGTTGTCTTGTTGTTTTGTTGGTTTATTCGTTTGTTGGTTTTTTGGCTTGTTGGTTTATTGGTTTTGGTTTGTTGGTTTATTGGTTTGTTGGTTTGTTGGTTTGTTGGTTTGTTGGCTTGTTGGTTTGTTGGCTGGTTGGTTTGTTAGTTTGTTTGTTTGTTGGTTTGTTGGCTTGTTGGTTTGTTGGTTTGTTGGTTTGTTCGTTTGTTGGTTTGTTGGCGTGTTGGCTTGTTGGTTTTTTGGTTTGTTGGTTTGTTGGTTTGTTGGTTTGTTGGTTTGTTGGTTTGTTGATTTGTTGGTTTGTTTGCTTGTTGGTTTGTTGGTTTGTTGGTTTGTTGGCTTGTTGGTTTGTTGGTTTGTTGGTTTGTTGGTTTGTTGGTTTATTTGTTTGTTGGTGTGTTGGTTTGTTGGTGTGCTGGTTTGTTCGTATGTTGGTTTGTTCTTTTGTTGGTTTGTTGGTTTGTTGGCTTGTTGGTTTGTTGGTTTCTTGGTTTGTTGGTTTGTTGGTTTGTTGGTTTGTTGGTTTGTTGGTTTGTTGGTTTGTTGGTTTGTTCGTTTGTTGGTTTGTTCGTTTGCTGGTTTGTTGTTGGTTGGTCTTTGGTTTGTTGGTTTATTGGTTTGTTGGTTTGTTGGTTTGTTGGTCTGTTGGTTTGTTGGTTTGTTGGTTTGTTGGTTTGTTGGTTTGTTCGTTTGTTGGTTTGTTCGTTTCTTGGTTTGCTGGGTTGTTGGTTTGTTGGTTTGTTGGTTTGTTGGTTTGTTAGCTAATTGGTTTGTTGTTTTGTTGTTTTGTTGGTTTGTTGGTTTGTTGGTTTGTTGGTTTGTTGGTTTGTTGGGTTTGTAGGTTTGTTGGTTTTTTGGTTTGTGGGTTTGTTCGTTTGTTGGTTTGTTGGTTTGTTGGTTTGTTGGTTTGTTGGGTTTGTTGGTTTGTTGGTTTGTTGGTTTGTGGGTTTGTTGGTTTGTGGGTTTGTTCGTTTGTTGGTTTGTTGGTTTGTTGGTTTGTTTGTTTGTTGGTTTGTTGGTTTATTGGTTTGTCGGTTTGTTGGTTTGTTGGTTTGTTGGTTTGTTGGTTTGTTGGTTTGTTGGTTTGTTGGTTTGTTGGTTTGTTGGTTTGTTGGTTTGTTGGTTTGTTGGTTTGTTGGTTTGTTGGTTTGTTGGTTTGTTGGTTTGTTGGTTTGTTGGTTTGTTGGTTTTTTGGTTTGTTGGTTTGTTGTTTTGTTGGTTTGTTGGTTTGTTGGTTTGTCCGTTTGTTGGTTTGTTGGTTTGTTGGTTTGTTGGTTTGTTAGTTTGTGGGTTTGTTGGTTTAATGATTTGTTGGTAGTTGGTTTTATGGTTTGTTGGTTTGTTGGTTTGTTGGTTTGTTGGTTTGTTGGTTTGTTGGTTAGTTGGTTTGTTGGTTTGTTGGTTTATTGGTTTATTGGTTTTTTGGTTTGTTCGTGTGTTGGTTTGTTCGTTTGTTGGTTTGTTGGTTTGTTGGTTTGTTGGTTTGTTGGTTTATTGGTTTGTTGGTTTGTTGGTTTGTTGGTTTGTTGGTTTGTTGGTTTGTTGGTTTGTTGGTTTGTTGGTTTGTTGGTTTGTTGGTTTGTTGGTTTGTTTGTTTGTTGGTTTGTTGGTTTGTTGGTTTGTTCGTTTGTTGCTTTGTTGGTTTGTTGGTTTGTTGGTTTGTTCGTTTGTTGGTTTGTTGGTTTGTTGGTTTTTTGGTTTGTTGGTTTGTTGCTTTGTTGGTTTGTTGGTTTGTTTGTTTGTTGGTGTGTTGGTTTGCTGGTTTGCTCGTTTGCTGGTTTTTTGGTTTGTTGGTTTGTTAGTTTGTTGGTTTGTTGGTTTGTTGGTTTGTTGGTTTGTTGGTTTGTTGGTTTGTTGGTTTGTTGGTTTGTTGGTTTGTTGGTTTGTTGGTTTGTTGGTTTGTTGGTTTGTTGGTTTGTTGGTTTGTTGGTTTGTTGGTTTTTTTGGTTTGTTGGTTTGTTGGTTTGTTCGTGTGTTGGTTTGTTCGTTTGTTGGTTTGTTGGTTTGTTGGTTTGTTGGTTTGTTGGTTTATTGGTTTGTTGGTTTGTTGGTTTGTTGGTTTGTTGGTTTGTTGGTTTGTTGGTTTGTTGGTTTGTTGGTTTGTTGGTTTGTTGGTTTGTTGGTTTGTTTGTTTGTTGGTTTGTTGGTTTGTTGGTTTGTTCGTTTGTTGCTTTGTTGGTTTGTTGGTTTGTTGGTTTGTTCGTTTGTTGGTTTGTTGGTTTGTTGGTTTTTTGGTTTGTTGGTTTGTTGCTTTGTTGGTTTGTTGGTTTGTTTGTTTGTTGGTGTGTTGGTTTGCTGGTTTGCTCGTTTGCTGGTTTTTTGGTTTGTTGGTTTGTTAGTTTGTTGGTTTGTTGGTTTGTTGGTTTGTTGGTTTGTTGGTTTGTTGGTTTGTCGGTTTGTTGGTTTGTTCGTTTGTTGGTTTGTTGGTTTGTTGGTTTGTTGGTTTGTTGGTTTGTTAGTTTGTTGGTTTGTTCGTTTGTTGGTTTGTTGGCTTGTTGGTTTGTTGGTTTGTTGGTTTTTTGGTTTGTTGGTTTGTTGGTTTGTTGGTTTCTTGGTTTGTTGGTTTGTTGGTATGTTCGTTTGTTTGTTTCTTGGCTTGTTGATTTGTTGGCTTGTTGTTTTGTTGGTTTATTCGTTTGTTGGTTTTTTGGCTTCTTGGTTTGTTGGTTTTGGTTTGTTGGTTTATTGGTTTGTTGGTTTGTTGGTTTGTTGGTTTGTTGGTTTGTTGGTTTGTTGGCTGGTTGGTTTGTTAGTTTGTTCGTTTGTTAGTTTGTTGGCTTGTTGGTTTGTTGGTTTGTTGGCTTGTTGGTTTGTTAGTTTGTTCGTTTGTTGGTTTGTTGGCGTGTTGGCTTGTTGGTTTTTTGGTTTGTTGGTTTGTTGGTTTGTTGGTTTGTTGGTTTGTTGGTTTGTTGGTTTGTTGGTTTGTTGGTTTGTTTGCTTGTTGGTTTGTTGGTTTGTTCGTTTGTTGGTTTGCTGGCTTGTTGGTTTGTTGGTTTGTTCGCTTGTTAGTTTGCTGGTTTGTTTGTTGGTTGGTTTGTTGGTTTGTTGGTTTGTTGGTTTGTTGGTTTGTTGGTTTGTTGGTTTGTTGGTTTGTTGGTTTGTTGGTTTGTTGGTTTGTTGGTTTGTTGGTTTGTTGGTTTGTTGGTTTGTTGGTTTGTTGGTTTGTTGGTTTGTTGGTTTGTTGGTTTGTTAGTTTGTTGGTTTGTTGGTTTGTTGATGTCTTGGATTCTTGGTGTGTTGGTTTGTTGGTTTGTTGGTTTGTTGGTTTGTTGGTTTGTTGGTTTGTTGGTTTGTTCGTTTGTTGGTTTGTTGGTTTGTTGGTTTGTTGGTTTGTTGGTTTGTTTGTTTGTTGTTTTGTTGGTTTGTTGGTTTGTTGGTTTGTTGGTTTGTTGGTTTGTTGGTTTGTTGGTTTGTTCGTTTATTGGTTTGTTGCTTTATTGGTTTGTTGGTTTGTTGGTTTGTTGGTTTGTTGGTTTGTTGGTTTGTTGGTTTGTCGGTGTGTTGGTTTGTTCGTTTGTTGGTTTGTTGGTTTGTTGGTTTGTTAGTTTGTTGGTTTGTTCGTTTGTTGGTTTGTTCGTTTGTTGGTTTGTTGGCTTGTTGGTTTGTTGGTTTGTTGGTTTCTTGGTTTGTTGGTTTGTTGGTATGTTCGTTTGTTTGTTTCTTGGCTTGTTGATTTGTTGTCTTGTTGTTTTGTTGGTTTATTCGTTTGTTGGTTTTTTGGCTTGTTGGTTTATTGGTTTTGGTTTGTTGGTTTATTGGTTTGTTGGTTTGTTGGTTTGTTGGTTTGTTGGCTTGTTGGTTTGTTGGCTGGTTGGTTTGTTAGTTTGTTTGTTTGTTGGTTTGTTGGCTTGTTGGTTTGTTGGTTTGTTGGTTTGTTCGTTTGTTGGTTTGTTGGCGTGTTGGCTTGTTGGTTTTTTGGTTTGTTGGTTTGTTGGTTTGTTGGTTTGTTGGTTTGTTGGTTTGTTGATTTGTTGGTTTGTTTGCTTGTTGGTTTGTTGGTTTGTTGGTTTGTTGGCTTGTTGGTTTGTTGGTTTGTTGGTTTGTTGGTTTGTTGGTTTATTTGTTTGTTGGTGTGTTGGTTTGTTGGTGTGCTGGTTTGTTCGTATGTTGGTTTGTTCTTTTGTTGGTTTGTTGGTTTGTTGGCTTGTTGGTTTGTTGGTTTCTTGGTTTGTTGGTTTGTTGGTTTGTTGGTTTGTTGGTTTGTTGGTTTGTTGGTTTGTTCGTTTGTTGGTTTGTTCGTTTGCTGGTTTGTTGTTGGTTGGTCTTTGGTTTGTTGGTTTATTGGTTTGTTGGTTTGTTGGTTTGTTGGTCTGTTGGTTTGTTGGTTTGTTGGTTTGTTGGTTTGTTGGTTTGTTCGTTTGTTGGTTTGTTCGTTTCTTGGTTTGCTGGGTTGTTGGTTTGTTGGTTTGTTGGTTTGTTGGTTTGTTAGCTAATTGGTTTGTTGTTTTGTTGTTTTGTTGGTTTGTTGGTTTGTTGGTTTGTTGGTTTGTTGGTTTGTTGGGTTTGTAGGTTTGTTGGTTTTTTGGTTTGTGGGTTTGTTCGTTTGTTGGTTTGTTGGTTTGTTGGTTTGTTGGTTTGTTGGGTTTGTTGGTTTGTTGGTTTGTTGGTTTGTGGGTTTGTTGGTTTGTGGGTTTGTTCGTTTGTTGGTTTGTTGGTTTGTTGGTTTGTTTGTTTGTTGGTTTGTTGGTTTATTGGTTTGTCGGTTTGTTGGTTTGTTGGTTTGTTGGTTTGTTGGTTTGTTGGTTTGTTGGTTTGTTGGTTTGTTGGTTTGTTGGTTTGTTGGTTTGTTGGTTTGTTGGTTTGTTGGTTTGTTGGTTTGTTGGTTTGTTGGTTTGTTGGTTTGTTGGTTTGTTGGTTTTTTGGTTTGTTGGTTTGTTGTTTTGTTGGTTTGTTGGTTTGTTGGTTTGTCCGTTTGTTGGTTTGTTGGTTTGTTGGTTTGTTGGTTTGTTAGTTTGTGGGTTTGTTGGTTTAATGATTTGTTGGTAGTTGGTTTTATGGTTTGTTGGTTTGTTGGTTTGTTGGTTTGTTGGTTTGTTGGTTTGTTGGTTAGTTGGTTTGTTGGTTTGTTGGTTTATTGGTTTATTGGTTTTTTGGTTTGTTCGTGTGTTGGTTTGTTCGTTTGTTGGTTTGTTGGTTTGTTGGTTTGTTGGTTTGTTGGTTTATTGGTTTGTTGGTTTGTTGGTTTGTTGGTTTGTTGGTTTGTTGGTTTGTTGGTTTGTTGGTTTGTTGGTTTGTTGGTTTGTTGGTTTGTTGGTTTGTTTGTTTGTTGGTTTGTTGGTTTGTTGGTTTGTTCGTTTGTTGCTTTGTTGGTTTGTTGGTTTGTTGGTTTGTTCGTTTGTTGGTTTGTTGGTTTGTTGGTTTTTTGGTTTGTTGGTTTGTTGCTTTGTTGGTTTGTTGGTTTGTTTGTTTGTTGGTGTGTTGGTTTGCTGGTTTGCTCGTTTGCTGGTTTTTTGGTTTGTTGGTTTGTTAGTTTGTTAGTTTGTTGGTTTGTTGGTTTGTTGGTTTGTTGGTTTGTTGGTTTGTTGGTTTGTTGGTTTGTTGGTTTGTTGGTTTGTTGGTTTGTTGGTTTGTTGGTTTGTTGGTTTGTTGGTTTGTTGGTTTGTTGGTTTGTTGGTTTTTTTGGTTTGTTGGTTTGTTGGTTTGTTGGTTTTTTGGTTTGTTGGTTTGTTGTTTTGTTGGTTTGTTGGTTTGTCGGTTTGTCGGTTTGTTCGTTTGTTGGTTTGTTGGTTTGTTGGTTTGTTGGTTTGTTGGTTTGTTGGTTTGTTCGTTTGTTGGTTTGTTCGTTTCTTGGTTTGCTGGGTTGTTGGTTTGTTGGTTTGTTGGTTTGTTGGTTTGTTGGCTTATTGGTTTGTTGGTTTGTTGGTTTGTTGTGTTGTTGTTTTGTTGGTTTGTTGGTTTGTTGGTTTGTTGGTTTGTTGGTTTGTTGGTTTGTTGGGTTTGTAGGTTTGTTGGTTTGTTGGTTTGTGGGTTTGTTCGTTTGTTGGTTTGTTGGTTTGTTGGTTTGTTGGTTTGTTGGGTTTGTTGGTTTGTTGGTTTGTTGGTTTGTTGGTTTGTGGGTTTGTTGGTTTGTGGGTTTGTTCGTTTGTTGGTTTGTTGGTTTGTTGGTTTGTCGGTTTGTTGGTTTGTTGGTTTGTTGGTTTGTTGGTTTGTTGGTTTGTTGGTTTGTTGGTTTGTTGGTTTGTTGGTTTGTTGGTTTGTTGGTTTGTTGGTTTTTTGGTTTGTTGGTTTGTTGTGTTGTTGGTTTGTTGGTTTGTTGGTTTGTCTGTTTGTTGGTTTGTTGGTTTGTTGGTTTGTTGGTTTGTTAGTTTGTGGGTTTGTTGGTTTAATGATTTGTTGGTTTGTTGGTTTTATGGTTTGGTGGTTTGTTGGTTTGTTGGTTTGTTGGTTTGTTGGTTAGTTGGTTAGTTGGTTTGTTGGTTTGTTGGTTTGTTGGTTTGTTGGTTTGTTGGTTTGTTGGGTTTGTTGGTTTGTTGGTTTGTTGGTTTGTGGGTTTGTACGTTGGTTGGTTTGTTGGTTTGTTTGTTTGTTGGTTTGTTGGTTTGTTGATTTGTTGGTTTGTTGGTTTGTTAGTTTGTTGGTTTGTTGGTTTGTTTTTTTGTTGGTTTGTTGGTTTGTTGGTTTGTTAGTTTGTTTGTTTGTTGGTTTGTTGGTTTGTTGGTTTGTTAGTATGTGGGTTTGTTGGTTTGTTGGTTTGTTGGTTTGTTGGTTTGTTGGTTTGTTGGTGTGTTGGTTTGTTGGTTTGTTGGTTTGTTGGTTTGTTGGTTTGTTGGTTTGTTGGTTTGTTGGTTTGTTGGTTTGTTGGTTTGTTGGTTTGTTGGTTTGTTAGTTTGTTGGTTTGTTGGTTTTTTGGTTTGTTGGTTTGTTGGTTTGTTGGTTTGTTGGTTTGTTGGTTTGTTGGTTTGTTGGTTTGTTGGTTTGTTGGTTTGTTGGTTTGTTGGTTTGTTGGTTTGTTCGTTTGTTGGTTTGTTGGTTTGTTGGTTTATTGGTTTGTTGGTTTGTTGGTTTGTTGGTTTGTTGGTTTGTTGGTTTGTTGGTTTGTTGGTTTGTTGGTTTGTTGGTTTTTGGTTTGTTGGTTTGTTGGATTGTTGGTTTGTTGGTTTGTTGGTTTGTTGGTTTGTTGGTTTGTTTGTTTGCTGGTTTGTTGGTATGTTGGTTTGTTGGTTTGTTGGTTTGTTGGTTTGTTGGTTTGTTGGTTTGTTGGTTTGTTGGTTTGTTGGTTTGTTGGTTTGTTGGTTTGTTGGTTTGTTGGTTTGTTGGTTTGTTGGTTTGTTGGTTTGTTCGTTTGTTGGTTTGTTGGTTTGTTGGTTTATTGGTTTGTTGGTTTGTTTGTTTTTTTGTTTGTTGGTTTGTTGGTTTGTTGGTTTGTTGGTTTGTTGGTTTGTTGGTTTGTTGGTTTGTTGGATTGTTGGTTTGTTGGTTTATTGGTTTGTTGGTTTGTTGGTTTGTTGGTTTGTTGGTTTGTTGGGCTGTTGGTTTGTTGGTTTGTTGGTTTGTTGGTTTGTTGGTTTGTTCGTTTGTTGGTTTGTTGGTTTGTTGGTTTGTTAGTTTGTTGGTTTGTTCGTTTGTTGGTTTGTTGGCTTGTTGGTTTGTTGGTTTGTTGGTTTGTTGGTATGTTGGTTTGTTGGTTTCTTTGTTTCTTGGTTTGTTGGTTTGTTGGTTTGTTGGTTTGTTGGTTTGTTGGTTTGTTGGTTTGTTGGTTTGTTGGTTTGTTGGTTTTTTGGTTTGTTGGTTTGTTGGTTTGTTGTTTTGTTGGTTTGTTGGTTTGTTGGTTCGTTCGTTTGTTGGTTTGTTGGTTTGTTGGTTTGTTGGTTTGTTGGTTTGTTGGTTTGTTCGTTTGTTCGTTTGTTGGTTTGCTGGTTTGTTGGTTTGTTCGTTTGTTGGTTTGTTGGTTTGTTCGTTTTTTGGTTTGCTGGGTTGTTGGTTTGTTTATTTGTTGGTTTGTTGGTTTGTTGGTTTGTTGGTTTGTTGGTTTGTTCGTTTATTGGTTCGTTGGTTTGTTGGTTTGTTGGTTTGTTGGTTTGTTGGTTTGTTGGTTTGTTGGTTTGTTGGTTTGTCGGTTTGTTGGTTTGTTCGTTTGTTGGTTTGTTGGTTTGTTGGTTTGTTGGTTTGTTGGTTTGTTAGTTTGTTGGTTTGTTCGTTTGTTGGTTTGTTAGCTTGTTGGTTTGTTGGTTTGTTGGTTTTTTGGTTTGTTGGTTTGTTGGTTTGTTGGTTTCTTGGTTTGTTGGTTTGTTGGTATGTTCGTTTGTTTGTTTCTTGGCTTGTTGATTTGTTGGCTTGTTGTTTTGTTGGTTTATTCGTTTGTTGGTTTTTTGGCTTCTTGGTTTGTTGGTTTTGGTTTGTTGGTTTATTGGTTTGTTGGTTTGTTGGTTTGTTGGTTTGTTGGTTTGTTGGTTTGTTGGCTGGTTAGTTTGTTAGTTTGTTCGTTTGTTAGTTTGTTGGCTTGTTGGTTTGTTGGTTTGTTGGCTTGTTGGTTTGTTAGTTTGTTCGTCTGTTGGTTTGTTGGCGTGTTGGCTTGTTGGTTTTTTGGTTTGTTGGTTTGTTGGTTTGTTGGTTTGTTGGTTTGTTGGTTTGTTGGTTTGTTGGTTTGTTGGTTTGTTGGTTTGTTTGCTTGTTGGTTTGTTGGTTTGTTCGTTTGTTGGTTTGCTGGCTTGTTGGTTTGTTGGTTTGTTCGCTTGTTAGTTTGCTGGTTTGTTTGTTGGTTGGTTTGTTGGTTTGTTGGTTTGTTGGTTTGTTGGTTTGTTGGTTTGTTGGTTTGTTGGTTTGTTGGTTTGTTGGTTTGTTGGTTTGTTGGTTTGTTGGTTTGTTGGTTTGTTGGTTTGTTGGTTTGTTGGTTTGTTGGTTTGTTGGTTTGTTGGTTTGTTAGTTTGTTGGTTTGTTGGTTTGTTGATGTCTTGGTTTCTTGGTGTGTTGGTTTGTTGGTTTGTTGGTTTGTTGGTTTGTTCGTTTGTTGGTTTGTTGGTTTGTTGGTTTGTTGGTTTGTTGGTTTGTTTGTTTGTTGTTTTGTTGGTTTGTTGGTTTGTTGGTTTGTTGGTTTGTTGGTTTGTTGGTTTGTTGGTTTGTTCGTTTATTGGTTTGTTGCTTAATTGGTTTGTTGGTTTGTTGGTTTGTTGGTTTGTTGGTTTGTTGGTTTGTTGGTTTGTCGGTGTGTTGGTTTGTTCGTTTGTTGGTTTGTTGGTTTGTTGGTTTGTTAGTTTGTTGGTTTGTTCGTTTGTTGGTTTGTTCGTTTGTTGGTTTGTTGGCTTGTTGGTTTGTTGGTTTGTTGGTTTCTTGGTTTGTTGGTTTGTTGGTATGTTCGTTTGTTTGTTTCTTGGCTTGTTGATTTGTTGGCTTGTTGTTTTGTTGGTTTATTCGTTTGTTGGTTTTTTGGCTTGTTGGTTTATTGGTTTTGATTTGTTGGTTTATTGGTTTGTTGGTTTGTTGGTTTGTTGGTTTGTTGGCTTGTTGGTTTGTTGGCTGGTTGGTTTGTTAGTTTGTTTGTTTGTTGGTTTGTTGGCTTGTTGGTTTGTTGGTTTGTTGGTTTGTTCGTTTGTTGGTTTGTTGGCGTGTTGGCTTGTTGGTTTTTTGGTTTGTTGGTTTGTTGGTTTGTTGGTTTGTAGGTTTGTTGGTTTGTTGGTTTGTTGATTTGTTGGTTTGTTTGCTTGTTGGTTTGTTGGTTTGTTGGTTTGTTGGCTTGTTGGTTTGTTGGTTTGTTGGTTTGTTGGTTTGTTGGTTTATTTGTTTGTTGGTGTGTTGGTTTGTTGGTGTGCTGGTTTGTTCGTATGTTGGTTTGTTCTTTTGTTGGTTTGTTGGTTTGTTGGTCTGTTGGTTTTTTGGTTTGTTGGTTTGTTGGTTTGTTGGTTTGTTCGTTTGTTGGTTTGTTCGTTTCTTGGTTTGCTGGGTTGTTGGTTTGTTGGTTTGTTGGTTTGTTGGTTTGTTAGCTAATTGGTTTGTTGTTTTGTTGTTTTGTTGGTTTGTTGGTTTGTTGGTTTGTTGGTTTATTGGTTTGTTGGGTTTGTAGGTTTGTTGGTTTTTTGGTTTGTGGGTTTGTTCGTTTGTTGGTTTGTTGGTTTGTTGGTTTGTTGGTTTGTTGGTTTGTTGGGTTTGTTGGGTTTGTTGGTTTGTTGGTTTGTTGGTTTGTGGGTTTGTTGGTTTGTGGGTTTGTTCGTTTGTTGGTTTGTTGGTTTGTTGGTTTGTTGGTTTGTTTGTTTGTTGGTTTGTTGGTTTATTGGTTTGTCGGTTTGTTGGTTTGTTGGTTTGTTGGTTTGTTGGTTTGTTGGTTTGTTGGTTTGTTGGTTTGTTGGTTTGTTGGTTTGTTGGTTTGTTGGTTTGTTGGTTTGTTGGTTTGTTGGTTTGTTGGTTTGTTGGTTTGTTGGTTTGTTGGTTTTTTGGTTTTTTGGTTTGTTGGTTTGTTGTTTTGTTGGTTTGTTGGTTTGTTGGTTTGTCCGTTTGTTGGTTTGTTGGTTTGTTGGTTTGTTGGTTTGTTAGTTTGTGGGTTTGTTGGTTTAATGATTTGTTGGTTTGTTGGTTTTATGGTTTGTTGGTTTGTTGGTTTGTTGGTTTGTTGGTTTGTTGGTTTGTTGGTTAGTTGGTTTGTTGGTTTGTTGGTTTATTGGTTTATTGGTTTTTTGGTTTGTTCGTGTGTTGGTTTGTTCGTTTGTTGGTTTGTTGGTTTGTTGGTTTGTTGGTTTGTTGGTTTATTGGTTTGTTGGTTTGTTGGTTTGTTGGTTTGTTGGTTTGTTGATTTGTTGGTTTGTTGGTTTGTTGGTTTGTTGGTTTGTTGGTTTGTTGGTTTGTTGGTTTGTTGGTTTGTTGGTTTGTTGGTTTGTTGGTTTATTGCTTTGTTGGTTTGTTGGTTTGTTGGTTTGTTCGTTTGTTGGTTTGTTGGTTTGTTGGTTTTTTGGTTTGTTGGTTTGTTGCTTTGTTGGTTTGTTGGTTTGTTTGTTTGTTGGTGTGTTGGTTTGCTGGTTTGCTCGTTTGCTGGTTTTTTGGTTTGTTGGTTTGTTAGTTTGTTGGTTTGTTGGTTTGTTGGTTTGTTGGTTTGTTGGTTTGTTGGTTTGTTGGTTTGTTGGTTTGTTGGTTTGTTGGTTTGTTGGTTTGTTGGTTTGTTGGTTTGTTGGTTTGTTGGTTTGTTGGTTTGTTGGTTTGTTGGTTTTTTTGGTTTGTTGGTTTGTTGGTTTGTTGGTTTTTTGGTTTGTTGGTTTGTTGTTTTGTTGGTTTGTTGGTTTGTCGGTTTGTCGGTTTGTTCGTTTGTTGGTTTGTTGGTTTGTTGGTTTGTTGGTTTGTTGGTTTGTTGGTTTGTTCGTTTGTTGGTTTGTTCGTTTCTTGGTTTGCTGGGTTGTTGGTTTGTTGGTTTGTTGGTTTGTTGGTTTGTTGGCTTATTGGTTTGTTGGTTTGTTGGTTTGTTGTGTTGTTGTTTTGTTGGTTTGTTGGTTTGTTGGTTTGTTGGTTTGTTGGTTTGTTGGTTTGTTGGTTTGTTGGGTTTGTAGGTTTGTTGGTTTGTTGGTTTGTGGGTTTGTTCGTTTGTTGTTTTGTTGGTTTGTTGGTTTGTTGGTTTGTTGGGTTTGTTGGTTTGTTGGTTTGTTGGTTTGTGGGTTTGTTGGTTTGTGGGTTTGTTCGTTTGTTGGTTTGTTGGTTTGTTGGTTTGTCGGTTTGTTGGTTTGTTGGTTTGTTGGTTTGTTGGTTTGTTGGTTTGTTGGTTTGTTGGTTTGTTGGTTTGTTGGTTTGTTGGTTTGTTGGTTTTTTGGTTTGTTGGTTTGTTGTGTTGTTGGTTTGTTGGTTTGTTGGTTTGTCTGTTTGTTGGTTTGTTGGTTTGTTGGTTTGTTGGTTTGTTAGTTTGTGGGTTTGTTGGTTTAATGATTTGTTGGTTTGTTGGTTTTATGGTTTGGTGGTTTGTTGGTTTGTTGGTTTGTTGGTTTGTTGGTTAATTGGTTAGTTGGTTTGTTGGTTTGTTGGTTTGTTGGTTTGTTGGTTTGTTGGTTTGTTGGGTTTGTTGGTTTGTTGGTTTGTTGGTTTGTGGGTTTGTGCGTTGGTTGGTTTGTTGGGTTGTTTGTTTGTTGGTTTGTTGGTTTGTTGATTTGTTGGTTTGTTGGTTTGTTGGTTTGTTGGTTTGTTGGTTTGTTTTTTTGTTGGTTTGTTGGTTTGTTGGTTTGTTAGTTTGTTTGTTTGTTGGTTTGTTGGTTTGTTGGTTTGTTAGTATGTGGGTTTGTTGGTTTGTTGGTTTGTTGGTTTGTTGGTTTGTTGGTGTGTTGGTTTGTTGGTTTGTTGGTTTGTTGGTTTGTTGGTTTGTTGGTTTGTTGGTTTGTTGGTTTGTTGGTTTGTTGGTTTGTTAGTTTGTTGGTTTGTTGGTTTTTTGGTTTGTTGGTTTGTTGGTTTGTTGGTTTGTTGGTTTGTTGGTTTGTTGGTTTGTTGGTTTGTTGGTTTGTTGGTTTGTTGGTTTGTTCGTTTGTTGGTTTGTTGGTTTGTTGGTTTATTGGTTTTTTGGTTTGTTGGTTTGTTGGTTTGTTGGTTTGTTGGTTTGTTGGTTTGTTGGTTTGTTGGTTTTTGGTTTGTTGGTTTGTTGGATTGTTGGTTTGTTGGTTTGTTGGTTTGTTGGTTTGTTGGTTTGTTTGTTTGCTGGTTTGTTGGTATGTTGGTTTGTTGGTTTGTTGGTTTGTTGGTTTGTTGGTTTGTTGGTTTGTTGGTTTGTTGGTTTGTTGGTTTGTTGGTTTGTTGCTTTGTTGGTTTGTTGGTTTGTTGGTTTGTTCGTTTGTTGGTTTGTTGGTTTGTTGGTTTTTTGGTTTGTTGGTTTGTTGCTTTGTTGGTTTGTTGGTTTGTTTGTTTGTTGGTGTGTTGGTTTGCTGGTTTGCTGGTTTTTTGGTTTGTTGGTTTGTTAGTTTGTTGGTTTGTTGGTTTGTTGGTTTGTTGGTTTGTTGGTTTGTTGGTTTGTTGGTTTGTTGGTTTGTTGGTTTGTTGGTTTGTTGGTTTGTTGGTTTGTTGGTTTGTTGGTTTTTTTGGTTTGTTGGTTTGTTGGTTTGTTGGTTTTTTGGTTTGTTGGTTTGTTGTTTTGTTGGTTTGTTGGTTTGTCGGTTTGTCGGTTTGTTCGTTTGTTGGTTTGTTGGTTTGTTGGTTTGTTGGTTTGTTGGTTTGTTGGTTTGTTGGTTTGTTCGTTTGTTGGTTTGTTCGTTTCTTGGTTTGCTGGGTTGTTGGTTTGTTGGTTTGTTGGTTTGTTGGTTTGTTGGCTTATTGGTTTGTTGGTTTGTTGGTTTGTTGTGTTGTTGTTTTGTTGGTTTGTTGGTTTGTTGGTTTGTTGGTTTGTTGGTTTGTTGGGTTTGTAGGTTTGTTGGTTTGTTGGTTTGTGGGTTTGTTCATTTGTTGGTTTGTTGGTTTGTTGGTTTGTTGGTTTGTTGGTTTGTTGGGTTTGTTGGTTTGTTGGTTTGTTGGTTTGTGGGTTTGTTGGTTTGTGGGTTTGTTCGTTTGTTGGTTTGTTGGTTTGTTGGTTTGTTGGTTTGTCGGTTTGTTGGTTTGTTGGTTTGTTGGTTTGTTGGTTTGTTGGTTTGTTGGTTTGTTGGTTTGTTGGTTTGTTGGTTTGTTGGTTTGTTGGTTTTTTGGTTTGTTGGTTTGTTGTGTTGTTGGTTTGTTGGTTTGTTGGTTTGTCTGTTTGTTGGTTTGTTGGTTTGTTGGTTTGTTGGTTTGTTAGTTTGTGGGTTTGTTGGTTTAATGATTTGTTGGTTTGTTGGTTTTATGGTTTGGTGGTTTGTTGGTTTGTTGGTTTGTTGGTTTGTTGGTTAATTGGTTAGTTGGTTTGTTGGTTTGTTGGTTTGTTGGTTTGTTGGTTTGTTGGTTTGTTGGTTTGTTGGGTTTGTTGGTTTGTTGGTTTGTTGGTTTGTGGGTTTGTTTTGTTTGTTTGTTGGTTTGTTGGTTTGTTGATTTGTTGGTTTGTTGGTTTGTTGGTTTGTTGGTTTGTTGGTTTGTTTTTTTGTTGGTTTGTTGGTTTGTTGGTTTGTTAGTTTGTTTGTTTGTTGGTTTGTTGGTTTGTTGGTTTGTTAGTATGTGGGTTTGTTGGTTTGTTGGTTTGTTGGTTTGTTGGTTTGTTGGTGTGTTGGTTTGTTGGTTTGTTGGTTTGTTGGTTTGTTGGTTTGTTGGTTTGTTGGTTTGTTGGTTTGTTGGTTTGTTGGTTTGTTGGTTTGTTAGTTTGTTGGTTTGTTGGTTTTTTGGTTTGTTGGTTTGTTGGTTTGTTGGTTTGTTGGTTTGTTGGTTTGTTGGTTTGTTGGTTTGTTGGTTTGTTGGTTTGTTGGTTTGTTGGTTTGTTCGTTTGTTGGTTTGTTGGTTTGTTGGTTTATTGGTTTTTTGGTTTGTTGGTTTGTTGGTTTGTTGGTTTGTTGGTTTGTTGGTTTGTTGGTTTGTTGGTTTTTGGTTTGTTGGTTTGTTGGATTGTTGGTTTGTTGGTTTGTTGGTTTGTTGGTTTGTTGGTTTGTTTGTTTGCTGGTTTGTTGGTATGTTGGTTTGTTGGTTTGTTGGTTTGTTGGTTTGTTGGTTTGTTGGTTTGTTGGTTTGTTGGTTTGTTGGTTTGTTGGTTTGTTGGTTTGTTGGTTTGTTGGTTTGTTGGTTTGTTGGTTTGTTGGTTTGTTGGTTTGTTGGTTTGTTCGTTTGTTGGTTTGTTGGTTTGTTGGTTTATTGGTTTGTTGGTTTGTTTGTTTTTTTGTTTGTTGGTTTGTTGGTTTGTTGGTTTGTTGGTTTGTTGGTTTGTTGGTTTGTTGGTTTGTTGGTTTGTTGGATTGTTGGTTTGTTGGTTTGTTCGTTTGTTGGTTTATTGGTTTGTTGGTTTGTTGGTTTGTTGGTTTGTTGGTTTGTTGGGCTGTTGGTTTGTTGGTTTGTTGGTTTGTTGGTTTGTTGGTTTGTTGGTTTGTTGGTTTGTTCGTTTGTTGGTTTGTTGGTTTGTTGGTTTGTTAGTTTGTTGGTTTGTTCGTTTGTTGGTTTGTTGGCTTGTTGGTTTGTTGGTTTGTTGGTTTGTTGGTATGTTGGTATGTTGGTTTGTTGGTTTCTTTGTTTCTTGGTTTGTTGGTTTGTTGGTTTGTTGGTTTGTTGGTTTGTTGGTTTGTTGGTTTGTTGGTTTGTTGGTTTGTTGGTTTTTTGGTTTGTTGGTTTGTTGGTTTGTTGTTTTGTTGGTTTGTTGGTTTGTTGGTTCGTTCGTTTGTTGGTTTGTTGGTTTGTTGGTTTGTTGGTTTGTTGGTTTGTTGGTTTGTTCGTTTGTTCGTTTGTTGGTTTGCTGGTTTGTTGGTTTGTTCGTTTGTTGGTTTGTTGGTTTGTTCGTTTTTTGGTTTGCTGGGTTGTTGGTTTGTTGGTTTGTTGGTTTGTTGGTTTGTTGGTTTGTTGGCTTTTTGGTTTGTTGGTTTGTTGGTTTGTTGTTTTGTTGGTTTGTTGGTTTGTTGGTTTGTTGGTTTGTTGGTTTGTTGGTTTGTTGGTTTGTTGGGTTTGTAGGTTTGTTGGTGTGTTGTTTTGTGGGTTTGTTCGTTTAATGGTTTGTTGGTTTGTTGGTTTGTTGGTTTGTTGGTTTGTTGGCTTGTTGGTTTGCTGGTTTGTTGGGTTTGTTGGGTTTGTTGGTTTGTTGGTTTGTTGGTTTGTGGGTTTGCTGGTTTGTGGGTTTGTTCGTTTGTTGGTTTGTTGGTTTGTTGGTTTGTTGGTTTGTTAGTTTGTGGGTTTGTTGGTTTAATGATGTGTTGGTTTTATGGTTTGTTGGTTTGTTGGTTTGTTGCTTTGTTGGTTTGTTGGTTAGTTGGTTTGTTGGTTTGTTGGTTTATTGGTTTGTTGGTTTTTTGATTTGTTCGTGTGTTGGTTTGTAGGTTTGTTGGTTTGTTGGTTTATTGGTTTGTTGGTTTGTTGGTTTGTTGGTTTGTTGGCTTGTTGGCTTTGTTGGTTTGTTGGTTTGTTGGTTTGTTGGTTTGTTGGTTTGTTGGTTTGTTGGTTTGTTGGGTTGTTGGTTTGTTGGTTTGTTGGTTTGTTGGTTTGTCGGTTTGTTGGTTTGTTGGTTTGTTGGTTTGTTGGTTTGTTGGTTTGTTGGTTTGTTGGTTTGTGGTTGTTGGTTTGTTGGTTTGTTGGTTTGTTGGTTTGTTGGTTTGTTGGTTTGTTGGTTTGTTGGTTTGTTGGTTTGTTGGTTTGTTCGGTTTGTTGTTTGGTTTGTTGGTTTGTTGGTTTGTTGGTTTTTTGTTTGTTTGTTTGTTTGTTGGTTTGTGGTTTGTTGGTTTATTGGTTTTTTCGTTTGTTGGTTTGTTGGATTGTTGGTTTGTTGGTTTGTTGCTTTGTTGGTTTGTTGGTTTGTTGGTTTGTTGGTTTGTTGGTTTGTTGGTTTGTTGGTTTGTTGGTTTGTTAGTTTGTAGGTTTGTTGGTTTAATGATTTGTTGGTTTGTTGGTTTTATGGTTTGTTGGTTTGTTGGTTTGTTGGTTTGTTGGTTTGTTGGTTTGTTGGTTAGTTGGTTTGTTGGTTTGTTGGTTTGTTGGTTTGTTGGTTTGTTGGTTTGTTGGTTTGTTAGTTTGTGGGTTTGTTGGTTTAATGATTTGTTGGTTTGTTGGTTTTATGGTTTGTTGGTTTGTTGGTTTGTTGGTTTGTTGGTTTGTTGGTTTGTTGGTTTGTTGGTTTGTTGGTTAGTTGGTTTGTTGGTTTGTTTGTTTATTGGTTTGTTGGTTTTTTGGTTTGTTCGTGTGTTGGTTTGTAGGTTTGTTGGTTTGTTGGTTTATTGGTTTGTTGGTTTGTTGGTTTGTTGGTTTGTTGGTTTGTTGGTTTGTTGGTTTGTTGGTTTGTTGGTTTGTTGGTTTGTTGGTTTGTTGGCTTATTGGTTTGTTGGTTTGTTGGTTTGTTGTTTTGTTGTTTTGTTGGTTTGTTAGTTTGTTGGTTTGTTGGTTTGTTTGGTTTGTTGGTTTGTTGGTTTGTTGGTTTGTTGGGTTTGTAGGTTTGTTGGTTTGTTGGTTTGTGGGTTTGTTCGTTTGTTCGTTTGTTGGTTTATTGGTTTGATGGTTTGTTGGTTTGTTGGGTTTGTTGGTTTGTTGGTTTGTTGGTTTGTGGGTTTGTTGTTTGTGGGTTTGTTCGTTTGTTGGTTTGTTGGTTTGTTGGTTTGTTGGTTTGTCGATTTGTTGGTTTATTGGTTTGTTGGTTTGTTGGTTTGTTGGTTTGTTGGTTTGTTGGTTTGTTGGTTTGTTGGTTTGTTGGTTTGTTGGTTTGTTGGTTTTTTGGTTTGTTGGTTTGTTGTGTTGTTGGTTTGTTGGTTTGTTGGTTTGTCTGTTTGTTGGTTTGTTGGTTTGTTGGTTTGTTGGTTTGTTAGTTTGTGGGTTTGTTGGTTTAATGATTTGTTGGTTTGTTGGTTTTATGGTTTGTTGGTTTGTTGGTTTGTTGGTTTGTTGGTTTGTTGGTTAGTTGGTTAGTTGGTTTTTTGGTTTGTTGGTTTGTTGGTTTGTTGGTTTGTTGGGTTTGTTGGTTTGTTGGTTTGTTGGTTTGTGGGTTTGTGCGTTTGTTGGTTTGTTGGTTTGTTGGTTTGTTTGTTTGTTGGTTTGTTGGTTTGTTGGTTTGTTGGTTTGTTGGTTTATTGGGTTGTTGGTTTGTTGGTTTGTTGGTTTGTTTTTTTGTTGGTTTGTTGGTTTGTTAGTTTGTTTGTTTGTTGGTTTGTTGGTTTGTTGGTTTGTTAGTATGTGGGTTTGTCGGTTTGTTGGTTTGTTGGTTTGTTGGTTTGTTGGTTTGTTGGTTTGTTGGTTTGTTGGTTTGTTGGTTTGTTGGTTTGTTGGTTTGTTGGTTTGTTGGTTTGTTGGTTTGTTGGTTTGTTGGTTTGTTGGTTAGTTGGTTTGTTGGTTTGTTGGTTTGTTGGTTTGTTAGTTTGTTAGTTTGTTGGTTTTTTTGGTTTGTTGGTTTGTTGGTTTGTTGGTTTGTTGGTTTGTTGATTTGTTGGTTGTTGGTTTGTTGGTTTGTTGGTTTGTTGGTTTATTGGTTTGTTGGTTTGTTGGTTTTTGGTTTGTTGGATTGTTGGTTTGTTGGTTTGTTGGTTTGTTGGTTTGTCGGTTTGTTGGTTTGTTGGTTTGTTGGTTTGTTGGTTTGTTGGTTTGTTGGTTTGTTGTTTTGTTGGTTTGTTGGTTTGTTGGTTTGTTGGTTTGTTGGTTTGTTGGTTTGTTCGTTTGTTGGTTTGTTGGTTTGTTGGTTTGTTGGCTTGTTGGTTTGTTGGCTTGTTGTTTTGTTGGTTTGTTCGTTTGTTAGTTTTTTGGCTTGTCGGTTTGTTGGTTTGTTGGTTTGTTGGTTTGTTTGTTTGCTGGTTTGTTGGTATGTTGGTTTGTTGGTTTGTTGGTTTGTTGGTTTGTTGGTTTGTTGGTTTGTTGGTTTGTTGGTTTGTTGGTTTATTGGTTTGTTGGTTTGTTGATTTGTTGGTTTGTTGGTTTGTTGGTTTGTTCGTTTGTTGGTTTGTTGGTTTGTTGGTTTATTGGTTTGTTGGTTGTTTATTTTTTTGTTTGTTGGTTTGTTGGTTTGTTGGTTTGTTGGTTTGTTGGTTTGTTGGTTTGTTGGTTTGTTCGTTTGTTGGTTTATTGGTTTGTTGGTTTGTTGGTTTGATTGTTTGTTGGTTTGTTGGTTTGTTGGTTTGTTGGTTTGTTGGTTTGTTGGTTTTGTTGGTTTGTTGGTTTGTTGGTTTGTTGGTTTGTTGGTTTGTTGGTTTGTTCGTTTGTTGGTTTGTTGGTTTGTTGGTTTGTTAGTTTGTTGGTTTGTTCGTTTGTTGGTTTGTTGGCTTGTTGGTTTGTTGGTTGTTGGTTTGTTGGTTTGTTGGTTTGTTGGTTTCTTGTTTGTTGGTTTGTTGGTTTGTTGGTTTGTTGGTTTGTTGGTTTGTTGGTTTGTTGGTTTGTTGGTTTGTTGGTTTGTTGGTTTGTTGGTTTGTTGGTTTTTTGGTATGTTGGTTTGTTGGTTTGTTGGTTTGTTTTTTTGTTGGTTTGTTGGTTTGTTGGTTTGTTGGTTTGTTGGTTTGTTGGTTTGTTGGTTTGTTGGTTTTGTTGGTTTGTGGTTTGTTGGTTTTTGTTTGTTGGTTTGTTGGTTTGTTAGTTTTTTGGTTTGTTGGTTTTTTGGTTTGTTGGTTTGTTGGTATGTTGGTTTGTTGGTTTGTTGGTTTGTTGGTTTGTTGGTTTGTTGGTTTGTTGGTTTGTTGGTTTGTTCGTTTGTTGGTTTGTTGGTTTGTTGGTTTATTGGTTTGTTGGTTTGTTGGTTTGTTGGTTTGTTGGTTTGTTGGTTTGTTGGTTTGTTGGTTTGTTGGTTTGTTGGTTTGTTGGTTTTTGGTTTGTTGGTTTGTTGGATTGTTGGTTTGTTGGTTTGTTGGTTTGTTGGTTTGTCGGTTTGTTGGTTTGTTGGTTTGTTGGTTTGTTGGTTTGTTGGTTTGTTGGTTTGTTGGTTTGTTGGTTTGTTGGTTTGTTGGTTTGTTGGTTTGTTGGTTTGTTGGTTTGTTGGTTTGTTGGTTTGTTGGTTTGTTCGTTTGTTGGTTTGTTGGTTTGTTGGCTTGTTGGTTTGTTGGCTTGTTGTTTTGTTGATTTGTTCGTTTGTTGGTTTTTTTGGCTTGTCGGTTTGTTGGTTTGTTGGTTTGTTGGTTTGTTTGTTTGCTGGTTTGTTGGTATGTTGGGTTTGTTGGTTTGTTGGTTTGTTGGTTTGTTGGTTTGTTGGTTTGTTGGTTTGTTGGTTTGTTGGTTTGTTGGTTTATTGGTTTGTTAGTTTGTTGATTTGTTGGTTTGTTGGTTTGTTGGTTTGTTCGTTTGTTGGTTTGTTGGTTTGTTGGTTTATTGGTTTGTTGGTTTGTTTGTTTTTTTGTTTGTTGGTTTGTTGGTTTGTTGGTTTGTTGGTTTGTTGGTTTGTTGGTTTGTTGGTTTGTTGGTTTGTTGGTTTGTTCGTTTGTTGGTTTATTGGTTTGTTGGTTTTTTGGTTTGATTGTTTGTTGGTTTGTTGGTTTGTTGGTTTGTTGGTTTGTTGGTTTGTTGGTTTGTTGGTTTGTTCGTTTGTTGGTTTGTTGGTTTGTTGGTTTGTTAGTTTGTTGGTTTGTTCGTTTGTTGGTTTGTTGGCTTGTTGGTTTGTTGGTTTGTTGGTTTGTTGGTTTGTTGGTTTGTTGGTTTCTTGGTTTCTTGGTTTGTTGGTTTGTTGGTTTGTTGGTTTGTTGGTTTGTTGGTTTGTTGGTTTGTTGGTTTGTTGGTTTTTTGGTATGTTGGTTTGTTGGTTTGTTGTTTTGTTGGTTTGTTGGTTTGTTGGTTTGTTCGTTTGTTGGTTTGTTGGTTTGTTGGTTTGTTGGTTTGTTGGTTTGTTGGTTTGTTGGTTTGTTCGTTTGTTCGTTTGTTGGTTTGCTGGTTTGTTGGTTTGTTCGTTTGTTGGTTTGTTGGTTTGTTCGTTTTTTGATTTGCTGGGTTGTTGGTTTGTTGGTTTATTGGTTTATTGGTTTGTTGGTTTGTTGGTTTGTTGGCTTATTGTTTGTTGGTTTGTTGGTTTGTTGTTTTGTTGGTTTGTTGGTTTGTTGGTTTGTTGGTTTGTTGGTTTGTTGGTTTGTTGGTTTGTTGGTTTGTTGGTTTGTTGGGTTTGTAGGTTTGTTGGTTTGTTGGTTTGTGGGTTTGTTCGTTTGTTGGTTTGTTGGTTTGTTGGTTTGTTGGTTTGCTGGTTTGTTGGGTTTGTTGGTTTGTTGGTTTGTGGGTTTGTGGGTTTGTTGGTTTGTGGGTTTGTTCGTTTGTTGGTTTGTTGGTTTGTTGGTTTGTTGGTTTGTTAGTTTGTGGGTTTGTTGGTTTAATGATTTGTTGGTTTGTTGGTTTTATGGTTTTTTGGTTTGTTGGTTTGTTGGTTTGTTGGTTTGTTGGTTTGTTGGTTAGTTGGTTTGTTGGTTTGTTGGTTTATTGGTTTGTTGGTTTTTTGGTTTGTTCGTGTGTTGGTTTGTAGGTTTGTTGGTTTGTTGGTTTATTGGTTTGTTGGTTTGTTGGTTTGTTGGTTTGTTGGTTTGTTGGTTTGTTGGTTTGTTGGTTTGTTGGTTTGTTGGTTTGTTGGTTTGTTGGTTTGTTGGTTTGTTGGTTTGTTGGTTTGTTGGTTTGTTGGTTTGTTGGTTTGTTGGTTTGTTGGTTTGTTGGTTTGTTGGTTTGTTGGTTTGTTGGTTTGTTGGTTTGTTGGTTTGTTGGTTTGTTGGTTTGTTGGTTTGTTGGTTTGTTGGTTTGTTGGTTTGTTGATTTGTTGGTTTGTTGGTTTGTTGGTTTGTTGGTTTGTTCGTTTGTTGGTTTGTTAGTTTGTTGGTTTGTTGGTTTGTTTGTTTGTTTGTTTGTTGGTTTGTTGCTTTGTTGGTTTGTTGGTTTGTTGGTTTGTTGGTTTGTTGGTTTGTTAAGTTGCTCGTTTGCTGGTTTTTTGGTTTGTTAGTTTGTTGGTTTGTTGGTTTGTTGGTTTGTTGGTTTGTTGGTTTGTTGGTTTGTTGGTTTGTTGGTTTGTTGGTTTGTTGGTTTGTTGGTTTGTTGGTTTGCTGGTTTGTTGGTTTGTTGGTTTTTTGGTTTGTTGGTTTGTTGTTTTGTTGGTTTGTTGGCTTGTCGGTTTGTTCGTTTGTTGGTTTGTTGGTTTGTTGGTTTGTTGGTTTGTTGGTTTGTTCGTTTGTTGGTTTGTTCGTTTCTTGGTTTGCTGGGTTGTTGGTTTGTTGGTTTGTTGGTTTGTTGGCTTATTGGTTTGTTGGTTTGTTGGTTTGTTGTTTTGTTGTTTTGTTGGTTTGTTGGTTTGTTGGTTTGTTGGTTTGTTGGTTTGTTGGGTTTGTAGGTTTGTTGGTTTCTTGGTTTGTGGGTTTGTTGGTTTGTTGGTTTTTTTGGTTTGTTTGTTTGTTGGGTTTGTTGGTTTGTTGGTTTGTTGCTTTGTGGGTTTGTTGGTTTGTGGGTTTGTTCGTTTGTTTGTTTGTTGGTTTGTTGGTTTGTCGGTTTGTTGAATTGTTGGTTTGTTGGTTTGTTGGTTTGTTGGTTTGTTGGTTTGTTGGTTTGTTGGTTTGTTGGTTTGTTGGTTTTTTGGTTTGTTGGTTTGTTGTTTTGTTGGTTTGTTGGTTTGTTGGTTTGTCTGTTTGTTGGTTTGTTGGTTTGTTGGTTTGTTGGTTTGTTAGTTTGTGGGTTTGTTGGTTTAATGATTTGTTGGTTTGTTGGTTTTATGGTTTGTTGGTTTGTTGGTTTGTTAATTTGTTGGTTTGTTGGTTAGTTGGTTAGTTGGTTTGTTGGTTTGTTGGTTTGTTGGTTTTTTGGTTTGTTCGTGTGTTGGTTTGTTGGTTTGTTGGTTTGCTGGTTTGTTGGTTTGTTGGTTTGTTGGTTTATTGGTTTGTTAGTTTGTTGGTTTGTTGGTTTGTTGGTTTGTTGGTTTGTTGGTTTGTTGGATTGTTGGTTTGTTGGTTTGTCGGTTTGTTGGTTTGTTGGTTTGTTGGTTTGTTGGTTTGTTGGTTTGTTGGGTTTGTTGGTTTGTTGGTTTGTTGGTTTGTGGGTTTGTTCGTTTGTTGGTTTGTTGGTTTGTTGGTTTGTTGGTTTGTTTGTTTGTTTGTTGGTTTGTTGGTTTGTTAGTTTGTTGGTTTATTGGTTTGTTGGTTTGTTGGTTTGTTGGTTTGTTGTTTTGTTGGTTTGTTGGTTTGTTGGTTTGTTGGTTTGTTCGTTTGTTGGTTTGTTGGTTTGTTGGTTTGTTAGTATGTAGGTTTGTTGGTTTGTTGGTTTGTTGGTTTGTTGGTTTGTTGGTTTGTTGGTTTGTTGGTTTGTTGGTTTGTTGGTTTATTGGTTTGTTGGTTTGTTGGTTTGTTGGTTTGTTGGTTTGTTAGTTTGCTGGTTTGTTGGTTTTTTGGTTTGTTGGTTTGTTGGTTTGTTTGTTTGTTGGTTTGTTGGTTTGTTGGTTTGTTGGTTTGTTGGTTTGTTGGTTTGTTTGTTTGTTGGTTTGTTCGTTTGTTGGTTTGTTGGTTTGTTGGTTTTTGGTTTGTTGGTTTGTTGGTTTGTTGGTTTGTTGGCTTGTTGGTTTGTTGGTTTGTTGGTTTGTTGGTTTGTTGGTTTGTTGGTTTGTTGGTTTGTTGGTTTTTTGGTTTGTTGGTTTGTTGTTTTGTTGGTTTGTTGGTTTGTTGGTTTGTCTGTTTGTTGGTTTGTTGGTTTGTTGGTTTGTTGGTTTGTTAGTTTGTGGGTTTGTTGGTTTAATGATTTGTTGGTTTTATGGTTTGTTGGTTTGTTGGTTTGTTAATTTGTTGGTTTGTTGGTTAATTGGTTAGTTGGTTTGTTGGTTTGTTGGTTTGTTGGTTTTTTGGTTTGTTCGTGTGTTGGTTTGTTGGTTTGTTGGTTTGTTGGTTTGTTGGTTTGTTGGTTTGTTGGTTTATTGGTTTGTTAGTTTGTTGGTTTGTTGGTTTGTTGGTTTGTTGGTTTGTTGGTTTGTTGGTTTGTTGGTTTGTCGGTTTGTTGGTTTGTTGGTTTGTTGGTTTGTTGCTTTGTTGGTTTGTTGATTTGTTGGGTTTGTTGGTTTGTTGGTTTGTTGGTTTTTGGGTTTGTTCGTTTGTTGGCTTGTTGGTTTGTCGGTTTTTTTGTTTGTTGGTTTGTTGGTTTGTTGGTTTGTTGGTTTGTTGGTTTGTTGGTTTGTTGGTTTGTTGGTTTGTTGGTTTGTTGTTTTGTTGGTTTGTTGGTTTGTTGGTTTGTTGGTTTGTTGGTTTGTTGGTTTGTTGGTTTGTTGGTTTGTTGGTTTGTTGGTTTGTTGGTTTGCTGGTTTGTTGGTTTGTTGGTTTGTTGATTTGTTGGTTTGTTCGTTTGTTGGTTTGTTGGTTTGTTGGTTTTTGGTTTGTTGGTTTGTTGGTTTGTTGGTTTGTTGGTTTGTTGGTTTGTTGGTTTGTTGGTTTGTTGGTTTTTGGTTTGTTGGTTTGTTGGATTGTTGGTTTGTTGGTTTGTTGTTTTGTTGGTTTGTTCGTTTGTTGGTTTTTTGGCTTGTGGGTTGTTGGCTTGTTGTTTTGTTGGTTTGTTCGTTTGTTGGTTTTTTGGCTTGTTGGTTTGTTGGTTTGTTGGTTTGTTGGTTTGTTTGTTTGCTGGTTTGTTGGTATGTTGGTTTGTTGGTTTGTTGGTTTGTTGGTTTGTTGGTTTGTTGGTTTGTTGGTTTGTTGGTTTGTTGGTTTGTTGGTTTGTTGGTTTGTTGGTTTGTTGGTTTGTTGGTTTGTTGGTTTGTTGGTTTGTTGGTTTGTTGGTTTGTTGGTTTGTTGGTTTGTTGGTTTGTTGGTTTTTTGGTTTGTTGGTTTGTTGTTTTGTTGGTTTGTTGGTTTGTTGGTTTGTCTGTTTGTTGGTTTGTTGGTTTGTTGGTTTGTTGGTTTGTTGGTTTGTTAGTTTGTGGGTTTGTTGGTTTAATGATTTGTTGGTTTTATGGTTTGTTGGTTTGTTGGTTTGTTAATTTGTTGGTTTGTTGGTTAATTGGTTAGTTGGTTTGTTGGTTTGTTGGTTTGTTGGTTTTTTGGTTTGTTCGTGTGTTGGTTTGTTGGTTTGTTGGTTTGTTGGTTTGTTGGTTTGTTGGTTTGTTGGTTTATTGGTTTGTTAGTTTGTTGGTTTGTTGGTTTGTTGGTTTGTTGGTTTGTTGGTTTGTTGGTTTGTCGGTTTGTTGGTTTGTTGGTTTGTTGGTTTGTTGGTTTGTTGGTTTGTTGGTTTGTTGCTTTGTTGGTTTGTTGATTTGTTGGGTTTGTTGGTTTGTTGGTTTGTTGGTTTTTGGGTTTGTTCGTTTGTTGGTTTGTTGGTTTGTCGGTTTGTTTGTTTGTTGGTTTGTTGGTTTGTTGGTTTGTTGGTTTGTTGGTTTGTTGGTTTGTTGGTTTGTTGGTTTGTTGGTTTGTTGGTTTGTTGTTTTGTTGGTTTGTTGGTTTGTTGGTTTGTTGGTTTGTTGGTTTGTTGGTTTGTTGGTTTGTTGGTTTGTTGGTTTGTTGGTTTGTTGGTTTGCTGGTTTGTTGGTTTGTTGGTTTGTTGATTTGTTGGTTTGTTCGTTTGTTGGTTTGTTGGTTTGTTGGTTTTTGGTTTGTTGGTTTGTTGGTTTGTTGGTTTGTTGGTTTGTTGGTTTGTTGGTTTGTTGGTTTGTTGGTTTTTGGTTTGTTGGTTTGTTGGATTGTTGGTTTGTTGGTTTGTTGTTTTGTTGGTTTGTTCGTTTGTTGGTTTTTTGGCTTGTGGGTTTGTTGGCTTGTTGTTTTGTTGGTTTGTTCGTTTGTTGGTTTTTTGGCTTGTTGGTTTGTTGGTTTGTTGGTTTGTTGGTTTGTTTGTTTGCTGGTTTGTTGGTATGTTGGTTTGTTGGTTTGTTGGTTTGTTGGTTTGTTGGTTTGTTGGTTTGTTGGTTTGTTGGTTTGTTGGTTTGTTGGTTTGTTGGTTTGTTGGTTTGTTGGTTTGTTGGTTTGTTGGTTTGTTGGTTTGTTGGTTTGTTGGTTTGTTGGTTTGTTGGTTTGTTGGTTTGTTCGTTTGTTGGTTTGTTGGTTTGTTGGTTAATTGGTTTGTTGGTTTGTTTGTTTTTTTGTTTGTTGGTTTGTTGGTTTGTTGGTTTGTTGGTTTGTTGGTTTGTGGGTTTGTTGGTTTGTTCGTTTTTGGTTTATTGGTTTGTTGGTTTGTTGGTTTGTTGGTTTGTTGGTTTGTTGGTTTGTTGGTTTGTTGGTTTGTTGGTTTGTTGGTTTGTTGGTTTGTTGGTTTGTTGGTTTGTTGGTTTGTTGGTTTGTTCGTTTGTTGGTTTGTTGGTCCGTTTGTTGGTTTGTTGGCTTGTTGGTTTGTTGGTTTGTTGGTTTGTTGGTTTGTTGGTTTGTTGGTTTGTTGGTTTGTTGGTTTGTTGGTTTGTTGGTTTGTTGGTTTGTTGGTTTGTTGGTTTGTTGGTTTGTTGGTTTGTTGGTTTTTTGGTTTGTTGGTTTGTTGTTTTGTTGGTTTGTTGGTTTGTTGGTTTGTTCGTTTGTTGGTTTGTTGGTTTGTTGGTTTGTTGGTTTGTTGGTTTGTTGGTTTGTTGGTTTGTTGGTTTGTTCGTTTGTTCGTTTGTTGGTTTGCTGGTTTGTTGGTTTGTTCGTTTGTTGGTTTGTTGGTTTGTTCGTTTTTTGGTTTGCTGGGTTGTTGGTTGGTTGGTTTGTTGGTTTGTAGGTTTGTTGGTTTGTTGGCTTATTGACTCGTTGGTTTGTTGGTTTGTTGTTTTGTTGGTTTGTTGGTTTGTTGGTTTGTTGGTTTGTTGGTTTGTTGGTTTGTTGGTTTGTTGGTTTGTTGGTTTGTTGAGTTTGTAGGTTTGTTGGTTTGTTGGTTTGTGGGTTTGTTCGTTTGTTGGTTTGTTGGTTTGTTGGTTTGTTGGTTTGCTGGTTTGTTGGGTTTGTTGGTTTGTTGGTTTGTTGGTTTGTGGGTTTGTGGGTTTGTTGGTTTGTGGGTTTGTTCGTTTGTTGGTTTGTTGGTTTGTTGGTTTGTTGGTTTGTTTGTTTGTTGGTTTGTTGGTTTGTTGGTTTGTTGGTTTGTCGGTTTGTTGGTTTGTTGGTTTGTTTGTTTGTTGGTTTGTTGGTTTGTTGGTTTGTTGGTTTGTTGGTTTTTTGGTTTGTTGGTTTGTTGTTTTGTTTGTTTGTTGGTTTGTTGGTTTGTTGGTTTGTTCGTTTGTTGGTTTGTTGGTTTGTTGGTTTGTTAGTTTGTGGGTTTGTTGGTTTGTTGATTTGTTGGTTTGTTGGTTTTATGGTTTGTTGGTTTGTTGGTTTGTTGGTTTGTTGGTTCGTTGGTTAGTTGGTTTGGTGGTTTGTTGGTTTGTTGGTTTGTTGGTTTGTTGGTTTTTGGGTTTGTTCGTGTGTTGGTTTGTTGGTTTGTTGGTTTGTTGGTTTGTTGGTTTGTTGGTTTGTTGGTTTGTTGGTTTGTTGGTTTGTTGGTTTGTTGGTTTGTTGGTTTGTTGGTTTGTTGGTTTGTTGGTTTGTTGGTTTGTTGGTTTGTTGGTTTGTTGGGTTTGTTGGTTTGCTGGTTTGTTGGTTTGTGGGTTTGTTCGTTTGTTGGTTTGTCGGTTTGTTGGTTTGTTGTTTTGTTGGTTTGTTGGTTTTGGTTTGTTCGTTTGTTGGTTTGTTGGTTTGTAAGTTTGTTAGTTTGTGGGTTTGTTGGTTTGTTGGTTTGTTGGTTTGTTGGTTTGTTGGTTTGTTGGTTTGTTGGTTTGTTGGTTTGTTGGTTTGTTTGTTTGTAGGTTTGTTGGTTTGTTGGTTTGTTTGTTTGTTAGTTTGTTGGTTTGTTGGTTTTTTGGTTTGTTGGTTTGTTGGTTTGTTGGTTTTTTGGTTTGTTGGCTTGTTGGTTTGTTGGTTTGTTGGTTTGTTCGTTTGTTGGTTTATTGGTTTGTTGGTTTATTGGTTTGATGGTTTGTTGCTTTGTTGGTTTGTTGGTTTGTTGGTTTGTTGGTTTGTTGGTTTGTTGGTTTGTTGGTTTGTTGGTTTGTTGGTTTGTTGGTTTGTTGGTTTGTTGGTTTGTTGGTTTGTTGGTTTGTCGGTTTGTTGATTTGTTGGTTTGTTGGTTTGTTCGTTTGTTGGTTTGTTGGTTTCTTGGTTTGTTGGTTAGTTGGTTTGTTGGTTTGTTGGTTTGTTCGTTTGTTGGTTTGTTGGTTTGTTGGCTTGTTGGTTTGTTGGCTTGTTGTTTTGTTGGTTTGTTCGTTTGTTGGTTTTTTGGCTTGTTGGTTTGTTGGATTGTTTGTTTGTTGGTTTGTTGGTTTGTTGGTTTGTTGGTTTGTTGGTTTGTTCGTTTGCTGGTTTTTTGGCTTGTTGGTTTGTTGGATTGTTTGTTTGTTGGTTTGTTGGTTTGTTGGTTTGTTGGTTTGTTGGTGAGTTGGTTTGTTGGTTTGTTGGTTTGTTGGTTTGTTGGTTTGTTCGTTTGTTGGTTTGTTGGTTTGTTGGTTTTTGGTTTGTTGGTTTGTTGGTTTGTTGGTTTGTTGGTTTGTTGGTTTGTTGGTTTGTTGGTTTGTCGGTTTTTTGGTTTTTGGTTTGTTGGTTTGTTGGATTGTTGGTTTGTTGGTTTGTTGTTTTGTTGGTTTGTTCGTTTGTTGGTTTTTTGGCTTGTGGGTTTGTTGGCTTGTTGTTTTGTTGGTTTGTTCGTTTGTTGGTTTTTTGGCTTGTTGGTTTGTTGGTTTGTTGGTTTGTTGGTTTGTTTGTTTGCTGGTTTGTTGGTATGTTGGTTTGTTGGTTTGTTGGTTTGTTGGTTTGTCGGTTTGTTGGTTTGTTGGTTTGTTGGTTTGTTGGTTTGTTGGTTTGTTGGTTTGTTGGTTTGTTGGTTTGTTGGTTTGTTGGTTTGTTGGTTTGTTGGTTTGTTGGTTTGTTGGTTTGTTGGTTTGTTCGTTTGTTGGTTTGTTGGTTTGTTGGTTAATTGGTTTGTTGGTTTGTTTATTTTTTTGTTTGTTGGTTTGTTGGTTTGTTGGTTTGTTGGTTTGTTGGTTTGTTCGTTTGTTGGTTTGTTGGTTTGTTGGTTTGTTGGTTTGTTCGTTTGTTGGTTTGTTGGTTTGTTGGTTAATTGGTTTGTTGGTTTGTTTGTTTTTTTGTTTGTTGGTTTGTTGGTTTGTTGGTTTGTTGGTTTGTTGGTTTGTTGGTTTGTTGGTTTGTTCGTTTTTGGTTTATTGGTTTGTTGGTTTGTTGGTTTGTTGGTTTGTTGGTTTGTTGGTTTGTTGGTTTGTTGGTTTGTTGGTTTGTTGGTTTGTTGGTTTGTTGGTTTGTTGGTTTGTTGGTTTGTTCGTTTGTTGGTTTGTTGGTTCGTTTGTTGGTTTGTTGGCTTGTTGGTTTGTTGGTTTGTTGGTTTGTTGGTTTGTTGGTTTGTTGGTTTCTTGGTTTCTTGGTTTGTTGGTTTGTTGGTTTGTTGGTTTGTTGGTTTGTTGGTTTGTTGGTTTGTTGGTTTGTTGGTTTTTTGGTTTGTTGGTTTGTTGTTTTGTTGGTTTGTTGGTTTGTTGGTTTGTTCGTTTGTTGGTTTGTTGGTTTGTTGGTTTGTTGGTTTGTTGGTTTGTTGGTTTGTTGGTTTGTTGGTTTGTTCGTTTGTTCGTTTGTTGGTTTGCTGGTTTGTTGGTTTGTTCGTTTGTTGGTTTGTTGGTTTGTTCGTTTTTTGGTTTGCTGGGTTGTTGGTTGGTTGGTTTGTTGGTTTGTAGGTTTGTTGGTTTGTTGGCTTATTGACTCGTTGGTTTGTTGGTTTGTTGTTTTGTTGGTTTGTTGGTTTGTTGGTTTGTTGGTTTGTTGGTTTGTTGGTTTGTTGGTTTGTTGGTTTGTTGAGTTTGTAAGTTTGTTGGTTTGTTGGTTTGTGGGTTTGTTCGTTTGTTGGTTTGTTGGTTTGTTGGTTTGTTGGTTTGCTGGTTTGTTGGGTTTGTTGGTTTGTTGGTTTGTTGGTTTGTGGGTTTGTGGGTTTGTTGGTTTGTGGGTTTGTTCGTTTGTTGGTTTGTTGGTTTGTTGGTTTGTTGGTTTGTTTGTTTGTTGGTTTGTTGGTTTGTTGGTTTGTTGGTTTGTCGGTTTGTTGGTTTGTTGGTTTGTTTGTTTGTTGGTTTGTTGGTTTGTTGGTTTGTTGGTTTGTTGGTTTGTTGGTTTTTTGGTTTGTTGGTTTGTTGTTTTGTTTGTTTGTTGGTTTGTTGGTTTGTTGGTTTGTTCGTTTGTTGGTTTGTTGGTTTGTTGGTTTGTTAGTTTGTGGGTTTGTTGGTTTGTTGATTTGTTGGTTTGTTGGTTTTATGGTTTGTTGGTTTGTTGGTTTGTTGGTTTGTTGGTTCGTTGGTTAGTTGGTTTGGTGGTTTGTTGGTTTGTTGGTTTGTTGGTTTGTTGGTTTTTGGGTTTGTTCGTGTGTTGGTTTGTTGGTTTGTTGGTTTGTTGGTTTGTTGGTTTGTTGGTTTGTTGGTTTGTTGGTTTGTTGGTTTGTTGGTTTGTTGGTTTGTTGGTTTGTTGGTTTGTTGGTTTGTTGGTTTGTTGGTTTGTTGGGTTTGTTGGTTTGCTGGTTTGTTGGTTTGTGGGTTTGTTCGTTTGTTGGTTTGTCGGTTTGTTGGTTTGTTGTTTTGTTGGTTTGTTGGTTTTGGTTTGTTCGTTTGTTGGTTTGTTTTTTTGTAAGTTTGTTAGTTTGTGGGTTTGTTGGTTTGTTGGTTTGTTGGTTTGTTGGTTTGTTGGTTTGTTGGTTTGTTGGTTTGTTGGTTTGTTGGTTTGTTTGTTTGTAGGTTTGTTGGTTTGTTGGTTTGTTTGTTTGTTAGTTTGTTGGTTTGTTGGTTTTTTGGTTTGTTGGTTTGTTGGTTTGTTGGTTTTTTGGTTTGTTGGCTTGTTGGTTTGTTGGTTTGTTGGTTTGTTCGTTTGTTGGTTAATTGGTTTGTTGGTTTATTGGTTTGATGGTTTGTTGCTTTGTTGGTTTGTTGGTTTGTTGGTTTGTTGGTTTGTTGGTTTGTTGGTTTGTTGGTTTGTTGGTTTGTTGGTTTGTTGGTTTGTTGGTTTGTTGGTTTGTTGGTTTGTTGGTTTGTCGGTTTGTTGATTTGTTGGTTTGTTGGTTTGTTCGTTTGTTGGTTTGTTGGTTTCTTGGTTTGTTGGTTAGTTGGTTTGTTGGTTTGTTGGTTTGTTCGTTTGTTGGTTTGTTGGTTTGTTGGCTTGTTGGTTTGTTGGCTTGTTGTTTTGTTGGTTTGTTCGTTTGTTGGTTTTTTGGCTTGTTGGTTTGTTGGATTGTTTGTTTGTTGGTTTGTTGGTTTGTTGGTTTGTTGGTTTGTTGGTTTGTTCGTTTGCTGGTTTTTTGGCTTGTTGGTTTGTTGGATTGTTTGTTTGTTGGTTTGTTGGTTTGTTGGTTTGTTGGTTTGTTGGTGAGTTGGTTTGTTGGTTTGTTGGTTTGTTGGTTTGTTGGTTTGTTCGTTTGTTGGTTTGTTGGTTTGTTGGTTTTTGGTTTGTTGGTTTGTTGGTTTGTTGGTTTGTTGGTTTGTTGGTTTGTTGGTTTGTTGGTTTGTTGGTTTGTTGGTTTTTTGGTTTTTGGTTTGTTGGTTTGTTGGATTGTTGGTTTGTTGGTTTGTTGTTTTGTTGGTTTGTTCGTTTGTTGGTTTTTTGGCTTGTGGGTTTGTTGGCTTGTTGTTTTGTTGGTTTGTTCGTTTGTTGGTTTTTTGGCTTGTTGGTTTGTTGGTTTGTTGGTTTGTTGGTTTGTTTGTTTGCTGGTTTGTTGGTATGTTGGTTTGTTGGTTTGTTGGTTTGTTGGTTTGTCGGTTTGTTGGTTTGTTGGTTTGTTGGTTTGTTGGTTTGTTGGTTTGTTGGTTTGTTGGTTTGTTGGTTTGTTGGTTTGTTGGTTTGTTGGTTTGTTGGTTTGTTGGTTTGTTGGTTTGTTGGTTTGTTCGTTTGTTGGTTTGTTGGTTTGTTGGTTAATTGGTTTGTTGGTTTGTTTATTTTTTTGTTTGTTGGTTTGTTGGTTTGTTGGTTTGTTGGTTTGTTGGTTTGTTCGTTTGTTGGTTTGTTCGTTTTTGGTTTATTGGTTTGTTGGTTTGTTGGTTTGTTGGTTTGTTGGTTTGTTGGTTTGTTGGTTTGTTGGTTTGTTGGTTTGTTGGTTTGTTGGTTTGTTTGTTTGTTCGTTTGTTGGTTTGTTGGTTCGTTTGTTGGTTTGTTGGCTTGTTGGTTTGTTGGTTTGTTGGTTTGTTGGTTTGTTGGTTTGTTGGTTTCTTGGTTTCTTGGTTTGTTGGTTTGTTGGTTTGTTGGTTTGTTGGTTTGTTGGTTTGTTGGTTTGTTGGTTTGTTGGTTTGTTGGTTTGTTGGTTTTTTGGTTTGTTGGTTTGTTGTTTTGTTGGTTTGTTGGTTTGTTGGTTTGTTCGTTTGTTGGTTTGTTGGTTTGTTGGTTTGTTGGTTTGTTGGTTTGTTGGTTTGTTGGTTTGTTGGTTTGTTGGTTTGTTCGTTTGTTCGTTTGTTGGTTTGCTGGTTTGTTGGTTTGTTCGTTTGTTGGTTTGTTGGTTTGTTCGTTTTTTGGTTTGCTGGGTTGTTGGTTGGTTGGTTTGTTGGTTTGTAGGTTTGTTGGTTTGTTGGCTTATTGATTCGTTGGTTTGTTGGTTTGTTGTTTTGTTGGTTTGTTGGTTTGTTGGTTTGTTGGTTTGTTGGTTTGTTGGTTTGTTGGTTTGTTGGTTTGTTGGTTTGTTGGGTTTGTAGGTTTGTTGGTTTGTTGGTTTTTGGGTTTGTTCGTTTGTTGGTTTGTTGGTTTGTTGGTTTGTTGGTTTGCTGGTTTGTTGGGTTTGTTGGTTTGTTGGCTTGTTGGTTTGTGGGTTTGTGGGTTTGTTGGTTTGTGGGTTTGTTCGTTTGTTGGTTTGTTGGTTTGTTGGTTTGTTGGTTTGTTTGTTTGTTGGTTTGTTGGTTTGTTGGTTTGTTGGTTTGTCGGTTTGTTGGTTTGTTGGTTTGTTTGTTTGTTGGTTTGTTGGTTTGTTGGTTTGTTGGTTTGTTGGTTTTTTGGTTTGTTGGTTTGTTGTTTTGTTTGTTTGTTGGTTTGTTGGTTTGTTGGTTTGTTCGTTTGTTGGTTTGTTGGTTTGTTGGTTTGTTAGTTTGTGGGTTTGTTGGTTTGTTGATTTGTTGGTTTGTTGGTTTTATGGTTTGTTGGTTTGTTGGTTTGTTGGTTTGTTAGTTCGTTGGTTAGTTGGTTTGTTGGTTTGTTGGTTTGTTGGTTTGTTGGTTTGTTGGTTTTTGGGTTTGTTCGTGTGTTGGTTTGTTGGTTTGTTGGTTTGTTGGTTTGTTGGTTTGTTGGTTTGTTGGTTTGTTGGTTTGTTGGTTTGTTGGTTTGTTGGTTTGTTGGTTTGTTGGTTTGTTGGTTTGTTGGTTTGTTGGTTTGTTGGTTTGTTGGTTTGTTGGTTTGTTGGGTTTGTTGGTTTGCTGGTTTGTTGGTTTGTGGGTTTGTTCGTTTGTTGGTTTGTCGGTTTGTTGGTTTGTTGTTTTGTTGGTTTGTTGGTTTTGGTTTGTTCGTTTGTTGGTTTGTTGGTTTGTAAGTTTGTTAGTTTGTGGGTTTGTTGGTTTGTTGGTTTGTTGGTTTGTTGGTTTGTTGGTTTGTTGGTTTGTTGGTTTGTTGGTTTGTTGGTTTGTAGGTTTGTTGGTTTGTTGGTTTGTTTGTTTGTTAGTTTGTTGGTTTGTTGGTTTTTTGGTTTGTTGGTTTGTTGGTTTGTTGGTTTTTTGGTTTGTTGGCTTGTTGGTTTGTTGGTTTGTTGGTTTGTTCGTTTGTTGGTTTATTGGTTTGTTGGTTTATTGGTTTGATGGTTTGTTGCTTTGTTGGTTTGTTGGTTTGTTGGTTTGTTGGTTTGTTGGTTTGTTGGTTTGTTGGTTTGTTGGTTTGTTGGTTTGTTGGTTTGTTGGTTTGTTGGTTTGTTGGTTTGTTGGTTTGTTGGTTTGTCGGTTTGTTGGTTTGTTGGTTTGTTGGTTTGTTGGTTTGTTGGTTTGTTCGTTTGTTGGTTTGTTGGTTTGTTGGTTTGTTGGTTTGTTGGTTTGTTCGTTTGTTGGTTTGTTGGTTTGTTGGCTTGTTGGTTTGTTGGCTTGTTGTTTTGTTGGTTTGTTCGTTTGTTGGTTTTTTGGCTTGTTGGTTTGTTGGATTGTTTGTTTGTTGGTTTGTTGGTTTGTTGGTTTGTTGGTTTGTTGGTTTGTTGGTTTGTTGGTTTGTTGGTTTGTTGGTTTGTTGGTTTGTTGGTTTGTTGGTTTGTTGGTTTGTTGGTTTGTTGGTTTGTTGGTTTGTTCGTTTGTTCGTTTGTTGGTTTGTTGGTTTGTTGGTTTGTTGGTTTGTTTATTTGTTGGTTTGTTGGTTTGTTGGTTTGTTGGTTTGTTGGTTTGTTCGTTTATTGGTTCGTTGGTTTGTTGGTTTGTTGGTTTGTTGGTTTGTTGGTTTGTTGGTTTGTTGGTTTGTTGGTTTGTTGGTTTGTTGGTTTGTCGGTTTGTTGGTTTGTTCGTTTGTTGGTTTGTTGGTTTGTTGGTTTGTTGGTTTGTTGGTTTGTTAGTTTGTTGGTTTGTTCGTTTGTTGGTTTGTTGGCTTGTTGGTTTGTTGGTTTGTTGGTTTTTTGGTTTGTTGGTTTGTTGGTTTGTTGGTTTCTTTGTTTGTTGGTTTGTTGGTATGTTCGTTTGTTTGTTTCTTGGCTTGTTGATTTGTTGGCTTGTTGTTTTGTTGGTTTATTCGTTTGTTGGTTTTTTGGCTTCTTGGTTTGTTGGTTTTGGTTTGTTGGTTTATTGGTTTGTTGGTTTGTTGGTTTGTTGGTTTGTTGGTTTGTTGGTTTGTTGGCTGGTTGGTTTGTTAGTTTGTTCGTTTGTTAGTTTGTTGGCTTGTTGGTTTGTTGGTTTGTTGGCTTGTTGGTTTGTTAGTTTGTTCGTTTGTTGGTTTGTTGGCGTGTTGGCTTGTTGGTTTTTTGGTTTGTTGGTTTGTTGGTTTGTTGGTTTGTTGGTTTGTTGGTTTGTTGGTTTGTTGGTTTGTTGGTTTGTTGGTTTGTTGGTTTGTTGGTTTGTTTGCTTGTTGGTTTGTTGGTTTGTTCGTTTGTTGGTTTGCTGGCTTGTTGGTTTGTTGGTTTGTTCGCTTGTTAGTTTGCTGGTTTGTTTGTTGGTTGGTTTGTTGGTTTGTTGGTTTGTTGGTTTGTTGGTTTGTTGGTTTGTTGGTTTGTTGGTTTGTTGGTTTGTTGGTTTGTTGGTTTGTTGGTTTGTTGGTTTGTTGGTTTGTTGGTTTGTTGGTTTGTTGGTTTGTTGGTTTGTTGGTTTGTTGGTTTGTTAGTTTGTTGGTTTGTTGGTTTGTTGATGTCTTGGTTTCTTGGTGTGTTGGTTTGTTGGTTTGTTGGTTTGTTGGTTTGTTGGTTTGTTGGTTTGTTGGTTTGTTGGTTTGTTCGTTTGTTGGTTTGTTGGTTTGTTGGTTTGTTGGTTTGTTGGTTTGTTTGTTTGTTGTTTTGTTGGTTTGTTGGTTTGTTGGTTTGTTGGTTTGTTGGTTTGTGGGTTTGTTGGTTTGTTCGTTTATTAGTTTGTTGCTTTATTGGTTTGTTGGTTTGTTGGTTTGTTGGTTTGTTGGTTTGTTGGTTTGTTGGTTTGTCGGTGTGTTGGTTTGTTCGTTTGTTGGTTTGTTGGTTTGTTGGTTTGTTAGTTTGTTGGTTTGTTCGTTTGTTGGTTTGTTCGTTTGTTGGTTTGTTGGCTTGTTAGTTTGTTGGTTTGTTGGTTTCTTGGTTTGTTGGTTTGTTGGTATGTTCGTTTGTTTGTTTCTTGGCTTGTTGATTTGTTGGCTTGTTGTTTTGTTGGTTTATTTGTTTGTTGGTTTTTTGGCTTGTTGGTTTATTGGTTTTGGTTTGTTGGTTTATTGGTTTGTTGGTTTGTTGGTTTGTTGGTTTGTTGCCTTGTTGGTTTGTTTGCTGGTTGGTTTGTTAGTTTGTTCGTTTGTTGGTTTGTTGGCTTGTTGGTTTGTTGGTTTGTTGGTTTGTTCGTTTGTTGGTTTGTTGGCGTGTTGGCTTGTTGGTTTTTTGGTTTGTTGGTTTGTTGGTTTGTTGGTTTGTTGGTTTGTTGGTTTGTTGATTTGTTGGTTTGTTTGCTTGTTGGTTTGTTGGTTTGTTGGTTTGTTGGCTTGTTGGTTTGTTGGTTTGTTGGTTTGTTGGTTTGTTGGTTTATTTGTTTGTTGGTGTGTTGGTTTGTTGGTGTGCTGGTTTGTTCGTATGTTGGTTTGTTCTTTTGTTGGTTTGTTGGTTTGTTGGCTTGTTGGTTTGTTGGTTTCTTGGTTTGTTGGTTTGTTGGTTTGTTGGTTTGTTGGTTTGTTGGTTTGTTGGTTTGTTCGTTTGTTGGTTTGTTCGTTTGCTGGTTTGTTTGTTTGTTGGCTTGTTGGTTTGGTGGTTTGTTGGTTTGTTGGTTTGTTGGTTTGTTGGTTTGTTGGTTTGTTGGTTTGTTGGTTTGTTGGGTTGTTCGTTTGTTGGTTTGTTGGTTTGTTGGTTCGTTGGTTTGGTTGTTTGTTGTTTTGTTGGTTTGTTGGTTTGTTGGTTTGTTGGTTTGTTGGTTTGTTGGTTTGTTGGTTTGTTGGTTTGTTGGTTTGTTCGTTTATTGGTTTGTTGGTTTGTTGGTTGTTGGTTTGTTGGTTTGTTGGTTTGTTGGTTTGTTGGTTTGTCGGTTTGTTGGTTTGTTCGTTTGTTGGTTTGTTGGTTTGTTGGTTTGTTAGTTTGTTGGTATGTTCGTTTGTTGGTTTGTTGGCTTGTTGGTTTGTTGGTATGTTGGATTTTTCGTTTGTTGGTTTGTTGGTTTGTTGGTTTCTTGGTTTGTTGGTTTGTTGGTATGTTCGTTTGTTTGTTTCTTGGCTTGTTGATTTTTTGGCTTGTTGTTTTGTTGGTTTATTCGTTTGTTGGTTTTTTGGCTTGTTGGTTTATTGGTTTTGGTTTTTTGGTTTATTGGTTTGTTGGTTTGTTGGTTTGTTGGTTTGTTGGCTTGTTGGTTTGTTGGCTGGTTGGTTTGTTAGTTTGTTCGTTTGTTGATTTGTTGGCTTGTTGGTTTGTTGGTTTGTTGGTTTGTTGGTTTGTTGGTTTGTTGGTTTGTTGGTTTGTTTGCTTGTTGGTTTGTTGGTTTGTTCGTTTGTTGGTTTGCTGGCTTGTTGGTTTGTTGGTTTGTTCGCTTGTTAGTTTGCTGGTTTGTTTGTTGGTTGGTTTGTTGGTTTGTTGGTTTGTTGGTTTGTTGGTTTGTTGGTTTGTTGGTTTGTTGGTTTGTTGGTTTGTTGGTTTGTTGGTTTGTTGGTTTGTTGGTTTGTTGGTTTGTTGGTTTGTTGGTTTGTTGGTTTGTTGGTTTGTTAGTTTGTTGGTTTGTTGGTTTGTTGATGTCTTGGTTTCTTGGTGTGTTGGTTTGTTGGTTTGTTGGTTTGTTGGTTTGTTGGTTTGTTGGTTTGTTGGTTTGTTCGTTTGTTGGTTTGTTGGTTTGTTGGTTTGTTGGTTTGTTGGTTTGTTTGTTTGTTGTTTTGTTGGTTTGTTGGTTTGTTGGTTTGTTGGTTTGTTGGTTTGTGGGTTTGTTGGTTTGTTCGTTTATTAGTTTGTTGCTTTATTGGTTTGTTGGTTTGTTGGTTTGTTGGTTTGTTGGTTTGTTGGTTTGTTGGTTTGTCGGTGTGTTGGTTTGTTCGTTTGTTGGTTTGTTGGTTTGTTGGTTTGTTAGTTTGTTGGTTTGTTCGTTTGTTGGTTTGTTCGTTTGTTGGTTTGTTGGCTTGTTAGTTTGTTGGTTTGTTGGTTTCTTGGTTTGTTGGTTTGTTGGTATGTTCGTTTGTTTGTTTCTTGGCTTGTTGATTTGTTGGCTTGTTGTTTTGTTGGTTTATTCGTTTGTTGGTTTTTTGGCTTGTTGGTTTATTGGTTTTGGTTTGTTGGTTTATTGGTTTGTTGGTTTGTTGGTTTGTTGGTTTGTTGCCTTGTTGGTTTGTTTGCTGGTTGGTTTGTTAGTTTGTTCGTTTGTTGGTTTGTTGGCTTGTTGGTTTGTTGGTTTGTTGGTTTGTTCGTTTGTTGGTTTGTTGGCGTGTTGGCTTGTTGGTTTTTTGGTTTGTTGGTTTGTTGGTTTGTTGGTTTGTTGGTTTGTTGGTTTGTTGATTTGTTGGTTTGTTTGCTTGTTGGTTTGTTGGTTTGTTGGTTTGTTGGCTTGTTGGTTTGTTGGTTTGTTGGTTTGTTGGTTTGTTGGTTTATTTGTTTGTTGGTGTGTTGGTTTGTTGGTGTGCTGGTTTGTTCGTATGTTGGTTTGTTCTTTTGTTGGTTTGTTGGTTTGTTGGCTTGTTGGTTTGTTGGTTTCTTGGTTTGTTGGTTTGTTGGTTTGTTGGTTTGTTGGTTTGTTGGTTTGTTGGTTTGTTCGTTTGTTGGTTTGTTCGTTTGCTGGTTTGTTGGTTTGTTGGCTTGTTGGTTTGGTGGTTTGTTGGTTTGTTGGTTTGTTGGTTTGTTGGTTTGTTGGTTTGTTGGTTTGTTGGTTTGTTGGGTTGTTCGTTTGTTGGTTTGTTGGTTTGTTGGTTCGTTGGTTTGGTTGTTTGTTGTTTTGTTGGTTTGTTGGTTTGTTGGTTTGTTCGTTTATTGGTTTGTTGGTTTGTTGGTTGTTGGTTTGTTGGTTTGTTGGTTTGTTGGTTTGTCGGTTTGTTGGTTTGTTCGTTTGTTGGTTTGTTGGTTTGTTGGTTTGTTAGTTTGTTGGTATGTTCGTTTGTTGGTTTGTTGGCTTGTTGGTTTGTTGGTATGTTGGATTTTTCGTTTGTTGGTTTGTTGGTTTGTTGGTTTCTTGGTTTGTTGGTTTGTTGGTATGTTCGTTTGTTTGTTTCTTGGCTTGTTGATTTTTTGGCTTGTTGTTTTGTTGGTTTATTCGTTTGTTGGTTTTTTGGCTTGTTGGTTTATTGGTTTTGGTTTTTTGGTTTATTGGTTTGTTGGTTTGTTGGTTTGTTGGTTTGTTGGCTTGTTGGTTTGTTGGCTGGTTGGTTTGTTAGTTTGTTCGTTTGTTGATTTGTTGGCTTGTTGGTTTGTTGGTTTATTGCCTTGTTGGTTTGTTGGTTTGTTCGTTTGTTGGTTTGTTGGCGTGTTGGCTTGTTGGTTTTTTGGTTTGTTGGTTTGTTGGTTTGTTGGTTTGTTGATTTGTTGGTTTGTTTGCTTGTTGGTTTGTTGGTTTGTTCGTTTGTTGGTTTGTTGGTTTGTTGGTTTGTTGGTTTGTTGGTTTGTTGGTTTGTTGGTTTGTTGGCTTGTTGGTTTGTTGGTTTGTTGGTTTGTTGGTTTGTTGGTTTATTTGTTTGTTGGTGTGTTGGTTTGTTGGTGTGCTGGTTTGTTCGTATGTTGGTTTGTTCTTTTGTTGGTTTGTTGGTTTGTTGGCTTGTTGGTTTGTTGGTTTCTTAGTTTGTTGGTTTGTTGGTTTGTTGGTTTGTTGGTTTGTTGGTTTGTTCGTTTGTTGGTTTGTTCGTTTGCTGGTTTGTTGGTTTGTTGGCTTGTTGGTTTGTTGGTTTGTTGGTTTGTTGAATTGTTGGTTTTTTGGTTTGTTGGTTTGTTGGTTTGTTGGTTTATTGGTTTGTTGGTTTGTTGGTCTGTTGGTTTGTTGGTTTGTTGGTTTGTTGGTTTGTTGGTTTGTTGGTTTGTTGGTTTGTTGGTTTGTTGGTTTGTTGGTTTGTTGGTTTGTTGGTTTGTTGGTTTGTTGTTTTGTTGGTTTGTTGGTTTGTTGGTTTGCTCGTTTGCTGGTTTGTTGGTTTGTTGGTTTGTTGGTTTGTTGGCTTGTTGATTTGTTGGTTTGTTGGTTTGTTTGTTTGTTGGTTGGTTGGTTGGTTGGTTTGTTGGTTTGTTGGTTTGTTCGTTTGTTGGTTTGTTGGTTTGTTGGTTTGTTGGTTTGTTCGTTTGTTGGTTTGTTGGTTTGTTCGTTTCTTGGTTTGTTGGTTTGTTCGTTTGTTGGTTTGTTGGTTTGTTAGTTTGTTGATTTGTTGGTTTGTTGCTTTGTTGGTTTGTTGGTTTGTTGGTTTGTTGGTTTGTTGGTTTGTTGGTTTGTTCATTTGTTGGTTTAATGGTTTGATGGTTTGTTAGTTTGTTTGTTTGTTGGTTTGTTGGTTTGTTGGTTTTTTGGTTTGTTGGTTTGTTGGCTTGTTCGTTTGTTGGTTTGTTTGTTTGTTGGTTTGTTTGTTTGTTGGTTTGTTGGTTAGTTGGTTTGTTGGTTTGTTGGTTTGTTGGCTTGTTGGTTTGTTGGTTTGTTCGTTTGTAGGTTTGTTGGCTTGTTTGTTTTTTGGTTTGTTGGTTTGTTGGTTTGTTGGTTTGTTGGTTTGTTGGTTTGTTGATTTGTTGGTTTGTTTGCTTGCTGGTTTGTTGGTTTGTTCGTTTGTTGGTTTGTTGCCTTGTTGGTTTGATGGTTTGTTGGCTTGTTAGTTTGTTGGTTTGTTTGTCTGTTGGCTTGTTGGTTTGTTGGTTTGTTGGTTTCTTGGTTTGTTGGTTTCTTGGTTTGTTGGTTTGTTGGTTTGTTGGTTAGTTGGTTTGTTTTTTTGTTGGTTTGTGGGTTTTTTGGTTTGTTGGTTTGTTGGTTTGTTGGTTTGTTGGTTTGTTCGTTTGTTGGTTTGTTGGTTTGTTGGTTTGTTGGTTTGTTGGTTTGTTGGTTTATTTGTTTGTTGGTGTGTTGGTTTGTTGGTGTGCTGGTTTGTTCGTATGTTGGTTTGTTCTTTTGTTGGTTTGTTGGTTTGTTGGCTTGTTGGTTTGTTGGTTTCTTGGTTTGTTGGTTTGTTGGTTTGTTGGTTTGTTGGTTTGTTGGTTTGTTGGTTTGTTCGTTTGTTGGTTTGTTCGTTTGCTGGTTTGTTGGTTTGTTGGCTTGTTGGTTTGGTGGTTTGTTGGTTTGTTGGTTTGTTGGTTTGTTGGTTTGTTGGTTTGTTGGTTTGTTGGTTTGTTGGGTTGTTCGTTTGTTGGTTTGTTGGTTTGTTGGTTCGTTGGTTTGGTTGTTTGTTGTTTTGTTGGTTTGTTGGTTTGTTGGTTTGTTCGTTTATTGGTTTGTTGGTTTGTTGGTTGTTGGTTTGTTGGTTTGTTGGTTTGTTGGTTTGTCGGTTTGTTGGTTTGTTCGTTTGTTGGTTTGTTGGTTTGTTGGTTTGTTAGTTTGTTGGTATGTTCGTTTGTTGGTTTGTTGGCTTGTTGGTTTGTTGGTATGTTGGATTTTTCGTTTGTTGGTTTGTTGGTTTGTTGGTTTCTTGGTTTGTTGGTTTGTTGGTATGTTCGTTTGTTTGTTTCTTGGCTTGTTGATTTTTTGGCTTGTTGTTTTGTTGGTTTATTCGTTTGTTGGTTTTTTGGCTTGTTGGTTTATTGGTTTTGGTTTTTTGGTTTATTGGTTTGTTGGTTTGTTGGTTTGTTGGTTTGTTGGCTTGTTGGTTTGTTGGCTGGTTGGTTTGTTAGTTTGTTCGTTTGTTGATTTGTTGGCTTGTTGGTTTGTTGGTTTATTGCCTTGTTGGTTTGTTGGTTTGTTCGTTTGTTGGTTTGTTGGCGTGTTGGCTTGTTGGTTTTTTGGTTTGTTGGTTTGTTGGTTTGTTGGTTTGTTGATTTGTTGGTTTGTTTGCTTGTTGGTTTGTTGGTTTGTTCGTTTGTTGGTTTGTTGGTTTGTTGGTTTGTTGGTTTGTTGGTTTGTTGGTTTGTTGGTTTGTTGGCTTGTTGGTTTGTTGGTTTGTTGGTTTGTTGGTTTGTTGGTTTATTTGTTTGTTGGTGTGTTGGTTTGTTGGTGTGCTGGTTTGTTCGTATGTTGGTTTGTTCTTTTGTTGGTTTGTTGGTTTGTTGGCTTGTTGGTTTGTTGGTTTCTTAGTTTGTTGGTTTGTTGGTTTGTTGGTTTGTTGGTTTGTTGGTTTGTTCGTTTGTTGGTTTGTTCGTTTGCTGGTTTGTTGGTTTGTTGGCTTGTTGGTTTGTTGGTTTGTTGGTTTGTTGAATTGTTGGTTTTTTGGTTTGTTGGTTTGTTGGTTTGTTGGTTTATTGGTTTGTTGGTTTGTTGGTCTGTTGGTTTGTTGGTTTGTTGGTTTGTTGGTTTGTTGGTTTGTTGGTTTGTTGGTTTGTTGGTTTGTTGGTTTGTTGGTTTGTTGGTTTGTTGGTTTGTTGGTTTGTTGTTTTGTTGGTTTGTTGGTTTGTTGGTTTGCTCGTTTGCTGGTTTATTGGTTTGTTGGTTTGTTGGTTTGTTGGTTTGTTGGCTTGTTGATTTGTTGGTTTGTTGGTTTGTTTGTTTGTTGGTTGGTTGGTTGGTTGGTTTGTTGGTTTGTTGGTTTGTTCGTTTGTTGGTTTGTTGGTTTGTTGGTTTGTTGGTTTGTTCGTTTGTTGGTTTGTTGGTTTGTTCGTTTCTTGGTTTGTTGGTTTGTTCGTTTGTTGGTTTGTTGGTTTGTTAGTTTGTTGATTTGTTGGTTTGTTGGTTTGTTGGTTTGTTGGTTTGTTGGTTTGTTGGTTTGTTGGTTTGTTCATTTGTTGGTTTATTGGTTTGATGGTTTGTTAGTTTGTTTGTTTGTTGGTTTGTTGGTTTGTTGGTTTTTTGGTTTGTTGGTTTGTTGGCTTGTTCGTTTGTTGGTTTGTTTGTTTGTTGGTTTGTTTGTTTGTTGGTTTGTTGGTTAGTTGGTTTGTTGGTTTGTTGGTTTGTTGGCTTGTTGGTTTGTTGGTTTGTTCGTTTGTAGGTTTGTTGGCTTGTTTGTTTTTTGGTTTGTTGGTTTGTTGGTTTGTTGGTTTGTTGGTTTGTTGGTTTGTTGATTTGTTGGTTTGTTTGCTTGCTGGTTTGTTGGTTTGTTCGTTTGTTGGTTTGTTGCCTTGTTGGTTTGATGGTTTGTTGGCTTGTTAGTTTGTTGGTTTGTTTGTCTGTTGGCTTGTTGGTTTGTTGGTTTGTTGGTTTCTTGGTTTGTTGGTTTCTTGGTTTGTTGGTTTGTTGGTTTGTTGGTTAGTTGGTTTGTTTTTTTGTTGGTTTGTGGGTTTTTTGGTTTGTTGGTTTGTTGGTTTGTTGGTTTGTTGGTTTGTTCGTTTGTTGGTTTGTTGGTTTGTTGGTTTCTTGATTTCTTGGTTTCTTGGGTTGTTGGTTTGTTGGTTTGTTGGTTTGTTGGTTTGTTGAATTGTTGGCTTGTTGGTTTGTTGGTTTGTTGGTTTGTTGGTTGTTGGTTTGTTGGTTTATTTGTTTGTTGGTTTGTTGGTTTGTTGGTTTCCCGGTTTGTTGGTTTGTTGGTTTGTTCGTTTGTTGGTTTGTTGGTTTGTTGGCTTGCTGGTTTGTTGGTTTGTTGGTTTGTTGGTATCTTGGTTTGTTGGTTTGTTGGTTTGTTGGTTTGTTGGCTTGTTGGTTTGTTGGTTTGTTGGTTTGTTGGCTTGTTGGTTTGTTGGTTTGTTGGTTTGTTGGTTTGTTGGTTTGTTGGTTTGTTGGTTTGTTGGTTTGTTGGTTTGTTGGTTTGTTGGTTTATTTGTTTGTTGGTTTGTTCGTTTGTTGGTTTGCTGGTTTGTTGGTTTGTTGGTTTGTTGGTTTGTTGGTTTGTTGGTTTGTTGGTTTGTTGGCTTGTTCGTTTGTTGGTTTGTTGGCTTGTTGGTTTGTTGGTTTGTTGGCTGGTTGGTTTGTTAGTTTGTTCGTTTGTTGGTTTGTTGGCTTGTTGGTTTGTTGGTTTGTTGGCTTGTTGGTTTGTTGGTTTGTTGGTTTGTTGGTTTTTTAGTTTGTTGGTTTGTTGATTTGTTGGCTGGTTGGTTTGTTAGTTTGTTCGTTTGTTGGTTTGTTGGCTTGTTGGTTTGTTGGTTTGTTGGCTTGTTGGTTTGTTGGTTTGTTCGTTTGTTGGTTTGTTGGCGTGTTGGCTTGTTGGTTTTTTGGTTTGTTGGTTTGTTGGTTTGTTGGTTTGTTGGTTTGTTGGTTTGTTGGTTTGTTTGCTTGTTGGTTTGTTGGTTTGTTCATTTGTTGGTTTGTTGGCTTGTTGGTTTGTTGGTTTGTTCGCTTGTTAGTTTGCTGGTTTGTTTGTTGGTTGGTTTGTTGGTTTGTTGGTTTGTTGGTTTGTTGGTTTGTTGGTTTGTTGGTTTGTTGGTTTGTTGGTTTGTTGGTTTGTTGGTTTGTTGGTTAGTTGGTTTGTTGGTTTGTTGGTTTGTTAGTTTGTTAATTTCTTGGTTTGTTCGTTTGTTGGTTTGTTGGTTTGTTGGTTTCTTGATGTCTCGGTTTCTTGGTTTGTTGGTTTGTTGGTTTGTTGGTTTGTTGGTTTGTTGGTTTGTCGGTTTGTTGGTTTGTTGGTTTGTTGGCTTGTTGGTTTGTTGGTTTGTTGGTTTGTTGGTTTGTTGGTTTGTTGGTTTGTTGGTTTGTTGGTTTATTTGTTTGTTGGTTTGTTGGTTTGTTGGTTTGCTGGTTTGTTCGTATGTTGGTTTGTTCTTTTGTTGGTTTGTTGGTTTGTTGGCTTGTTGGTTTGTTGGTTTGTTGGTTTCTTAGTTTCTTGGTTTGCTGGTTTGTTGGTTTGTTGGTTTGTTGGTTTGTTGGTTTGTTGGTTTGTTGGTTTGTTCGTTTGCTGGTTTGTTGGTTTGTTGGCTTGTTGGTTTGTTGGTTTGTTGGTTTGTTGGTTTGTTGGTTTGTTGGTTTGTTGGTTTTTTTGGTTCTTTGGTTTGTTGGTTTGTTGATTTGTTGGTTTGTTGGTTTGTTGGTTTGTTGGTTTGTTGGTTTGTTGGTTTGTTGGTTTGTTGGTTTGTTGGTTTGTTGGTTTGTTGGTTTTTTGGTTTGTTGGTTTGTTGGTTTGTTGGTTTGTTGGTTTGTTGGTTTGTTGGTTTGCTCGTTTGCTGATTTATTGGTTTGTTGGTTTGTTGGTTTGTTGGTTTGTTGGTTTGTTGGTTTGTTGGTTTGTTTGTTTGTTGGTTGGTTGGTTAGTTGGTTAGTTGGTTTGTTGGTTTGTTCGTTTGTTGGTTTGTTGATTTGTTGGATTGTTGGTTTGTTGGTTTGTTGGTTTGTTGGTTTGTTGGTATCTTGGTTTGTTGGTTTGTTGGTTTGTTGGTTTGTTGGTTTGTTGGCTTGTTGGTTTGTTGGTTTGTTGGTTTGTTGGTTTGTCTGTTTGTTGGTTTGTTGGCTTGTTGGTTTGTTGGTTTGTTGGTTTGTTGGTTTGTTGGTTTGTTGGTTTGTTGGTTTGTTGGTTTGTTGGTTTGTTGGTTTGTTGGTTTATTTGTTTGTTCGTTTGTTCGTTTGTTGGTTTGCTGGTTTGTTGGTTTGTTGGTTTGTTGGTTTGTTGGTTTGTTGGTTTGTTGGTTTGTTGGTTTGTTGGCTTGTTCGTTTGTTGGTTTGTTGGCTTGTTGGTTTGTTGGTTTGTTGGCTGGTTGGTTTGTTAGTTTGTTCGTTTGTTGGTTTGTTGGTTTGTTGGTTTGTTGGTTTGTTGGTTTGTTGGTTTGTTCGTTTATTGGTTTGTTGGTTTGTTGGTTTGTTGGTTGTTGGTTTGTTGGTTTGTTGGTTTGTTGGTTTGTTGGTTTGTCGGTTTGTTGGTTTGTTCGTTTGTTGGTTTGTTGGATTGTTGGTTTGTTAGTTTGTTGGTTTGTTCGTTTGTTGGTTTGTTGGCTTGTTGGTTTGTTGGTTTGTTGGTTTTTTGGTTTGTTGGTTTGTTGGTTTGTTGGTTTCTTGGTTTGTTGGTTTGTTGGTATGTTCGTTTGTTTGTTTCTTGGCTTGTTGATTTGTTGGCTTGTTGTTTTGTTGGTTTATTCGTTTGTTGGTTTTTTGGCTTGTTGGTTTATTGGTTTTGGTTTTTTGGTTTATTGGTTTGTTGGTTTGTTGGTTTGTTGGCTTGTTGGTTTGTTGGCTGGTTGGTTTGTTAGTTTGTTCGTTTGTTGGTTTGTTGGCTTGTTGGTTTGTTCGTTTATTGGCTTGTTGGTTTGTTGGTTTGTTCGTTTGTTGGTTTGTTGCGTGTTGGCTTGTTGGTTTTTTGGTTTGTTGGTTTGTTGGTTTGTTGGTTTGTTGATTTGTTTGTTTGTTTGCTTGTTGGTTTGTTGGTTTGTTCGTTTGTTGGTTTGTTGGTTTGTTGGTTTGTTGGTTTGTTGGTTTGTTGGTTTGTTGGTTTGTTGGTTTGTTGGTTTGTTGGTTTGTTGGCTTGTTGGTTTGTTGGTTTGTTGGTTTGTTGGTTTGTTGGTTTATTTGTTTGTTGGTGTGTTGGTTTGTTGGTGTGCTGGTTTGTTCGTATGTTGGTTTGTTCTTTTGTTGGTTTGTTGGTTTGTTGGCTTGTTGGTTTGTTGGTTTCTTGGTTTCTTGGTTTGTTGGTTTGTTGGTTTGTTGGTTTGTTGGTTTGTTCGTTTGTTGGTTTGTTCGTTTTCTGGTTTGTTGGCTTGTTGGTTTGTTGGTTTGTTGGTTTGTTGGTTTGTTGGTTTGTTGGTTTGTTGGTTTTTTGGTTTGTTGGTTGGTTGGTTTGTTGGTTTGTTGGTTTGTTGTTCTGTTGGTTTGTTGGTTTGTTGGTTTGTTGGTTTGTTGGTTTGTTGGTTTGTTGGTTTGTTGGTTTGTTGGTTTGTTGGTTTGTTGGTTTGTTGGTTTGTTGGTTTGTTGGTTTGTTGTTTTGTTGGTTTGTTGGTTTGTTGGTTTGCTCGTTTGCTGGTTTATTGGTTTGTTGGTTTGTTGGTTTGTTGGTTTGTTGGCTTGTTGATTTGTTGGTTTGTTGGTTTGTTTGTTTGTTGGTTGGTTGGTTGGTTGGTTTGTTGGTTTGTTGGTTTGTTGGTTTGTTCGTTTGTTGGTTTGTTGGTTTGATGGTTTGTTCGTTTGTTGGTTTGTTGGTTTGTTCGTTTCTTGGTTTGTTGGTTTGTTCGTTTGTTGGTTTGTTGGTTTGTTGGTTTGTTGGTTTGTTGGTTTGTTGCTTTGTTGGTTTGTTGGTTTGTTGGTTTGTTGGTTTGTTGGTTTGTTCATTTGTTGGTTTATTGGTTTGATGGTTTGTTAGTTTGTTTGTTTGTTGGTTTGTTGGTTTGTTGGTTTTTTGGTTTGTTGGTTTGTTGGCTTGTTGGTTTGTTGGTTTGTTTGTTTGTTGGTTTGTTTGTTTGTTGGTTTGTTGGTTTGTTGGTTTGTTGGTTTGTTGGCTTGTTGGTTTGTTGGTTTGTTCGTTTGTAGGTTTGTTGGCTTGTTTGTTTTTTGGTTTGTTGGTTTGTTGGTTAGTTGGTTTGTTGATTTGTTGGTTTGTTTGCTTGCTGGTTTGTTGGTTTGTTCGTTTGTTGGTTTGTTGCCTTGTTGGTTTGTTGGTTTGTTGGCTTGTTAGTTTGTTGGTTTGTTTGTCTGTTGGTTTGTTGGTTTGTTGGTTTGTTGGTTAGTTGGTTTGTTTTTTTGTTGGTTTGTTGGTTTTTTGGTTTGTTGGTTTGTTGGTTTGTTGGTTTGTTCGTTTGTTGGTTTGTTGGTTTGTTGGTTTCTTGATTTCTTGGTTTCTTGGTTTGTTGGTTTGTTGGTTTGTTGGTTTGTTGGTTTGTTGGTTTGTTGAATTGTTGGCTTCTTGGTTTGTTGGTTTGTTGGTTTGTTGGTTGTTGGTTTGTTGGTTTATTTGTTTGTTGGTTTGTTGGTTTGTTGGTTTGCCGGTTTGTTGGTTTGTTGGTTTGTTTGTTTGTTGGTTGGTTGGTTAGTTGGTTAGTTGGTTTGTTGGTTTGTTCGTTTGTTGGTTTGTTGATTTGTTGGATTGTTGGTTTGTTGGTTTGTTGGTTTGTTGGTTTGTTGGTATCTTGGTTTGTTGGTTTGTTGGTTTGTTGGTTTGTTGGTTTGTTGGCTTGTTGGTTTGTTGGTTTGTTGGTTTGTTGGTTTGTCTGTTTGTTGGTTTGTTGGCTTGTTGGTTTGTTGGTTTGTTGGTTTGTTGGTTTGTTGGTTTGTTGGTTTGTTGGTTTGTTGGTTTGTTGGTTTGTTGGTTTGTTGGTTTGTTGGTTTATTTGTTTGTTCGTTTGTTCGTTTGTTGGTTTGCTGGTTTGTTGGTTTGTTGGTTTGTTGGTTTGTTGGTTTGTTGGTTTGTTGGTTTGTTGGTTTGTTGGCTTGTTCGTTTGTTGGTTTGTTGGCTTGTTGGTTTGTTGGTTTGTTGGCTGGTTGGTTTGTTAGTTTGTTCGTTTGTTGGTTTGTTGGTTTGTTGGTTTGTTGGTTTGTTGGTTTGTTGGTTTGTTGGTTTGTTGGTTTGTTGGTTTGTTGGTTTGTTCGTTTATTGGTTTGTTGGTTTGTTGGTTTGTTGGTTGTTGGTTTGTTGGTTTGTTGGTTTGTTGGTTTGTTGGTTTGTCGGTTTGTTGGTTTGTTCGTTTGTTGGTTTGTTGGTTTGTTGGTTTGTTAGTTTGTTGGTTTGTTCGTTTGTTGGTTTGTTGGCTTGTTGGTTTGTTGGTTTGTTGGTTTTTTGGTTTGTTGGTTTGTTGGTTTGTTGGTTTCTTGGTTTGTTGGTTTGTTGGTATGTTCGTTTGTTTGTTTCTTGGCTTGTTGATTTGTTGGCTTGTTGTTTTGTTGGTTTATTCGTTTGTTGGTTTTTTGGCTTGTTGGTTTATTGGTTTTGGTTTTTTGGTTTATTGGTTTGTTGGTTTGTTGGTTTGTTGGTTTGTTGGCTTGTTGGTTTGTTGGCTGGTTGGTTTGTTAGTTTGTTCGTTTGTTGGTTTGTTGGCTTGTTGGTTTGTTCGTTTATTGGCTTGTTGGTTTGTTGGTTTGTTCGTTTGTTGGTTTGTTGGCGTGTTGGCTTGTTGGTTTTTTGGTTTGTTGGTTTGTTGGTTTGTTGGTTTGTTGATTTGTTGGTTTGTTTGCTTGTTGGTTTGTTGGTTTGTTCGTTTGTTGGTTTGTTGGTTTGTTGGTTTGTTGGTTTGTTGGTTTGTTGGTTTGTTGGTTTGTTGGTTTGTTGGCTTGTTGGTTTGTTGGTTTGTTGGTTTGTTGGTTTGTTGGTTTATTTGTTTGTTGGTGTGTTGGTTTGTTGGTGTGCTGGTTTGTTCGTATGTTGGTTTGTTCTTTTGTTGGTTTGTTGGTTTGTTGGCTTGTTGGTTTGTTGGTTTCTTGGTTTCTTGGTTTGTTGGTTTGTTGGTTTGTTGGTTTGTTGGTTTGTTGGTTTGTTCGTTTGTTGGTTTGTTCGTTTTCTGGTTTGTTGGTTTGTTGGCTTGTTGGTTTGTTGGTTTGTTGGTTTGTTGGTTTGTTGGTTTGTTGGTTTGTTGGTTTTTTGGTTTGTTGGTTGGTTGGTTTGTTGGTTTGTTGGTTTGTTGGTCTGTTGGTTTGTTGGTTTGTTGGTTTGTTGGTTTGTTGGTTTGTTGGTTTGTTGGTTTGTTGGTTTGTTGGTTTGTTGGTTTGTTGGTTTGTTGGTTTGTTGGTTTGTTGGTTTGTTGTTTTGTTGGTTTGTTGGTTTGTTGGTTTGCTCGTTTGCTGGTTTATTGGTTTGTTGGTTTGTTGGTTTGTTGGTTTGTTGGCTTGTTGATTTGTTGGTTTGTTGGTTTGTTTGTTTGTTGGTTGGTTGGTTGGTTGGTTTGTTGGTGTGTTGGTTTGTTCGTATGTTGGTTTGTTGGTTTGTTGGTTTGTTCGTTTGTTGGTTTGTTGGTTTGTTCGTTTCTTGGTTTGTTGGTTTGTTCGTTTGTTGGTTTGTTGGTTTGTTGGTTTGTTGGTTTGTTGGTTTGTTGCTTTGTTGGTTTGTTGGTTTGTTGGTTTGTTGGTTTGTTGGTTTGTTCATTTGTTGGTTTATTGGTTTGATGGTTTGTTAGTTTGTTTGTTTGTTGGTTTGTTGGTTTGTTGGTTTTTTGGTTTGTTGGTTTGTTGGCTTGTTGGTTTGTTGGTTTGTTTGTTTGTTGGTTTGTTTGTTTGTTGGTTTGTTGGTTTGTTGGTTTGTTGGTTTGTTGGCTTGTTGGTTTGTTGGTTTGTTCGTTTGTAGGTTTGTTGGCTTGTTTGTTTTTTGGTTTGTTGGTTTGTTGGTTAGTTGGTTTGTTGATTTGTTGGTTTGTTTGCTTGCTGGTTTGTTGGTTTGTTCGTTTGTTGGTTTGTTGCCTTGTTGGTTTGTTGGTTTGTTGGCTTGTTAGTTTGTTGGTTTGTTTGTCTGTTGGTTTGTTGGTTTGTTGGTTTGTTGGTTTCTTGGTTTGTTGGTTTCTTGGTTTGTTGGTTTGTTGGTTTGTTGGTTAGTTGGTTTGTTTTTTTGTTGGTTTGTTGGTTTTTTGGTTTGTTGGTTTGTTGGTTTGTTGGTTTGTTCGTTTGTTGGTTTGTTGGTTTCTTGATTTCTTGGTTTCTTGGTTTGTTGGTTTGTTGGTTTGTTGGTTTGTTGGTTTGTTGGTTTGTTGAATTGTTGGCTTGTTGGTTTGTTGGTTTGTTGGTTTGTTGGTTGTTGGTTTGTTGGTTTATTTGTTTGTTGGTTTGTTGGTTTGTTGGTTTGCCGGTTTGTTGGTTTGTTGGTTTGTTCGTTTGTTGGTTTGTTGGTTTGTTGGCTTGTTGGTTTGTTGGTTTGTTGGTTTGTTGGTATCTTGGTTTGTTGGTTTGTTGGTTTGTTGGTTTGTTGGCTTGTTGGTTTGTTGGTTTGTTGGTTTGTTGGTTTGTTGGTTTGTTGGCTTGTTGGTTTGTTGGTTTGTTGGTTTGTTGGTTTGTTGGTTTGTTGGTTTGTTGGTTTGTTGGTTTGTTGGTTTGTTGGTTTGTTGGTTTATTTGTTTGTTGGTTTGTTCGTTTGTTGGTTTGCTGGTTTGTTGGTTTGTTGGTTTGTTGGTTTGTTGGTTTGTTGGTTTGTTGGTTTGTTGGCTTGTTCGTTTGTTGGTTTGTTGGCTTGTTGGTTTGTTGGTTTGTTGGCTGGTTGGTTTGTTAGTTTGTTCGTTTGTTGGTTTGTTGGCTTTTTGGTTTGTTGGTTTGTTGGTTTGTTGGTTTGTTTGCTTGTTGGTTTGTTGGTTTGTTCGTTTGTTGGTTTGTTGGCTTGTTGGTTTGTTGGTTTGTTCGCTTGTTAGTTTGCTGGTTTGTTTGTTGGTTGGTTTGTTGGTTTGTTGTTTTGTTGGTTTGTTGGTTTGTTGGTTTGTTGGTTTGTTGGTTTGTTGGTTTGTTGGTTTGTTGGTTTGTTAGTTTGTTGGTTTCTTGGTTTGTTCGTTTGTTGGTTTGTTGGTTTGTTGGTTTCTTGATGTCTTGGTTTCTTGGTTTCTTGGTTTGTTGGTTTGTTGGTTTGTTGGTTTGTTGGTTTGTCGGTTTGTTGGTTTGTTGGTTTGTTGGCTTGTTGGTTTGTTGGTTTGTTGGTTTGTTGGTTTGTTGGTTTGTTGGTTTGTTGGTTTATTTGTTTGTTGGTTTGTTGGTTTGTTGGTTTGCTGGTTTGTTCGTATGTTGGTTTGTTCTTTTGTTGGTTTGTTGGTTTGTTGGCTTGTTGGTTTGTTGGTTTGTTGGTTTCTTAGTTTCTTGGTTTGCTGGTTTGTTGGTTTGTTGGTTTGTTGGTTTGTTGGTTTTTTGGTTTGTTGGTTTGTTCGTTTGCTGGTTTGTTGGTTTGTTGGTTTGTTGGTTTGTTGGTTTGTTGGTTTGTTGGTTTGTTGGTTTGTTGGTTTGTTGGTTTATTGTTTTGTTGGTTTGTTGGTTTGTTGGTTTGTTGGTTTGTTGGTTTGTTGGTTTGTTGGTTTGTTGGTTTGTTGGTTTGTTGGTTTGTTAGTTTGTTGGTTTCTTGGTTTGTTCGTTTGTTGGTTTGTTGGTTTGTTGGTTTCTTGATGTCTTGGTTTCTTGGTTTGTTGGTTTGTTGGTTTGTTGGTTTGTTGGTTTGTCGGTTTGTTGGTTTGTTGGTTTGTTGGCTTGTTGGTTTGTTGGTTTGTTGGTTTGTTGGTTTGTTGGTTTGTTGGTTTGTTGGTTTGTTGGTTTATTTGTTTGTTGGTTTGTTGGTTTGTTGGTTTGCTGGTTTGTTCGTATGTTGGTTTGTTCTTTTGTTGGTTTGTTGGTTTGTTGGGTTGTTGGTTTGTTGGTTTGTTGGTTTCTTAGTTTCTTGGTTTGCTGGTTTGTTGGTTTGTTGGTTTGTTGGTTTGTTGGTTTTTTGGTTTGTTGGTTTGTTGGTTTGTTGCTTTGTTGGTTTGTTGGTTTGTTGGTTTGTTGGTTTGTTGGTTTGTTCATTTGTTGGTTTATTGGTTTGATGGTTTGTTAGTTTGTTTGTTTGTTGGTTTGTTGGTTTGTTGGTTTTTTGGTTTGTTGGTTTGTTGGCTTGTTGGTTTGTTGGTTTGTTTGTTTGTTGGTTTGTTTGTTTGTTGGTTTGTTGGTTTGTTGGTTTGTTGGTTTGTTGGCTTGTTGGTTTGTTGGTTTGTTCGTTTGTAGGTTTGTTGGCTTGTTTGTTTTTTGGTTTGTTGGTTTGTTGGTTAGTTGGTTTGTTGATTTGTTGGTTTGTTTGCTTGCTGGTTTGTTGGTTTGTTGGTTTGTTGGTTTGTTGCCTTGTTGGTTTGTTGGTTTGTTGGCTTGTTAGTTTGTTGGTTTGTTTGTCTGTTGGTTTGTTGGTTTGTTGGTTTGTTGGTTTCTTGGTTTGTTGGTTTCTTGGTTTGTTGGTTTGTTGGTTTGTTGGTTAGTTGGTTTGTTTTGTTGTTGGTTTGTTGGTTTTTTGGTTTGTTGGTTTGTTGGTTTGTTGGTTTGTTCGTTTGTTGGTTTGTTGGTTTGTTGGTTTCTTGATTTCTTGGTTTCTCGGTTTGTTGGTTTGTTGGTTTGTTGGTTTGTTGGTTTGTTGAATTGTTGGCTTGTTGGTTTGTTGGTTTGTTGGTTTGTTGGTTGTTGGTTTGTTGGTTTATTTGTTTGTTGGTTTGTTGGTTTGCCGGTTTGTTGGTTTGTTGGTTTGTTCGTTTGTTGGTTTGTTGGTTTGTTGGCTTGTTGGTTTGTTGGTTTGTTGGTTTGTTGGTATCTTGGTTTGTTGGTTTGTTGGTTTGTTGGTTTGTTGGCTTGTTGGTTTGTTGGTTTGTTGGTTTGTTGGTTTGTTGGTTTGTTGGCTTGTTGGTTTGTTGGTTTGTTGGTTTGTTGGTTTGTTGGTTTGTTGGTTTGTTGGTTTGTTGGTTTGTTGGTTTGTTGGTTTATTTGTTTGTTGGTTTGTTCGTTTGTTGGTTTGCTGGTTTGTTGGTTTGTTGGTTTGTTGGTTTGTTGGTTTGTTGGTTTGTTGGTTTGTTGGCTTGTTCGTTTGTTGGTTTGTTGGCTTGTTGGTTTGTTGGTTTGTTGGCTGGTTGGTTTGTTAGTTTGTTCGTTTGTTGGTTTGTTGGCTTTTTGGTTTGTTGGTTTGTTGGCTTGTTGGTTTGTTGGTTTGTTCGTTTGTTGGTTTGTTAATTTGTTGGTTTGTTGATTTGTTGGCTGGTTGGTTTGTTAGTTAGTTCGTTTGTTGGTTTGTTGGCTTGTTGGTTTGTTGGTTTGTTGGCTTGTTGGTTTGTTGGTTTGTTCGTTTGTTGGTTTGTTGGCGTGTTGGCTTGTTGGTTTTATGGTTTGTTGGTTTGTTGGTTTGTTGGTTTGTTGGTTTGTTGGTTTGTTTGCTTGTTGGTTTGTTGGTTTGTTCGTTTGTTGGTTTGTTGGCTTGTTGGTTTGTTGGTTTGTTCGCTTGTTAGTTTGCTGGTTTGTTTGTTGGTTGGTTTGTTGGTTTGTTGGTTTGTTGGTTTGTTGGTTTGTTGGTTTGTTGGTTTGTTGTTTTGTTGGTTTGTTGGTTTGTTGGTTTGTTGGTTTGTTGGTTTGTTGGTTTGTTGGTTTGTTGGTTTGTTAGTTTGTTGGTTTCTTGGTTTGTTCGTTTGTTGGTTTGTTGGTTTGTTGGTTTCTTGATGTCTTGGTTTCTTGGTTTGTTGGTTTGTTGGTTTGTTGGTTTGTTGGTTTGTTGGTTTGTCGGTTTGTTGGTTTGTTGGTTTGTTGGCTTGTTGGTTTGTTGGTTTGTTGGTTTGTTGGTTTGTTGGTTTGTTGGTTTGTTGGTTTGTTGGTTTCTTGGTTTCTTGATGTCTTGGTTTCTTGGTTTGTTGGTTTGTTGGTTTGTTGGTTTGTTGGTTTGTTGGTTTGTCGGTTTGTTGGTTTGTTGGTTTGTTGGCTTGTTGGTTTGTTGGTTTGTTGGTTTGTTGGTTTGTTGGTTTGTTGGTTTGTTGGTTTATTTGTTTGTTGGTTTGTTGGTTTGTTGGTTTGCTGGTTTGTTCGTATGTTGGTTTGTTCTTTTGTTGGTTTGTTGGTTTGTTGGCTTGTTGGTTTGTTGGTTTGTTGGTTTCTTAGTTTCTTGGTTTGCTGGTTTGTTGGTTTGTTGGTTTGTTGGTTTGTTGGTTTTTTGGTTTGTTGGTTTGTTCGTTTGCTGGTTTGTTGGTTTGTTGGTTTGTTGGTTTGTTGGTTTGTTGGTTTGTTGGTTTGTTGGTTTGTTGGTTTGTTGGTTTGTTGGTTTGTTGTTTTGTTGGTTTGTTGGTTTGTTGGTTTGTTGGTTTGTTGGTTTGTTGGTTTGTTGGTTTGTTGGTTTGTTGGTTTGTTAGTTTGTTGGTTTCTTGGTTTGTTCGTTTGTTGGTTTGTTGGTTTGTTGGTTTCTTGATGTCTTGGTTTCTTGGTTTGTTGGTTTGTTGGTTTGTTGGTTTGTTGGTTTGTCGGTTTGTTGGTTTGTTGGTTTGTTGGTTTGTTGGTTTGCTGGTTTGTTCGTATGTTGGTTTGTTCTTTTGTTGGTTTGTTGGTTTGTTGGCTTGTTGGTTTGTTGGTTTGTTGGTTTCTTAGTTTCTTGGTTTGCTGGTTTGTTGGTTTGTTGGTTTGTTGGTTTGTTGGTTTTTTGGTTTGTTGGTTTGTTCGTTTGCTGGTTTGTTGGTTTGTTGGTTTGTTGGTTTGTTGGTTTGTTGGTTTGTTGGTTTGTTGGTTTGTTGGTTTGTTGGTTTTTTTGGTTCTTTGGTTTGTTGGTTTGTTGATTTGTTGGTTTGTTGGTTTGTTCGTTTGTTGGTTTGTTGGTTTGTTGGTTTGTTCGTTTGTTGGTTTGTTGGTTTGTTCGTTTCTTGGTTTGTTGGTTTGTTCGTTTGTTGGTTTGTTGGTTTGTTGGTTTGTTGGTTTGTTGGTTTGTTGCTTTGTTGGTTTGTTGGTTTGTTGGTTTGTTGGTTTGTTGGTTTGTTCATTTGTTGGTTTATTGGTTTGATGGTTTGTTAGTTTGTTTGTTTGTTGGTTTGTTGGTTTGTTGGTTTTTTGGTTTGTTGGTTTGTTGGCTTGTTGGTTTGTTGGTTTGTTTGTTTGTTGGTTTGTTTGTTTGTTGGTTTGTTGGTTTGTTGGTTTGTTGGTTTGTTGGTTTGTTGGCTTGTTGGTTTGTTGGTTTGTTCGTTTGTAGGTTTGTTGGCTTGTTTGTTTTTTGGTTTGTTGGTTTGTTGGTTAGTTGGTTAGTTGGTTTGTTGATTTGTTGGTTTGTTTGCTTGCTGGTTTGTCGGTTTGTTCGTTTGTTGGTTTGTTGCTTGTTGGTTTGTTGGTTTGTTGGCTTGTTAGTTTGTTGGTTTGTTTGTCTGTTGGTTTGTTGGTTTGTTGGTTTGTTGGTTTCTTGGTTTGTTGGTTTCTTGGTTTGTTGGTTTGTTGGTTTGTTGGTTAGTTGGTTTGTTTTTTTGTTGGTTTGTTGGTTTTTTGGTTTGTTGGTTTGTTGGTTTGTTGGTTTGTTTGTTTGTTGGTTTGTTGGTTTGTTGGTTTCTTGATTTCTTGGTTTCTTGGTTTGTTGGTTTGTTGGTTTGTTGGTTTGTTGGTTTGTTGAATTGTTGGCTTGTTGGTTTGTTGGTTTGTTGGTTTGTTGGTTGTTGGTTTGTTGGTTTATTTGTTTGTTGGTTTGTTGGTTTGTTGGTTTGCCGGTTTGTTGGTTTGTTGGTTTGTTCGTTTGTTGGTTTGTTGGTTTGTTGGCTTGTTGGTTTGTTGGTTTGTTGGTGTCTTGGTTTGTTGGTTTGTTGGTTTGTTGGTTTGTTGGCTTGTTGGTTTGTTGGTTTGTTGGTTTGTTGGTTTGTTGGTTTGTTGGCTTGTTGGTTTGTTGGTTTGTTGGTTTGTTGGTTTGTTGGTTTGTTGGTTTGTTGGTTTGTTGGTTTGTTGGTTTGTTGGTTTGTTGGTTTATTTGTTTGTTGGTTTGTTCGTTTGTTGGTTTGCTGGTTTGTTGGTTTGTTGGTTTGTTGGTTTGTTGGTTTGTTGGTTTGTTGGTTTGTTGGCTTGTTCGTTTGTTGGTTTGTTGGCTTGTTGGTTTGTTGGTTTGTTGGCTGGTTGGTTTGTTAGTTTGTTCGTTTGTTGGTTTGTTGGCTTTTTGGTTTGTTGGTTTGTTGGCTTGTTGGTTTGTTGGTTTGTTCGTTTGTTGGTTTGTTAGTTTGTTGGTTTGTTGATTTGTTGGCTGGTTGGTTTGTTAGTTAGTTCGTTTGTTGGTTTGTTGGCTTGTTGGTTTGTTGGTTTGTTGGCTTGTTGGTTTGTTGGTTTGTTCGTTTGTTGGTTTGTTGGCGTGTTGGCTTGTTGGTTTTTTGATTTGTTGGTTTGTTGGTTTGTTGGTTTGTTGGTTTGTTGGTTTGTTGGTTTGTTTGCTTGTTGGTTTGTTGGTTTGTTCGTTTGTTGGTTTGTTGGCTTGTTGGTTTGTTGGTTTGTTCGCTTGTTAGTTTGCTGGTTTGTTTGTTGGTTGGTTTGTTGGTTTGTTGGTTTGTTGGTTTGTTGGTTTGTTGGTTTGTTGGTTTGCTGGTTTGTTGTTTTGTTGGTTTGTTGGTTTGTTGGTTTGTTGGTTTGTTGGTTTGTTGGTTTGTTGGTTTGTTAGTTTGTTGGTTTCTTGGTTTGTTCGTTTGTTGGTTTGTTGGTTTGTTGGTTTCTTGATGTCTTGGTTTCTTGGTTTGTTGGTTTGTTGGTTTGTTGGTTTGTTGGTTTGTTGGTTTGTCGGTTTGTTGGTTTGTTGGTTTGTTGGCTTGTTGGTTTGTTGGTTTGTTGGTTTGTTGGTTTGTTGGTTTGTTGGTTTGTTGGTTTGTTGGTTTGTTGGTTTATTTGTTTGTTGGTTTGTTGGTTTGTTGGTTTGCTGGTTTGTTCGTATGTTGGTTTGTTCTTTTGTTGGTTTGTTGGTTTGTTGGCTTGTTGGTTTGTTGGTTTGTTGGTTTCTTAGTTTCTTGGTTTGCTGGTTTGTTGGTTTGTTGGTTTGTTGGTTTTTTGGTTTGTTGGTTTGTTCGTTTGCTGGTTTGTTGGTTTGTTGGTTTGTTGGTTTGTTGGTTTGTTGGTTTGTTGGTTTGTTGGTTTGTTGGTTTGTTTGCTTGTTGGTTTGTTGGTTTGTTCGTTTGTTGGTTTGTTGGCTTGTTGGTTTGTTGGTTTGTTCGCTTGTTAGTTTGCTGGTTTGTTTGTTGGTTGGTTTGTTGGTTTGTTGGTTTGTTGGTTTGTTGGTTTGTTGGTTTGTTGGTTTGTTGGTTTGTTGTTTTGTTGGTTTGTTGGTTTGTTGGTTTGTTGGTTTGTTGGTTTGTTGGTTTGTTGGTTTGTTAGTTTGTTGGTTTCTTGGTTTGTTCGTTTGTTGGTTTGTTGGTTTGTTGGTTTCTTGATGTCTTGGTTTCTTGGTTTGTTGGTTTGTTGGTTTGTTGGTTTGTTGGTTTGTTGGTTTGTCGGTTTGTTGGTTTGTTGGTTTGTTGGCTTGTTGGTTTGTTGGTTTGTTGGTTTGTTGGTTTGTTGGTTTGTTGGTTTGTTGGTTTGTTGGTTTGTTGGTTTATTTGTTTGTTGGTTTGTTGGTTTGTTGGTTTGCTGGTTTGTTCGTATGTTGGTTTGTTCTTTTGTTGGTTTGTTGGTTTGTTGGCTTGTTGGTTTGTTGGTTTGTTGGTTTCTTAGTTTCTTGGTTTGCTGGTTTGTTGGTTTGTTGGTTTGTTGGTTTTTTGGTTTGTTGGTTTGTTCGTTTGCTGGTTTGTTGGTTTGTTGGTTTGTTGGTTTGTTGGTTTGTTGGTTTGTTGGTTTGTTGGTTTGTTGGTTTGTTGGTTTGTTGGTTTGTTGGTTTTTTTGGTTCTTTGGTTTGTTGGTTTGTTGATTTGTTGGTTTGTTGGTTTGTTGGTTTGTTGGTTTGTTGGTTCGTTGGTTTGTTGGTTTGTTGGTTTGTTGGTTTGTTGGTTTTTTGGTTTGTTGGTTTGTTGGTTTGTTGGTTTGTTGGTTTGTTGGTTTGTTGGTTTGCTCGTTTGCTGGTTTATTAGTTTGTTGGTTTGTTGGTTTGTTGGTTTGTTGGCTTGTTGATTTGTTGGTTAGTTGGTTTGTTTGTTTGTTGGTTGGTTGGTTAGTTGGTTAGTTGGTTTGTTGGTTTGTTCGTTTGTTGGTTTGTTGGTTTGTTGGTTTGTTGGTTTGTTGGTTTGTTGGTTTGTTCGTTTCTTGTTTTGTTGGTTTGTTCATTTGTTGGTTTGTTGGTTTGTTGGTTTGTTGTTTTGTTGGTTTGTTGGTTTGTTGGTTTGTTCGTTTGTAAGTTTGTTGGCTTGTTTGTTTTTTGGTTTGTTGGTTTATTGGTTTGTTGGTTTGTTGGTTTGTTGATTTGTTGGTTTGTTTGCTTGCTGGTTTGTTGGTTTGTTCGTTTGTTGGTTTGTTGCCTTGTTGGTTTGTTGGTTTGTTGGCTTGTTAGTTTGTTGGTTTGTTTGTCTGTTGGTTTGTTGGTTTGTTGGTTTGTTGGTTTCTTGGTTTGTTGGTTTCTTGGTTTGTTGGTTTGTTGGTTTGTTGGTTAGTTGGTTTGTTTTTTGTTGGTTTGTTGGTTTTTTGGTTTGTTGGTTTGTTGGTTTGTTGGTTTGTTCGTTTGTTGGTTTGTTGGTTTGTTGGTTTCTTGATTTCTTGGTTTCTTGGTTTGTTGGTTTGTTGGTTTGTTGGTTTGTTGGTTTGTTGAATTGTTGGCTTGTTGGTTTGTTGGTTTGTTGGTTTGTTGGTTGTTGGTTTGTTGGTTTATTTGTTTGTTGGTTTGTTGGTTTGCCGGTTTGTTGGTTTGTTGGTTTGTTGGTTTGTTCGTTTGTTGGTTTGTTGGTTTGTTGGCTTGTTGGTTTGTTGGTTTGTTGGTTTGTTGGTATCTTGGTTTGTTGGTTTGTTGGTTTGTTGGTTTGTTGGCTTGTTGGTTTGTTGGTTTGTTGGTTTGTTGGTTTGTTGGTTTGTTGGTTTGTTGGCTTGTTGGTTTGTTGGTTTGTTGGTTTGTTGGTTTGTTGGTTTGTTGGTTTGTTGGTTTGTTGGTTTGTTGGTTTGTTGGTTTGTTGGTTTATTTGTTTGTTGGTTTGTTCGTTTGTTGGTTTGCTGGTTTGTTGGTTTGTTGGTTTGTTGGTTTGTTGGTTTGTTGGTTTGTTGGCTTGTTCGTTTGTTGGTTTGTTGGCTTGTTGGTTTGTTGGTTTGTTGGCTGGTTGGTTTGTTAGTTTGTTAGTTTGTTAGTTTGTTCGTTTGTTGGTTTGTTGGCTTGTTGGTTTGTTGGTTTGTTGGCTTTTTGGTTTGTTGGTTTGTTCGTTTGTTGGTTTGTTAGTTTGTTGGTTTGTTGATTTGTTGGCTGGTTGGTTTGTTAGTTTGTTCGTTTGTTGGTTTGTTGGCTTGTTGGTTTGTTGGTTTGTTGGCTTGTTGGTTTGTTGGTTTGTTCGTTTGTTGGTTTGTTGGCGTGTTGGCTTGTTGGTTTTTTGGTTTGTTGGTTTGCTGGTTTGTTGGTTTGTTGGTTTGTTGGTTTGTTGGTTTGTTGGTTTGTTTGCTTGTTGGTTTGTTGGTTTGTTCGTTTGTTGGTTTGTTGGCTTGTTGGTTTGTTGGTTTGTTCGCTTGTTAGTTTGCTGGTTTGTTTGTTGGTTGGTTTGTTGGTTTGTTGGTTTGTTGGTTTGTTGGTTTGTTGGTTTGTTGGTTTGTTGGTTTGTTGGTTTTGTTGGTTTGTTGGTTTGTTGGTTTGTTGGTTTGTTGGTTTGTTGGTTTGTTGGTTTGTTGGTTTGTTGGTTTGTTGGTTTGTTGGTTTGTTGGTTTGTTAGTTTGTTGGTTTCTTGGTTTGTTCGTTTGTTGGTTTGTTGGTTTCTTGATGTCTTGGTTTCTTGGTTTGTTGGTTTGCTGGTTTGTTCGTATGTTGGTTTGTTCTTTTGTTGGTTTCTTAGTTTGTTATCTTGTTGGTTTGTTGGTTTGTTGGTTTCTTAGTTTCTTGGTTTGCTGGTTTGTTGGTTTGTTGGTTTGTTGGTTTGTTGGTTTGTTGGTTTGTTGGTTTGTTGGTTTGTTGGTTTGTTCGTTTGCTGTTTTGTTGGTTTGTTGGCTTGTTGGTTTGTTGGTTTGTTGGTTTGTTGGTTTGTTGGTTTGTTGGTTTGTTGGTTTTTTTGGTTCTTTGGTTTGTTGGTTTGTTGATTTGTTGGTTTGTTGGTTTGTTGGTTTGTTGGTTTGTTGGTTTGTTGGTTTGTTGGTTTGTTGGTTTGTTGGTTTGTTGGTTTGTTGGTTTGTTGGTTTTTTGGTTTTTTGGTTTGTTGGTTTGTTGGTTTGTTGGTTTGTTGGTTTGTTGGTTTGTTGGTTTGCTCGTTTGCTGGTTTATTGGTTTGTTGGTTTGTTGGTTTGTTGGTTTGTTGGCTTGTTGATTTGTTGGTTTGTTGGTTTGTTTGTTTGTTGGTTGGTTGGTTAGTTGGTTAGTTGGTTTGTTGGTTTGTTCGTTTGTTGGTTTGTTGGTTTGTTGGTTTGTTGGTTTGTTGGTTTGTTGGTTTGTTGGTTTGTTCGTTTCTTGTTTTGTTGGTTTGTTCATTTGTTGGTTTGTTGGTTTGTTGGTTTGTTGTTTTGTTGGTTTCTTGGTTTGTTGGTTTGTTGGTTTGTTGGTTTGTTCGTTTGTTGGTTTGTTGGTTTGATGGTTTGTTGGTTTGTTTGTTTGTTGGTTTGTTGGTTTTTTGGTTTGTTGGTTTGTTGGCTTGTTGGTTTGTTGGTTTGCTTGTTTGTTGGTTTGTTGGCTTGTTCGTTTGTTGGTTTGTTGGCTTGTTGGTTTGTTGGTTTGTTCGTTTGTTGGTTTGTTGGCTTGTTTGTTTTTTGGTTTGTTGGTTTGTTGGTTTGTTGGTTTGTTGGTTTGTTGGTTTGTTGGTTTGTTGGTTTGTTGGTTTGTTGGTTTGTTGGTTTGTTGGTTTGTTTGCTTGTTGGTTTGTTGGTTTGTTCGTTTGTGGGTTTGTTGGCTTGTTGGTTTGTTGGTTTGTTGGCTTGTTAGTTTGTTGGTTTGTTTGGTTGTTGGTTTGTTGGTTTGTTTGTTTGCTGGTTTGTTGGTTTGTTGGTTTGTGGGTTTGTTGGTTTGTTGGTTTGTTGGTTTGTTGGTTTGTTGGTTTGTTGGTTTGTTGGTTTGTTGGTTTGTTGGTTTCTTGATTTCTTGTTTTCTTGGTTTGTTGATTTGTTAGTTTGTTGGTTTGTTGGTTTGTTGAATTGTTGGCATGTTGGTTTGTTGGTTTGTTGGTTTGTTGGTTTATTTGCTTGTTGGTTTGTTGGTTTGTTGGTTTGCTGGTTTGTTGGTTTGTTGGTTTGTTCGTTTGTTGGTTTGTTGGTTTGTTGGCTTGTTTGTTTGTTGGTTTGTTGGCTTGTTGATTTGTTGGTTTGTTGGTTTATTTGTTTGTTGGTTTGTTGGTTTGTTGGTTTGCTGGCTTGTTGGTTTGTTGGTTTGTTGGTTTGTTGGTTTGTTGGTTTGTTGGTTTGTTGGTTTGTTGGTTTGTTGGTTTGTTGGTTTGTTGGTTTGTTGGTTTGTTGGTTTGTTGGTTTGTTGGTTTGTTGGTTTGTTGGTTTGTTGGTTTGCTGGTTTGTTGGTTTGTTGGTTTGTCGGTTTGTTGGTTTGTTGGTTTGTTGGTTTGTTGGTTTGTTGGTTTGCTGGTTTGTTTCCTTGTTCGTTTGTTGGTTTTTTGGCTGGTTGGTTTGTTAGTTTGTTCGTTTGTTGGTTTGTTGGCTTGCTGGTTTTTTGGTTTGTTGGCTTGTTGGTTTGTTGGTTTGTTCGTTTGTTGGTTTGTTGGTTTGTTGGTTTGTTGATTTGTTGGCTGGTTGGTTTGTTAGTTTGTTCGTTTGCTGGTTTGTTGGCTTGTTGGTTTGTTGGTTTGTTGGCTTGTTGGTTTGTTGGTTTTTTCGTTTATTGGTTTGCTGGCGTGTTGGCTTGTTGGTTTTTTGGTTTGTTGGTTTGTTGGTTTGTTGGTTTGTTGGTTTGTTGGTTTGTTGGTTTGTTGGTTTGTTGGTTTGTTTGCTTGTTGGTTTGTTGGTTTGTTCGTTTGTTGGTTTGTTGGCGTGTTGGTTTGTTGGTTTGTTTGCTTGTTAGTTTGCTGGTTTGTTTGTTGGTTGGTTTGTTGATTTGTTGGTTTGTTGGTTTGTTGGTTTGTTGGTTTGTTGGTTTGTTGGTTTGTTGGTGTGTTGGTTTGTTGGTTTGTTGGTTTGTTGGTTTGTTGGTTTGTTAGTTTGTTGGTTTGTTGGTTTGTTCGTTTGTTGGTTTGTTGGTTTGTTGGTTTCTTGATGTCTTGTTTTCTTCGTTTTTTGGTTTGTTGGTTTGTTGGTTTGTTGGTTTGTTGGTTTGTTGGTTTTTGGTTTGTTGGTTTGTTGGTTTGTTGGCTTGTTGGTTTGTTGGTTTGTTGGTTTGTTGGTTTGTTGGTTTGTTAGTTTGTTGGTTTGTTGGTTTATTTGTTTGTTGGTTTGTTGGTTTGTTGGTTTGCTGGTTTGTTCGTATGTTGGTTTGTTCTTTTGTTGGTTTGTTGGTTTGTTGGCTTGTTGGTTTGTTGGTTTGTTGGTTTCTTAGTTTCTTGGTTTGCTGGTTTGTTGGTTTGTTGGTTTGGTGGTTTGTTGGTTTGTTGGTTTGTTCGTTTGTTGGTTTGTTCGTTTGCTGGTTTGTTGGTTTGTTGGCTTGTTGGTTTGTTGGTTTGTTGGTTTGTTGGTTTGTTGGTTTGTTGGTTTGTTGTTTTGTTGGTTTTTTGGTTTGTTCGTTTGTTGATTTGTTGGTTTGTAGGTTTGTTGGTTTTTGGTTTGTTGGTTTGTTGGTTTGTTGGTTTGTTGGTTTGTTGGTTTGTTGGTTTGTTTGTTTGCTCGTTTGCTGGTTTATTGGTTTGTTGGTTTGTTGGTTTTTTGGTTTGTTGGTTTGTTCGTTTGTTGGTTTGTTGCCTTGTTGGTTTGTTGGTTTGTTGGCTTGTTAGTTTGTTGGTTTGTTTGTCTGTTGGTTTGTTAGTTTGTTGGTTTGTTGGTTTGTTGGTTTGTTGGTTTGTTGGTTTGTTGGTTTGTTGGTTTGTTGGTTTGTTGGTTAGTTGGTTTGTTTTTTTGTTGGTTTGTCGTTTTTTGGTTTGTTGGTTTGTTGGTTTGTTGGTTTGTTCGTTTGTTGGTTTGTTGGTTTGTTGGTTTCTTGATTTCTTGGTTTCTTGGTTTGTTGGTTTGTTGGTTTGTTGGTTTGTTGAATTGTTGGTTTGTTGGTTTGTTGGTTTGTTGGTATCTTGGTTTGTTGGTTTGTTGGTTTCTTGATTTCTTTGTTTCTTGGTTTGTTGGTTTGTTGGTTTGTTGGTTTGTTGGTTTGTTGGATTGTTGGCTTGTTGGTTTGTTGGTTTGTTGGTTTGTTGGTTTGTTGGTTTGTTGGTTTGTTGATTTGTTGGTTTGTTTGCTTGCTGGTTTGTTGGTTTGTTCGTTTGTTGGTTTGTTGCCTTGTTGGTTTGTTGGTTTGTTGGCTTTTTAGTTTGTTGGTTTGTTTGTCTGTTGGTTTGTTGGTTTGTTGGTTTGTTGGTTTCTTGGTTTGTTGGTTTGTTGGTTTGTTGGTTAGTTGGTTTGTTTTTTTGTTGGTTTGTTGGTTTTTTGGTTTGTTGGTTTGTTGGTTGTTGGTTTGTTGGTTTATTTGTTTGTTGGTTTGTTGGTTTGTTGGTTTGCTGGTTTGTTGGTTTGTTGATTTGTTGGCTGGTTGGTTTGTTAGTTTGTTCGTTTGTTGGTTTGTTGGTTTGTTGGTTTGTTGGTTTGTTGGTATCTTGGTTTGTTGGTTTGTTGGTTTCTTGATTTCTTGGTTTCTTGGTTTGTTGGTTTGTTGGTTTGTTGGTTTGTTGGTTTGTTGAATTGTTGGCTTGTTGGTTTGTTGGTTTGTTGGTTTATTGGTTGTTGGTTTGTTGGTTTATTTGTTTGTTGGTTTGTTGGTTTGTTGGTTTACTGGTTTGTTGGTTTGTTGGTTTGTTCGTTTGTTGGTTTGTTGGTTTGTTGGCTTGTTGGTTTGTTGGTTTGTTCGTTTGTTGGTTTGTTAGTTTGTTGGTTTGTTGATTTGTTGGCTGGTTGGTTTGTTAGTTTGTTCGTTTTTTGGTTTGTTGGCTTGTTGGTTTGTTGGTTTGTTGGCTTGTTGGTTTGTTGGTTTGTTCGTTTGTTGGTTTGTTGGCGTGTTGGCTTGTTGGTTTTTTGGTTTGTTGGTTTGTTGGTTTGTTGGTTTGTTGGTTTGTTGGTTTGTTGGTTTGTTTGCTTGTTGGTTTGTTGGTTTGTTCGTTTGTTGGTTTGTTGGCTTGTTGGTTTGTTCGCTTGTTAGTTTGCTGGTTTGTTTGTTGGTTGGTTTGTTGGTTTGTTGGTTTGTTGGTTTGTTGGATTGTTGGTTTGCTGGTTTGTTGGTTTGTTGGTTTGTTGGTTTGTTGGTTTGTTGGTTTGTTGGTTTGTTGGTTTGTTAGTTTGTTGGTTTCTTGTTTTGTTCGTTTGTTGGTTTGTTGGTTTGTTGGTTTCTTGATGTCTTGGTTTGTTGGTTTGTTGGTTTGTTGGTTTGTTGGTTTGTTGGTTTGTTGGTTTGTTGGCTTGTTGGTTTGTTGGTTTGTTGGTTTGTTGGTTTGTTGGTTTGTTGGTTTGTTGGTTTGTTGGTTTGCTGGTTTGTTCGTATGTTGGTTTGTTCTTTTGTTGGTTTGTTGGTTTGTTGGCTTGTTGGTTTGTTGGTTTGTTGGTTTCTTAGTTTCTTGGTTTGCTGGTTTGTTGGTTTGTTGGTTTGTTGGTTTGTTGGTTTGTTCGTTTGCTGGTTTGTTGGTTTGTTGGTTTGTTGGTTTGTTGGTTTGTTGGTTTGTTGGTTTGTTGGTTTGTTGGTTTGTTGGTTTGTTGGTTTTTTTGGTTTTTTGGTTTGTTGGTTTGTTGATTTGTTGGTTTGTTGGTTTGTTGGTTTGTTGGTTTGTTGGTTTGTTGGTTTGTTGGTTTGTTGGTTTGTTGGTTTGTTGGTTTGTTGGTTTGTTGGTTTGTTGGTTTGTTGGTTTGTTGGTTTGTTGGTTTGTTGGTTTGTTGGTTTGTTGGTTTGTTGGTTTGTTGGTTTGTTGGTTTGTTGGTTTGTTGGTTTGTTGGTTTGTTGGTTTGTTGGTTTGTTGGTTTGTTGGTTTGGTCGTTTGCTGGTTTATTGGTTTGTTGGTTTATTTGGTTTGTTGGTTTGTTGGTTTGTTGGTTTGTTGGTTTGTTGGTTTGTTCGTTTGTTGGTTTGTTGGTTTGTTGGTTTGTTGGTTTGTTGGTTTGTTGGTTTGTTCGTTTCTTGTTTTGTTGGTTTGTTCATTTGTTGGTTTATTGGTTTGTTGGTTTGTTGTTTTGTTGGTTTGTTGGTTTGTTGGTTTGTTGGTTTGTTGGTTTGTTCGTTTGTTGGTTTGTTGGTTTGATGGTTTGTTGGTTTGTTTGTTTGTTGGTTTGTTGGTTTTTTGGTTTGTTGGTTTGTTGGTTTGTTGGCTTGTTGGTTTGTTGGTTTGTTTGTTTGTTGGTTTGTTGGCTTGTTCGTTTGTTGGTTTGTTGGCTTGTTGGTTTGTTGGTTTGTTCGTTTGTTGGTTTGTTGGCTTGTTTGTTTTTTGGTTTGTTGGTTTGTTGGTTTGTTGGTTTGTTGGTTTGTTGGTTTGTTGGTTTGTTGGTTTGTTGGTTTGTTGGTTTGTTGGTTTGTTTGCTTGTCGGTTTGTTGGTTTGTTCGTTTGTTGGTTTGTTGGCTTGTTGGTTTGTTGGTTTGTTGGCTTGTTAGTTTTTTGGTTTGGTTGGTTGTTGGTTTGTTGGTTTGTTGGTTTGTTGGTTTGTTGGTTTGTTGGTTTGTTGGTTTGTTGGTTTGTTGGTTTGTTGGTTTGTTGGTTTGTTGGTTTGTTGGTTTGTTGGTTTGTTGGTTTGTTGGTTTGTTGGTTTGTTGGTTTCTTGATTTCTTGGTTTCTTGGTTTGTTGGTTTGTTAGTTTGTTGGTTTGTTGGTTTGTTGAATTGTTGGCATGTTGGTTTGTTGGTTTGTTGCTTTGTTGGTTTGTTGGTTTGTTGGTTTGTTGGTTTGTTGGTTTGTTGGTTTGTTGGTTTGTTGGTTTGTTGGTTCGTTGGTTTGTTGGTTTGTTGGTTTGTTGGTTTGTTGGTTTGTTGGTTTGTTGGTTTGTTGGTTTGTTGGTTTGTTGGTTTGTTGGTTTGTTGGTTTGCTGGTTTGTTGGCTTGTTCGTTTGTTGGTTTGTTGGCTTGTTGGTTTGTTGGTTTTTTGGCTGGTTGGTTTGTTAGTTTGTTCGTTTGTTGGTTTGTTGGCTTGTTGGTTTTTTGGTTTGTTGGCTGGTTGGTTTGTTAGTTTGTTCGTTTGTTGGTTTGTTGGCTTGTTGGTTTGTTGGTTTGTTGGCTTGTTGGTTTGTTGGTTTGTTCGTTTGTTGGTTTGTTGGCGTGTTGGCTTGTTGGTTTTTTGGTTTGTTGGTTTGTTGGTTTGTTGGTTTGTTGGTTTGTTGGTTTGTTGGTTTGTTTGCTTGTCGGTTTGTTGGTTTGTTCGTTTGTTGGTTTGTTGGCTTGTTGGTTTGTTGGTTTGTTCGCTTGTTAGTTTGCTGGTTTGTTTGTTGGTTGGTTTGTTGGTTTGTTGGTTTGTTGGTTTGTTGGTTTGTTGGTTTGTTGCTTTGTTGGTTTGTTGGTTTGTTGGTTTGTTGGTTTGTTGGTTTGTTGGTTTGTTGGTTTGTTGGTTTGTTGGTTTGTTAGTTTGTTGGTTTGTTGGTTTGTTCGTTTGTTGGTTTGTTGGTTTGTTGATTTCTTGATGTCTTGTTTTCTTGGTTTGTTGGTTTGTTGGTTTGTTGGTTTGTTGGTTTGTTGGTTTGTTGGTTTGTTGGTTTGTTGGTTTGTTGGTTTGTTGGCTTGTTGGTTTGTTGGTTTGTTGGTTTGTTGGTTTGTTGGTTTGTTGGTTTGTTGGTTTATTTGTTTGTTGGTTTGTTGGTTTGCTGGTTTGCTGGTTTGTTCGTATGTTGGTTTGTTCTTTTGTTGGTTTGTTGGTTTGTTGGCTTATTGGTTTGTTGGTTTGTTATTTTCTTAGTTTCTTGGTTTGCTGGTTTGTTGGTTTGTTGGTTTGTTGGTTTGTTGGTTTGTTGGTTTGTTGGTTTGTTCGTTTGTTGGTTTGTTCGTTTGCTGGTTTGTTGGTTTGTTGGCTTGTTGGTTTGTTGGTTTGTTGGTTTGTTGGTTTGTTGGTTCGTTGGTTTGTTGGTTTGTTGGTTTGTTGGTTTGTTGGTTTTTTGGTTTGTTGGTTTGTTGATTTGTTGGTTTGTAGGTTTGTTGGTTTGTTGGTTTGTTGGTTTGTTGGTTTGTTGGTTTGTTGGTTTGTTGGTTTGTTGGTTTGTTGGTTTGTTGGTTTGTTGGTTTGTTGGTTTGCTCGTTTGCTGGTTTATTGGTTTGTTGGTTTGCTGGTTTGTTGGTTTGTTGGTTTGTTGGTTTGTTGGTTTGTTGATTTGTTGGTTTGTTTGCTTGCTGGTTTGTTGGTTTGTTCGTTTGTTGGTTTGTTGCCTTGTTGGTTTGTTGGTTTGTTGGCTTGTTAGTTTGTTGGTTTGTTTGTCTGTTGGTTTGTTGGTATGTTGGTTTGTTGGTTTGTTGGTTTGTTGGTTTCTTGGTTTGTTGGTTTGTTGGTTTGTTGGTTAGTTGGTTTGTTTTTTTGTTGGTTTTTTTGGTTTTTTGGTTTGTTGGTTTGTTGGTTTGTTGGTTTGTTCGTTTGTTGGTTTGTTGGTTTGTTGGTTCCTTGATTTCTTGGTTTGTTGGTTTGTTGGTTTGTTGGTTTGTTGAATTGTTGGCTTGTTGGTTGGTAGGTTTGTTGGTTTGTTGGTTGTTGGTTTGTTGGTTTATTTGTTTGTTGGTTTGTTGGTTTGTTGGTTTGCTGGTTTGTTGGTTTGTTGGTTTGTTCGTTTGTTGGTTTGTTGGTTTGTTGGCTTGTTGGTTTGTTGGTTTGTTGGTTTGTTGGTATCTTGGTTTGTTGGTTTGTTGGTTTGTTGGTTTGTTGGCTTGTTGGTTTGTTGGTTTGTTGGTTTGTTGGTTTGTTGGTTTGTTGGCTTGTTGGTATGTTGGTTTGTTGGTTTGTTGGTTTCTTGGTTTGTTGGTTTGTTGGTTTGTTGGTTTGTTGGTTTGTTGGTTTGTTGGTTTATTTGTTTGTTGGTTTGTTCGTTTGTTGGTTTGCTGGTTTGTTGGTTTTATGGTTTGTTGGTTTGTTGGTTTGTTGGTTTGTTGGTTTGTTGGTTTGTTGGTTTGTTGGTTTGTTGGTTTGTTGGTTTGCTGGTTTGTTGGTTTGTTGGTTTGTTGGTTTGTTGGTTTGTTGGTTTGTTGGTTTGTTGGTTTGTTGGTTTGTTGGTTTGTTGGTTTGTTGGTTTGTTGGTTTGTTGGTTTGTTGGTTTGTTGGTTTGTTGGCTTGTTCGTTTGTTGGTTTGTTGGCTTGTTGGTTTGTTGGTTTGTTGGGTGGTTGGTTTGTTAGTTTGTTCGTTTGTTGGTTTGTTGGCTTGTTGGTTTGTTGGTTTGTTGGCTTGTTGGTTTGTTGGTTTGTTCGTTTGTTGGTTTGTTAGTTTGTTGGTTTGTTGATTTGTTGGCTGGTTGGTTTGTTAGTTTGTTCGTTTGTTGGTTTGTTGGTTTGTTGGTTTGTTGGTTTGTTGGTTTGTTCATTTCTTGTTTTGTTGGTTTGTTCATTTGTTGGTTTGTTGGTTTGTTGGTTTGTTGTTTTGTTGGTTTGTTGGTTTGTTGGTTTGTTGGTTTTTTGGTTTGTTCGTTTGTTGATTTGTTGGTTTGATGGTTTGTTGGTTTGTTGGTTTGTTGGTTTGTTGGTTTGTTGGTTTGTTGGTTTGTTGGTTTGTTGGTTTGTTGATTTGTTGGTTTGTTTGCTTGCTGGTTTGTTGGTTTGTTCGTTTGTTGGTTTGTTGCCTTGTTGGTTTGTTGGCTTGTTAGTTTGTTGGTTTGTTTGTCTGTTGGTTTGTTGGTTTGTTGGTTTGTTGGTTTGTTGGTTTGTTGGTTTCTTGGTTTGTTGGTTTGTTGGTTTGTTGGTTAGTTGGTTTGTTTTTTTGTTGGTTTGTTGGTTTTTTGGTTTTTTGGTTTGTCGGTTTGTTGGTTTGTTGATTTGTTCGTTTGTTGGTTTGTTGGTTTCTTGATTTCTTGGTTTGTTGGTTTGTTGGTTTGTTGGTTTGTTGAATTGATGGCTTGTTGGTTTGTTGGTTTGTTGGTTTGTTGGTTGTTGGTTTGTTGGTTTATTTGTTTGTTGGTTTGTTGGTTTGTTGGTTTGCTGGTTTGTTGGTTTGTTGGTTTGTTCGTTTGTTGGTTTGTTGGCTTGTTGGTTTGTTGGTTTGTTTGTATCTTGGTTTGTTGGCTTGTTGGTTTGTTGGTTTGTTGGTTTGTTGGTATCTTGGTTTGTTGGTTTGTTGGTTTGTTGGTTTGATCGCTTGTTGGTTTGTTGGTTTGTTGGTTTGTTGGCTTGTTGGTTTGTTGGTTTGTTGGTTTGTTGGTTTGTTGGTTTGTTGGTTTGTTGGTTTGTTGGTTTGTTGGTTTGTTGGTTTGTTGGTTTGTTGGTTTGTTGGTTTATTTGTTTGTTGGTTTGTTCGTTTGTTGGTTTGCTGGTTTGTTGGTTTGTTGGTTTGTTGGTTTGTTGGTTTGTTGCTTTGTTGGTTTGTTGGTTTGTTGGTTTGTTGGTTTGTTGGTTTGTTGGTTTGTTGGTTTGTTGGTTTGTTGGTTTGTTGGTTTGTTGGTTTGTTGGTTTGTTGGTTTGTTGGTTTGTTGGTTTGTTGGTTTGTTGGTTTGTTGATTTGTTGGTTTGTTGGTTTGTTGGCTTGTTCGTTTGTTGGTTTGTTGGCTTGTTGGTTTGTTGGTTTGTTGGCTGGTTGGTTTGTTAGTTTGTTCGTTTGTTGGTTTGTTGGCTTGTTGGTTTGTTGGTTTGTTGGTTTGTTGGTTTGTTCGTTTGTTGGTTTGTTAGTTTGTTGGTTTGTTGATTTGTTGGCTGGTTGGTTTGTTAGTTTGTTGGTTTGTTGGCTTGTTGGTTTGTTGGTTTGTTGGCTTGTTGGTTTGTTGGTTTGTTCGTTTGTTGGTTTGTTGGCGTGTTGGCTTGTTGGTTTTTTGGTTTGTTGGTTTGTTGGTTTGTTGGTTTGTTGGTTTGTTTGCTTGTTAGTTTGTTGGTTTGTTCGTTTGTTGGTTTGTTGGCTTGTTGGTTTGTTGGTTTGTTCGCTTGTTAATTTGCTGGTTTGTTTGTTGGTTGGTTTGTTGGTTTGTTGGTTTGTTGGTTTGTTGGTTTGTTGGTTTGTTGGTTTGTTGGTTTGTTGGTTTGTTGGTTTGTTGGTTTGTTGGTTTGTTGGTTTGTTGGTTTGTTGGTTTGTTAGTTTGTTGGTTTCTTGGTTTATTCATTTGTTGGTTTGTTGGTTCATTGGTTTCTTGATGTCTTGGTTTCTTGGTTTGTTGGTTTGTTGGTTTGTTGGTTTGTTGGTTTGTTGGTTAGTTGGTTTGTTGGTTTGTTGGCTTGTTGGTTTGTTGGTTTGTTGGTTTGTTGGTTTGTTGGTTTGTTGGTTTGTTGGTTTATTTGTTTGTTGGTTTGTTGGTTTGTTGGTTTGCTGGTTTGTTTGTATGTTGGTTTGTTGTTTTGTTGGTTTGTTGGTTTGTTGGCTTGTTGGTTTGTTGGTTTGTTGGTTTCTTAGTTTCTTGGTTTGCTGGTTTGTTGGTTTGTTGGTTTGTTGGTTTGTTGGTTTGTTGGTTTGTTCGTTTGCTGGTTTGTTGGTTTGTTGGCTTGTTGGTTTGTTGGTTTGTTGGTTTGTTGGTTTGTTGGTTTGTTGGTTTTTTTGGTTTGTTGGTTTGTTGATTTGTTGGTTTGTTGGTTTGTTGGTTTGTTGGTTTGTTGGTTTGTTGGTTTGTTGGTTTGTTGGTTTGTTGGTTTGTTGGTTTGTTGGTTTGTTGGTTTGTTGGTTTGTTGGTTTGTTGGTTTGTTGGTTTGTTGGTTTGTTGGTTTGTTGGTTTGCTCGTTTGCTGGTTTATTGGTTTGTTGGTTTGTTGGTTTGTTGGCTTGTTGATTTGTTGGTTTGTTGGTTTGTTTGTTTGTTGGTTGGTTGGTTAGTTGGTTTGTTGGTTTGTTGGTTTGTTCGTTTGTTGGTTTGTTGGTTTGTTGGTTTGTTGGTTTGTTGGTTTGTTAGTTTGTTGGTTTGTTCGTTTCTTGTTTTGTTGGTTTGTTCATTTGTTGGTTTGTTGTTTTGTTGGTTTGTTGGTTTGTTGGTTTGTTCGTTTGTTGATTTGTTGGTTTGATGGTTTGTTGGTTTGTTTGTTTGTTGGTTTGTTGGTTTTTTGGTTTGTTGGTTTGTTGGCTTGTTGGTTTGTTGGTTTGTTTGTTTGTTGGTTTGTTGGCTTGTTCGTTTGTTGGTTTGTTGGCTTGTTGGCTTGTTGGTTTGTTCGTTTGTTGGTTTGTTGGCTTGTTTGTTTTTTGGTTTGTTGGTTTGTTGGTTTGTTGGTTTGTTGGTTTGTTGGTTTGTTGGTTTGTTGGTTTGTTGGTTTGTTTGCTTGTTGGTTTGTTGGTTTGTTCGTTTGTTGGTTTGTTGGCTTGTTGGTTTGTTGGTTTGTTGGCTTGTTAGTTTGTTGGTTTGTTTGGTTGTTGGTTTGTTGGTTTGTTGGTTTGTTGGTTTGTTGGTTTGTTGGTATTGTTGGTTTGTTGGTTTGTTGGTTTGTTGGTTTGTTGGTTTGTTGGTTTGTTGGTTTGTTGGTTTGTTGGTTTGTTGGTTTGTTGGTTTGTTGGTTTGTTGGTTTGTTGGTTTGTTGGTTTGTTGGTTTGTTGGTTTCTTGATTTCTTGTTTTCTTGGTTTGTTGGTTTGTTGGTTTATTTGTTTGTTGGTTTGTTGGTTTGTTGGTTTGCTGGTTTGTTGGTTTGTTGGTTTGTTCGGTTGTTGGTTTGTTGGTTTGTTGGCTTGTTGCTTTGTTGGTTTGTTGGCTTGTTGATTTGTTGGTTTGTTGGTTTGTTGGTTTGTTGGTTTGTTGGTTTGTTCGTTTCTTGTTTTGTTGGTTTGTTCATTTGTTGGTTTGTTGTTTTGTTGGTTTGTTGGTTTGTTGGTATGTTCGTTTGTTGATTTGTTGGTTTGATGGTTTGTTGGTTTGTTTGTTTGTTGGTTTGTTGGTTTTTTGGTTTGTTGGTTTGTTGGCTTGTTGGTTTGTTGGTTTGTTTGTTTGTTGGTTTGTTGGCTTGTTCGTTTGTTGGTTTGTTGGCTTGTTGGTTTGTTGGTTTGTTCGTTTGTTGGTTTGTTGGCTTGTTTGTTTTTTGGTTTGTTGGTTTGTTGGTTTGTTGGTTTGTTGGTTTGTTGGTTTGTTGGTTTGTTGGTTTGTTGGTTTGTTTGCTTGTTGGTTTGTTGGTTTGTTCGTTTGTTGGTTTGTTGGCTTGTTGGTTTGTTGGTTTGTTGGCTTGTTAGTTTGTTGGTTTGTTTTGTTGTTGGTTTGTTGGTTTGTTGGTTTGTTGGTTTGTTGGTTTGTTGGTATTGTTGGTTTGTTGGTTTGTTGGTTTGTTGGTTTGTTGGTTTGTTGGTTTGTTGGTTTGTTGGTTTGTTGGTTTGTTGGTTTGTTGGTTTGTTGGTTTGTTGGTTTGTTGGTTTGTTGGTTTGTTGGTTTCTTGATTTCTTGTTTTCTTGGTTTGTTGGTTTGTTGGTTTATTTGTTTGTTGGTTTGTTGGTTTGTTGGTTTGCTGGTTTGTTGGTTTGTTGGTTTGTTCGGTTGTTGGTTTGTTGGTTTGTTGGCTTGTTGGTTTGTTGGTTTGTTGGCTTGTTGATTTGTTGGTTTGTTGGTTTGTTGGTTTGTTGGTTTGTTGGTTTGTTGGTTTGTTGGTTTGTTGGTTTGTTGGTTTGTTGGTTTGTTGGTTTGTTGGTTTGTTGGTTTGTTGGTTTGTTGGTTTGTTGGTTTGTTGGTTTGTTGGTTTGTTGGTTTGTTGGTTTGTTGGTTTGTTGGTTTGTTGGTTTGTTGGTTTGTTGGTTTGCTGGTTTGTTGGCTTGTTCGTTTGTTGGTTTGTTGGCTTGTTGGTTTGTTGGTTTTTTGGCTGGTTGGTTTGTTAGTTTGTTCGTTTTTTGGTTTGTTGGCTTGTTGGTTTGTTGGTTTGTTGGCTTGTTGGTTTGTTGGTTTGTTCGTTTGTTGGTTTGTTGGTTTGTTGGTTTGTTGATTTGTTGGCTGGTTGGTTTGTTAGTTTGTTCGTTTGTTGGTTTGTTGGCTTGTTGGTTTGTTGGTTTGTTGGCTTGTTGGTTTGTTGGTTTGTTCGTTTGTTGGTTTGTTGGCGTGTTGGCTTGTTGGTTTTTTGGTTTGTTGGTTTGTTGGTTTGTTGGTTTGTTGGTTTGTTGGTTTGTTGGTTTGTTGGTTTGTTGGTTTGTTTGCTTGTTGGTTTGTTGGTTTGTTCGTTTGTTGGTTTGTTGGCTTGTTGGTTTGTTGGTTTGTTCGCTTGTTAGTTTGCTGGTTTGTTTGTTGGTTGGTTTGTTGGTTTGTTGGTTTGTTGGTTTGTTGGTTTGTTGGTTTGTTGGTTTGTTGGTTTGTTGGTTTGTTGGTTTGTTGGTTTGTTGGTTTGTTGGTTTGTTGGTTTGTTGGTTTGTTGGTTTGTTGGTTTGTTAGTTTGTTGGTTTGTTGGTTTGTTCGTTTGTTGGTTTGTTGGTTTGTTGGTTTCTTGATGTCTTGTTTTCTTGGTTTGTTGGTTTGTTGGTTTGTTGGTTTGTTGGTTTGTTGGTTTGTTGGTTTGTTGGCTTGTTGGTTTGTTGGTTTGTTGGTTTGTTGGTTTGTTGGTTTGTTGGTTTGTTGGTTTGTTGGTTTGTTGGTTTATTTGTTTGTTGGTTTGTTGGTTTGTTGGTTTGCTGGTATTTGTTCGTATGTTGGTTTGTTCTTTTGTTGGTTTGTTGGTTTGTTGGCTTGTTGGTTTGTTGGTTTGTTGGTTTCTTAGTTTCTTGGTTTGCTGGTTTGCTGGTTTGTTGGTTTGTTGGTTTGTTGGTTTGTTGGTTTGTTGGTTTGTTGGTTTGTTGGTTTCTTGGTTTGTTGGTTTGTTGGTTTGTTGGTTTGTTGGTTTTTTGGTTTGTTGGTTTATTTGTTTGTTGGTTTGTTCGTTTGTTGGTTTGCTGGTTTATTGGTTTTATGGTTTGTTGGTTTGTTGGTTTGTTGGTTTGTTGGTTTGTTGGTTTGTTGGTTTGTTGGTTTGTTGGTTTGTTGGTTTGTTGGTTTGCTGGTTTGTTGGTTTGTGGGTTTGTTGGTTTTTTGGTTTGTTGGTTTGTTGGTTTGTTGGTTTGTTGGTTTGTTGGTTTGTTGGTTTGTTGGTTTGTTGGTTTGTTGGTTTGTTGGCTTGTTCGTTTGTTGGTTTGTTGGCTTGTTGGTTTGTTGGTTTGTTGGCTGGTTGGTTTGTTAGTTTGTTCGTTTGTTGGTTTGTTGGCTTGTTGGTTTGTTGGTTTGTTGGCTTGTTGGTTTGTTGGTTTGTTGGCTTGTTGGTTTGTTGGTTTGTTCGTTTGTTGATTTGTTGGCTGGTTGGTTTGTTAGTTTGTTCGTTTGTTGGTTTGTTGGTTTGTTGGTTTGTTGGTTTGTTGGTTTGTTCGTTTCTTGTTTTGTTGGTTTGTTCATTTGTTGGTTTGTTGGTTTGTTGTTTTGTTGGTTTGTTGGTTTGTTGGTTTGTTGGTTTTTTGGTTTGTTTGTTTGTTGATTTGTTGGTTTGATGGTTTGTTGGTTTGTTGGTTTTGTTGGTTTGTTGGTTTGTTGGTTTGTTGGTTTGTTGATTTGTTGGTTTGTTTGCTTGCTGGTTTGTTGGTTTGTTCGTTTGTTGGTTTGTTGCCTTGTTGGTTTGTTGGCTTGTTAGTTTGTTGGTTTGTTTGTCTGTTGGTTTGTTGGTTTGTTGGTTTGTTGGTTTGTTGGTTTGTTGGTTTCTTGGTTTGTTGGTTTGTTGGTTTGTAGGTTAGTTGGTTTGTTTTTTTGTTGGTTTGTTGGTTTTTCGGTTTTTTGGTTTGTTGGTTTGTTGGTTTGTTGATTTGTTCGTTTGTTGGTTTGTTGGTTTGTTGGTTTCTTGATTTCTTGGTTTGTTGGTTTGTTGGTTTGTTGGTTTGTTGGTTTGTTGAATTGATGGCTTGTTGGTTTGTTGGTTTGCTGGTTTGTTGGTTGTTGGTTTGTTGGTTTATTTGTTTGTTGGTTTGTTGGTTTGTTGGTTTGCTGGTTTGTTGGTTTGTTGGTTTGTTCGTTTGTTGGTTTGTTGGCTTGTTGGTTTGTTGGTTTGTTGGTTTGTTGGTATCTTGGTTTGTTGGCTTGTTGGTTTGTTGGTTTGTTGGTTTGTTGGTATCTTGGTTTGTTGGTTTGTTGGTTTGTTGGTTTGATCGCTTGTTGGTTTGTTGGTTTGTTGGTTTGTTGGTTTGTTGGCTTGTTGGTTTGTTGGTTTGTTGGTTTGTTGGTTTGTTGGTTTGTTGGTTTGTTGGTTTGTTGGTTTGTTGGTTTGTTGGTTTGTTGGTTTGTTGGTTTATTTGTTTGTTGGTTTGTTCGTTTGTTGGTTTGCTGGTTTGTTGGTTTGTTGGTTTGTTGCTTTGTTGGTTTGTTGCTTTGTTGGTTTGTTGGTTTGTTGGTTTGTTGGTTTGTTGGTTTGTTGGTTTGTTGGTTTGTTGGTTTGTTGGTTTGTTGGTTTGTTGGTTTGTTGGTTTGTTGGTTTGTTGGTTTGTTGGTTTGTTGGTTTGTTGGTTTGTTGGTTTGTTGGTTTGTTGGTTTGTTGGTTTGTTGGTTTGTTGGTTTGTTGGCTTGTTCGTTTGTTGGTTTGTTGGCTTGTTGGTTTGTTGGTTTGTTGGCTGGTTGGTTTGTTAGTTTGTTCGTTTGTTGGTTTGTTGGCTTGTTGGTTTGTTGGTTTGTTGGTTTGTTGGTTTGTTCGTTTGTTGGTTTGTTAGTTTGTTGGTTTGCTGATTTGTTGGCTGGTTGGTTTGTTAGTTTGTTGGTTTGTTGGCTTGTTGGTTTGTTGGTTTGTTGGCTTGTTGGTTTGTTGGTTTGTTCGTTTGTTGGTTTGTTGGCGTGTTGGCTTGTTGGTTTTTTGGTTTGTTGGTTTGTTGGTTTGTTGGTTTGTTGGTTTGTTTGCTTGTTGGTTTGTTGGTTTGTTCGTTTGTTGGTTTGTTGGCTTGTTGGTTTGTTGGTTTGTTCGCTTGTTAGTTTGCTGGTTTGTTTGTTGGTTGGTTTGTTGGTTTGTTGGTTTGTTGGTTTGTTGGTTTGTTGGTTTGTTGGTTTGTTGGTTTGTTGGTTTGTTGGTTTGTTGGTTTGTTGGTTTGTTGGTTTGTTGGTTTGTTGGTTTGTTGGTTTGTTGGTTTGTTGGTTTGTTGGTTTGTTAGTTTGTTGGTTTCTTGGTTTATTCATTTGTTGGTTTGTTGGTTCGTTGGTTTCTTGATGTCTTGGTTTCTTGGTTTGTTGGTTTGTTGGTTTGTTGGTTTGTTGGTTTGTTGGTTAGTTGGTTTGTTGGTTTGTTGGCTTGTTGGTTTGTTGGTTTGTTGGTTTGTTGGTTTGTTGGTTTGTTGGTTTGTTGGTTTGTTGGTTTATTTGTTTGTTGGTTTGTTGGTTTGTTGGTTTGCTGGTTTGTTCGTATGTTGGTTTGTTGTTTTGTTGGTTTGTTGGTTTGTTGGCTTGTTGGTTTGTTGGTTTGTTGGTTTCTTAGTTTCTTGGTTTGCTGGTTTGTTGGTTTGTTGGTTTGTTGGTTTGTTGGTTTGTTGGTTTGTTGGTTTGTTCGTTTGTTGGTTTGTTGGTTTGTTGGCTTGTTGGTTTGTTGGTTTGTTGGTTTGTTGGTTTGTTGGTTTGTTGGTTTTTTTGGTTTGTTGGTTTGTTGATTTGTTGGTTTGTTGGTTTGTTGGTTTGTTGGTTTGTTGGTTTGTTGGTTTGTTGGTTTGTTGGTTTGTTGGTTTGTTGGTTTGTTGGTTTGTTGGTTTGTTGGTTTGTTGGTTTGTTGGTTTGTTGGTTTGTTGGTTTGTTGGTTTGTTGGTTTGTTGGTTTGCTCGTTTGCTGGTTTATTGGTTTGTTGGTTTGTTGGTTTGTTGGCTTGTTGATTTGTTGGTTTGTTGGTTTGTTTGTTTGTTGGTTGGTTGGTTAGTTGGTTTGTTGGTTTGTTGGTTTGTTCGTTTGTTGGTTTGTTGGTTTGTTGGTTTGTTGGTTTGTTGGTTTGTTGGTTTGTTGGTTTGTTCGTTTCTTGTTTTGTTGGTTTGTTCATTTGTTGGTTTGTTGTTTTGTTGGTTTGTTGGTTTGTTGGTTTGTTCGTTTGTTGATTTGTTGGTTTGATGGTTTGTTGGTTTGTTTGTTTGTTGGTTTGTTGGTTTTTTGGTTTGTTGGTTTGTTGGCTTGTTGGTTTGTTGGTTTGTTTGTTTGTTGGTTTGTTGGCTTGTTCGTTTGTTGGTTTGTTGGCTTGTTGGTTTGTTGGTTTGTTCGTTTGTTGGTTTGTTGGCTTGTTTGTTTTTTGGTTTGTTGGTTTGTTGGTTTGTTGGTTTGTTGGTTTGTTGGTTTGTTGGTTTGTTGGTTTGTTTGCTTGTTGGTTTGTTGGTTTGTTTGTTTGTTGGTTTGTTGGCTTGTTGGTTTGTTGGTTTGTTGGCTTGTTAGTTTGTTGGTTTGTTTGGTTATTGGTTTGTTGGTTTGTTGGTTTGTTGGTTTGTTGGTTTGTTGGTTTGTTGGTTTGTTGGTTTGTTGGTTTGTTGGTTTGTTGGTTTGTTGGTTTGTTGGTTTGTTGGTTTGTTGGTTTGTTGGTTTGTTGGTTTGTTGGTTTGTTGGTTTGTTGGTTTGTTGGTTTGTTGGTTTGTTGGTTTCTTGATTTCTTGTTTTCTTGGTTTGTTGGTTTGTTAGTTTGTTGGTTTGTTGGTTTGTTGAATTGTTGGCATGTTGGTTTGTTGGTTTGTTGCTTTGTTGGTTGTTGGTTTGTTGGTTTGTTGGTTTATTTGTTTGTTTGTTTGTTGGTTTGTTGGTTTGCTGGTTTGTTGGTTTGTTGGTTTGTTCGGTTGTTGGTTTGTTGGTTTGTTGGCTTGTTGGTTTGTTGGTTTGTTGGCTTGTTGATTTGTTGGTTTGTTGGTTTGTTGGTTTGTTGGTTTGTTGGTTTGTTGGTTTGTTGGTTTGTTGGTTTGTTGGTTTGTTGGTTTGTTGGTTTGTTGGTTTGTTGGTTTGTTGGTTTGTTGGTTTGTTGGTTTGTTGGTTTGTTGGTTTGTTGGTTTGTTGGTTTGTTGGTTTGTTGGTTTGTTGGTTTGTTGGTTTGTTGGTTTGTTGGTTTGTTGGTTTGTTGGTTTGCTGGTTTGTTGGCTTGTTCGTTTGTTGGTTTGTTGGCTTGTTGGTTTGTTGGTTTTTTGGCTGGTTGGTTTGTTAGTTTGTTCGTTTGTTGGTTTGTTGGCTTGTTGGTTTGTTGGTTTGTTGGCTTGTTGGTTTGTTGGTTTGTTCGTTTGTTGGTTTGTTGGTTTGTTGGTTTGTTGATTTGTTGGCTGGTTGGTTTGTTAGTTTGTTCGTTTGTTGGTTTGTTGGCTTGTTGGTTTGTTGGTTTGTTGGCTTGTTGGTTTCTTGGTTTGTTCGTTTGTTGGTTTGTTGGCGTGTTGGCTTGTTGGTTTTTTGGTTTGTTGGTTTGTTGGTTTGTTGGTTTGTTGGTTTGTTGGTTTGTTGGTTTGTTGGTTTGTTTGCTTGTTGGTTTGTTGGTTTGTTCGTTTGTTGGTTTGTTGGCTTGTTGGTTTGTTGGTTTGTTCGCTTGTTAGTTTGCTGGTTTGTTTGTTGGTTGGTTTGTTGGTTTGTTGGTTTGTTGGTTTGTTGGTTTGTTGGTTTGTTGGTTTGTTGGTTTGTTGGTTTGTTGGTTTGTTGGTTTGTTGGTTTGTTGGTTTGTTGGTTTGTTGGTTTGTTGGTTTGTTGGTTTGTTGGTTTGTTGGTTTGTTGGTTTGTTGGTTTGTTAGTTTGTTGGTTGTTGGTTTGTTCGTTTGTTGGTTTGTTGGTTTGTTGGTTTCTTGATGTCTTGTTTTCTTGGTTTGTTGGTTTGTTGGTTTGTTGGTTTGTTGGTTTGTTGGTTTGTTGGTTTGTTGGTTTGTTGGCTTGTTGGTTTGTTGGTTTGTTGGTTTGTTGGTTTGTTGGTTTGTTGGTTTGTTGGTTTGTTGGTTTGTTGGTTTATTTGTTTGTTGGTTTGTTGGTTTGTTGGTTTGCTGGTTTGTTCGTATGTTGGTTTGTTCTTTTGTTGGTTTGTTGGTTTGTTGGCTTGTTGGTTTGTTGGTTTGTTGGTTTCTTAGTTTCTTGGTTTGCTGGTTTGCTGGTTTGTTGGTTTGTTGGTTTGTTGGTTTGTTGGTTTGTTGTTTTGTTGGTTTGTTTGCATGTTGGTTTGTTGGTTTGTTGGTTTGGTCGTTTGTTGGTTTGTTCGTTTGCTGGTTTGTTGGTTTGTTGGCTTGTTGTTTGTTGGTTTGTTGGTTTGTTGGTTTGTTGGTTTGTTGGTTTGTGGGTTTGTTGGTTTTTTGGTTTGATGATTTGTTGGTTTGTAGGTTTGTTAGTTTGTTGGTTTGTTGGTTTGTTGGTTTGTTGGTTTGTTGGTTTGTTGGTTTGTTGGTTTGTTGGTTTGCTCGTTTGCTGGTTTATTGGTTTGTTGGTTTGTTCGCTTGTTAGTTTGCTGGTTTGTTTGTTGGTTGGTTTGTTGGTTTGTTGATTTGTTGGTTTGTTGGTTTGTTAGTTTGTTGGTTTGTTGGTTTGTTGATGTCTTGGTTTCTTGGTGTGTTGGTTTGTTGGTTTGTTGGTTTGTTGGTTTGTTGGTTTGTTGGTTTGTTGGTTTGTTGGTTTGTTGGTTTGTTCGTTTGTTGGTTTGTTGGTTTGTTGGTTTGTTGGTTTGTTGGTTTGTTTGTTTGTTGTTTTGTTGGTTTGTTGGTTTGTTGGTTTGTTGGTTTGTTGGTTTGTTGGTTTGTTGGTTTGTTGGTTTGCTGGTTTGTTGGTTTGTTGGTTTGTTGGTTTGTTGGTTTGTTGGTTTGTTGGTTTGTTGGTTTGTTGGTTTGTTGGTTTGTTGGTTTGTTGGTTTGTTGGTTTGTTGGTTTGTTGGTTTGTTGGTTTGTTGGCTTGTTCATTTGTTGGTTTGTTGGCTTGTTGGTTTGTTGGTTTGTTGGCTGGTTGGTTTGTTATTTTGTTCGTTTGTTGGTTTGTTGGCTTGTTGGTTTGTTGGTTTGTTGGTTTGTTGGCTTGTTGGTTTGTTGGTTTGTTCGTTTGTTGGTTTGTTAGTTTGTTGGTTTATTGATTTGTTGGCTGGTTGGTTTGCTAGTTTGTTCGTTTGTTGGTTTGTTGGTTTGTTGGTTTGTTGGTTTGTTGGTTTGTTCGTTTCTTGTTTTGTTGGTTTGTTCATTTGTTGGTTTGTTGGTTTGTTGGTTTGTTGTCTTGTTGGTTTGTTGGTTTGTTGGTTTGTTGGTTTTTTGGTTTGTTCGTTTGTTGATTTGTTGGTTTGATGGTTTGTTGGTTTGTTGGTTTGTTGGTTTGTTGGTTTGTTGGTTTGTTGGTTTGTTGGTTTGTTGGTTTGTTGATTTGTTGGTTTGTTTGCTTGCTGGTTTGTTGGTTTGTTCGTTTGTTGGTTTGTTGCCTTGTTGGTTTGTTGGCTTGTTAGTTTGTTGGTTTGTTTGTCTGTTGGTTTGTTGGTTTGTTGGTTTGTTGGTTTGTTGGTTTGTTGGTTTCTTGGTTTGTTGGTTTGTTGGTTTGTTGGTTAGTTGGTTTGTTTTTTTGTTGGTTTGTTGGTTTTTTGGTTTGTTGGTTTGTTGATTTGTTCGTTTGTTGGTTTGTTGGTTTGTTGGTTTCTTGATTTCTTGGTTTGTTGGTTTGTTGGTTTGTTGGTTTGTTGGTTTGTTGAATTGATGGCTTGTTGGTTTGTTGGTTTGTTGGTTTGTTGGTTGTTGGTTTGTTGGTTTATTTGTTTGTTGGTTTGTTGGTTTGTTGGTTTGCTGGTTTGTTGGTTTGTTGGTTTGTTCGTTTGTTGGTTTGTTGGCTTGTTGGTTTGTTGGTTTGTTGGTTTGTTGGTTTGTTGGTTTGTTGGTTTGTTGGTTTGTTGGTTTGTTGGTTTGTTGGTTTGTTGGTTTGTTGGTTTGTTGGTTTATTTGTTTGTTGGTTTATTCATTTGTTGGTTTGTTGGTTCGTTGGTTTCTTGATGTCTTGGTTTCTTGGTTTGTTGGTTTGTTGGTTTGTTGGTTTGTTGGTTTGTTGGTTTGTTAGTTTGTTGGTTTCTTGGTTTATTCATTTGTTGGTTTGTTGGTTCGTTGGTTTCTTGATGTCTTGGTTTCTTGGTTTGTTGGTTTGTTGGTTTGTTGGTTTGTTGGTTTGTTGGTTAGTTGGTTTGTTGGTTTGTTGGCTTGTTGGTTTGTTGGTTTGTTGGTTTGTTGGTTTGTTGGTTTGTTGGTTTGTTGGTTTATTTGTTTGTTGGTTTGTTGGTTTGTTGGTTTGTTGGTTTGTTCGTTTGCTGGTTTGTTGGTTTGTTGGCTTGTTGGTTTGTTGGTTTGTTAGTTTGTTGGTTTGTTGGTTTGTTGGTTTTTTTGGTTTGTTGGTTTGTTGATTTGTTGGTTTGTTGGTTTGTTGGTTTGTTGGTTTGTTGGTTTGTTGGTTTGTTGGTTTGTTGGTTTGTTGGTTTGTTGGTTTGTTGGTTTGTTGGTTTGTTGGTTTGTTGGTTTGTTGGTTTGTTGGTTTGTTGGTTTGTTGGTTTGTTGGTTTGTTGGTTTGTTGGTTTGTTGGTTTGTTGGTTTGTTGGTTTGCTCGTTTGCTGGTTTATTGGTTTGTTGGTTTGTTGGTTTGTTGGCTTGTTGATTTGTTGGTTTGTTGGTTTGTTTGTTTGTTGGTTGGTTGGTTAGTTGGTTTGTTGGTTTGTTGGTTTGTTCGTTTGTTGGTTTGTTGGTTTGTTGGTTTATTGGTTTGTTGGTTTGTTGGTTTGTTGGTTTGTTCGTTTCTTGTTTTGTTGGTTTGTTCATTTGTTGGTTTGTTGTTTTGTTGGTTTGTTGGTTTGTTGGTTTGTTCGTTTGTTGATTTGTTGGTTTGATGGTTTGTTGGTTTGTTTGTTTGTTGGTTTGTTGGTTTTTTGGTTTGTTGGTTTGTTGGCTTGTTGGTTTGTTGGTTTGTTTGTTTGTTGGTTTGTTGGCTTGTTCGTTTGTTGGTTTGTTGGCTTGTTGGTTTGTTGGTTTGTTCGTTTGTTGGTTTGTTGGCTTGTTTGTTTTTTGGTTTGTTGGTTTGTTGGTTTGTTGGTTTGTTGGTTTGTTGGTTTGTTGGTTTGTTGGTTTGTTTGCTTGTTGGTTTGTTGGTTTGTTCGTTTGTTGGTTTGTTGGCTTGTTGGTTTGTTGGTTTGTTGGCTTGTTAGTTTGTTGGTTTGTTTGGTTGTTGGTTTGTTGGTTTGTTGGTTTGTTGGTTTGTTGGTTTGTTGGTTTGTTGGTTTGTTGGTTTGTTGGTTTGTTGGTTTGTTGGTTTGTTGGTTTGTTTGTTTGTTGGTTTGTTGGTTTGTTGGTTTGTTGGTTTGTTGGTTTGTTGGTTTGTTGGTTTGTTGGTTTGTTGGTTTGTTGGTTTGTTGGTTTCTTGATTTCTTGTTTTCTTGGTTTGTTGGTTTGTTAGTTTGTTGGTTTGTTGGTTTGTTGAATTGTTGGCATGTTGGTTTGTTGGTTTGTTGCTTTGTTGGTTGTTGGTTTGTTGGTTTGTTGGTTTATTTGTTTGTTGGTTTGTTGGTTTGTTGGTTTGCTGGTTTGTTGGTTTGTTGGTTTGTTCGTTTGTTGGTTTGTTGGTTTGTTGGCTTGTTGGTTTGTTGGTTTGTTGGCTTGTTGATTTGTTGGTTTGTTGGTTTGTTGGTTTGTTGGTTTGTTGGTTCGTTGGGTTGTTGGTTTGTTGGTTTGTTGGTTTGTTGGTTTGTTGGTTTGTTGGTTTGTTGGTTTGTTGGTTTGTTGGTTTGTTGGTTGGTTGGTTTGTTGGTTTGTTGGTTTGTTGGTTTGTTGGTTTGTTGGTTTGTTGGTTTGTTGGTTTGTTGGTTTGTTGGTTTGTTGGTTTGTTGGTTTGTTGGTTTGCTGGTTTGTTGGCTTGTTCGTTTGTTGGTTTGTTGGGTTGTTGGTTTGTTGGTTTTTTGGCTGGTTGGTTTGTTAGTTTGTTCGTTTGTTGGTTTGTTGGCTTGTTGGTTTGTTGGTTTGTTGGCTTGTTGGTTTGTTGGTTTGTTCGTTTGTTGGTTTGTTGGTTTGTTGGTTTGTTGATTTGTTGGCTGGTTGGTTTGTTAGTTTGTTCGTTTGTTGGTTTGTTGGCTTGTTGGTTTGTTGGTTTGTTGGCTTGTTGGTTTGTTGGTTTGTTTGTTTGTTGGTTTGTTGGCGTGTTGGCTTGTTGGTTTTTTGGTTTGTTGGTTTGTTGGTTTGTTGGTTTGTTGGTTTGTTGGTTTGTTGGTTTGTTGGTTTGTTTGCTTGTTGGTTTGTTGGTTTGTTCGTTTGTTGGTTTGTTGGCTTGTTGGTTTGTTGGTTTGTTCGCTTGTTAGTTTGCTGGTTTGTTTGTTGGTTGGTTTGTTGGTTTGTTGGTTTGTTGGTTTGTTTGTTGGTTGGTTTGTTGGTTTGTTGATTTGTTGGTTTGTTGGTTTGTTAGTTTGTTGGTTTGTTGGTTTGTTGATGTCTTGGTTTCTTGGTGTGTTGGTTTGTTGGTTTGTTGGTTTGTTGGTTTGTTGGTTTGTTGGTTTGTTGGTTTGTTGGTTTGTTGGTTTGTTGGTTTGTTGGTTTGTTCGTTTGTTGGTTTGTTGGTTTGTTGGTTTGTTGGTTTGTTTGTTTGTTATTTTGTTGGTTTGTTGGTTTGTTGGTTTGTTGGTTAGTTGATTTGTTGGTTTGTTCGTTTATTGGTTGGTTGGTTTGTTGGTTTGTTGGTTGGTTGGTTTGTTGGTTTGTTGGTTTGTTGGTTTGTTGGTTTGTTGGTTTGTTGGTTTGTCGGTTTGTTGGTTTGTTCGTTTATTGGTTTGTTGGTTTGTTGGTTTGTTAGTTTGTTGGTTTGTTCATTTGTTGGTTTGTTAGCTTGTTGGTTTGTTGGTTTGTTGGTTTTTTGGTTTGTTGGTTTGTTGGTTTGTTGGTTTCTTGGTTTGTTGGTTTGTTGGTATGTTCGTTTGTTTGTTTCTTGGCTTGTTGATTTGTTGGCTTGTTGTTTTGTTGGTTTATTCGTTTGTTGGTTTGCTGGTTTGTTGGTTTGTTGGTTTGTTGGTTTGTTGGTTTGTTGGTTTGTTGGTTTGTTGGTTTGTTGGTTTGTTGGTTTGTTGGTTTGTTGGTTTGTTGGTTTGTTGGTTTGTTGGTTTGTTGGTTTGTTGGTTTATTGGTTTGTTGGTTTGTTGGTTTGTTGGTTTGTTGGTTTGCTGGTTTGTTGGTTTGTTGGTTTGTTGGTTTGTTGGTTTGTTGGTTTGTTGGTTTGTTGGTTTGTTGGTTTGTTGGTTTGTTGGTTTGTTGGTTTGTTGGTTTGCTCGTTTGCTGGTTTATTGGTTTGTTGGTTTGTTGGTTTGTTGGTTTGTTGGCTTGTTGATTTGTTGGTTTGTTGGTTTGTTTGTTTGTTGGTTGGTTGGTTAGTTGGTTTGTTGGTTTGTTGGTTTGTTCGTTTGTTGGTTTGTTGGTTTGTTGGTTTGTTCGTCTGTTGGTTTGTTGGTTTGTTCGTTTCTTGTTTTGTTGGTTTGTTCATTTGTTGGTTTGTTGGTTTGTTGGTTTGTTGGTTTGTTGTTTTGTTGGTTTGTTGGTTTGTTGGTTTGTTGGTTTATTGGTTTGTTGGTTTGTTCGTTTGTTGGTTTGTTGGTTTGATGGTTTGTTGGTTTGTTTGTTTGTTGGTTTGTTGGTTTTTTGTTTTGTTGGTTTGTTGACTTGTTGGTTTGTTGGTTTGTTGGTTTGTTGGTTTGTTGGTTTGTTGGTTTATTCGGTTGTTGGTTTGTTGGTTTGTTCGTTTCTTGTTTTGTTGGTTTGTTCATTTGTTGGTTTGTTGGTTTGTTGGTTTGTTGGTTTGTTGTTTTGTTGGTTTGTTTGTTTGTTGGTTTGTTGGTTTTTTGGTTTGTTGGTTTGTTGACTTGTTGGTTTGTTGGTTTGTTTGTTTGTTGGTTTGTTGGCTTGTTCGTTTGTTGGTTTGTTGGCTTGTTGGTTTGTTGGTTTGTTCGTTTGTTGGTTTCTTGGCTTGTTTGTTTTTTGGTTTGTTGGTTTGTTGGTTTGTGGGTTTGTTGGTTTTGGGTTTGTTGGTTTGTTGGTTTGTTTGCTTGTTGGTTTGTTGGTTTGTTCGTTTGTTGGTTTGTTGGCTTGTTGGTTTGTTGGTTTCTTGGCTTGTTAGTTTGTTGGTTTGTTTGGTTGTTGGTTTGTTGGTTTGTTGGTTTGTTGGTTTGTTGGTTTGTTGGTTTGTTGGTTTGTTGGTTTGTTGGTTTGTTGGTTTGTTGGTTTGTTGGTTTGTTGGTTTGTTGGTTTGTTGGTTTGTTGGTTTGTTGGTTTCTTGATTTCTTGGTTTCTTGGTTTGTTGGTTTGTTGGTTTGTTGGTTTGTTAAATTGTTGGCTTGTTGGTTTGTTGGTTTGTTGCTTTGTTGGCTGTTGGTTTGTTGGTTTGTTGGTTTATTTGTTTGTTGGTTTGTTGGTTTGTTGGTTTGCTGGTTTGTTGGTTTATTGGTTTGTTGGCTTGTTGATTTGTTGGTTTGTTGGTTTGTTGGTTTGTTGGTTTGTTGGTTTGTTGGTTTATTTGTTTATTGGTTTGTTCGTTTGTTGGTTTGCTGGTTTGTTGGTTTGTTGGTTTGTTGGTTTGTTGGTTTGTTGGTTTGTTGGTTTGTTGGTTTGTTGGTTTGTTGGTTTGTTGGTTTGTTGGTTTGTTGGTTTGTTGGTTTGTTGGTTTGTTGGTTTGTTGGTTTGTTGGTTTGTTGGTTTGTTGGTTTGTTGGTTTGTTGGTTTGTTGGTTTGTTGGTTTGTTGGCTTGTTGGTTTGTTGGTTTGATGGTTTGTTGGTTTGTTGGTTTGTTGGTTTGTTGGTTTGTTGGTTTGTTGGTATGTTGTTTTGTTGGTTTGTTGGTTTGTTGGTTTGTTGGTTTGTTGGTTTGTTGGTTTGTTGGTTTGTTGGTTTGTTGGTTTGTTGGCTTGTTGGTTTGTTGGTTTGTTGGTTTGTTGGTTTGTTGGTTTGTTGTTTTGTTGGTTTGTTGGTTTGTTGGTTTGTTGGTTTGTTGGTTTGTTGGCTTGTTGGTTTGTTGGTTTTTTGGCTGGTTGGTTTGTTAGTTTGTTCGTTTGTTGGTTTGTTGGCTTGTTGGTTTGTTGGTTTGTTGGCTTGTTGGTTTGTTGGTTTGTTCGTTTGTTGGTTTGATGGTTTGTTGGTTTGTTGATTTGTTGGCTGGTTGGTTTTTTAGTTTGTTCGTTTGTTGGTTTGTTGGCTTGTTGGTTTGTTGGTTTGTTGGCTTGTTGGTTTGTTGGTTTGTTCGTTTGTTGGTTTGTTGGCGTGTTGGCTTGCTGGTTTTTTGGTTTGTTAGTTTGTTGGTTTGTTGGTTTGTTGGTTTGTTGGTTTGTTGGTTTGTTGGTTTGTTGGTTTGTTGGTTTGTTGGTTTGTTGGTTTGTTGGTTTGCTGGTTTGTTTGCTTGTTGGTTTGTTGGTTTGTTCGTTTGTTGGTTTGTTGGCTTGTTGGTTTGTTGGTTTGTTCGCTTGTTAGTTTGCTGGTTTTTTTGTTGGTTGGTTTGTTGGTTTGTTGGTTTGTTGGTTTGTTGGTTTGTTGGTTTGTTGGTTTGTTGGTTTGTTGGTTTGTTGGTTTGTTGGTTTGTTGGTTTGTTGGTTTGTTGGTTTGTTGGTTTGTTGGTTTATTGGTTTATTGGTTTGTTAGTTTGTTGGTTTGTTGGTTTGTTCTTTTGTTGGTTTGTTGGTTTGTTGGTTTCTTGATGTCTTGTTTTCTTGGTTTGTTGGTTTGTTGGTTTGTTGGTTTGTTGGTTTGTTGGTTTGTTGGTTTGTTGGTTTGTTGGCTTGTTGGTTTGTGGTTTGTTGGTTTGTTGGTTTGTTGGTTTGTTGGTTTGTTGGTTTGTTGGTTTGTTGGTTTGTTGGTTTATTTGTTTGTTGGTTTGTTGGTTTGTTCGTTTGCTGGTTTGTTCGTATGTTGGTTTGTTCTTTTGTTGGTTTGTTGGTTTGTTGGCTTGTTGGTTTGTTGGTTTGTTGGTTTCTTAGTTTCTTGGTTTGCTGGTTTGTTGGTTTGTTGGTTTCTTGGTTTGTTGGTTTGTTGGTTTGTTAGTTTGTTCGTTTGTTGGTTTGTTCGTTTGCTGGTTTGTTGGTTTGTTGGCTTGTTGGTTTGTTGGTTTGTTGGTTTGTTGGTTTGTTGGTTTGTCGGTTTGTTGGTTTGTTGGTTTGTTGGTTTTTTGGTTTGCTGGTTTGTTGATTTGTTGGCTTGTAGGTTTGTTAGTTTGTTGGTTTGTTGGTTTGCTCGTTTGCTGGTTTATTGGTTTGTTGGTTTGTTGGTTTCTTGATTTCTTGGTTTCTTGGTTTGTTGGTTTGTTGGTTTGTTGGTTTGTTGGTTTGTTGGTTTGTTGAATTGTTGGCTTGTTAGTTTGTTGGTTTGTTGCTTTGTTGGTTGTTGGTTTGTTGGTTTGTTGGTTTATTTGTTTGTTGGTTTGTTGGTTTGTTGGTTTGCTGGTTTGTTGGTTTGTTGGTTTGTTCGTTTGTTGGTTTGTTGGTTTGTTGGCTTGTTGGTTTGTTGGTTTGTTGGCTTGTTGATTTGTTGGTTTGTTGGTTTGTTGGTTTGCTCGTTTGCTGGTTTATTGGTTTGTTGGTTTGTTGGTTTGTTGGTTTGTTGGCTTGTTGATTTGTTGGTTTGTTGGTTTATTTGTTTGTTGGTTGGTTGGTTAGTTGGTTTGTTGGTTTGTTGGTTTGTTGGTTTGTTGGTTTGTTGGTTTGTTCGTTTGTTAGTTTGTTGGTTTGTTTGTTTCTTGTTTTGTTGGTTTGTTCATTTGTTGGTTTGTTGGTTTGTTGGTTTGTTGGTTTGTTGTTTTGTTGGTTTGTTGGTTTGTTGGTTTGTTGGTTTGTTGGTTTGTTGGTTTGTTTGTTTATTGGTTTGTTGGTTTGATGGTTTGTTGGTTTGTTTGTTTGTTGGTTTGTTGGTTTTTTGGTTTGTTGGTTTGTTGGCTTGTTGGTTTGTTGGTTTGTTTGTTTGTTGGTTTGTTGGCTTGTTCGTTTGTTGGTTTGTTGGTTTGTTGGTTTGTTGGTTTGTTCGTTTGTTGGTTTGTTGGCTTGTTTGTTTTGTGGTTTGTTGGTTTGTTGGTTTGTTGGTTTGTTGGTTTGTTGGTTTGTTGGTTTGTTGGTTTGTTGGTTTGTTGGTTTGTTGGTTTCTTGATTTCTTGGTTTCTTGGTTTGTTGGTTTGTTGGTTTATTGAATTGTTGGCTTGTTGGTTTGTTGGTTTGTTGCTTTGTTGGTTGTTGATTTGTTGGTTTGTTGGTTTGTTGGTTTGTTGGTTTGTTGGTTTGTTGGTTTGTTGGTTTGTTTGCTTGTTGGTTTGTTGGTTTGTTCGTTTCTTGGTTTGTTGGTTTGTTGGTTTGTTGGTTTGTTGGTTTGTTGGTTTGTTGGTTTGTTGGTTTGTTGGTTTCTTGATTTCTTGGTTTCTTGGTTTGTTGGTTTGTTGGTTTATTGAATTGTTGGTTTGTTGGTTTGTTGGTTTGTTGGTTTGTTGGTTTGTTGGTTTGTTGGTTTGTTGGTTTGTTGGTTTGTTGGTTTGTTTGCTTGTTGGTTTGTTGGTTTGTTCGTTTCTTGGTTTGTTGGTTTGTTGGTTTGTTGGTTTGTTGGTTTGTTGGTTTGTTGGTTTGTTGGTTTGTTGGTTTCTTGATTTCTTGGTTTCTTGGTTTGTTGGTTTGTTGGTTTATTGAATTGTTGGCTTGTTGGTTTGTTGGTTTGTTGCTTTGTTGGTTTGTTGGTTTGTTGGTTTGTTGGTTTGTTGGTTTGTTGGTTTGTTGGTTTGTTGGTTTGTTGGTTTGTTGGTTTGTTTGCTTGTTGGTTTGTTGGTTTGTTCGTTTCTTGGTTTGTTGGTTTGTTGGTTTGTTGGTTTGTTGGTTTGTTGGTTTGTTGGTTTGTTGGTTTGTTGATTTCTTGGTTTCTTGGTTTGTTGGTTTGTTGGTTTATTGAATTGTTGGCTTGCTGGTTTGTTGGTTTGTTGGCTTGTTAGTTTGTTGGTTTGTTTGGTTGTTGGTTTGTTGGTTTGTTGGTTTGTTGGTTTGTTGGTTTGTTGGTTTGTTGGTTTGTTAGTTTGTTGGTTTGTTGGTTTGTTGGTTTGTTGGTTTGTTGGTTTGTTGGTTTGTTGGTTTGTTGGTTTCTTGATTTCTTGGTTTCTTGGTTTGTTGGTTTGTTGGTTTGTTGGTTTATTGAATTGTTGGCTTGTTGGTTTGTTGGTTTGTTGCTTTGTTGGTTATTGGTTTGTTGGTTTGTTGGTTTATTTGTTTGTTGGTTTGTTGGTTTGTTGGTTTGCTGGTTTGTTGGTTTGTTGGTTTGTTCGTTTGTTGGTTTGTTGGTTTGTTGGCTTGTTGGTTTGTTGGTTTGTTGGCTTGTTGATTTGTTGGTTTGTTGGTTTGTTGGTTTGTTGGTTTGTTGGTTTGTTGGTTTGTTGGTTTGTTGGTTTGTTGGTTTATTTGTTTGTTGGTTTGTTCGTTTGTTGGTTTGCTGGTTTGTTGGTTTGTTGGTTTGTTGGTTTGTTGGTTTGTTGGTTTGTTGGTTTGTTGGTTTGTTGGTTTGTTGGTTTGTTGGTTTGTTGGTTTGTTGGTTTGTTGGTGTGTTGGTTTGTTGGTTTGTTGGCTTGTTGGCTTGTTGGTTTGTTGGTTTGTTAGTTTGTTGGTTTGTTGGTTTGTTGGTTTGTTGGTTTGTTGGTTTGTTGGTTTGTTGGTTTGTTGGTTTGTTGGTTTGTTGGTTTGTTGGTTTGTTGGCTTGTTCGTTTGTTGGTTTGTTGGCTTGTTGGTTTGTTGGTTTTTTGGCTGGTTAGTTTGTTATTTTGTTCGTTTGTTGGTTTGCTGGCTTGTTGGTTTGTTGGTTTGTTGGCTTGTTGGTTTGTTGGTTTGTTCGTTTGTTGGTTTGTTGGTTTGTTGGTTTGTTGATTTGTTGGCTGGTTGGTTTTTTAGTTTGTTCGATTGTTGGTTTGTTGGCTTGTTGTTTTGTTGGTTTGTTGGCTTGTTGGTTTGTTGGTTTGTTCGTTTGTTGGTTTGTTGGCGTGTTGGCTTGTTGGTTTTTTGGTTTCTTGGTTTGTTGGTTTGTTGGTTTGTTGGTTTGTTGGTTTGTTGGTTTGTTTGCTTGTTTGCTTGTTGGTTTGCTGGTTTGTTCGTTTGTTGGTTTGTTGGCTTGTTGGTTTGTTGGGTTGTTCGCTTGTTAGTTTGCTGGTTTGTTTGTTGGTTGGTTTGTTGGTTTGTTGGTTTGTTGGTTTGTTGGTTTGTTGGTTTGTTGGTTTGTTGGTTTGTTGGTTTGTTGGTTTGTTGGTTTGTTGGTTTGTTGGTTTGTTGGTTTGTTAGTTTGTTGGTTTGTTGGTTTGTTGGTTTGTTCGTTTGTTGGTTTGTTAGTTTGTTGGTTTCTTGATGTCTTGTTTTCTTGGTTTGTTGGTTTGTTGGTTTGTTGGTTTGTTGGTTTGTTGGTTTGTTGGTTTGTTGGTTTGTTGGCTTGTTGGTTTGTTGGTTTGTTGGTTTGTTGGTTTGTTGGTTTGTTGGTTTGTTGATTTGTTCGTTTGTTGGTTTGTTCGTTTGCTGGTTTGTTGGTTTATTGGCTTGTTGGTTTGTTGGTTTGTTGGTTTGTTGGTTTGTTGGTTTGTTGGTTTGTTGGTTTGTTGGTTTGTTGGTTTGTTGGTTTGTTGGTTTTTTGGTTTGTTGGTTTGTTGATTTGTTGGTTTGTAGGTTTGTTGGTTTGTTGGTTTTTTGGTTTGTTGGTTTGTTGGTTTGTTGGTTTGTTGGTTTGTTGGTTTGTTGGTTTGCTCGTTTGCTCGTTTGCTGGTTTATTGGTTTGTTGGTTTGTTGGTTTGTTGGCTTGTTGATTTGTTGGTTTGTTGGTTTGTTTGTTTGTTGGTTGGTTGGTTAGTTGATTTGTTGGTTTGTTGATTTGTTCGTTTGTTGGTTTGTTGGTTTGTTGGTTTGTTGGTTTCTTGATTTCTTGGTTTCTTGGTTTGTTGGTTTGTTGGTTTGTTGGTTTGTTGAATTGTTGGCTTGTTGGTTTGTTGGTTGGTTGCTTTGTTGGTTGTTGTTTTGTTGGTTTGTTGGTTTATTTTTTTGTTGGTTTGTTGGTTTACTGGTTTGTTGGTTTGTTGGTTTGTTGGTTTGTTCGTTTGTTGGTTTGCTGGTTTGTTGGTTTGTTGGTTTGTTGGTTTGTTGGTTTGTTGGTTTGTTGGTTTGTTGGTTTGTTGATTTGTTGGTTTGTTGGTTTGTTGGTTTGTTGGTTTGTTGGTTTGTTGGTTTGTTGGTTTGTTGATTTGTTGGTTTGTTGGTTTGTTTGTTTGTTGGTTAGTTGGTTAGTTGGGTTGTTGGTTTGTTGGTTTGTTCGTTTGTTGGTTTGTTGGTTTGTTGGTTTTTTGGTTTGGTGGTTTGTTGGTTTGTTGGTTTGTTGGTTTGTTGGTTTGTTGGTTTGTTGGTTTTTTGGTTTGTTGGTTTGTTGGTTTGTTGGTTTGTTTTTTTGTTGGTTTGTTGGTTTGTTGGTTTTTTGGTTTGTTGGTTTGTTGGTTTGTTGGTTTGTTGGTTTGTTGGTTTGTTGGTTTTTTGGTTTGGTGGTTTGTTGGTTTGTTGGTTTGTTGGCTAATTGGTTTGTTGGTTTGTTGATTTGTTGGTTTGTTCGTTTGTTGGTTTGTTGGTTTGTTGGTTTGTTCGTTTGTTGGTTTGTTGGTTTGTTGGTTTGTTGGTTTGTTGCTTTGTTGGTTTGTTGGTTTGTTGGTTTATTGGTTTGTTCGTTTGTTGGTTTGATGGTTTGTTGGTTTGTTTGTTTGTTGGTTTGTTGGTTTGTTCGTTTGTTGGTTTGTTGGTTTGTTGGTTTGTTCGTTTGTTGGTTTGTTGGCTTGTTTGTTTTTTGGTTTGTTGGTTTGTTGGTTTGCTAGTTTGTTGGTTTGTTGGTTTGTTCGTTTGTTGGTTTGTTGGTTTGTTGGCTTGTTGGTTTGTTGGTTTGTTGGTTTGTTGGTTTGTTGGTTTGTTGATTTGTTGGTATGTTTGTTTATTGGTTTGTTGGTTTGTTGGTTTGTTGGTTTGTTGGTTTGCTCCTTTGCTGGTTTATTGGTTTGGTGGTTTGTTGGTTTGTTGATTTGTTGGGTTGTTGGTTTGTTTGTTTGTTGGTTTGTTGGTTAGTTGGGTTGTTGGTTTGTTCGTTTGTTGGCTTATTGGTTTGTTGGTTTGTTGATTTGTTGGTTTGTTCGTTCGTCGGTTTGTTGGTTTGATGGTTTGTTGGTTTGTTTGTTTGTTGGTTTGTCCGTTTGTTGGTTTGTTGGTTTGTTGGTTTGTTGGTTTGTTGGTTTGTTGGTTTCTTGGTTTGTTGGTTTCTTGGTTTGTTGGTTAGTTGTTTGTTGGTTTGTTGGTTTGTTGTTTTGTTGGTTTGTTGGTTTGTTGGTTTGTTGGTTTGTTGGTTTGTTGGTTTGTATGTTTGTTGGTTTGTTGGTTTGTTGGTTTGTTGGTTTGTTGGTTTGTTGGTTTGCTGGTTTGTTGATTTGTTGGTTTGTTGCTTTGTTGTTTTGTTGGTTTGTTGTTTTGTTGGTTTGTTGGTTTGTTGGTTTGTTGGTTTGTTGGTTTGTTGGTTTGTTGGCTTTTTGATTTGTTGGTTTGTTTGTTTGTTGGTTTGTTGGCTTGTTAGTTTGTTGGTTTCTTGATTTGTTGGTTTGTTGGTTTGTTGGTTTGTTGGTATGTTGGTTTGTTCTTTTGTTGGTTTGTTGGTTTGTTGGCTTGTTGGTTTGTTGGTTTGTTGGTTTCTTCGTTTGTTGGTTTGTTGGTTTGTTGGTTTGTTGGTTTGTTGGTGTATTGGTTTGTTGGTTTGTTCGTTTGTTCGTTTGTTGGTTTGTTCGTTTGCTGGCTTGTTGGTTTGTTGGCTTGTTGGTTTGTTGGTTTGTTGGTTTGTTGGTTTGTTGGTTTGTTGTTTTATTGGTTTGTTGGTTTTTTGGTTTGTTCGTTTGTTGGTTTGTTGGTTTGTTGGGTTGTTGGTTTGTTGGTTTGTTGGTTTGTTGGTTTGTTGGTTTGTCGGTTTGTTGGTTTGTAGGTTTGTTCGTTTGTTGGTTTGTTGGTTTGTTGGTTTGTTGGTTTGTTGGTTTGTTGGTTTGTTCGTTTGCTGGTTTATTGGTTTGTTGGTTTGTTGGTTTGTTGGTTTGTTGATTTGTTGCTTTGTTGCTTTGTTTGTTTGTTGGTTGGTTGGTTAGTTGGCTTGTTGGTTTGTTCGTTTGTTGGTTTGTTAGTTTGTTCGTTTGTTCATTTGTTGGTTTGTGGGTTTGTTGGTTTGATGGTGTGTTGGTTTGTTTGTTTGTTGGTTTGTTGGTTTGTTGGTTTGTTGGCTTGTTGGTTTGTTGGTTTGTTTGTTTGTTGGTTTGTTGGCTTGTTGGTTTGTTGGTTTGTTGGCTTGTTGGTTTGTTGGTTTGTCCGTTTGTTGGTTTGTTGGCTTGTTTGTTTTTTGGTTTGTTAGTTTGTTGGTTTGTTGGTTTGTTGGTTTGTTGGTTTGTTGGTTTGTTGGTTTGTTGGTTTGTTTGCTTGTTGGTTTGTTGGTTTGTTCGTTTGTTGGTTTGTTGGCTTGTTGGTTTGTTGGTTTGTTGGCTTGTTAGTTTGTTGGTTTGTTTGTTTGTTGGTTGTTGGTTTGTTGGTTTGTTGGTTTGTTGGTTTGTTTGTTTGTTTTTTTGTTGGTTTTTTGGTTTGTTGGTTTTTTGGTTTGTTGGTTTGTTGGTTTGTTCGTTTGTTGGTTTGTTGGTTTGTTGGTTTGTTGGTTTATTGATTTCTTGGTTTGTTGGGTTGTTGGTTTGTTGGTTTGTTGGTTTGTTGGTTTATTGTTTTGCTGGTTTGTTGGTTTGTTGTTTTGTTGGTTTGTTGGTTTGTTGGTTTGTTCGTTTGTTGGTTTGTTGGTTTGTTGGTTTCTTGATTTCTTGGTTTCTTGGTTTGTTGGCTTGTTGGTTTGTTGGTTTGTTGGTTTGTTGAATTGTTGGCTTGTTGGTTTGTTGGTTTGTTGGTTTGTTGGTTTGTTGGTTTGTTGGTTTGCTAGTTTGTTGGTTTGTTGGTTTGTTCGTTTGTTGGTTTGTTGGTTTGTTGGCTTGTTGGTTTGTTGGTTTGTTGGGTTGTTGGTTTGTTGGTTTGTTGGTTTGTTGGTTTGTTGGTTTGTTGGTTTGTTGGTATGTTTGTTTATGGGCTTGTTGGTTTGTTTGTTTGTTGGTTTGTTGGCTTGTTGGTTTGTTGGTTTGTTGGTTTGTTGGTTTGTTGGTTTGTTGGTATGTTTGTTTATTGGCTTGTTGGTTTGTTGGTTTGTTCGTTTGTTGGTTTGTTGGCTTGTTGGTTTGTTGGTTTGTTGGTTTGTTGGTTTGTTGGTTTGTTGGTTTGTTGGTTTGTTGGTTTGTTGGTTTGTTGGTTTATTGGGTTGGTGGTTTGTTGGTTTGTTGATTTGTTGGGTTGTTGGTTTGTTTGTTTGTTGGTTTGTTGGTTAGTTGGGTTGTTGGTTTGTTGGTTTGTTCGCTTGTTGGTTTGTTGTTTTGTTGGTTTGTTCGTTTGTTGGTTTGTTGGTTTGTCCGTTTCTTGGTTTGTTAGTTTGTTCGTTTGTTCATTGGTTGGTTTGTTGGTTTGTTCGTTTCTTGGTTTGTTGGGTTGTTCGTTTGTTGGTTTGTTGGTTTGTTGGTTTGTCGGTTTGTTGGTTTGTTTGTTTGTTTGTTCGTTCGTTTGTTGGTTTGTTGGTTTGATGGTGTGTTGGTTTGTTTGTTTGTTGGTTTGTTGGTTTGTTGGTTTGTTGGCTTGTTGGTTTGTTGGTTTGTTTGTTTGTTGGTTTTTTGGCTTGTTGGTTTGTTGGTTTGTTGGCTTGTTGGTTTGTTGGTTTGTTCGTTTGTTGGTTTGTTGGCTTGTTTGTTTTTTGGTTTGTTAGTTTGTTGGTTTGTTGGTTTGTTGGTTTGTTGGTTTGTTGGTTTGTTGGTTTGTTGGTTTGTTTGCTTGTTGGTTTGTTGGTTTGTTCGTTTGTTGGTTTGTTGGCTTGTTGGTTTGTTGGTTTGTTGGCTTGTTAGTTTGTTGGTTTGTTTGTTTGTTGGTTGTTGGTTTGTTGGTTTGTTGGTTTGTTGGTTTGTTTGTTTGTTTTTTTGTTGGTTTTTTGGTTTGTTGGTTTTTTGGTTTGTTGGTTTGTTGGTTTGTTCGTTTGTTGGTTTGTTGGTTTGTTGGTTTGTTGGTTTATTGATTTCTTGGTTTGTTGGTTTGTTGGTTTGTTGGTTTGTTGGTTTGTTGGTTTATTGTTTTGCTGGTTTGTTGGTTTGTTGTTTTGTTGGTTTGTTGGTTTGTTGGTTTGTTCGTTTGTTGGTTTGTTGGTTTGTTGGTTTCTTGATTTCTTGGTTTCTTGGTTTGTTGGTTTGTTGGTTTGTTGGTTTGTTGGTTTGTTGAATTGTTGGCTTGTTGGTTTGTTGGTTTGTTGGTTTGTTGGTTTGTTGGTTTGCTAGTTTGTTGGTTTGTTGGTTTGTTCGTTTGTTGGTTTGTTGGTTTGTTGGCTTATTGGTTTGTTGGTTTGTTGATTTGTTGGTTTGTTCGTTTGTTGGTTTGTTGGTTTGATGGTTTGTTGGTTTGTTTGTTTGTTTGTTTGTTCGTTTGTTGGTTTGTTGGTTTGTTGGTTTGTTGGTTTGTTGGTTTGTTGGTTTGTTGGTTTGTTGGTTTGTTGGTTTGTTGGTTTGTTGGTTTGTTGGTTTGTTGGTTTGTTGGTTTGTTGGTTTGTTGGTTTGTTGGTTTGTTGGTTTGTTGTTTTGTTGGTTTGTTGGTTTGTTGGTTTGTTGGTTTGTTGGTTTGTTGGTTTGTTGGTTTGTTGGTTTGTTGGTTTGTATGTTTGTTGGTTTGTTGGTTTGTTGGTTTGTTGGTTTGTTGGATTGCTGGTTTGTTGATTTGTTGGTTTGTTGGTTTGTTGTTTTGTTGGTTTGTTGGTTTGTTGGTTTGTTGGTTTGTTGGTTTGTTGGTTTGTTGGTTTGTTGGCTTGTTGATTTGTTGGTTTGTTGGTTTGTTTGTTTGTTGGTTTGTTGGCTTGTTAGTTTGTTGGTTTGTTGATTTGTTGGTTTGTTGGTTTGTTGGTTTGTTCGTATGTTGGTTGGTTCTTTTGTTGGTTTGTTGGTTTGTTGGTTTGTTGGCTTGTTGGTTTGTTGGTTTGTTGGTTTGTTGGTTTGTTGGTTTGTTGGTTTGTTGGTTTGTTGGTTTGTTGGTTTGTTGGTTTGTTGGTTTGTTGGTTTGTTGGTTTGTTGGTTTGTTGGTTTGTTGGTTTGTTGGTTTGTTGGTTTGTTGGTTTGTTGGTTTGTTGGTTTGTTCGTTTGTTGGTTTGTTCGTTTGCTGGCTTGTTGGTTTGTTGGCTTGTTGGTTTGTTGGTTTGTTGGTTTGTTGGTTTGTTGGTTTGTTGGTTTGTTGGTTTATTGGTTTGTTGCTTTTTTGGTTTGTTGGTTTGTTGGTTTGTTGAGTTGTTGGTTTGTTGGTTTGTTGGTTTGTTGGTTTGTTGGTTTGTTGGTTTGTTGGTTTGTTGGTTTGTTGGTTTGTTGGTTTGTTGGTTTGTTGGTTTGTTGGTTTGTTGGTTTGTTGGTTTGTTGGTTTGTTGGTTTGTTGGTTTGTTGGTTTGTTCGTTTGCTGGTTTATTGGTTTGTTGGTTTGTTGGTTCGTTGATTTGTTGCATTGTTACTTTGTTTGTCTGTTGGTTGGTTGGTTAGTTGGCTTGTTAGTTTGTTCGTTTGTTGGTTTGTTAGTTTGTTCGTTTGTTCGTTTGTTGGTTTGTTGGTTTGTTCGTTTCTTGGTTTGTTGGTTTGTTCGTTTGTTGGTTTGTTGGTTTGTTGCTTTGTTGGTTTGTTGGTTTGTTGGTTTGTTGGTTTGTTTGTTTGTTTGTTTGTTTGTTTGTTTGTTTGTTCGTTTGTTGGTTTGTTGGTTTGATGGTGTGTTGGTTTGTTTGTTGGTTTGTTGGTTTGTTGGTTTGTTGGCTTGTTGGTTTGTTGGTTTGTTTGTTTGTTGGTTTGTTGGCTTGTTGGTTTGTTGGTTTGTTGGCTTGTTGGTTTATTGGTTTGTTCGTTTGTTGGTTTGTTGGCTTGTTTGTTTTTTGGTTTGTTGGTTTGTTGGTTTGTTGGTTTGTTGGTTTGTTGGTTTGTTGGTTTGTTGGTTTGTTGGTTTGTTGGTTTGTTGGTTTGTTGGTTTGTTGGTTTGTTGGTTTGTTTGCTTGTTGGTTTGTTGGTTTGTTTGTTTGTTGGTTTGTTGGTTTGTTGGTTTGTTGGTTTGTTGGTTTGTTGTTTTGTTGGTTTGTTGGTTTGTTTTTTTATTGGTTTTTTGGTTTGTTGGTTTTTTGGTTTGTTGGTTTGTTGGTTTGTTGGTTTGTTCGTTTGTTGGTTTGTTGGTTTGTTGGTTTGTTGGTTTCTTGATTTCTTGGTTTGTTGGTTTGTTGGTTTGTTGGTTTGTTGGTTTGTTGGTTTGTTGGTTTGTTGTTTTGTTGGTTTGTTGGTTTGTTGTTTTGTTGGTTTGTTGGTTTGTTGGTTTGTTCGTTTGTTGGTTTGTTGGTTTGTTGGTTTCTTGATTTCTTGGTTTCTTGGTTTGTTGGTTTGTTGGTTTGTTGGTTTGTTGGTTTGTTGAATTGTTGGGTTGTTGGTTTGTTGGTTTGTTGGTTTGTTGGTTTGTTGGTTTGCTGGTTTGTTGGTTTGTTGGTTTGTTCGTTTGTTGGTTTGTTGGTTTGTTGGCTTGTTGGTTTGTTGGTTTGTTGGTTTGTTGGTTTGTTGGTTTGTTGGTTTGGTGGTATGTTTGTTTATTGGCTTGTTGGTTTGTTGGTTTGTTCGTTTGTTGGTTTGTTGGCTTGTTGGTTTGTTGGTTTGTTGGTTTGTTGGTTTGTTGGTTTGTTGGTTTGTTGGTTTGTTGGTTTGTTGGTTTGTTGGTTTGTTGGTTTGTTGGTTTGTTGGTTTGTTGGTTTGTTGGTTTGTTGGTTTGTTGGTTTGTTGGTTTGTTGGTTTGTTGGTTTGTTGGTTTGCTCCTTTGCTGGTTTATTGGTTTGGTGGTTTGTTGGTTTATTGATTTGTTGGGTTTTTGGTTTGTTTGTTTGTTGGTTTGTTGGTTAGTTGGGTTGTTGGTTTGTTGGTTTGTTCGCTTGTTGGTTTGTTGTTTTGTTGGTTTGTTCGTTTGTTGGTTTGTTGGTTTGTTCGTTTCTTGGTTTGTTGGTTTTTTGGTTTGGTGGTTTGTTGGTTTGTTGGGTTGTTGGCTAATTGGTTTGTTGGTTTGTTGATTTGTTGGTTTGTTCGTTTGTTGGTTTGTTGGTTTGATGGTTTGTTTTTTTGTTTGTTTGTTGGTTTGTTCGTTTGTTGGTTTGTTGGTTTGTTGGTTTGTTGGTTTGTTGGTTTGTTGGTTTGTTGGTTTGTTGGTTTGTTGGTTTGTTGGTTTGTTGGTTTGTTGGTTTGTTGGTTTGTTGTTTTGTTGGTTTGTTGGTTTGTTGGTTTGTTGGTTTGTTGTTTTGCTGGTTTGTTGGTTTGTTGGTTTGTTGGTTTGTTGGTTTGTTGGTTTTGTGGTTTGTTGATTTGTTGGTTTGTTGGTTTGTTGGTTTGTTTTTTTGTTGGTTTTTTGGTTTGTTGGCTTGTTGGTTTGTTGGTTTGTTTGTTTGTTGGTTTGTTGGCTTGTTGGTTTGTTGGTTTGTTGGCTTGTTGGTTTGTTGGTTTGTTCGTTTGTTGGTTTGTTGGCTTGTTTGTTTTTTGGTTTGTTGGTTTGTTGGTTTGTTGGTTTGTTGGTTTGTTGGTTTGTTGGTTTGTTGGTTTGTTGGTTTGTTTGCTTGTTGGTTTGTTGGTTTATTCGTTTGTTGGTTTGTTGGCTTGTTGGTTTGTTGGTTTGTTGGCTTGTTAGTTTGTTGGTTTGTTTGTTTGTTTGTTTGTTGGTTTGTTGGTTTGTTAGTTTGTTGGTTTGTTGGTTTGTTGGTTTGTTGGTTTGTTGGTTTGTTTTTTTGTTGGTTTTGTGGTTTGTTGGTTTTTTGGTTTGTTGGTTTGTTGGTTTGTTGGTTTGTTCGTTTGTTGGTTTGTTGGTTTGTTGGTTTGTTGGTTTGTTGGTTTCTTGATTTCTTGGTTTGTTGGTTTGTTGGTTTGTTGGTTTGTTGGTTTGTTGGTTTGTTGGTTTGTTGTTTTGTTGGTTTGTTGATTTGTTGTTTTGTTGGTTTGTTGGTTTGTTGGTTTGTTCGTTTGTTGGTTTGTTGGTTTGTTGGTTTCTTGATTTCTTGGTTTCTTGGTTTGTTGGTTTGTTGGTTTGTTGGTTTGTTGGTTTGTTGAATTGTTGGCTTGTTGGTTTGTTGGTTTGTTGGTTTGTTGGTTTGTTGGTTTGCTGGTTTGTTGGTTTGTTGGTTTGTTCGTTTGTTGGTTTGTTGGTTTGTTGGCTTGTTAGTTTGTTGGTTTGTTGGTTTGTTGGTTTGTTGGTTTGTTGGTTTGTTGGTTTGTTGGTATGTTTGTTTATTGGCTTGTTGGTTTGTTGGTTTGTTCGTTTGTTGGTTTGTTGGATTGTTGGTTTGTTGGTTTGTTGGTTTGTTGGTTTGTTGGTTGGTTGGTTTGTTGGTTTGTTGGTTTGTTGGTTTGTTGGTTTGTTGGTTTGTTGGTTTGTTGGTTTGTTGGTTTGTTGGTTTGTTGGTTTGTTGGTTTGTTGGTTTGTTGGTTTGTTGGTTTGTTGGTTTGTTGGTTTGTTGGTTTGTTGGTTTGTTGGTTTGTTGGTTTGTTGGTTTGTTTGTTTGTTGGTTTGTTGGTTTGCTCCTTTGCTGGTTTATTGGTTTGGTGGTTTGTTGGTTTGTTGATTTGTTGGGTTTTTGGTTTGTTTGTTTGTTGGTTTGTTGGTTAGTTGGGTTGTTGGTTTGTTGGTTTGTTCGCTTGATGGTTTGTTGTTTTGTTGGTTTGTTCGTTTGTTAGTTTGTTGGTTTGTTCATTTTTTGGTTTGTTGGTTTTTTGGTTTGGTGGTTTGTTGGTTTGTTGGTTTGTTGGCTAATTGGTTTGTTGGTTTGCTGATTTGTTGGTTTGTTCGTTTGTTGGTTTGTTGGTTTGATGGTTTGTTGGTTTGTTTGTTTGTTGGTTTGTTCGTTTGTTGGTTTGTTGGTTTGCTGGTTTGTTGGTTTGTTGGTTTGTTGGTTTGTAGGTTTGTTGGTTTGTTGGTTTGTTTGTTTGTTAGTTTGTTGGTTTGTTGGTTTTTTGGTTTGTTGGTTTGTTGGTTTGTTGGTTTTTTGGTTTGTTGGCTTGTTGGTTTGTTGGTTTGTTGGTTTGTTCGTTTGTTGGTTTATTGGTTTGTTGGTTTGTTGGTTTGTTGGTTTGTTGGTTTGTTGGTTTGTTGGTTTGTTGGTTTTGTGGTTTGTTGGTTTGTTGGTTTGTTGGTTTGTTGGTTTGTTTTTTTATTGGTTTTTTGGTTTGTTGGTTTTTTGGTTTGTTGGTTTGTTGGTTTGTTGGTTTGTTCGTTTGTTGGTTTGTTGGTTTGTTGGTTTGTTGGTTTGTTGGTTTGTTGGTTTCTTGATTTCTTGGTTTGTTGGTTTGTTGGTTTGTTGGTTTGTTGGTTTGTTGGTTTGTTGTTTTGTTGGTTTGTTGGTTTGTTGTTTTGTTGGTTTGTTGGTTTGTTGGTTTGTTGGTTTCTTGATTTCTTGGTTTGTTGGTTTGTTGGTTTGTTGGTTTGTTGGTTTGTTGGTTTGTTGAATTGTTGGCTTGTTGGTTTGTTGGTTTGTTGGTTTGTTGGTTTGTTGGTTTGCTGGTTTGTTGGTTTGTTGGTTTGTTGGTTTGTTGGTTTGTTGGTTTGTTGGCTTGTTGGTTTGTTGGTTTGTTGGTTTGCTGGTTTGTTGGTTTGTTGGTTTGTTGGTATGTTTGTTTATTGGCTTGTTGGTTTGTTGGTTTGTTCGTTTGTTGGTTTGTTGGCTTGTTGGTTTGTTGGTTTGTTGGTTTGTTGGTTTGTTGGTTTGTTGTTTTGTTGGTTTGTTGGTTTGTTGGTTTGTTGGTTTGTTGGTTTGTTGGTTTGTTGGTTTGTTGGTTTGTTGGTTTGTTGGTTTGTTGGTTTGTTGGTTTGTTGGTTTGTTGGTTTGTTGGTTTGTTGGTTTGTTGGTTTGCTCCTTTGCTGGTTTATTGGTTTGGTGGTTTGTTGGTTTGTTGATTTGTTGGGTTTTTGGTTTGTTTGTTTGTTGGTTTGTTGGTTAGTTGGGTTGTTGGTTTGTTGGTTTGTTCGCTTGTTGGTTTGTTGTTTTGTTGGTTTGTTCGTTTGTTGGTTTGTTGGTTTGTTGGCTAATTGGTTTGTTGATTTGTTGGTTTGTTCGTTTGTTGGTTTGTTGGTTTGATGGTTTGTTGGTTTGTTTGTTTGCTGGTTTGTTCGTTTGTTGGTTTGTTGGTTTGTTGGTTTGTTGGTTTGTTGGTTTGTTGGTTTGTTGGTTTGTTGGTTTGTTGGTTTGTTGGTTTGTTGGTTTGTTGGTTTGTTGGTTTGTTGGTTTGTTGGTTTGTTGGTTTGTTGGTTTGTTGGTTTGTTGGTTTGTTGGTTTGTTGGTTTGTTGTTTTGCTGGTTTGTTGGTTTGTTGGTTTGTTGGTTTGTTGGTTTTGTGGTTTGTTGGTTTGTTGGTTTGTTGGTTTGTTGGTTTGTTGGTTTGTTGGTTTGTTGGTTTGTTGGTTTGTTGGTTTGTTAATTTGTTGTTTTGTTGGTTTGTTGGTTTGTTGGTTTGTTGGTTTGTTGGTTTGTTGGTTTGTTGGTTTGTTCGTTTGTTGGTTTGTTGGTTTGTTGGTTTGTTGGTTTGTTGGTTTGTTGGTTTGTTGGCTTGTTGATTTGTTGGTTTGTTCGTTTGTTGATTTGTTGGGTTGTTGGTTTGTTTGTTTGTTGGTTTGTTGGTTAGTTGGGTTGTCGGTTTGTTGGTTTGTTCGCTTGTTGGTTTGTTGTTTTGTTGGTTTGTTCGTTTGTGGTTTGTTGGTTTGTTCGTTTCTTGGTTTGTTGGTTTTTTGGTTTGGTGGTTTGTTGGTTTGTTGGTTTGTTGGCTTATTGGTTTGTTGGTTTGTTGATTTGTTGGTTTGTTCGTTTGTTGGTTTGTTGGTTTGATGGTTTGTTGGTTTGTTTGTTTGTTGGTTTGTTCGTTTGTTGGTTTGTTGGTTTGTTGGTTTGTTGGTTTGTTGGTTTGTTGGTTTGTTGGTTTGTTGGTTTGTTGGTTTGTTGGTTTGTTGGTTTCTTGGTTTGTTGGTTTCTTGGTTTGTTGGTTTATTGGTTTGTTGTTTTGTTGGTTTATTGGTTTGTTGGTTTGTTGGTTTGTTGGTTTGTTGGTTTGTTGGTTTGTTGGTTTGTTGGTTTGTTGGTTTACTGGTTTGTTGGTTTGTTGGTTTGTTGGTTTGTTGTTTTGTTGGTTTGTTGGTTTGTTGGTTTGTTGGTTTGTTGGTTTGTTGGTTTGTTGGTTTGTTGAATTGTTGATTTGTTGGTTTGTTTGTTTGTTGGTTTGTTGGCTTGTTACTTTGTTGGTTTGATGATTTTTTGGTTTGTTGGTTTGTTGGTTTGTTGGTATGTTGGTTTGTTCTTTTGTTGGTTTGTTGGTTTGTTGGCTTGTTGGTTTGTTGGTTTGTTGGTTTGTTGGTTTGTTGGTTTGTTGGTTTCTTGGTTTGTTGGTTTGTTGGTTTGTTGGTTTGTTGGTTTGTTGGTTTGTTCGTTTGTTGGTTTGTTCGTTTGCTGGTTTGTTGGTTTGTTTGCTTGTTGGTTTGTTGGTGTGTTGGTTTGTTGGTTTGTTGGTTTGTTGGTTTGTTGGTTTTTCGGTTTGCTGGTTTGTTGGTTTGTTGGTTTGTTGGTTTGTTGGTTTTTTGGTTTGTTGGTTTGTTGGTTTATTGGTTTGTTGGTTTGTTGGTTTGTTGGTTTGTTGGTTTGTTGGTTTGTTGGTTTGTTGGTTTGTTGGTTTGTTGGTTTGTTGGCTTGTTGATTTGTTGGTTTGTTTGTTTGTTGGTTTGTTGGCTTGTTACTTTGTTGGTTTGTTGATTTGTTGGTTTGTTGGTTTGTTGGTTTGTTGGTATGTTGGTTTGTTCTTTTGTTGGTTTGTTGGTTTGTTGGCTTGTTGGTTTGTTGGGTTGTTGGTTTGTTGGTTTGTTGGTTTGTTGGTTTCTTGGTTTGTTGGTTTGTTGGTTTGTTGGTTTGTTGGTTTGTTGGTTTGTTCGTTTGTTGGTTTGTTCGTTTGCTGGTTTGTTGGTTTGTTTGCTTGTTGGTTTGTTGGTGTGTTGGTTTGTTGGTTTGTTGGTTTGTTGGTTTGTTGGTTTTTTGGTTTGTTGGTTTGTTGGTTTGTTGGTTTGTTGGATTGTTGGTTTGTTGGTTTGTTGGTTTGTTGGTTTGTTGGTTTGTTGGTTTGTTGGTTTGTTGGTTTGTTGGTTTGTTGGTTTGTTGGTTTGCTTGTTTGCTGGTTTATTGGTTTGTTGGTTTGTTGGTTTGTTGGTTTGTTGGTTTGTTGGCTTGTTGGTTTGTTGGTTTGTTGGTTTGTTGGTTTGTTGGCTTGTTGGTTTGTTGGTTTGTTGGTTTGTTGGTTTGTTGGTTTGTTGGTTTGTTGGCTTGTTTGTTTATTGGCTTGTTGGTTTGTTGGTTTGTTCGTTTGTTGGTTTGTTGGCTTGTTGGTTTGTTGGTTTGTTGGTTTGTTGGTTTGTTGGTTTGTTGGTTTGTTGGTTTTTTGGTTTGTTGGTTTGTTGGTTTGTTGGTTTGTTGGTTTGTTGGTTTGTTGGTTTGTTGGTTTGTTGGTTTGTTGGTTTGTTGGTTTGTTGGTTTGTTGGTTTGTTGGTTTGTTGGTTTGTTGGTTTGTTGGTTTGTTGGTTTGTTGGTTTGTTGGTTTGCTCCTTTGCTGGTTTATTGGTTTGGTGGTTTGTTGGTTTGTTGATTTGTTGGGTTTTTGGTTTGTTTGTTTGTTGGTTTGTTGGTTAGTTGGGTTGTTGGTTTGTTGGTTTGTTCGCTTGTTGGTTTGTTGTTTTGTTGGTTTGTTCGTTTGTTGGTTTGTTGGTTTGTTCGTTTCTTGGTTTCTTGGTTTTTTGGTTTGGTGGTTTGTTGGTTTGTTGGTTTGTTGGCTAATTGGTTTGTTAGTTTGTTGATTTGTTCGTTTGTTGGTTTGTTGGTTTGATGGTTTGTTGGTTTGTTTGTTTGTTGGTTTGTTCGTTTGTTGGTTTGTTGGTTTGTTGGTTTGTTGGTTTGTTGGTTTGTTGGTTTGTTGTTTTGTTGGTTTGTTGGTTTGTTGGTTTGTTGGTTTGTTGGTTTGTTGGTTTATTGGTTTGTTGGTTTGTTGGTTTGTTTGTTTGTTGTTTTGCTGGTTTGTTGGTTTGTTGGTTTGTTGGTTTGTTGGTTTTGTGGTTTGTTGGTTTGTTGGTTTGTTGGTTTGTTGGTTTGTTGGTTTGTTGGTTTGTTGGTTTGTTGGTTTGTTGGTTTGTTGGTTTGTTAGTTTGTTGTTTTGTTGGTTTGTTGGTTTGTTGGTTTGTTGGTTTGTCGGTTTGTTGGTTTATTCGTTTTTTGGTTTGTTGGTTTGTTGGTTTGTTGGTTTGTTGGCTTGTTGATTTGTTGGTTTGTTCGTTTGTTGATTTGTTGGGTTGTTGGTTTGTTTGTTTGTTGGTTTGTTGGTTAGTTGGGTTGTTGGTTTGTTGGTTTGTTCGCTTGTTGGTTTGTTGTTTTGTTGGTTTGTTCGTTTGTGGTTTGTTGGTTTGTTCGTTTCTTGGTTTGTTGGTTTTTTGGTTTGGTGGTTTGTTGGTTTGTTGATTTATTGGCTTATTGGTTTGTTGGTTTGTTGATTTGTTGGTTTGTTCGTTTGTTGGTTTGTTGGTTTGATGGTTTGTTGGTTTGTTTGTTTGTTGGTTTGTTCGTTTGTTGGTTTGTTGGTTTGTTGGTTTGTTGGTTTGTTGGTTTGTTGGTTTGTTGGTTTGTTGGTTTGTTGGTTTGTTGGTTTCTTGGTTTGTTGGTTTCTTGGTTTCTTGGTTTGTTGGTTTGTTGGTTTGTTGTTTTGATGGTTTGTTGGTTTGTTGGTTTGTTGGTTTGTTGGTTTGTTGGTTTGTTGGTTTGTTGGTTTGTTGGTTTGTTGGTTTGTTGGTTTGTTGGTTCGTTGGCTTGTTGGTTTGCTGGTTTGTTGGTTTGTTGGTTTGTTGGTTTGTTGTTTTGTTGGTTTGTTGGTTTGTTGGTTTGTTGGTTTGTTGGTTTGTTGGTTTGTTTGTTTGTTGGTTTGTTGGTTTGTTGGCTTGTTGATTTGTTGGTTTGTTTGTTTGTTGGTTTGTTGGCTTGTTACTTTGTTGGTTTTTTGATTTGTTGGTTTGTTGCTTTGTTTGTTTGTTGGTTGGCTGGTTAGTTGGCTTGTTGGTTTGTTGGTTTGTTCGTTTGTTGGTTTGTTGGTTTGTTGGTTTGTTCGTTTGTTGGTTTGTTGGTTTGTTCTTTTCTTGGTTTGTTGGTTTGTTCGTTTGTTGGTTTGTTGGTTTGTTGGTTTATTGGTTTGTTGGTTTGTTGCTTTGTTGGTTTGTTGGTTTGTTGGTTTGTTGGTTTGTTGGTTTGTTGGTTTGTTTGTTTGTTCGTTTGTTGGTTTGTTGGTTTGATGGTTTGTTGGGTTGTTTGTTTGTTGGTTTGTTGGTTTCTTGGTTTGTTGGTTTGTTGGCTTGTTAGTTTGCTGGTTTGTTTGTTTGTTGGTTTGTTGGTTTGTTGGTTTGTTGGCTTGTTGGTTTGTTGGTTTGTTCGTTTGTTGGTTTGTTGGCTTGTTTGTTTTTTGGTTTGTTGGTTTGTTGGTTTGTTGGTTTGTTGGTTTGTTGGTTTGTTTGCTTGTTGGTTTGTTGGTTTGTTGGTTTGTTGTTTTGTTGGTTTGTTGGTTTGTTGTTTTGTTGGTTTGTTGGTTTGTTGGTTTGTTCGTTTGTTGGTTTGTTGGTTTGTTGGTTTCTTGATTTCTTGGTTTCTTGGTTTGTTGGTTTGTTGGTTTGTTGGTTTGATGGTTTGTTGAATTGTTGGCTTCTTGGTTTGTTGGTTTGTTGGTTTGTTGGTTTGTTGGTTTGTAGGTTTGCTGGTTTGTTGGTTTGTTGGTTTGTTCGCTTGTTGGTTTGTTGTTTTGTTGGTTTGTTCGTTTGTGGTTTGTTGGTTTGTTCGTTTCTTGGTTTGTTGGTTTTTTGGTTTGGTGGTTTGTTGGTTTGTTGGTTTGTTGGCTTATTGGTTTGTTGGTTTGTTGATTTGTTGGTTTGTTCGTTTGTTGGTTTGTTGGTTTGATGGTTTGTTGGTTTGTTTGTTTGTTGGTTTGTTCGTTTGTTGGTTTGTTGGTTTGTTGGTTTGTTGGTTTGTTGGTTTGTTGGTTTGTTGGTTTGTTGGTTTGTTGGTTTGTTGGTTTGTTGGTTTGTTGGTTTCTTGGTTTGTTGGTTTCTTGGTTTGTTGGTTTATTGGTTTGTTGTTTTGTTGGTTTATTGGTTTGTTGGTTTGTTGGTTTGTTGGTTTGTTGGTTTGTTGGTTTGTTGGTTTGTTGGTTTGTTGGTTTACTGGTTTGTTGGTTTGTTGGTTTGTTGGTTTGTTGTTTTGTTGGTTTGTTGGTTTGTTGGTTTGTTGGTTTGTTGGTTTGTTGGTTTGTTGGTTTGTTGGTTTGTTGGTTTGTTGGATTGTTGATTTGTTGGTTTGTTTGTTTGTTGGTTTGTTGGCTTGTTACTTTGTTGGTTTGATGATTTTTTGGTTTGTTGGTTTGTTGGTTTGTTGGTATGTTGGTTTGTTCTTTTGTTGGTTTGTTGGTTTGTTGGCTTGTTGGTTTGTTGGTTTGTTGGTTTGTTGGTTTGTTGGTTTGTTGGTTTCTTGGTTTGTTGGTTTGTTGGTTTGTTGGTTTGTTGGTTTGTTGGTTTGTTCGTTTGTTGGTTTGTTCGTTTGCTGGTTTGTTGGTTTGTTTGCTTGTTGGTTTGTTGGTGTGTTGGTTTGTTGGTTTGTTGGTTTGTTGGTTTGTTGGTTTTTCGGTTTGCTGGTTTGTTGGTTTGTTGGTTTGTTGGTTTGTTGGTTTTTTGGTTTGTTGGTTTGTTGGTTTATTGGTTTGTTGGTTTGTTGGTTTGTTGGTTTGTTGGTTTGTTGGTTTGTTGGTTTGTTGGTTTGTTGGTTTGTTGGTTTGTTGGTTTGTTGGCTTGTTGATTTGTTGGTTTGTTTGTTTGTTGGTTTGTTGGCTTGTTACTTTGTTGGTTTGTTGATTTGTTGGTTTGTTGGTTTGTTGGTTTGTTGGTATGTTGGTTTGTTCTTTTGTTGGTTTGTTGGTTTGTTGGCTTGTTGGTTTGTTGGGTTGTTGGTTTGTTGGTTTGTTGGTTTGTTGGTTTCTTGGTTTGTTGGTTTGTTGGTTTGTTGGTTTGTTGGTTTGTTGGTTTGTTCGTTTGTTGGTTTGTTCGTTTGCTGGTTTGTTGGTTTGTTTGCTTGTTGGTTTGTTGGTGTGTTGGTTTGTTGGTTTGTTGGTTTGTTGGTTTGTTGGTTTTTTGGTTTGTTGGTTTGTTGGTTTGTTGGTTTGTTGGATTGTTGGTTTGTTGGTTTGTTGGTTTGTTGGTTTGTTGGTTTGTTGGTTTGTTGGTTTGTTGGTTTGTTGGTTTGTTGGTTTGTTGGTTTGCTTGTTTGCTGGTTTATTGGTTTGTTGGTTTGTTGGTTTGTTGGTTTGTTGGTTTGTTGGCTTGTTGGTTTGTTGGTTTGTTGGTTTGTTGGTTTGTTGGCTTGTTGGTTTGTTGGTTTGTTGGTTTGTTGGTTTGTTGGTTTGTTGGTTTGTTGGCTTGTTTGTTTATTGGCTTGTTGGTTTGTTGGTTTGTTCGTTTGTTGGTTTGTTGGCTTGTTGGTTTGTTGGTTTGTTGGTTTGTTGGTTTGTTGGTTTGTTGGTTTGTTGGTTTTTTGGTTTGTTGGTTTGTTGGTTTGTTGGTTTGTTGGTTTGTTGGTTTGTTGGTTTGTTGGTTTGTTGGTTTGTTGGTTTGTTGGTTTGTTGGTTTGTTGGTTTGTTGGTTTGTTGGTTTGTTGGTTTGTTGGTTTGTTGGTTTGTTGGTTTGCTCCTTTGCTGGTTTATTGGTTTGGTGGTTTGTTGGTTTGTTGATTTGTTGGGTTTTTGGTTTGTTTGTTTGTTGGTTTGTTGGTTAGTTGGGTTGTTGGTTTGTTGGTTTGTTCGCTTGTTGGTTTGTTGTTTTGTTGGTTTGTTCGTTTGTTGGTTTGTTGGTTTGTTCGTTTCTTGGTTTCTTGGTTTTTTGGTTTGGTGGTTTGTTGGTTTGTTGGTTTGTTGGCTAATTGGTTTGTTAGTTTGTTGATTTGTTCGTTTGTTGGTTTGTTGGTTTGATGGTTTGTTGGTTTGTTTGTTTGTTGGTTTGTTCGTTTGTTGGTTTGTTGGTTTGTTGGTTTGTTGGTTTGTTGGTTTGTTGGTTTGTTGTTTTGTTGGTTTGTTGGTTTGTTGGTTTGTTGGTTTGTTGGTTTGTTGGTTTATTGGTTTGTTGGTTTGTTGGTTTGTTTGTTTGTTGTTTTGCTGGTTTGCTGGTTTGTTGGTTTGTTGGTTTGTTGGTTTTGTGGTTTGTTGGTTTGTTGGTTTGTTGGTTTGTTGGTTTGTTGGTTTGTTGGTTTGTTGGTTTGTTGGTTTGTTGGTTTGTTGGTTTGTTAGTTTGTTGTTTTGTTGGTTTGTTGGTTTGTTGGTTTGTTGGTTTGTCGGTTTGTTGGTTTATTAGTTTTTTGGTTTGTTGGTTTGTTGGTTTGTTGGTTTGTTGGCTTGTTGATTTGTTGGTTTGTTCGTTTGTTGATTTGTTGGGTTGTTGGTTTGTTTGTTTGTTGGTTTGTTGGTTAGTTGGGTTGTTGGTTTGTTGGTTTGTTCGCTTGTTGGTTTGTTGTTTTGTTGGTTTGTTCGTTTGTGGTTTGTTGGTTTGTTCGTTTCTTGGTTTGTTGGTTTTTTGGTTTGGTGGTTTGTTGGTTTGTTGATTTATTGGCTTATTGGTTTGTTGGTTTGTTGATTTGTTGGTTTGTTCGTTTGTTGGTTTGTTGGTTTGATGGTTTGTTGGTTTGTTTGTTTGTTGGTTTGTTCGTTTGTTGGTTTGTTGGTTTGTTGGTTTGTTGGTTTGTTGGTTTGTTGGTTTGTTGGTTTGTTGGTTTGTTGGTTTGTTGGTTTCTTGGTTTGTTGGTTTCTTGGTTTCTTGGTTTGTTGGTTTGTTGGTTTGTTGTTTTGATGGTTTGTTGGTTTGTTGGTTTGTTGGTTTGTTGGTTTGTTGGTTTGTTGGTGTTGGTTTGTTGGTTTGTTGGTTTGTTGGTTTGTTGGTTCGTTGGCTTGTTGGTTTGCTGGTTTGTTGGTTTGTTGGTTTGTTGGTTTGTTGTTTTGTTGGTTTGTTGGTTTGTTGGTTTGTTGGTTTGTTGGTTTGTTGGTTTGTTTGTTTGTTGGTTTGTTGGTTTGTTGGCTTGTTGATTTGTTGGTTTGTTTGTTTGTTGGTTTGTTGGCTTGTTACTTTGTTGGTTTTTTGATTTGTTGGTTTGTTGCTTTGTTTGTTTGTTGGTTGGCTGGTTAGTTGGCTTGTTGGTTTGTTGGTTTGTTCGTTTGTTGGTTTGTTGGTTTGTTGGTTTGTTCGTTTGTTGGTTTGTTGGTTTGTTCGTTTCTTGGTTTGTTGGTTTGTTCGTTTGTTGGTTTGTTGGTTTGTTGGTTTATTGGTTTGTTGGTTTGTTGCTTTGTTGGTTTGTTGGTTTGTTGGTTTGTTGGTTTGTTGGTTTGTGGGTTTGTTTGTTTGTTCGTTTGTTGGTTTGTTGGTTTGATGGTTTGTTGGGTTGTTTGTTTGTTGGTTTGTTGGTTTCTTGGTTTGTTGGTTTGTTGGCTTGTTAGTTTGCTGGTTTGTTTGTTTGTTGGTTTGTTGGTTTGTTGGTTTGTTGGCTTGTTGGTTTGTTGGTTTGTTCGTTTGTTGGTTTGTTGGCTTGTTTGTTTTTTGGTTTGTTGGTTTGTTGGTTTGTTGGTTTGTTGGTTTGTTGGTTTGTTTGCTTGTTGGTTTGTTGGTTTGTTGGTTTGTTGTTTTGTTGGTTTGTTGGTTTGTTGTTTTGTTGGTTTGTTGGTTTGTTGGTTTGTTCGTTTGTTGGTTTGTTGGTTTGTTGGTTTCTTGATTTCTTGGTTTCTTGGTTTGTTGGTTTGTTGGTTTGTTGGTTTGATGGTTTGTTGAATTGTTGGCTTCTTGGTTTGTTGGTTTGTTGGTTTGTTGGTTTGTTGGTTTGTAGGTTTGCTGGTTTGTTGGTTTGTTGGTTTGTTCGTTTGTTGGTTTGTTGGTTTGTTGGCTTGTTGGTTTGTTGGTTTGTTGGTTTGTTGGTTTGTTCGTTTGTTGGTTTGTTGGTTTGTTGGTTTGTTGGTTTGTTGGTTTGTTGGTTTGTTGGTTTCTTGGTTTGTTGGTTTGTTGGTTTGTTGTTTTGATGGTTTGTTGGTTTGTTGGTTTGTTGGTTTGTTGGTTTGTTGGTTTGTTGGTTTGTTGGTTTGTTGGTTTGTTGGTTTGTTGGTTTGTTGGTTTGTTGGTTTGTTGGTTCGTTGGTTTGTTGGTTTGCTGGTTTGTTGGTTTGTTGGTTTGTTGGTTTGTTGTTTTGTTGGTTTGTTGGTTTGTTGGTTTGTTGGTTTGTTGGTTTGTTGGTTTGTTTGTTTGTTGGTTTGTTGGTTTGTTGGCTTGTTGATTTGTTGGTTTGTTTGTTTGTTGGTTTGTTGGCTTGTTACTTTGTTGGTTTGTTGATTTGTTGGTTTGTTGCTTTGTTTGTTTGTTGGTTGGCTGGTTAGTTGGCTTGTTGGTTTGTTGGTTTGTTCGTTTGTTGGTTTGTTGGTTTGTTGGTTTGTTCGTTTGTTGGTTTGTTGGTTTGTTCGTTTCTTGGTTTGTTGGTTTGTTCGTTTGTTGGTTTGTTGGTTTGTTGGTTTATTGGTTTGTTGGTTTGTTGCTTTGTTGGTTTGTTGGTTTGTTGGTTTGTTGGTTTGTTGGTTTGTGGGTTTGTTTGTATGTTCGTTTGTTGGTTTGTTGGTTTAATGGTTTGTTGGGTTGTTTGTTTGTTGGTTTGTTGGTTTCTTGGTTTGTTGGTTTGTTGGCTTGTTAGTTTGCTGGTTTGTTTGTTTGTTGGTTTGTTGGCTTGTTGGTTTGTTGGTTTGTTGGCTTGTTGGTTTGTTGGTTTGTTCGTTTGTTGGTTTGTTGGCTTGTTTGTTTTTTGGTTTGTTGGTTTGTTGGTTTGTTGGTTTGTTGGTTTGGTGGTTTGTTTGCTTGTTGGTTTGTTGGTTTGTTGGTTTGTTGGTTTGTTGGCTTGTTGGTTTGTTGGTTTGTTGGCTTGTTAGTTTGTTTGTTTGTTGGTTTGTTGGTTTGTTGGTTTGCTGGTTTGTTGGTTTGTTGGTTTGTTGGTTTGTTTTTTTCTTGGTTTGTTGGTTTGTTGGTTTTTTGGTTTGTTGGTTTGTTGGTTTGTTGGTTTGTTGGTTTGTTGGTTTGTTGGTTTGTTGGTTTGTTCGTTTGTTGGTTTGTTGGTTTGTTGGTTTATTGATTTCTTGGTTTGTTAGTTTGTTGGTTTGTTGGTTTGTTGGTTTGTTGGTTTGTTGGTTGGTTGGTTTGTTGTTTTGTTGGTTTGTTGGTTTGTTGTTTTGTTGGTTTGTTGGTTTGTTGGTTTGTTCGTTTGTTGGTTTGTTGGTTTGTTGGTTTGTTGGTTTCTTGATTTCATGGTTTCTTGGTTTGTTGGTTTGTTGGTTTGTTGGTTTGATGGTTTGTTGAATTGTTGGCTTCTTGGTTTGTTGGTTTGTTGGTTTGTTGGTTTGTTGGTTTGTAGGTTTGCTGGTTTGTTGGTTTGTTGGTTTGTTCGTTTGTTGGTTTGTTGGTTTGTTGGCTTGTTGGTTTGTTGGTTTGTTGGTTTGATGGTTTGTTGGTTTGTTGGTTTGTTGGTTTGTTGGTATGTTTGTTTATTGGCTTGTTGGTTTGTTGGTTTGTTCGTTTGTTGGTTTGTTGGTTTGTTGGTTTGTTGGCTTGTTGGTTTGTTGGTTTGTTGGTTTGTTGGTTTGTTGGTTTGTTGGTTTGTTGGTTTGTTGGTTTGTTGGTTTGTTGGTTTGTTGGTTTGTTGGTTTGTTGGTTTGTTGGTTTGTTGGTTTGTTGGTTTGTTGGTTTGTTGGTTTGTTGGTTTGCTCCTTTGCTGGTTTATTGGTTTGGTGGTTTGTTGGTTTGTTGATTTGTTGGGTTGTTGGTTTGTTTGTTTATTGGTTTGGTGGTTTGTTGGTTTGTTGATTTATTGGCTTATTGGTTTGTTGGTTTGTTGATTTGTTGGTTTGTTCGTTTGTTGGTTTGTTGGTTTGATGGTTTGTTGGTTTTTTGTTTGTTGGTTTGTTCGTTTGTTGGTTTGTTGGTTTGTTGGTTTGTTGGTTTGTTGGTTTGTTGGTTTGTTGGTTTGTTGTTTTGATGGTTTGTTGGTTTGTTGGTTTGTTGGTTTGTTGGTTTGTTGGTTTGTTGGTTTGTTGGTTTGTTGGTTTGTTGGTTTGTTGGTTTGTTGGTTTGTTGGTTTGTTGGTTTGTTGGTTTGTTGGTTCGTTGGTTTGTTGGTTTGCTGGTTTGTTGGTTTGTTGGTTTGTTGGTTTGTTGTTTTGTTGGTTTGTTGGTTTGTTGGTTTGTTGGTTTGTTGGTTTGTTGGTTTGTTTGTTTGTTGGTTTGTTGGTTTGTTGGCTTGTTGATTTGTTGGTTTGTTTGTTTGTTGGTTTGTTGGCTTGTTACTTTGTTGGTTTGTTGATTTGTTGGTTTGTTGCTTTGTTTGTTTGTTGGTTGGCTGGTTAGTTGGCTTGTTGGTTTGTTGGTTTGTTCGTTTGTTGGTTTGTTGGTTTGTTGGTTTGTTCGTTTGTTGGTTTGTTGGTTTGTTCGTTTCTTGGTTTGTTGGTTTGTTCGTTTGTTGGTTTGTTGGTTTGTTGGTTTATTGGTTTGTTGGTTTGTTGCTTTGTTGGTTTGTTGGTTTGTTGGTTTGTTGGTTTGTTGGTTTGTGGGTTTGTTTGTTTGTTCGTTTGTTGGTTTGTTGGTTTGATGGTTTGTTGGGTTGTTTGTTTGTTGGTTTGTTGGTTTCTTGGTTTGTTGGTTTGTTGGCTTGTTAGTTTGCTGGTTTGTTTGTTTGTTGGTTTGTTGGCTTGTTGGTTTGTTGGTTTGTTGGCTTGTTGGTTTGTTGGTTTGTTCGTTTGTTGGTTTGTTGGCTTGTTTGTTTTTTGGTTTGTTGGTTTGTTGGTTTGTTGGTTTGTTGGTTTGTTGGTTTGTTTGCTTGTTGGTTTGTTGGTTTGTTGGTTTGTTGGTTTGTTGGCTTCTTGGTTTGTTGGTTTGTTGGCTTGTTAGTTTGTTTGTTTGTTGGTTTGTTGGTTTGTTGGTTTGCAGGTTTGTTGGTTTGTTGGTTTGTTGGTTTGTTTTTTTCTTGGTTTGTTGGTTTGTTGGTTTTTTGCTTTGTTGGTTTGTTGGTTTGTTGGTTTGTTGGTTTGTTGGTTTGTTGGTTTGTTGGTTTGTTCGTTTGTTGGTTTGTTGGTTTGTTGGTTTATTGATTTCTTGGTTTGTTAGTTTGTTGGTTTGTTGGTTTGTTGGTTTGTTGGTTTGTTGGTTGGTTGGTTTGTTGTTTTGTTGGTTTGTTGGTTTGTTGTTTTGTTGGTTTGTTGGTTTGTTGGTTTGTTCGTTTGTTGGTTTGTTGGTTTGTTGGTTTCTTGATTTCTTGGTTTCTTGGCTTCTTGGTTTGTTGGTTTGTTGGTTTGTTGGTTTGTTGGTTTGTAGGTTTGCTGGTTTGTTGGTTTGTTGGTTTGTTGGTTTGTTGGTTTGTTGGTTTGTTGGCTTGTTGGTTTGTTGGTTTGTTGGTTTGATGGTTTGTTGGTTTGTTGGTTTGTTGGTTTGTTGGTATGTTTGTTTATTGGCTTGTTGGTTTGTTGGTTTGTTCGTTTGTTGGTTTGTTGGTTTGTTGGTTTGTTGGCTTGTTGGTTTGTTGGTTTGTTGGTTTGTTGGTTTGTTGGTTTGTTGGTTTGTTGGTTTGTTGGTTTGTTGGTTTGTTGGTTTGTTGGTTTGCTGGTTTGTTGGTTTGTTGGTTTGCTCCTTTGCTGGTTTATTGGTTTGGTGGTTTGTTGGTTTGTTGATTTGTTGGGTTGTTGGTTTGTTTGTTTATTGGTTTGTTGGTTAGTTGGGTTGTTGGTTTGTTGGTTTCTTCGCTTGTTGGTTTGTTTTTTTGTTGGTTTGTTCGTTTGTTGGTTTGTTGGTTTGTTCGTTTCTTAGTTTGTTGGTTTTTTGGTTTGGTGGTTTGTTGGTTTGTTGGTTTGTTGGCTTATTGGTTTGTTGGTTTGTTGGTTTGTTGATTTGTTGGTTTGTTGGTTTGTTGGTTTGTTGGTTTGTTGGTATGTTGGTTTGTTCTTTTGTTGGTTTGTTGGTTTGTTGGCTTGTTGGTTTGTTGGGTTGTTGGTTTGTTGGTTTGTTGGTTTGTTGGTTTGTTGGTTTGTTGGTTTGTTGGTTTGTTGGTTTGTTGGTTTGTTGGTTTGTTCGTTTGTTGGTTTGTTCGTTTGCTGGTTTGTTGGTTTGTTTACTTGTTGGTTTGTTGGTGTGTTGGTTTGTTGGTTTGTTGGTTTGTTGGTTTGTTGGTTTTTTGGTTTGTTGGTTTGTTGGTTTGTTGGTTTGTTGGTTTGTTGGTTTGTTGGTTTGTTGGTTTGTTGGTTTGTTGGTTTGTTGGTTTGTTGGTTTGTTGGTTTGTTGGTTTGTTGGTTTGTTGGTTTGTTGGTTTGTTGGTTTGTTGGTTTGCTTGTTTGCTGGTTTATTGGTTTGTTGGTTTGTTGGTTTGTTGGTTTGTTGGTTTGTTGGCTTGTTGGTTTGTTGGTTTGTTGGTTTGTTGGTTTGTTGGCTTGTTGGTTTGTTGGTTTGTTGGTTTGTTGGTTTGTTGGTTTGTTGGTTTGTTGGCTTGTTTGTTTATTGGCTTGTTGGTTTGTTGGTTTGTTCGTTTGTTGGTTTGTTGGCTTGTTGGTTTGTTGGTTTGTTGGTTTGTTGGTTTGTTGGTTTGTTGGTTTGTTGGTTTGTTGGTTTGTTGGTTTGTTGGTTTGTTGGTTTGTTGGTTTGTTGGTTTGTTGGTTTGTTGGTTTGTTGGTTTGTTGGTTTGTTGGTTTGTTGGTTTGTTGGTTTGTTGGTTTGTTGGTTTGTTGGTTTGTTGGTTTGTTGGTTTGCTCCTTTGCTGGTTTATTGGTTTGGTGGTTTGTTGGTTTGTTGATTTGTTGGGTTTTTGGTTTGTTTGTTTGTTGGTTTGTTGGTTAGTTGGGTTGTTGGTTTGTTGGTTTGTTCGCTTGTTGGTTTGTTGTTTTGTTGGTTTGTTCGTTTGTTGGTTTGTTGGTTTGTTCGTTTCTTGGTTTGTTGGTTTTTTGGTTTGGTGGTTTGTTGGTTTGTTGGTTTGTTGGCTAATTGGTTTGTTAGTTTGTTGATTTGTTGGTTTGTTCGTTTGTTGGTTTGTTGGTTTGATGGTTTGTTGGTTTGTTTGTTTGTTGGTTTGTTCGTTTGTTGGTTTGTTGGTTTGTTGGTTTGTTGGTTTGTTGGTTTGTTGGTTTGTTGGTTTGTTGGTTTGTTGGTTTGTTGGTTTGTTGGTTTGTTGGTTTGTTGGTTTGTTGGTTTGTTGGTTTGTTGGTTTGTTTGTTTGTTGTTTTGCTGGTTTGCTGGTTTGTTGGTTTGTTGGTTTGTTGGTTTTGTGGTTTGTTGGTTTGTTGGTTTGTTGGTTTGTTGGTTTGTTGGTTTGTTGGTTTGTTGGTTTGTTGGTTTGTTGGTTTGTTGGTTTGTTGGTTTGTTGGTTTGTTGGTTTGTTGGTTTGTTGGTTTGTTAGTTTGTTGTTTTGTTGGTTTGTTGGTTTGTTGGTTTGTCGGTTTGTTGGTTTGTTGGTTTATTCGTTTGTTGGTTTGTTGGTTTGTTGGTTTGTTGGTTTGTTGGCTTGTTGATTTGTTGGTTTGTTCGTTTGTTGATTTGTTGGGTTGTTGGTTTGTTTGTTTGTTGGTTTGTTGGTTAGTTGGGTTGTTGGTTTGTTGGTTTGTTCGCTTGTTGGTTTGTTGTTTTGTTGGTTTGTTCGTTTGTGGTTTGTTGGTTTGTTCGTTTCTTGGTTTGTTGGGATTTTTGGTTTGGTGGTTTGTTGGTTTGTTGGTTTATTGGCTTATTGGTTTGTTGGTTTGTTGATTTGTTGGTTTGTTCGTTTGTTGGTTTGTTGGTTTGATGGTTTGTTGGTTTGTTTGTTTGTTGGTTTGTTCGTATGTTGGTTTGTTGGTTTGTTGGTTTGTTGGTTTGTTGGTTTGTTGGTTTGTTGGTTTGTTGGTTTCTTGGTTTGTTGGTTTCTTGGTTTGTTGGTTTGTTGGTTTGTTGTTTTGTTGGTTTGTTGGTTTGTTGGTTTGTTGGTTTGTTGGTTTGTTGGTTTGTTGGTTTGTTGGTTTGTTGGTTTGTTGGTTTGTTGGTTTGTTGGTTTGTTGGTTTGTTGGTTTGCTGGTTTGCTGGTTTGTTGGTTTGTTGGTTTGTTGGTTTGTTGTTTTGTTGGTTTGTTGGTTTGTTGGTTTGTTGGTTTGTTGGTTTGTTGGTTTGTTGGTTTGTTGGCTTGTTAATTTGTTGGTTTGTTTGTTTGTTGGTTTGTTGGCTTGTTACTTTGTTGGTTTGTTGATTTGTTGGTTTGTTGCTTTGTTTGTTTGTTGGTTGGCTGGTTAGTTGGCTTGTTGGTTTGTTGGTTTGTTCGTTTGTTGGGTTGTTGGTTTGTTGGTTTGTTCGTTTGTTGGTTTGTTGGTTTGTTCGTTTCTTGGTTTGTTGGTTTGTTCGTTTGTTGGTTTGTTGGTTTGTTGGTTTATTGGTTTGTTGGTTTGTTGCTTTGTTGGTTTGTTGGTTTGTTGGTTTGTTGGTTTGTTGGTTTGTGGGTTTGTTTGTTTGTTCGTTTGTTGGTTTGTTGGTTTGATGGTTTGTTGGGTTGTTTGTTTGTTGGTTTGTTGGTTTCTTGGTTTGTTGGTTTGTTGGCTTGTTAGTTTGCTGGTTTGTTTGTTTGTTGGTTTGTTGGCTTGTTGGTTTGTTGGTTTGTTGGCTTGTTGGTTTGTTGGTTTGTTCGTTTGTTGGTTTGTTGGCTTGTTTGTTTTTTGGTTTGTTGGTTTGTTGGTTTGTTGGTTTGTTGGTTTGTTGGTTTGTTTGCTTGTTGGTTTGTTGGTTTGTTGGTTTGTTGGTTTGTTGGCTTGTTGGTTTGTTGGTTTGTTGGCTTGTTAGTTTGTTTGTTTGTTGGTTTGTTGGTTTGTTGGTTTGTTGGTTTGCTGGTTTGTTGGTTTGTTGGTTTGTTTTTTTCTTGGTTTGTTGGTTTGTTGGTTTTTTGGTTTGTTGGTTTGTTGGTTTGTTGGTTTGTTGGTTTGTTGGTTTGTTGGTTTGTTGGTTTGTTGGTTTGTTGGTTTGTTCGTTTGTTGGTTTGTTGGTTTGTTGGTTTATTGATTTCTTGGTTTGTTAGTTTGTTGGTTTGTTGGTTTGTTGGTTTGTTGGTTTGTTGGTTGGTTGGTTTGTTGTTTTGTTGGTTTGTTGGTTTGTTGTTTTGTTGGTTTGTTGGTTTGTTGGTTTGTTCGTTTGTTGGTTTGTTGGTTTGTTGGTTTCTTGATTTCTTGGTTTCTTGGTTTGTTGGTTTGTTGGTTTGTTGGTTTGATGGTTTGTTGAATTGTTGGCTTGTTGGTTTGTTGGTTTGTTGGTTTGCTGGTTTGTTGGTTTGTAGGTTTGCTGGTTTGTTGGTTTGTTGGTTTGTTCGTTTGTTGGTTTGTTGGTTTGTTGGCTTGTTGGTTTGTTGGTTTGTTGGTTTGATGGTTTGTTGGTTTGTTGGTTTGTTGGTTTGTTGGTATGTTTGTTTATTGGCTTGTTGGTTTGTTGGTTTGTTCGTTTGTTGGTTTGTTGGTTTGTTGGCTTGTTGGTTTGTTGGTTTGTTGGTTTGTTGGTTTGTTGGTTTGTTGGTTTGTTGGTTTGTTGGTTTGTTGGTTTGTTGGTTTGTTGGTTTGTTGGTTTGTTGGTTTGTTGGTTTGTTGGCTTGTTGGTTTAAGGGTTTGTTGGTTTGTTGGTTTGTTGGTTTGTTGGTTTGTTGGTTTGTTGGTTTGTTGGTTTGTTGGTTTGTTGGTTTGTTGGTTTGTTGGTTTGCTCCTTTGCTGGTTTATTGGTTTGGTGGTTTGTTGGTTTGTTGATTTGTTGGGTTGTTGGTTTGTTTGTTTATTGGTTTGTTGGTTAGTTGGGTTGTTGGTTTGTTGGTTTGTTCGCTTGTTGGTTTGTTTTTTTGTTGGTTTGTTCGTTTGTTGGTTTGTTGGTTTGTTCGTTTCTTGGTTTGTTGGTTTTTTGGTTTGGTGGTTTGTTGGTTTGTTGGTTTGTTGGCTTATTGGTTTGTTGGTTTGTTGATTTGTTGGTTTGTTCGTTTGTTGGTTTGTTGGTTTGTTGGTTTGTTGGTTTGTTGGTTTGTTGGTTTGTTGGTTTGTTGGTTTGTTGGTTTGTTGGTTTGTTGGTTTGTTGGTTTGTTGGTTTGTGGGTTTGTTGGTTTGTTGGTTTGTTGGTTTGTTGGTTTGTTGGTTTGTTGGTTTGTTGGTTTGTTGGTTTGTTGGTTTGTTGGTTTGTTGGTTTGTTGGTTTGTTAGTTTGCTGGTTTGTTGGTTTGTTGGTTTGTTGGTTTGTTGGTTTGTTGGTTTGTTGGTTTGTTGGTTTGTTGGTTTGTTGGTTTGTTGGTTTGTTGGTTTGTTGGTTTGTTGGTTTGTTGGTTTGTTGGTTTGCTCCTTTGCTGGTTTATTGGTTTGGTGGTTTGGTGGTTTGTTGGTTTGTTGATTTGTTGGGTTGTTGGTTTGTTTGGTTGTTGGTTTGTTGGTTAGTTGGGTTGTTGGTTTGTTGGTTTGTTCGCTTGTTGGTTTGTTGTTCTGTTGGTTTGTTCGTTTGTTGGTTTGTTGGTTTGTTCGTTTCTTGGTTTGTTGGTTTTTTGGTTTGGTGGTTTGTTGGTTTGTTGGTTTGTTGGCTTATTGGTTTGTTGGTTTGTTAATTTGTTGGTTTGTTCGTTTGTTGGTTTGTTGGTTTGATGGTTTGTTGGTTTGTTTGTTTGTTCGTTTGTTCGTTTGTTGGTTTGTTGGTTTGTTGGTTTGTTGGTTTGTTGGTTTGTTGGTTTGTTGGTTTGTTGGTTTGTTGGTTTGTTGGTTTGTTGGTTTGTTGGTTTGTTGGTTTGTTGGTTTGTTGGTTTGTTGGTTTGTTGGTTTCTTGGTTTGTTGGTTTGTTGGTTTGTTGTTTTGTTGGTTTGTTGGTTTGTTGGTTTGTTGGTTTGTTGGTTTGTTGGTTTGTTGGTTTGTTGGGTTGTTGGTTTGTTGGTTTGTTGGTTTGTTGGTTTGTTGGTTTGTTGGTTTGTTGGTTTGTTGGTTTGTTGGTTTGTTGGTTTGTTGGTTTGTTAGTTTGTTGTTTTGTTGGTTTGTTGGTTTGTTGGTTTGTTGGTTTGTTGGTTTGTTGGTTTGTTGATTTGTTGGTATGTTGGCTTGTTGATTTGTTGGTTTGTTCGTTTGTTGGTTTGTTGGCTTGTTAGTTTGTTGGTTTGTTGATTTGTTGGTTTGTTGGTTTGTTGGTTTGTTGGTATGTTGGTTTGTTCTTTTGTTGGTTTGTTGGTTTGTTGGCTTGTTGGTTTGTTGGTTTGTTGGTTTGTTGGTTTGTTGGTTTGTTGGTTTGTTGGTTTGTTGGTTTGTTGGTTTGTTGGTTTGTTGGTTTGTTGGTTTGTTCGTTTGTTGGTTTGTTCGTTTGCTGGTTTGTTGGTTTGTTGGCTTGTTGGTTTGTTGGTTTGTTGGTTTGTTGGTTTGTTGGTTTGTTGGTTTGTTGGTTTGTTGGTTTGTTGGTTTGTTTGTTTGTTGGTTGGTTGGTTAGTTCGCTTTTTGGTTTGTTGGTTTGTTCGTTTGTTGGTTTGTTGGTTTGTTGGTTTGTTGGTTTGTTCATTTGTTGGTTTGGTGGCTTGTTTGTTTTTTGGTTTTGTTGGTTTGGTGTATTGTTCGTTTCTTGGTTTGTTGGTTTATTCGTTTGTTGGTTTGTTGGTTTGTTGGTTTGTTGGTTTGTTGGTTTGTTGCTTTGTTGGTTTGTTGGTTTGTTGGTTTTTTGGTTTGTGGGTTTGTTGGTTTGTTGGTTTGTTCGTTTGTTGGTTTGTTGGTTTGATGGTTTGTTGGTTTGTTTGTTTGTTGGTTTGTTGGTTTGTTGGTTTGTTGGTTTGTTGGTTTGTTGGTTTGTTGGCTTGTTGGTTTGTTGGTTTGTTTGTTTGTTGGTTTGTTGGCTTGTTGGTTTGTTGGTTTGTTGGCTTGTTGGTTTGTTGGTTTGTTCCTTTGTTGGTTTGTTGGCTTGTTTGTTTTTTGGTTTTGTTGGTTTGTTGGCTTGTTGGTTTGTTGGTTTGTTGGTTTGTTGGTTTGTTGGGTAGTTGGTTTGTTGGTTTGTTGGTTTGTTGGTTTGTTGGTTTGTTGGTTTGTTGGTTTGTTGGTTTCTTGGTTTGTTGGTTTGTTTTTTTGTTGGTTTGTTGGTTTGTTGGTTTTTTGGTTTGTTGGTTTGTTGGTTTGTTCCTTTGTTGGTTTGTTGGCTTGTTTGTTTTTTGGTTTTGTTGGTTTGTTGGCTTGTTGGTTTGTTGGTTTGTTGGTTTGTTGGTTTGTTGGTTTGTTGGTTTGTTGGCTTGTTGGTTTGTTGGTTTGTTTGTTTATTGGTTTGTTGGCTTGTTGGTTTGTTGGTTTGTTGGCTTGTTGGTTTGTTGGTTTGTTCCTTTGTTGGTTTGTTGGCTTGTTTGTTTTTTGGTTTTGTTGGTTTGTTGGTTTGTTGGTTTGTTGGTTTGTTCGTTTGTTGGTTTGTTCGTTTGCTGGTTTGTTGGTTTGTTGGTTTGTTGGTTTGTTGGTTTGTTGGTTTGTTGGTTTGTTGGTTTGCTGGTTTGTTGGTTTGTTTGTTTGTTGGTTGGTTGGTTAGTTCGCTTTTAGGTTTGTTGGTTTGTTCGTTTGTTGGTTTGTTGGTTTGTTCGTTTGTTGGTTTGGTGGCTTGTTTGTTTTTTGGTTTTGTTGGTTTGTTGTATTGTTCGTTTCTTGGTTTGTTGGTTTATTCGTTTGTTGGTTTGTTGGTTTGTTGGTTTGTTGGTTTGTTGGTTGGTTGGTTTGTTGTTTTGTTGGTTTGTTGGTTTGTTGTTTTGTTGGTTTATTGGTTTGTTGGTTTGTTCGTTTGTTGATTTGTTGGTTTGTTGTTTTGTTGGTTTCTTGATTTCTTGGTTTCTTGGTTTGTTGGTTTGTTGGTTTGTTGCTTTGATGGTTTGTTGAATTGTTGGCTTGTTGGTTTGTTGGTTTGTTGGTTTGTTGGTTTGTTGGTTTGTAGGTTTGCTGGTTTGTTGGTTTGTTGGTTTGTTCGTTTGTTGGATTGTTAGTTTGTTGGCTTGTTGGTTTGTTGGTTTGTTGGTTTGTTGGTTTGTTGGTTTGTTGGTTTGTTGGTTTGTTGGTTTGTTTGTTTATTGGCTTGTTGGTTTGTTGGTTTGTTCGTTTGTTGGTTTGTTGGTTTGTTGGCTTGTTGGTTTGTTTGTTTGTTGGTTTGTTGGTTTGTTGGTTTGTTGGTTTGTTGGTTTGGTGGTTTGTTGGTTTGTTGGTTTGTTGGTTTGTTGGTTTGTTGGTTTGTTGGTTTGTTGGTTTGTTGGTTTGTTGGTTTGTTGGTTTGTTGGTTTGTTGGTTTGTTGGTTTGTTGGTTTGTTGGTTTGCTCCTTTGCTGGTTTATTGGTTTGGTGGTTTGTTGGTTTGTTGATTTGTTGGGTTGTTGGTTTGTTTGTTTATTGGTTTGTTGGTTAGCTGGGTTGTTGGTTTGTTGGTTTGTTCGCTTGTTGGTTTGTTGTTTTGTTGGTTTGTTCGTTTGTTGGTTTGTTGGTTTGTTCGTTTCTTGGTTTGTTGGTTTTTTGGTTTGGTGGTTTGTTGGTTTGTTGGTTTGTTGGCTTATTGGTTTGTTGGTTTGTTGATTTGTTGGTTTGTTCGTTTGTTGGTTTGTTGGTTTGTTGGTTTGTTGGTTTGTTGGTTTGTTGGTTTGTTGGTTTGTTGGTTTGTTGGTTTGTTTATTTGTTGGTTTGTTGGTTTGTTGGTTTATTGGTTTGTTGGTTTGTTGGTTTGTTGGTTTGTTGGTTTGTTGGTTTGTTGTTTTGTTGGTTTGTTGGTTTGTTGGTTTGTTGGTTTGTTGGTTTGTTGGTTTGTTGGTTTGTTGGTTTGTTGGTTTTTTGGTTTGTTGGTTTGTTTGTTTGTTGGTTGGTTCGTTAGTTGGCTTGTTGGTTTGTTGGTTTGTTCGTTTGTTGGTTTGTTGGTTTGTTGGTTTTTTGGTTTGGTGGTTTGTTGGTTTGTTGGTTTGTTGGCTTATTGGTTTGTTGGTGTGTTGATTTGTTGGTTTGTTCGTTTGTTGGTTTGTTGGTTTGTTGGTTTGTTGGTTTGTTGGTTTGTTGGTTTGTTGGTTTGTTAGTTTGTTGGTTTGTTGGTTTGTTGGTTTGTTGGTTTGTTGGTTTGTTTTTTTGTTGGTTTGTTGGTTTGTTGGTTTTTTGGTTTGTTGGTTTGTTGGTTTGTTGGTTTGTTCGTTTGTTGGTTTATTGGTTTGTTGGTTTCTTGATTCATTGGTTTTTTGGTTTGTTGGTTTGTTGGTTTGTTGGTTTGTTGGTTTGTTGGTTTGCTGGTTTGTTGGTTTGTTGAATTGTTGGCTTGTTGGTTTGTTGGTTTGTTGGTTTGTTGGTTGTTGGTTTGTTGGTTTGTTGGTTTGTTGGTTTGTTGGTTTATTTGTTTGTTGGTTTGTTGGTTTGTTGGTTTGCTGGTTTGTTGGTTTGTTGGTTTGTTCTTTTGTTAGTTTGTTGGTTTTTTGGCTTGTCGGTTTGTTGGTTTGTTGGTTTGTTGGTATCTCGGTTTGTTGGTTTGTTGGTTTGTTGGTTTGTTGGCTTGTTTGTTTGTTGGTTTGTTCGTTTGTTGGTTTGTGGGTTTGTTGGCTTGTTGGTTTGTTGGTTTGTTGGTTTGTTGGTTTGTTGGTTTGTTGGTTTGTTGGTTTGTTTGTTTGTTGGTTTGTTGGTTTGTTGGTTTGTTGGTTTGTTGGTTTGTTGGTTTGTTGGTTTGTTGGTTTGTTGGTTTGTTGGTTTGTTGGTTTGTTGGTTTGTTGGTTTGTTGGTTTGCTCGTTTGCTGGTTTATTGGTTTGTTGGTTTGTTGGTTTGTTGATTTGTTGGTTTGTTGGTTTGTTTGTTTGTTGGTTTGTTGGTTAGTTGGGTTGTTTGTTTGTTGGTTTGTTCGTTTGTTGGTTTGTTGGTTTGTTGGTTTTTTGGTTTGGTGGTTTGTTGGTTTGTTGGTTTGTTGGCTTACTGGTTTGTTGGTTTGTTGATTTGTTGGTTTGTTCGTTTGTTGGTTTGTCGGTTTGTTGGTTTGTTCGTTTGTTGGTTTGTTGGTTTGTTGGTTTGTTGGTTTGTTGGTTTGTTGGTTTGTTGGTTTGTTGGTTTGTTGGTTTGTTGGTTTGTTGGTTTGTTGGTTTGTTGGTTTGTTGGTTTGTTGGTTTGTTGGTTTGTTGGTTTGTTGGTTTGTTGGTTTGTTGGTTTGTTGGTTTGTTGGTTTGCTCCTTTGCTGGTTTATTGGTTTGGTGGTTTGTTGGTTTGTTGATTTGTTGGGTTGTTGGTTTGTTTGTTTATTGGTTTGTTGGTTAGTTGGGTTGTTGGTTTGTTGGTTTGTTCGCTTGTTGGTTTGTTGTTTTGTTGGTTTGTTCGTTTGTTGGTTTGTTGGTTTGTTCGTTTCTTGGTTTGTTGGTTTTTTGGTTTGGTGGTTTGTTGGTTTGTTGGTTTGTTGGCTTATTGGTTTGTTGGTTTGTTGATTTGTTGGTTTGTTCGTTTGTTGGTTTGTTGGTTTGTTGGTTTGTTGGTTTGTTAGTTTGTTGGTTTGTTGGTTTGTTGGTTTGTTGGTTTGTTGGTTTGTTGGTTTGTTGGTTTGTTGGTTTGTTGGTTTGTTGGTTTGTTGGTTTGCTCGTTTGCTGGTTTATTGGTTTGTTGGTTTGTTGGTTTGTTGATTTGTTGGTTTGTTGGTTTGTTTGTTTGTTGGTTTGTTGGTTAGTTGGGTTGTTGGTTTGTTGGTTTGTTCGTTTGTTGGTTTGTTGGTTTGTTGGTTTTTTGGTTTGGTGGTTTGTTGGTTTGTTGGTTTGTTGGTTTGTTGGTTTATTGGTTTGTTGGTTTGTTGATTTGTTGGTTTGTTCGTTTGTTGGTTTGTTGGTTTGTTGGTTTGTTGGTTTGTTCGTTTGTTGGTTTGTTGGTTTGTTGGTTTGTTGGTTTATTGCTTTGTTGGTTTGTTGGTTTGTTGGTTTATTGGTTTGTTCGTTTGTTGGTTTGATGGTTTGATGGTTTGTTTGTTTGTTGGTTTGTTGGTTTGTTGGTTTGTTCGTTTGTTGGTTTGTTGGTTTGTTGGTTTGTTCGTTTGTTGGTTTGTTGGTTTGTTGGTTTTGTTGGTTTGTAGGTTTGTTGGTTTGTTGGTTTGTTGGTTTGTTGTTTTGCTGGTTTGTTGGTTTGTTGTTTTGTTGATTTGTTGGTTTGTTGGTTTGTTGGTTTGTTCGTTTGTTGGTTTGTTGGTTTGTTGGTTTCTTGATTTCTTGGTTTCTTGGTTTGTTGGTTTGTTGGTTTGTTGGTTTGTTGGTTTGTTGGTTTGTTGGTTTGTTGAATTGTTGGCTTGTTGGTTTGTTGGTTTGTTGGTTTGTTGGTTGTTGGTTTGTTGGTTTGTTGGTTTATTTGTTTGTTGGTTTGTTGGTTTGTTGGTTTGCTTGTTTGTTGGTTTGTTGGTATGTTGGTTTGTTCTTTTGTTGGTTTGTTGGCTTGTTGGTTTGTTGGTTTGTTGGTTTCTTGGTTTGTTGGTTTGTTGGTTTGTTGGTTTGTTGGTTTGTTGGTTTGTTGGTTTGTTGGTTTGTTGGTTTGTTGGTTTGTTGGTTTGTTGGTTTGTTGGTCTGTTGGTTTGTTGTTTTGTTAGTTTGTTGGTTTGTTGTTTTGTTGGTTTGTTGGTTTGTTGGTATGTTGGTTTGTTCTTTTGTTGGTTTGTTGGTTTGTTGGCTTGTTGGTTTGTTGGTTTGTTGGTTTCTTGGTTTGTTAGTTTGTTGGTTTGTTGGTTTGTTGGTTTGTTGGTTTGTTGGTTTGTTGGTTTCTTGGTTTGTTGGTTTGTTGGTTTGTTGGTTTGTTCGTTTGTTAGTTTGTTCGTTTGCTGGTTTGTTGGTTTGTTGGCTTGTTGGTTTGTTGGTTTGTTGGTTTGTTGGTTTGTTGGTTTGTTGGTTTGTTGGTTTGTTGGTTTGTTGGTTTTTTGGTTTGTTGGTTTCTTCGTTTGTTGGTTTGTTGGTTTGTTGGTTTGTTGGTTTGTTGGTTTGTTGAATTGTTGGTTTGTTGGTTTGTTGGCTTGTTGGTTTGTTGGTTTGTTGGTTTGTTGGTTTTTTGGTTTGTTGGTTTGTTTGTTTGTTGGTTGGTTGGTTAGTTGGCTTGTTGGTTTGTTGGTTTCTTTGTTTGTTGGTTTGTTGGTTTGTTGGTTTGTTGGTTTGTTGGTTTGTTGGTTTGTTGGTTTGTTGGTTTGTTGGTTTGTTGGTTTGTTGGTTTGTTGGTTTGTTGGTTTGTTGGTTTGTTGGTTTGTTCGTTTGTTGGTTTGTTGGTTTGTTGGTTTGTTGGTTTGTTGGTTTGTTGGTTTTTTGGTTTGTTGGTTTGTTGGTTTGTTGGTTTGTTGGTTTGTTGTTTTGTTGGTTTGTTGGTTTGTTGTTTTGTTGGCTTGTTGGTTTGTTGGTTTGTTCGTTTGTTGGTTTGTTGGTTTGTTGGTTTCTTGATTTCTTGGTTTCTTGGTTTGTTGGTTTATTGGTTTGTTGGTTTGTTGAATTGTTGGCTTGTTGGTTTGTTGGTTTGTTGGTTTGTTGGTTGTTGGTTTGTTGGTTTGTTGGTTTATTTGTTTGTTGGTTTGTTGGTTTGTTGATTTGCTGGTTTGTTGGTTTGTTGGTTTGTTCGTTTGTTGGTTTGTTGGTTTGTTGGCTTGTTGGTTTGTTGGTTTGTTGGTTTGTTGGTTTGTTGGTTTGTTGGTTTGTTGGTTTGTTGGTTTGTTGGTATGTTTGTTTATTGGCTTGTTGGTTTGTTGGTTTGTTCGTTTGTTGGTTTGTTAGCTTGTTGGTTTGTTTGTTTGTTGGTTTGTTGGTTTGTTGGTTTGTTGGTTTGTTGGTTTGTTGGTTTGTTGGTTTGTTGGTTTGTTTGTTTGTTTGTTTGTTGGTTTGTTGGTTTGTTGGTTTGTTGGTTTGTTGGTTTGTTGGTTTGTTGATTTGTTGGTTTGTTGGTTTGTTGGTTTGTTGGTTTGTTGGTTTGTTGGTTTGTTGGTTTGTTGGTTTGTTGGTTTGTTGGTTTGTTGGTTTGTTGGTTTGATGGTTTGCTCCTTTGCTGGTTTATTGGTTTGGTGGTTTGTTGGTTTGTTGATTTGTTGGGTTGTTGGTTTGTTTGTTTGTTGGTTTGTTGGTTTGTTGGTTTGTTTGTTTGTTGGTTTGTTGGTTTGTTGGTTTGTTGGTTTGTTGGTTTGTTGGTTTGTTGGTTTGTTGGTTTGTTGGTTTGCTCCTTTGCTGGTTTATTGGTTTGGTGGTTTGTTTGTTTGTTGATTTGTTGGGTTGTTGGTTTGTTTGCTTGTTGGTTTGTTGGTTTGTTCGTTTGTTGGTTTGTTGGCTTGTTGGTTTGTTGGTTTGTTGGCTTGTTAGTTTGTTGGTTTGTTTGTTTGTTGGTTTGTTGGTTTGTTTGTTGGTTTGTTGGTTTGTTGGTTTGTTGGTTTGTTTTTTTGTTGGTTTGTTGGTTTGTTGGGTTTTTGGTTTGTTGGTTTGTTGGTTTGTTGGTTTGTTCGTTTGTTGGTTTGTTGGTTTGTTGGTTTCTTGGTTTCTTGATTTCTTGGTTTGTTGGTTTGTTGGTTTGTTGGTTTGTTGGTTTGTTGGATTGTTGGTTTGTTGGGTTGTTGGTTTGTTGAATTGTTGGCTTGTTGGTTTGTTGGTTTGTTGGTTTCTTGATTGTTGGTTTGTTGGTTTGCTCGTTTGCTGGTTTATTGGTTTGTTGGTTTGTTGGTTTGTTGATTTGTTGGTTTGTTGGTTTGTTTGTTTGTTTGTTGGTTTGTTGGTTAGTTGGGTTGTTGGTTTGTTGGTTTGTTCGTTTGTTGGTTTGTTGGCTTGTTTGTTTTTTGGTTTGTTGGTTTGTTGGTTTGTTGGTTTGTTGGTTTGTTGGTTTGTTGGTTTGTTGGTTTGTTTGCTTGTTGGTTTGTTGGTTTGTTCGTTTGTTGGTTTGTTGGCTTGTTGGTTTGTTGGTTTGTTGGCTTGTTAGTTTGTTGGTTTGTTTGTTTGTTTGTTTGTTGGTTTGTTGGTTTGTTGGTTTGCTCGTTTGTTGGTTTGTGGGTTTGTTGGCTTGTTGGTTTGTTGGTTTGTTGGTTTGTTGGTTTGTTGGTTTGTTGGTTTGTTGGTTTGTTGGTTTGTTGGTTTGTTGGTTTGTTGGTTTGTTGGTTTGTTGGTTTGTTGGTTTGTTGGTTTGTTGGTTTGTTGGTTTGTTGGTTTGTTGGTTTGTTGGTTTGTTGGTTTGTTGGTTTGTTGGTTTGTTGGTTTGTTGGTTTGTTGGTTTGTTGGTTTGTTGGTTTGTTGGTTTGTTGGTTTGTTGGTTTGTTAGTTTGTTGGTTTGTTGGTTTGTTGTTTTGTTGGTTTGTTGGTTTGTTGGTTGGTTGGCTTATTGGTTTGTTGGTTTGTTCGTTGGTTGGTTTATTGGCTTGTTTGTTTTTTTGTTTGTTGGTTTGTTGGTTTGTTGGTTTGTTGGTTTGTTGGTTTGTTGGTTTGTTTGCTTGTTGGTTTGTTAGTTTGTTCGTTTGTTGGTTTGTTGGCTTGTTGGTTTGTTGGTTTGTTGGCTTGTTAGTTTGTTGGTTTGTTGGTTTGTTGGTTTGTTGGTTTGTTGGTTGTTGGTTTGTTGGTTTGTTGGTTTATTTGTTTGTTGGTTTGTTGGTTTGTTGATTTGCTGGTTTGTTGGTTTGTTGGTTTGTTCGTTTGTTGGTTTGTTGGTTTGTTGGCTTGTTGGTTTGTTGGTTTGTTGGTTTGTTGGTTTGTTGGTTTGTTGGTTTGTTGGTTTGTTGGTTTGTTGGTATGTTTGTTTATTGGCTTGTTGGTTTGTTGGTTTGTTCGTTTGTTGGTTTTTTGGCTTGTTGGTTTGTTTGTTTGTTGGTTTGTTGGTTTGTTGGTTTGTTGGTTTGTTGGTTTGTTGGTTTGTTGGTTTGTTGGTTTGTTTGTTTGTTTGTTTGTTGGTTTGTTGGTTTGTTGGTTTGTTGGTTTGTTGGTTTGTTGGTTTGTTGATTTGTTGGTTTGTTGGTTTCTTGGTTTGTTGCTTTGTTGGTTTGTTGGTTTGTTGGTTTGTTGGTTTGTTGGTTTGATGGTTTGCTCCTTTGCTGGTTTATTGGTTTGGTGGTTTGTTGGTTTGTTGATTTGTTGGGTTGTTGGTTTGTTTGTTTGTTGGTTTGTTGGTTTGTTGGTTTGTTTGTTTGTTGGTTTGTTGGTTTGTTGGTTTGTTGGTTTGTTGGTTTGTTGGTTTGTTGGTTTGTTGGTTTGCTCCTTTGCTGGTTTATTGGTTTGGTGGTTTGTTTGTTTGTTGATTTGTTGGGTTGTTGGTTTGTTTGCTTGTTGGTTTGTTGGTTTGTTCGTTTGTTGGTTTGTTGGCTTGTTGGTTTGTTGGTTTGTTGGCTTGTTAGTTTGTTGGTTTGTTTGTTTGTTGGTTTGTTGGTTTGTTTGTTGGTTTGTTGGTTTGTTGGTTTGTTGGTTTGTTTTTTTGTTGGTTTGTTGGGTTGTTGGGTTTTTGGTTTGTTGGTTTGTTGGTTTGTTGGTTTGTTCGTTTGTTGGTTTGTTGGTTTGTTGGTTTCTTGGTTTCTTGATTTCTTGGTTTGTTGGTTTGTTGGTTTGTTGGTTTGTTGGTTTGTTGGTTTGTTGGATTGTTGGTTTGTTGGGTTGTTGGTTTGTTGAATTGTTGGCTTGTTGGTTTGTTGGTTTGTTGGTTTCTTGATTGTTGGTTTGTTGGTTTGCTCGTTTGCTGGTTTATTGGTTTGTTGGTTTGTTGGTTTGTTGATTTGTTGGTTTGTTGGTTTGTTTGTTTGTTTGTTGGTTTGTTGGTTAGTTGGGTTGTTGGTTTGTTGGTTTGTTCGTTTGTTGGTTTGTTGGCTTGTTTGTTTTTTGGTTTGTTGGTTTGTTGGTTTGTTGGTTTGTTGGTTTGTTGGTTTGTTGGTTTGTTGGTTTGTTTGCTTGTTGGTTTGTTGGTTTGTTCGTTTGTTGGTTTGTTGGCTTGTTGGTTTGTTGGTTTGTTGGCTTGTTAGTTTGTTGGTTTGTTTGTTTGTTTGTTTGTTGGTTTGTTGGTTTGTTGGTTTGCTCGTTTGTTGGTTTGTGGGTTTGTTGGCTTGTTGGTTTGTTGGTTTGTTGGTTTGTTGGTTTGTTGGTTTGTTGGTTTGTTGGTTTGTTGGTTTGTTGGTTTGTTGGTTTGTTGGTTTGTTGGTTTGTTGGTTTGTTGGTTTGTTGGTTTGTTGGTTTGTTGGTTTGTTGGTTTGTTGGTTTGTTGGTTTGTTGGTTTGTTGGTTTGTTGGTTTGTTGGTTTGTTGGTTTGTTGGTTTGTTGGTTTGTTGGTTTGTTGGTTTGTTGGTTTCTTGGTTTGTTGGTTTGTTGGTTTGTTGGTTTGTTGGTTTGTTGGTTTGTTGGTTTGTTGGTTTGTTGGTTTGTTGTTTTGTTGGTTTGTTGGTTTGTTGGTTGGTTGGCTTATTGGTTTGTTGGTTTGTTCGTTGGTTGGTTTATTGGCTTGTTTGTTTTTTGGTTTGTTGGTTTGTTGGTTTGTTGGTTTGTTGGTTTGTTGGTTTGTTGGTTTGTTGGTTTGTTTGCTTGTTGGTTTGTTAGTTTGTTCGTTTGTTGGTTTGTTGGCTTGTTGGTTTGTTGGTTTGTTGGCTTGTTAGTTTGTTGGTTTGTTTGTTTGTTGGTTTGTTTGTTTGTTGGTTTGTTGGTTTGTTGGTTTGTTGGTTTGTTGGTTTGTTTTTTTGTTGGTTTGTTGGTTTGTTGGGTTTTTGGTTTGTTGGTTTGTTGGTTTGTTGGTTTGTTCGTTTGTTGGTTTGTTGGTTTGTTGGTTTCTTGATTTCTTGGTTTGTTGGTTTGCTGGTTTGTTGGTTTGTTGGTTTGTTGGATTGTTGGTTTGTTGGTTTGTTGGTTTGTTGAATTGTTGGCTTGTTGGTTTGTTGGTTTGTTGGTTTGTTGGTTGTTGGTTTGTTGGTTTGTTGGGTTGTTGGTTTATTTGTTTGTTGGTTTGTTGGTTTGCTGGTTTGTTGGTTTGTTGGTTTGTTGGTTTGTTGGCTTCTTAGTTTGTTGGTTTGTTCGTTAGTTGGTTTTTGGGTTTGTTGACTTGTTGGTTTGTTGGGTTGTTGGTTTGTTGGTTTGTTGCTTTGTTGGTTTGTTGGTTTGTTGGTTTGTTGGTTTGTTAGTTTGTTGGTTTGTTGGTTTGTTGGTTTGTTGGATTGTTGGTTTGTTGGTTTGTTGGTTTGTTGGTTTGTTGGTTTGTTGGTTTGTTGGTTTGTTGGTTTGTTGGTTTGTTGGTTTGCTCTTTTGTTGGTTTATTGGTTTGTTGGTTTGTTGGTTTGTTGATTTGTTGGTTTGTTGGTTTGTTTGTTTGTTGGTTTGTTGGTTAGTTGGGTTGTTGGTTTGTTGGTTTGTTGGTTTGTTGGTTTGTTGGCTTGTTTGTTTTTTGGTTTGTTGGTTTGTTGGTTTGTTGGTTTGTTGGTTTGTTCGTTTGTTGGTTTGTGGGTTTATTGGCTTGTTGGTTTGTTGGTTTGTTGGTTTGTTGGTTTGTTGGTTTGTTGGTTTGTTGGTTTGTTGGTTTGTTGGTTTGTTGGTTTGTTGGTTTGTTGGTTTGTTGGTTTGTTGGTTTGTTGGTTTGTTGGTTTGTTGGTTTGTTGGTTTGTTGGTTTGTTGGTTTGTTGGTTTGTTGGTTTGTTGGTTTGTTGGTTTGTTGGTTTGTTGGTTTGTTGGTTTGTTGGTTTGTTGTTTTGTTGGTTTGTTGGTTTGTTGGTTTGTTGGCTTATTGGTTTGTTGGTTTGTTCGTTTGTTGGTTTGTTGGCTTGTTTGTTTTTTGGTTTGTTGGTTTGTTGGTTTGTTGGTTTGTTGGTTTGTTGGTTTGTTGGTTTGTTGGTTTGTTGGTTTGTTTGCTTGTTGGTTTGTTGGTTTGTTCGTTTGTTGGTCTGTTGGCTTGTTGGTTTGTTGGTTTGTTGGCTTGTTAGTTTGTTGGTTTGTTTGTTTGTTGGTTTGTTGGTTTGTTTGTTTGTTGGTTTGTTGGTTTGTTGGTTTGTTGGTTTGTTGGTTTGTTGGTTTGTTGGTTTGTTGGTTTGTTGGGTTTTTGGTTTGTTGGTTTGTTGGTTTGTTGGTTTGTTCGTTTGTTGGTTTGTTGGTTTGTTGGTTTCTTGATTTCTTGGTTTGTTGGTTTGTTGGTTTGTTGGTTTGTTGGTTTGTTGGATTGTTGGTTTGTTGGTTTGTTGGTTTGTTGGTTTGTTGGTTTGTTGGTTTGTTGGTTTGTTGGTTTGTTGGTTTGTTGGTTTGTTGGTTTGTTGGTTTGTTGGTTTGTTGGTTTGTTGTTTTGTTGGTTTGTTGGTTTGTTGGTTTGTTGGCTTATTGGTTTGTTGGTTTGTTCGTTTGTTGGTTTGTTGGCTTGTTTGTTTTTTGGTTTGTTGGTTTGTTGGTTTGTTGGTTTGTTGGTTTGTTGGTTTGTTGGTTTGTTGGTTTGTTGGTTTGTTGGTTTGTTGGTTTGTTTGCTTGTTGGTTTGTTGGTTTGTTCGTTTGTTGGTTTGTTGGCTTGTTGGTTTGTTGGTTTGTTGGCTTGTTAGTTTGTTGGTTTGTTGGTTTGTTGTTTTGTTGGTTTGTTGGTTTGTTGGTTTGTTGGCTTATTGGTTTGTTGGTTTGTTCGTTTGTTGGTTTGTTGGCTTGTTTGTTTTTTGGTTTGTTGGTTTGTTGGTTTGTTGGTTTGTTGGCTTGTTGGTTTGTTGGTTTGTTGGTTTGTTGGTTTGTTGGTTTGTTGGTTTGTTGTTTTGTTGGTTTGTTGGTTTGTTGGTTTGTTGGCTTATTGGTTTGTTGGTTTGTTCGTTTGTTGGTTTGTTGGCTTGTTTGTTTTTTGGTTTGTTGGTTTGTTGGTTTGTTGGTTTGTTGGTTTGTTGGTTTGTTGGTTTGTTGGTTTGTTGGTTTGTTGGTTTGTTGGTTTGTTGGTTTGTTTGCTTGTTGGTTTGTTGGTTTGTTCGTTTGTTGGTTTGTTGGCTTGTTGGTTTGTTGGTTTGTTGGCTTGTTAGTTTGTTGGTTTGTTTGTTTGTTGGTTTGTTGGTTTGTTTGTTTGTTGGTTTGTTGGTTTGTTGGTTTGTTGGTTTGTTGGTTTGTTGGTTTGTTGGTTTGTTGGTTTGTTGGTTTGTTGGTTTGTTGGTTTGTTGTTTTGTTGGTTTGTTGGTTTGTTGGTTTGTTGGCTTATTGGTTTGTTGGTTTGTTGGTTTGTTGGTTTGTTGGTTTGTTGGTTTGTTGGTTTGTTTGCTTGTTGGTTTGTTAGTTTGTTCGTTTGTTGGTTTGTTGGCTTGTTGGTTTGTTGGTTTGTTGGCTTGTTAGTTTGTTGGTTTGTTTGTTTGTTGGTTTGTTGGTTTGTTTGTTTGTTGGTTTGTTGGTTTGTTGGTTTGTTCGTTTGTTGGTTTGTTGGTTTGTTGGTTTGTTGGTTTGTTGGTTTGTTGGTTTGATGGTTTGCTCCTTTGCTGGTTTATTGGTTTGGTGGTTTGTTGGTTTGTTGATTTGTTGGGTTGTTGGTTTGTTTGTTTGTTGGTTTGTTGGTTTGTTGGTTTGTTTGTTTGTTGGTTTGTTGGTTTGTTGGTTTGTTGGTTTGTTGGTTTGTTGGTTTGTTGGTTTGTTGGTTTGCTCCTTTGCTGGTTTATTGGTTTGGTGGTTTGTTTGTTTGTTGATTTGTTGGGTTGTTGGTTTGTTTGCTTGTTGGTTTGTTGGTTTGTTCGTTTGTTGGTTTGTTGGCTTGTTGGTTTGTTGGTTTGTTGGCTTGTTAGTTTGTTGGTTTGTTTGTTTGTTGGTTTGTTGGTTTGTTTGTTGGTTTGTTGGTTTGTTGGTTTGTTGGTTTGTTTTTTTGTTGGTTTGTTGGTTTGTTGGGTTTTTGGTTTGTTGGTTTGTTGGTTTGTTGGTTTGTTCGTTTGTTGGTTTGTTGGTTTGCTGGTTTCTTGGTTTCTTGATTTCTTGGTTTGTTGGTTTGTTGGTTTGTTGGTTTGTTGGTTTGTTGGATTGTTGGTTTGTTGGGTTGTTGGTTTGTTGAATTGTTGGCTTGTTGGTTTGTTGGTTTGTTGGTTTCTTGATTGTTGGTTTGTTGGTTTGCTCGTTTGCTGGTTTATTGGTTTGTTGGTTTGTTGGTTTGTTGATTTGTTGGTTTGTTGGTTTGTTGGTTTGTTTGTTTGTTTGTTGGTTTGTTGGTTAGTTGGGTTGTTGGTTTGTTGGTTTGTTCGTTTGTTGGTTTGTTGGCTTGTTTGTTTTTTGGTTTGTTGGTTTGTTGGTTTGTTGGTTTGTTGGTTTGTTGGTTTGTTGGTTTGTTGGTTTGTTTGCTTGTTGGTTTGTTGGTTTGTTCGTTTGTTGGTTTGTTGGCTTGTTGGTTTGTTGGTTTGTTGGCTTGTTAGTTTGTTGGTTTGTTTGTTTGTTTGTTTGTTGGTTTGTTGGTTTGTTGGTTTGCTCGTTTGTTGGTTTGTGGGTTTGTTGGCTTGTTGGTTTGTTGGTTTGTTGGTTTGTTGGTTTGTTGGTTTGTTGGTTTGTTGGTTTGTTGGTTTGTTGGTTTGTTGGTTTGTTGGTTTGTTGGTTTGTTGGTTTGTTGGTTTGTTGGTTTGTTGGTTTGTTGGTTTGTTGGTTTGTTGGTTTGTTGGTTTGTTGGTTTGTTGGTTTGTTGGTTTGTTGGTTTGTTGGTTTGTTGGTTTCTTGGTTTGTTGGTTTGTTGGTTTGTTGGTTTGTTGGTTTGTTGGTTTGTTGGTTTGTTGGTTTGTTGTTTTGTTGGTTTGTTGGTTTGTTGGTTGGTTGGCTTATTGGTTTGTTGGTTTGTTCGTTGGTTGGTTTATTGGCTTGTTTGTTTTTTGGTTTGTTGGTTTGTTGGTTTGTTGGTTTGTTGGTTTGTTGGTTTGTTGGTTTGTTGGTTTGTTTGCTTGTTGGTTTGTTAGTTTGTTCGTTTGTTGGTTTGTTGGCTTGTTGGTTTGTTGGTTTGTTGGCTTGTTAGTTTGTTGGTTTGTTTGTTTGTTGGTTTGTTGGTTTGTTTGTTTGTTGGTTTGTTGGTTTGTTGGTTTGTTGGTTTGTTGGTTTGTTTTTTTGTTGGTTTGTTGGTTTGTTGGGTTTTTGGTTTGTTGGTTTGTTGGTTTGTTGGTTTGTTCGTTTGTTGGTTTGTTGGTTTGTTGGTTTCTTGATTTCTTGGTTTGTTGGTTTGTTGGTTTGTTGGTTTGTTGGTTTGTTGGATTGTTGGTTTGTTGGTTTGTTGGTTTGTTAAATTGTTGGCTTGTTGGTTTGTTGGTTTGTTGGTTTGTTGGTTGTTGGTTTGTTGGTTTGTTGGGTTGTTGGTTTATTTGTTTGTTGGTTTGTTGGTTTGTTGGTTTGTTGGCTTCTTAGTTTGTTGGTTTGTTCGTTTGTTGGTTTTTGGGTTTGTTGACTTGTTGGTTTGTTGGGTTGTTGGTTTGTTGGTTTGTTGGTTTGTTGGTTTGTTGGTTTGTTGGTTTGTTGGTTTGTTGGTTTGTTGGATTGTTGGTTTGTTAAATTGTTGGCTTGTTGGTTTGTTGGTTTGTTGGTTTGTTGGTTGTTGGTTTGTTGGTTTGTTGGGTTGTTGGTTTATTTGTTTGTTGGTTTGTTGGTTTGTTGGTTTGTTGGCTTCTTAGTTTGTTGGTTTGTTCGTTTGTTGGTTTTTGGGTTTGTTGACTTGTTGGTTTGTTGGGTTGTTGGTTTGTTGGTTTGTTGGTTTGTTGGTTTGTTGGTTTGTTGGTTTGTTGGTTTGTTGGTTTGTTGGATTGTTGGTTTGTTGGTTTGTTGGTTTGTTGGTTTGTTGGTTTGTTGGTTTGTTGGTTTGTTGGTTTGTTGGTTTGTTGGTTTGTTGGTTTGCTCGTTTGTTGGTTTATTGGTTTGTTGGTTTGTTGGTTTGTTGATTTGTTGGTTTGTTGGTTTGTTTGTTTGTTGGTTTGTTGGTTAGTTGGGTTGTTGGTTTGTTGGTTTGTTGGTTTGTTGGTTTGTTGGCTTGTTTGTTTTTTGGTTTGTTGGTTTGTTGGTTTGTTCGTTTGTTGGTTTGTTCGTTTGTTGGTTTGTGGGTTTATTGGCTTGTTGGTTTGTTGGTTTGTTGGTTTGTTGGTTTGTTGGTTTGTTGGTTTGTTGGTTTGTTGGTTTGTTGGTTTGTTGGTTTGTTGGTTTGTTGGTTTGTTGGTTTGTTGGTTTGTTGGTTTGTTGGTTTGTTGGTTTGTTGGTTTGTTGGTTTGTTGGTTTGTTGGTCTGTTGGTTTGTTGGTTTGTTGGTTTGTTAGTTTGTTGGTTTGTTGGTTTGTTGGTTTGTTGTTTTGTTGGTTTGTTGGTTTGTTGGTTTGTTGGCTTATTGGTTTGTTGGTTTGTTCGTTTGTTGGTTTGTTGGCTTGTTTGTTTTTTGGTTTGTTGGTTTGTTGGTTTGTTGGTTTGTTGGTTTGTTGGTTTGTTGGTTTGTTGGTTTGTTGGTTTGTTTGCTTGTTGGTTTGTTGGTTTGTTCGTTTGTTGGTTTGTTGGCTTGTTGGTTTGTTGGTTTGTTGGCTTGTTAGTTTGTTGGTTTGTTTGTTTGTTGGTTTGTTGGTTTGTTTGTTTGTTGGTTTGTTGGTTTGTTGGTTTGTTGGTTTGTTGGTTTGTTGGTTTGTTGGTTTGTTGGGTTTTTGGTTTGTTGGTTTGTTGGTTTGTTGGTTTGTTCGTTTGTTGGTTTGTTGGTTTGTTGGTTTCTTGATTTCTTGGTTTGTTGGTTTGTTGGTTTGTTGGTTTGTTGGTTTGTTGGATTGTTGGTTTGTTGGTTTGTTGGTTTGTTGGTTTGTTGAATTGTTGGCTTGTTGGTTTGTTGGTTTGTTGGTTTGTTGGTTGTTGGTTTGTTGGTTTGTTGGGTTGTTGGTTTATTTGTTTGTTGGTTTGTTGGTTTGTTGGTTTGCTGGTTTGTTGGTTTGTTGGTTTGTTGGTTTGTTGGCTTGTTTGTTTGTTGGTTTGTTCTTTTGTTGGTTTGTGGGTTTGTTGACTTGTTGGTTTGTTGGTTTGTTGGTTTGTTGGTTTGTTGGTTTGTTGGTTTGTTGGTTTGTTTGTTTGTTGGTTTGTTGAATTGTTGGCTTGTTGGTTTGTTGGTTTGTTGGTTTGTTGGTTGTTGGTTTGTTGGTTTGTTGGTTTGTTGGTTTATTTGTTTGTTGGTTTGTTAGTTTGTTGGTTTGCTGGTTTGTTGGTTTGTTGGTTTGTTCGTTTGTTGGTTTGTTGGTTTGTTGGCTTGTTGGTTTGTTAGTTTGTTGGTTTGCTGGTATCTCGGTTTGTTGGTTTGTTGGTTTGTTGGCTTGTTTGTTTGTTGGTTTGTTCGTTTGTTGGTTTGTGGGTTTGTTGGCTTGTTGGTTTGTTGGTTTGTTGGTTTGTTGGTTTGTTGGTTTATTGGTTTGTTGGTTTGTGGGTTTGTTGGTTTGTTGGTTTGTTGGTTTGTTGGTTTGTTGGTTTGTTGGTTTGTTGGTTTGTTGGTTTGTTGATTTGTTGGTTTGTTGGTTTGTTGGTTTGTTGGTTTGTTGGTTTGTTGGTTTGTTGGTTTGTTGGTTTGTTGGTTTGTTGGTTTGTTGGTTTGTTGGTTTGTTGGTTTGTTGGTTTGTTGGTTTGTTGGTTTGTTGGTTTGTTGGTTTGTTGATTTGCTCGTTTGCTGGTTTATTGGTTTGTTGGTTTGTTGGTTTGTTTGTTTGTTGGTTTGTTGGTTTGTTGGTTTATTTGTTTGTTGGTTTGTTGGTTTGTTGGTTTGTTGGTTTATTGGTTTGTTGGTTTGTTGGTTTGTTGGTTTGTTGGTTTGTTGGTTTGTTGGTTTGTTGGTTTGTTGGTTTGTTGGTTTGTTGGTTTGCTGGTTTGTTGGTTTGTTGGTTTGTTGGTTTGCTCGTTTGCTGGTTTATTGGTTTGTTGGTTTGTTGGTTTGTTGGTTTGTTGATTTGTTGGTTTGTTGGTTTGTTTGTTTGTTGGTTGGTTGGTTAGTTGGCTTGTTGGTTTGTTGGTTTGTTCGTTTGTTGGTTTGTTGGTTTGTTGGTTTTTTCGTTTGTTGTTTGTGGGTTTGTTCGTTTGTTGGTTTGTTGGTTTGTTCGTTTGTTGGTTTGTTGGTTTGTTGGTTTGTTGGTTTGTTGGTTTGTTTGTTTGTTGGTTTGTTGGTTAGTTGGGTTGTTGGTTTGTTGGTTTGTTCGCTTGTTGGTTTGTTGTTTTGTTGGTTTGTTCGTTTGTTGGTTTGTTGGTTTGTTCGTTTCTTGGTTTGTTGGTTTTTTGGTTTGGTGGTTTGTTGGTTTGTTGATTTGTTGGCTTATTGGTTTGTTGGTTTGTTGATTTGTTGGTTTGTTGGTTTGTTGGTTTGTTGGTTTGTTGGTTTGTTGGTTTGTTGGTTTGTTGGTTTGTTGGTTTGTTGGTTTATTGGTTTGTTGGTTTGTTGGTTTGTTGGTTTGTTGGTTTGTTGGTTTGTTGGTTTGTTGGTTTGTTGGTTTGTTGGTTTGTTGGTTTGTTGGTTTGTTGGTTTGTTGGTTTCTTGGTTTGTTGGTTTGTTGGTTTGTTGGTTTGTTGGATTGTTGGTTTGTTGGTTTGTTGAATTGTTGGCTTGTTGGTTTGTTGGTTTGTTGGTTTGTTGGTTGTTGGTTTGTTGGTTTGTTGGGTTGTTGGTTTATTTGTTTGTTGGTTTGTTGGTTTGCTGGTTTGTTGGTTTGTTGGTTTATTGGTTTGTTGGTTTGTTGGTTTGTTGGTTTGTTGGTTTGTTGGTTTGTTGGTTTGTTGAATTGTTGGCTTGTTGGTTTGTTGGTTTGTTGGTTTGTTGAATTGTTGGCTTGTTGGTTTGTTGGTTTGTTGGTTTGTTGGTTGTTGGTTTGTTTGTTTGTTGGTTTATTTGTTTGTTGGTTCGTTGATTTGTTGATTTGCTGGTTTGTTGGTTTGTTGGTTTGTTCGTTTGTTGGTTTGTTGGTTTGTTGGCTTGTTGGTTTGTTGGTTTGTTGGTTTGTTCGTTTGTTGGTTTGTTGGTTTGTTGGTTTGTTGGTTTGTTGGATTGTTGGTTTGTTGGTTTGTTGGTTTGTTGAATTGTTGGCTTGTTGGTTTGTTGGTTTGTTGGTTTGTTGGTTGTTGGTTTGTTGGTTTGTTGGGTTGTTGGTTTATTTGTTTGTTGGTTTGTTGGTTTGCTGGTTTGTTGGTTTGTTGGTTTATTGGTTTGTTGGTTTGTTGGTTTGTTGGTTTGTTGGTTTGTTGGTTTGTTGGTTTGTTGAATTGTTGGCTTGTTGGTTTGTTGGTTTGTTGGTTTGTTGAATTGTTGGCTTGTTGGTTTGTTGGTTTGTTGGTTTGTTGGTTGTTGGTTTGTTGGTTTGTTGGTTTATTTGTTTGTTGGTTCGTTGATTTGTTGATTTGCTGGTTTGTTGGTTTGTTGGTTTGTTCGTTTGTTGGTTTGTTGGTTTGTTGGCTTGTTGGTTTGTTGGTTTGTTGGTTTGTTGGTTTGTTGGTTTGTTGGTTTGTTGGTTTGTTGGTTTGTTGGTTTGTTGGTATGTTTGTTTATTGGCTTGTTGGTTTGTTGGTTTGTTCGTTTGTTGGTTTGTTGGCTTGTGTGTTTGTTTGTTTGTTGGTTTGTTGGTTTGTTGGTTTGTTGGTTTGTTGGTTTGTTGGTTTGTTGGTTTGTTTTTTTGTTGGTTTGTTGGTTTGTTGGGTTTTTGGTTTGTTGGTTTGTTGGTTTGTTGGTTTGTTCGTTTGTTGGTTTGTTGGTATGTTGGTTTCTTGATTTCTTGGTTTGTTGGTTTGTTGGTTTGTTGGTTTGTTGGTTTGTTGGATTGTTGGTTTGTTGGTTTGTTGGTTTGTTGAATTGTTGGCTTGTTGGTTTGTTGGTTTGTTGGTTTGTTGGTTGTTGGTTTGTTGGTTTGTTGGGTTGTTGGTTTATTTGTTTGTTGGTTTGTTGGTTTGCTGGTTTGTTGGTTTGTTGGTTTATTGGTTTGTTGGTTTGTTGGTTTGTTGGTTTGTTGGTTTGTTGGTTTGTTGGTTTGTTGAATTGTTGGCTTGTTGGTTTGTTGGTTTGTTGGTTTGTTGGTTGTTGGTTTGTTGGTTTGTTGGTTTATTTGTTTGTTGGTTCGTTGATTTGTTGATTTGCTGGTTTGTTGGTTTGTTGGTTTGTTCGTTTGTTGGTTTGTTGGTTTGTTGGCTTGTTGGTTTGTTGGTTTGTTGGTTTGTTGGTTTGTTGGTTTGTTGGTTTGTTGGTCTGTTGGTTTGTTGGTTTGTTGGTATGTTTGTTTATTGGCTTGTTGGTTTGTTGGTTTGTTCGTTTGTTGGTTTGTTGGCTTGTGTGTTTGTTTGTTTGTTGGTTTGTTGGTTTGTTGGTTTGTTGGTTTGTTGGTTTGTTGGTTTGTTTGTTTGTTTGTTTGTTGGTTTGTTGGTTTGTTGGTTTGTTGGTTTGTTGGTTTGTTGGTTTGTTGATTTGTTGGTTTGTTGGTTTGTTGGTTTGTTGGTTTGTTGGTTTGTTGGTTTGTTGGTTTGTTGGTTTGTTGGTTTGTTGGTTTGTTGGTTTGATGGTTTGCTCCTTTGCTGGTTTATTGGTTTGGTGGTTTGTTGGTTTGTTGATTTGTTGGGTTGTTGGTTTGTTTGTTTGTTGGTTTGTTGGTTTGTTGGTTTGTTTGTTTGTTGGTTTGTTGGTTTGTTGGTTTGTTGGTTTGTTGGTTTGTTGGTTTGTTGGTTTGCTCCTTTGCTGGTTTATTGGTTTGGTGGTTTGTTTGTTTGTTGATTTGTTGGGTTGTTGGTTTGTTTGCTTGTTGGTTTCTTGGTTTGTTCGTTTGTTGGTTTGTTGGCTTGTTGGTTTGTTGGTTTGTTGGCTTGTTAGTTTGTTGGTTTGTTTGTTTGTTGGTTTGTTGGTTTGTTTGTTGGTTTGTTGGTTTGTTGGTTTGTTGGTTTGTTTTTTTGTTGGTTTGTTGGTTTGTTGGGTTTTTGGTTTGTTGGTTTGTTGGTTTGTTGGTTTGTTCGTTTGTTGGTTTGTTGGTTTGTTGGTTTCTTGGTTTCTTGATTTCTTGGTTTGTTGGTTTGTTGGTTTGTTGGTTTGTTGGTTTGTTGGATTGTTGGTTTGTTGGGTTGTTGGTTTGTTGAATTGTTGGCTTGTTGGTTTGTTGGTTTGTTGGTTTCTTGATTGTTGGTTTGTTGGTTTGCTCGTTTGCTGGTTTATTGGTTTGTTGGTTTGTTGGTTTGTTGATTTGTTGGTTTGTTGGTTTGTTTGTTTGTTTGTTTGTTTGTTGGTTTGTTGGTTAGTTGGGTTGTTGGTTTGTTGGTTTGTTCGTTTGTTGGTTTGTTGGCTTGTTTGTTTTTTGGTTTGTTGGTTTGTTGGTTTGTTGGTTTGTTGGTTTGTTGGTTTGTTGGTTTGTTGGTTTGTTTGCTTGTTGGTTTGTTGGTTTGTTCGTTTGTTGGTTTGTTGGCTTGTTGGTTTGTTGGTTTGTTGGCTTGTTAGTTTGTTGGTTTGTTTGTTTGTTTGTTTGTTGGTTTGTTGGTTTGTTGGTTTACTCGTTTGTTGGTTTGTGGGTTTGTTGGCTTGTTGGTTTGTTGGTTTGTTGGTTTGTTGGTTTGTTGGTTTGTTGGTTTGTTGGTTTGTTGGTTTGTTGGTTTGTTGGTTTGTTGGTTTGTTGGTTTGTTGGTTTGTTGGTTTGTTGGTTTGTTGGTTTGTTGGTTTGTTGGTTTGTTGGTTTGTTGGTTTGTTGGTTTGTTGGTTTGTTGGTTTCTTGGTTTGTTGGTTTGTTGGTTTGTTGGTTTGTTGGTTTGTTGGTTTGTTGGTTTGTTGGTTTGTTGTTTTGTTGGTTTGTTGGTTTGTTGGTTGGTTGGCTTATTGGTTTGTTGGTTTGTTCGTTGGTTGGTTTATTGGCTTGTTTGTTTTTTGGTTTGTTGGTTTGTTGGTTTGTTGGTTTGTTGGTTTGTTGGTTTGTTGGTTTGTTGGTTTGTTTGCTTGTTGGTTTGTTAGTTTGTTCGTTTGTTGGTTTGTTGGCTTGTTGGTTTGTTGGTTTGTTGGCTTGTTAGTTTGTTGGTTTGTTTGTTTGTTGGTTTGTTGGTTTGTTTGTTTGTTGGTTTGTTGGTTTGTTGGTTTGTTGTTTTGTTGGTTTGTTGGTTTGTTTTTTTGTTGGTTTGTTGGTTTGTTGGGTTTTTGGTTTGTTGGTTTGTTGGTTTGTTCGTTTGTTCGTTTGTTGGTTTGTTGGTTTGTTGGTTTCTTGATTTCTTGGTTTGTTGGTTTGTTGGTTTGTTGGTTTGTTGGTTTGTTGGATTGTTGGTTTGTTGGTTTGTTGGTTTGTTGAATTGTTGGCTTGTTGGTTTGTTGGTTTGTTGGTTTGTTGGTTGTTGGTTTGTTGGTTTGTTGGGTTGTTGGTTTATTTGTTTGTTGGTTTGTTGGTTTGCTGGTTTGTTGGTTTGTTGGTTTGTTGGTTTGTTGGCTTCTTAGTTTGTTGGTTTGTTCGTTTGTTGGTTTGTGGGTTTGTTGACTTGTTGGTTTGTTGGGTTGTTGGTTTGTTGGTTTGTTGGTTTGTTGGTTTGTTGGTTTGTTGGTTTGTTGGTTTGTTGGTTTGTTGGTTTGTTGGTTTGTTGGTTTGTTGGATTGTTGGTTTGTTGGTTTGTTGGTTTGTTGGTTTGTTGGTTTGTTGGTTTGTTGGTTTGTTGGTTTGTTGGTTTGCTCGTTTGTTGGTTTATTGGTTTGTTGGTTTGTTGGTTTGTTGATTTGTTGGTTTGTTGGTTTGTTTGTTTGTTGGTTTGTTGGTTAGTTGGGTTGTTGGTTTGTTGGTTTGTTGGTTTGTTGGTTTGTTGGCTTGTTTGTTTTTTGGTTTGTTGGTTTGTTGGTTTGTTGGTTTGTTGGTTTGTTCGTTTGTTGGTTTGTGGGTTTATTGGCTTGTTGGTTTGTTGGTTTGTTGGTTTGTTGGTTTGTTGGTTTGTTGGTTTGTTGGTTTGTTGGTTTGTTGGTTTGTTGGTTTGTTGGTTTGTTGGTTTGTTGGTTTGTTGGTTTGTTGGTTTGTTGGTTTGTTGGTTTGTTGGTTTGTTGGTTTGTTGGTTTGTTGGTTTGTTGGTTTGTTGGTTTGTTGGTTTGTTGGTTTGTTGGTTTGTTGGTTTGTTGGTTTGTTGGTTTGTTGGTTTGTTGGTTTGTTGGTTTGTTGTTTTGTTGGTTTGTTGGTTTGTTGGTTTGTTGGCTTATTGGTTTGTTGGTTTGTTCGTTTGTTGGTTTGTTGGCTTGTTTGTTTTTTGGTTTGTTGGTTTGTTGGTTTGTTGGTTTGTTGGTTTGTTGGTTTGTTGGTTTGTTGGTTTGTTGGTTTGTTTGCTTGTTGGTTTGTTGGTTTGTTCGTTTGTTGGTTTGTTGGCTTGTTGGTTTGTTGGTTTGTTGGCTTGTTAGTTTGTTGGTTTGTTTGTTTGTTGGTTTGTTGGTTTGTTTGTTTGTTGGTTTGTTGGTTTGTTGGTTTGTTGGTTTGTTGGTTTGTTGGTTTGTTGGTTTGTTGGGTTTTTGGTTTGTTGGTTTGTTGGTTTGTTGGTTTGTTCGTTTGTTGGTTTGTTGGTTTGTTGGTTTCTTGATTTCTTGGTTTGTTGGTTTGTTGGTTTGTTGGATTGTTGGTTTGTTGGTTTGTTGGTTTGTTGGTTTGTTGAATTGTTGGCTTGTTGGTTTGTTGGTTTGTTGGTTTGTTGGTTGTTGGTTTGTTGGTTTGTTGGGTTGTTGGTTTATTTGTTTGTTGGTTTGTTGGTTTGTTGGTTTGCTGGTTTGTTGGTTTGTTGGTTTGTTGGTTTGTTGGCTTGTTTGTTTGTTGGTTTGTTCGTTTGTTGGTTTGTGGGTTTGTTGACTTGTTGGTTTGTTGGTTTGTTGGTTTGTTGGTTTGTTGGTTTGTTGGTTTGTTGGTTTGTTGGTTTGTTTGTTTGTTGGTTTGTTAGTTTGTTGGTTTGTTTGTTTGTTGGTTTGTTGGTTTGTTTGTTTGTTGGTTTGTTGGTTTGTTGGTTTGTTGGTTTGTTGGTTTGTTGGTTTGTTGGTTTGTTGGGTTTTTGGTTTGTTGGTTTGTTGGTTTGTTGGTTTGTTCGTTTGTTGGTTTGTTGGTTTGTTGGTTTCTTGATTTCTTGGTTTGTTGGTTTGTTGGTTTGTTGGTTTGTTGGTTTGTTGGATTGTTGGTTTGTTGGTTTGTTGGTTTGTTGGTTTGTTGAATTGTTGGCTTGTTGGTTTGTTGGTTTGTTGGTTTGTTGGTTGTTGGTTTGTTGGTTTGTTGGGTTGTTGGTTTATTTGTTTGTTGGTTTGTTGGTTTGTTGGTTTGATGGTTTGTTGGTTTGTTGGTTTGTTGGTTTGTTGGCTTGTTTGTTTGTTGGTTTGTTCGTTTGTTGGTTTGTGGGTTTGTTGACTTGTTGGTTTGTTGGTTTGTTGGTTTGTTGGTTTGTTGGTTTGTTGGTTTGTTGGTTTGTTGGTTTGTTGGTTGTTGGTTTGTTGGTTTGTTGGTTTGTTGGTTTATTTGTTTGTTGGTTTGTTAGTTTGTTGGTTTGCTGGTTTGTTGGTTTGTTGGTTTGTTCGTTTGTTGGTTTGTTGGTTTGTTGGCTTGTTGGTTTGTTAGTTTGTTGGTTTGCTGGTATCTCGGTTTGTTGGTTTGTTGGTTTGTTGGCTTGTTTGTTTGTTGGTTTGTTCGTTTGTTGGTTTGTGGGTTTGTTGGCTTGTTGGTTTGTTGGTTTGTTGGTTTGTTGGTTTGTTGGTTTATTGGTTTGTTGGTTTGTGGGTTTGTTGGTTTGTTGGTTTGTTGGTTTGTTGGTTTGTTGGTTTGTTGGTTTGTTGGTTTGTTGGTTTGTTGATTTGTTGGTTTGTTGGTTTGTTGGTTTGTTGGTTTGTTGGTTTGTTGGTTTGTTGGTTTGTTGGTTTGTTGGTTTGTTGGTTTGTTGGTTTGTTGGTTTGTTGGTTTGTTGGTTTGTTGGTTTGTTGGTTTGTTGGTTTGTTGATTTGCTCGTTTGCTGGTTTATTGGTTTGTTGGTTTGTTGGTTTGTTTGTTTGTTGGTTTGTTGGTTTGTTGGTTTATTTGTTTGTTGGTTTGTTGGTTTGTTGGTTTATTGGTTTGTTGGTTTGTTGGTTTGTTGGTTTGTTGGTTTGTTGGTTTGTTGGTTTGTTGGTTTGTTGGTTTGCTGGTTTGTTGGTTTGTTGGTTTGTTGGTTTGCTCGTTTGCTGGTTTATTGGTTTGTTGGTTTGTTGGTTTGTTGGTTTGTTGATTTGTTGGTTTGTTGGTTTGTTTGTTTGTTGGTTGGTTGGTTAGTTGGCTTGTTGGTTTGTTGGTTTGTTCGTTTGTTGGTTTGTTGGTTTGTTGAATTTTTCGTTTGTTGTTTGTGGGTTTGTTCGTTTGTTGGTTTGTTGGTTTGTTTGTTTGTTGGTTTGTTCGTTTGTTGGTTTGTGGGTTTGTTGACTTGTTGGTTTGTTGGTTTGTTGGTTTGTTGGTTTGTTGGTTTGTTGGTTTGTTGGTTTGTTGGTTTGTTGGTTGTTGGTTTGTTGGTTTGTTGGTTTGTTGGTTTATTTGTTTGTTGGTTTGTTAGTTTGTTGGTTTGCTGGTTTGTTGGTTTGTTGGTTTGTTCGTTTGTTGGTTTGTTGGTTTGTTGGCTTGTTGGTTTGTTAGTTTGTTGGTTTGCTGGTATCTCGGTTTGTTGGTTTGTTGGTTTGTTGGCTTGTTTGTTTGTTGGTTTGTTCGTTTGTTGGTTTGTGGGTTTGTTGGCTTGTTGGTTTGTTGGTTTGTTGGTTTGTTGGTTTGTTGGTTTATTGGTTTGTTGGTTTGTGGGTTTGTTGGTTTGTTGGTTTGTTGGTTTGTTGGTTTGTTGGTTTGTTGGTTTGTTGGTTTGTTGGTTTGTTGATTTGTTGGTTTGTTGGTTTGTTGGTTTGTTGGTTTGTTGGTTTGTTGGTTTGTTGGTTTGTTGGTTTGTTGGTTTGTTGGTTTGTTGGTTTGTTGGTTTGTTGGTTTGTTGGTTTGTTGGTTTGTTGGTTTGTTGGTTTGTTGATTTGCTCGTTTGCTGGTTTATTGGTTTGTTGGTTTGTTGGTTTGTTGGTTTGTTGGTTTGTTGGTATGTTTGTTTATTGGCTTGTTGGTTTGTTGGTTTGTTCGTTTGTTGGTTTGTTGGCTTGTGTGTTTGTTTGTTTGTTGGTTTGTTGGTTTGTTGGTTTGTTGGTTTGTTGGTTTGTTGGTTTGTTGGTTTGTTTTTTTGTTGGTTTGTTGGTTTGTTGGGTTTTTGGTTTGTTGGTTTGTTGGTTTGTTGGTTTGTTCGTTTGTTGGTTTGTTGGTATGTTGGTTTCTTGATTTCTTGGTTTGTTGGTTTGTTGGTTTGTTGGTTTGTTGGTTTGTTGGATTGTTGGTTTGTTGGTTTGTTGGTTTGTTGAATTGTTGGCTTGTTGGTTTGTTGGTTTGTTGGTTTGTTGGTTGTTGGTTTGTTGGTTTGTTGGGTTGTTGGTTTATTTGTTTGTTGGTTTGTTGGTTTGCTGGTTTGTTGGTTTGTTGGTTTATTGGTTTGTTGGTTTGTTGGTTTGTTGGTTTGTTGGTTTGTTGGTTTGTTGGTTTGTTGAATTGTTGGCTTGTTGGTTTGTTGGTTTGTTGGTTTGTTGGTTGTTGGTTTGTTGGTTTGTTGGTTTATTTGTTTGTTGGTTCGTTGATTTGTTGATTTGCTGGTTTGTTGGTTTGTTGGTTTGTTCGTTTGTTGGTTTGTTGGTTTGTTGGCTTGTTGGTTTGTTGGTTTGTTGGTTTGTTGGTTTGTTGGTTTGTTGGTTTGTTGGTCTGTTGGTTTGTTGGTTTGTTGGTATGTTTGTTTATTGGCTTGTTGGTTTGTTGGTTTGTTCGTTTGTTGGTTTGTTGGCTTGTGTGTTTGTTTGTTTGTTGGTTTGTTGGTTTGTTGGTTTGTTGGTTTGTTGGTTTGTTGGTTTGTTTGTTTGTTTGTTTGTTGGTTTGTTGGTTTGTTGGTTTGTTGGTTTGTTGGTTTGTTGGTTTGTTGATTTGTTGGTTTGTTGGTTTGTTGGTTTGTTGGTTTGTTGGTTTGTTGGTTTGTTGGTTTGTTGGTTTGTTGGTTTGTTGGTTTGTTGGTTTGTTGGTTTGATGGTTTGCTCCTTTGCTGGTTTATTGGTTTGGTGGTTTGTTGGTTTGTTGATTTGTTGGGTTGTTGGTTTGTTTGTTTGTTGGTTTGTTGGTTTGTTGGTTTGTTTGTTTGTTGGTTTGTTGGTTTGTTGGTTTGTTGGTTTGTTGGTTTGTTGGTTTGTTGGTTTGCTCCTTTGCTGGTTTATTGGTTTGGTGGTTTGTTTGTTTGTTGATTTGTTGGGTTGTTGGTTTGTTTGCTTGTTGGTTTCTTGGTTTGTTCGTTTGTTGGTTTGTTGGCTTGTTGGTTTGTTGGTTTGTTGGCTTGTTAGTTTGTTGGTTTGTTTGTTTGTTGGTTTGTTGGTTTGTTTGTTGGTTTGTTGGTTTGTTGGTTTGTTGGTTTGTTTTTTTGTTGGTTTGTTGGTTTGTTGGGTTTTTGGTTTGTTGGTTTGTTGGTTTGTTGGTTTGTTCGTTTGTTGGTTTGTTGGTTTGTTGGTTTCTTGGTTTCTTGATTTCTTGGTTTGTTGGTTTGTTGGTTTGTTGGTTTGTTGGTTTGTTGGATTGTTGGTTTGTTGGGTTGTTGGTTTGTTGAATTGTTGGCTTGTTGGTTTGTTGGTTTGTTGGTTTCTTGATTGTTGGTTTGTTGGTTTGCTCGTTTGCTGGTTTATTGGTTTGTTGGTTTGTTGGTTTGTTGATTTGTTGGTTTGTTGGTTTGTTTGTTTGTTTGTTTGTTTGTTGGTTTGTTGGTTAGTTGGGTTGTTGGTTTGTTGGTTTGTTCGTTTGTTGGTTTGTTGGCTTGTTTGTTTTTTGGTTTGTTGGTTTGTTGGTTTGTTGGTTTGTTGGTTTGTTGGTTTGTTGGTTTGTTGGTTTGTTTGCTTGTTGGTTTGTTGGTTTGTTCGTTTGTTGGTTTGTTGGCTTGTTGGTTTGTTGGTTTGTTGGCTTGTTAGTTTGTTGGTTTGTTTGTTTGTTTGTTTGTTGGTTTGTTGGTTTGTTGGTTTACTCGTTTGTTGGTTTGTGGGTTTGTTGGCTTGTTGGTTTGTTGGTTTGTTGGTTTGTTGGTTTGTTGGTTTGTTGGTTTGTTGGTTTGTTGGTTTGTTGGTTTGTTGGTTTGTTGGTTTGTTGGTTTGTTGGTTTGTTGGTTTGTTGGTTTGTTGGTTTGTTGGTTTGTTGGTTTGTTGGTTTGTTGGTTTGTTGGTTTGTTGGTTTGTTGGTTTGTTGGTTTCTTGGTTTGTTGGTTTGTTGGTTTGTTGGTTTGTTGGTTTGTTGGTTTGTTGGTTTGTTGGTTTGTTGGTTTGTTGTTTTGTTGGTTTGTTGGTTTGTTGGTTGGTTGGCTTATTGGTTTGTTGGTTTGTTCGTTGGTTGGTTTATTGGCTTGTTTGTTTTTTGGTTTGTTGGTTTGTTGGTTTGTTGGTTTGTTGGTTTGTTGGTTTGTTGGTTTGTTGGTTTGTTTGCTTGTTGGTTTGTTAGTTTGTTCGTTTGTTGGTTTGTTGGCTTGTTGGTTTGTTGGTTTGTTGGCTTGTTAGTTTGTTGGTTTGTTTGTTTGTTGGTTTGTTGGTTTGTTTGTTTGTTGGTTTGTTGGTTTGTTGGTTTGTTGTTTTGTTGGTTTGTTGGTTTGTTTTTTTGTTGGTTTGTTGGTTTGTTGGGTTTTTGGTTTGTTGGTTTGTTGGTTTGTTCGTTTGTTCGTTTGTTGGTTTGTTGGTTTGTTGGTTTCTTGATTTCTTGGTTTGTTGGTTTGTTGGTTTGTTGGTTTGTTGGTTTGTTGGATTGTTGGTTTGTTGGTTTGTTGGTTTGTTGAATTGTTGGCTTGTTGGTTTGTTGGTTTGTTGGTTTGTTGGTTGTTGGTTTGTTGGTTTGTTGGGTTGTTGGTTTATTTGTTTGTTGGTTTGTTGGTTTGCTGGTTTGTTGGTTTGTTGGTTTGTTGGTTTGTTGGCTTCTTAGTTTGTTGGTTTGTTCGTTTGTTGGTTTGTGGGTTTGTTGACTTGTTGGTTTGTTGGGTTGTTGGTTTGTTGGTTTGTTGGTTTGTTGGTTTGTTGGTTTGTTGGTTTGTTGGTTTGTTGGTTTGTTGGTTTGTTGGTTTGTTGGTTTGTTGGATTGTTGGTTTGTTGGTTTGTTGGTTTGTTGGTTTGTTGGTTTGTTGGTTTGTTGGTTTGTTGGTTTGTTGGTTTGCTCGTTTGTTGGTTTATTGGTTTGTTGGTTTGTTGGTTTGTTGATTTGTTGGTTTGTTGGTTTGTTTGTTTGTTGGTTTGTTGGTTAGTTGGGTTGTTGGTTTGTTGGTTTGTTGGTTTGTTGGTTTGTTGGCTTGTTTGTTTTTTGGTTTGTTGGTTTGTTGGTTTGTTGGTTTGTTGGTTTGTTCGTTTGTTGGTTTGTGGGTTTATTGGCTTGTTGGTTTGTTGGTTTGTTGGTTTGTTGGTTTGTTGGTTTGTTGGTTTGTTGGTTTGTTGGTTTGTTGGTTTGTTGGTTTGTTGGTTTGTTGGTTTGTTGGTTTGTTGGTTTGTTGGTTTGTTGGTTTGTTGGTTTGTTGGTTTGTTGGTTTGTTGGTTTGTTGGTTTGTTGGTTTGTTGGTTTGTTGGTTTGTTGGTTTGTTGGTTTGTTGGTTTGTTGGTTTGTTGGTTTGTTGGTTTGTTGGTTTGTTGGTTTGTTGGTTTGTTGTTTTGTTGGTTTGTTGGTTTGTTGGTTTGTTGGCTTATTGGTTTGTTGGTTTGTTCGTTTGTTGGTTTGTTGGCTTGTTTGTTTTTTGGTTTGTTGGTTTGTTGGTTTGTTGGTTTGTTGGTTTGTTGGTTTGTTGGTTTGTTGGTTTGTTGGTTTGTTTGCTTGTTGGTTTGTTGGTTTGTTCGTTTGTTGGTTTGTTGGCTTGTTGGTTTGTTGGTTTGTTGGCTTGTTAGTTTGTTGGTTTGTTTGTTTGTTGGTTTGTTGGTTTGTTTGTTTGTTGGTTTGTTGGTTTGTTGGTTTGTTGGTTTGTTGGTTTGTTGGTTTGTTGGTTTGTTGGGTTTTTGGTTTGTTGGTTTGTTGGTTTGTTGGTTTGTTCGTTTGTTGGTTTGTTGGTTTGTTGGTTTCTTGATTTCTTGGTTTGTTGGTTTGTTGGTTTGTTGGTTTGTTGGTTTGTTGGATTGTTGGTTTGTTGGTTTGTTGGTTTGTTGGTTTGTTGAATTGTTGGCTTGTTGGTTTGTTGGTTTGTTGGTTTGTTGGTTGTTGGTTTGTTGGTTTGTTGGGTTGTTGGTTTATTTGTTTGTTGGTTTGTTGGTTTGTTGGTTTGCTGGTTTGTTGGTTTGTTGGTTTGTTGGTTTGTTGGCTTGTTTGTTTGTTGGTTTGTTCGTTTGTTGGTTTGTGGGTTTGTTGACTTGTTGGTTTGTTGGTTTGTTGGTTTGTTGGTTTGTTGGTTTGTTGGTTTGTTGGTTTGTTGGTTTGTTTGTTTGTTGGTTTGTTAGTTTGTTGGTTTGTTTGTTTGTTGGTTTGTTGGTTTGTTTGTTTGTTGGTTTGTTGGTTTGTTGGTTTGTTGGTTTGTTGGTTTGTTGGTTTGTTGGTTTGTTGGGTTTTTGGTTTGTTGGTTTGTTGGTTTGTTGGTTTGTTCGTTTGTTGGTTTGTTGGTTTGTTGGTTTCTTGATTTCTTGGTTTGTTGGTTTGTTGGTTTGTTGGTTTGTTGGTTTGTTGGATTGTTGGTTTGTTGGTTTGTTGGTTTGTTGGTTTGTTGAATTGTTGGCTTGTTGGTTTGTTGGTTTGTTGGTTTGTTGGTTGTTGGTTTGTTGGTTTGTTGGGTTGTTGGTTTATTTGTTTGTTGGTTTGTTGGTTTGTTGGTTTGATGGTTTGTTGGTTTGTTGGTTTGTTGGTTTGTTGGCTTGTTTGTTTGTTGGTTTGTTCGTTTGTTGGTTTGTGGGTTTGTTGACTTGTTGGTTTGTTGGTTTGTTGGTTTGTTGGTTTGTTGATTTGTTGGTTTGTTGGTTTGTTGGTTTGTTGGTTGTTGGTTTGTTGGTTTGTTGGTTTGTTGGTTTATTTGTTTGTTGGTTTGTTAGTTTGTTGGTTTGCTGGTTTGTTGGTTTGTTGGTTTGTTCGTTTGTTGGTTTGTTGGTTTGTTGGCTTGTTGGTTTGTTAGTTTGTTGGTTTGCTGGTATCTCGGTTTGTTGGTTTGTTGGTTTGTTGGCTTGTTTGTTTGTTGGTTTGTTCGTTTGTTGGTTTGTGGGTTTGTTGGCTTGTTGGTTTGTTGGTTTGTTGGTTTGTTGGTTTGTTGGTTTATTGGTTTGTTGGTTTGTGGGTTTGTTGGTTTGTTGGTTTGTTGGTTTGTTGGTTTGTTGGTTTGTTGGTTTGTTGGTTTGTTGGTTTGTTGATTTGTTGGTTTGTTGGTTTGTTGGTTTGTTGGTTTGTTGGTTTGTTGGTTTGTTGGTTTGTTGGTTTGTTGGTTTGTTGGTTTGTTGGTTTGTTGGTTTGTTGGTTTGTTGGTTTGTTGGTTTGTTGGTTTGTTGGTTTGTTGATTTGCTCGTTTGCTGGTTTATTGGTTTGTTGGTTTGTTGGTTTGTTTGTTTGTTGGTTTGTTGGTTTGTTGGTTTATTTGTTTGTTGGTTTGTTGGTTTGTTGGTTTATTGGTTTGTTGGTTTGTTGGTTTGTTGGTTTGTTGGTTTGTTGGTTTGTTGGTTTGTTGGTTTGTTGGTTTGCTGGTTTGTTGGTTTGTTGGTTTGTTGGTTTGCTCGTTTGCTGGTTTATTGGTTTGTTGGTTTGTTGGTTTGTTGGTTTGTTGATTTGTTGGTTTGTTGGTTTGTTTGTTTGTTGGTTGGTTGGTTAGTTGGCTTGTTGGTTTGTTGGTTTGTTCGTTTGTTGGTTTGTTGGTTTGTTGAATTTTTCGTTTGTTGTTTGTGGGTTTGTTCGTTTGTTGGTTTGTTGGTTTGTTCGTTTGTTGGTTTGTTGGTTTGTTGGTTTGTTGGTTTGTTGGTTTGTTTGTTTGTTGATTTGTTGGTTAGTTGGGTTGTTGGTTTGTTGGTTTGTTCGCTTGTTGGTTTGTTGTTTTGTTGGTTTGTTCGTTTGTTGGTTTGTTGGTTTGTTCGTTTCTTGGTTTGTTGGTTTTTTGGTTTGGTGGTTTGTTGGTTTGTTGATTTGTTGGCTTATTGGTTTGTTGGTTTGTTGATTTGTTGGTTTGTTGGTTTGTTGGTTTGTTGGTTTGTTGGTTTGTTGGTTTGTTGGTTTGTTGGTTTGTTGGTTTGTTGGTTTGTTGGTATGCTCCTTTGCTGGTTTATTGGTTTGGTGGTTTGTTGGTTTTTTGATTTGTTGGGTTGTTGGTTTGTTTGTTTATTGGTTTGTTGGTTAGTTGGGTTATTGGTTTGTTGGCTTGTTCGCTTGTTGGTTTGTTGTTTTGTTGGTTTGTTCGTTTGTTGGTTTGTTGGTTTGTTCGTTTCTTGGTTTGTTGGTTTTTTGGTTTGGTGGTTTGTTGGTTTGTTGGTTTGTTGGCTTATTGGTTTGTTGGTTTGTTGATTTGTTGGTTTGTTCGTTTGTTGGTTTGTTGGTTTGATGGTTTGTTGGTTTGTTTGTTTGTTGGTTTGTTCGTTTGTTGGTTTGTTGGTTTGTTGGTTTGTTGGTTTGTTGGTTTGTTGGTTTGTTGGTTTGTTGGTTTGTTGGTTTGTTGGTTTGTTGGTTTGTTGGTTTGTTGGTTTGTTGGTTTGTTGGTTTGTTGGTTTGTTATTTTGTTGGTTTGTTGGTTTGTTGGTTTGTTGGTTTGTTGGTTTGTTGGTTTGTTGGTTTGTTGGTTTGTTGGTTTGTTGGTTTGTTGGTTTGTTGGTTTGTTGGTTTGTTGCTTTGTTGGTTTGTTGGTTTGTTGGTTTGTTAGTTTGTTGTTTTGTTGGTTTGTTGGTTTGTTGGTTTGTTGGTTTGTTGGTTTGTTGGTTTGTTGGTTTGTTGGTTTGTTGGTATGTTGGCTTGTTGATTTATTGGTTTGTTCGTTTGTTGGTTTGTTGGCTTGTTAGTTTGTTGGTTTGTTGATTTGTTGGTTTGTTGGTTTGTTGGTTTGTTGGTTTGTTGGTTTGTTCTTTTGTTGGTTTGTTGGTTTGTTGGCTTGTTGGTTTGTCGTTTTGTTGGTTTCTTGGTTTGTTGGTTTGTTGGTTTGTTGGTTTGTTGGTTTGTTGGTTTGTTGGTTTGTTGGTTTGTTGGTTTGTTGGTTTGTTCGTTTGTTGGTTTGTTCGTTTGCTGGTTTGTTGGTTTGTTGGCTGGTTGGTTTGTTGGTTTGTTGGTTTGTTGGTTTGTTGGTTTGTTGGTTTGTTGGTTTTTTGGTTTGTTGTTTTGTTGGTTTGTTGGTTTGTTGGTTTGTTGGTTTGTTGGTTTGTTGGTTTGTTGATTTGTTGGTTTGCTGGTTTGTTGGTTTGTTGGTTTGTTGGTTTGCTCGTTTGCTGGTTTATTGGTTTGTTGGTTTGTTGGTTTGTTGGTTTGTTGATTTGTTGGTTTGTTGGTTTGTTTGTTTGTTGGTTGGTTTGTTAGTTGGCTTGTTGGTTTGTTGGTTTGTTCGTTTGTTGGTTTGTTGGTTTGTTGTTTTGTTCGTTTGTTGGTTTGTTGGTTTGTTGGTTTGTTGCTTTGTTGGTTTGTTGGTTTGTTGGTTTGTTTGTTTGTTGGTTTGTTGGTTTGTTGGTTTGTTGGTTTGTTGGTTTGTTGGTTTGTTCGTTTGTTGGTTTGTTGGTTTGATGGTTTGTTGGTTTGTTTGTTTGTTGGTTTCTTGGTTTGTTTGTTTGTTGGTTTGTTGGCTTGTTGGTTTGTTGGTTTGTTTGTTTGTTGGTTTGTTGGCTTGTTGGTTTGTTGGTTTGTTGGCTTGTTGGTTTGTTGGTTTGTTCGTTTGTTGGTTTGTTGGCTTGTTTGTTTTTTGGTTTGTTGGTTTGTTGGTTTGTTGGTTTGTTGGTTTGTTGGTTTGTTTGCTTGTTGGTTTTTTGGTTTGTTCGTTTGTTGGTTTGTTGGCTTGTTGGTTTGTTCGTTTGTTGGCTTGTTAGTTTGTTGGTTTGTTTGTTTGTTGGTTTGTTGGTTTGTTGGTTTGTTGGTTTGTTGGTTTGTTGGTTTGTTGGTTTGTTGGTTTGTTTTTTTGTTGGTTTGTTGGTTTGTTGGTTTTTTGGTTTGTTGGTTTGTTGGTTTGTTGGTTTCTTCGTTTGTTGGTTTGTTGGTTTGTTGGTTTGTTGGTTTGTTCGTTTGTTGGTTTGTTGGTTTGTTGGTTTGTTTGCTTGTTTGCTTGTTGGTTTGTTGGTTTGTTCGTTTGTTGGTTTGTTGGCTTGTTGGTTTGTTGGTTTGTTGGCTTGTTAGTTTGTTGGTTTGTTTGTTTGTTGGTTTGTTGGTTTGTTGGTTTGTTGGTTTGTTGGTTTGTTGGTTTGTTGGTTTGTTGGTTTGTTTTTTTGTTGGTTTGTTGGTTTGTTGGTTTGCTCGTTTGCTGGTTTATTGGTTTGTTGGTTTGTTGGTTTGTTTGTTTGTTGGTTTGTTGGTTTGTTGGTTTATTTGTTTGTTGGTTTGTTGGTTTGTTGGTTTCTTGGTTTATTGGTTTGTTGGTTTGTTGGTTTGTTGGTTTGTTGGTTTGTTGGTTTGTTGGTTTGTTGGTTTGTTGGTTTGCTGGTTTGTTGGTTTGTTGGTTTGTTGGTTTGCTCGTTTGCTGGTTTATTGGTTTGTTGGTTTGTTGGTTTGTTGGTTTGTTGATTTGTTGGTTTGTTGGTTTGTTTGTTTGTTGGTTGGTTGGTTAGTTGGCTTGTTGGTTTGTTGGTTTGTTTGTTTGTTGGTTTGTTGGTTTGTTGAATTTTTCGTTTGTTGTTTGTGGGTTTGTTCGTTTGTTGGTTTGTTGGTTTGTTCGTTTGTTGGTTTGTTGGTTTGTTGGTTTGTTGGTTTGTTGGCTTGTTCGCTTGTTGGTTTGTTGTTTTGTTGGTTTGTTCGTTTGTTGGTTTCTTGGTTTGTTGGTTTTTTGGTTTGGTGGTTTGTTGGTTTGTTGGTTTGTTGGCTTATTGGTTTGTTGGTTTGTTGATTTGTTGGTTTGTTCGTTTGTTGGTTTGTTGGTTTGATGGTTTGTTGGTTTGTTTGTTTGTTGGTTTGTTCGTTTGTTGGTTTGTTGGTTTGTTGGTTTGTTGGTTTGTTGGTTTGTTGGTTTGTTGGTTTGTTGGTTTGTTGGTTTGTTGGTTTGTTGGTTTGTTGGTTTGTTGGTTTGTTGGTTTGTTGGTTTGTTGGTTTGTTGGTTTGTTGGTTTGTTGGTTTGTTGGTTTGTTGGTTTGTTATTTTGTTGGTTTGTTGGTTTGTTGGTTTGTTGGTTTGTTGGTTTGTTGGTTTGTTGGTTTGTTGGTTTGTTGGTTTGTTGGTTTGTTGGTTTGTTGGTTTGTTGCTTTGTTGGTTTGTTGGTTTGTTGGTTTGTTAGTTTGTTGTTTTGTTGGTTTGTTGGTTTGTTGGTTTGTTGGTTTGTTGGTTTGTTGGTTTGTTGGTTTGTTGGTTTGTTGGTTTGTTGGTATGTTGGCTTGTTGATTTATTGGTTTGTTCGTTTGTTGGTTTGTTGGCTTGTTAGTTTGTTGGTTTGTTGATTTGTTGGTTTGTTGGTTTGTTGGTTTGTTGGTTTGTTGGTTTGTTCTTTTGTTGGTTTGTTGGTTTGTTGGCTTGTTGGTTTGTCGTTTTGTTGGTTTCTTGGTTTGTTGGTTTGTTGGTTTGTTGGTTTGTTGGTTTGTTGGTTTGTTGGTTTGTTGGTTTGTTGGTTTGTTGGTTTGTTGGTTTGTTCGTTTGTTGGTTTGTTCGTTTGCTGGTTTGTTGGTTTGTTGGCTGGTTGGTTTGTTGGTTTGTTGGTTTGTTGGTTTGTTGGTTTGTTGGTTTTTTGGTTTGTTGTTTTGTTGGTTTGTTGGTTTGTTGGTTTGTTGGTTTGTTGGTTTGTTGGTTTGTTGGTTTGTTGGTTTGCTGGTTTATTGGTTTGTTGGTTTGTTGGTTTGCTCGTTTGCTGGTTTATTGGTTTGTTGGTTTGTTGGTTTGTTGGTTTGTTTATTTGTTGGTTTGTTGGTTTGTTTGTTTGTTGGTTGGTTTGTTAGTTGGCTTGTTGGTTTGTTGGTTTGTTCGTTTGTTGGTTTGTTGGTTTGTTGGTTTGTTCGTTTGTTGGTTTGTTGGTTTGTTGGTTTGTTGCTTTGTTGGTTTGTTGGTTTGTTGGTTTGTTGGTTTGTTGGTTTGTTGGTTTGTTGGTTTGTTGGTTTGTTGGTTTGTTGGTTTGTTGGTTTGTTCGTTTGTTGGTTTGTTGGTTTGATGGTTTGTTGGTTTGTTTGTTTGTTGGTTTCTTGGTTTGTTTGTTTGTTGGTTTGTTGGCTTGTTGGTTTGTTGGTTTGTTTGTTTGTTGGTTTGTTGGCTTGTTGGTTTGTTGGTTTGTTGGCTTGTTGGTTTGTTGGTTTGTTTCTTTTGTTGGTTTGTTGGCTTGTTTGTTTTTTGGTTTGTTGGTTTGTTGGTTTGTTGGTTTGTTGGTTTGTTGGTTTGTTTGCTTGTTGGTTTTTTGGTTTGTTCGTTTGTTGGTTTGTTGGCTTGTTGGTTTGTTGGTTTGTTGGCTTGTTAGTTTGTTGGTTTGTTTGTTTGTTGGTTTGTTGGTTTGTTGGTTTGTTGGTTTGTTGGTTTGTTGGTTTGTTGGTTTGTTGGTTTGTTTTTTTGTTGGTTTGTTGGTTTGTTGGTTTTTTGGTTTGTTGGTTTGTTGGTTTGTTGGTTTCTTCGTTTGTTGGTTTGTTGGTTTGTTGGTTTGTTGGTTTGTTCGTTTGTTGGTTTGTTGGTTTGTTGGTTTGTTTGCTTGTTGGTTTGTTGGTTTGTTCGTTTGTTGGTTTGTTGGCTATTTGGTTTGTTGGTTTGTTGGCTTGTTAGTTTGTTGGTTTGTTTGTTTGTTGGTTTGTTGGTTTGTTGGTTTGTTGGTTTGTTGGTTTGTTGGTTTGTTGGTTTGTTGGTTTGTTTTTTTGTTGGTTTGTTGGTTTGTTGGTTTTTTGGTTTGTTGGCTTGTTAGTTTGTTGGTTTGCTTGTTTGTTGGTTTGTTGGTTTGTTGGTTTGTTCGTTTGTTGGTTTGTTGGTTTGTTGGCTTGTTGGTTTGTTCGTTTGTTGGTTTGTTGGTTTGTTGGTTTCTTGATTTCTTGGTTTGTTGGTTTGTTGGTTTGTTGGTTTGTTGGTTTGTTGGTTTGTTGGTTTGTTGGTTTGTTGAATTGTTTGCTTGTTGGTTTGTTGGTTTGTTGGTTTGTTGGTTGTTGGTTTGTTGGTTTGTTGGTTTGTTGGTTTATTTGTTTGTTGGTTTGTTGGTTTGTAGGTTTGCTGGTTTGTTGGTTTGTTGGTTTGTTCGTTTGTTGGTTTGTTGGTTTGTTGGCTTGTTGGTTTGTTGGTTTGTTGGTTTGCTGGTATCTCGGTTTGTTGGTTTGTTGTTTTGTTGGCTTGTTTGTTTGTTGGTTTGTTCGTTTGTGGTTTGTGGGTTTGTTGGCTTGTTGGTTTGTTGGTTTGTTGGTTTGTTGGTTTGTTGGTTTATTTGTTTGTTGGTTTGTTGGTTTGTTGGTTTGTTGGTTTGTTGGTTTGTTGGTTTGTTGGTTTGTTGGTTTGTTGGTTTGTTGGTTTGTTGGTTTGTTGGTTTGTTGATTTGTTGGTTTGTTGGTTTGTTGGTTTGTTGGTTTGTTGGTTTGTTGGTTTGTTGGTTTGTTGGTTTGTTGGTTTGTTGGTTTGTTGGTTTGTTGGTTTGTTGATTTGCTCGTTTGCTGGTTTATTGGTTTGTTGGTTTGTTGGTTTGTTGGTTTGTTTGTTTGTTGGTTTGTTGGTTTGTTGGTTTGTTGGTTTATTTGTTTGTTGGTTTGTTGGTTTGTTGGTTTGTTGGTTTATTGGTTTGTTGGTTTGTTGGTTTGTTGGTTTGTTGGTTTGTTGGTTTGTTGGTTTGCTGGTTTGTTGGTTTGTTGGTTTGTTGGTTTGCTCGTTTGCTGGTTTATTGGTTTGTTGGTTTGTTGGTTTGTTGGTTTGTTGATTTGTTGGTTTGTTGGTTTGTTTGTTTGTTGGTTGGTTGGTTAGTTGGCTTGTTGGTTTGTTGGTTTGTTGGTTTGTTGGTTTGTTGGTTTGTTGGTTTGTTGCTTTGTTGGTTTGTTGGTTTGTTGGTTTGTTGGTTTGTTGGTTTGTTGGTTTGTTGGTTTGTTCGTTTGTTCGTTTGTTGGTTTGTTGGTTTGATGGTTTGTTGGTTTGTTTGTTTGTTGGTTTGTTGGTTTGTTGGTTTGTTGGCTTGTTGGTTTGTGGTTTGTTTGTTTGTTGGTTTGTTGGCTTGTTGGTTTGTTGGTTTGTTGGTTTGTTGGTTTGTTCGCTTGTTGGTTTGTTGTTTTGTTGGTTTGTTGTTTTGTTGGTTTGTTCGTTTGTTGGTTTGTTGGTTTGTTCGTTTCTTGGTTTGTTGGTTTTTTGGTTTGGTGGTTTGTTGGTTTGTTGATTTGTTGGCTTATTGGTTTGTTGGTTTGTTGATTTGTTGGTTTGTTGGTTTGTTGGTTTGTTGGTTTGTTGGTTTGTTGGTTTGTTGGTTTGTTGGTTTGTTGGTTTGTTGGTTTGTTGGTTTGCTCCTTTGCTGGTTTATTGGTTTGGTGGTTTGTTGGTTTTTTGATTTGTTGGGTTGTTGGTTTGTTTGTTTATTGGTTTGTTGGTTATTTGGGTTGTTGGTTTGTTGGTTTGTTCGCTTGTTGGTTTGTTGGTTTGTTGGTTTGCTCCTTTGCTGGTTTATTGGTTTGGTGGTTTGTTGGTTTTTTGATTTGTTGGGTTGTTGGTTTGTTTGTTTATTGGTTTGTTGGTTAGTTGGGTTGTTGGTTTGTTGGTTTTTTCGCTTGTTGGTTTGTTGTTTTGTTGGTTTGTTCGTTTGTTGGTTTGTTGGTTTGTTCGTTTCTTGGTTTGTTGGTTTTTTGGTTTGGTGGTTTGTTGGTTTGTTGGTTTGTTGGCTTATTGGTTTGTTGGTTTGTTGATTTGTTGGTTTGTCCGTTTGTTGGTTTGTTGGTTTGATGGTTTGTTGGTTTGTTTGTTTGTTGGTTTGTTCATTTGTTGGTTTGTTGGTTTGTTGGTTTGTTGGTTTGTTGGTTTGTTGGTTTGTTGGTTTGTTGGTTTGTTGGTTTGTTGGTTTGTTGGTTTGTTGGTTTGTTGGTTTGTTGGTTTGTTGGTTTGTTATTTTGTTGGTTTGTTGGTTTGTTGGTTTGTTGGTTTGTTGGTTTGTTGGTTTGTTGGTTTGTTGGTTTGTTGGTTTGTTGGTTTGTTGGTTTGTTGCTTTGTTGGTTTGTTGGTTTGTTGGTTTGTTAGTTTGTTGTTTTGTTGGTTTATTGGTTTGTTGGTTTGTTGGTTTGTTGGTTTGTTGGTTTGTTGGTTTGTTGGTTTGTTGGTTTGTTGGTATGTTGGCTTGTTGATTTATTGGTTTGTTCGTTTGTTGGTTTGTTGGCTTGTTAGTTTGTTGGTTTGTTGATTTGTTGGTTTGTTGGTTTGTTGGTTTGTTGGTTTGTTGGTTTGTTCTTTTGTTGGTTTGTTGGTTTGTTGGTTTGTTGGCTTGTTGGTTTGTCGGTTTGTTGGTTTCTTGGTTTGTTGGTTTGTTGGTTTGTTGGTTTGTTGGTTTGTTGGTTTGTTGGTTTGTTGGTTTGTTGGTTTGTTCGTTTGTTGGTTTGTTCGTTTGCTGGTTTGTTGGTTTGTTGGCTGGTTGGTTTGTTGGTTTGTTGGTTTGTTGGTTTGTTGGTTTGTTGGTTTGTTGGTTTTTTGGTTTGTTGTTTTGTTGGTTTGTTGGTTTGTTGGTTTGTTGGTTTGTTGGTTTGTTGGTTTGTTGGTTTGTTGGTTTGCTGGTTTGTTGGTTTGTTGGTTTGTTGGTTTGCTCGTTTGCTAGTTTATTAGTTTGTTGGTTTGTTGGTTTGTTGGTTTGTTGGTTTGTTGATTTGTTGGTTTGTTGGTTTGTTTGTTTGTTGGTTGGTTTGTTAGTTGGCTTGTTGGTTTGTTGGTTTGTTGGTTTGTTCGTTTGTTGGTTTGTTGGTTTGATGGTTTGTTGGTTTGTTTGTTTGTTGGTTTCTTGGTTTGTTTGTTTGTTGGTTTGTTGGCTTGTTGGTTTGTTGGTTTGTTTGTTTGTTGGTTTGTTGGCTTGTTGGTTTGTTGGTTTGTTGGCTTGTTGGTTTGTTGGTTTGTTCGTTTGTTGGTTTGTTGGCTTGTTTGTTTTTTGGTTTGTTGGTTTGTTGGTTTGTTGGTTTGTTGGTTTGTTGGTTTGTTGGTTTGTTGGTTTGTTTGCTTGTTGGTTTTTTGGTTTGTTCGTTTGTTGGTTTGTTGGCTTGTTGGTTTGTTGGTTTGTTGGCTTGTTAGTTTGTTGGTTTGTTTGTTTGTTGGTTTGTTGGTTTGTTGGTTTGTTGGTTTGTTGGTTTGTTGGTTTGTTGGTTTGTTGGTTTGTTGGTTTGTTTTTTTGTTGGTTTGTTGGTTTGTTGGTTTTTTGGTTTGTTGGTTTGTTTGTTTGTTGGTTTCTTCGTTTGTTGGTTTGTTGGTTTGTTGGTTTGTTGGTTTGTTCGTTTGTTGGTTTGTTGGTTTGTTGGTTTGTTTGCTTGTTTGGTTTGTTGGTTTGTTCGTTTGTTGGTTTGTTGGCTTGTTGGTTTGTTGGTTTGTTGGCTTGTTAGTTTGTTGGTTTGTTTGTTTGTTGGTTTGTTGGTTTGTTGGTTTGTTGGTTTGTTGGTTTGTTGGTTTGTTGGTTTGTTGGTTTGTTTTTTTGTTGGTTTGTTGGTTTGTTGGTTTTTTGGTTTGTTGGCTTGTTAGTTTGTTGGTTTGTTTGTTTGTTGGCTTGTTGGTTTGTTGGTTTGTTGGTTTGTTCGTTTGTTGGTTTGTTGGTTTGTTGGCTTGTTGGTTTGTTCGTTTGTTGGTTTGTTGGTTTGTTGGTTTCTTGATTTCTTGGTTTGTTGGTTTGTTGGTTTGTTGGTTTGTTGGTTTGTTGGTTTGTTGGTTTGTTGGTTTGTTGAATTGTTGGCTTGTTGGTTTGTTGGTTTGTTGGTTTGTTGGTTGTTGGTTTGTTGGTTTGTTGGTTTGTTGGTTTATTTGTTTGTTGGTTTGTTGGTTTGCTGGTTTGTTGGTTTGTTGGTTTGTTCGTTTGTTGGTTTGTTGGTTTGTTGGCTTGTTGGTTTGTTGGTTTGTTGGTTTGCTGGTATCTCGGTTTGTTGGTTTGTTGGTTTGTTGGCTTGTTTGTTTGTTGGTTTGTTCGTTTGTTGGTTTGTGGGTTTGTTGGCTTGTTGGTTTGTGGGTTTGTTGGTTTGTTGGTTTGTTGGTTTATTGGTTTATTGGTTTGTTGGTTTGTTGGTTTGTTGGTTTGTTGGTTTGTTGGTTTGTTGGTTTGTTGGTTTGTTGGTTTGTTGGTTTGTTGGTTTGTTGGTTTGTTGATTTGTTGGTTTGTTGGTTTGTTGGTTTGTTGGTTTGTTGGTTTGCTGGTTTGTTGGTTTGTTGGTTTGTTGGTTTGTTGGTTTGTTGGTTTGTTGGTTTGTTGGTTTGTTGGTTTGTTGGTTTGTTGATTTGCTCGTTTGCTGGTTTATTGGTTTGTTGGTTTGTTTGTTTGTTGGTTTGTTTGTTTGTTGGTTTGTTGGTTTGTTGGTTTATTTGTTTGTTGGTTTGTTGGTTTGTTGGTTTGTTGGTTTATTGGTTTGTTGGTTTGTTGGTTTGTTGGTTTGTTGGTTTGTTGGTTTGTTGGTTTGTTGGTTTGCTGGTTTGTTGGTTTGTTGGTTTGATGGTTTGCTCGTTTGCTGGTTTATTGGTTTGTTGGTTTGTTGGTTTGTTGATTTGTTGGTTTGTTGGTTTGTTTGTTTGTTGGTTGGTTGGTTAGTTGGCTTGTTGGTTTGTTGGTTTGTTCGTTTGTTGGTTTGTTGGTTTGTTGGTTTTTTCGTTTGTTGTTTGTGGGTTTGTTCGTTTGTTGGTTTGTTGGTTTGTTCGTTTGTTGGTTTGTTGGTTTGTTGGTTTGTTGGTTTGTTGGTTTGTTGCTTTGTTGGTTTGTTGGTTTGTTGGTTTGTTGGTTTGTTGGTTTGTTGGTTTGTTGGTTTGTTGGTTTGTTCGTTTGTTGGTTTGTTGGTTTGATGGTTTGTTGGTTTGTTTGTTTGTTGGTTTGGTGGTTTGTTGGTTTGTTGGTTTGTTGGCTTGTTTGTTTGTGGTTTGTTTGTTTGTTGGTTTGTTGGCTTGTTGGTTTGTTGGTTTGTTGGTTTGTTGGTTTGTTCGCTTGTTGGTTTGTTGTTTTGTTGGTTTGTTCGTTTGTTGTTTTGTTGGTTTGTTCGTTTCTTGGTTTGTTGGTTTTTTGGTTTGGTGGTTTGTTGGTTTGTTGATTTGTTGGCTTATTGGTTTGTTGGTTTGTTGATTTGTTGGTTTGTTGGTTTGTTGGTTTGTTGGTTTGTTGGTTTGTTGGTTTGTTGGTTTGTTGGTTTGTTGGTTTGTTGGTTTGTTGGTTTGTTGGTTTGCTCCTTTGCTGGTTTATTGGTTTGGTGGTTTGTTGGTTTTTTGATTTGTTGGGTTGTTGGTTTGTTTGTTTATTGGTTTGTTGGTTAGTTGGGTTGTTGGTTTGTTGGTTTGTTCGCTTGTTGGTTTGTTGTTTTGTTGGTTTGTTCGTTTGTTGGTTTGTTGGTTTGTTCGTTTCTTGGTTTGTTCGTTTGTTGGTTTGTTGGTTTGTTCGTTTCTTGGTTTGTTGGTTTTTTGGTTTGTTGGTTTGTTGGTTTGTTGGTTTGTTTTTTTGTTGGTTTGTTGGTTTTTTGGTTTGTTGGTTTGTTTGTTTGTTGGTTTCTTCGTTTGTTGGTTTGTTGGTTTGTTGGTTTGTTGGTTTGTTCGTTTGTTGGTTTGTTGGTTTGTTGGTTTGTTTGCTTGTTGGTTTGTTGGTTTGTTCGTTTGTTGGTTTGTTGGCTTGTTGCTTTTTTGGTTTGTTGGCTTGTTAGTTTGTTGGTTTGTTTGTTTGTTGGTTTGTTGGTTTGTTGGTTTGTTGGTTTGTTGGTTTGTTGGTTTGTTGGTTTGTTTTTTTGTTGGTTTGTTGGTTTGTTGGTTTTTTGGTTTGTTGGCTTGTTAGTTTGTTGGTTTGTTTGTTTGTTGGCTTGTTGGTTTGTTGGTTTGTTGGTTTGTTCGTTTGTTGGTTTGTTGGTTTGTTGGCTTGTTGGTTTGTTCGTTTGTTGGTTTGTTGGTTTGTTGGTTTCTTGATTTCTTGGTTTGTTGGTTTGTTGGTTTGTTGGTTTGTTGGTTTGTTGGTTTGTTGGTTTGTTGGTTTGTTGGTTTGTTGAATTGTTGGCTTGTTGGTTTGTTGGTTTGTTGGTTTGTTGGTTGTTGGTTTGTTGGTTTGTTGGTTTGTTGGTTTATTTGTTTGTTGGTTTGTTGGTTTGCTGGTTTGTTGGTTTGTTGGTTTGTTCGTTTGTTGGTTTGTTGGTTTGTTGGCTTGTTGGTTTGTTGGTTTGTTGGTTTGCTGGTATCTCGGTTTGTTGGTTTGTTGGTTGGTTGGCTTGTTTGTTTGTTGGTTTGTTCGTTTGTTGGTTTGTGGGTTTGTTGGCTTGTTGGTTTGTTGGTTTGTTGGTTTGTTGGTTTGTTGGTTTATTGGTTTATTGGTTTGTTGGTTTGTTGGTTTGTTGGTTTGTTGGTTTGTTGGTTTGTTGGTTTGTTGGTTTGTTGGTTTGTTGGTTTGTTGGTTTGTTGGTTTGTTGGTTTGTTGGTTTGTTGATTTGTTGGTTTGTTGGTTTGTTGGTTTGTTGGTTTGTTGGTTTGCTGGTTTGTTGGTTTGTTGGTTTGTTGGTTTGTTGGTTTGTTGGTTTGTTGGTTTGTTGATTTGTTGGTTTGATGGTTTGTTGATTTGCTCGTTTGCTGGTTTATTGGTTTGTTTGTTTGTTGGTTTGTTTGTTTGTTGGTTTGTTGGTTTGTTGGTTTATTTGTTTGTTGGTTTGTTGGTTTGTTGGTTTATTGGTTTGTTGGTTTGTTGGTTTGTTGGTTTGATGGTTTGTTGGTTTGTTGGTTTGTTGGTTTGCTGGTTTGTTGGTTTGTTGGTTTGTTGGTTTGCTCGTTTGCTGGTTTATTGGTTTGTTGGTTTGTTGGTTTGTTGGTTTGTTGGTTTGTTGATTTGTTGGTTTGTTGGTTTGTTTGTTTGTTGGTTGGTTGGTTAGTTGGCTTGTTGGTTTGTTGGTTTGTTCGTTTGTTGGTTTGTTGGTTTGTTGGTTTTTTCGTTTGTTGTTTGTGGGTTTGTTCGTTTGTTGGTTTGTTGGTTTGTTCGTTTGTTGGTTTGTTGGTTTGTTGGTTTGTTGGTTTGTTGGTTTGTTGCTTTGTTGGTTTGTTGGTTTGTTGGTTTGTTGGTTTGTTGGTTTGTTGGTTTGTTGGTTTGTTGGTTTGTTGGTTTGTTCGTTTGTTGGTTTGTTGGTTTGATGGTTTGTTGGTTTGTTTGTTTGTTGGTTTGGTGGTTTGTTGGTTTGTTGGTTTGTTGGCTTGTTGGTTTGTGGTTTGTTTGTTTGTTGGTTTGTTGGCTTGTTGGTTTGTTGGTTTGTTGGTTTGTTGGTTTGTTCGCTTGTTGGTTTGTTGTTTTGTTGGTTTGTTCGTTTGTTGTTTTGTTGGTTTGTTCGTTTCTTGGTTTGTTGGTTTTTTGGTTTGGTGGTTTGTTGGTTTGTTGATTTGTTGGCTTATTGGTTTGTTGGTTTGTTGATTTGTTGGTTTGTTGGTTTGTTGGTTTGTTGGTTTGTTGGTTTGTTGGTTTGTTGGTTTGTTGGTTTGTTGGTTTGTTGGTTTGCTCCTTTGCTGGTTTATTGGTTTGGTGGTTTGTTGGTTTTTTGATTTGTTGGGTTGTTGGTTTGTTTGTTTATTGGTTTGTTGGTTAGTTGGGTTGTTGGTTTGTTGGTTTGTTCGCTTGTTGGTTTGTTGTTTTGTTGGTTTGTTCGTTTGTTGGTTTGTTGGTTTGTTCGTTTCTTGGTTTGTTGGTTTTTTGGTTTGGTGGTTTGTTGGTTTGTTGGTTTGTTGGCTTATTGGTTTGTTGGTTTGTTGATTTGTTGGTTTGTTCGTTTGTTGGTTTGTTGGTTTGATTATTTGTTGGTTTGTTTGTTTGTTGGTTTGTTCGTTTGTTGGTTTGTTGGTTTGTTGGTTTGTTGGTTTGTTGGTTTGTTGGTTTGTTGGTTTGTTGGTTTGTTAGTTTGTTGGTTTGTTGGTTTGTTATTTTGTTGGTTTGTTGGTTTGTTGGTTTGTTAGTTTGTTGGTTTGTTGGTTTGTTGGTTTGTTGGTTTGTTGGTTTGTTGGTTTGTTGCTTTGTTGGTTTGTTGGTTTGTTGGTTTGTTAGTTTGTTGTTTTCTTGGTTTGTTGGTTTGTTGGTTTGTTGGTTTGTTGGTTTGTTGGCTTGTTGATTTATTGGTTTGTTCGTTTGATGGTTTGTTGGCTTGTTAGTTTGTTGGTTTGTTGATTTGTTGGTTTGTTGGTTTGTTGGTTTGTTGGTTTGTTGGTTTGTTCTTTTGTTGGTTTGTTGGTTTGTTGGTTTGTTGGCTTGTTGGTTTGTCGGTTTGTTGGTTTCTTGGTTTGTTGGTTTGTTGGTTTGTTGGTTTGTTGGTTTGTTGGTTTCTTGGTTTGTTGGTTTGTTGGTTTGTTGGTTTGTTGGTTTGTTGGTTTGTTCGTTTGTTGGTTTGTTCGTTTGCTGGTTTGTTGGTTTGTTGGCTGGTTGGTTTGTTGGTTTGTTGGTTTGTTGGTTTGTTGGTTTGTTGGTTTGTTGGTTTGTTGGTTTGTTGGTTTTTTGGTTTGTTGTTTTGTTGGTTTGTTGGTTTGTTGGTTTGCTCGTTTGCTGGTTTATTGGTTTGTTGGTTTGTTGGTTTGTTGGTTTGTTGATTTGTTGGTTTGTTGGTTTGTTTGTTTGTTGGTTGGTTTGTTAGTTGGCTTGTTGGTTTGTTGGTTTGTTCGTTTGTTGGTTTGTTGGTTTGTTGGTTTGTTCGTTTGTTGGTTTGTTGGTTTGTTGGTTTGTTGCTTTGTTGGTTTGTTGGTTTGTTGGTTTGTTGGTTTGTTGGTTTGTTGGTTTGTTGGTTTGTTGGTTTGTTGGTTTGTTCGTTTGTTGGTTTGTTGGTTTGATGGTTTGTTGGTTTGTTTGTTTGTTGGTTTCTTGGTTTGTTTGTTTGTTGGTTTGTTGGCTTGTTGGTTTGTTGGTTTGTTTGTTTGTTGGTTTGTTGGCTTGTTGGTTTGTTGGTTTGTTGGCTTGTTGGTTTGTTGGTTTGTTCGTTTGTTGGTTTGTTGGCTTGTTTGTTTTTTGGTTTGTTGGTTTGTTGGTTTGTTGGTTTGTTGGTTTGTTGGTTTGTTGGTTTGTTGGTTTGTTTGCTTGTTGGTTTTTTGGTTTGTTCGTTTGTTGGTTTGTTGGCTTGTTGGTTTGTTGGTTTGTTGGCTTGCTAGTTTGTTGGTTTGTTTGTTTGTTGGTTTGTTGGTTTGTTGGTTTGTTGGTTTGTTGGTTTGTTGGTTTGTTGGTTTGTTGGTTTGTTGGTTTGTTGGTTTGTTTTTTTGTTGGTTTGTTGGTTTGTTGGTTTTTTGGTTTGTTGGTTTGTTGGTTTGTTGGTTTGTTCGTTTGTTGGTTTGTTGGTTTGTTGGTTTGTTAGTTTGTTCGTTTGTTGGTTTGTTGGTTTGTTGGTTTGTTTGCTTGTTGGTTTGTTGGTTTGTTCGTTTGTTGGTTTGTTGGCTTGTTGGTTTGTTGGTTTGTTGGCTTGTTAGTTTGTTGGTTTGTTTGTTTGTTGGTTTGTTGGTTTGTTGGTTTGTTGGTTTGTTGGTTTGTTGGTTTGTTTTTTTGTTGGTTTGTTGGTTTGTTGGTTTTTTGGTTTGTTGGCTTGTTAGTTTGTTGGTTTGTTTGTTTGTTGGTTTGTTGGTTTGTTGGTTTGTTGGTTTGTTCGTTTGTTTGTTTGTTGGTTTGTTGGCTTGTTGGTTTGTTGGTTTGTTGGTTTGTTCGTTTGTTGGTTTGTTGGTTTGTTAGCTTGTTGGTTTGTTCGTTTGTTGGTTTGTTGGTTTGTTGGTTTCTTGATTTCTTGGTTTGTTGGTTTGTTGGTTTGTTGGTTGTTGGTTTGTTGGTTTGTTGGTTTGTTGGTTTATTTGTTTGTTGGTTTGTTGGTTTGCTGGTTTGTTGGTTTGTTGGTTTGTTCGTTTGTTGGTTTGTTGGTTTGTTGGCTTGTTGGTTTGTTGGTTTGCTGGTATCTCGGTTTGTTGGTTTGTTGGTTGGTTGGCTTGTTTGTTTGTTGGTTTGTTCGTTTGTTGGTTTGTGGGTTTGTTGGCTTGTTGGTTTGTTGGTTTGTTGGTTTGTTGGTTTGTTGGTTTATTGGTTTATTGGTTTGTTGGTTTGTTGGTTTGTTGGTTTGTTGGTTTGTTGGTTTGTTGGTTTGTTGGTTTGTTGGTTTGTTGGTTTGTTGGTTTGTTGGTTTGTTGATTTGTTGGTTTGTTGGTTTGTTGGTTTGTTGGTTTGCTGGTTTGTTGGTTTGTTGGTTTGTTGGTTTGTTGGTTTGTTGGTTTGTTGGTTTGTTGGTTTGTTGGTTTGTTGGTTTGTTGGTTTGTTGATTTGCTCGTTTGCTGGTTTATTGGTTTGTTTGTTTGTTGGTTTGTTTGTTTGTTGGTTTGTTGGTTTGTTGGTTTATTTGTTTGTTGGTTTGTTGGTTTGTTGGTTTATTGGTTTGTTGGTTTGTTGGTTTGTTGGTTTGTTGGTTTGTTGGTTTGTTGGTTTGTTGGTTTGTTGGTTTGCTGGTTTGTTGGTTTGTTGGTTTGTTGGTTTGCTCGTTTGCTGGTTTATTGGTTTGTTGGTTTGTTGGTTTGTTGGTTTGTTGGTTTGTTGATTTGTTGGTTTGTTGGTTTGTTTGTTTGTTGGTTGGTTGGTTAGTTGGCTTGTTGGTTTGTTGGTTTGTTCGTTTGTTGGTTTGTTGGTTTGTTGGTTTTTTCGTTTGTTGTTTGTGGGTTTGTTCGTTTGTTGGTTTGTTGGTTCGTTCGTTTGTTGGTTTGTTGGTTTGTTGGTTTGTTGGTTTGTTGGTTTGTTGCTTTGTTGGTTTGTTGGTTTGTTGGTTTGTTGGTTTGTTGGTTTGTTGGTTTGTTGGTTTGTTGGTTTGTTCGTTTGTTGGTTTGTTGGTTTGATGGTTTGTTGGTTTGTTTGTTTGTTGGTTTGGTGGTTTGTTGGTTTGTTGGTTTGTTGGCTTGTTGGTTTGTGGTTTGTTTGTTTGTTGGTTTGTTGGCTTGTTGGTTTGTTGGTTTGTTGGTTTGATGGTTTGTTCGCTTGTTGGTTTGTTGTTTTGTTGGTTTGTTCGTTTGTTGTTTTGTTGGTTTGTTCGTTTCTTGGTTTGTTGGTTTTTTGGTTTGGTGGTTTGTTGGTTTGTTGATTTGTTGGCTTATTGGTTTGTTGGTTTGTTGATTTGTTGGTTTGTTGGTTTGTTGGTTTGTTGGTTTGTTGGTTTGTTGGTTTGTTGGTTTGTTGGTTTGTTGGTTTGTTGGTTTGCTCCTTTGCTGGTTTATTGGTTTGGTGGTTTGTTGGTTTTTTGATTTGTTGGGTTGTTGGTTTGTTTGTTTATTGGTTTGTTGGTTAGTTGGGTTGTTGGTTTGTTGGTTTGTTCGCTTGTTGGTTTGTTGTTTTGTTGGTTTGTTCGTTTGTTGGTTTGTTGGTTTGTTCGTTTCTTGGTTTGTTGGTTTTTTGGTTTGGTGGTTTGTTGGTTTGTTGGTTTGTTGGCTTATTGGTTTGTTGGTTTGTTGATTTGTTGGTTTGTTCGTTTGTTGGTTTGTTGGTTTGATTATTTGTTGGTTTGTTTGTTTGTTGGTTTGTTCGTTTGTTGGTTTGTTGGTTTGTTGGTTTGTTGGTTGGTTGGTTTGTTGGTTTGTTGGTTTGTTGGTTTGTTGGTTTGTTGGTTTGTTGGTTTGTTGGTTTGTTGGTTTGTTGGTTTGTTGGTTTGTTATTTTGTTGGTTTGTTGGTTTGTTGGTTTGTTGGTTTGTTGGTTTGTTGGTTTGTTGGTTTGTTGGTTTGTTGGTTTGTTGCTTTGTTGGTTTGTTGGTTTGTTGGTTTGTTAGTTTGTTGTTTTGTTGGTTTGTTGGTTTGTTGGTTTGTTGGTTTGTTGGTTTGTTGGCTTGTTGATTTATTGGTTTGTTCGTTTGTTGGTTTGTTGGCTTGTTAGTTTGTTGGTTTGTTGATTTGTTGGTTTGTTGGTTTGTTGGTTTGTTGGTTTGTTGGTTTGTTCTTTTGTTGGTTTGTTGGTTTGTTGGCTTGTTGGTTTGTCGGTTTGTTGGTTTCTTGGTTTGTTGGTTTGTTGGTTTGTTGGTTTGTTGGTTTGTTGGTTTGTCGGTTTGTTGGTTTGTTGGTTTGTTGGTTTGTTGGTTTGTTCGTTTGTTGGTTTGTTCGTTTGCTGGTTTGTTGGTTTGTTGGCTGGTTGGTTTGTTGGTTTGTTGGTTTGTTGGTTTGTTGGTTTGTTGGTTTGTTGGTTTTTTGGTTTGTTGTTTTGTTGGTTTGTTGGTTTGTTGGTTTGTTGGTTTGTTGGGTTGTTGGTTTGTTGGTTTGTTGGTTTGCTGGTTTGTTGGTTTGTTGGTTTGTTGGTTTGCTCGTTTGCTGGTTTATTGGTTTGTTGGTTTGTTGGTTTGTTGGTTTGTTGATTTGTTGGTTTGTTGGTTTGTTTGTTTGTTGGTTGGTTTGTTAGTTGGCCTGTTGGTTTGTTGGTTTGTTCGTTTGTTGGTTTGTTGGTTTGTTGGTTTGTTCGTTTGTTGGTTTGTTGGTTTGTTGGTTTGTTGCTTTGTTGGTTTGTTGGTTTGTTGGTTTGTTGGTTTGTTGGTTTGTTGGTTTGTTGGTTTGTTGGTTTGTTGGTTTGTTCGTTTGTTGGTTTGTTGGTTTGTTGGTTTGATGGTTTGTTGGTTTGTTTGTTTGTTGGTTTCTTGGTTTGTTTGTTTGTTGGTTTGTTGGCTTGTTGGTTTGTTGATTTGTTTGTTTGTTGGTTTGTTGGCTTGTTCGTTTGTTGGTTTGTTGGCTTGTTGGTTTGTTAGTTTGTTCGTTTGTTGGTTTGTTGGCTTGTTTGTTTTTTGGTTTGTTGGTTTGTTGGTTTGTTGGTTTGTTGGTTTGTTGGTTTGTTGGTTTGTTTGCTTGTTGGTTTTTTGGTTTGTTCGTTTGTTGGTTTGTTGGCTTGTTGGTTTGTTGGTTTGTTGGCTTGCTAGTTTGTTGGTTTGTTTGTTTGTTTGTTGGTTTGTTGGTTTGTTGGTTTGTTGGTTTGTTGGTTTGTTGGTTTGTTGGTTTGTTGGTTTGTTGGTTTGTTTTTTTGTTGGTTTGTTGGTTTTTTGGTTTGTTGGTTTGTTGGTTTGTTGGTTTGTTCGTTTGTTGGTTTGTTGGTTTGTTGGTTTGTTGGTTTGTTCGTTTGTTGGTTTGTTGGTTTGTTGGTTTGTTTGCTTGTTGGTTTGTTGGTTTGTTCGTTTGTTGGTTTGTTGGCTTGTTGGTTTGTTGGTTTGTTGGCTTGTTAGTTTGTTGGTTTGTTTGTTTGTTGGTTTGTTGGTTTGTTGGTTTGTTGGTTTGTTGGTTTGTTGGTTTGTTGGTTTGTTTTTTTGTTGGTTTGTTGGTTTGTTGGTTTTTTGGTTTGTTGGCTTGTTAGTTTGTTGGTTTGTTTGTTTGTTGGTTTGTTGGTTTGTTGGTTTGTTGGTTTGTTCGTTTGTTTGTTTGTTGGTTTGTTGGCTTGTTGGTTTGTTCGTTTGTTGGTGTGTTGGTTTGTTGGTTTCTTGATTTCTTGGTTTGTTGGTTTGTTGGTTTGTTGGTTTGTTGGTTTGTTGGTTTGTTGGTTTGTTGGTTTGTTGGTTTGTTGGTTTGTTGAATTGTTGGCTTGTTGGTTTGTTGGTTTGTTGGTTTGTTGGTTGTTGGTTTGTTGGTTTGTTGGTTTGTTGGTTTATTTGTTTGTTGGTTTGTTGGTTTGTTGGTTTGCTGGTTTGTTGGTTTGTTGGTTTGTTCGTTTGTTGGTTTGTTGGTTTGTTGGCTTGTTGGTTTGTTGGTTTGTTGGTTTGCTGGTATCTCGGTTTGTTGGTTTGTTGGTTTGTTCGTTTGTTGGTTTGTTGGTTTGTTGGCTTGTTGGTTTGTTGGTTTGTTGAATTGTTGGCTTGTTGGTTTGTTGGTTTGTTGGTTTGTTGGTTTGTTGGTTTGTTGGTTTATTTGTTTGTTGGTTTGTTGGTTTGTTGGTTTGTTGGTTTGTTGGTTTGTTGGTTTGTTGGTTTGTTGGTTTGTTGGTTTGTTGGTTTGTTGAATTGTTGGCTTGTTGGTTTGTTGGTTTGTTGGTTTGTTGGTTGTTGGTTTGTTGGTTTGTTGGTTTGTTGGTTTATTTGTTTGTTGGTTTGTTGGTTTGTTGGTTTGCTGGTTTGTTGGTTTGTTGGTTTGTTCGTTTGTTGGTTTGTTGGTTTGTTGGTTTGTTGGTTTGTTGGTTTGTTTTTTTGTTGGTTTGTTGGTTTGTTGGTTTTTTGGTTTGTTGGCTTGTTAGTTTGTTGGTTTGTTTGTTTGTTGGTTTGTTGGTTTGTTGGTTTGTTGGTTTGTTCGTTTGTTTGTTTGTTGGTTTGTTGGCTTGTTGGTTTGTTCGTTTGTTGGTTTGTTGGTTTGTTGGTTTCTTGATTTCTTGGTTTGTTGGTTTGTTGGTTTGTTGGTTTGTTGGTTTGTTGGTTTGTTGGTTTGTTGGTTTGTTGGTTTGTTGAATTGTTGGCTTGTTGGTTTGTTGGTTTGTTGGTTTGTTGGTTGTTGGTTTGTTGGTTTGTTGGTTTGTTGGTTTATTTGTTTGTTGGTTTGTTGGTTTGTTGGTTTGCTGGTTTGTTGGTTTGTTGGTTTGTTCGTTTGTTGGTTTGTTGGTTTGTTGGTTTGTTGGTTTGTTCGTTTGTTGGTTTGTTGGTTTGTTGGTTTTTTCGTTTGTTGTTTGTGGGTTTGTTCGTTTGTTGGTTTGTTGGTTTGTTCGTTTTTGGTTTGTTGGTTTGTTGGTTTGTTGGTTTGTTGCTTTGTTGGTTTGTTGGTTTGTTGGTTTGTTGGTTTGTTGGTTTGTTGGTTGGTTGGTTTGTTGGTTTGTTCATTTGTTGGTTTGTTGGTTTGATGGTTTGTTGGTTTGTTTGTTTGTTGGTTTGGTGGTTTGTTGGTTTGTTGGTTTGTTGGCTTGTTGGTTTGTGGTTTGTTTGTTTGTTGGTTTGTTGGCTTGTTGGTTTGTTGGTTTGTTGGTTTGTTGGTTTGTTGGTTTGTTGGTTTGTTTGCTTGTTGGTTTGTTGGTTTGTTCGTTTGTTGGTTTGTTTTTTTGTTGGTTTGTTGGTTTGTTGGGTTTTTGGTTTGTTGGTTTGTTGGTTTGTTGGTTTATTCGTTTGTTGGTTTGTTGGTTTGTTGATTTCTTGATTTCTTGGTTTGTTGGTTTTTTGGTTTGTTGGTTTGTTGGTTTGTTGGATTGTTGGTTTGTTGGGTTGTTGGTTTGTTGAATTGTTGGCTTGTTGGTTTGTTGGTTTGTTGGTTTGTTGGTTGTTGGTTTGTTGGTTTGCTCGTTTGCTGGTTTATTGGTTTGTTGGTTTGTTGGTTTGTTGATTTGTTGGTTTGTTGGTTTGTTTGTTTGTTTGTTGGTTTGTTGGTTAGTTGGGTTGTTGGTTTGTTGGTTTGTTCGTTTGTTGGTTTGTTGGCTTGTTTGTTTTTTGGTTTGTTGGTTTGTTGGTTTGTTGGTTTGTTGGTTTGTTGGTTTGTTGGTTTGTTGGTTTGTTGGTTTGTTGGTTTGTTGGTTTGTTTGCTTGTTGGTTTGTTGGTTTGTTCGTTTGTTGGTTTGTTGGCTTGTTGGTTTGTTGGTTTGTTGGCTTGTTAGTTTGTTGGTTTGTTTGTTTGTTTGTTTGTTGGTTTGTTGGTTTGTTGGTTTGTTCGTTTGTTGGTTTGTGGGTTTGTTGGCTTGTTGGTTTGTTGGTTTGTTGGTTTGTTGGTTTGTTGGTTTGTTGGTTTGTTGGTTTGTTGGTTTGTTGGTTTGTTGGTTTGTTGGTTTGTTGGTTTGTTGGTTTGTTGGTTTGTTGGTTTGTTGGTTTGTTGGTTTGTTGGTGTGTTGGTTTGTTGGTTTGTTGGTTTGTTGGTTTGTTGGTTTGTTGGTTTGTTGGTTTGTTGGTTTGTTGGTTTGTTGGTTTGTTGGTTTGTTGGTTTGTTGGTTTGTTGTTTTGTTGGTTTGTTGATTTGTTGGTTTGTTGGCTTATTGGTTTGTTGGTTTGTTCGTTTGTTGGTTTGTTGGCTTGTTTGTTTTTTGGTTTGTTGGTTTGTTGGTTTGTTGGTTTGTTGGTTTGTTGGTTTGTTGGTTTGTTGGTTTGTTTGCTTGTTGGTTTGTTGGTTTGTTCGTTTGTTGGTTTGTTGGCTTATTGGTATGTTGGTTTGTTGGCTTGTTAGTTTGTTGGTTTGTTTGTTTGTTGGTTTGTTGGTTTGTTTGTTTGTTGGTTTGTTGGTTTGTTGGTTTGTTGGTTTGTTGGTTTGTTGGTTTGTTTTTTTGTTGGTTTGTTGGTTTGTTGGGTTTTTGGTTTGTTGGTTTGTTGGTTTGTTCGTTTGTTGGTTTGTTGGTTTGTTGGTTTCTTGATTTCTTGGTTTGTTGGTTTGTTGGTTTGTTGGTTTGTTGGTTTGTTGGATTGTTGGTTTGTTGGTTTGTTGGTTTGTTGAATTGTTGGCTTGTTGGTTTGTTGGTTTGTTGGTTTGTTGGTTGTTGGTTTGTTGGTTTGTTGGGTTGTTGGTTTATTTGTTTGTTGGTTTGTTGGTTTGTTGGTTTGCTGGTTTGTTGGTTTGTAGTTTGTTGGTTTGTTGGCTTGTTTATTTGTTGTTTTGTTCGTTTGTTGGTTTGTGGGTTTGTTGACTTGTTGGTTTGTTGGTTTGTTGGTTTGTTGGTTTGTTGGTTTGTTGGTTTGTTGGTTTGTTGGTTTGTTGGTTTGTTGGTTTGTTGGTTTGTTGGTTTGTTAGTTTGTTGGTTTGTTGGTTTGTTGGTTTGTTGGTTTGTTGGTTTGTTGGTTTGCTCGTTTGCTGGTTTATTGGTTTGTTGGTTTGTTGGTTTGTTGATTTGTTGGTTTGTTGGTTTGTTTGTTTGTTGGTTTGTTGGTTAGTTGGGTTGTTGGTTTGTTGGTTTGTTGGTTTGTTGGTTTGTTGGCTTGTTTGTTTTTTGGTTTGTTGGTTTGTTGGTTTGTTGGTTTGTTGGTTTGTTCGTTTGTTGGTATGTGGGTTTGTTGGCTTGTTGGTTTGTTGGTTTGTTGGTTTGTTGGTTTGTTGGTTTGTTGGTTTGTTGGTTTGTTGGTTTGTTGGTTTGTTGGTTTGTTGGTTTGTTGGTTTGTTGGTTTGTTGGTTTGTTGGTTTGTTGGTTTGTTGGTTTGTTGGTTTGTTGGTTTGTTGGTTTTTTGGTTTGTTGGTTTGTTTGTTTGTTGGTTTGTTGGTTTGTTGGTTTATTTGTTTGTTGGTTTGTTGGTTTGTTGGTTTGTTGGTTTATTGGTTTGTTGGTTTGTTGGTTTGTTGGTTTGTTGGTTTGTTGGTTTGTTGGTTTGTTGGTTTGCTGGTTTGTTGGTTTGTTGGTTTGTTGGTTTGCTCGTTTGCTGGTTTATTGGTTTGTTGGTTTGTTGGTTTGTTGGTTTGTTGGTTTGTTGATTTGTTGGTTTGTTGGTTTGTTTGTTTGTTGGTTGGTTGGTTAGTTGGCTTGTTGGTTTGTTGGTTTGTTCGTTTGTTGGTTTGTTGGTTTGTTGGTTTTTTCGTTTGTTGTTTGTGGGTTTGTTCGTTTGTTGGTTTGTTGGTTTGTTCGTTTGTTGGTTTGTTGGTTTGTTGGTTTGTTGGTTTAATGGTTTGTTGCTTTGTTGGTTTGTTGGTTTGTTGGTTTGTTGGTTTGTTGGTTTGTTGGTTTGTTGGTTTGTTGGTTTGTTCGTTTGTTGGTTTGTTGGTTTGATGGTTTGTTGGTTTGTTTGTTTGTTGGTTTGGTGGTTTGTTGGTTTGTTGGTTTGTTGGCTTGTTGGTTTGTGGTTTGTTTGTTTGTTGGTTTGTTGGCTTGTTGGTTTGTTGGTTTGTTGGTTTGTTGGTTTGTTGGTTTGTTGGTTTGTTGGTTTGTTTGCTTGTTGGTTTGTTGGTTTGTTCGTTTGTTGGTTTGTTGGCTTGTTGGTTTGTTGGTTTGTTGGCTTGTTAGTTTGTTGGTTTGTTGGTTTGTTGGTTTGTTGCTTTGTTGGTTTGTTGGTTTGTTGGTTTGTTAGTTTGTTGTTTTGTTGGTTTGTTGGTTTGTTGGTTTGTTGGTTTGTTGGTTTGTTGGTTTGTTGGTTTGTTGGCTTGTTGATTTATTGGTTTGTTGGTTTGTTGGCTTGTTAGTTTGTTGGTTTGTTGATTTGTTGGTTTGTTGGTTTGTTGGTTTGTTGGTTTGTTGGTTTGTTGGTTTGTTCTTTTGTTGGTTTGTTGGTTTGTTGGTTTGTTGGCTTGTTGGTTTGTCGGTTTGTTGGTTTATTGGTTTGTTGGTTTGTTGGTTTGTTGGTTTGTTGGTTTGTTGGTTTGTTGGTTTGTTGGTTTGTTGGTTTGTTGGTTTGTTGGTTTGTTGGTTTGTTCGTTTGTTGGTTTGTTCGTTTGCTGGTTTGTTGGTTTGTTGGCTGGTTGGTTTGTTGGTTTGTTGGTTTGTTGGTTTGTTGGTTTGTTGGTTTTTTGGTTTGTTGTTTTGTTGGTTTGTTGGTTTGTTGGTTTGTTGGTTTGCTGGTTTGTTGGTTTGTTGGTTTGTTGGTTTGCTGGTTTGTTGGTTTGTTGGTTTGTTGGTTTGCTCGTTTGCTGGTTTGTTGGTTTGTTGATTTGTTGGTTTGTTGGTTTGTTTGTTTGTTGGTTGGTTTGTTAGTTGGCTTGTTGGTTTGTTGGTTTGTTCGTTTGTTGGTTTGTTGGTTTGTTGGTTTGTTCGTTTGTTGGTTTGTTGGTTTGTTGGTTTGTTGCTTTGTTGGTTTGTTGGTTTGTTGGTTTGTTGGTTTGTTGGTTTGTTGGTTTGTTGGTTTGTTGGTTTGTTGGTTTGTTGGTTTGTTCGTTTGTTGGTTTGTTGGTTTGATGGTTTGTTGGTTTGTTTGTTTGTTGGTTTCTTGGTTTGTTTGTTTGTTGGTTTGTTGGCTTGTTGGTTTGTTGGTTTGTTTGTTTGTTGGTTTGTTGGCTTGTTGGTTTGTTGGTTTGTTGGCTTGTTGGTTTGTTGGTTTGTTCGTTTGTTGGTTTGTTGGCTTGTTTGTTTTTTGGTTTGTTGGTTTGCTGGTTTGTTGGTTTGTTGCTTTGTTGGTTTGTTGGTTTGTTTGCTTGTTGGTTTTTTGGTTTGTTCGTTTGTTGGTTTGTTGGCTTGTTGGTTTGTTGGTTTGTTGGCTTGCTAGTTTGTTGGTTTGTTTGTTTGTTGGTTTGTTGGTTTGTTGGTTTGTTGGTTTGTTGGTTTGTTGGTTTGTTGGTTTGTTGGTTTGTTGGTTTGTTGGTTTGTTTTTTTGTTGGTTTGTTGGTTTGTTGGTTTTTTGGTTTGTTGGTTTGTTGGTTTGTTGGTTTGTTCGTTTGTTGGTTTGTTGGTTTGTTGGTTTGTTCGTTTGTTGGTTTGTTGGTTTGTTGGTTTGTTTGCTTGTTGGTTTGTTGGTTTGTTCGTTTGTTGGTTTGTTGGCTTGTTGGTTTGTTGGTTTGTTGGCTTGTTAGTTTGTTGGTTTGTTTGTTTGTTGGTTTGTTGGTTTGTTGGTTTGTTGGTTTGTTGGTTTGTTGGTTTGTTGGTTTGTTGGTTTGTTGGTTTGTTTTTTTGTTGGTTTGTTGGTTTGTTGGTTTTTTGGTTTGTTGGCTTGTTAGTTTGTTGGTTTGTTTGTTTGTTGGTTTGTTGGTTTGTTGGTTTGTTGGTTTGTTCGTTTGTTGGTTTGTTGGTTTGTTTGCTTGTTGGTTTGTTCGTTTGTTGGATTGTTGGTTTGTTGGTTTCTTGATTTCTTGGTTTGTTGGTTTGTTGGTTTGTTGGTTTGTTGGTTTGTTGGTTTGTTGGTTTGTTGGTTTGTTGGTTTGTTGAATTGTTGGCTTGTTGGTTTGTTGGTTTGTTGGTTTGTTGGTTGTTGGTTTGTTGGTTTGTTGGTTTGTTGGTTTATTTGTTTGTTGGTTTGTTGGTTTGTTGGTTTGCTGGTTTGTTGGTTTGTTGGTTTGTTTGTTTGTTGGTTTGTTCGTTTGTTGGTTTGTGGGTTTGTTGGCTTGTTGGTTTGTTGGTTTGTTGGTTTGTTGGTTTGTTGGTTTATTGGTTTGTTGGTTTGTTGGTTTGTTGGTTTGTTGGTTTGTTGGTTTATTGGTTTGTTGGTTTGTTGGTTTGTTGGTTTGTTGGTTTGTTGGTTTGTTGATTTGTTGGTTTGTTGGTTTGTTGGTTTGTTGGTTTGTTGGTTTGTTGGTTTGTTGGTTTGTTGGTTTGTTGGTTTGTTGGTTTGTTGGTTTATTGGTTTGTTGGTTTGTTGGTTTGTTGGTTTGTTGGTTTGTTGGTTTGTTGGTTTGTTGATTTGCTCGTTTGCTGGTTTATTGGTTTGTTGGTTTGTTGGTTTGTTGGTTTGTTTGTTTGTTGGTTTGTTGGTTTGTTGGTTTATTTGTTTGTTGGTTTGTTGGTTTGTTGGTTTGTTGGTTTATTGGTTTGTTGGTTTGTTGGTTTGTTGGTTTGTTGGTTTGTTGGTTTGTTGGTTTATTGGTTTGCTGGTTTGTTGGTTTGTTGGTTTGTTGGTTTGCTCGTTTGCTGGTTTATTGGTTTGTTGGTTTGTTGGTTTGTTGGTTTGTTGATTTGTTGGTTTGTTGGTTTGTTTGTTTGTTGGTTGGTTGGTTAGTTGGCTTGTTGGTTTGTTGGTTTGTTCGTTTGTTGGTTTGTTGGTTTGTTGGTTTTTTCGTTTGTTGTTTGTGGGTTTGTTCGTTTGTTGGTTTGTTGGTTTGTTCGTTTGTTGGTTTGTTGGTTTGTTGGTTTGTTGGTTTGTTGGTTTGTTGCTTTGTTGGTTTGTTGGTTTGTTGGTTTGTTGGTTTGTTGGTTTGTTGGTTTGTTGGTTTGTTCCTTTGTTGGTTTGTTGGTTTGATGGTTTGTTGGTTTGTTTGTTTGTTGGTTTGGTGGTTTGTTGGTTTGTTGGTTTGTTGGCTTGTTGGTTTGTGGTTTGTTTGTTTGTTGGTTTGTTGGTTTGTTGGTTTGTTGGTTTATTCGTTTGTTGGTTTGTTGGTTTGTTGGTTTCTTGATTTCTTAGTTTGTTGGTTTTTTGGTTTGTTGGTTTGTTGGTTTGTTGGATTGTTGGTTTGTTGGGTTGTTGGTTTGTTGAATTGTTGGCTTGTTGGTTTGTTGGTTTGTTGGTTTGTTGGTTGTTGGTTTGTTGGTTTGCTCGTTTGCTGGTTTATTGGTTTGTTGGTTTGTTGGTTTGTTGATTTGTTGGTTTGTTGGTTTGTTTGTTTGTTTGTTGGTTTGTTGGTTAGTTGGGTTGTTGGTTTGTTGGTTTGTTCGTTTGTTGGTTTGTTGGCTTGTTTGTTTTTTGGTTTGTTGGTTTGTTGGTTTGTTGGTTTGTTGGTTTGTTGGTTTGTTGGTTTGTTGGTTTGTTGGTTTGTTGGTTTGTTGGTTTGTTGGTTTGTTGGTTTGTTGGTTTGTTGGTTTGTTGGTTTGTTGTTTTGTTGGTTTGTTAGTTTGTTGGTTTGTTGGCTTATTGGTTTGTTGGTTTGTTCGTTTGTTGGTTTGTTGGCTTGTTTGTTTTTTGGTTTGTTGGTTTGTTGGTTTGTTGGTTTGTTGGTTCGTTGGTTTGTTGGTTTGTTTGCTTGTTGGTTTGTTGGTTTGTTCGTTTGTTGGTTTGTTGGCTTGTTGGTATGTTGGTTTGTTGGCTTGTTAGTTTGTTGGTTTGTTTGTTTGTTGGTTTGTTGGTTTGTTTGTTTGTTGGTTTGTTGGTTTGTTGGTTTGTTGGTTTGTTGGTTTGTTTTTTTGTTGGTTTGTTGGTTTGTTGGGTTTTTGGTTTGTTGGTTTGTTGGTTTGTTGGTTTGTTCGTTTGTTGGTTTGTTGGTTTGTTGGTTTCTTGATTTCTTGATTTCTTGGTTTGTTGGTTTGTTGGTTTGTTGGTTTGTTGGTTTGTTGGTTGTTGGTTTGTTGGTTTGTTGGGTTGTTGGTTTATTTGTTTGTTGGTTTGTTGGTTTGTTGGTTTGCTGGTTTGTTGGTTTGTTGGTTTGTTGGTTTGTTGGCTTGTTTGTTTGTTGGTTTGTTCGTTTGTTGGTTTGTGGGTTTGTTGACTTGTTGGTTTGTTGGTTTGTTGGTTTGTTGGTTTGTTGGTTTGTTGGTTTGTTGGTTTGTTGGTTTGTTGGTTTGTTGGTTTGTTGGTTTGTTGGTTTGTTGGTTTGTTGGTTTGTTGGTTTGTTGGTTTGTTGGTTTGTTGGTTTGTAGGTTTGTTGGTTTGTTGGTTTGTTGGTTTGTTGGTTTGCTCGTTTGCTGGTTTATTGGTTTGTTGGTTTGTTGGTTTGTTGATTTGTTGGTTTGTTGGTTTGTTGGTTTGTTTGTTTGTTGGTTTGTTGGTTAGTTGGGTTGTTGGTTTGTTGGTTTGTTGGTTTGTTGGTTTGTTGGCTTGTTTGTTTTTTTGTTTGTTGGTTTGTTGGTTTGTGGGTTTGTTGGTTTGTTCGTTTGTTGGTTTGTGGGTTTGTTGGCTTGTTGGTTTGTTGGTTTGTTGGTTTCTTGGTTAGTTGGTTTGTTGGTTTGTTGGTTTGTTGGTTTGTTGGTTTGTTGGTTTGTTGGTTTGTTGGTTTGTTGGTTTGTTGGTTTGTTGGTTTGTTGGTTTGTTGGTTTGTTGGTTTGTTGGTTTGTTGGTTTGTTGGTTTGTTGGTTTGTTGGTTTGTTTGTTTGTTGGCTTGTTGGTTTGTTGGTTTATTTGTTTGTTGGTTTGTTGGTTTGTTGGTTTGTTGGTTTATTGGTTTGTTGGTTTGTTGGTTTGTTGGTTTGTTGGTTTGTTGGTTTGTTGGTTTGTTGGTTTGCTGGTTTGTTGGTTTGTTGGTTTGTTGGTTTGCTCGTTTGCTGGTTTATTGGTTTGTTGGTTTATTGGTTTGTTGGTTTGTTGATTTGTTGGTTTATTGGTTTGTTTGTTTGTTGGTTGGTTGGTTAGTTGGCTTGTTGGTTTGTTGGTTTGTTCGTTAGTTGGTTTGTTGGTTTGTTGGTTTTTTCGTTTGTTGTTTGTGGGTTTGTTCGTTTGTTGGTTTGTTGGTTTGTTCGTTTGTTGGTTTGTTGGTTTGTTGGTTTGTTGGTTTGTTGGTTTGTTGCTTTGTTGCTTTGTTGCTTTGTTGGTTTGTTGGTTTCTTGGTTTGTTGGTTTGTTGGTTTGTTGGTTTGTTCGTTTGTTGGTTTGTTGGTTTGATGGTTTGTTGGTTTGTTTGTTTGTTGGTTTGGTGGTTTGTTGGTTTGTTGGTTTGTTGGCTTGTTGGTTTGTGGTTTGTTTGTTTGTTGGTTTGTTGGCTTGTTGGTTTGTTGGTTTGTTGGTTTGTTGGTTTGTTGGTTTGTTGGTTTGTTGGTTAGTTTGCTTGTTGGTTTGTTGGTTTGTTCGTTTGTTGGTTTGTTGGCTTGTTGGTTTGTTGGTTTGTTGGCTTGTTAGTTTGTTGGTTTGTTTGTTTGTTGGTTTGTTGGTTTGTTGGTTTGTTTGTTTGTTGGTTTGTTGGTTTGTTGGTTTTTTGGTTTGTTTTTTTGTTGGTTTGTTGGGTTTTTGGTTTGTTGGTTTGTTGATTTGTTGGTTTGTTCGTTTGTTGGCTTGTTGGCTTGTTGGTTTCTTGATTTCTTGGTTTGTTGGTTTGTTGGTTTGTTGGTTTGTTGGTTTGTTGGTTTGTTGGATTGTTGGTTTGTTGGGTTGTTGGTTTGTTCAATTGTTGGCTTGTTGGTTTGTTGGTTTGTTGGTTTGTTGGTTGTTGGTTTGTTGGTTTGCTCGTTTGCTGGTTTATTGGTTTGTTGGTTTGTTGGTTTGTTGATTTGTTGGTTTGTTGGTTTGTTTGTTTGTTTGTTGGTTTGTTGGTTAGTTGGGTTGTTGGTTTGTTGGTTTGTTCGTTTGTTGGTTTGTTGGCTTGTTTGTTTTTTGGTTTGTTGGTTTGTTGGTTTGTTGGTTTGTTGGTTTGTTGGTTTGTTGGTTTGTTGGTTTGTTTGCTTGTTGGTTTGTTGGTTTGTTCGTTTGTTGGTTTGTTGGCTTGTTGGTTTGTTGGCTTGTTAGTTTGTTGGTTTGTTTGTTTGTTTGTTTGTTTGTTTGTTGGTTTGTTGGTTTGTTGGTTTGTTCGTTTGTTGGTTTGTGGGTTTGTTGGCTTGTTGGTTTGTTGGTTTGTTGGTTTGTTGGTTTGTTGGTTTGTTGGTTTGTTGGTCTGTTGGTTTGTTGGTTTGTTGGTTTGTTGGTTTGTTGGTTTGTTGGTTTGTTGGTTTGTTGGTTTGTTGGTTTGTTGGTTTGTTGGTTTGTTGGTTTGTTGGTTTGTTGGTTTGTTGGTTTGTTGGTTTGTTGGTTTGTTGGTTTGTTGGTTTGTTGGTTTGTTGGTTTGTTGGTTTGTTGGTTTGTTAGTTTGTTGGTTTGTTGTTTTGTTGGTTTGTTGGTTTGTTGGTTTGTTGGCTTATTGGTTTGTTGGTTTGTTCGTTTGTTGGTTTGTTGGCTTGTTTGTTTTTTGGTTTGTTGGTTTGTTGGTTTGTTGGTTTGTTGGTTTGTTGGTTTGTTGGTTTGTTGGTTTGTTTGCTTGTTGGTTTGTTGGTTTGTTCGTTTGTTGGTTTGTTGGCTTGTTGGTTTGTTGGTTTGCTGGCTTGTTAGTTTGTTGGTTTGTTTGTTTGTTGGTTTTTTGGTTTGTTTGTTTGTTGGTTTGTTGGTTTGTTGGTTTGTTTTTTTGTTGGTTTGTTGGTTTGTTGGGTTTTTGGTTTGTTGGTTTGTTGGTTTGTTGGTTTGTTCGTTTGTTGGTTTGTTGGTTTGTTGGTTTCTTGATTTCTTGGTTTGTTGGTTTGTTGGTTTGTTGGTTTGTTGGTTTGTTGGATTGTTGGTTTGTTGGTTTGTTGGTTTGTTGAATTGTTGGCTTGTTGGTTTGTTGGTTTGTTGGTTTGTTGGTTGTTGGTTTGTTGGTTTGTTGGGTTGTTGGTTTATTTGTTTGTTGGTTTGTTGGTTTGTTGGTTTGCTGGTTTGTTGGTTTGTTGGTTTGTTGGTTTGTTGGTTTGTTGGCTTGTTTGTTTGTTGGTTTGTTCGTTTGTTGGTTTGTGGGTTTGTTGACTTGTTGGTTTGTTGGTTTGTTGGTTTGTTGGTTTGTTGGTTTGTTGGTTTGTTGGTTTGTTGGTTTGTTGGTTTGTTGGTTTGTTGGTTTGTTGGTTTGTTGGTTTGTTGGTTTGTTGGTTTGTTGGTTTGTTGGTTTGTTGGTTTGTTGGTTTGTTGGTTTGTTGGTTTGCTCGTTTGCTGGTTTATTGGTTTGTTGGTTTGTTGATTTGTTGGTTTGTTGGTTTGTTTGTTTGTTGGTTTGTTGGTTAGTTGGGTTGTTGGTTTGTTGGTTTGTTGGTTTGTTGGCTTGTTTGTTTTTTGGTTTGTTGGTTTGTTGGTTTGTTGGTTTGTTCGTTTGTTGGTTTGTGGGTTTGTTGGCTTGTTGGTTTGTTGGTTTGTTGGTTTGTTGGTTTGTTGGTTTGTTGGTTTGTTGGTTTGTTGGTTTGTTGGTTTGTTGGTTTGTTGGTTTGTTGGTTTGTTGGTTTGTTGGTTTGTTGGTTTGTTGGTTTGTTGGTTTGTTGGTTTGTTGGTTTGTTGGTTTGTTGGTTTGTTGGTTTGTTGGTTTGTTGGTTTGTTGGTTTGTTGGTTTGTTGGTTTGTTGGTTTGTTGGTTTGTTGGTTTGTTGGTTTGTTGGTTTGTTGGTTTGTTGTTTTGTTGGTTTGTTGGTTTGTTGGTTTGTTGGCTTATTGGTTTGTTGGTTTGTTTATTTGTTGGTTTGTTGACTTGTTTGTTTTTTGGTTTGTTGGTTTGTTGGTTTGTTGGTTTGTTGGTTTGTTGGTTTGTTGGTTTGTTGGTTTGTTGGTTTGTTTGCTTGTTGGTTTGTTGGTTGGTTCGTTTGTTGGTTTGTTGGCTTGTTGGTTTGTTGGTTTGTTGGCTTGTTAGTTTGTTGGTTTGTTTGTTTGTTGGTTTGTTGGTTTGTTTGTTTGTTGGTTTGTTGGTTTGTTGGTTTGTTTGTTTGTTGGTTTGTTTTTTTGTTGGTTTGTTGGTTTGTTGGGTTTTTGGTTTGTTGGTTTGTTGGTTTGTTGGTTTGTTCGTTTGTTGGTTTGTTGGTTTGTTGGTTTCTTGATTTCTTGGTTTGTTGGTTTGTTGGTTTGTTGGTTTGTTGGTTTGTTGGATTGTTGGTTTGTTGGTTTGTTGGTTTGTTGAATTGTTGGCTTGTTGGTTTGTTGGTTTGTTGGTTTGTTGGTTGTTGGTTTGTTGGTTTGTTGGGTTGTTGGTTTATTTGTTTGTTGGTTTGTTGGTTTGTTGGTTTGCTGGTTTGTTGGTTTGTTGGTTTGTTGGTTTGTTGGCTTGTTTGTTTGTTGGTTTGTTCGTTTGTTGGTTTGTGGATTTGTTGACTTGCTGGTTTGTTGGTTTGTTGGTTTGTTGGTTTGTTGGTTTGTTGGTTTGTTGGTTTGTTGGTTTGTTGGTTTGTTGGTTTGTTGGTTTGTTGGTTTGTTGGTTTGTTGGTTTGTTGGTTTGTTGGTTTGTTGGTTTGTTGGTTTGTTGGTTTGTTGGTTTGTTGGTTTGTTGGTTTGTTGGTTTGTTGGTTTGTTGGTTTGTTGGTTTGTTGGTTTATTGGTTTGTTGGTTTGTTGGTTTGTTGGTTTGCTCGTTTGCTGGTTTATTGGTTTGTTGGTTTGTTGGTTTGTTGATTTGTTAGTTTGTTGGTTTGTTGGTTTATTTGTTTGTTGGTTTGTTGGTTAGTTGGGTTGTTGGTTTATTCGTTTGTTGGTTTGTTGGCTTGTTTGTTTTTTGGTTTGTTGGTTTGTTGGTTTGTTGGTTTGTTGGTTTGTTTGCTTGTTGGTTTGTTGGTTTGTTCGTTTGTTGGTTTGTTGGCTTGTTGGTTTGTTGGTTTGTTGGCTTGTTAGTTTGTTGGTTTGTTTGTTTGTTTGTTTGTTGGTTTGTTGGTTTGTTGGTTTGTTCGTTTGTTGGTTTGTGGGTTTGTTGGCTTGTTGGTTTGTTGGTTTGTTGGTTTGTTGGTTTGTTGGTTTGTTGGTTTGTTGGTTTGTTGGTTTGTTGGTTTGTTGGTTTGTTGATTTGTTGGTTTGTTGGTTTGTTGGTTTGTTGGTTTGTTGGTTTGTTGGTTTGTTGGTTTGTTGGCTTGTTGGTTTGTTGGTTTGTTCATTTGTTGGTTTGTTGGCTTGTTTGTTTTTTGGTTTGTTGGTTTGTTGGTTTGTTGGTTTGTTGGTTTGTTGGTTTGTTGGTTTGTTTGCTTGTTGGTTTGTTGGTTTGTTCGTTTTTTGGTTTGTTGGCTTGTTGGTTTGTTGGTTTGTTGGCTTGTTAGTTTGTTGGTTTGTTTGTTTGTTGGTTTGTTGGTTTGTTGGTTTGTTTGTTTGTTGGTTTGTTGGTTTGTTGGTTTGTTTTTTTGTTGGTTTGTTGGGTTGTTGGGTTTTTGGTTTGTTGGTTTGTTGGTTTGTTGGTTTGTTGGTTAGTTGGTTTGTTGGTTTGTTGGTTTGTTGGTTTGTTGGTTTGTTGGTTTGTTGGTTTGTTGGTTTGTTGGTTTGTTGGTTTGTTGGTTTGTTGGTTTGTTGGTTTGTTGGTTTGCTCGTTTGCTGGTTTATTGGTTTGTTGGTTTGTTGGTTTGTTGGTTTGTTGGTTTGTTGGTTTGTTGGTTTGTTGGTTTGTTGGTTTATTGGTTTGTTGGTTTATTGGTTTGTTGGTTTGTTGGTTTGTTGGTTTGCTGGTTTGTTGGTTTGTTGGTTTGTTGGTTTGCTCGTTTGCTGGTTTATTGGTTTGTTGGTTTGTTGGTTTGTTGGTTTGTTGATTTGTTGGTTTGTTGGTTTGTTGGTTTGTTGGGTTGTTCGTTTGTTGGTTTGTGGGTTTGTTGGCTTGTTGGTTTGTTGGTTTGTTGGTTTCTTGATTTCTTGGTTTGTTGGTTTGTTGGTTTGTTGGTTTGTTGGTTTGTTGGATTGTTGGTTTGTTGGTTTGTTGGTTTGTTGAATTGTTGGCTTGTTGGTTTGTTGGTTTGTTGGTTTGTTGGTTGTTGGTTTGTTGGTTTGTTGGGTTGTTGGTTTATTTGTTTGTTGGTTTGTTGGTTTGTTGGTTTGCTGGTTTGTTGGTTTGTTGGTTTGTTGGTTTGTTGGCTTGTTTGTTTGTTGGTTTGTTCGTTTGTTGGTTTGTGGGTTTGTTGACTTGCTGGTTTGTTGGTTTGTTGGTTTGTTGGTTTGTTGGTTTGTTGGTTTGTTGGTTTGTTGGTTTGTTGGTTTGTTGGTTTGTTGGTTTGTTGGTTTGTTGGTTTGTTGGTTTGTTGGTTTGTTGGTTTGTTGGTTTGTTGGTTTGTTGGTTTGTTGGTTTGTTGGTTTGTTGGTTTGTTGGTTTGTTGGTTTGTTGGTTTGTTGGTTTATTGGTTTGTTGGTTTGTTGGTTTGTTGGTTTGCTCGTTTGCTGGTTTATTGGTTTGTTGGTTTGTTGGTTTGTTGATTTGTTAGTTTGTTGGTTTGTTGGTTTATTTGTTTGTTGGTTTGTTGGTTAGTTGGGTTGTTGGTTTATTCGTTTGTTGGTTTGTTGGCTTGTTTGTTTTTTGGTTTGTTGGTTTGTTGGTTTGTTGGTTTGTTGGTTTGTTTGCTTGTTGGTTTGTTGGTTTGTTCGTTTGTTGGTTTGTTGGCTTGTTGGTTTGTTGGTTTGTTGGCTTGTTAGTTTGTTGGTTTGTTTGTTTGTTTGTTTGTTGGTTTGTTGGTTTGTTGGTTTGTTCGTTTGTTGGTTTGTGGGTTTGTTGGCTTGTTGGTTTGTTGGTTTGTTGGTTTGTTGGTTTGTTGGTTTGTTGGTTTGTTGGTTTGTTGGTTTGTTGGTTTGTTGGTTTGTTGGTTTGTTGGTTTGTTGGTTTGTTGGTTTGTTGGTTTGTTGGTTTGTTGGCTTGTTGGTTTGTTGGTTTGTTCATTTGTTGGTTTGTTGGCTTGTTTGTTTTTTGGTTTGTTGGTTTGTTGGTTTGTTGGTTTGTTGGTTTGTTGGTTTGTTGGTTTGTTTGCTTGTTGGTTTGTTGGTTTGTTCGTTTTTTGGTTTGTTGGCTTGTTGGTTTGTTGGTTTGTTGGCTTGTTAGTTTGTTGGTTTGTTTGTTTGTTGGTTTGTTGGTTTGTTGGTTTGTTTGTTTGTTGGTTTGTTGGTTTGTTGGTTTGTTTTTTTGTTGGTTTGTTGGTTTGTTGGTTTGTTGGTTTGTTGGTTTGTTGGTTTGTTGGTTTGTTGGTTTGTTGGTTTGTTGGTTTGTTGGTTTGTTGGTTTGCTCGTTTGCTGGTTTATTGGTTTGTTGGTTTGTTGGTTTGTTGGTTTGTTGGTTTGTTGGTTTGTTGGTTTGTTGGTTTATTGGTTTGTTGGTTTATTGGTTTGTTGGTTTGTTGGTTTGTTGGTTTGCTGGTTTGTTGGTTTGTTGGTTTGTTGGTTTGCTCGTTTGCTGGTTTATTGGTTTGTTGGTTTGTTGGTTTGTTGGTTTGTTGATTTGTTGGTTTGTTGGTTTGTTGGTTTGTTGGGTTGTTCGTTTGTTGGTTTGTGGGTTTGTTGGCTTGTTGGTTTGTTGGTTTGTTGGTTTGTTGGTTTGTTGGTTTGTTGGTTTGTTGGTTTGTTGGTTTGTTGGTTTGTTGGTTTGTTGGTTTGTTGGTTTGTTGGTTTGTTGGTTTGTTGGTTTGTTGGTTTGTTGGTTTGTTGGTTTGTTGGTTTGTTCGTTTGTTGGTTTGTTGGTTTGTTGGTTTGTTGGTTTGTTGGTTTGTTGGTTTGTTGGTTTATTGGTTTGTTGGTTTGTTCGTTTGTTCGTTTGTTGGTTTGTTGGTTTGTTGGTTTGTTGGTTTGTTGGTTTGTTTGCTTGTTGGTTTGTTGGTTTGTTCGTTTGTTGGTTAGTTGGCTTGTTGGTTTGTTGGTTTGTTGGCTTGTTAGTTTGTTGGTTTGTTTGTCTGTTGGTTTGTTGGTTTGTTTGTTTGTTGGTTTGTTGGTTTGTTGGTTTGTTGGTTTGTTTTTTTGTTGGTTTGTTGGTTTGTTGGGTTTTTGGTTTGTTGGTTTGTTGGTTTGTTGGTTTGTTGGTTTGTTGGATTGTTGGTTTGTTGGTTTGTTGGTTTGTTGAATTGTTGGCTTGTTGGTTTGTTGGTTTGTTGGTTTGTTGGTTGTTGGTTTGTTGGTTTGTTGGTTTGTTGGTTTATTTGTTTGTTGGTTTGTTGGTTTGTTGGTTTGCTGGTTTGTTGGTTTGTTGGTTTGTTGGTTTGTTGGCTTGTTTGTTTGTTGGTTTGTTCGTTTGTTGGTTTGTTGGTTGTTGGTTTGTTGGTTTGTTGGGTTGTTGGTTTATTTGTTTGTTGGTTTGTTGGTTTGTTGGTTTGCTGGTTTGTTGGTTTGTTGGTTTGTTGGTTTGTTGGTTTGTTGGCTTGTTTGTTTGTTGGTTTGTTCGTTTGTTGGTTTGTGGGTTTGTTGACTTGTTGGTTTGTTGGTTTGTTGGTTTGTTGGTTTGTTGGTTTGTTGGTTTGTTGGTTTGTTGGTTTGTTGGTTTGTTGGTTTGTTGGTTTGTTGGTTTGTTGGTTTGTTGGTTTGTTGGTTTGTTGGTTTGTTGGTTTGTTGGTTTGTTGGTTTGTTGGTTTGCTCGTTTGCTGGTTTATTGGTTTGTTGGTTTGTTGATTTGTTGGTTTGTTGGTTTGTTGGTTTGTTTGTTTGTTGGTTTGTTGGTTAGTTGGGTTGTTGGTTTGTTGGTTTGTTGGTTTGTTGGCTTGTTTGTTTTTTGGTTTGTTGGTTTGTTGGTTTGTTGGTTTGTTCGTTTGTTGGTTTGTGGGTTTGTTGGCTTGTTGGTTTGTTGGTTTGTTGGTTTGTTGGTTTGTTGGTTTGTTGGTTTGTTGGTTTGTTGGTTTGTTGGTTTGTTGGTTTGTTGGTTTGTTGGTTTGTTGGTTTGTTGGTTTGTTGGTTTGTTGGTTTGTTGGTTTGTTGGTTTGTTGGTTTGTTGGTTTGTTGGTTTGTTGGTTTGTTGGTTTGTTGGTTTGTTGGTTTGTTGGTTTGTTGGTTTGTTGGTTTGTTGGTTTGTTGGTTTGTTGGTTTGTTGGTTTGTTGGTTTGTTGGTTTGTTGTTTTGTTGGTTTGTTGGTTTGTTGGTTTGTTGGCTTATTGGTTTGTTGGTTTGTTTATTTGTTGGTTTGTTGGCTTGTTTGTTTTTTGGTTTGTTGGTTTGTTGGTTTGTTGGTTTGTTGGTTTGTTGGTTTGTTGGTTTGTTGGTTTGTTGGTTTGTTTGCTTGTTGGTTTGTTGGTTGGTTCGTTTGTTGGTTTGTTGGCTTGTTGGTTTGTTGGTTTGTTGGCTTGTTAGTTTGTTGGTTTGTTTGTTTGTTGGTTTGTTGGTTTGTTTGTTTGTTGGTTTGTTGGTTTGTTGGTTTGTTTGTTTGTTGGTTTGTTTTTTTGTTGGTTAGTTGGTTTGTTGGGTTTTTGGTTTGTTGGTTTGTTGGTTTGTTGGTTTGTTCGTTTGTTGGTTTGTTGGTTTGTTGGTTTCTTGATTTCTTGGTTTGTTGGTTTGTTGGTTTGTTGGTTTGTTGGTTTGTTGGATTGTTGGTTTGTTGGTTTGTTGGTTTGTTGAATTGTTGGCTTGTTGGTTTGTTGGTTTGTTGGTTTGTTGGTTGTTGGTTTGTTGGTTTGTTGGGTTGTTGGTTTATTTGTTTGTTGGTTTGTTGGTTTGTTGGTTTGCTGGTTTGTTGGTTTGTTGGTTTGTTGGTTTGTTGGCTTGTTTGTTTGTTGGTTTGTTCGTTTGTTGGTTTGTGGGTTTGTTGACTTGCTGGTTTGTTGGTTTGTTGGTTTGTTGGTTTGTTGGTTTGTTGGTTTGTTGGTTTGTTGGTTTGTTGGTTTGTTGGTTTGTTGGTTTGTTGGTTTGTTGGTTTGTTGGTTTGTTGGTTTGTTGGTTTGTTGGTTTGTTGGTTTGTTGGTTTGTTGGTTTGTTGGTTTGTTGGTTTGTTGGTTTGTTGGTTTGTTGGTTTGTTGGTTTGTTGGTTTATTGGTTTGTTGGTTTGTTGGTTTGTTGGTTTGCTCGTTTGCTGGTTTATTGGTTTGTTGGTTTGTTGGTTTGTTGATTTGTTAGTTTGTTGGTTTGTTGGTTTATTTGTTTGTTGGTTTGTTGGTTAGTTGGGTTGTTGGTTTATTCGTTTGTTGGTTTGTTGGCTTGTTTGTTTTTTGGTTTGTTGGTTTGTTGGTTTGTTGGTTTGTTGGTTTGTTTGCTTGTTGGTTTGTTGGTTTGTTCGTTTGTTGGTTTGTTGGCTTGTTGGTTTGTTGGTTTGTTGGCTTGTTAGTTTGTTGGTTTGTTTGTTTGTTTGTTTGTTGGTTTGTTGGTTTGTTGGTTTGTTCGTTTGTTGGTTTGTGGGTTTGTTGGCTTGTTGGTTTGTTGGTTTGTTGGTTTGTTGGTTTGTTGGTTTGTTGGTTTGTTGGTTTGTTGGTTTGTTGGTTTGTTGGTTTGTTGGTTTGTTGGTTTGTTGGTTTGTTGGTTTGTTGGTTTGTTGGTTTGTTGGCTTGTTGGTTTGTTGGTTTGTTCATTTGTTGGTTTGTTGGCTTGTTTGTTTTTTGGTTTGTTGGTTTGTTGGTTTGTTGGTTTGTTGGTTTGTTGGTTTGTTGGTTTGTTTGCTTGTTGGTTTGTTGGTTTGTTCGTTTTTTGGTTTGTTGGCTTGTTGGTTTGTTGGTTTGTTGGCTTGTTAGTTTGTTGGTTTGTTTGTTTGTTGGTTTGTTGGTTTGTTGGTTTGTTTGTTTGTTGGTTTGTTGGTTTGTTGGTTTGTTTTTTTGTTGGTTTGTTGGGTTGTTGGGTTTTTGGTTTGTTGGTTTGTTGGTTTGTTGGTTTGTTGGTTTGTTGGTTTGTTGGTTTGTTGGTTTGTTGGTTTGTTGGTTTGTTGGTTTGTTGGTTTGTTGGTTTGTTGGTTTGTTGGTTTGTTGGTTTGTTGGTTTGTTGGTTTGTTGGTTTGCTCGTTTGCTGGTTTATTGGTTTGTTGGTTTGTTGGTTTGTTGGTTTGTTGGTTTGTTGGTTTGTTGGTTTGTTGGTTTGTTGGTTTATTGGTTTGTTGGTTTATTGGTTTGTTGGTTTGTTGGTTTGTTGGTTTGCTGGTTTGTTGGTTTGTTGGTTTGTTGGTTTGCTCGTTTGCTGGTTTATTGGTTTGTTGGTTTGTTGGTTTGTTGGTTTGTTGATTTGTTGGTTTGTTGGTTTGTTGGTTTGTTGGGTTGTTCGTTTGTTGGTTTGTGGGTTTGTTGGCTTGTTGGTTTGTTGGTTTGTTGGTTTCTTGATTTCTTGGTTTGTTGGTTTGTTGGTTTGTTGGTTTGTTGGTTTGTTGGATTGTTGGTTTGTTGGTTTGTTGGTTTGTTGAATTGTTGGCTTGTTGGTTTGTTGGTTTGTTGGTTTGTTGGTTGTTGGTTTGTTGGTTTGTTGGGTTGTTGGTTTATTTGTTTGTTGGTTTGTTGGTTTGTTGGTTTGCTGGTTTGTTGGTTTGTTGGTTTGTTGGTTTGTTGGCTTGTTTGTTTGTTGGTTTGTTCGTTTGTTGGTTTGTGGGTTTGTTGACTTGCTGGTTTGTTGGTTTGTTGGTTTGTTGGTTAGTTGGTTTGTTGGTTTGTTGGTTTGTTGGTTTGTTGGTTTGTTGGTTTGTTGGTTTGTTGGTTTGTTGGTTTGTTGGTTTGTTGGTTTGTTGGTTTGTTGGTTTGTTGGTTTGTTGGTTTGTTGGTTTGTTGGTTTGTTGGTTTGTTGGTTTGTTGGTTTGTTGGTTTGTTGGTTTGTTGGTTTGTTGGTTTGTTGGTTTATTGGTTTGTTGGTTTGTTGGTTTGTTGGTTTGCTCGTTTGCTGGTTTATTGGTTTGTTGGTTTGTTGGTTTGTTGATTTGTTAGTTTGTTGGTTTGTTGGTTTATTTGTTTGTTGGTTTGTTGGTTAGTTGGGTTGTTGGTTTATTCGTTTGTTGGTTTGTTGGCTTGTTTGTTTTTTGGTTTGTTGGTTTGTTGGTTTGTTGGTTTGTTGGTTTGTTTGCTTGTTGGTTTGTTGGTTTGTTCGTTTGTTGGTTTGTTGGCTTGTTGGTTTGTTGGTTTGTTGGCTTGTTAGTTTGTTGGTTTGTTTGTTTGTTTGTTTGTTGGTTTGTTGGTTTGTTGGTTTGTTCGTTTGTTGGTTTGTGGGTTTGTTGGCTTGTTGGTTTGTTGGTTTGTTGGTTTGTTGGTTTGTTGGTTTGTTGGTTTGTTGGTTTGTTGGTTTGTTGGTTTGTTGGTTTGTTGGTTTGTTGGTTTGTTGGTTTGTTGGTTTGTTGGTTTGTTGGTTTGTTGGCTTGTTGGTTTGTTGGTTTGTTCATTTGTTGGTTTGTTGGCTTGTTTGTTTTTTGGTTTGTTGGTTTGTTGGTTTGTTGGTTTGTTGGTTTGTTGGTTTGTTGGTTTGTTTGCTTGTTGGTTTGTTGGTTTGTTCGTTTTTTGGTTTGTTGGCTTGTTGGTTTGTTGGTTTGTTGGCTTGTTAGTTTGTTGGTTTGTTTGTTTGTTGGTTTGTTGGTTTGTTGGTTTGTTTGTTTGTTGGTTTGTTGGTTTGTTGGTTTGTTTTTTTGTTGGTTTGTTGGGTTGTTGGGTTTTTGGTTTGTTGGTTTGTTGGTTTGTTGGTTTGTTGGTTTGTTGGTTTGTTGGTTTGTTGGTTTGTTGGTTTGTTGGTTTGTTGGTTTGTTGGTTTGTTGGTTTGTTGGTTTGTTGGTTTGTTGGTTTGTTGGTTTGTTGGTTTGTTGGTTTGTTGGTTTGCTCGTTTGCTGGTTTATTGGTTTGTTGGTTTGTTGGTTTGTTGGTTTGTTGGTTTGTTGGTTTGTTGGGTTGTTCGTTTGTTGGTTTGTGGGTTTGTTGGCTTGTTGGTTTGTTGGTTTGTTGGTTTCTTGATTTCTTGGTTTGTTGGTTTGTTGGTTTGTTGGTTTGTTGGATTGTTGGTTTGTTGGTTTGTTGGTTTGTTGAATTGTTGGCTTGTTGGTTTGTTGGTTTGTTGGTTTGTTGGTTGTTGGTTTGTTGGTTTGTTGGGTTGTTGGTTTATTTGTTTGTTGGTTTGTTGGTTTGTTGGTTTGCTGGTTTGTTGGTTTGTTGGTTTGTTGGTTTGTTGGCTTGTTTGTTTGTTGGTTTGTTCGTTTGTTGGTTTGTGGGTTTGTTGACTTGCTGGTTTGTTGGTTTGTTGGTTTGTTGGTTAGTTGGTTTGTTGGTTTGTTGGTTTGTTGGTTTGTTGGTTTGTTGGTTTGTTGGTTTGTTGGTTTGTTGGTTTGTTGGTTTGTTGGTTTGTTGGTTTGTTGGTTTGTTGGTTTGTTGGTTTGTTGGTTTGTTGGTTTGTTGGTTTGTTGGTTTGTTGGTTTGTTGGTTTGTTGGTTTGTTGGTTTGTTGGTTTGTTGGTTTATTGGTTTGTTGGTTTGTTGGTTTGTTGGTTTGCTCGTTTGCTGGTTTATTGGTTTGTTGGTTTGTTGGTTTGTTGATTTGTTAGTTTGTTGGTTTGTTGGTTTATTTGTTTGTTGGTTTGTTGGTTAGTTGGGTTGTTGGTTTATTCGTTTGTTGGTTTGTTGGCTTGTTTGTTTTTTGGTTTGTTGGTTTGTTGGTTTGTTGGTTTGTTGGTTTGTTTGCTTGTTGGTTTGTTGGTTTGTTCGTTTGTTGGTTTGTTGGCTTGTTGGTTTGTTGCTTTGTTGGCTTGTTAGTTTGTTGGTTTGTTTGTTTGTTTGTTTGTTGGTTTGTTGGTTTGTTGGTTTGTTCGTTTGTTGGTTTGTGGGTTTGTTGGCTTGTTGGTTTGTTGGTTTGTTGGTTTGTTGGTTTGTTGGTTTGTTGGTTTGTTGGTTTGTTGGTTTGTTGGTTTGTTGGTTTGTTGGTTTGTTGGTTTGTTGGTTTGTTGGTTTGTTGGTTTGTTGGTTTGTTGGCTTGTTGGTTTGTTGGTTTGTTCATTTGTTGGTTTGTTGGCTTGTTTGTTTTTTGGTTTGTTGGTTTGTTGGTTTGTTGGTTTGTTGGTTTGTTGGTTTGTTTGCTTGTTGGTTTGTTGGTTTGTTCGTTTTTTGGTTTGTTGGCTTGTTGGTTTGTTGGTTTGTTGGCTTGTTAGTTTGTTGGTTTGTTTGTTTGTTGGTTTGTTGGTTTGTTGGTTTGTTTGTTTGTTGGTTTGTTGGTTTGTTGGTTTGTTTTTTTGTTGGTTTGTTGGGTTGTTGGGTTTTTGGTTTGTTGGTTTGTTGGTTTGTTGGTTTGTTGGTTTGTTGGTTTGTTGGTTTGTTGGTTTGTTGGTTTGTTGGTTTGTTGGTTTGTTGGTTTGTTGGTTTGTTGGTTTGTTGGTTTGTTGGTTTGTTGGTTTGTTGGTTTGTTGGTTTGTTGGTTTGCTCGTTTGCTGGTTTATTGGTTTGTTGGTTTGTTGGTTTGTTGGTTTGTTGGTTTGTTGGTTTGTTGGTTTGTTGGTTTGTTGGTTTATTGGTTTGTTGGTTTATTGGTTTGTTGGTTTGTTGGTTTGTTGGTTTGCTGGTTTGTTGGTTTGTTGGTTTGTTGGTTTGCTCGTTTGCTGGTTTATTGGTTTGTTGGTTTGTTGGTTTGTTGGTTTGTTGATTTGTTGGTTTGTTGGTTTGTTGGTTTGTTGGGTTGTTCGTTTGTTGGTTTGTGGGTTTGTTGGCTTGTTGGTTTGTTGGTTTGTTGGTTTGTTGGTTTGTTGGTTTGTTGGTTTGTTGGTTTGTTGGTTTGTTGGTTTGTTGGTTTGTTGGTTTGTTGGTTTGTTGGTTTGTTGGTTTGTTGGTTTGTTGGTTTGTTGGTTTGTTGGTTTGTTGGTTTGTTCGTTTGTTGGTTTGTTGGTTTGTTGGTTTGTTGGTTTGTTGGTTTGTTGGTTTGTTGGTTTATTGGTTTGTTGGTTTGTTCGTTTGTTGGTTTGTTGGTTTGTTGGTTTGTTGGTTTGTTGGTTTGTTTGCTTGTTGGTTTGTTGGTTTGTTTGTTTGTTGGTTAGTTGGCTTGTTGGTTTGTTGGTTTGTTGGCTTGTTAGTTTGTTGGTTTGTTTGTCTGTTGGTTTGTTGGTTTGTTTGTTTGTTGGTTTGTTGGTTTGTTGGTTTGTTGGTTTGTTTTTTTGTTGGTTTGTTGGTTTGTTGGGTTTTTGGTTTGTTGGTTTGTTGGTTTGTTGGTTTGTTGGTTTGTTGGATTGTTGGTTTGTTGGTTTGTTGGTTTGTTGAATTGTTGGCTTGTTGGTTTGTTGGTTTGTTGGTTTGTTGGTTGTTGGTTTGTTGGTTTGTTGGTTTGTTGGTTTATTTGTTTGTTGGTTTGTTGGTTTGTTGGTTTGCTGGTTTGTTGGTTTGTTGGTTTGTTGGTTTGTTGGCTTGTTTGTTTGTTGGTTTGTTCGTTTGTTGGTTTGTGGGTTTGTTGACTTGTTGGTTTGTTGGTTTGTTGGTTTGTTGGTTTGTTGGTTTGTTGGTTTGTTGGTTTGTTAGTTTGTTGGTTTGTTGGTTTGTTGGTTTGTTGGTTTGTTGGTTTGTTGGTTTGTTGGTTTGTTGGTTTGTTGGTTTGTTGGCTTGTTGGTTTGTTGGTTTGTTGGTTTGTTGGTTTGTTGTTTTGCTCGTTTGCTGGTTTATTGGTTTGTTGGTTTGTTGGTTTGTTGATTTGTTGGTTTGTTGGTTTGTTTGTTTGTTGGTTTGTTGGTTAGTTGGGTTGTTGGTTTGTTGGTTTGTTCGTTTGTTGATTTGTTGGCTTGTTTGTTTTTTGGTTTGTTGGTTTGTTGGTTTGTTGGTTTGTTGGTTTGTTGGTTTGTTGGTTTTTTGGTTTGTTTGCTTGTTGGTTTGTTGGTTTGTTCATTTGTTGGTTTGCTGGCTTGTTGGTTTGTTGGTTTGTTGGTTTGTTGGTTTGTTGGTTTGTTGGTTTGTTGATTTGTTGGTTTGTTGGTTTGTTGGTTTGTTGGTTTGTTGGTTTGTTGGTTTGTTGGTTTGTTGGTTTGTTGGTTTGTTGGTTTGTTGGTTTGTTGGTTTGTTCGTTTGTTGGTTTGTTGGTTTGTTGGTTTGTTGGTTTGTTGGTTTGTTGGTTTGTTGGTTTGTTGGTTTGTTGGTTTGTTGGTTTGTTCGTTTGTTGGTTTGTTGGTTTGTTGGTTTGTTGGTTTGTTGGTTTGTTTGCTTGTTGGTTTGTTGGTTTGTTCGTTTGTTGGTTTGTTGGGTTTTTGGTTTGTTGGTTTGTTGGTTTGTTGGTTTGTTGGTTTGTTGGATTGTTGGTTTGTTGGTTTGTTGGTTTGTTGAATTGTTGGCTTGTTGGTTTGTTGGTTTGTTGGTTTGTTGGTTGTTGGTTTGTTGGTTTGTTGGTTTGTTGGTTTATTTGTTTGTTGGTTTGTTGGTTTGCTGGTTTGTTGGTTTGTTGGTTTGTTGGTTTGTTGGCTTGTTTGTTTGTTGGTTTGTTCGTTTGTTGGTTTGTGGGTTTGTTGACTTGTTGGTTTGTTGGTTTGTTGGTTTGTTGGTTTGTTGGTTTGTTGGTTTGTTGGTTTGTTGGTTTGTTGGTTTGTTGGTTTGTTGGTTTGTTGGTTTGTTGGTTTGTTGGTTTGTTGGTTTGTTGATTTGTTGGCTTGTTGGTTTGTTGGTTTGTTGGTTTGTTGGTTTGTTGTTTTGCTCGTTTGCTGGTTTATTGGTTTGTTGGTTTGTTGGTTTGTTGATTTGTTGGTTTGTTGGTTTGTTTGTTTGTTGGTTTGTTGGTTAGTTGGGTTGTTGGTTTGTTGGTTTGTTCGTTTGTTGATTTGTTGGCTTGTTTGTATTTTGGTTTGTTGGTTTGTTGGTTTGTTGGTTTGTTGGTTTGTTGGTTTGTTCGTTTTTTGGTTTGTTTGCTTGTTGGTTTGTTGGTTTGTTCATTTGTTGGTTTGCTGGCTTGTTGGTTTGTTGGTTTGTTGGCCTGTTAGTTTGTTTGTTTGTTTGTTTGTTGGTTTGTTGGTTTGTTGGTTTGTTCGTTTGTTGGTTTGTGGATTTGTTGGCTTGTTGGTTTGTTGGTTTGTTGGTTTGTTGGTTTGTTGGTTTGTTGGTTTGTTGGTTTGTTGGTTTGTTGGTTTGTTGGTTTGTTGGTTTGTTGGTTTGTTGGTTTGTTGGTTTGTTGGTTTGTTGGCTTGTTGGTTTGTTGGTTTGTTCGTTTGTTGCTTTGTTGGCTTGTTTGTTTTTTGGTTTGTTGGTTTGTTGGTTTGTTGGGTTGTTCGTTTGTTGGTTTGTGGGTTTGTTGGCTTGTTGGTTTGTTGGTTTGTTGGTTTGTTGGTTTGTTGGTTTGTTGGTTTGTTGGTTTGTTGGTTTGTTGGTTTGTTGGTTTGTTGGTTTGTTGGCTTGTTGGTTTGTTGGTTTGTTGGTTTGTTGGTTTGTTGTTTTGCTCGTTTGCTGGTTTATTGGTTTGTTGGTTTGTTGGTTTGTTGATTTGTTGGTTTGTTGGTTTGTTTGTTTGTTGGTTTGTTGGTTAGTTGGGTTGTTGGTTTGTTGGTTTGTTCGTTTGTTGATTTGTTGGCTTGTTTGTTTTTTGGTTTGTTGGTTTGTTGGTTTGTTGGTTTGTTGGTTTGTTGGTTTGTTGGTTTGTTGGTTTGTTGGTTTGTTGGTTTATTGGTTTGTTGGTTTATTGGTTTGTTGGTTTGTTGGTTTGTTGGTTTGCTGGTTTGTTGGTTTGTTGGTTTGTTGGTTTGCTCGTTTGCTGGTTTATTGGTTTGTTGGTTTGTTGGTTTGTTGGTTTGTTGATTTGTTGGTTTGTTGGTTTGTTGGTTTGTTGGGTTGTTCGTTTGTTGGTTTGTGGGTTTGTTGGCTTGTTGGTTTGTTGGTTTGTTGGTTTGTTGGTTTGTTGGTTTGTTGGTTTGTTGGTTTGTTGGTTTGTTGGTTTGTTGGTTTGTTGGTTTGTTGGTTTGTTGGTTTGTTGGTTTGTTGGTTTGTTGGTTTGTTGGTTTGTTGGTTTGTTCGTTTGTTGGTTTGTTGGTTTGTTGGTTTGTTGGTTTGTTGGTTTGTTGGTTTGTTGGTTTATTGGTTTGTTGGTTTGTTCGTTTGTTGGTTTGTTGGTTTGTTGGTTTGTTGGTTTGTTGGTTTGTTTGCTTGTTGGTTTGTTGGTTTGTTTGTTTGTTGGTTAGTTGGCTTGTTGGTTTGTTGGTTTGTTGGCTTGTTAGTTTGTTGGTTTGTTTGTCTGTTGGTTTGTTGGTTTGTTTGTTTGTTGGTTTGTTGGTTTGTTGGTTTGTTGGTTTGTTTTTTTGTTGGTTTGTTGGTTTGTTGGGTTTTTGGTTTGTTGGTTTGTTGGTTTGTTGGTTTGTTGGTTTGTTGGATTGTTGGTTTGTTGGTTTGTTGGTTTGTTGAATTGTTGGCTTGTTGGTTTGTTGGTTTGTTGGTTTGTTGGTTGTTGGTTTGTTGGTTTGTTGGTTTGTTGGTTTATTTGTTTGTTGGTTTGTTGGTTTGTTGGTTTGCTGGTTTGTTGGTTTGTTGGTTTGTTGGTTTGTTGGCTTGTTTGTTTGTTGGTTTGTTCGTTTGTTGGTTTGTGGGTTTGTTGACTTGTTGGTTTGTTGGTTTGTTGGTTTGTTGGTTTGTTGGTTTGTTGGTTTGTTAGTTTGTTGGTTTGTTGGTTTGTTGGTTTGTTGGTTTGTTGGTTTGTTGGTTTGTTGGTTTGTTGGTTTGTTGGTTTGTTGGTTTGTTGGTTTGTTGGCTTGTTGGTTTGTTGGTTTGTTGGTTTGTTGGTTTGTTGTTTTGCTCGTTTGCTGGTTTATTGGTTTGTTGGTTTGTTGGTTTGTTGATTTGTTGGTTTGTTGGTTTGTTTGTTTGTTGGTTTGTTGGTTAGTTGGGTTGTTGGTTTGTTGGTTTGTTCGTTTGTTGATTTGTTGGCTTGTTTGTTTTTTGGTTTGTTGGTTTGTTGGTTTGTTGGTTTGTTGGTTTGTTGGTTTGTTGGTTTTTTGGTTTGTTTGCTTGTTGGTTTGTTGGTTTGTTCATTTGTTGGTTTGCTGGCTTGTTGGTTTGTTGGTTTGTTGGTTTGTTGGTTTGTTGGTTTGTTGGTTTGTTGATTTGTTGGTTTGTTGGTTTGTTGGTTTGTTGGTTTGTTGGTTTGTTGGTTTGTTGGTTTGTTGGTTTGTTGGTTTGTTGGTTTGTTGGTTTGTTCGTTTGTTGGTTTGTTGGTTTGTTGGTTTGTTGGTTTGTTGGTTTGTTGGTTTGTTGGTTTGTTGGTTTGTTGGTTTGTTGGTTTGTTCGTTTGTTGGTTTGTTGGTTTGTTGGTTTGTTGGTTTGTTGGTTTGTTTGCTTGTTGGTTTGTTGGTTTGTTCGTTTGTTGGTTAGTTGGCTTGTTGGTTTGTTGGTTTGTTGGCTTGTTAGTTTGTTGGTTTGTTTGTCTGTTGGTTTGTTTGTTTGTTGGTTTGTTGGTTTGTTGGTTTGTTGGTTTGTTTTTTTGTTGGTTTGTTGGTTTGTTGGGTTTTTGGTTTGTTGGTTTGTTGGTTTGTTGGTTTGTTGGTTTGTTGGATTGTTGGTTTGTTGGTTTGTTGGTTTGTTGAATTGTTGGCTTGTTGGTTTGTTGGTTTGTTGGTTTGTTGGTTGTTGGTTTGTTGGTTTGTTGGTTTGTTGGTTTATTTGTTTGTTGGTTTGTTGGTTTGCTGGTTTGTTGGTTTGTTGGTTTGTTGGTTTGTTGGCTTGTTTGTTTGTTGGTTTGTTCGTTTGTTGGTTTGTGGGTTTGTTGACTTGTTGGTTTGTTGGTTTGTTGGTTTGTTGGTTTGTTGGTTTGTTGGTTTGTTGGTTTGTTGGTTTGTTGGTTTGTTGGTTTGTTGGTTTGTTGGTTTGTTGGTTTGTTGGTTTGTTGATTTGTTGGCTTGTTGGTTTGTTGGTTTGTTGGTTTGTTGGTTTGTTGTTTTGCTCGTTTGCTGGTTTATTGGTTTGTTGGTTTGTTGGTTTGTTGATTTGTTGGTTTGTTGGTTTGTTTGTTTGTTGGTTTGTTGGTTAGTTGGGTTGTTGGTTTGTTGGTTTGTTCGTTTGTTGATTTGTTGGCTTGTTTGTATTTTGGTTTGTTGGTTTGTTGGTTTGTTGGTTTGTTGGTTTGTTGGTTTGTTCGTTTTTTGGTTTGTTTGCTTGTTGGTTTGTTGGTTTGTTCATTTGTTGGTTTGCTGGCTTGTTGGTTTGTTGGTTTGTTGGCCTGTTAGTTTGTTTGTTTGTTTGTTTGTTGGTTTGTTGGTTTGTTGGTTTGTTCGTTTGTTGGTTTGTGGATTTGTTGGCTTGTTGGTTTGTTGGTTTGTTGGTTTGTTGGTTTGTTGGTTTGTTGGTTTGTTGGTTTGTTGGTTTGTTGGTTTGTTGGTTTGTTGGTTTGTTGGTTTGTTGGTTTGTTGGTTTGTTGGTTTGTTGGCTTGTTGGTTTGTTGGTTTGTTCGTTTGTTGCTTTGTTGGCTTGTTTGTTTTTTGGTTTGTTGGTTTGTTGGTTTGTTGGGTTGTTCGTTTGTTGGTTTGTGGGTTTGTTGGCTTGTTGGTTTGTTGGTTTGTTGGTTTGTTGGTTTGTTGGTTTGTTGGTTTGTTGGTTTGTTGGTTTGTTGGTTTGTTGGTTTGTTGGTTTGTTGGCTTGTTGGTTTGTTGGTTTGTTGGTTTGTTGGTTTGTTGTTTTGCTCGTTTGCTGGTTTATTGGTTTGTTGGTTTGTTGGTTTGTTGATTTGTTGGTTTGTTGGTTTGTTTGTTTGTTGGTTTGTTGGTTAGTTGGGTTGTTGGTTTGTTGGTTTGTTCGTTTGTTGATTTGTTGGCTTGTTTGTTTTTTGGTTTGTTGGTTTGTTGGTTTGTTGGTTTGTTGGTTTGTTGGTTTGTTGGTTTTTTGGTTTGTTTGCTTGTTGGTTTGTTGGTTTGTTCATTTGTTGGTTTGCTGGCTTGTTGGTTTGTTGGTTTGTTGGCTTGTTAGTTTGTTGGTTTGTTTGCTTGTTTGTTTGTTGGTTTGTTGGTTTGTTGGTTTGTTCGTTTGTTGGTTTGTGGGTTTGTTGGCTTGTTGGTTTGTTGGTTTGTTGGTTTGTTGGTTTGTTGGTTTGTTGGTTTGTTGGTTTGTTGGTTTGTTGGTTTGTTGGTTTGTTGGTTTGTTGGTTTGTTGGTTTGTTGGTTTGTTGGCTTGTTGGTTTGTTGGTTTGTTCGTTTGTTGCTTTGTTGGCTTGTTTGTTTTTTGGTTTGTTGGTTTGTTGGTTTGTTGGTTTATTGGTTTGTTGGTTTGTTGGTTTGTTGGTTTGTTGGTTTGTTTGCTTGTTGGTTTGTTGGTTTGTTCGTTTGTTAGTTTGTTGGCTTGTTGGTTTGTTGGTTTGTTGGCTTGTTAGTTTGTTGGTTTGTTTGTTTGTTGGTTTGTTGGTTTGTTTGTTTGTTGGTTTGTTGGTTTGTTGGTTTGTTGGTTTGTTGGTTTGTTTTTTTGTTGGTTTGTTGGTTTGTTGGTTTGTTGGTTTGTTGGTTTGTTGGTTTGTTGGTTTGTTGGTTTGTTGGTTTGTTGGTTTGCTCGTTTGCTGGTTTATTGGTTTGTTGGTTAGTTGGGTTGTTGGTTTGTTGGTTTGTTGGTTTATTTGTTTGTTGGTTTGTTGGTTTGTTGGTTTGTTGGTTTGTTGGTTTGTTGGTTTGTTGGTTTGCTGGTTTGTTGGTTTGTTGGTTTGTTGGTTTGCTCGTTTGCTGGTTTATTGGTTTGTTGGTTTGTTGGTTTGTTGGTTTGTTGATTTGTTGGTTTGTTGGTTTGTTTGTTTGTTGGTTGGTTGGTTAGTTGGCTTGTTGGTTTGTTGGTTTGTTCGTTTGTTGGTTTGCTGGTTTGTTGGTTTGTTCGTTTGTTGTTTGTTGGTTTATTCGTTTCTTGGTTTGTTGGTTTGTTCATTTGTTGGTTTGTTGGTTTGTTGGTTTATTGGTTTGTTGGTTTGTTGGTTTGTTGGTTTGTTGGTTTGTTGGTTTGTTCGTTTGTTGGTTTGTGGGTTTGTTGGCTTGTTGGTTTGTTGGTTTGTTGGTTTGTTGGTTTGTTGGTTTGTTGGTTTGTTGGTTTGTTGGTTTGTTGGTTTGTTGGTTTGTTGGTTTGTTGGTTTGTTGGTTTGTTGGTTTGTTGGTTTGTTGGTTTGTTGGTTTGTTGGTTTGTTGGTTTGTTGGCTTGTTGGTTTGTTGGTTTGTTCGTTTGTTGCTTTGTTGGCTTGTTTGTTTTTTGGCTTGTTGGTTTGTTGGTTTGTTGGTTTGTTGGTTTGTTGGTTTGTTGGTTTGTTGGTTTGTTTGCTTGTTGGTTTGTTGGTTTGTTCGTTTGTTAGTTTGTTGGCTTGTTGGTTTGTTGGTTTGTTTGTTTGTTGGTTTGTTGGTTTGTTTGTTTGTTGGTTTGTTGGTTTGTTGGTTTGTTGGTTTGTTGGTTTGTTTTTTTGTTGGTTTGTTGGTTTGTTGGGTTTTTGGTTTGTTGGTTTGTTGGTTTGTTGGTTTGTTCGTTTGTTGGTTTGTTGGTTTGTTGGTTTGTTGGTTTGTTCGTTTGTTGGTTTGTTGGTTTGTTGGTTTGTTGGTTTGTTGGTTTGTTGGTTTGTTGGTTTGTTGGTTTGTTGGTTTGTTGGTTTGTTGGTTTGTTGGTTTGTTGGTTTGTTGGTTTGTTGGTTTGTTGGTTTGTTGGTTTGTTGGTTTGTTGGTTTGCTCGTTTGCTGGTTTATTGGTTTGTTGGTTTGTTGGTTTGTTGATTTGTTGGTTTGTTGGTTTGTTTGTTTGTTGGTTTGTTGGTTAGTTGGGTTGTTGGTTTGTTGGTTTGTTGGTTTATTTGTTTGTTGGTTTGTTGGTTTGTTGGTTTGTTGGTTTGTTGGTTTGTTGGTTTGTTGGTTTGTTGGTTTGCTGGTTTGTTGGTTTGTTGGTTTGTTGGTTTGCTCGTTTGCTGGTTTATTGGTTTGTTGGTTTGTTGGTTTGTTGGTTTGTTGATTTGTTGGTTTGTTGGTTTGTTTGTTTGTTGGTTGGTTGGTTAGTTGGCTTGTTGGTTTGTTGGTTTGTTCGTTAGTTGGTTTGCTGGTTTGTTGGTTTGTTCGTTTGTTGTTTGTTGGTTTGTTCGTTTCTTGGTTTGTTGGTTTGTTCGTTTGTTGGTTTGTTGGTTTGTTGGTTTGTTGGTTTGTTGGTTTGTTGGTTTGTTGGTTTTTTGGTTTGTTTGCTTGTTGGGTTGTTGGTTTGTTCATTTGTTGGTTTGCTGGCTTGTTGGTTTGTTGGTTTGTTGGCTTGTTAGTTTGTTGGTTTGTTTGCTTGTTTGTTTGTTGGTTTGTTGGTTTGTTGGTTTGTTCGTTTGTTGGTTTGTGGGTTTGTTGGCTTGTTGGTTTGTTGGTTTGTTGGTTTGTTGGTTTGTTGGTTTGTTGGTTTGTTGGTTTGTTGGTTTGTTGGTTTGTTGGTTTGTTGGTTTGTTGGTTGGTTGGTTAGTTGGCTTGTTGGTTTGTTGGTTTGTTCGTTAGTTGGTTTGCTGGTTTGTTGGTTTGTTCGTTTGTTGTTTGTTGGTTTGTTCGTTTCTTGGTTTGTTGGTTTGTTCGTTTGTTGGTTTGTTGGTTTGTTGGTTTGTTGGTTTGTTGGTTTGTTGGTTTGTTGGTTTGTTGGTTTGTTGGTTTGTTGCTTTGTTGGTTTGTTGGTTTGTTGGTTTGTTGGTTTGTTGGTTTGTTGGTTTGTTGGTTTGTTGGCTTGTTGGTTTGTTGGGTTTTTGGTTTGTTGGTTTGTTGGTTTGTTGGTTTGTTGGGTTGTTCGTTTGTTGGTTTGTGGGTTTGTTGGCTTGTTGGTTTGTTGGTTTGTTGGTTTGTTGGTTTGTTGGTTTGTTGGTTTGTTGGTTTGTTGGTTTGTTGGTTTGTTGGTTTGTTGGTTTGTTGGCTTGTTGGTTTGTTGGTTTGTTGGTTTGTTGGTTTGTTGTTTTGCTCGTTTGCTGGTTTATTGGTTTGTTGGTTTGTTGGTTTGTTGATTTGTTGGTTTGTTGGTTTGTTTGTTTGTTGGTTTGTTGGTTAGTTGGGTTGTTGGTTTGTTGGTTTGTTCGTTTGTTGATTTGTTGGCTTGTTTGTTTTTTGGTTTGTTGGTTTGTTGGTTTGTTGGTTTGTTGGTTTGTTGGTTTGTTGGTTTTTTGGTTTGTTTGCTTGTTGGTTTGTTGGTTTGTTCATTTGTTGGTTTGCTGGCTTGTTGGTTTGTTGGTTTGTTGGCTTGTTAGTTTGTTGGTTTGTTTGCTTGTTTGTTTGTTGGTTTGTTGGTTTGTTGGTTTGTTCGTTTGTTGGTTTGTGGGTTTGTTGGCTTGTTGGTTTGTTGGTTTGTTGGTTTGTTGGTTTGTTGGTTTGTTGGTTTGTTGGTTTGTTGGTTTGTTGGTTTGTTGGTTTGTTGGTTTGTTGGTTTGTTGGTTTGTTGGTTTGTTGGCTTGTTGGTTTGTTGGTTTGTTCGTTTGTTGCTTTGTTGGCTTGTTTGTTTTTTGGTTTGTTGGTTTGTTGGTTTGTTGGTTTGTTGGTTTGTTGGTTTGTTGGTTTGTTGGTTTGTTGGTTTGTTTGCTTGTTGGTTTGTTGGTTTGTTCGTTTGTTAGTTTGTTGGCTTGTTGGTTTGTTGGTTTGTTGGCTTGTTAGTTTGTTGGTTTGTTTGTTTGTTGGTTTGTTGGTTTGTTTGTTTGTTGGTTTGTTGGTTTGTTGGTTTGTTGGTTTGTTGGTTTGTTTTTTTGTTGGTTTGTTGGTTTGTTGGTTTGTTGGTTTGTTGGTTTGTTGGTTTGTTGGTTTGTTGGTTTGTTGGTTTGTTGGTTTGCTCGTTTGCTGGTTTATTGGTTTGTTGGTTAGTTGGGTTGTTGGTTTGTTGGTTTGTTGGTTTATTTGTTTGTTGGTTTGTTGGTTTGTTGGTTTGTTGGTTTGTTGGTTTGTTGGTTTGTTGGTTTGCTGGTTTGTTGGTTTGTTGGTTTGTTGGTTTGCTCGTTTGCTGGTTTATTGGTTTGTTGGTTTGTTGGTTTGTTGGTTTGTTGATTTGTTGGTTTGTTGGTTTGTTTGTTTGTTGGTTGGTTGGTTAGTTGGCTTGTTGGTTTGTTGGTTTGTTCGTTTGTTGGTTTGCTGGTTTGTTGGTTTGTTCGTTTGTTGTTTGTTGGTTTATTCGTTTCTTGGTTTGTTGGTTTGTTCATTTGTTGGTTTGTTGGTTTGTTGGTTTGTTGGTTTGTTGGTTTGTTGGTTTGTTGGTTTGTTGGTTTGTTGGTTTGTTGGTTTGTTCGTTTGTTGGTTTGTGGGTTTGTTGGCTTGTTGGTTTGTTGGTTTGTTGGTTTGTTGGTTTGTTGGTTTGTTGGTTTGTTGGTTTGTTGGTTTGTTGGTTTGTTGGTTTGTTGGTTTGTTGGTTTGTTGGTTTGTTGGTTTGTTGGTTTGTTGGTTTGTTGGTTTGTTGGCTTGTTGGTTTGTTGGTTTGTTCGTTTGTTGCTTTGTTGGCTTGTTTGTTTTTTGGCTTGTTGGTTTGTTGGTTTGTTGGTTTGTTGGTTTGTTGGTTTGTTGGTTTGTTGGTTTGTTGGTTTGTTTGCTTGTTGGTTTGTTGGTTTGTTCGTTTGTTAGTTTGTTGGCTTGTTGGTTTGTTGGTTTGTTTGTTTGTTGGTTTGTTGGTTTGTTTGTTTGTTGGTTTGTTGGTTTGTTGGTTTGTTGGTTTGTTGGTTTGTTTTTTTGTTGGTTTGTTGGTTTGTTGGGTTTTTGGTTTGTTGGTTTGTTGGTTTGTTGGTTTGTTCGTTTGTTGGTTTGTTGGTTTGTTGGTTTGTTGGTTTGTTCGTTTGTTGGTTTGTTGGTTTGTTGGTTTGTTGGTTTGTTGGTTTGTTGGTTTGTTGGTTTGTTGGTTTGTTGGTTTGTTGGTTTGTTGGTTTGTTGGTTTGTTGGTTTGTTGGTTTGTTGGTTTGTTGGTTTGTTGGTTTGTTGGTTTGTTGGTTTGCTCGTTTGCTGGTTTATTGGTTTGTTGGTTTGTTGGTTTGTTGATTTGTTGGTTTGTTGGTTTGTTTGTTTGTTGGTTTGTTGGTTAGTTGGGTTGTTGGTTTGTTGGTTTGTTGGTTTATTTGTTTGTTGGTTTGTTGGTTTGTTGGTTTGTTGGTTTGTTGGTTTGTTGGTTTGTTGGTTTGTTGGTTTGTTGGTTTGCTGGTTTGTTGGTTTGTTGGTTTGTTGGTTTGCTCGTTTGCTGGTTTATTGGTTTGTTGGTTTGTTGGTTTGTTGGTTTGTTGATTTGTTGGTTTGTTGGTTTGTTTGTTTGTTGGTTGGTTGGTTAGTTGGCTTGTTGGTTTGTTGGTTTGTTCGTTAGTTGGTTTGCTGGTTTGTTGGTTTGTTCGTTTGTTGTTTGTTGGTTTGTTCGTTTCTTGGTTTGTTGGTTTGTTCGTTTGTTGGTTTGTTGGTTTGTTGGTTTGTTAGTTTGTTGGTTTGTTGGTTTGTTGGTTTGTTGGTTTGTTGGTTTGTTGCTTTGTTGGTTTGTTGGTTTGTTGGTTTGTTGGTTTGTTGGTTTGTTGGTTTGTTGGTTTGTTGGTTTGTTCGTTTGTTGGTTTGTTGGTTTGATGGTTTGTTGGTTTGTTGGTTTGTTGGTTTGTTGGTTTGTTGGTTTGTTGGTTTGTTGGTTTGTTTGCTTGTTGGTTTGTTGGTTTGTTCGTTTGTTGGTTTGTTGGCTTGTTGGTTTGTTGGGTTTTTGGTTTGTTGGTTTGTTGGTTTGTTCGTTTGTTGGTTTGTTGGTTTGTTGGTTTCTTGATTTCTTGGTTTGTTGGTTTGTTGGTTTGTTGGTTTGTTGGTTTGTTGGTTTGTTGGTTTGTTGGCTTGTTGGTTTGTTGGTTTGTTGAATTGTTGGCTTGTTGGTTTGTTGGTTTGTTGGTTTGTTGGTTGTTGGTTTGTTGGTTTTTTGGTTTGTTGGTTTATTTGTTTGTTGGTTTGTTGGTTTGTTGGTTTGCTGGTTTGTTGGTTTGTTGGTTTGTTGGTTTTGTTGGCTTGTTTGTTTGTTGGTTTGTTCGTTTGTTGGTTTGTGGGTTTGTTGACTTGTTGGTTTGTTGGTTTGTTGGTTTGTTGGTTTGTTGGTTTGTTGGTTTGTTGGTTTGTTGGTTTGTGGGTTTGTTGGTTTGTTGGTTTGTTGGTTTGTTGGTTTGTTGGTTTGTTGGTTTGTTGGTTTGTTGGTTTGTTGGTTTGTTGGTTTGTTGGTTTGTTGGTTTGTTGGTTTGTTGGTTTGTTGGTTTGCTCGTTTGCTGGTTTATTGGTTTGTTGGTTTGTTGGTTTGTTGGTTTGTTGGTTTGTTGGTTTGTTGGTTTGTTGGTTAGTTGGGTTGTTGGTTTGTTGGTTTGTTCGTTTGTTGGTTTGTTGGCTTGTTTGTTTTTTGGTTTGTTGGTTTGTTGGTTTGTTGGTTTGTTGGTTTGTTGGTTTGTTGATTTGTTGGTTTGTTTGCTTGTTGGTTTGTTGGTTTGTTCGTTTGTTGGTTTGTTGGCTTGTTGGTTTGTTGGTTTGTTGGCTTGTTAGTTTGTTGGTTTGTGTGTTTGTTTGTTTGTTGGTTTGTTGGTTTGTTGGTTTGTTGGTTTGTTGGTTTGTTCGTTTGTTGGTTTGTGGGTTTGTTGGCTTGTTGGTTTGTTGGTTTGTTGGTTTGTTGGTTTGTTGGTTTGTTGCTTTGTTGGTTTGTTGGTTTATTGATTTGTTGGTTTGTTCGTTTGTTGGTTTGATGGTTTGTTGGTTTGTTTGTTTGTTGGTTTGTTGGTTTGTTGGTTTGTTGGTTTGTTGGTTTGTTGGTTTGTTGGTTTGTTTGTTGGTTTGTTGGTTTGCTCGTTTGCTGGTTTATTGGTTTGTTGGTTTTTTGGTTTGGTGGTTTGTTCGTTTGTTGGTTTGTTGGTTTGTTGGTTTGTTGGTTTGTTGGTTTGTTGGTTTGTTCGTTTGTTGGTTTTTGGGTTTGTTGGCTTGTTGGTTTGTTGGTTTGTTGGTTTGTTGGTTTGTTGGTTTGTTGGTTTGTTGGTTTGTTGCTTTGTTGGTTTGTTTGTTGGTTTGTTGGTTTGCTCGTTTGCTGGTTTATTGGTTTGTTCGTTTCTTGGTTTGTTGGTTTGTTCGTTTGTTGGTTTGTTGGTTTGTTGGTTTGTTGGTTTGTTGGTTTGTTGGTTTGTTCGTTTGTTGGTTTGTGGGTTTGTTGGCTTGTTGGTTTGTTGGTTTGTTGGTTTGTTGGTTTGTTGGTTTGTTGGTTTGTTGGTTTGTTGGTTTGTTGGTTTGTTGGATTGTTGGTTTGTTGGTTTGTTGGTTTGTTGGTTTGTTGGTTTGTTGGTTTGTTGGTTTGTTGGTTTGTTGGCTTGTTGGTTTGTTGGTTTGTTCGTTTGTTGCTTTGTTGGCTTGTTTGTTTTTTGGCTTGTTGGTTTGTTGGTTTGTTGGTTTGTTGGTTTGTTGGTTTGTTGGTTTGTTGGTTTGTTGGTTTGTTGGTTTGTTTGCTTGTTGGTTTGTTGGTTTGTTCGTTTGTTAGTTTGTTGGCTTGTTGGTTTGTTGGTTTGTTGGCTTGTTAGTTTGTTGGTTTGTTTGTTTGTTGGTTTGTTGGTTTGTTTGTTTGTTGGTTTGTTTTTTTGTTGGTTTGTTGGTTTGTTGAGTTTTTGGTTTGTTGGTTTGTTGGTTTGTTGGTTTGTTCGTTTGTTGGTTTGTTGGTTTGTTTGTTTGTTGGTTTGTTCGTTTGTTGGTTTGTTGGTTTGTTGGTTTGTTGGTTTGTTGGTTTGTTGGTTTGTTGGTTTGTTGGTTTGTTGGTTTGTTGATTTGTTGGTTTGTTGGTTTGTTGGTTTGTTGGTTTGTTGGTTTGTTGGTTTGCTCGTTTGCTGGTTTATTGGTTTGTTGGTTTGTTGGTTTGTTGATTTGTTGGTTTGTTGGTTTGTTTGTTTGTTGGTTTGTTGGTTAGTTGGGTTGTTGGTTTGTTGGTTTGTTGGTTTATTTGTTTGTTGGTTTGTTGGTTTGTTGGTTTGTTGGTTTGTTGGTTTGTTGGTTTGTTGGTTTGTTGGTTTGTTGGTTTGCTGGTTTGTTGGTTTGTTGGTTTGTTGGTTTGCTCGTTTGCTGGTTTATTGGTTTGTTGGTTTGTTGGTTTGTTGGCTTGTTGATTTGTTGGTTTGTTGGTTTGTTTGTTTGTTGGTTGGTTGGTTAGTTGGCTTGTTGGTTTGTTGGTTTGTTCGTTTGTTGGTTTGCTGGTTTGTTGGTTTGTTCGTTTGTTGTTTGTTGGTTTGTTCGTTTCTTGGTTTGTTGGTTTGTTCGTTTGTTGGTTTGTTGGTTTGTTGGTTTGTTGGTTTGTTGGTTTGTTGGTTTGTTGGTTTGTTGGTTTGTTGGTTTGTTGGTTTGTTGCTTTGTTCGTTTGTTGGTTTGTTGGTTGGTTGGTTTGTTGGTTTGTTGGTTTGTTGGTTTGTTGGTTTGTTGGTTTGTTCGTTTGTTGGTTTGTTGGTTTGATGGTTTGTTGGTTTGTTTGTTTGTTGGTTTGTTGGTTTGTTGGTTTGTTGGTTTGTTGGTTTGTTGGTTTGTTTGCTTGTTGGTTTGTTGGTTTGTTCGTTTGTTGGTTTGTTGGCTTGTTGGTTTGTTGGTTTGTTGGCTTGTTAGTTTGTTGGTTTGCTTTTTTGTTGGTTTGTTTGTTTGTTGGTTTGTTGGTTTGTTGGTTTGTTGGTTTGTTTTTTTGTTGGTTTGTTGGTTTGTTGGGTTTTTGGTTTGTTGGTTTGTTGGTTTGTTCGTTTGTTGGTTTGTTGGTTTGTTGGTTTCTTGATTTCTTGGTTTGTTGGTTTGTTGGTTTGTTGGTTTGTTGGTTTGTTGGTTTGTTGGTTTGTTGGTTTGTTGGTTTGTTGAATTGTTGGCTTGTTGGTTTGTTGGTTTGTTGGTTTGTTGGTTGTTGGTTTGTTGGTTTTTTGGTTTGTTGTTTTATTTGTTTGTTGGTTTGTTGGTTTGCTGGTTTGTTGGTTTGTTGGTTTGTTGGTTTTGTTGGCTTGTTTGTTTGTTGGTTTGTTCGTTTGTTGGTTTGTGGGTTTGTTGACTTGTTGGTTTGTTGGTTTGTTGGTTTGTTGGTTTGTTGGTTTGTTGGTTTGTTGGTTTGTTGGTTTGTGGGTTTGTTGGTTTGTTGGTTTGTTGGTTTGTTGGTTTGTTGGTTTGTTGGTTTGTTGGTTTGTTGGTTTGTTGGTTTGTTGGTTTGTTGGTTTGTTGGTTTGTTGGTTTGTTGGTTTGTTGGTTTGTTGGTTTGTTGGTTTGCTCGTTTGCTGGTTTATTGGTTTGTTGGTTTGTTGGTTTGTTGGTTTGTTGGTTTGTTTGTTTGTTGGTTTGTTGGTTTGTTGGTTAGTTGGGTTGTTGGTTTGTTGGTTTGTTCGTTTGTTGGTTTGTTGGCTTGTTTGTTTTTTGGTTTGTTGGTTTGTTGGTTTGTTGGTTTGTTGGTTTGTTGGTTTGTTGGTTTGTTGGTTTGTTGGTTTGTTTGCTTGTTGGTTTGTTGGTTTGTTCGTTTGTTGGTTTGTTGGCTTGTTGGTTTGTTGGTTTGTTGGCTTGTTAGTTTGTTGGTTTGTGTGTTTGTTTGTTTGTTGGTTTGTTGGTTTGTTGGTTTGTTCGTTTGTTGGTTTGTGGGTTTGTTGGCTTGTTGGTTTGTTGGTTTGTTGGTTTATTGGTTTGTTGGTTTGTTGCTTTGTTGGTTTGTTGGTTTATTGGTTTGTTGGTTTGTTCGTTTGTTGGTTTGATGGTTTGTTGGTTTGTTTGTTTGTTGGTTTGTTGGTTTGTTGGTTTGTTGGTTTGTTGGTTTGTTGGTTTGTTGGTTTGTTGGTTTGTTTGTTGGTTTGTTGGTTTGCTCGTTTGCTGGTTTATTGGTTTGTTGGTTTTTTGGTTTGGTGGTTTGTTAATTTGTTGGTTTGTTGGGTTATTGGTTTGTTAGTTTGTTGATTTGTTGGTTTGTTCGTTTGTTGGTTTGTTTTTTTATTGGCTTGTTCGTTTGTTGGTTTGTTGGTTTGTTGGTTTGTTGGTTTGTTGGTTTGTTGGTTTGTTGCTTTGTTGGTTTGTTGGTTTGTTGGTTTGTTGGTTTGTTGGTTTGTTCGGTTGTTGTTTTGATGGTTTGTTGGTTTGTTTGTTTGTTGGTTTGTTGGTTTGTTGGTTTGTTGGTTTGTTGGTTTGTTGGTTTGTTGGTTTGTTGGTTTGTTGGTTTGTTGGTTTGTTGGTTTGTTGGTTTGTTGGTTTGTTGATTTGTTGGTTTGTTGTTTTGTTGGTTTGTTGGTTTGTTGGTTTGTTGTTTTGTTGGTTTGTTGGTTTGTTGTTTTGTTGGTTTGTTGGTTTGTTGGTTTGGTCGTTTGTTGGTTTGTTGGTTTGTTGGTTTCTTGATTTCTTGGTTTCTTGGTTTGTTGGTTTGTTGGTTTGTTGGTTTGTTGGTTTGCTGGATTGTTTGTTTGTTGAATTGTTGGCTTGTTGGTTTGTTGGTTTGTTGGTTTGTTGGTTGTTGGTTTGTTGGTCTGTTGGTTTATTTGTTTGTTGGTTTGTTGGTTTGTTGGTTTGCTTGTTTGTTGGTTTGTTGGTTTGTTTGTTTGTTGGTTTGTTGGTTTGTTGGCTTGTTGGTTTGTTGGTTTGTTGGTTTGTTGGTTTGTTGGTTTGTTGGTTTGTTGGTTTGTTGGTTTGTTTGTTTGTTTGTTTGTTGGTTGGTTGTTGGTTTGTTGGTTTGGTGTTTGTTGGTTTGTTATTTTGTTGGTTTGTTGGTTTGTTGGTTTATTGGTTTGTTGGTTTGTTGGTTTGCTCGTTTGCTGGTTGTATGGTTTGTTGGTTTGTTGGTTTGTTGGTTTGTTGGTTTGTTCGTTTGTTGGTTTGTTGGCTTGTTTTTTGGTTTGTTGGTTTGTTGGTTTGTTGGTTTGTTGGTTTGTTGGTTTGTTGGTTTGTTTGCTTGTTGGTTTGTTGGTTTGTTAGTTTTTTGGTTTGTTGGCTTGTTGGTTTGTTGGTTTGTTGGCTTGTTAGTTTGTTGGTTTGTTTGTTTGTTTGTTTGTTGGTTTGTTGGTTTGTTGGTTTGTTCGTTTGTTGGTTTGTGGGTTTGTTGGCTTGTTGGTTTGTTGGTTTGTTGGTTTGTTGGTTTGTTGGTTTGTTGGTTTGTAGGTTTGTTGGTTTGTTAATTTGTTGGTTTGTTGGTTTGTTGATTTGTTGGTTTGTTGGTTTGTTGGTTTGTTGGTTTGTTGGTTTGTTGGTTTGTTGGTTTGTTGGTTTGTTGGTTTGTTGGTTTGTTGGTTTATTGGTTTGTTGGTTTGTTGGTTTCTTGATTTCTTGGTTTCTTGGTTTGTTGGTTTGTTGGTTTGTTGGTTTGTTGGTTTGTTGAATTGTTGGTTTGTTGAATTGTTGGTTTGTTGAATTGTTGGCTTTTTGGTTTGTTGGTTTGTTGGTTTGTTGGTTATTGGTTTGTTGGTCTGTTGGTTTATTTGTTTGTTGGTTTGTTGGTTTGTTGGTTTGCTTGTTTGTTGGTTTGTTGGTTTGTTCGTTTGTTGGTTTGTTGGTTTGTTGGCTTGATAGTTTGTTGGTTTGTTGGTTTGTTGGTTTGTTGGTTTGTTTGTTTGTTTGTTTGTTTGTTGGCTTGTTGGTTTGTTGGTTTGTTCGTTTGTTGGTTTGTTCGTTTGTTGGTTTGTTGGTTTGTTGGTTTGTTGGTTTGTTGGTTTGTTGGTTTGTTGGTTTGTTGGTTTGTTGGTTTGTTGGTTTGTTGGTTTGTTGGTTTGTTGGTTTGTTGGTTTGTTGGTTTGTTGGTTTGTTGGTTTGTTGGTTTGTCGGTTTGTTGGTTTGTTGGTTTGTTGGTTTGTTGGTTTGTTGAATTGTTGGCTTGTTGGTTTGTTGGTTTGTTGGTTTGTTGGTTTGCTTGTTTGTTGGTTTGTTGGTTTGTTCGTTTGTTGGTTTGTTGGTTTGTTGGCTTGTTGGTTTTTGGTTTGTTGGTTTGTTGGTTTGTTGGTTTGTTGGTTTGTTGGTTTGTTGGTTTGTTTGTTGGCTTGTTGGTTTGTTGGTTTGTTGGTTTGTTGGTTTGTTCGTTTGTTGGCTTGTTGGTTTGTTGGTTTGTTGGTTTGTTGGTTTGTTGGTTTGTTGGTTTGTTGGTTTGTTGGTTTGTTGGTTTGTTGGTTTGTTGGTTTGTTGGTTTGTTGGTTTGTTGGTTTGTTGGTTTGTTGGTTTGTTGGTTTGTTGGTTAGTTGAGTTGTTGGTTTGCTGGTTTATTCGCTTGTTGGTTTGTTGTTTTGTTGGTTTGTTCGTTTGTTGGTTTGTTGGTTTGTTCGTTTCTTGGTTTGTTGGTTTTTTTGGTTTGGTGGTTTGTTGGTTTGTTGGTTTGTTGGCTTATTGGTTTGTTGGTTTGTTGGTTGTTGGTTTGTTGGTTTGTTGGTTTATTGGTTTGTTGGTTTGTTCGTTTGTTGGTTTGATGGTTTGTTGGTTTGTTTGTTTGTTGGTTTGTTGGTTTGTTCGTTTGTTGGTTTGTTGGTTTGTTGGTTTGTTGGTTTGTTGGTTTGTTGGTTTGTTGGTTTGTTGGTTTGTTGGTTTGTTGGTTTGTTGGTTTGTTGGTTTGTTGGTTTGTTGGTTTGTTGGTTTGTTGGTTTGTTGGTTTGTTGGTTTGTTGGTTTGTTGGTTTGTTGGTTTGTTGGTTTGTTGAATTGTTGGCTTGTTGGTTCGTTGGTTTGTTGGTTTGTTGGTTTGCTTGTTTGTTGGTTTGTTGGTTTGTTCGTTTGTTGGTTTGTTGGTTTGTTGGCTTGTTGGTTTTTGGTTTGTTGGTTTGTTGGTTTGTTGGTTTGTTGGTTTGTTGGTTTGTTGGTTTGTTTGTTGGCTTGTTGGTTTGTTGGTTTGTTCGTTTGTTGGTTTGTTCGTTTGTTGGCTAGTTGGTTTGTTGGTTTGTTGGTTTGTTGGTTTGTTGGTTTGTTGGTTTGTTGGTTTGTTGGTTTGTTGGTTTATTTGTTTGTTGGTTTGTTGGTTTGTTGGTTTGCTGGTTTGTTGGTTTGTTGGTTTGTTGGTTTGTTGGTTTTGTTGGCTTGTTTGTTTGTTGGATTGCTCGTTTGTTGGTTTGTGGGTTTGTTGACTTGTTGGTTTGTTGGTTTGTTGGTTTGTTGGTTTGTTGGTTTGTTGGTTTGTTGGTTTGTGGGATTGTTGGTTTGTTGGTTTGTTGGTTTGTTGGTTTGTTGATTTGTTGGTTTGTTGGTTTGTTGGTTTGTTGGTTTGTTGGTTTGTTGGTTTGTTGGTTTGTTGGTTTGTTGGTTTGTTGGTTTGTTGGTTTGTTGGTTTGTTGGTTTGTTGGTTTGTTGGTTTGCTCGTTTGCTAGTTTATTGGTTTGTTGGTTTGTTGATTTGTTGGTTTGTTGGTTTGTTTGTTTGTTGGTTTGTTGGTTAGTTGGGTTGTTGGTTTGTTGGTTTGTCCGTTTGTTGGTTTGTTGGCTTGTTTGTTTTTTGGTTTGTTGGTTTGTTGGTTTGTTGGTTTGTTGGTTTGTTGGTTTGTTGGTTTGTTGGTTTGTTTGCTTGTTGGTTTGTTGATTTGTTCGTTTGTTGGTTTGTTGGCTTGTTGGTTTGTTGGTTTGTTGGCTTGTTAGTTTGTTGGTTTGTGTATTTGTTTGTTTGTTGGTTTGTTGGTTTGTTGGTTTGTTCGTTTGTTGGTTTGTGGGTTTGTTGGCTTGTTGGTTTGTTGGTTTGTTGGTTTGTAGGTTTGTTGGTTTGTTGGTTTGTTGCTTTGTTGGTTTGTTGGTTTATTGGTTTGTTGGTTTGTTCGTTTGTTGGTTTGATGGTTTGTTGGTTTGTTTGTTTGTTGGTTTGTTGGTTTGTTCGTTTGTTGGTTTGTTTGTTTGTTGGTTTGTTGGTTTGTTGGTTTGTTGGTTTGTTGGTTTGTTGGTTTGTTGGTTTGTTGGTTTGTTGGTTTGTTGGTTTGTTGGTTTGTTGGTTTGTTGGTTTGTTTGTTGGTTTGTTGGTTTGCTCGTTTGCTGGTTTATTGGTTTGTTGGTTTGTTGGTTTTTTGGTTTGGTGGTTTGTTAATTTGTTGGTTTGTTGGGTTATTGGTTTGTTAGTTTGTTGATTTGTTGGTTTGTTCGTTTGTTGGTTTGTTTTTTTGTTGGTTTGTTCGTTTGTTGGTTTGTTGGTTTGTTGGTTTGTTGGTTTGTTAATTTGTTGGTTTGTTGGGTTATTGGTTTGTTAGTTTGTTGATTTGTTGGTTTGTTCGTTTGTTGGTTTGTTTTTTTGTTGGTTTGTTCGTTTGTTGGTTTGTTGGTTTGTTGGTTTGTTGGCTGGTTCGGTTGTTGTTTTGATGGTTTGTTGGTTTGTTTGTTTGTTGGTTTGTTGGTTTGTTGGTTTGTTGGTTTGTTGGTTTGTTGGTTTGTTGGTTTGTTGGTTTGTTGGTTTGTTGGTTTGTTGGTTTCTTGGTTTGTTGGTTTGTTGGTTTGTTGTTTTGTTTGTTTGTTGGTTTGTTGGTTTGTTGGTTTGTTGGTTTGTTGTTTTGTTGGTTTGTTGGTTTGTTGGTTTGGTCGTTTGTTGGTTTGTTGGTTTGTTGGTTTGTTGGTTTCTTGATTTCTTGGTTTCTTGGTTTGTTAGTTTGTTGGTTTGTTGGTTTGTTGGTTTGTTGGATTGTTTGTTTGTTGAATTGTTGGCTTGTTGGTTTGTTGGTTTGTTGGTTTGTTGGTTGTTGGTTTGTTGGTCTGTTGGTTTATTTGTTTGTTGGTTTGTTGGTTTGTTGGTTTGCTTGTTTGTTGGTTTGTTGGTTTGTTCGTTTGTTGGTTTGTTGGTTTGTTCGCTTGTTGGTTTGTTGGTTTGTTGGTTTGTTGGTTTGTTGGTTTGTTGGTTTGTTTGTTTGTTTGTTTCTTGGTTGTTGGTTTGTTGGTTTGGTGTTTGTTGGTTTGTTATTTTGTTGGTTTGTTCGCTTGTTTGTTTTTTGGTTTGTTGGTTTGTTGGTTTGTTGGTTTGTTGGTTTGATGGTTTGTTGGTTTGTTTGCTTGTTGGTTTGTTGGTTTGTTCGTTTGTTGGTTTGTTGGCTTGTTGGTTTGTTGGTTTGTTGGCTTGTTAGTTTGTTGGTTTGTTTGTTTGTTTGTTTGTTGGTTTGTTGGTTTGTTGGTTTGTTCGTTTGTTGGTTTGTGGGTTTGTTGGCTTGTTGGTTTGTTGGTTGGTTGGTTTGTTGGTTTGTTGGTTTGTTGGTTTGTTGGTTTGTTGGTTTGTTGGTTTGTTGGTTTGTTGGTTTGTTGGTTTGTTGGTTTGTTGGTTTGTTGGTTTGTTGGTTTGTTGGTTTGTTGGTTTGTTGGTTTGTTGGTTTATTGGTTTGTTGGTTTGTTGGTTTCTTGATTTCTTGGTTTCTTGGTTTGTTGGTTTGTTGGTTTGTTGGTTTGTTGGTTTGTTGAATTGTTGGTTTGTTGAATTGTTGACTTGTTGGTTTGTTGGTTTGTTGGTTTGTTGGTTATTGGTTTGTTTGTCTGTTGGTTTATTTGTTTGTTGGTTTGTTGGTTTGTTGGTTTGCTTATTTGTTGGTTTGTTGGTTTGTTCGTTTGTTGGTTTGTTGGTTTGTTGTCTTGATAGTTTGTTGGTTTGTTGGTTTGTTGGTTTGTTGGTTTGTTGGTTTGTTTGTTTGTTTGCTTGTTTGTTGGCTTGTTGGTTTGTTGGTTTGTTCGTTTGTTGGTTTGTTCGTTTGTTGGCTTGTTGGTTTGTTGCTTTGTTGGTTTGTTGTTTTATTGGTTTGTTGGTTTGTTCGTTTGTTGGTTTGATGGTTTGTTGGTTTGTTTGTTTTTTGGTTTGTTGGTTTGTTGGTTTGTTGGTTTGTTGGTTTGTTGGTTTGTTGGTTTGTTGGTTTGTTGGTTTGTTGGTTTGTTGGTTTGTTGGTTTGTTGGTTTGTTGGTTTGTTGGTTTGTTGGTTTGTTGGTTTGTTGGTTTGTTGGTTTGTTGGTTTGTTGGTTTGTTCGTTTGTTGGTTTGTTGGTTTGTTGGCTTGTTGGTTTTTGGTTTGTTGGTTTGTTGGTTTGTTGGTTTGTTGGTTTGTTGGTTTGTTGGTTTGTTTGTTGGCTTGTTGGTTTGTTGGTTTGTTCGTTTGTTGGTTTGTTCGTTTGTTGGCTTGTTGGTTTGTTGGTTTGTTGGTTTGTTGGTTTGTTGGTTTGTTGGTTTGTTGATTTGTTGGTTTGTTGGTTTGTTGGTTTATTTGTTTGTTGGTTTGTTGGTTTGTTGGTTTGCTGGTTTGTTGGTTTGTTGGTTTGTTGGTTTGTTGGTTTTGTTGGCTTGTTTGTTTGTTGGATTGCTCGTTTGTTGGTTTGTGGGTTTGTTGACTTGTTGGTTTGTTGGTTTGTTGGTTTGTTGGTTTGTTGGTTTGTTGGTTTGTTGGTTTGTGGGATTGTTGGTTTGTTGGTTTGTTGGTTTGTTGGTTTGTTGGTTTGTTGGTTTGTTGGTTTGTTGGTTTGTTGGTTTGTTGGTTTGTTGGTTTGTTGGTTTGTTGGTTTGTTGGTTTGTTGGTTTGTTGGTTTGTTAGTTTGCTCGTTTGCTAGTTTATTGGTTTGTTGGTTTGTTGGTTTGTTGATTTGTTGGTTTGTTGGTTTGTTTGTTTGTTGGTTTGTTGGTTAGTTGGGTTGTTGGTTTGTTGGTTTGTCCGTTTGTTGGTTTGTTGGCTTGTTTGTTTTTTGGTTTGTTGGTTTGTTGGTTTGTTGGTTTGTTGGTTTGTTGGTTTGTTGGTTTGTTTGCTTGTTGGTTTGTTGGTTTGTTCGTTTGTTGGTTTGTTGGCTTGTTGGTTTGTTGGTTTGTTGGCTTGTTAGTTTGTTGGTTTGTGTATTTGTTTGTTTGTTGGTTTGTTGGTTTGTTGGTTTGTTCGTTTGTTGGTTTGTGGGTTTGTTGGCTTGTTGGTTTGTTGGTTTGTTGGTTTGTAGGTTTGTTGGTTTGTTGGTTTGTTGCTTTGTTGGTTTGTTGGTTTATTGGTTTGTTGGTTTGTTCGTTTGTTGGTTTGATGGTTTGTTGGTTTGTTTGTTTGTTGGTTTGTTGGTTTGTTCGTTTGTTGGTTTGTTTGTTTGTTGGTTTGTTGGTTTGTTGGTTTGTTGGTTTGTTGGTTTGTTGGTTTGTTGGTTTGTTGGTTTGTTGGTTTGTTGGTTTGTTGGTTTGTTGGTTTGTTGGTTTGTTTGTTGGTTTGTTGGTTTGCTCGTTTGCTGGTTTATTGGTTTGTTGGTTTGTTGGTTTTTTGGTTTGGTGGTTTGTTAATTTGTTGGTTTGTTGGGTTATTGGTTTGTTAGTTTGTTGATTTGTTGGTTTGTTCGTTTGTTGGTTTGTTTTTTTGTTGGTTTGTTCGTTTGTTGGTTTGTTGGTTTGTTGGTTTGTTGGTTTGTTAATTTGTTGGTTTGTTGGGTTATTGGTTTGTTAGTTTGTTGATTTGTTTGTTTGTTCGTTTGTTGGTTTGTTTTTTTGTTGGTTTGTTCGTTTGTTGGTTTGTTGGTTTGTTGGTTTGTTGGTTTGTTGGCTGGTTCGGTTGTTGTTTTGATGGTTTGTTGGTTTGTTTGTTTGTTGGTTTGTTGGTTTGTTGGTTTGTTGGTTTGTTGGTTTGTTGGTTTGTTGGTTTGTTGGTTTGTTGGTTTGTTGGTTTGTTGGTTTCTTGGTTTGTTGGTCTGTTGGTTTGTTGTTTTGTTTGTTTGTTGGTTTGTTGGTTTGTTGGTTTGTTGGTTTGTTGTTTTGTTGGTTTGTTGGTTTGTTGGTTTGGTCGTTTGTTGGTTTGTTGGTTTGTTGGTTTGTTGGTTTCTTGATTTCTTGGTTTCTTGGTTTGTTAGTTTGTTGGTTTGTTGGTTTGTTGGTTTGTTGGATTGTTTGTTTGTTGAATTGTTGGCTTGTTGGTTTGTTGGTTTGTTGGTTTGTTGGTTGTTGGTTTGTTGGTCTGTTGGTTTATTTGTTTGTTGGTTTGTTGGTTTGTTGGTTTGCTTGTTTGTTGGTTTGTTGGTTTGTTCGTTTGTTGGTTTGTTGGTTTGTTCGCTTGTTGGTTTGTTGGTTTGTTGGTTTGTTGGTTTGTTGGTTTGTTGGTTTGTTTGTTTGTTTGTTTCTTGGTTGTTGGTTTGTTGGTTTGGTGTTTGTTGGTTTGTTATTTTGTTGGTTTGTTCGCTTGTTTGTTTTTTGGTTTGTTGGTTTGTTGGTTTGTTGGTTTGTTGGTTTGATGGTTTGTTGGTTTGTTTGCTTGTTGGTTTGTTGGTTTGTTCGTTTGTTGGTTTGTTGGCTTGTTGGTTTGTTGGTTTGTTGGCTTGTTAGTTTGTTGGTTTGTTTGTTTGTTTGTTTGTTGGTTTGTTGGTTTGTTGGTTTGTTCGTTTGTTGGTTTGTGGGTTTGTTGGCTTGTTGGTTTGTTGGTTGGTTGGTTTGTTGGTTTGTTGGTTTGTTGGTTTGTTGGTTTGTTGGTTTGTTGGTTTGTTGGTTTGTTGGTTTGTTGGTTTGTTGGTTTGTTGGTTTGTTGGTTTGTTGGTTTGTTGGTTTGTTGGTTTGTTGGTTTGTTGGTTTGTTGGTTTGTTGGTTTGTTGGTTTATTGGTTTGTTGGTTTGTTTGTTTCTTGATTTCTTGGTTTCTTGGTTTGTTGGTTTGTTGGTTTGTTGGTTTGTTGGTTTGTTGAATTGTTGGTTTGTTGAATTGTTGGCTTGTTGGTTTGTTGGTTTGTTGGTTTGTTGGTTATTGGTTTGTTGGTCTGTTGGTTTATTTGTTTGTTGGTTTGTTGGTTTGTTGGTTTGCTTATTTGTTGGTTTGTTGGTTTGTTCGTTTGTTGGTTTGTTGGTTTGTTGTCTTGATAGTTTGTTGGTTTGTTGGTTTGTTGGTTTGTTGGTTTGTTGGTTTGTTTGTTTGTTTGCTTGTTTGTTGGCTTGTTGGTTTGTTGGTTTGTTCGTTTGTTGGTTTGTTCGTTTGTTGGCTTGTTGGTTTGTTGCTTTGTTGGTTTGTTGTTTTATTGGTTTGTTGGTTTGTTCGTTTGTTGGTTTGATGGTTTGTTGGTTTGTTTGTTTGTTGGTTTGTTGGTTTGTTGGTTTGTTGGTTTGTTGGTTTGTTGGTTTGTTGGTTTGTTGGTTTGTTGGTTTGTTGGTTTGTTGGTTTGTTGGTTTGTTGGTTTGTTGGTTTGTTGGTTTGTTGGTTTGTTGGTTTGTTGGTTTGTTGGTTTGTTGGTTTGTTGGTTTGTTGGTTTGTTGGTTTGTTGGTTTGTTGGTTTGTTGAATTGTTGGGTTGTTGGTTTGTTGGTTTGTTGGTTTGTTGGTTTACTTGTTTGTTGGTTTGTTGGTTTGTTCGTTTGTTGGTTTGTTGGTTTGTTGGCTTGTTGGTTTTTGGTTTGTTGGTTTGTTGGTTTGTTGGTTTGTTGGTTTGTTGGTTTGTTGGTTTGTTTGTTGGCTTGTTGGTTTGTTGGTTTGTTCGTTTGTTCGTTTGTTGGTTTGTTGGTTTGTTGGTTTGTTGAATTGTTGGGTTGTTGGTTTGTTGGTTTGTTGGTTTGTTGGTTTACTTGTTTGTTGGTTTGTTGGTTTGTTCGTTTGTTGGTTTGTTGGTTTGTTGGCTTGTTGGTTTTTGGTTTGTTGGTTTGTTGGTTTGTTGGTTTGTTGGTTTGTTGGTTTGTTGGTTTGTTTGTTGGCTTGTTGGTTTGTTGGTTTGTTCGTTTGTTCGTTTGTTCGTTTGTTGGCTTGTTGGTTTGTTGGTTTGTTGGTTTATTGGTTTGTTGGTTTGTTGGTTTGTTGGTTTGTTGGTTTGTTGGTTTGTTGGTTAGTTGGGTTGTTGGTTTATTCGCTTGTTGGTTTGTTGTTTTGTTGGTTTGTTCGTTTGTTGGTTTGTTGGTTTGTTCGTTTCTTGGTTTGTTGGTTTTTTGGTTTGGTGGTTTGTTGGTTTGTTGGTTTGTTGGCTTATTGGTTTGTTGGTTTGTTGGTTGTTGGTTTGTGGGTTTGTTGGTTTATTTGTTTGTTGGTTTGTTGGTTTGTTGGTTTGCTTATTTGTTGGTTTGTTGATTTGTTCGTTTGTTGGTTTGTTGGTTTGTTGGCTTGTTGGTTTTTGGTTTGTTGGTTTGTTGGTTTGTTGGTTTGTTGGTTTGTTGGTTTGTTTGTTTGTTGGCTTGTTGGTTTGTTGGTTTGTTCGTTTGTTTGTTTGTTCGTTTGTTGGCTTGTTGGTTTGTTGGTTTGTTGGTTTGTTGGTTTGTTGGTTTGTTGGTTTGTTGGTTTGTTGGTTTGTTGGTTTGTTGGTTTGTTGGTTTGTTGGTTTGTTGGTTTGTTGGTTTTTTGGTTTGTTGGTTTGTTGGTTTGTTGGTTTGTTGGTTTGTTGGTTTGTTGGTTTGTTGTTTTGTTGGTTTGTTGGTTTGTTGGTTTGTTGGTTTGTTGGTTTGTTGGTTTGTTGGTTTGTTGGTTTGTTGGTTTGTTGGTTTGTTGGTTTGTTGGTTTGTTGGTTTGTTGGTTTGTTGTTTTGTTGGTTTGTTAGTTTGTTGTTGTGTTGGTTTGTTGGTTTGTTGGTTTGTTCGTTTGTTGGTTTGTTGGTTTCTTGATTTCTTGGTTTCTTGGTTTGTTGGTTTGTTGGTTTTTTGGTTTGTTGGTTTGTTAGTTTGTTGGTTTGTTGGTTTGTTGAATTGTTGGCTTGTTGGTTTGTTGGTTTGTTGGTTTGTTGGTTGTTGGTTTGTTGGTTTGTTGGTTTATTTGTTTGTTGGTTTGTTGGTTTGCTGGTATGTTAGTTTGTTGGTTTGTTCGTTTGTTGGTTTGTTGGTTTGTTGGCTTGTTGTTTTGTTGGTTTGTTCGTTTGTTGGTTTGTTGGTTTGTTGGTTTGTTGGTATGTTTGTTTGTTGGCTTGTTGCTTTGTTGGTTTGTTCGTTTGTTGGTTTGTTGGTTTGTTGGCTTGTTGGTTTGTTGGCTTGTTGGTTTGTTGGTTTGTTGGTTTGTTGGTTTGTTGGTTTGTTGGTTTGTTGGTTTGTTGGTTTGTTGGTTTGTTGGTTTGTTGGTTTGTTGGTTTGTTGGTTTGTTGTTTTGTTGGTTTGTTGGTTTGTTGGTTTGTTGGTTTGTTGGTTTGTTGGTTTGTTGATTTGTTGGTTTGTTGGTTTGTTGGTTTGTTATTTTGTTGGTTTGTTGGTTTGTTGTTTTGTTGGTTTGCTCCTTTGCTGGTTTGGTGGTTTGTTGGTTTGTTGATTTGTTGGGTTGTTAGTTTGTTTGTTTGTTGGTTTGTTGGTTAGTTGGGTTGTTGGTTTGTTGGTTTGTTCGCTTGTTGGTTTGTTGTTTTGTTGGTTTGTTCGTTTGTTGGTTTGTTGGTTTGTTGGTTTGTTTGTTTGTTGGTTTGTTCATTTGTTGGTTTGTTGGTTTGTTGGTTTGTTGGTTTGTTGGTTTGTTGGTTTGTTGGTTTGTTGGTTTGTTGGTTTGTTGGTTTGTTGGTTTGTTGGTTTGTTAGTTTGTTGGTTTGTTGGTTTGTTGGTTTGTTGGTTTGTTGGTTTGTTGGTTTGTTGGTTTGTTGGTTTGTTGCTTTGTCGGTTTGTTGGTTTGTTAGTTTGTTGGTTTGTTCGTTTGTTGGTTTGTTGGTTTGTTTGTTTGTTGGTTTGTTCGTTTGTTGGTTTGTTGGTTTGTTGGTTTGATGGTTTGTTGGTTTGTTGGTTTGTTGGTTTGTTGGTTTGTTGGTTTGTTGGTTTGTTGGTTTGTTGGTTTGTTGGTTTGTTGTTTGTTGGTTTGTTGGTTTGTTGGTTTGTTGGTTTGTTGGTTTGTTGGTTTGTTGGTTTGTTGGTTTGTTAGTTTGTTGGTTTGTTGGTCTGTTGGTTTATTTGTTTGTTGGTTTGTTGGTTTGTTGGTTTGCTTGTTTGTTGGTTTGTAGGTTTGTTCGTTTGTTGGTTTGTTGGTTTGTTGGCTTGTTGGTTTGTTGGTTTGTTGGTTTGTTGGTTTGTTGGTTTGTTGGTTTGTTGGTTTGTTGGTTTGTTGGTTTGTTTGTTTGTTTGTTTGTTGGTTATTGGTTTGTTGGTTTGTTGTTTGTTGGTTTGTTATTTTGTTGGTTTGTTGGTTTGTTGGTTTGTTGGTTTATTGGTTTGTTGGTTTGTTGGTTTGCTCGTTTGCTGGTTTTATGGTTTGTTGGTTTGTTGGTTTGTTGGTTTGTTGGTTTGTTGGTTTGTTGGTTTGTTCGTTTGTTGGTTTGTTGACTTGTTTGTTTTTTGGTTTGTTGGTTTGTTGGTTTGTTGGTTTGTTGGTTTGTTGGTTTGTTGGTTTGTTGGTGTGTTGGTTTGTTTGCTTGTTGGTTTGTTGGTTTGATCGTTTGTTGGTTTGTTGGCTTGTTGGTTTGTTGGTTTGTTGGCTTGTTAGTTTGTTGGTTTGTTTGTTTGTTTGTTTGTTTGTTTGTTGGTTTGTTCGTTTGTTGGTTTGTGGGTTTGTTGGCTTGTTGGTTTGTTGGTTTGTTGGTTTGTTGGTTTGTTGGTTTGTTGGTTTGTTGGTTTGTTGGTTTGTTGGTTTGTTGGTTTGTTGGTTTGTTGGTTTGTTGATTTGTTGGTTTGTTGGTTTGTTGGTTTGTTGGTTTGTTGGTTTGTTGGTTTGTTGGTTTGTTGGTTTGTTGGCTTGTTGGTTTGTTGGTTTGCTCGTTTGCTGGTTTATTGGTTTGTTGGTTTGTTGGTTTGTTGATTTGTTGGTTTGTTGGTTTGTTTGTTTGTTGGTTTGTTGGTTAGTTGGGTTGTTGGTTTGTTGGTTTGTTTGTTTGTTGGTTTGTTGGTTTGTTGGTTTTTTGGTTTGGTGGTTTGTTGGTTTGTTGGTTTGTTGGGTTATTGGTTTGTTAGTTTGTTGATATGTTGGTTTGTTCGTTTGTTGGTTTGTTGGTTTGTTGGTTTGTTCGTTTGTTGGTTTGTCTGTTTGTTGGTTTGTTGGTTTGTTGGTTTGTTGCTTTGTTGGTTTGTTGGTTTGTTGGTTTGTTGGTTTGTTGGTTTGTTCGTTTGTTGGTTTGATGGTTTGTTTGTTTGTTTGTTTGTTGGTTTGTTGGTTTGTTGGTTTGTTGGTTTGTTGGTTTGTTGGTTTGTTGGTTTGTTGGTTTGTTGGTTTGTTGATTTGTTGGTTTGTTGGTTTGTTGGTTTGTTGGTTTGTTGGTTTGTTGGTTTGTTGGTTTGTTGGTTTGTTGTTTTGTTGGTTTGTTGGTTTGTTGGTTTGTGGTTTTGTTGGTTTGTTGGTTTGTTGTTTTGTTGGTTTGTTGGTTTGGTCGTTTGTTGGTTTGTTGGTCTGTTGGTTTCTTGATTTCTTGGTTTCTTGGTTTGTTGGTTTGTTGGTTTGTTGGTTTGTTGGTTTGTTGAATTGTTGGTTTGTTGGATTGTTGGCTTGTTGGTTTGTTGGTTTGTTGGTTTGTTGGTTGTTGTTTTGTTGGTCTGTTGGTTTATTTGTTTGTTGGTTTGTTGGTTTGTTGGTTTGCTTGTTTGTTGGTTTGTTGGTTTGTTCGTTTGTTGGTTTGTTGGTTTGTTGGCTTGATAGTTTGTTGCTTTGTTGGTTTGTTGGCTTGTTGGTATGTTTGTTTGTTTGTTTGTTTGTTGGCTTGTTGGTTTGTTGGTTTATTCGTTTGTTGGTTTGTGCGTTTGTTGGCTTGTTGGTTAGTTGGTTTGTTGGTTTGTTGGTTTGTTGGTTTGTCGGTTTGTTGGTTTGTTGGTTTGTTGGTTCGTTGGTTTGTTGGTTTGTTGGTTTGTTGGTTTGTTGGTTTGTTGGTTTGTTGGTTTGTTGGTTTGTTGGTTTGTTGGTTTGTTGGTTTGCTGGTTTGTTGGTTTGTTGGTTTGTTGGTTTGTAGGTTTGTTGGTTGTTGGTTTGTTGGTTTGTTGGTTTGCTCGTTTGCTGGTTTATTGGTTTGTTGGTTTGTTGGTTTGTTGATTTGTTGGTTTGTTGGTTTGTTTGTTTGTTGGTTTGTTGGTTAGTTGGGTTGTTGGTTTGTTGATTTGTTCGTTTGTTGGTTTGTTGGTTTGTTGGTTTTTTGGTTTGGTGGTTTGTTGGTTTGTTGGTTTGTTGGCTTATTGGTTTGCTGGTTTGTTGATTTGTTGGTTTGTTCGTTTGTTGGTTTGTTGGTTTGTTGGTTTGCTCGTTTGCTGGTTTATTGGTTTGTTGGTTTGTTGGTTTGTTGATTTGTTGGTTTGTTGGTTTGTTTGTTTGTTGGTTTGTTGGTTAGTTGGGTTGTTGGTTTGTTGATTTGTTCGTTTGTTGGTTTGTTGGTTTGTTGGTTTATTGGTTTGTTGGTTTGTTCGTTTGTTGGTTTGATGGTTTGTTGGTTTGTTTGTTTGTTGGTTTGTTGGTTTGTTCGGTTGTTGGTTTGTTGGTTTGTTGGTTTGTTGGTTTGTTGGTTTGTTGGTTTGTTGGTTTGTTGGTTTGTTGGTTTGTTGGTTTGTTGGTTTGTTGGTTTGTTGGTTTGTTGGTTTGTTGGTTTGTTGGTTTGTTGGTTTGTAGGTTTGTTGGTTTGTTGGTTTGTTGGTTTGTTGGTTTGTTGTTTTGTTGGTTTGTTGGTTTGTTGTTTTGTTGATTTGTTGGTTTGTTGGTTTGTTCGTTTGTTGGTTTGTTGGTTTGCTGGTTTATTGGTTTGTTGGTTTGTTGGTTTGTTGATTTGTTGGTTTGTTGGTTCGTTTGTTTGTTGGTTTGTTGGTTAGTTGGGTTATTGGTTTGTTGGTTTGTTCGTTTGTTGGTTTGTTGGTTTGTTGGTTTTTTGGTTTGGTGGTTTGTTGGTTTGTTGGTTTGTTGGCTTATTGGTTTGTTGGTTTGTTGATTTGTTGGTTTGTTCATTTGTTGGTTTGTTGGTTTGTTGGTTTGTTCGTTTGTTGGTTTGTTGGTTTGTTGGTTTGTTGGTTTGTTGGTTTGTTGCTTTGTTGGTTTGTTGGTTTGTTGGTTTGTTGGTTTGTTCGTTTGTTGGTTTGATGGTTTGTTGGTTTGTTTGTTTGTTGGTTTGTTGGTTTGTTCGTTTGTTGGTTTGTTGGTTTGTTGGTTTGTTGGTTTGTTGGTTTGTTGATTTCTTGGTTTCTTGGTTTGTTGGTTTGTTGGTTTGTTGGTTTGTTGGTTTGTTGGTTTGTTGGTTTGTTGGTTTGTTGAATTGTTGGCTTGTTGGTTTGTTGGTTTGTTGGTTTGTTGGTTTGTTGGTTGTTGGTTTGTTGGTTTATTTGTTTGTTGGTTTGTTGGTTTGCTTGTTTGTTGGTTTGTTAGTTTGTTCGTTTGTTGGTTTGTTGGTTTGTTGGCTTGTTGGTTTTTGGTTTGTTGGTTTCTTGGTTTGTTGGTTTGTTGGTTTGTTTGTTGGCTTGTTGGTTTGTTGGTTTGTTCGTTTGTTGGTTTGTTCGTTTGTTGGCTTGTTGGTTTGTTGGTTTGTTGGTTTGTTGGTTTGTTGGTTTGTTGGTTTGTTGGTTTGTTGGTTTGTTGGTTTGTTGGTTTGTTGGTTTGTTGGTTTGTTGGTTTGTTGGTTTGTTGGTTTGTTGTTTTTTTGGATTGTTGGTTTGTTGGTTTGTTGGTTTGTTGGTTTGTTGGTTTGTGGGTTAGTTGGGTTGTTGGTTTGTTGGTTTATTCGCTTGTTGGTTTGTTGTTTTGTTGGTTTGTTCGTTTGTTGGTTTGTTGGTTTGTTCGTTTCTTGGTTTGTTGGTTTTTTGGTTTGGTGGTTTGTTGGTTTGTTGGTTTGTTGGCTTATTGGTTTGTTGGTTTGTTGGTTGTTGGTGTGTTGGCTTATTGGTTTGTTGGTTTGTTGGTTGTTGGTTTGCTGGTTTGTTGGTTTATTTGTTTGTCGGGTTGTTGGTTTGTTGGTTTGTTCGTTTGTTGGTTTGTTGGTTTGTTGGCTTGTTGGTTTTTGGTTTGTTGGTTTGTTGGTTTGTTGGTTTGTTTGTTTGTTGGCTTGTTGGTTTGTTGGTTTGTTCGTTTGTTCGTTTGTTCGTTTGTTGGCTTGTTTGTTTGTTGGTTTGTTGGTTTGTTGGTTTGTTGGTTTGTTGGTTTGTTGGTTTGTTGGTTTGTTGGTTTGTTGGTTTGTTGGTTTGTTGGTTTGTTGGTTTGTTGGTTTGTTGGTTTGTTGGTTTGTTGGTTTGTTGGTTTGTTGGTTTGTTGGTTTGTTGTTTTGTTGGTTTGTTGGTTTGTTGGTTTGTTGGTTTGTTGGTTTGTTGGTTTGTTGGTTTGTTGGTTTGTTGGTTTGTTGGTTTGTTGGTTGTTGGTTTGTTGGTTTGTTGGTTTATTTGTTTGTTGGTTTGTTGGTTTGTTGGTTTGCTTATTTGTTGGTTTGTTGGTTTGTTCGTTTGTTGGTTTGTTGGTTTGTTGGCTTGTTGGTTTTTGGTTTGTTGGTTTGTTTGTTGGTTGGTTTGTTGGTTTGTTTGTTTGTTGGTTTGTTGGTTTGTTGGTTTGTTCGTTTGTTGGTTTGTTCGTTTGTTGGCTTGTTGGTTTGTTGGTTTGTTGGTTTGCTGGTTTGTTGGTTTGTTGGTTTGTTGGTTTGTTGGTTTGTTGGTTTGTTGGTTTGTTGGTTTGTTGGTTTGTTGGTTTGTTGGTTTGTTGGTTTGTTGGTTTGTTGGTTTGTTGGTTTGTTGGTTTGTTGGTTTGTTGGTTTGTTGGTTTGTTGGTTTGTTGGTTTGTTGGTTTGTTGGTTTGTTGTTTTGTTGGTTTGTTGGTTTGTTGGTTTGTTGGTTTGTTGGTTTGTTGGTTTGTTGGTTTGTTGGTTTGTTGGTTTGTTGGTTTGTTGTTTTGTTGGTTTGTTGGTTTGTTGTTGTGTTGGTTTGTTGGTTTGTTGGTTTGTTCGTTTGTTGGTTTGTTGGTTTGATGGTTTCTTGATTTCTTGGTTTCTTGGTTTGTTGGTTTGTTGGATTTTTGGTTTGTTGGTTTGTTGGTTTGTTGGTTTGTTGGTTTGTTGAATTGTTGGCTTGTTGGTTTGTTGGTTTGTTGGTTTGTTGGTTGTTGGTTTGTTGGTTTGTTGGTTTATTTGTTTGTTGGTTTGTTGGTTTGCTGGTATGTTGGTTTGTTGGTTTGTTCGTTTGTTGGTTTGTTGGTTTGTTGGTTTGTTGTTTTGTTGGTTTGTTCGTTTGTTGGTCTGTTGGTTTGTTGGTTTGTTGGTATGTTTGTTTGTTGGCTTGTTGCTTTGTTGGTTTGTTCGTTTGTTGGTTTGTTGGTTTGTTGGCTTGTTGGTTTGTTGGTTTGTTGGTTTGTTGGTTTGTTGGTTTGTTGGTTTGTTGGTTTGTTGGTTTGTTGGTTTGTTGGTTTGTTGGTTTGTTGGTTTGTTGGTTTGTTGGTTTGTTGGTTTGTTGGTTTGTTGGTTTGTTGGTTTGTTGGTTTGTTGGTTTGTTGGTTTGTTGGTTTGTTGGTTTGTTGGTTTGTTGGTTTGTTGGTTTGTTGGTTTGTTGGTTTGTTGGTTTGTTGGTTTGTAGGTTTGTTGGTTTGTTGGTTTGTTGGTTTGCTCGTTTGCTGGTTTATTGGTTTGTTGGTTTGTTGATTTGTTGGTTTGTTCGTTTGTTTGTTTGTTGGTTTGTTGGTTAGTTGGGTTGTTGGTTTGTTGATTTGTTCGTTTGTTGGTTTCTTGGTTTGTTGGTTTTTTGGTTTGGTGGTTTGTTGGTTTGTTGGTTTGTTGGCTTATTGGTTTGTTGGTTTGTTGATTTGTTGGTTTGTTGGTTTATTGGTTTGTTGGTTTGTTGGTTTGTTGGTTTGTTGGTTTGTTGGTTTGTTGGTTTGTTGGTTTGTTGGTTTGTTGTTTTGTTGGTTTGTTGGTTTGTTGTTTTGTTGATTTGTTGGTTTGTTGGTTTGTTCGTTTGTTGGTTTGTTGGTTTGCTGGTTTATTGGTTTGTTGGTTTGTTGGTTTGTTGATTTGTTGGTTTGTTTTTTCGTTTGTTTGTTGGTTTGTTGGTTAGTTGGGTTGTTGGTTTGTTGGTTTGTTCGTTTGTTCGTTTGTTGGTTTGTTGGTTTGTTGGTTTGTTTGTTGGTTTGTTTGTTTGTTGGCTTGTTGGTTTGTTGGTTTGTTCGTTTGTTCGTTTGTTCGTTTGTTGGCTTGTTTGTTTGTTGGTTTGTTGGTTTGTTGGTTTGTTGGTTTGTTGGTTTGTTGGTTTGTTGGTTTGTTGGTTTGTTGGTTTGTTGTTTTGTTGGTTTGTTCGTTTGTTGGTTTGTTGGTTTGTTGGTTTGTTGGTATGTTTGTTTGTTGGCTTGTTGCTTTGTTGGTTTGTTCGTTTGTTGGTTTGTTGGTTTGTTGGCTTGTTGGTTTGTTGGTTTGTTGGTTTGTTGGTTTGTTGGTTTGTTGGTTTGTTGGTTTGTTGGTTTGTTGGTTTGTTGGTTTGTTGGTTTGTTGGTTTGTTGGTTTGTTGGTTTGTTGGTTTGTTGGTTTGTTGGTTTGTTGGTTTGTTGGTTTGTTGGTTTGTTGGTTTGTTGGTTTGTTGGTTTGTTGCTTTGTTGGTTTGTTGGTTTGTTGGTTTGTTGGTTTGTTGGTTTGTTGGTTTGTTGGTTTGTTGGTTTGTTGGTTTGTTGGTTTGTTGGTTTGTTGGTTTGTTGTTTTGTTGGTTTGTTGGTTTGTTGTTTTGTTGATTTGTTGGTTTGTTGGTTTGTTCGTTTGTTGGTTTGTTGGTTTGCTGGTTTATTGGTTTGTTGGTTTGTTGGTTTGTTGATTTGTTGGTTTGTTTTTTCGTTTGTTTGTTGGTTTGTTGGTTAGTTGGGTTGTTGGTTTGTTGGTTTGTTCGTTTGTTCGTTTGTTGGTTTGTTGGTTTGTTGGTTTGTTTGTTTGTTTATTTGTTTGTTGGCTTGTTGGTTTGTTGGTTTGTTCGTTTGTTGGTTTGTGCGTTTGTTGGTTTGTTGGTTTGTTGGTTTGTTGGTTTGTTGGTTTGTTGGTTCGTTGGTTTGTTGGTTTGTTGGTTTGTTGGTTTGTTGGTTTGTTGGTTTGTTGGTTTGTTGGTTTGTTGGTTTGTTGGTTTGTTGGTTTGTTGGTTTGTTGGTTTGTAGGTTTGTTGGTTTGTTGGTTTGTTGGTTTGTTGGTTTGCTCGTTTGCTGGTTTATTGGTTTGTTGGTTTGTTGGTTTGTTGATTTGTTGGTTTGTTGGTTTGTTTGTTTGTTGGTTTGTTGGTTAGTTGGGTTGTTGGTTTGTTGATTTGTTCGTTTGTTGGTTTGTTGGTTTGTTGGTTTTTTGGTTTGGTGGTTTGTTGGTTTGTTGGTTTGTTGGCTTATTGGTGTGTTGGTTTGTTGATTTGTTGGTTTGTTCGTTTGTTGGTTTGTTGGTTTGTTGGTTTGTTCGTTTGTTGGTTTGTTGGTTTGTTGGTGTGTTGGTTTGTTGGTTTTTTGCTTTCTTGGTTTGTTGGTTTATTGGTTTGTTGGTTTGTTCGTTTGTTGGTTTGATGGTTTGTTGGTTTGTTTGTTTGTTGGTTTGTTGGTTTGTTCGTTTGTTGGTTTGTTGGTTTGTTGGTTTGTTGGTTTGTTGGTTTGTTGGTTTGTTGGTTTGTTGGTTTGTTGGTTTGTTGGTTTGTTGGTTTGTTGGTTTGTTGGTTTGTTGGTTTGTTGGTTTGTTGGTTTGTTGGTTTGTTGGTTTGTTGGTTTGTTGGTTTGTTGGTTTGTTGGTTTGTTGGTTTGTTGGTTTGTTGGTTTGTTGGTTTGTTGTTTTGTTGGTTTGTTGGTTTGTTGTTTTGTTGATTTGTTGGTTTGTTGGTTTGTTCGTTTGTTGGTTTGTTGGTTTGCTGGTTTATTGGTTTGTTGGTTTGTTGGTTTGTTGATTTGTTGGTTTGTTGGTTCGTTTGTTTGTTGGTTTGTTGGTTAGTTGGGTTGTTGGTTTGTTGGTTTGTTCGTTTGTTGGTTTGTTGGTTTGTTGGTTTTTGGTTTGGTGGTTTGTTGGTTTGTTGGTTTGTTGGCTTATTGGTTTGTTGGTTTGTTGATTTGTTGGTTTGTTCATTTGTTGGTTTGTTGGTTTTTTGGTTTGTTCGTTTGTTGGTTTCTTGGTTTGTTGGTTTGTTGGTTTGTTGCTTTGTTGGTTTGTTGGTTTGTTGGTTTGTTGGTTTGTTCGTTTGTTGGTTTGATGGTTTGTTGGTTTGTTTGTTTGTTGGTTTGTTGGTTTGTTCGTTTGTTGGTTTGTTGGTTTGTTGGTTTGTTGATTTCTTGGTTTGTTGATTTCTTGGTTTGTTGGTTTGTTGGTTTGTTGGTTTGTTGGTTTGTTGGTTTGTTGGTTTGTTGGTTTGTTGGTTTGTTGAATTGTTGGCTTGTTGGTTTGTTGGTTTGTTGGTTTGTTAGTTTGTTGTTTGTTGGTTTGTTGGTTTGTTGGTTTATTTGTTTGTTGGTTTGTTGGTTTGTTGGTTTGCTTGTTTGTTGGTTTGTTGGTTTGTTCGTTTGTTGGTTTGTTGGTTTGTTGGCTTGTTGGTTTTTGGTTTGTTGGTTTGTTGGTTTGTTGGTTTGTTGGTTTGTTGGTTTGTTTGTTGGCTTGTTGGTTTGTTGGTTTGTTCGTTTGTTGGTTTGTTCGTTTGTTGGCTTGTTGGTTTGTTGGTTTGTTGGTTTGTTGGTTTGTTGCTTTGTTGGTTTGTTGGTTTGTTGGTTTGTTGGTTGTTGGTTTGTTGGTTTGTTGGTTTATTTGTTTGTTGGTTTGTTGGTTTGTTGGTTTGCTTATTTGTTGGTTTGTTGGTTTGTTCGTTTGTTGGTTTGTTGGTTTGTTGGCTTGTTGGTTTTTGGTTTGTTGGTTTGTTGGTTTGTTGGTTTGTTGGTTTGTTTGTTTGTTGGCTTGTTGGTTTGTTGGTTTGTTCGTTTGTTGGTTTGTTCGTTTGTTGGTTTGTTGGTTTGTTGGTTTGTTGGTATGTTTGTTTGTTGGCTAGTTGCTTTGTTGGTTTGTTCGTTTGTTGGTTTGTTGGTTTGTTGGCTTGTTGGATTGTTGGTTTGTTGGTTTGTTGGTTTGTTGCTTTGTTGGTTTGTTGGTTTGTTGGTTTGTTGGTTTGTTGGTTTGTTGGTTTGTTGGTTTGTTGGTTTGTTGGTTTGTTGGTTTGTTGGTTTGTTGGTTTGTTGGTTTGTTGGTTTGTTGGTTTGTTGGTTTGTTGGTTTGTTGGTTTGTTGGTTTGTTGGTTTGTTGGTTTGTTAGTTTTTAGGTTTGTTGGTTTGTTGGTTTGTTGGTTTGTTGGTTTGTTGGTTTGTTGGTTTGTTGGTTTGTTGGTTTGTTGGTTTGTTGGTTTGTTGGTTTGTTGGTTTGTTGGTTTGTTGGTTTGTAGGTTTGTTGGTTTGTTGGTTTGTTGGTTTGTTGGTTTGTTGGTTTGTTGGTTTGTTGGTTTGTTGGTTTGTTGGTTTGTTGTTTTGTTGGTTTGTTGGTTTGTTGTTGTGTTGGTTTGTTGGTTTGTTGGTTTGTTCGTTTGTTGGTTTGTTGGTTTGATGGTTTATTGATTTCTTGGTTTCTTGGTTTGTTGGTTTGTTGGATTTTTGGTTTGTTGGTTTGTTGGTTTGTTGGTTTGTTGGTTTGTTGAATTGTTGGCTCGTTGGTTTGTTGGTTTGTTGGTTTGTTGGTTGTTGGTTTGTTGGTTTGTTGGTTTATTTGTTTCTTGGTTTGTTGGTTTGCTGGTATGTTGGTTTGTTGGTTTGTTCGTTTGTTGGTTTGTTGGTTTGTTGGCTTGTTGTTTTGTTGGTTTGTTCGTTTGTTGGTTTGTTGGTTTGTTGGTTTGTTGATATGTTTGTTTGTTGGCTTGTTGCTTCGTTGGTTTGTTCGTTTGTTGGTTTGTTGGTTTGTTGGCTTGTTGGTTTGTTGGTTTGTTGGTTTGTTGGTTTGTTGGTTTGTTGGTTTGTTGGTTTGTTGGTTTGTTGGTTTGTTGGTTTGTTGGTTTGTTGGTTTGTTGGTTTGTTGGTTTGTTGGTTTGTTGGTTTGTTGGTTTGTTGGTTTGTTGGTTTGTTGGTTTGTTGGTTTGTTGGTTTGTTGGTTTGTTGGTTTGTTGGTTTGTTGGTTTGTTGGTTTGTTGGTTTGTTGGTTTGTTGGTTTGTTGGTTTGTTGGTTTGTTGGTTTGTTGGTTTGTAGGGTTGTTGGTTTGTTGGTTTGTTGGTTTGCTCGTTTGCTGGTTTATTGGTTTGTTGGTTTGTTGGTTTGTTGATTTGTTGGTTTGTTGGTTTGTTTGTTTGTTGGTTTGTTGGTTAGTTGGGTTGTTGGTTTGTTGATTTGTTCGTTTGTTGGTTTCTTGGTTTGTTGGTTTTTTGGTTTGGTGGTTTGTTGGTTTGTTGGTTTGTTGGCTTGTTGCTTTGTTGGTTTGTTCGTTTGTTGGTTTGTTGGTTTGTTGGCTTGTTGGTTTGTTGGTTTGTTGGTTTGTTGGTTTGTTGCTTTGTTGGTTTGTTGGTTTGTTGGTTTGTTGGTTTGTTGGTTTGTTGGTTTGTTGGTTTGTTGGTTTGTTGGTTTGTTGGTTTGTTGGTTTGTTGGTTTGTTGGTTTGTTGGTTTGTTGGTTTGTTGGTTTGTTGGTTTGTTGGTTTGTTGGTTTGTTGGTTTGTTGGTTTGTTAGTTTGTAGGTTTGTTGGTTTGTTGGTTTGTTGGTTTGTTGGTTTGTTGGTTTGTTGGTTTGTTGGTTTGTTGGTTTGTTGGTTTGTTGGTTTGTTGGTTTGTTGGTTTGTTGGTTTGTTGGTTTGTTGGTTTGTAGGTTTGTTGGTTTGTTGGTTTGTTGGTTTGTTGGTTTGTTGGTTTGTTGGTTTGTTGGTTTGTTGGTTTGTTGGTTTGTTGTTTTGTTGGTTTGTTGGTTTGTTGTTGTGTTGGTTTGTTGGTTTGTTGGTTTGTTCGTTTGTTGGTTTGTTGGTTTGATGGTTTATTGATTTCTTGGTTTCTTGGTTTGTTGGTTTGTTGGATTTTTGGTTTGTTGGTTTGTTGGTTTGTTGGTTTGTTGGTTTGTTGAATTGTTGGCTCGTTGGTTTGTTGGTTTGTTGGTTTGTTGGTTGTTGGTTTGTTGGTTTGTTGGTTTATTTGTTTCTTGGTTTGTTGGTTTGCTGGTATGTTGGTTTGTTGGTTTGTTCGTTTGTTGGTTTGTTGGTTTGTTGGCTTGTTGTTTTGTTGGTTTGTTCGTTTGTTGGTTTGTTGGTTTGTTGGTTTGTTGATATGTTTGTTTGTTGGCTTGTTGCTTCGTTGGTTTGTTCGTTTGTTGGTTTGTTGGTTTGTTGGCTTGTTGGTTTGTTGGTTTGTTGGTTTGTTGGTTTGTTGGTTTGTTGGTTTGTTGGTTTGTTGGTTTGTTGGTTTGTTGGTTTGTTGGTTTGTTGGTTTGTTGGTTTGTTGGTTTGTTGGTTTGTTGGTTTGTTGGTTTGTTGGTTTGTTGGTTTGTTGGTTTGTTGGTTTGTTGGTTTGTTGGTTTGTTGGTTTGTTGGTTTGTTGGTTTGTTGGTTTGTTGGTTTGTTGGTTTGTTGGTTTGTTGGTTTGTTGGTTTGTTGGTTTGTTGGTTTGTTGGTTTGTTGGTTTGTTGGTTTGTTGGTTTGTAGGGTTGTTGGTTTGTTGGTTTGTTGGTTTGCTCGTTTGCTGGTTTATTGGTTTGTTGGTTTGTTGGTTTGTTGATTTGTTGGTTTGTTGGTTTGTTTGTTTGTTGGTTTGTTGGTTAGTTGGGTTGTTGGTTTGTTGATTTGTTCGTTTGTTGGTTTCTTGGTTTGTTGGTTTTTTGGTTTGGTGGTTTGTTGGTTTGTTGGTTTGTTGGCTTATTGGTTTGTTGGTTTGTTGATTTGTTGGTTTGTTCGTTTGTTGGTTTGTTGGTTTGTTGGTTTGTTGGTTTGTTGGTTTGTTAGTTTGTAGGTTTGTTGGTTTGTTGGTTTGTTGGTTTGTTGGTTTGTTGGTTTGTTGGTTTGTTGGTTTGTTGGTTTGTTGGTTTGTTGGTTTGTTGGTTTGTTGGTTTGTTGGTTTGTTGGTTTGTAGGTTTGTTGGTTTGTTGGTTTGTTGGTTTGTTGGTTTGTTGGTTTGTTGGTTTGTTGGTTTGTTGGTTTGTTGGTTTGTTGTTTTGTTGGTTTGTTGGTTTGTTGTTGTGTTGGTTTGTTGGTTTGTTGGTTTGTTCGTTTGTTGGTTTGTTGGTTTGATGGTTTATTGATTTCTTGGTTTCTTGGTTTGTTGGTTTGTTGGATTTTTGGTTTGTTGGTTTGTTGGTTTGTTGGTTTGTTGGTTTGTTGAATTGTTGGCTCGTTGGTTTGTTGGTTTGTTGGTTTGTTGGTTGTTGGTTTGTTGGTTTGTTGGTTTATTTGTTTCTTGGTTTGTTGGTTTGCTGGTATGTTGGTTTGTTGGTTTGTTCGTTTGTTGGTTTGTTGGTTTGTTGGCTTGTTGTTTTGTTGGTTTGTTCGTTTGTTGGTTTGTTGGTTTGTTGGTTTGTTGATATGTTTGTTTGTTGGCTTGTTGCTTCGTTGGTTTGTTCGTTTGTTGGTTTGTTGGTTTGTTGGCTTGTTGGTTTGTTGGTTTGTTGGTTTGTTGGTTTGTTGGTTTGTTGGTTTGTTGGTTTGTTGGTTTGTTGGTTTGTTGGTTTGTTGGTTTGTTGGTTTGTTGGTTTGTTGGTTTGTTGGTTTGTTGGTTTGTTGGTTTGTTGGTTTGTTGGTTTGTTGGTTTGTTGGTTTGTTGGTTTGTTGGTTTGTTGGTTTGTTGGTTTGTTGGTTTGTTGGTTTGTTGGTTTGTTGGTTTGTTGGTTTGTTGGTTTGTTGGTTTGTTGGTTTGTTGGTTTGTTGGTTTGCTCGTTTGCTGGTTTATTGGTTTGTTGGTTTGTTGGTTTGTTGATTTGTTGGTTTGTTGGTTTGTTTGTTTGTTGGTTTGTTGGTTAGTTGGGTTGTTGGTTTGTTGATTTGTTCGTTTGTTGGTTTCTTGGTTTGTTGGTTTTTTGGTTTGGTGGTTTGTTGGTTTCTTGGTTTGTTGGTTTTTTGGTTTGGTGGTTTGTTGGTATGTTTGTTTGTTGGCTTGTTGCTTTGTTGGTTTGTTCGTTTGTTGGTTTGTTGGTTTGTTGGCTTGTTGGTTTGTTGGTTTGTTGGTTTGTTGGTTTGTTGCTTTGTTGGTTTGTTGGTTTGTTGGTTTGTTGGTTTGTTGGTTTGTTGGTTTGTTGGTTTGTTGGTTTGTTGGTTTGTTGGTTTGTTGGTTTGTTGGTTTGTTGGTTTGTTGGTTTGTTGGTTTGTTGGTTTGTTGGTTTGTTGGTTTGTTGGTTTGTTGGTTTGTTGGTTTGTTGGTTTGTTAGTTTGTAGGTTTGTTGGTTTGTTGGTTTGTTGGTTTGTTGGTTTGTTGGTTTGTTGGTTTGTTGGTTTGTTGGTTTGTTGGTTTGTTGGTTTGTTGGTTTGTTGGTTTGTTGGTTTGTTGGTTTGTAGGTTTGTTGGTTTGTTGGTTTGTTGGTTTGTTGGTTTGTTGGTTTGTTGGTTTGTTGGTTTGTTGGTTTGTTGGTTTGTTGTTTTGTTGGTTTGTTGGTTTGTTGTTGTGTTGGTTTGTTGGTTTGTTGGTTTGTTCGTTTGTTGGTTTGTTGGTTTGATGGTTTATTGATTTCTTGGTTTCTTGGTTTGTTGGTTTGTTGGATTTTTGGTTTGTTGGTTTGTTGGTTTGTTGGTTTGTTGGTTTGTTGAATTGTTGGCTCGTTGGTTTGTTGGTTTGTTGGTTTGTTGGTTGTTGGTTTGTTGGTTTGTTGGTTTATTTGTTTCTTGGTTTGTTGGTTTGCTGGTATGTTGGTTTGTTGGTTTGTTCGTTTGTTGGTTTGTTGGTTTGTTGGCTTGTTGTTTTGTTGGTTTGTTCGTTTGTTGGTTTGTTGGTTTGTTGGTTTGTTGATATGTTTGTTTGTTGGCTTGTTGCTTCGTTGGTTTGTTCGTTTGTTGGTTTGTTGGTTTGTTGGCTTGTTGGTTTGTTGGTTTGTTGGTTTGTTGGTTTGTTGGTTTGTTGGTTTGTTGGTTTGTTGGTTTGTTGGTTTGTTGGTTTGTTGGTTTGTTGGTTTGTTGGTTTGTTGGTTTGTTGGTTTGTTGGTTTGTTGGTTTGTTGGTTTGTTGGTTTGTTGGTTTGTTGGTTTGTTGGTTTGTTGGTTTGTTGGTTTGTTGGTTTGTTGGTTTGTTGGTTTGTTGGTTTGTTGGTTTGTTGGTTTGTTGGTTTGTTGGTTTGTTGGTTTGTTGGTTTGTAGGGTTGTTGGTTTGTTGGTTTGTTGGTTTGCTCGTTTGCTGGTTTATTGGTTTGTTGGTTTGTTGGTTTGTTGATTTGTTGGTTTGTTGGTTTGTTTGTTTGTTGGTTTGTTGGTTAGTTGGGTTGTTGGTTTGTTGATTTGTTCGTTTGTTGGTTTCTTGGTTTGTTGGTTTTTTGGTTTGGTGGTTTGTTGGTTTGTTGGTTTGTTGGCTTATTGGTTTGTTGGTTTGTTGATTTGTTGGTTTGTTCGTTTGTTGGTTTGTTGGTTTGTTGGTTTGTTCGTTTTTGGTTTGTTGGTTTGTTGGTTTGTTGGTTTGCTGGTTTGTTGCTTTGTTGGTTTGTTGGTTTATTGGTTTGTTGGTTTGTTCGTTTGTTGGTTTGATGGTTTGTTGGTTTGTTTGTTTGTTGGTTTGTTGGTTTGTTCGTTTGTTGGTTTGTTGGTTTGTTGGTTTGTTGGTTTGTTGGTTTGTTGGTTTGTTGGTTTGTTGGTTTGTTGGTTTGTTGGTTTGTTGGTTTGTTGGTTTGTTGGTTTGTTGGTTTGTTGGTTTGTTGGTTTGTTGGTTTGTTGGTTTGTTGTTTTGTTGGTTTGTTGGTTTGTTGTTTTGTTGATTTGTTGGTTTGTTGGTTTGTTCGTTTGTTGGTTTGTTGGTTTGCTGGTTTATTGGTTTGTTGGTTTGTTGGTTTGTTGATTTGTTGGTTTGTTGGTTCGTTTGTTTGTTGGTTTGTTCGTTAGTTGGGTTGTTGGTTTGTTGGTTTGTTCGTTTGTTCGTTTGTTGGTTTGTTGGTTTGTTGGTTTGTTTGTTTGTTTATTTGTTTGTTGGCTTGTTGGTTTGTTGGTTTGTTCGTTTGTTGGTTTGTGCGTTTGTTGGCTTGTTGGTTAGTTGGTTTGTTGGTTTGTTGGTTTGTTGGTTTGTTGGTTTGTTGGTTTGTTGGTTTGTTGGTTTGTTGGTTCGTTGGTTTGTTGGTTTGTTGGTTTGTTGGTTTGTTGGTTTGTTGGTTTGTTGGTTTGTTGGTTTGTTGGTTTGTTGGTTTGTTGGTTTGTTGGTTTGTTGGTTTGTTGGTTTGTTGGTTTGTAGGTTTGTTGGTTTGTTGGTTTGTTGGTTTGTTGGTTTGCTCGTTTGCTGGTTTATTGGTTTGTTGGTTTGTTGGTTTGTTGATTTGTTGGTTTGTTGGTTTGTTTGTTTGTTGGTTTGTTGGTTAGTTGGGTTGTTGGTTTGTTGATTTGTTCGTTTGTTGGTTTGTTGGTTTGTTATTTTTTTGGTTTGGTGGTTTGTTGGTTTGTTGGTTTGTTGGCTTATTGGTGTGTTGGTTTGTTGATTTGTTGGTTTGTTCGTTTGTTGGTTTGTTGGTTTGTTGGTTTGTTCGTTTGTTGGTTTGTTGGTTTGTTGGTGTGTTGGTTTGTTGGTTTTTTGCTTTGTTGGTTTGTTGGTTTATTGGTTTGTTGGTTTGTTCGTTTGTTGGTTTGATGGTTTGTTGGTTTGTTTGTTTGTTGGTTTGTTGGTTTGTTCGTTTGTTGGTTTGTTGGTTTGTTGGTTTGTTGGTTTGTTGGTTTGTTGGTTTGTTGGTTTGTTGGTTTGTTGGTTTGTTGGTTTGTTGGTTTGTTGGTTTGTTGGTTTGTTGGTTTGTTGGTTTGTTGGTTTGTTGGTTTGTTGGTTTGTTGGTTTGTTGGTTTGTTGGTTTGTTGGTTTGTTGGTTTGTTGGTTTGTTGGTTTGTTGGTTTGTTGTTTTGTTGGTTTGTTGGTTTGTTGTTTTGTTGATTTGTTGGTTTGTTGGTTTGTTCGTTTGTTGGTTTGTTGGTTTGTTGGTTTGCTGGTTTATTGGTTTGTTGGTTTGTTGGTTTGTTGATTTGTTGGTTTGTTGGTTCGTTTGTTTGTTGGTTTGTTGGTTAGTTGGGTTGTTGGTTTGTTGGTTTGTTCGTTTGTTGGTTTGTTGGTTTGTTGGTTTTTGGTTTGGTGGTTTGTTGGTTTGTTGGTTTGTTGGCTTATTGGTTTGTTGGTTTGTTGATTTGTTGGTTTGTTCATTTGTTGGTTTGTTGGTTTGTTGGTTTGTTCGTTTGTTGGTTTCTTGGTTTGTTGGTTTGTTGGTTTGTTGCTTTGTTGGTTTGTTGGTTTGTTGGTTTGTTGGTTTGTTCGTTTGTTGGTTTGATGGTTTGTTGGTTTGTTTGTTGGTTGGTTTGTTGGTTTGTTCGTTTGTTGGTTTGTTGGTTTGTTGGTTTGTTGGTTTGTTGATTTCTTGGTTTGTTGGTTTGTTGGTTTGTTGGTTTGTTGGTTTGTTGGTTTGTTGGTTTGTTGGTTTGTTGGTTTGTTGGTTTGTTGAATTGTTGGCTTGTTGGTTTGTTGGTTTGTTGGTTTGTTGGTTTGTTGTTTGTTGGTTTGTTGGTTTGTTGGTTTATTTGTTTGTTGGTTTGTTGGTTTGTTGGTTTGCTTGTTTGTTGGTTTGTTGGTTTGTTCGTTTGTTGGTTTGTTGGTTTGTTGGCTTGTTGGTTTTTGGTATGTTGGTTTGTTGGTTTGTTGGTTTGTTGGTTTGTTGGTTTGTTTGTTGGCTTGTTGGTTTGTTGGTTTGTTCGTTTGTTCGTTTGTTCGTTTGTTGGCTTGTTGGTTTGTTGGTTTGTTGGTTTGTTGGTTTGTTGCTTTGTTGGTTTGTTGGTTTGTTGGTTTGTTGGTTGTTGGTTTGTTGGTTTGTTGGTTTATTTGTTTGTTGGTTTGTTGGTTTGTTGGTTTGCTTATTTGTTGGCTTGTTGGTTTGTTCGTTTGTTGGTTTGTTGGTTTGTTGGTTTGTTGGTTTGTTGGTTTGTTGGTTTGTTGGTTTGTTGGTTTGTTGGTTTGTTGGTTTGTTGGTTTGTTGGTTTGTTGGTTTGTTGGTTTGTTGGTTTGTTGGTTTGTTGGTTTGTTGGTTTGTTGGTTTGTAGGGTTGTTGGTTTGTTGGTTTGTTGGTTTGCTCGTTTGCTGGTTTATTGGTTTGTTGGTTTGTTGGTTTGTTGATTTGTTGGTTTGTTGGTTTGTTTGTTTGTTGGTTTGTTGGTTAGTTGGGTTGTTGGTTTGTTGATTTGTTCGTTTGTTGGTTTCTTGGTTTGTTGGTTTTTTGGTTTGGTGGTTTGTTGGTTTGTTGGTTTGTTGGCTTATTGGTTTGCTGGTTTGTTGATTTGTTGGTTTGTTCGTTTGTTGGTTTGTTGGTTTGTTGGTTTGTTCGTTTGTTGGTTTGTTGGTTTGTTGGTTTGTTGGTTTGCTGGTTTGTTGCTTTGTTGGTTTGTTGGTTTATTGGTTTGTTGGTTTGTCCGTTTGTTGGTTTGATGGTTTGTTGGTTTGTTTGTTTGTTGGTTTGTTGGTTTGTTCGTTTGTTGGTTTGTTGGTTTGTTGGTTTGTTGGTTTGTTGGTTTGTTGGTTTGTTGGTTTGTTGGTTTGTTGGTTTGTTGGTTTGTTGGTTTGTTGGTTTGTTGGTTTGTTGGTTTGTTGGTTTGTTGGTTTGTTGGTTTGTTGGTTTGTTGGTTTGTTGTTTTGTTGGTTTGTTGGTTTGTTGTTTTGTTGATTTGTTGGTTTGTTGGTTTGTTCGTTTGTTGGTTTGTTGGTTTGCTGGTTTATTGGTTTGTTGGTTTGTTGGTTTGTTGATTTGTTGGTTTGTTGGTTCGTTTGTTTGTTGGTTTGTTCGTTAGTTGGGTTGTTGGTTTGTTGGTTTGTTCGTTTGTTCGTTTGTTGGTTTGTTGGTTTGTTGGTTTGTTTGTTTGTTTATTTGTTTGTTGGCTTGTTGGTTTGTTGGTTTGTTCGTTTGTTGGTTTGTGCGTTTGTTGGCTTGTTGGTTAGTTGGTTTGTTGGTTTGTTGGTTTGTTGGTTTGTTGGTTTGTTGGTTTGTTGGTTTGTTGGTTTGTTGGTTCGTTGGTTTGTTGGTTTGTTGGTTTGTTGGTTTGTTGGTTTGTTGGTTTGTTGGTTTGTTGGTTTGTTGGTTTGTTGGTTTGTTGGTTTGTTGGTTTGTTGGTTTGTTGGTTTGTAGGTTTGTTGGTTTGTTGGTTTGTTGGTTTGCTCGTTTGCTGGTTTATTGGTTTGTTGGTTTGTTGGTTTGTTGATTTGTTGGTTTGTTGGTTTGTTTGTTTGTTGGTTTGTTGGTTAGTTGGGTTGTTGGTTTGTTGATTTGTTCGTTTGTTGGTTTGTTGGTTTGTTATTTTTTTGGTTTGGTGGTTTGTTGGTTTGTTGGTTTGTTGGCTTATTGGTGTGTTGGTTTGTTGATTTGTTGGTTTGTTCGTTTGTTGGTTTGTTGGTTTGTTGGTTTGTTCGTTTGTTGGTTTGTTGGTTTGTTGGTGTGTTGGTTTGTTGGTTTTTTGCTTTGTTGGTTTGTTGGTTTATTGGTTTGTTGGTTTGTTCGTTTGTTGGTTTGATGGTTTGTTGGTTTGTTTGTTTGTTGGTTTGTTGGTTTGTTCGTTTGTTGGTTTGTTGGTTTGTTGGTTTGTTGGTTTGTTGGTTTGTTGGTTTGTTGGTTTGTTGGTTTGTTGGTTTGTTGGTTTGTTGGTTTGTTGGTTTGTTGGTTTGTTGGTTTGTTGGTTTGTTGGTTTGTTGGTTTGTTGGTTTGTTGGTTTGTTGGTTTGTTGGTTTGTTGGTTTGTTGGTTTGTTGGTTTGTTGGTTTGTTGGTTTGTTGGTTTGTTGTTTTGTTGGTTTGTTGGTTTGTTGTTTTGTTGATTTGTTGGTTTGTTGGTTTGTTCGTTTGTTGGTTTGTTGGTTTGCTGGTTTATTGGTTTGTTGGTTTGTTGGTTTGTTGATTTGTTGGTTTGTTGGTTCGTTTGTTTGTTGGTTTGTTGGTTAGTTGGGTTGTTGGTTTGTTGGTTTGTTCGTTTGTTGGTTTGTTGGTTTGTTGGTTTTTGGTTTGGTGGTTTGTTGGTTTGTTGGTTTGTTGGCTTATTGGTTTGTTGGTTTGTTGATTTGTTGGTTTGTTCATTTGTTGGTTTGTTGGTTTGTTGGTTTGTTCGTTTGTTGGTTTCTTGGTTTGTTGGTTTGTTGGTTTGTTGCTTTGTTGGTTTGTTGGTTTGTTGGTTTGTTGGTTTGTTCGTTTGTTGGTTTGATGGTTTGTTGGTTTGTTTGTTGGTTGGTTTGTTGGTTTGTTCGTTTGTTGGTTTGTTGGTTTGTTGGTTTGTTGGTTTGTTGATTTCTTGGTTTGTTGGTTTGTTGGTTTGTTGGTTTGTTGGTTTGTTGGTTTTTTTGTTTTGTTGGTTTGTTGGTTTGTTGGTTTGTTGAATTGTTGGCTTGTTGGTTTGTTGGTTTGTTGGTTTGTTGGTTTGTTGTTTGTTGGTTTGTTGGTTTGTTGGTTTATTTGTTTGTTGGTTTGTTGGTTTGTTGGTTTGCTTGTTTGTTGGTTTGTTGGTTTGTTCGTTTGTTGGTTTGTTGGTTTGTTGGCTTGTTGGTTTTTGGTATGTTGGTTTGTTGGTTTGTTGGTTTGTTGGTTTGTTGGTTTGTTTGTTGGCTTGTTGGTTTGTTGGTTTGTTCGTTTGTTCGTTTGTTCGTTTGTTGGCTTGTTGGTTTGTTGGTTTGTTGGTTTGTTGGTTTGTTGCTTTGTTGGTTTGTTGGTTTGTTGGTTTGTTGGTTGTTGGTTTGTTGGTTTGTTGGTTTATTTGTTTGTTGGTTTGTTGGTTTGTTGGTTTGCTTATTTGTTGGTTTGTTGGTTTGTTCGTTTGTTGGTTTGTTGGTTTGTTGGCTTGTTGGTTTTTGGTTTGTTGGTTTGTTGGTTTGTTGGTTTGTTGGTTTGTTTGTTTGTTGGCTTGTTGGTTTGTTGGTTTGTTCGTTTGTTGGTTTGTTCGTTTGTTGGTTTGTTGGTTTGTTGGTTTGTTGGTATGTTTGTTTGTTGGCTTGTTGCTTTGTTGGTTTGTTCGTTTGTTGGTTTGTTGGTTTGTTGGCTTGTTGGTTTGTTGGTTTGTTGGTTTGTTGGTTTGTTGCTTTGTTGGTTTGTTGGTTTGTTGGTTTGTTGGTTTGTTGGTTTGTTGGTTTGTTGGTTTGTTGGTTTGTTGGTTTGTTGGTTTGTTGGTTTGTTGGTTTGTTGGTTTGTTGGTTTGTTGGTTTGTTGGTTTGTTGGTTTGTTGGTTTGTTGGTTTGTTGGTTTGTTGGTTTGTTGGTTTGTTGGTTTGTTGGTTTGTTGGTTTGTTGGTTTGTAGGTTTGTTGGTTTGTTGGTTTGTTGGTTTGTTGGTTTGCTCGTTTGCTGGTTTATTGGTTTGTTGGTTTGTTGGTTTGTTGATTTGTTGGTTTGTTGGTTTGTTTGTTTGTTGGTTTGTTCGTTTGTTGGTTTGTTGGTTTGTTGATTTGTTCGTTTGTTGGTTTGTTGGTTTGTTGGTTTTTCGGTTTGTTGGTTTGTTGGTTTGTTGGTTTGTTGGCTTATTGGTTTGTTGGTTTGTTGATTTGTTGGTTTGTTCGTTTGTTGGTTTGTTGGTTTGTTGGTTTGTTCGTTTGTTGGTTTGTTGGTTTGTTGGTTTGTTGGTTTGTTGGTTTGTTGCTTTGTTGGTTTGTTGGTTTATTGGTTTTTTTGTTTGTTCGTTTGTTGGTTTGATGGTTTGTTGGTTTGTTTGTTTGTTGGTTTGTTGGTTTGTTCGTTTGTTGGTTTGTTGGTTTGTTGGTTTGTTGGTTTGTTGGTTTGTTGGTTTGTTGGTTTGTTGGTTTGTTGGTTTGTTGGTTTGTTGGTTTGTTGGTTTGTTGGTTTGTTGGTTTGTTGGTTTGTTGGTTTGTTGTTTTGTTGGTTTGTTGGTTTCTTGTTTTGTTGATTTGTTGGTTTGTTGGTTTGTTCGTTTGTTGGTTTGTTGGTTTGCTGGTTTATTGGTTTGTTGGTTTGTTGGTTTGTTGATTTGTTGGTTTGTTGGTTCGTTTGTTTGTTGGTTTGTTGGTTAGTTGGGTTGTTGGTTTGTTGGTTTGTTCGTTTGTTCGTTTGTTGGTTTGTTGGTTTGTTGGTTTTTTGGTTTGGTGGTTTGTTGGTTTGTTGGTTTGTTGGCTTATTGGTTTGTTGGTTTGTTGATTTGTTGGTTTGTTCGTTTGTTGGTTTGTTGGTTTGTTGGTTTGTTGGTTTGTTCGTTTGTTGGTTTCTTGGTTTGTTGGTTTGTTGGTTTGTTGGTTTGTTGCTTTGTTGGTTTGTTGGTTTGTTGGTTTGTTGGTTTGTTCGTTTGTTGGTTTGATGGTTTGTTGGTTTGTTTGTTTGTTGGTTTGTTGGTTTGTTCGTTTGTTGGTTTGTTGGTTTGTTGGTTTGTTGGTTTGTTGGTTTATTGATTTCTTGGTTTCTTGGTTTGTTGGTTTGTTGGTTTGTTGGTTTGTTGGTTTGTTGGTTTGTTGGTTTGTTGGTTTGTTGGTTTGTTGAATTGTTGACTTGTTGGTTTGTTGGTTTGTTGGTTTGTTGGTTTGTTGGTTGTTGGTTTGTTGGTTTGTTGGTTTATTTGTTTGTTGGTTTGTTGGTTTGTTGGTTTGCTTGTTTGTTGGTTTGTTGGTTTGTTCGTTTGTTGGTTTGTTGGTTTGTTGGCTTGTTGGTTTTTGGTTTGTTGGTTTGTTGGTTTGTTGGTTTGTTGGTTTGTTGGTTTGTTTGTTTTTTGGCTTGTTGGTTTGTTGGTTTGTTCGTTTGTTGGTTTGTTCGTTTGTTGGCTTGTTGGTTTGTTGGTTTGTTGGTTTGTTGGTTTGTTGGTTTGTTGGTTTGTTGGTTTGTTGGTATGTTGGTTTGTTGGTTTGTTGGTTTGTTTGTTGGCTTGTTGGTTTGTTGGTTTGTTAGTTTGTTGGTTTGTTCGTTTGTTGGCTTGTTGGTTTGTTGGTTTGTTGGTTTATTGGTTTGTTGGTTTGTTGGTTTGTTGGTTTGTTGGTTTGTTGGTTTGTTGGTTTGTTGGTTTGTTGGTTTGTTGGTTTGTTGGTTTGTTGGTTTGTTGGTTTGTTGGTTTGTTGGTTTGTTGGTTTGTTGGTTTGTTGGTTTGTTGGTTTGTGGGTTTGTGGGTTAGTTGCGTTGTTGGTTTGTTGGTTTATTCGCTTGTTCGTTTGTTGTTTTGTTGGTTTGTTCGTTTGTTGGTTTGTTGGTTTGTTCGTTTCTTGGTTTGTTGGTTTTTTGGTTTGGTGGTTTGTTGGTTTGTTGGTTTGTTGGCTTATTGGTTTGTTGGTTTGTTGGTTGTTGGTTTGTTGGTTTGTTGGTTTATTTGTTTGTTGGTTTGTTGGTTTGCTTATTTGTTGGTTTGTTGGTTTGTTCGTTTGTTGGTTTGTTGGTTTGTTGGCTTGTTGGTTTTTGGTTTGTTGGTTTGTTGGTTTGTTGGTTTGTTGGTTTGTTGGTTTGTTTGTTTTTTGGCTTGTTGGTTTGTTGGTTTGTTCGTTTGTTGGTTTGTTCGTTTGTTGGCTTGTTGGTTTGTTGGTTTGTTGGTTTGTTGGTTTGTTGGTTTGTTGGTTTGTTGGTTTGTTGGTTTGTTGGTTTGTTGGTTTGTTGGTTTGTTGGTTTGTTGGTTTGTTGGTTTGTTGGTTTGTTGGTTTGTTGCTTTGTTGGTTTGTTGTTTTGTTGGTTTGTTGGTTTGTTGGTTTGTTGGTTTGTTGGTTTGTTGGTTTGTTGGTTTGTTGGTTTGTTGGTTTGTTGGTTTGTTGGTTTGTTGGTTTGTTGGTTTGTTGTTTTGTTGGTTTGTTGGTTTGTTGTTGTGTTGGTTTGTTGGTTTGTTGGTTTGTTGGTTTGTTGGTTTGTTGGTTTGTTGCTTTGTTGGTTTGTTGTTTTGTTGGTTTGTTGGTTTGTTGGTTTGTTGGTTTGTTGGTTTGTTGGTTTGTTGGTTTGTTGGTTTGTTGGTTTGTTGGTTTGTTGGTTTGTTGGTTTGTTGGTTTGTTGTTTTGTTGTTTTGTTGGTTTGTTGGTTTGTTGGTTTGTTGGTTTGTTGGTTTGTTGGTTTGTTGGTTTGTTGGTTTGTTCGTTTGTTGGTTTCTTGGTTTGTTGGTTTGTTGGTTTGTTGGTTTGTTGCTTTGTTGGTTTGTTGGTTTGTTGGTTTGTTGGTTTGTTCGTTTGTTGGTTTGATGGTTTGTTGGTTTGTTTGTTTGTTGGTTTGTTGGTTTGTTCGTTTGTTGGTTTGTTGGTTTGTTGGTTTGTTGGTTTGTTGGTTTATTGATTTCTTGGTTTCTTGGTTTGTTGGTTTGTTGGTTTGTTGGTTTGTTGGTTTGTTGGTTTGTTGGTTTGTTGGTTTGTTGGTTTGTTGAATTGTTGACTTGTTGGTTTGTTGGTTTGTTGGTTTGTTGGTTTGTTGGTTGTTGGTTTGTTGGTTTGTTGGTTTATTTGTTTGTTGGTTTGTTGGTTTGTTGGTTTGCTTGTTTGTTGGTTTGTTGGTTTGTTCGTTTGTTGGTTTGTTGGTTTGTTGGCTTGTTGGTTTTTGGTTTGTTGGTTTGTTGGTTTGTTGGTTTGTTGGTTTGTTGGTTTGTTTGTTTTTTGGCTTGTTGGTTTGTTGGTTTGTTCGTTTGTTGGTTTGTTCGTTTGTTGGCTTGTTGGTTTGTTGGTTTGTTGGTTTGTTGGTTTGTTGGTTTGTTGGTTTGTTGGTTTGTTGGTATGTTGGTTTGTTGGTTTGTTGGTTTGTTTGTTGGCTTGTTGGTTTGTTGGTTTGTTAGTTTGTTGGTTTGTTCGTTTGTTGGCTTGTTGGTTTGTTGGTTTGTTGGTTTATTGGTTTGTTGGTTTGTTGGTTTGTTGGTTTGTTGGTTTGTTGGTTTGTTGGTTTGTTGGTTTGTTGGTTTGTTGGTTTGTTGGTTTGTTGGTTTGTTGGTTTGTTGGTTTGTTGGTTTGTTGGTTTGTTGGTTTGTTGGTTTGTTGGTTTGTGGGTTTGTGGGTTAGTTGCGTTGTTGGTTTGTTGGTTTATTCGCTTGTTCGTTTGTTGTTTTGTTGGTTTGTTCGTTTGTTGGTTTGTTGGTTTGTTCGTTTCTTGGTTTGTTGGTTTTTTGGTTTGGTGGTTTGTTGGTTTGTTGGTTTGTTGGCTTATTGGTTTGTTGGTTTGTTGGTTGTTGGTTTGTTGGTTTGTTGGTTTATTTGTTTGTTGGTTTGTTGGTTTGCTTATTTGTTGGTTTGTTGGTTTGTTCGTTTGTTGGTTTGTTGGTTTGTTGGCTTGTTGGTTTTTGGTTTGTTGGTTTGTTGGTTTGTTGGTTTGTTGGTTTGTTGGTTTGTTTGTTTTTTGGCTTGTTGGTTTGTTGGTTTGTTCGTTTGTTGGTTTGTTCGTTTGTTGGCTTGTTGGTTTGTTGGTTTGTTGGTTTGTTGGTTTGTTGGTTTGTTGGTTTGTTGGTTTGTTGGTTTGTTGGTTTGTTGGTTTGTTGGTTTGTTGGTTTGTTGGTTTGTTGGTTTGTTGGTTTGTTGGTTTGTTGCTTTGTTGGTTTGTTGTTTTGTTGGTTTGTTGGTTTGTTGGTTTGTTGGTTTGTTGGTTTGTTGGTTTGTTGGTTTGTTGGTTTGTTGGTTTGTTGGTTTGTTGGTTTGTTGGTTTGTTGGTTTGTTGGTTTGTTGGTTTGTTGGTTTATTGGTTTGTTGGTTTGTTGGTTTGTTGGTTTGTTGGTTTGTTGGTTTGTTGGTTTGTTGGTTTGTTGGTTTGTTGGTTTGTTGGTTTGTTGGTTTGTTGGTTTGTTGGTTTGTTGGTTTGTTGGTTTGTTGGTTTGTTGGTTTGTTGGTTTGTGGGTTTGTGGGTTAGTTGCGTTGTTGGTTTGTTGGTTTATTCGCTTGTTCGTTTGTTGTTTTGTTGGTTTGTTCGTTTGTTGGTTTGTTGGTTTGTTCGTTTCTTGGTTTGTTGGTTTTTTGGTTTGGTGGTTTGTTGGTTTGTTGGTTTGTTGGCTTATTGGTTTGTTGGTTTGTTGGTTGTTGGTTTGTTGGTTTGTTGGTTTATTTGTTTGTTGGTTTGTTGGTTTGCTTATTTGTTGGTTTGTTGGTTTGTTCGTTTGTTGGTTTGTTGGTTTGTTGGCTTGTTGGTTTTTGGTTTGTTGGTTTGTTGGTTTGTTGGTTTGTTGGTTTGTTGGTTTGTTTGTTTTTTGGCTTGTTGGTTTGTTGGTTTGTTCGTTTGTTGGTTTGTTCGTTTGTTGGCTTGTTGGTTTGTTGGTTTGTTGGTTTGTTGGTTTGTTGGTTTGTTGGTTTGTTGGTTTGTTGGTTTGTTGGTTTGTTGGTTTGTTGGTTTGTTGGTTTGTTGGTTTGTTGGTTTGTTGGTTTGTTGGTTTGTTGCTTTGTTGGTTTGTTGTTTTGTTGGTTTGTTGGTTTGTTGGTTTGTTGGTTTGTTGGTTTGTTGGTTTGTTGGTTTGTTGGTTTGTTGGTTTGTTGGTTTGTTGGTTTGTTGGTTTGTTGGTTTGTTGTTTTGTTGGTTTGTTGGTTTGTTGTTGTGTTGGTTTGTTGGTTTGTTGGTTTGTTCGTTTGTTGGTTTGTTGGTTTGTTGGTTTCTTGATTTCTTAGTTTCTTGGTTTGTTGGTTTGTTGGTTTGTTGGTTTTTTGGTTTGTTGGTTTGTTGGTTTGTTGGTTTGTTGGTTTGTTGAATTGTAGGCTTGTTGGTTTGTTTGTTTGTTGGTTTGTTGTTTGTTGGTTTGTTGGTTTGTTGGCTTATTTGTTTGTTGGTTTGTTGGTTTGCTGGTATGTTGGTTTGTTGGTTTGTTCGTTTGTTTGTTTGTTGGTTTGTTGGCTTGTTGTTTTGTTGGTTTGTTCGTTTGTTGGTTTGCTGGTTTGTTGGTTTGTTGGTATGTTTGTTTGTTGGCTTGTTGCTTTGTTGGTTTGTTCGTTTGTTGGTTTGTTGGTTTGTTGGCTTGTTGGTTTGTTGGTTTGTTGGTTTGTTGGTTTGTTGGTTTGTTGGTTTGTTGGTTTGTTGGTTTGTTGGTTTGTTGGTTTGTTGGTTTGTTGGTTTGTTGATTTGTTGGTTTGTTGGTTTGTTGGTTTGTTGGTTTGTTGGTTTGTTGGTTTGTTGGTTTGTTGGTTTGTTGGTTTGCTCCTTTGCTGGTTTGGGGGTTTGTTGGTTTGTTGATTTGTTGGGTTGTTAGTTTGTTTGTTTGTTGGTTTGTTGGTTAGTTGGGTTGTTGGTTTGTTGGTTTGTTCACTTGTTGGTTTGTTGTTTTGTTGGTTTGTTCGTTTGTTGGTTTGTTGATTTGTTGGTTTGTTTGTTTGTTGGTTTGTTCATTTGTTGGTTTGTTGGTTTGTTGGTTTGTTGGTTTGTTGGTTTGTTGGTTTGTTGGTTTGTTGGTTTGTTGGTTTGTTGGTTTGTTAGTTTGTTGGTTTGTTGGTTTGTTGGTTTGTTGGTTTGTTGGTTTGTTGGTTTGTTGGTTTGTTGGTTTGTTGGTTTGTTGCTTTGTTGGTTTGTTGGTTTGTTAGTTTGCTGGTTTGTTCGTTTGTTGGTTTGTTGGTTTGTTTGTTTGTTGGTTTGTTCGTTTGTTGGTTTGTTGGTTTGTTAGTTTGTTGGTTTGTTGGTTTGTTGGTTTGTTGGTTTGTTGGTTTGTTGGTTTGTTGGTTTGTTGGTTTGTTGGTTTGTTGTTTGTTGGTTTGTTGGTTTGTTGGTTTGTTGGTTTGTTGGTTTGTTGGTTTGTTGGTTTATTAGTTTGTTGGTTTGTTGGTTTGTTGGTTTGTTGTTTGTTGGTTTGTTATTTTGTTGGTTTGTTGGTTTGTTGGTTTATTGGTTTGTTGGTTTGTTGGTTTGCTCGTTTGCTGGTTTTATGGTTTGTTGGTTTGTTGGTTTGTTGGTTTGTTGGTTTGTTGGTTTGTTGGTTTGCTGGTTTATTGGTTTGTTGGTTTGTTGGTTTGTTGATTTGTTGTTTTGTTGGTTTGTTGGTTAATTGGGTTGTTGGTTTGTTGGTTTGTTCGTTTGTTGGTTTATTGGTTTGTTGGTTTGTTCGTTTGTTGGTTTGTTGGTTTGTTCGTTTCTTGGTTTGTTGGTTTGTTGGTTTTTTGGTTTGGTGGTTTGTTGGTTTGTTGGTTTGTTGGCTTATTGGTTTGTTGGTTTGTTGATTTGTTAGTTTGTTTGTTTGTTGGTTTGTTGGTTTATTGGTTTGTTCGTTTGTTGGTTTGTTGGTTTGTTGGTTTGTTGGTTTGTTGGTTTGTTGGTTTGTTGCTTTGTTGGTTTGTTGGTTTGTTGGATTGTTGGTTTGTTCGTTGGTTGGTTTGTTGGTTTGATGGTTTGTTGGTTTGTTTGTTTGTTGGTTTGTTCGTTTGTTGGTTTGTTCGTTTGTTGGTTTGTTGGTTTGTTGGCTTGTTGGTTTGTTGGTTTGTTGGTTTGTTGGTTTGTTGGTTTGTTGGTTTGTTGGTTTGTTGGCTTGTTGTTTTGTTGGTTTGTTCGTTTGTTGGTTTGTTGGTTTGTTGGTTTGTTGGTATGTTTGTTTGTTGGCTTGTTGGTTTGTTGGTTTGTTCGTTTGTTGGTTTGTTGGTTTGTTGGCTTGTTGGTTTGTTGGTTGGTTGGTTTGTTGGTTTGTTGGTTTGTTGGTTTGTTGGTTTGTTGGTTTGTTGGTTTGTTGGTTTGTTGGTTTGTTGTTTTGTTGGTTTGTTGGTTTGTTGGTTTGTTGGTTTGTTGGTTTGTTGGTTTGTTGGTTTGTTGGTTTGTTGGTTTGTTGGTTTGTTGGTTTGTTGGTTTGTTGGTTTGTTGGTTTGTTGGTTTGTTGGTTTGTTGGTTTGTTGTTTTGTTGGTTTGTTGGTTTGTTGGTTTGTTGGTTTGTTCGTTTGTTGGTTTGTTGGTTTGTTGGTTTCTTGATTTCATGGTTTCTTGGTTTGTTGGTTTGTTGGTTTTTTGGTTTGTTGGTTTGTTGGTTTGTTGGTTTGTTGGTTTGTTGGTTTGTTGGTTTGTTGGTTTGTTGGTTTGTTGATTTGTTGGCTTATTTGTTTGTTGATTTGTTGGTTTGCTGGTATGTTGGTTTGTTGGTTTGTTCGTTTGTTGGTTTGTTGGTTTGTTGGCTTGTTGTTTTGTTGGTTTGTTCGTTTGTTGGTTTGTTGGTTTGTTGGTTTGTTGGTATGTTTGTTTGTTGGCTTGTTGCTTTGTTGGTTTGTTCGTTTGTTGGTTTGTTGGTTTGTTGGCTTGTTGGTTTGTTGGTTTGTTGGTTTGTTGGTTTGTTGGTTTGTTGGTTTGTTGGTTTGTTGGTTTGTTGGTTTGTTGGTTTGTTGGTTTGTTGGTTTGTTGGTTTGTTGGTTTGTTGGTTTGTTGGTTTGTTGGTTTGTTGGTTTGTTGATTTGTTGGTTTGTTGGTTTGTTGGTTTGTTGGTTTGTTGGTTTGTTGGTTTGTTGGTTTGTTGGTTTGTTGGTTTGCTCCTTTGCTGGTTTGGTGATTTGTTGGTTTGTTGATTTGTTGGGTTGTTAGTTTGTTTGTTTGTTGGTTTGTTGGTTAGTTGGGTTGTTGGTTTGTTGGTTTGTTCGCTTGTTGGTTTGTTGTTTTGTTGGTTTGTTCGTTTGTTGGTTTGTTGGTTTGTTGGTTTGTTTGTTTGTTGGTTTGTTCATTTGTTGGTTTGTTGGTTTGCTGGTTTGTTGGTTTGTTGGTTTGTTGGTTTGTTGGTTTGTTGGTTTGTTGGTTTGTTGGTTTGTTGGTTTGTTGGTTTGTTAGTTTGTTGGTTTGTTGGTTTGTTGGTTTGTTGGTTTGTTGGTTTGTTGGTTTGTTGGTTTGTTGGTTTGTTGGTTTGTTGCTTTGTTGGTTTGTTGGTTTGTTTGTTTGTTGGTTTGTTCGTTTGTTGGTTTGTTGGTTTGTTTGTTTGTTGGTTTGTTCTTTTGTTGGTTTGTTGGTTTGTTGGTTTGTTGGTTTGTTGGTTTGTTGGTTTGTTCGTTTGTTGCTTTGTTCGTTTGTTGGTTTGTTGGTTTGTTGGCTTGTTGGTTTGTTGGTTTGTTGGTTTGTTGGTTTGTTGGTTTGTTGGTTTGTTGGTTTGTTGGTTTGTTGTTTTGTTGGTTTGTTCGTTTGTTGGTTTGTTGGTTTGTTGGTTTGTTGGTATGTTTGTTTGTTGGCTTGTTGGTTTGTTGGTTTGTTCGTTTGTTGGTTTGTTGGTTTGTTGGCTTGTTGGTTTGTTGGTTCGTTGGTTTGTTGGTTTGTTGGTTTGTTGGTTTGTTGGTTTGTTGGTTTGTTGGTTTGTTGGTTTGTTGTTTTGTTGGTTTGTTGGTTTGCTGGTTTGTTGGTTTGTTGGTTTGTTGGTTTGTTGGTGTGTTGGTTTGTTGGTTTGTTGGTTTGTTGGTTTGTTGGTTTGTTGGTTTGTTGTTTTGTTGGTTTGTTGGTTTGTTGTTGTGTTGGTTTGTTGGTTTGTTGGTTTGTTCGTTTGTTGGTTTGTTGGTTTGTTGGTTTCTTGATTTCATGGTTTCTTGGTTTGTTGGTTTGTTGGTTTTTTGGTTTGTTGGTTTGTTGGTTTGTTGTTTTGTTGGTTTGTTCGTTTGTTGGTTTGTTGGTTTGTTGGTTTGTTGGTATGTTTGTTTGTTGGCTTGTTGGTTTGTTGGTTTGTTCGTTTGTTGGTTTGTTGGTTTGTTGGCTTGTTGGTTTGTTGGTTCGTTGGTTTGTTGGTTTGTTGGTTTGTTGGTTTGTTGGTTTGTTGGTTTGTTGGTTTGTTGGTTTGTTGGTTTGTTGTTTTGTTGGTTTGTTGGTTTGCTGGTTTGTTGGTTTGTTGGTTTGTTGGTTTGTTGGTGTGTTGGTTTGTTGGTTTGTTGGTTTGTTGGTTTGTTGGTTTGTTGGTTTGTTGTTTTGTTGGTTTGTTGGTTTGTTGTTGTGTTGGTTTGTTGGTTTGTTGGTTTGTTCGTTTGTTGGTTTGTTGGTTTGTTGGTTTCTTGATTTCATGGTTTCTTGGTTTGTTGGTTTGTTGGTTTTTTGGTTTGTTGGTTTGTTGGTTTGTTGGTTTGTTGGTTTGTTAGTTTGTTGGTTTGTTGGTTTGTTGGTTTGTTGGTTTGTTGGTTTGTTGGTTTGTTGGTTTGTTGGTTTGTTGGTTTGTTGGTTTGTTGGTTTGTTGGTTTGTTGGTTTGTTGGTTTGTTGGTTTGTTGGTTTGTTGGTTTGTTGGTTTGTTAGTTTGTTAGTTTGTTGGTTTGTTCGTTTGTTGGTTTGTTGGTTTGTTTGTTTGTTGGTTTGTTCGTTTGTTGGTTTGTTGGTTTGTTGGTTTGTTGGTTTGTTGGTTTGTTGGTTTGTTGGTTTGTTGGTTTGTTGGTTTGTTGGTTTGTTGGTTTGTTGGTTTGTTAGTTTGTTGGTTTGTTGGTTTGTTAGTTTGTTGGTTTGTTAGTTTGTTGGTTTGTTGGTTTGTTGGTTTGTTGGTTTGTTGGTTTGTTGGTTTGTTGGTTTGTTGGTTTGTTGGTTTGTTGCTTCGTTGGTTTGTTGGTTTGTTAGTTTGTTGGTTTGTTCGTTTGTTGGTTTGTTGGTTTGTTTGTTTGTTGGTTTGTTCGTTTGTTGGTTTGTTGGTTTGTTGGTTTGTTGGTTTGTTGGTTTGTTGGTTTGTTCGTTTGTTGGTTTGTTCGTTTGTTGGTTTGTTGGTTTGTTGGCTTGTTGGTTTGTTGGTTTGTTGGTTTGTTGGTTTGTTGGTTTGTTGGTTTGTTGGTTTGTTGGTTTGTTGGTTTGTTGGCTTGTTGTTTTGTTGGTTTGTTCGTTTGTTGGTTTGTTGGTTTGTTGGTATGTTTGTTTGTTGGCTTGTTGGTTTTTTGGTTTGTTCGTTTATTGGTTTGTTGGTTTGTTGGCTTGTTGGTTTGTTGTTTGGTTGGTTTGTTGGTTTGTTGGTTTGTTGGTTTGTTGGTTTGTTGGTTTGTTGGTTTGTTGTTTTGTTGGTTTGTTGGTTTGTTGGTTTGTTGGTTTGTTGGTTTGTTGGTTTGTTAGTTTGTTGGTTTGTTGGTTTGTTGGTTTGTTGGTTTGTTGGTTTGTTGTTTTGTTGGTTTGTTGGTTTGTTGTTGTGTTGGTTTGTTGGTTTGTTGGTTTGTTCGTTTGTTGGTTTGTTGGTTTGTTGGTTTCTTGATTTCATGGTTTCTTGGTTTGTTGGTTTGCTGGTATGTTGGTTTGTTGGTTTGTTCGTTTGTTGGTATGTTTGTTTGTTGGCTTGTTGCTTTGTTGGTTTGTTGGTTTGTTGGTTTGTTGGCTTGTTGGTTTGTTGGTTTGTTGGTTTGTTGGTTTGTTGGTTTGTTGGTTTGTTGGTTTGTTGGTTTGTTGGTTTAATGGTTTGTTGGTTTGTTGGTTTGTTGATTTGTTGGTTTTTTGGTTTGTTGGTTTGTTGGTTTGCTGGTTTGCTCCTTTGCTGGTTTGTTGGTTTGTTGGTTTGTTGGTTTGTTGGTTTGTTGGTTTGTTGTTTTGTTGGTTTGTTGGTTTGTTGGTTTGTTGGTTTGTTGGTTTTTTGGTTTGTTCGTTTATTGGTTTGTTGGTTTGTTGGTTTGTTGGTTTGTTGGTTTGTTGTTTTGTTGGTTTGTTGGTTTGTTGTTGTGTTGGTTTGTTGGTTTGTTGGTTTGTTCGTTTGTTGGTTTGTTGGTTTGTTGGTTTCTTGATTTCATGGTTTCTTGGTTTGTTGGTTTGTTGGTTTTTTGGTTTGTTGGTTTGTTGGTTTGTTGGTTTGTTGGTTTGTTGGTTTGTTGGTTTGTTGGTTTGTTGGTTTGTTGATTTGTTGGCTTATTTGTTTGTTGGTTTGTTGGTTTGCTGGTATGTTGGTTTGTTGGTTTGTTCGTTTGTTGGTATGTTTGTTTGTTGGCTTGTTGCTTTGTTGGTTTGTTCGTTTGTTGGTTTGTTGGTTTGTTGGCTTGTTGGTTTGTTGGTTTGTTGGTTTGTTGGTTTGTTGGTTTGTTGGTTTGTTGGTTTGGTGGTTTGTTGGTTTGTTGGTTTGTTGGTTTGTTGGTTTGTTGGTTTGTTGGTTTGTTGGTTTGTTGGTTTGTTGGTTTGTTGGTTTGTTGGTTTGTTGATTTGTTGGTTTGTTGGTTTGTTGGTTTGTTCGTTTGTTGGTTTGTTCGTTTGTTGGTTTGTTGGTTTGTTGGCTTGTTGGTTTGTTGGTTTGTTGGTTTGTTGGTTTGTTGGTTTGTTGGTTTGTTGGTTTGTTGGCTTGTTGTTTTGTTGGTTTGTTCGTTTGTTGGTTTGTTGGTTTGTTGGTTTGTGGTTTGTTGGTATGTTTGTTTGTTGGCTTGTTGGTTTGTTGGTTTGTTCGTTTGTTGGTTTGTTGGTTTGTTGGCTTGTTGGTTTGTTGGTTGGTTAGTTTGTTGGTTTGTTTGTTTGTTGGTTTGTTGGTTTGTTGGTTTGTTGGTTTGTTGGTTTGTTGTTTTGTTGGTTTGTTGGTTTGTTGGTTTGTTGGTTTGTTGGTTTGTTGGTTTGTTGGTTTGTTGGTTTGTTGGTTTGTTGGTTTGTTGGTTTGTTGGTTTGTTGGTTTGTTGGTTTGTTGTTTTGTTGGTTTGTTGGTTTGTTGTTGTGTTGGTTTGTTGGTTTGTTGGTTTGTTCGTTTGTTGGTTTGTTGGTTTGTTGGTTTGTTGGTTCCTTGATTTCATGGTTTCTTGGTTTGTTGGTTTGTTGGTTTTTTGGTTTGTTGGTTTGTTGGTTTGTTGGTTTGTTGGTTTGTTGGTTTGTTGGTTTGTTGGTTTGTTGGTTTGTTGATTTGTTGGCTTATTTGTTTGTTGGTTTGTTGGTTTGTTGGTTTGTTGGTTTGTTGGTTTGTTGGTTTGTTGGTTTGTTGGTTTGTTGGTTTGTTGATTTGTTGGTTTTTTGGTTTGTTGGTTTGTTTGTTTGTTGGTTTGTTGGTTTGTTGGTTTGCTCCTTTGCTGGTTTGTTGGTTTGTTGGTTTGTTGGTTTGTTGGTTTGTTGGTTTGTTGTTTTGTTGGTTTGTTGGTTTGTTGGTTTGTTGGTTTGTTGGTTTGTTGGTTTGTTGGTTTGTTGGTTTGTTGGTTTGTTGGTTTGTTGGTTTGTTGGTTTGTTGATTTGTTGGTTTGTTGGTTTGTTGGTTTGTTGGTTTGTTGGTTTGCTCCTTTGCTGGTTTGGTGGTTTGTTGGTTTGTTGATTTGTTGGGTTGTTAGTTTGTTTGTTTGTTGGTTTGTTGGTTAGTTGGGTTGTTGGTTTGTTGGTTTGTTCGCTTGTTGGTTTGTTGTTTTGTTGGTTTGTTCGTTTGTTGGTTTGTTGGTTTGTTGGTTTGTTTGTTTGTTGGTTTGTTCATTTGTTGGTTTGTTGGTTTGTTGGTTTGTTGGTTTGTTGGTTTGTTGGTTTGTTGATTTGTTGGTTTTTTGGTTTGTTGGTTTGTATGTTTGTTGGTTTGTTGGTTTGTTGGTTTGCTCCTTTGCTGGTTTGTTGGTTTGTTGGTTTGTTGGTTTGTTGGTTTGTTGGTTTGTTGGTTTGTTGGTTTGTTGGTTTGTTGGTTTGTTGCTTTGTTGCTTTGTTGGTTTGTTGGTTTGTTTGTTTGTTGGTTTGTTCGTTTGTTGGTTTGTTGGTTTGTTTGTTTGTTGGTTTGTTCGTTTGTTGGTTTGTTGGTTTGTTGGTTTGTTGGTTTGTTGGTTTGTTGGTTTGTTCGTTTGTTGCTTTGTTCGTTTGTTGGTTTGTTGGTTTGTTGGCTTGTTGGTTTGTTGGTTTGTTGGTTTGTTGGTTTGTTGGTTTGTTGGTTTGTTGGTTTGTTGGCTTGTTGTTTTGTTGGTTTGTTCGTTTGTTGGTTTGTTGGTTTGTTGGTTTGTTGGTATGTTTGTTTGTTGGCTTGTTGGTTTGTTGGTTTGTTCGTTTGTTGGTTTGTTGGTTTGTTGGCTTGTTGGTTTGTTGGTTCGTTGGTTTGTTGGTTTGTTGGTTTGTTGGTTTGTTGATTTGTTGGTTTGTTGGTTTGTTGGTTTGTTGTTTTGTTGGTTTGTTGGTTTGCTGGTTTGTTGGTTTGTTGGTTTGTTGGTTTGTTGGTGTGTTGGTTTGTTGGTTTGTTGGTTTGTTGGTTTGTTGGTTTGTTGTTTTGTTGGTTTGTTGGTTTGTTGTTGTGTTGGTTTGTTGGTTTGTTGGTTTGTTCGTTTGTTGGTTTGTTGGTTTGTTGGTTTCTTGATTTCATGGTTTCTTGGTTTGTTGGTTTGTTAGTTTTTTGGTTTGTTGGTTTGTTGGTTTGTTGGTTTGTTGGTTTGTTAGTTTGTTGGTTTGTTGGTTTGTTGGTTTGTTGGTTTGTTGGTTTGTTGGTTTGTTGGTTTGTTGGTTTGTTGGTTTGTTAGTTTGTTGGTTTGTTGGTTTGTTGGTTTGTTGGTTTGTTGGTTTGTTGGTTTGTTGGTTTGTTGGTTTGTTGGTTTGTTGCTTTGTTGGTTTGTTGGTTTGTTAGTTTGTTGGTTTGTTCGTTTGTTGGTTTGTTGGTTTGTTTGTTTGTTGGTTTGTTCGTTTGTTGGTTTGTTGGTTTGTTGGTTTGTTGGTTTGTTGCTTTGTTGGTTTGTTGGTTTGTTTGTTTGTTGGTTTGTTCATTTGTTGGTTTGTTGCTTTGTTGGTTTGTTGGTTTGTTGGTTTGTTGGTTTGTTGGTTTGTTGGTTTGTTAGTTTGTTGGTTTGTTGGTTTGTTGGTTTGTTAGTTTGTTGGTTTGTTGGTTTGTTGGTTTGTTGGTTTGTTGGTTTGTTGGTTTGTTGGTTTGTTGGTTTGTTGGTTTGTTGGTTTGTTGCTTTGTTGGTTTGTTGGTTTGTTAGTTTGTTGGTTTGTTCGTTTGTTGGTTTGTTGGTTTGTTTGTTTGTTGGTTTGTTCGTTTGTTGGTTTGTTGGTTTGTTGGTTTGTTGGTTTGTTGGTTTGTTCGTTTGTTGGTTTGTTCGTTTGTTGGTTTGTTGGTTTGTTGGCTTGTTGGTTTGTTGGTTTGTTGGTTTGTTGGTTTGTTGGTTTGTTGGTTTGTTGGTTTGTTGGCTTGTTGTTTTGTTGGTTTGTTCGTTTGTTGGTTTGTTGGTTTGTTGGTATGTTTGTTTGTTGGCTTGTTGGTTTTTTGGTTTGTTCGTTTATTGGTTTGTTGGTTTGTTGGCTTGTTGGTTTGTTGGTTGGTTGGTTTGTTGGTTTGTTGGTTTGTTGGTTTGTTGGTTTGTTGGTTTGTTGGTTTGTTGTTTTGTTGGTTTGTTGGTTTTTGTTGTTTTGTTGGTTTGTTGGTTTGTTGGTTTGTTGGTTTGTTGGTTTGTTGGTTTGTTAGTTTGTTGGTTTGTTGGTTTGTTGGTTTGTTGGTTTGTTGGTTTGTTGTTTTGTTGGTTTGTTGGTTTGTTGTTGTGTTGGTTTGTTGGTTTGTTGGTTTGTTCGTTTGTTGGTTTGTTGGTTTGTTGGTTTCTTGATTTCATGGTTTCTTGGTTTGTTGGTTTGCTGGTATGTTGGTTTGTTGGTTTGTTCGTTTGTTGGTATGTTTGTTTGTTGGCTTGTTGCTTTGTTGGTTTGTTGGTTTGTTGGTTTGTTGGCTTGTTGGTTTGTTGGTTTGTTGGTTTGTTGGTTTGTTGGTTTGTTGGTTTGTTGGTTTGTTGGTTTGTTGGTTTAATGGTTTGTTGGTTTGTTGGTTTGTTGATTTGTTGGTTTTTTGGTTTGTTGGTTTGTTGGTTTGCTGGTTTGCTCCTTTGCTGGTTTGTTGGTTTGTTGGTTTGTTGGTTTGTTGGTTTGTTGGTTTGTTGTTTTGTTGGTTTGTTGGTTTGTTGGTTTGTTGGTTTGTTGGTTTTTTGGTTTGTTCGTTTATTGGTTTGTTGGTTTGTTGGTTTGTTGGTTTGTTGTTTTGTTGGTTTGTTGGTTTGTTGTTGTGTTGGTTTGTTGGTTTGTTGGTTTGTTCGTTTGTTGGTTTGTTGGTTTGTTGGTTTCTTGATTTCATGGTTTCTTGGTTTGTTGGTTTGTTGGTTTTTTGGTTTGTTGGTTTGTTGGTTTGTTGGTTTGTTGGTTTGTTGGTTTGTTGGTTTGTTGGTTTGTTGGTTTGTTGATTTGTTGGCTTATTTGTTTGTTGGTTTGTTGGTTTGCTGGTATGTTGGTTTGTTGGTTTGTTCGTTTGTTGGTATGTTTGTTTGTTGGCTTGTTGCTTTGTTGGTTTGTTCGTTTGTTGGTTTGTTGGTTTGTTGGCTTGTTGGTTTGTTGGTTTGTTGGTTTGTTGGTTTGTTGGTTTGTTGGTTTGTTGGTTTGTTGGTTTGTTGGTTTGTTGGTTTGTTGGTTTGTTGGTTTGTTGGTTTGTTGGTTTGTTGGTTTGTTGGTTTGTTGATTTGTTGGTTTGTTGGTTTGTTGGTTTGTTCGTTTGTTGGTTTGTTCGTTTGTTGGTTTGTTGGTTTGTTGGCTTGTTGGTTTGTTGGTTTGTTGGTTTGTTGGTTTGTTGGTTTGTTGGCTTGTTGTTTTGTTGGTTTGTTTGTTTGTTGGTTTGTTGGTTTGTTGGTTTGTTGGTTTGTTGGTATGTTTGTTTGTTGGCTTGTTGGTTTGTTGGTTTGTTCGTTTGTTGGTTTGTTGGTTTGTTGGCTTGTTGGTTTGTTGGTTGGTTAGTTTGTTGGTTTATTGGTTTGTTGGTTTGTTGGTTTGTTGGTTTGTTGGTTTGTTGGTTTGTTGGTTTGTTGTTTTGTTGGTTTGTTGGTTTGTTGGTTTGTTGGTTTGTTGGTTTGTTGGTTTGTTGGTTTGTTGGTTTTTTGTTTTGTTGGTTTGTTGGTTTGTTGGTTTGTTGGTTTGTTGTTTTGTTGGTTTGTTGGTTTGTTGTTGTGTTGGTTTGTTGGTTTGTTGGTTTGTTCGTTTGTTCGTTTGTTGGTTTGTTGGTTTCTTGATTTCATGGTTTCTTGGTTTGTTGGTTTGTTGGTTTTTTGGTTTGTTGGTTTGTTGGTTTGTTGGTTTTTTGGTTTGTTGGTTTGTTGGTTTGTTGGTTTGTTGGTTTGTTGGTTTGTTGGTTTGTTGATTTGTTGATTTGTTGGCTTATTTGTTTGTTGGTTTGTTGGTTTGTTGGTTTGTTGGTTTGTTGGTTTGTTGGTTTGTTGGTTTGTTGGTTTGTTGGTTTGTTGGTTTGTTGGTTTGTTGATTTGTTGGTTTTTTGGTTTGTTGGTTTGTTTGTTTGTTGGTTTGTTGGTTTGTTGGTTTGCTCCTTTGCTGGTTTGTTGGTTTGTTGGTTTGTTGGTTTGTTGGTTTGTTGGTTTGTTGGTTTGTTGTTTTGTTGGTTTGTTGGTTTGTTGGTTTGTTGGTTTGTTGGTTTGTTGGTTTGTTGGTTTGTTGGTTTGTTGGTTTGTTGGTTTGTTGGTTTGTTGGTTTGTTGGTTTGTTGGTTTGTTGTTTTGTTGGTTTGTTGGTTTGTTGTTGTGTTGGTTTGTTGGTTTGTTGGTTTGTTCGTTTGTTGGTTTGTTGGTTTGTTGGTTTCTTGATTTCATGGTTTCTTGGTTTGTTGGTTTGTTGGTTTTTTGGTTTGTTGGTTTGTTGGTTTGTTGGTTCGTTGGTTTGTTGGTTTGTTGGTTTGTTGGTTTGTTGGTTTGTTGATTTGTTGATTTGTTGGCTTATTTGTTTGTTGGTTTGTTGGTTTGCTGGTATGTTGGTTTGTTGGTTTGTTCGTTTGTTGGTATGTTTGTTTGTTGGCTTGTTGCTTTGTTGGTTTGTTCGTTTGTTGGTTTGTTGGTTTGTTGGCTTGTTGGTTTGTTGGTTTGTTGGTTTGTTGGTTTGTTGGTTTGTTGGTTTGTTGGTTTGTTGGTTTGTTGGTTTGTTGGTTTGTTGGTTTGTTGGTTTGTTGGTTTGTTGGTTTGTTGATTTGTTGGTTTGTTGGTTTGTTGGTTTGTTCGTTTGTTGGTTTGTTCGTTTGTTGGTTTGTTGGTTTGTTGGCTTGTTGGTTTGTTGGTTTGTTGGTTTGTTGGTTTGTTGGTTTGTTGGTTTGTTGGCTTGTTGTTTTGTTGGTTTGTTCGTTTGTTGGCTTGTTGGTTTGTTGGTTTGTTCGTTTGTTGGTTTGTTGGTTTGTTGGCTTGTTGGTTTGTTGGTTGGTTAGTTTGTTGGTTTGTTGGTTTGTTGGTTTGTTGGTTTGTTGGTTTGTTGGTTTGTTGTTTTGTTGGTTTGTTGGTTTGTTGGTTTGTTGGTTTGTTGGTTTGTTGGTTTGTTGGTTTGTTGGTTTGTTGGTTTGTTGGTTTGTTGGTTTGTTGGTTTGTTGTTTTGTTGGTTTGTTGGTTTGTTGTTGTGTTGGTTTGTTGGTTTGTTGGTTTGTTCGTTTGTTGGTTTGTTGGTTTGTAGGTTTCTTGATTTAATGGTTTCTTGGTTTGTTGGTTTGTTGGTTTTTTGGTTTGTTGGTTTGTTGGTTTGTTGGTTTGTTGGTTTGTTGGTTTGTTGGTTTGTTGGTTTGTTGGTTTGTTGGTTTGTTGGTTTGTTGATTTGTTGGCTTATTTGTTTGTTGGTTTGTTGGTTTGTTGGTTTGTTGGTTTGTTGGTTTGTTGGTTTGTTGGTTTAGTGGTTTGTTGGTTTGTTGATTTGTTGGTTTGTTTGTTTGTTGGTTTGTTGGTTTGTTGGTTTGTTGGTTTGTTGGTTTGTTGGTTTGTTGGTTTGTTGGTTTGTTGGTTTGTTGGTTTGCTCCTTTGCTGGTTTGGTGGTTTGTTGGTTTGTTGATTTGTTGGGTTGTTAGTTTGTTTGTTTGTTGGTTTGTTGGTCAGTTGGGTTGTTGGTTTGTTGGTTTGTTCGCTTGTTGGTTTGTTGTTTTGTTGGTTTGTTCGTTTGTTGGTTTGTTGGTTTGTTGGTTTGTTTGTTTGTTGGTTTGTTCATTTGTTGGTTTGTTGGTTTGTTGGTTTGTTGATTTGTTGGTTTGTTGGTTTGTTGGTTTGTTGGTTTGTTGGTTTGTTGGTTTGTTGGTTTGTTGGTTTGTTGGTTTGTTGGTTTGTTGGTTTGTTGGTTTGTTAGTTTGTTGGTTTGTTGGTTTGTTGGTTTGTTGGTTTGTTGGTTTGTTGGTTTGTTGGTTTGTTGGTTTGTTGGTTTGTTGGTTTGTTGGTTTGTTGCTTTGTTGGTTTGTTGGTTTGTTAGTTTGTTGGTTTGTTAGTTTGTTGGTTTGTTTGTTTGTTGGTTTGTTCGTTTGTTGGTTTGTTGGTTTGTTGGTTTGTTGGTTTGTTGGTGTGTTGGTTTGTTGGTTTGTTGGTTTGTTGGTTTGTTGGTTTGTTGTTTGTTTGTTGGTTTGTTGGTTTGTTGGTTTGTTGGTTTGTTGGTTTGTTGGTTTGTTAGTTTGTTGGTTTGTTGGTTTGTTGGTTTGTTGTTTGTTGGTTTGTTAATTTGTTGGTTTGTTGGTTTGTTGGTTTATTGGTTTGTTGGTTTGTTGGTTTGCTCGTTTGCTGGTTTTATGGTTTGTTGGTTTGTTGGTTTGTTGGTTTGTTGGTTTTTTGGTTTGCTGGTTTATTGGTTTGTTGGTTTGTTGGTTTGTTGATTTGTTGTTTTGTTGGTTTGTTGGTTAATTGGGTTGTTGGTTTGTTGGTTTGTTCATTTGTTGGTTTATTGGTTTGTTGGTTTGTTCGTTTGTTGGTTTGTTGGTTTGTTCGTTTCTTGGTTTGTTGGTTTTTTGGTTTGGTGGTTTGTTGGTTTGTTGGTTTGTTGGCTTATTGGTTTGTTGGTTTGTTGATTTGTTAGTTTGTTCGTTTGTTGGTTTGTTGGTTTATTGGTTTGTTCGTTTGTTGGTTTGTTGGTTTGTTGGTTTGTTGGTTTGTTGGTTTGTTGGTTTGTTGCTTTGTTGGTTTGTTGGTTTGTTGGATTGTTGGTTTGTTCGTTTGTTGGTTTGTTGGTTTGATGGTTTGTTGGTTTGTTTGTTTGTTGGTTTGTTCGTTTGTTGGTTTGTTCGTTTGTTGGTTTGTTGGTTTGTTGGTTTGTTGGTTTGTTCGTTTGTTGGTTTATTGGTTTGTTGGTTTGTTGGCTTGTTGTTTTGTTGGTTTGTTCGTTTGTTGTTTTGTTGGTTTGTTGGTTTGTTGGTATGTTTGTTTGTTGGCTTGTTGGTTTGTTGGTTTGTTCGTTTGTTGGTTTGTTGGTTTGTTGGCTTGTTGGTTTGTTGGTTTGTTGGTTTGTTGGTTTGTTGGTTTGTTGGTTTGTTGGTTTGTTGGTTTGTTGGTTTGTTGGTTTGTTGGTTTGTTGGTTTGTTGGTTTGTTGGTTTGTTGGTTTGTTGGTTTGTTGGTTTGTTGGTTTGTTGGTTTGTTGTTTTGTTGGTTTGTTGGTTTGTTGTTGTGTTGGTTTGTTGGTTTGTTGGTTTGTTCGTTTATTGGTTTGTTGGTTTGTTGGTTTCTTGATTTCATGGTTTCTTGGTTTGTTGGTTTGTTGGTTTTTTGGTTTCTTGGTTTGTTGGTTTGTTGGTTTGTTGGTTTGTTGGTTTGTTGGTTTGTTGAATTGTTGGCTTGTTGGTGTGTTGGTTTGTTGGTTTGTTAGTTGTTGGTTTGTTGGTTTGTTGGTTTATGTGTTTGTTGGTTTGTTGGTTTGCTGGTATGTTGGTTTGTTGGTTTGTTCGTTTGTTGGTTTGTTGGTTTGTTGGCTTGTTGTTTTGTTGGTTTGTTCGTTTGTTGGTTTGTTGGTTTGTTGGTTTGTTGGTATGTTTGTTTGTTGGCTTGTTGGTTTGTTGGTTTGTTCGTTTGTTGGTTTGTTGGTTTGTTGGCTTGTTGGTGTGTTTGTTTGTTGGTTTGTTGGTTTGTTGGTTTGTTGGTTTGTTGGTTTGTTGGTTTGTTGGTTTGTTGGTTTGTTGGTTTGTTGGTTTGTTGGTTTGTTGGTTTGTTGGTTTGTTGGTTTGTTGGTTTGTTGGTTTGTTGGTTTGTTGGTTTGTTGGTTTGTTGATTTGTTGGTTTGTTGGTTTGTTGGTTTGTTGGTTTGTTGGTTTGCTCCTTTGCTGGTTTGGTGGTTTGTTGGTTTGTTGATTTGTTGGGTTGTTAGTTTGTTTGTTTGTTGGTTTGTTGGTTAGTTGGGTTGTTGGTTTGTTGGTTTGTTCGCTTGTTGGTTTGTTGTTTTGTTGGTTTGTTCGTTTGTTGGTTTGTTGGTTTGTTGGTTTGTTTGTTTGTTGGTTTGTTCATTTGTTGGTTTGTTGGTTTGTTGGTTTGTTGGTTTGTTGGTTTGTTGGTTTGTTAGTTTGTTGGTTTGTTGGTTTGTTGGTTTGTTGGTTTGTTGGTTTGTTGGTTTGTTGCTTTGTTGGTTTGTTGGTTTGTTAGTTAGTTGGTTTGTTCGTTTGTTGGTTTGTTGGTTTGTTTGTTTGTTGGTTTGTTCGTTTGTTGGTTTGTTGGTTTGTTGGTTTGTTGGTTTGTTGGTTTGTTGGTTTGTTGGTTTGTTGGTTTGTTGTTTTGTTGGTTTGTTGTTTGTTGGTTTGTTGGTTTGTTGGTTTGTTGGTTTGTTAGTTTGTTGGTTTGTTGGTTTGTTGGTTTGTTGTTTGTTGGTTTGTTATTTTGTTGGTTTGTTGGTTTGTTGGTTTATTGGTTTGTTGGTTTGTTGGTTTGCTCGTTTGCTGGTTTTATGGTTTGTTGGTTGGTTGGTTTGTTGGTTTGTTGGTTTGTTGGTTTGTTGGTTTGCTGGTTTTTCGGTTTGTTGGTTTGTTGGTTTGTTGATTTGTTGGTTTGTTAGTTTGTTGGTTACTTGGGTTGTTGGTTTGTTGGTTTGTTCGTTTGTTGGTTTATTGGTTTGTTGGTTTGTTCGTTTGTTGGTTTGTTGGTTTGTTCGTTTCTTGGTTTGTTAGTTTGTTGGTTTTTTGGTTTGGTGGTTTGTTGGTTTGTTGGTTTGTTGGCTTATTGGTTTGTTGGTTTGTTGATTTGTTAGTTTGTTCGTTTGTTGGATTCTTGGTTTATTGCTTTGTTGGTTTGTAGGTTTGTTGGTTTGTTGGTTTGTTCGTTTGTTGGTTTGTTGGTTTGATGGTTTGTTGGTTTGTTTGTTTGTTGGTTTGTTCGTTTGTTGGTTTTTTGATTTGTTGGTTTGGTGGTTTGTTAGTATGTTGGTTTGTTGGTTTGTTGTTTTGTTGGTTTGTTGGTTTGTTGGTTTGTTGGTTTGTTGGTTTGTTGGTTTGTTGGTTTGTTGGTTTGTTGGTTTATTTGTTTGTTGGTGTGTTGGTTTGTTGGTTTCGTGGTTTGTTGGTATGTTGGTTTGTTAATTATTTGTTTTGTTGGTTTGTTGGTTTGTTGGTTTCTTGGTTTGTTGGTTTGTTGGTTTGTTGGTTTGTTGGTTTGTTGGTTTGTTGAATTGTTGGCTTATTGGTTTGTTGGTTTGTTGGTTTGTTGGTTGTTGGTTTGTTGGTTTGTTGGTTTATTTGTTTGTTGGTTTGTTGGTTTGTTGTTTTGCTGGTTTGTTGGTTTGTAGGTTTGTTCGTTTGTTGGTTTGTTGGTTTGTTGGCTTGTTGGTTTGTTAGTTTGTTGGTTTGTTGATTTCTTGGTTTGTTGGTTTGTTGGCTTGTTGGTTTGTTGGTTTGTTCGTTTGTTGGTTTGTTGGTTTGTTGGCTTGTTGGTTTTTTGGTTTGTTAGTTTGTTGGTTTATTGGTTTGTTGGTTTGTTGGTTTGTTGGTTTGTGGGTTTGATGGTTTGTTGGTTTGTTGGTTTGTTGGTTTGTTGGTTTGTTGGTTTGTTAGTTTGTTGGTTTGTTGGTTTGTTGGATTGTTGGTTTGGTCGTTTGCTGGTTTATTGGTTTCTTGGTTTGTTGGTTTGTTGATTTGTTGGTTTCTTGGTTTGTTGGTTAGTTGGGTTGTTGGCTTGTTGGTTTGTTCGCTTGTTTGTTTGTTGGTTTGTTGGGTTTTTGGTTTGGTGGTTTGTTGGTTTGTTGGTTTGTTGATTTGTTGGTTTGTTCGTTTGTTGGTTTGTTAGTTTGTTGGTTTGTTCGTTTGTTGGTTTGTTGGTTTGTTGGTTTGTTGGTTTGTTGGTTTGTTCGTTTGTTGGTTTGTTGGTTTGTTGGTTTGTTGGTTTGTTCGTTTGTTCGTTTGTTGGTTTGTTGGTTTGATGGTTTGTTGGTTTGTTTGTTTGTTGGTTTGTTCGTTTGTTGGTTTGTTGGTTTGTTGGTTTGTTGGTTTGTTGGTTTGTTGGTTTGTTGGTTTGTTGGTTTGTTGTTTTGTTGGTTTGTTGGTTTGTTGTTGTGTTGGTTTGTTGATTTGTTGGTTTGTTCGTTTGTTGGTTTGTTGGTTTGTTGGTTTGTTGGTTTTTTGGTTTGTTGGTTTGTTGGTTTGTTGGTTTGTTGGTTTGTTGGTTTGTTGGTTTGTTGATTTGTTGGTTTGTTGGTTTGTTGGTTTGTTGGTTTGTTGGTTTGCTCCTTTGCTGGTTTGGTGGTTTGTTGGTTTGTTGATTTGTTGGGTTGTTAGTTTGTTGGTTTGTTGGTTAGTTGGGTTGTTGGTTTGTTGGTTTGTTCGCTTGTTGGTTTGTTGTTTTGTTGGTTTGTTCGTTTGTTGGTTTGTTGGTTTGTTGGTTTGTTTGTTTGTTGGTTTGTTCATTTGTTGGTTTGTTGGTTTGTTGGTGTGTTGGTTTGTTGGTTTGTTGGTTTGTTAGGATGTTGGTTTGTTGGTTTGTTGGTTTGTTGGTTTGATGGTTTGTTGGTTTGTTGGTTTGTTGCTTTGTTGGTTTGTTGGTTTGTTAGTTTGTTGGTTTGTTCGTTTGTTGGTTTGTTGGTTTGTTTGTTTGTTGGTTTGTTCGTTTGTTGGTTTGTTGGTTTGTTGGTTTGTTGGTTTGTTGGTTTGTTGATTTGTTGGTTTGTTGGTTTGTTGGTTTGTTGTTTGTTGGTTTGTTGGTTTGTTCGTTTGTTGGTTTGTTGGTTTGTTGGTTTGTTGGTTTGTTAGTTTGTTGGTTTGTTGGTTTGTTGGTTTGTTGTTTGTTGGTTTGTTATTTTGTTGGTTTGTTGGTTTGTTGGTTTATTGGTTTGTTGGTTTGTTGGTTTGCTCGTTTGCTGGTTTTATGGTTTGTTGGTTTGTTGGTTTGCTGGGTTATTGGTTTGTTGGTTTGTTGGTTTGTTGATTTGTTGGTTTGTTAGTTTGTTGGTTAATTGGGTTGTTGGTTTGTTGGTTTGTTCGTTTGTTGGTTTATTGGTTTGTTGGTTTGTTCGTTTGTTGGTTTGTTGGTTTGTTCGTTTCTTGGTTTGTTGGTTTTTTGGTTTGGTGGTTTGTTGGTTTGTTGGTTTGTTGGCTTATTGGTTTGTTGGTTTGTTGATTTGTTAGTTTGTTCGTTTGTTGGATTCTTGGTTTATTGGTTTGTTTGTTTGTTGGTTTGTTGGTTTGTTGGTTTGTTGGTTTGTTGGTTTGTTGCTTTGTTGGTTTGTAGGTTTGTTGGTTTGTTGGTTTGTTGGTTTGTTCGTTTGTTGGTTTGTTTGTTTGATGGTTTGTTGGTTTATTTGTTTGTTGGTTTGTTCGTTTGTTAGTTTTTTGATTTGTTGGTTTGGTGGTTTGTTGGTATGTTGGTTTGTTGGTTTGTTGTTTTGTTGGTTTGTTGGTTTGTTGGTTTGTTGGTTTGTTGGTTTGTTGGTTTGTTGGTTTGTTGGTTTGTTGGTTTATTTGTTTGTTGGTGTGTTGGTTTGTTGGTTTGGTGGTTTGTTGGTATGTTGGTTTGTTAATTTGTTGTTTTGTTGGTTTGTTGGTTTGTTGGTTTCTTGGTTTCTTGGTTTCTTGGTTTGTTGGTTTGTTGGTTTGTTGGTTTGTTGGTTTGTTGGTTTGTTGAATTGTTGGCTTGTTGGTTTGTTGGTTTGTTGGTTTGTTGGTTGTTGGTTTGTTGGTTTGTTGGTTTATTTGTTTGTTGGTTTGTTGGTTTGTTGTTTTGCTGGTTTGTTGGTTTGTAGGTTTGTTCGTTTGTTGGTTTGTTGGTTTGTTGGCTTGTTGGTTTGTTGGTTTGTTGGTTTGTTGATTTCTTGGTTTGTTGGTTTGTTGGCTTGTTGGTTTGTTGGTTTGTTCGTTTGTTGGTTTGTTGGTTTGTTGGCTTGTTGGTTTGTTGGTTTGTTAGTTTGTTGGTTTGTTGGTTTGTTGGTTTGTTGGTTTGTTGGTTTGTGGGTTTGTTGGTTTGTTGGTTTGTTGGTTTGTTGGTTTGTTGGTTTGTTAGTTTGTTGGTTTGTTGGTTTGTTGGATTGTTGGTTTGGTCGTTTGCTGGTTTATTGGTTTGTTGGTTTGTTGGTTTGTTGATTTGTTGGTTTGTTGGTTTGTTGGTTAGTTGGGTTGTTGGTTTGTTGGTTTGTTCACTTGTTTGTTTGTTGGTTTGTTGGGTTTTTGGTTTGGTGGTTTGTTGGTTTGTTGGTTTGTTGATTTGTTGGTTTGTTCGTTTGTTGGTGTGTTAGTTTGTTGGTTTGTTGGTTTGTTCGTTTGTTGATTTGTTGGTTTGTTGGTTTGTTGGTTTGTTGGTTTGTTCGTTTGTTGGTTTGTTGGTTTGTTGGTTTGTTGGTTTGTTCGTTTGTTGGTTTGTTGGTTTGATGGTTTGTTGGTTTGTTTGTTTGTTGGTTTGTTCGTTTGTTGGTTTGTTGGTTTGTTGGTTTGTTGGTTTGTTGGTTTGTTGGTTTGTTGGTTTGTTGTTTTGTTGGTTTGTTGGTTTGTTGTTGTGTTGGTTTGTTGGTTTGTTGGTTTGTTCGTTTGTTGGTTTGTTGGTTTGTTGGTTTCTTGATTTCTTGGTTTCTTGGTTTGTTGGTTTGTTGGTTTTTTGGTTTGTTGGTTTGTTGGTTTGTTGAATTGTTGGCTTGTTGGTTTGTTGGTTTGTTGGTTTGTTGGTTGTTGGTTTGTTGGTTTGTTGGTTTATTTGTTTGTTGGTTTGTTGGTTTGCTTGTATGTTGGTTTGTTGGTTTGTTCGTTTGTTGGTTTGTTGGTTTGTTGGCTTGTTGGTTTGTTGGTTTGTTGGTTTGTTCGTTTGTTGGTTTGTTGGTTTGTTGGTTTGTTGGTTTGTTGGTATGTTTGTTTGTTGGCTTGTTGGTTTGTTGGTTTGGTCGTTTGTTGGTTTGTTGGTTTGTTGGCTTGTTGGTTTGTTGGTTTGTTGGTTTGTTGGTTTGTTGGTTTGTTGGTTTGTTGGTTTGTTGGTTTGTTGGTTTGTTGGTTTGTTGGTTTGTTGGTTTGTTGGTTTGTTGGTTTGTTGGTTTGTTGGTTTGTTGGTTTGTTGGTTTGTTGGTTTGTTGGTTTGTTGGTTTGTTGGTTTGTTGGTTTGTTAATTTGTTGGTTTGTTGGTTTGTTGGTTTCTTGGTTTGTTGGTTTGTTGGTTTGTTGGTTTGTTGGTTTGCTCCTTTGCTGGTTTGGTGGTTTGTTGGTTTGTTGATTTGTTGGGTTGTTAGTTTGTTTGTTTGTTGGTTTGTTGGTTAGTTGGGCTGTTGGTTTGTTGGTTTGTTCGCTTGTTGGTTTGTTGTTTTGTTGGTTTGTTCGTTTGTTGGTTTGTTGGTTTGTTCGTTTCTTGGTTTGTTTGTTTGTTGGTTTTTTGGTTTGGTGGTTTGTTGGTTTGTTGGTTTGTTGGCTTATTGGTTTGTTGGTTTGTTGATTTGTTGGTTTGTTCGTTTGTTGGTTTGTTAGTTTGTTGGTTTGTTTGTTTGTTGGTTTGTCGGTTTGTTGGTTTGTTGGTTTGTTGGTTTGTTGCTTTGTTGGTTTGTTGGTTTGTTAGTTTGTTGGTTTGTTTGTTTGTTGGTTTGTTGGTTTGTTTGTTTGTAGGTTTGTTCGTTTGTTGGTTTGTTGGTTTGTTGGTTTGTTGGTTTGTTGGTTTCTTGGTTTGTTGGTTTGTTGGTTTGTTAGTTTGTTGGTTTTTTGGTTTGTTGGTTTGGTGGTTTGGTGGTTTGTTGGTTTGTTGGTTTGTTGGTTTGTTAGTTTGTTGGTTTGTTGGTTTGTTGGTTTGTTGGTTTGTTGGTTTGTTTTTTTGTTGGTTTGTTGGTTTATTGGTTTGTTGGTTTGTTGGTTTGCTCGTTTGCTGGTTTTATGGTTTGTTGGTTTGTTGGTTTGTTGGTTTGTTGGTTTGCTGGTTTATTGGTTTGTTGGTTTGTTGGTTTGTTGATTTGTTGGTTTGTTGGTTTGTTGGTTAATTGGGTTGTTGGTTTGTTGGTTTGTTCGTTTGTTGGTTTATTGGTTTGTTGGTTTGTTCGTTTGTTGGTCTGTTGGTTTGTTCGTTTCTTGGTTTGTTGGTTTGTTGGTTTTTTGGTTTGGTGGTTTGTTGGTTTGCTGGTTTGTTGGCTTATTGGTTTGTTGGTTTGTTGATTCGTTAGTTTGTTCGTTTGTTGGTTTGTTGGTTTATTGGTTTGTTCGTTTGTTCGTTTGTTGGTTTGTTGGTTTGTTGGTTAATTGGGTTGTTGGTTTGTTGGTTTGTTCGTTTGTTGGTTTATTGGTTTGTTGGTTTGTTCGTTTGTTGGTTTGTTGGTTTGTTGGTTTGTTGGTTTGTTGGTTTGTTGGTTTGTTATTTTGTTGGTTTGTTGGTTTGTTGGTTTATTGGTTTGTAGGTTTGTTGGTTTGTTGGTTTGCTCGTTTGCTGGTTTTATGGTTTGTTGGTTTGTTGGTTTGTTGGTTTGTTGGTTTGCTGGTTTATTGGTTTGTTGGTTTGTTGGTTTGTTGATTTGTTGGTTTGTTGGTTTGTTGGTTAATTGGGTTGTTGGTTTGTTGGTTTGTTCGTTTGTTGGTTTATTGGTTTGTTGGTTTGTTCGTTTGTTGGTTTGTTGGTTTGTTGGTTTGTTGGCTTATTGGTTTGTTGGTTTGTTGATTTGTTAGTTTGTTCGTTTGTTGGTTTGTTGGTTTATTGGTTTGTTCGTTTGTTGGTTTGTTGGTTTGTTGGTTTGTTGGTTTGTTGGTTTGTTGCTTTGTTGGTTTGTTGGTTTGTTGGTTTGTTGGTTTGTTCGTTTGTTGGTTTGTTGGTTTGATGGTTTGTTGGTTTGTTTGTTTGTTGGTTTGTTCGTTTGTTGGTTTTTTGATTTGTTGGTTTGGTGGTTTGTTGGTATGTTGGTTTGTTGGTTTGTTGTTTTGTTGGTTTGTCCCTTTGCTGGTTTGGTGGTTTGTTGGTTTGTTGATTTGTTGGGTTGTTAGTTTGTTTGTTTGTTGGTTTGTTGGTTAGTTGGGCTGTTGGTTTGTTGGTTTGTTCGCTTGTTGGTTTGTTGTTTTGTTGGTTTGTTCGTTTGTTGGTTTGTTGGTTTGTTCGTTTCTTGGTTTGTTTGTTTGTTGGTTTTTTGGTTTGGTGGTTTGTTGGTTTGTTGGTTTGTTGGCTGATTGGTTTGTTGGTTTGTTGATTTGTTGGTTTGTTCGTTTGTTGGTTTGTTAGTTTGTTGGTTTGTTTGTTTGTTGGTTTGTCGGTTTGTTGGTTTGTTGGTTTGTTGGTTTGTTGCTTTGTTGGTTTGTTGGTTTGTTAGTTTGTTGGTTTGTTCGTTTGTTGGTTTGTTGGTTTGTTTGTTTGTAGGTTTGTTCGTTTGTTGGTTTGTTGGTTTGTTGGTTTGTTGGTTTGTTGGTTTGTTGGTTTGTTGGTTTGTTGGTTTGTTGGTTTGTTGGTTTGTTGGTTTGTTGGTTTGTTGGTTTGTTGGTTTGTTGGTTTGTTGGTTTGTTGGTTTGTTGGTTTGTTGGTTTGTTGGTTTGTTGGTTTGTTGGTTTGTTAGTTTGTTGTTTTGTTAGTTTTTTGGTTTGTTGGTTTGTTGGTTTGTTATTTTGTTGGTTTGTTGGTTTGTTGGTTTATTGGTTTGTTGGTTTGTTGGTTTGCTCGTTTGCTGGTTTTATGGTTTGTTGGTTTGTTGGTTTGTTGGTTTGTTGGTTTGTTGGTTTGCTGGTTTATTAGTTTGTTGGTTTGTTGGTTTGTTGATTTGTTGGTTTGTTCGTTTGTTGGTTAATTGGGTTGTTGGTTTGTTGGTTTGTTCGTTTGTTGGTTTATTGGTTTGTTGGTTTGTTCGTTTGTTGGTTTGTTGGTTTGTTCATTTCTTGGTTTGTTGGTTTGTTGGTTTTTTGGTTTGGTGGTTTGTTGATTTGTTGGTTTGTTGGCTTATTGGTTTGTTGGTTTGTTGATTTGTTAGCTTGTTCGTTTGTTCGTTTCTTGGTTTGTTGGTTTATTGGTTTGTTCGTTTGTTGGTTTATTGGTTTGTTGGTTTGTTCGTTTGTTGGTTTGTTGGTTTGTTCGTTTCTTGGTTTGTTGGTTTGTTGGTTTTTTGGTTTGGTGGTTTGTTGGTTTGTTGGTTTGTTGGCTTATTGGTTTGTTGGTTTGTTGATTCGTTAGTTTGTTCGTTTGTTGGTTTGTTGGTTTATTGGTTTGTTCGTTTGTTCGTTTGTTGGTTTGTTGGTTTGTTGGTTAATTGGGTTGTTGGTTTGTTGGTTTGTTCGTTTGTTGGTTTATTGGGTTGTTGGTTTGTTCGTTTGTTGGTTTGTTTGTTTGTTGGTTTGTTGGTTTTTTGGTTTGTTGGTTTGTTGGTTTGTTATTTTGTTGGTTTGTTGGTTTGTTGGTTTATTGGTTTGTAGGTTTGTTGGTTTCTTGGTTTGCTCGTTTGCTGGTTTTATGGTTTGTTGGTTTGTTGGTTTGTTGGTTTGTTGGTTTGCTGGTTTATTGGTTTGTTGGTTTGTTGGTTTGTTGATTTGTTGGTTTGTTGGTTTGTTGGTTAATTGGGTTGTTGGTTTGTTGGTTTGTTCGTTTGTTGGTTTATTGGTTTGTTGGTTTGTTCGTTTGTTGGTTTGTTGGTTTGTTCGTTTCTTGGTTTGTTGGTTTTTTGGTTTGGTGGTTTGTTGGTTTGTTGGTTTGTTGGCTTATTGGTTTGTTGGTTTGTTGATTTGTTAGTTTGTTCGTTTGTTGGTTTGTTGGTTTATTGGTTTGTTCGTTTGTTGGTTTGTTGGTTTGTTGGTTTGTTAGTTTGTTGATTTGTTGCTTTGTTGGTTTGTTGGTTTGTTGGTTTGTTGGTTTGTTCGTTTGTTGGTTTGTTGGTTTGATGGTTTGTTGGTTTGTTTGTTTGTTGGTTTGTTCGTTTGTTGGTTTTTTGATTTGTTGGTTTGATGGTTTGTTGGTTTGTTTGTTTGTTGGTTTGTTGTTTTGTTGGTTTGTTGGTTTGTTGGTTTGCTCCTTTGCTGGTTTGGTGGTTTGTTGGTTTGTTCGTTTGTTGGTTTGTTAGTTTGTTGGGTTGTTAGTTTGTTTGTTTGTTGGTTTGTTGGTTAGTTGGGCTGTTGGTTTGTTGGTTTGTTCGCTTGTTGGTTTGTTGTTTTGTTGGTTTGTTCGTTTGTTGGTTTGTTGGTTTGTTCGTTTCTTGGTTTGTCTGTTTGTTGGTTTTTTGGTTTGGTGGTTTGTTGGTTTGTTGGTTTGTTGGCTGATTGGTTTGTTGGTTTGTTGATTTGTTGGTTTGTTCGTTTGTTGGTTTGTTAGTTTGTTGGTTTGTTTGTTTGTTGGTTTGTCGGTTTGTTGGTATGTTGGTTTGTTGGTTTGTTGCTTTGTTGGTTTGTTGGTTTGTTAGTTTGTTGGTTTGTTCGGTTGTTGGTTTGTTGGTTTGTTTGTTTGTAGGTTTGTTCGTTTGTTGGTTTGTTGGTTTGTTGGTTTGTTGGTTTGTTGGTTTGTTGGTTTGTTGGTTTGTTGGTTTGTTGGTTTGTTGGTTTGTTGGTTTGTTGGTTTGTTGGTTTGTTAGTTTGTTGTTTTGTTAGTTTGTTGGTTTGTTGGTTTGTTGGTTTGTTGGTTTGTTATTTTGTTGGTTTGTTGGTTTGTTGGTTTATTGGTTTGTTGGTTTGTTGGTTTGCTCGTTTGCTGGTTTTATGGTTTGTTGGTTTGTTGGTTTGTTGGTTTGTTGGTTTGTTGGTTTGCTGGTTTATTAGTTTGTTGGTTTGTTGGTTTGTTGATTTGTTGGTTTGTTGGTTTGTTCGTTTCTTGGTTTGTTGGTTTTTTGGTTTGGTGGTTTGTTGGTTTGTTGGTTTGTTGGCTTATTGGTTTGTTGGTTTGTTGATTTGTTAGTTTGTTCGTTTGTTCGTTTGTTGGTTTGTCGGTTTTTTGGTTTGTTCGTTTGTTGGTTTGTTGGTTTGTTGGTTTGTTGGTTTGTTGGTTTGTTTGTTTGTTGGTTTGTTGGTTTGTTGGTTTGATGGTTTGTTGGTTTGTTTGTTTGTTGGTTTGTTCGTTTGTTGGTTTTTTGATTTGTTGGTTTGGTGGTTTGTTGGTATGTTGGTTTGTTCGTTTGTTGGTTTTTTGATTTGTTGGTTTGGTGGTTTGTTGGTATGTTGGTTTGTTGGTTTGTTGTTTTGTTGGTTTGTTGGTTTGCTGGTTTATTGGTTTGTTGGTTTGGTGGTTTGTTGTTCTGTTGGTTTGTTGGTTTGTTGGTTTGTTCGTTTGTTGGTTTGTTGGTTTGTTGGTTTCTTGATTTCTTGGTTTGTTGGTTTGTTCGTTTGTTGGTTTGTTGAATTTTTGGCTTGTTGGTTTGTTGGATTGTTGGTTTGCTCGTTTGCTGGTTTATTGGTTTGTTGGTTTGTTGGTTTGTTGATTTGTTAGTTTGTTCATTTGTTGGTTTGTTCGTTTGTTGGTTTGTTGGTTTGTTGGTTTGTTGGTTTGTTGGTTTGTTGGTTTGTTGGTTTGTTGGTTTGTTGGTTTGTTGGTTTATTGGTTTCTTGGTTTGTTGGTTTGTTGGTTTGTTGGTTTGTTGGTTTGTTGGTTTGTTGAATTGTTGGCTTGTTGGTTTGTTGGTTTGTTGGTTTGTTGGTTGCTGGTTTGTTGGTTTGTTGGTTTATTTGTTTGTTGGTTTGTTGGTTTGTTGTTTTGCTGGTTTGTTGGTTTGTTGGTTTGTTTGTTTGTTGGTTTGTTGGTTTGTTGGCTTGTTGGCTTGTTGGTTTGTTGGTTTGTTGGTTTGTTTATTTCTTGGTTTGTTGGTTTGTTGGCTTGTTGGTTTGTTGGTTTGTTCGTTTGTTGGTTTGTTGGTTTGTTGGCTTGTTGGTTTGTTGGTTTGTTGGTTTGTTGGTTTGTTGGTTTGTTGGTTTGTTGGTTTGTTGGTTTGTTGGTTTGTTGGTTTGTTGGTTTGTTGGTTTGTTAGTTTGTTGGTTTGTTGGTTTGTTGGATTGTTGGTTTGGTCGTTTGCTGGTTTATTGGTTTGTTGGTTTGTTGTTTTGTTGGTTTGTTGGTTTGTTGGTTAGTTGGGTTGTTGGTTTGTTGGTTTGTTCGCTTGTTTGTTTGTTGGTTTGTTGAGTTTTTGGTTTGGTGGTTTGTTGATTTAATGGTTTGTTCGTTTGTTGGTTTGTTAGTTTGTTGGTTTGTTCGTTTGTTGGTTTGTTGGTTTGTTGGTTTGTTGGTTTGTTGGTTTGTTGGTTTGTTGGTTTGTTGGTTTGTTCGTTTGTTCGTTTGTTGGTTTGTTGGTTTGATGGTTTGTTGGTTTGTTCGTTTGTTGGTTTTTTGATTTGTTGGTTTGGTGGTTTGTTGGTATGTTGGTTTGTTGGTTTGTTGTTTTGTTGGTTTGTTGGTTTGTTGGTTTATTGGTTTGTTGGTTTGGTGGTTTGTTGTTCTGTTGGTTTGTTGGTTTGTTGGTTTCATCGTTTGTTGGTTTGTTGGTTTGTTGGTTTCTTGATTTCTTGGTTTGTTGGTTTGTTCGTTTGTTGGTTTGTTGAATTTTTGGCTTGTTGGTTTGTTGGATTGTTGGTTTGCTCGTTTGCTGGTGTATTGGTTTGTTGGTTTGTTGGTTTGTTGATTTGTTAGTTTGTTCATTTGTTGGTTTGTTGGTTTGTTCGTTTGTTGGTTTGTTGGTTTGTTGGTTTGTTGGTTTGTTGGTTTGTTGGTTTGTTGGTTTGTTGGTTGTTGGTTTGTTGGTTTGTTGGTTTATTTGTATGTTGGTGTGTTGGTTTGTTGGTTTGGTGGTTTGTTGGTATGTTGGTTTGTTGGTTTGTTGTTTTGTTGGTTTGTTGGTTTGTTGGTTTATTGGTTTCTCGGTTTGTTGGTTTGTTGGTTTGTTGGTTTGTTGGTTTGTTGGTTTGTTGAATTGTTGGCTTGTTGGTTTGTTGGTTTGTTGGTTTGTTGGTTGTTGGTTTGTTGGTTTGTTGGTTTATTTGTTTCTTGGTTTATTGGTTTGTTGTTTTGCTGGTTTGTTGGTTTGTTGGTTTGTTCGTTTGTTGGTTTGTTGGTTTGTTGGCTTGTTGGCTTGTTGGTGTGTTGGTTTGTTGGTTTGTTGATTTCTTGGTTTGTTGGTTTGTTGGCTTGTTGGTTTGTTGGTTTGTTGGTTTGTTGGTTTGTTGGTTTGTTGGCTTGTTGGTTTGTTGGTTTGTTGGTTTGTTGGTTTGTTGGTTTGTTGGTTTGTTGGTTTGTGGGTTTGTTCGTTTGTGGGTTTGTTGGTTTGTTGGTTTGTTGGTTTGTTGGTTTGTTGGTTTGTTAGTTTGTTGGTTTGTTGGTTTGTTGGATTGTTGGTTTGGTCGTTTGCTGGTTTATTGGTTTGTTGGTTTGTTGGTTTGTTGATTTGTTGGTTTGTTGGTTTGTTGGTTAGTTGGGTTGTTGGTTTGTTGGTTTGTTTGCTTGTTTGTTTGTTGGTTTGTTGGGTTTTTGGTTTGGTGGTTTGTTGGTTTGTTGATTTAATGGTTTGTTCGTTTGTTGGTTTGTTAGTTTGTTGGTTTGTTCGTATGTTGGTTTGTTGGTTTGTTGGTTTGTTGGTTTGTTGGTTTGTTGGTTTGTTGCTTTGTTGGTTTGTTGGTTTGTTGGTTTGTTGGTTTGTTCGTTTGTTGGTTTGTTGGTTTGATGGTTTGTTGGTTTGTTTGTTTGTTGGTTTGTTCGTTTGTTGGTTTGTTCGTTTGTTGGTTTGTCGGTTTGTTGGTTTGTTGGTTTGTTGGTTTGTTGGTTTGTTGGGTTGTTGGTTTGTTGGTTTGTTGGTTTGTTGGTTTGTTGGTTTGTTGGTTTGTTGGTTTGTTGGTTTGTTGGTTTGTTGGTTTGTTGGTTTGTTGGTTTGTTGGTTTGTTGGTTTGTTGGTTTGTTGGTTTGTTGTTTTGTTGGTTTGTTGGTTTGTTGGTTTGTTGGTTTGTTGGTTTGTTGGTTTGTTGGTTTGTTGGTTTGTTGGTTTGTTGCTTTGTTGGTTTGTTGGTTTGTTGGTTTGTTGGTTTGTTGGCTTGTTAGTTTGTTGGTTTGTTGGTTTGTTGATTTGCTGGTTAGTTGGTTTATTGGTTTGTTGGTTTGTTGGTTTGTTGGTTTGTTGGTTTGTTGGCTTGTTGATTTGTTGGTTTGTTCGTTTGGTGGTTTGTTCGTTTGGTGGTTTGTTCTCTTGTTGGTTTGTTCGTTTGTTGGTTTGTTGGTTTGTTGATTTGTTGGTATGGTTTTTTCGTTTGTTGGTTTGTTGGTTGGTTGGTTTGTTGGTTTATTGGTTTGTTTGTTTGTTGGTTTGTTGGTTTGTTGGTTTGTTATTTTGTTGGTTTGTTGGTTTGTTGGTTTATTTGTTTATTTGTTTATTTGTTTGTTGTTTTGTGGGTTTGTTAGTTTGTTGGTTTCTTGGTTGGTTGGTTTGTTAGTTTGATGGTTTATTGGTTTATTTGTTTGTTGGTTTGTTGGCTTGTTGGTTTGTTGGTTTCATGGTTTGTTCGTTTGTTGGTTTGTTGGTTTGTTGGTTTGTTGGTTTGTTCGTTTGTTGGTTTGTTGGTTTGTTGATTGGTTGGTATGTTGGTAGGTTGGTTTGTTGGTTTATTGGTTTGTTGGTTTGTTGGTTTGTTGGTTTGTTGGTTTGTTGGTTTGTTGGTTTGTTGGTTTGTTGGTTTGTTGGTTTGTTGGTTTGTTCGTTTGTTGGTTTGTTGGTTTGTTGGTTTGTTGGTTTGTTGGTTTGTTGGTTTGTTCGTTTGTTGGTTTGTTGGTTTGTTGGTTTGTTGGTTTGTTGGTTTATTGGTTTATTGGTTTGTTGGTTTGTTGGTTTGTTGGTTTATTGGTTTGTTGGTTTGTTGGTTTGGTGTCTTGTTGGTTTGTTTGTTTGTTGGTTTGTTGGTTTGTTGGTTTCTTGATTTCTTGGTTTCTTGGTTTGTTGGTTTGTTGGTTTGTTGGTTTGTTGGTTTGTTGGTTTGTTGAATTGTTGGCTTGTTGGTTTGTTGGTTTGTTGGTTTGTTGGTTGTTGGTTTGTTGGTTTGTTGGTTTATTTGTTTGTTGGTTTGTTGGTTTGTTGGTTTGCTTGTTTGTTGGTTTGTTCGTTTGTTGGTTTGTTGGTTTGTTGGCTTGTTGGTTTGTTGGTTTGTTGGTTTGTTGGTTTGTTGGTTTGTTGGTTTTTTGGTTTGTTGGTTTGTTGGTTTGTTGGTTTGTTGGTTTGTTGGTTTGTTGCTTTGTTGGTTTGTTGGTTTGTTGGTTTGTTGGTTTGTTGGTTTGTTGGTTTGTTGGTTTGTTGGTTTGTTGGTTTGTTGGCTTGTTGATTTGTTGGTTTGTTCGTTTGGTGGTTTGTTCGTTTGGTGGTTTGTTCTCTTGTTGGTTTGTTCGTTTGTTGGTTTGTTGGTTTGTTGATTTGTTGGTATGGTTTGTTCGTTTGTTGGTTTGTTGGTTGGTTGGTTTGTTGGTTTGTTGGTTTGTTTGTTTGTTGGTTTGTTGGTTTGTTGGTTTGTTGGTTTGTTGGTTTGTTATTTTGTTGGTTTGTTGGTTTATTTGTTTATTTGTTTATTTGTTTGTTGTTTTGTGGGTTTGTTAGTTTGTTGATTTCTTGGTTGGTTGGTTTGTTAGTTTGTTGGTTTATTGGTTTATTTGTTTGTTGGTTTGTTGGCTTGTTGGTTTGTTGGTTTCATGGTTTGTTCGTTTGTTGGTTTGTTGGTTTGTTGGTTTGTTGGTTTGTTCGTTTGTTGGTTTGTTGGTTTGTTGATTGGTTGGTATGTTGGTAGGTTGGTTTGTTGGTTTATTGGTTTGTTGGTTTGTTGGTTTGTTGGTTTGTTGGTTTGTTGGTTTGTTGGTTTGTTGGTTTGTTGGTTTGTTGGTTTGTTCGTTTGTTGGTTTGTTGGTTTGTTGGTTTGTTGGTTTGTTGGTTTGTTGGTTTATTGGTTTGTTGGTTTGTTGGTTTGTTGGTTTGTTGGTTTGTTGGTTTATTGGTTTGTTGGTTTGTTGGTTTGGTGTCTTGTTGGTTTGTTTGTTTGTTGGTTTGTTGGTTTGTTGGTTTGTTGGTTTCTTGATTTCTTGGTTTCTTGGTTTGTTGGTTTGTTGGTTTGTTGGTTTGTTGGTTTGTTGGTTTGTTGAATTGTTGGCTTGTTGGTTTGTTGGTTTGTTGGTTTGTTGGTTGTTGGTTTGTTGGTTTGTTGGTTTATTTGTTTGTTGGTTTGTTGGTTTGTTGGTTTGCTTGTTTGTTGGTTTGTTGGTTTGTTCGTTTGTTGGTTTGTTGGTTTGTTGGCTTGTTGGTTTGTTGGTTTGTTGGTTTGTTGGTTTGTTGGTTTGTTGGTTTGTTGGTTTGTTGGTTTGTTGGTTTGTTGGTTTGTTTGTTTGTTGGCTTGTTGGTTTGTTGGTTTGTTCGTTTGTTGGTTTGTTTGTTTGCCGGCTTGTTGGTTTGTTGGTTTGTTGGTTTGTTGGTTTGTTGGTTTGTTGGTTTGTTGGTTTGTTGGTTTGTTGGTTTGTTGGTTTGTTGGTTTGTTGGTTCGTTGGTTTGTTGGTTTGTTGGTTTGTTGGTTTGTTGGTTTGTTGGTTTGTTGGTTTGTTGGTTTGTTGGTTTGTTGGTTTGTTGGTTTGTTGGTTTGTTGGTTTGTTGGTTTGTTGGTTTGTTGGTTTGTTGGTTTGTTGGTTTGTAGGTTTGTTGGTTTGTTGGTTTGTTGGTTTGTTGGTTTGCTCGTTTGCTGGTTTATTGGTTTGTTGGTTTGTTGGTTTGTTGGTTTGTTGGTTTGTTGGTTTGTTGGTTTGTTGGTTTGTTGTTTTGTTGGTTTGTTGGTTTGGTGCTTTGTTGGTTTGTTGGTTTGTTGGTTTGTTGGCTTGTTGGTTTGTTGGTTTGTTGGCTTGTTGGTTTGTTGGTTTGTTGGTTTGTTCGTTTGTTGGGTTGTTGGCTTGTTAATTTGTTGGTTTGTTAGTTTGTTGTTTTGTTGGTTTGTTGGTTTGTGGGTTTGTTGGTTTGTTGGTTTGGTGGTTAGTTGGGTTGTTGGTTTGTTGGTTTGTTCGCTTGTTGGTTTGTTGTTTTGTTGGTTTGTTCGTTTGTTGGTTTGTTGGTTTGCTCGTTTCTTGGTTTGTTGGTTTGTTGGTTTTTTGGTTTGTTGGTTTGTTGGTTTGTTGGCTTATTGGTTTGTTGGTTTGTTGGTTTGTTGGTTTGTTCGTTTGTTGGTTTGTTAGTTTGTTGGTTTGTTTGTTTGTTGGTTTGTCGGTTTGCTGGTTTGTTGGTTTGTTAGTTTGTTGCTTTGTTGGTTTGTTGGTTTGTTAGTTTGTTGGTTTGTTCGTTTGTTGGTTTGTTGGTTTGTTTGTTTGTTGGTTTGTTCGTTTGTTGGTTTGTTGGTTTGTTGGTTTGTTGGTTTGTTGGTTTGTTGGTTTGTTGGTTTGTTGGTTTGTTGGTTTGTTGGTTTGTTGGTTTGTCGGTTTGTTGGTTTGTTGGTTTGTTGGTTTGTTGGTTTGTTGGTTTGTTGGTTTGTTGGTTTATTGGTTTGTTGGTTTGTTGGTTTGTTGGTTTGTTAGTTTGTTGGTTTGTTGGTTTGTTGGTTTGTTGGTTTGTTGGTTTGTTGGTTTGTTGGTTTGTTATTTTGTTGGTTTGTTGTTTTGTTGGTTTATTGGTTTGTTGGTTTGTTGGTTTCCTCGTTTGCTGGTTTTATGGTTTGTTGGTTTGTTGGTTTGTTAGTTTGTTGGTTTGTTGGTTTGTTGGTTTGTTGGTTTGTTAATTTGTTGGTTTGTTGGTTTGTTGCTTTGTTGGTTTGTTGGTTTGCTGGTTTATTGGTTTGTTGGTTTGTTGATTTGTTGATTTGTTGGGTTGTTGGTTTGTTCGTTTGCTGGTTTGTTGGTTTGTTGATTGGTTGGTTTGTTGGTAGGTTGGTTTGTTGGTTTATTGGTTTGTTGGTTTGTTGGTTTGTTGGTTTGTTGGTTTGTTGGTTTGTTGGTTTGTTGGTTTGTTGGTTTGTTGGTTTGTTGGTTTGTTGGTTTGTTGGCTTGTTGATTTGTTGGTTTGTTCGTTTGGTGGTTTGTTTGTTTGGTGGTTTGTTCTCTTGTTGGTTTGTTCGTTTGTTGGTTTGTTGGTTTGTTGATTTGTTGGTATGGTTTGTTCGTTTGTTGGTTTGTTGGTTGATTGGTTTGTTGGTTTGTTGGTTTGTTTGTTTGTTGGTTTGTTGGTTTGTTGGTTTGTTGGTTTGTTGGTTTGTTATTTTGTTGGTTTGTTGGTTTATTTGTTTATTTGTTTATTTGTTTGTTGTTTTGTGGGTTTGTTAGTTTGTTGGTTTCTTGGTTGGTTGGTTTGTTAGTTTGTTGGTTTATTGGTTTATTTGTTTGTTGGTTTGTTGGCTTGTTGGTTTGTTGGTTTCATGGTTTGTTCGTTTGTTGGTTTGTTGGTTTGTTGGTTTGTTCGTTTGTTGGTTTGTTGGTTTGTTGATTGGTTGGTATGTTGGTAGGTTGGTTTGTTGGTTTATTGGTTTGTTGGTTTGTTGGTTTGTTGGTTTGTTGGTTTGTTGGTTTGTTGGTTTGTTGGTTTGTTGGTTTGTTGGTTTGTTGGTTTGTTGGTTTGTTGGTTTGTTGGTTTGTTGGTTTGTTGGTTTATTGGTTTGTTGGTTTGTTGGTTTGTTGGTTTGTTGGTTTGTTGGTTTATTGGTTTGTTGGTTTGTTGGTTTGGTGTCTTGTTGGTTTGTTTGTTTGTTGGTTTGTTGGTTTGTTGGTTTGTTGGTTTCTTGATTTCTTGGTTTCTTGGTTTGTTGGTTTGTTGGTTTGTTGGTTTGTTGGTTTGTTGGTTTGTTGAATTGTTGGCTTGTTGGTTTGTTGCTTTGTTGGTTTGTTGGTTGTTGGTTTGTTGGTTTGTTGGTTTATTTGTTTGTTGGTTTGTTGGTTTGTTGGTTTGCTTGTTTGTTGGTTTGTTGGTTTGTTCGTTTGTTGGTTTGTTGGTTTGTTGGCTTGTTGGTTTGTTGGTTTGTTGGTTTGTTGGTTTGTTGGTTTGTTGGTTTGTTGGTTTGTTGGTTTGTTGGTTTGTTTGTTTGTTGGCTTGTTGGTTTGTTGGTTTGTTCGTTTGTTGGTTTGTTTGTTTGCTGGCTTGTTGGTTTGTTGGTTTGTTGGTTTGTTGGTTTGTTGGTTTGTTGGTTTGTTGGTTTGTTGGTTTGTTGGTTTGTTGGTTTGTTGGTTTGTTGGTTTGTTGGTTTGTTGGTTTGTTGGTTTGTTGGTTTGTTGGTTTGTTGGTTTGTTGGTTTGTTGGTTTGTTGGTTTGTTGGTTTGTTGGTTTGTTGGTTTGTTGGTTTGTTGGTTTGTTGGTTTGTTGGTTTGTAGGTTTGTTGGTTTGTTGGTTTGTTGGTTTGTTGGTTTGCTCGTTTGCTGGTTTATTGGTTTGTTGGTTTGTTGGTTTGTTGGTTTGTTGGTTTGTTGGTTTGTTGGTTTGTTGGTTTGTTGTTTTGTTGGTTTGTTGGTTTGTTGCTTTGTTGGTTTGTTGGTTTGTTGGTTTGTTGGCTTGTTGGTTTGTTGGTTTGTTGGCTTGTTGGTTTGTTGGTTTGTTGGTTTGTTCGTTTGTTGGTTTGTTGGCTTGTTAGTTTGTTGGTTTGTTAATTTGTTGGTTTGTTGGTTTGTTGGTTTGTTGGTTTGTTGGTTTGTTGGTTTGGTGGTTAGTTGGGTTGTTGGTTTGTTGGTTTGTTCGCTTGTTGGTTTGTTGTTTTGTTGGTTTGTTCGTTTGTTGGTTTGTTGGTTTGCTCGTTTCTTGGTTTGTTGGTTTGTTGGTTTTTTGGTTTGTTGGTTTGTTGGTTTGTTGGCTTATTGGTTTGTTGGTTTGTTGGTTTGTTGGTTTGTTCGTTTGTTGGTTTGTTAGTTTGTTGGTTTGTTTGTTTGTTGGTTTGTCGGTTTGCTGGTTTGTTGGTTTGTTAGTTTGTTGCTTTGTTGGTTTGTTGGTTTGTTAGTTTGTTGGTTTGTTCGTTTGTTGGTTTGTTGGTTTGTTTGTTTGTTCGTTTGTTGGTTTGTTGGTTTGTTGGTTTGTTGGTTTGTTGGTTTGTTGGTTTGTTGGTTTGTTGGTTTGTTGGTTTGTTGGTTTGTTGGTTTGTTGGTTTGTTGGTTTGTTGGTTTGTTGGTTTGTTGGTTTGTTGGTTTATTGGTTTGTTGGTTTATTGGTTTGTTGGTTTGTTGGTTTGTTGGTTTGTTAGTTTGTTGGTTTGTTGGTTTGTTGGTTTGTTGGTTTGTTGGTTTGTTGGTTTGTTATTTTGTTGGTTTGTTGTTTTGTTGGTTTATTGGTTTGTTGGTTTGCTGGTTTTATGGTTTGTTGGTTTGTTGGTTTGTTAGTTTGTTGGTTTGTTGGTTTGTTGGTTTGTTGGTTTGTTAATTTGTTGGTTTGTTGGTTTGTTGCTTTGTTGGTTTGTTGGTTTGCTGGTTTATTGGTTTGTTGGTTTGTTGATTTGTTGATTTGTTGGGTTGTTGGTTTGTTCGTTTGCTGGTTTGTTGGTTTGTTGATTGGTTGGTTTGTTGGTAGGTTGGTTTGTTGGTTTATTGGTTTGTTGGTTTGTTGGTTTGTTGGTTTGTTGGTTTGTTGGTTTGTTGGTTTGTTGGTTTGTTGGTTTGTTGGTTTGCTGGTTTGTTGGTTTGTTGTTATGTTTGTTGGTTTGTTGGTTTGTTGGTGGGTTGTTGGTTTGTGGGTTTGTGGGTTTGTTGGTTTGTTGGTTTGTTGGTTTGTTGGTTTGTTGGTTTGTTGGTTTATTGGTTTGTTGGTTTGTTGGTTTGTAGGTTTGTTGGTTTATTGGTTTGTTGGTTTGTTCGTTTGTTGGTTTGTTGGTTTGATGGTTTGTTGGTTTGTTTGTTTATTGGTTTGTTGGTTTGTTGGTTTGTTGGTTTGTTGGTTTGTTGGTTTGTTGGTTTGTTGGTTTGTTGGTTTGTTGGTTTGTTGGTTTGTTGGTTTGTTGGTTTGTTGGTTTGTTGGTTTGTTGGTTTGTTGGTTTGTTGTTTTGTTGGTTTGTTGGTTTGTTGGTTTGTTGGTTTGTTGGTTTGTTGGTTTGTTGGTTTGTTGGTTTGTTGGTTTGTTGGTTTGTTGGCTTGTTAGTTTGTTGGTTTGTTGGTTTGTTGATTTGTTGGTTAGTTGGTTTGTTGGTTTGTTGGTTTGTTGGTTTGTTGGCTTGTTGGTTTGTCGGTTTGTTTGTTTGTTGGTTTGTTGGTTTGTTGGTTTGTTGGTTTGTTGGTTTGTTGGTTTGTTGGTTTGTTGGTTTGTTGGTTTGTTGGTTTGTTGGTTTATTTGTTTATTTGTTTATTTGTTTGTTGTTTTGTGGGTTTGTTAGTTTGTTGGTTTCTTGGTTGGTTGGTTTGTTAGTTTGTTGGTTTATTGGTGTATTTGTTTGTTGGTTTGTTGGCTTGTTGGTTTGTTGGTTTCATGGTTTGTTCGTTTGTTGGTTTGTTGGTTTGTTGGTTTGTTGGTTTGTTCGTTTGTTGGTTTGTTGGTTTGTTGATTGGTTGGTTTGCTTGTAGGTTGGTTTGTTGGTTTATTGGTGTGTTGGTGTGTTGGTTTGTTGGTTTGTTGGTTTGTTGGCTTGTTGGTTTGTTGGTTTGTTGGTTTGTTGGTTTGTTGGTTTGTTGGTTTGTTGGTTTGTTCGTTTGTTGGTTTGTTGGTTTGTTGGTTTGTTGGTTTGTTGGTTTGTTGGTTTGTTGGTTTGTTGGTTTGTTGGTTTGTTGGTTTGTTGGTTTGTTGGTTTGTTGGTTTGTCCGTTTGTTGGTTTGTTGGTTTGTTGGTTTGTTGGTTTGTTGGTTTGTTGGTTTGTTGGTTTGTTGGTTTGTTGGTTTGTTGGTTTGTTGGTTTGTTGGTTTGTTGGTTTATTGGTTTGTTGGTTTGTTGGTTTGGTGTCTTGTTGGTTTGTTTGTTTGTTGGTTTGTTGGTTTGTTGGTTTCTTGATTTCTTGGTTTCTTGGTTTGTTGGTTTGTTGGTTTGTTGGTTTGTTGGTTTGTTGGTTTGTTGGTTTGTTGAATTGTTGGCTTGTTGGTTTGTTGGTTTGTTGGTTTGTTGGTTGTTGGTTTGTTGGTTTGTTGGTTTATTTGTTTGTTGGTTTGTTGGTTTGCTTGTTTGTTGGTTTGTTGGTTTGTTCGTTTGTTGGTTTGTTGGTTTGTTGGCTTGTTGGTTTGTTGGTTTGTTGGTTTGTTGGGTTGTTGGTTTGTTGGTTTGTTTGTTTGTTTGTTTGTTGGCTTGTTGGTTTGTTGGTTTGTTCGTTTGTTGGTTTGTTCGTTTGTTGGCTTGTTGGTTTGTTGGTTTGTTGGTTTGTTGGTTTGTCGGTTTGTTGGTTTGTTGGTTTGTTGGTTTGTTGGTTTGTTGGTTTGTTGGTTTGTTGGTTTGTTGGTTTGTTGGTTTGTTGGTTTGTTGGTTTGTTGGTTTGTTGGTTTGTTGGTTTGTTGGTTTGTTGGTTTGTTGGTTTGTTGGTTTGTTGGTTTGTAGGTTTGTTGGTTTGTAGGTTTGTTGGTTTGTTGGTTTGTTGGTTTGTTGGTTTGCTCGTTTGCTGGTTTATTGGTTTGTTAATTTGTTGGTTTGTTGGTTTGTTGGTTTGTTGGTTTGTTGGTTTGTTGGTTTGTTGGTTTGTTGGTTTGTTGGTTTGTTGGTTTGTTGGTTTGTTGGTTTGTTGGTTTGTTGGTTTGTTGGTTTGTTGGTTTGTTGGTTTGTTGATTTGTTGGTTTGTTGGTTTGTTGGTTTGTTGGTTTGTTGGTTTGTAGGTTTGTTGGTTTGTAAATTTGTTGGTTTGTTGGTTTGTTGGTTTGTTGGTTTGCTCGTTTGCTGGTTTTATGGTTTGTTAATTTGTTGGTTTGTTGGTTTGTTGGTTTGTTGGTTTGTTGGTTTGTTGGTTTGTTGGTTGGTTGGTTTGTTGGTTTGTGGTTTGTTGGTTTGTTGGCTTGTTGGTTTGTTGGTTTGTTGGCTTGTTGGTTTGTTGGTTTGTTGGTTTGTTGGTTTGTTGGTTTGTTCGTTTGTTGGTTTGTTGGCTTGTTAGTTTGTTGGTTTGTTGATTTGTTGGTTTGTTGGTTTGTTGGTTTGTTGGTTTGTTGGTTTGTTGGTTTGTTGGTTTGTTGGTTTGTTGGTTTGTTGGTTTGTTGGTTTGTTTGTTAGTTGGGTTGTTGGTTTGTTGGTTTGTTCGCTTGTTGGTTTGTTGTTTTGTTGGTTCGTTCGTTTGTTGGTTTGTTGGTTTGTTGGTTTTTTGGTTTGGTGGTTTATTGGATTGTTGGTTTGTTGGCTTATTGGTTTGTTGGTTTGTTGATTTGTTGATTTGTTCGTTTGTTGGTTTTTTGATTTGTTGGTTTGGTGGTTTGTTGGTATGTTGGTTTGTTGGTTCGTTGTTTTGTTGGTTTGTTGGTTTGTTGGTTTGTTGGTTTGTTGGTTTGTTGGTTTGTTGGTTTGTTCTTTTGTTGGTTTGTTGGTTTGTTGTTTTCTTGATTTCTTGGTTTGTTGGTTTGTTCGTTTGTTGGTTTGTTGAATTGTTGGTTTGTTGGTTTGTTGGTTTGTTGGTTTGTTGGTTTGTTGGTTTGTTGGTTTGTTGGTTTGTTGGTTTGTTGGTTTGTTGGTTTGTTGGCTTGTTGGTTTGTTGGTTTGTTGGTTTGTTGGTTTGTTGGTTTGTTGGTTTGTTGGTTTGTTGGTTTGTTGGTTTGTTGGTTTGTTGGTTTGTTGGTTTGTTGGTTTGTTAGTTTGTTGGTTTGTTGGTTTGTTGGTTTGTTGGTTTGTTGGTTTTTTATTTTGTTGGTTTGTTGGTTTGTTGGTTTGTTGGTTTATTGGTTCTTTGGTTTGTTGGTTTGCTCGTTTGCTGGTTTTATGGTTTGTTGGTTTGTTGGTTTGTTGGTTTGTTGGTTTGTTGGTTTGTTGGTTTGCTGGTTTATTGGTTTGTTGGTTTGTTGGTTTGTTGATTTGTTGGTTTGTTGGTTTGTTGGTTTGTTGGTTTGTTGACTAATTGGGTTGTTGGTTTGTTGGTTTGTTCGTTTGTTGGTGTATTGGTTTGTTGGTTTGTTCGTTTGTTGGTTTGTTGGTTTGTTCGTTTCTTCGTTTGTTGGTTTGTTGGTTTTTTGGTTTGGTGGTTTGTTAGTTTGTTGGTTTGTTGGCTTATTGGTTTGTTGGTTTGTTGATTTGTTAGTTTTTTCGTTTGTTGGTTTGTTGGTTTATTGGTTTGTTCGTTTGTTATTTTGTTGGTTTGTTGGTTTGTTGCTTTGTTGGTTTGTTGGTTTGTTGGTTTGTTCGTTTGTTGGTTTGTTGGTTTGATGGTTTGTTGGTTTGTTTGTTTGTTGGTTTGTTCGTTTGTTGGTTTTTTGATTTGTTGGTTTGTTGGTTTGTTGGTATTTTGGTTTGTTGGTTTGTTGTTTTGTTGGTTTGTTGGTTTGTTGGTTTGTTGGTTTGTTGGTTTGTTGGTTTGTTGGTTTGTTGTTTTGTTGGTTTGTTGGTTTGTTGGTTTGTTGGTTTGTTCGTTTGTTGGTTTGTTGGTTTGTTGGTTTCTTGATTTCTTGGTTTGTTGGTTTGTTCGTTTGTTGGTTTGTTGAATTGTTGGCTTGTTGGCTTGTTGGTTTGTTGAATTGTTGGCTTGTTGGCTTGTTGGTTTGTTGGATTGTTGGTTTGCTCGTTTGCTGGTTTATTGGTTTGTTGGTTTGTTGGTTTGTTGATTTGTTAGTTTGTTCGGTTGTTGGTTTGTTGGTTTGTTGGTTTGTTGGTTTGTTGGTTTGTTGGTTTGTTGGTTTGTTGGTTTGTTGGTTTGTTGGTTTGTTGGTTTGTTGGTTGTTGGTTTGTTGGTTTGTTGGTTTATTTGTTTGTTGGTGTGTTGGTTTGGTGGTTTGGTGGTTTGTTGGTATGTCAGTTTGTTGGTTTGTTGTTTTGTTGGTTTGTTGGTTGGTTGGTTTGTTGGTTTCTTGGTTTGTTGGTTTGTTGGTTTGTTGGTTTGTTGGTTTGTTGGTTTGTTGAATTGTTGATTTGTTGGTTTGTTGTTGGTTTGTTGGTTGTTGGTTTGTTGGTTTGTTGGTTTATTTGTTTGTTGGTTTGTTGGTTTGTTGTTTTGCTGGTTTGTTGGTTTGTTGGTTTGTTCGTTTGTTGGTTTGTTGGTTTGTCGGCTTGTTGGTTTGTTGGTTTGTTGGTTTGTTGGTTTCTTGGTTTGTTGGTTTGTTGGCTTGTTGGTTTGTTGGTTTGTTCGTTTGTTGGTTTGTTGGCTTGTTGGTTTGTTGGTTTGTTGGTTTGTTGGTTTGTTGGTTTGTTGGTTTGTTGGTTTCTTGGTTTTTGGGTTTGTTGGTTTGTTGGTTTGTTGGTTTGTTGGTTTGTTGGTTTGTTGGTTTGTTGGTTTGTTGGTTTGTTGGTTAGTTGGGTTGTTGGTTTGTTGGTTTGTTCGCTTGTTTGTTTGTTGGTTTGTTGGGTTTTTGGTTTGGTGGTTTGTTGGTTTGTTGGTTTGTTGATTTACTTTGTTTGTTGGTTTGTTGGTTAGTTGGGTTGTTAGTTTGTTGGTTTGTTCGCTTGTTTGTTTGTTGGTTTGTTGGTTTGTTCGTTTGTTGGTTTGTTGGTTTGTTCGTTTCTTGGTTTGTTGGTTTGTTCGTTTGTTGGTTTGTTGGTTTGATGGTTTGTTGGTTTGTTTGTTTGTTGGTTTGTTCGTTTGTCGGTTTGTTGGTTTGTTGGTTTGTTGGTTTGTTGGGTTGTTGGTTTGTTGGTTTGTTGGTTTGTTGGTTTGTTGGTTTGTTGGTTTGTTGGTTTGTTGGTTTGTTGGTTTGTTGGTTTTTTGGTTTGTTGGTTTGTTGGTTTGTTGGTTTGTTGGTTTGTTGGTTTGTTGTTTTGTTGGTTTGTTGGTTTGTTGGTTTGTTGGTTTGTTGGTTTGTTGGTTTGTTGGTTTGTTGGTTTGTTGGTTTGTTGGTTTGTTGGTTTGTTGGTTTGTTGGTTTGTTGGTTTGTTGATTTGTTGGTTAGTTGGTTTGTTGGTTTGTTAGTTTGTCGGTTTGTTGGTTTGTTGGTTTGTTGGCTTGTTGATTTGTTGGTTTGTTCGTTTGGTGGTTTGTTCGTTTGGTGGTTTGTTGTCTTGTTGGTTTGTTGGTTTGTAGGTTTGTTCGTTTGTTGGTTTGTTGGTTTGTTGATTTGTTGGTATGGTTTGCTCGTTTGTTGGTTTGTTGGTTTGTTGGTTGGTTGGTTTGTTGGTTTGTTGGTTTGTTGGTTTGTTTGTTTGTTGGTTTGTTGGTTTGTTGGTTTGTTGGTTTGTTGGTTTGTTGGTTTGTTGGTTTGTTGGTTTGTTGGTTTGTTGGTTTGTTGGTTTGTTGGTTTGTTGGTTTGTTGGTTTGTGGGTTTGTTGGTTTGTTGGCTTGTTGATTTGTTGGTTTGTTCGTTTGGTGGTTTGTTGTCTTGTTGGTTTATTGGTTTGTTGGTTTGTTCGTTTGTTGGTTTGTTGGTTTGTTGATTTGTTGGTATGGTTTGTTCGTTTGTTGGTTTGTTGGTTGGTTTGTTGGTTTGTTGGTTTGTTTGTTGGTTGGTTTGTTGGTTTGTTGGTTTGTTGGTTTGTTCGTTTCTTGGTTTGTTGGTTTGTTCGTTTGTTGGTTTGTTGGTTTGATGGTTTGTTGGTTTGTTTGTTTGTTGGTTTGTTCGTTTGTCGGTTTGTTGGTTTGTTGGTTTGTTGGTTTGTTGATTTACTTTGTTTGTTGGTTTGTTGGTTAGTTGGGTTGTTAGTTTGTTGGTTTGTTCGCTTGTTTGTTTGTTGGTTTGTTGGTTTGTTCGTTTGTTGGTTTGTTGGTTTGTTCGTTTCTTGGTTTGTTGGTTTGTTCGTTTGTTGGTTTGTTGGTTTGATGGTTTGTTGGTTTGTTTGTTTGTTGGTTTGTTCGTTTGTCGGTTTGTTGGTTTGTTGGTTTGTTGGTTTGTTGGGTTGTTGGTTTGTTGGTTTGTTGGTTTGTTGGTTTGTTGGTTTGTTGGTTTGTTGGTTTGTTGGTTTTTTGGTTTGTTGGTTTGTTGGTTTGTTGGTTTGTTGGTTTGTTGGTTTGTTATTTTGTTGGTTTGCTGGTTTGTTGGTTTGTTGGTTTGTTGGTTTGTTGGTTTGTTGGTTTGTTGGTTTGTTGGTTTGTTGGTTTGTTGGTTTGTTGGCTTTTTAGTTTGTTGGTTTTTTGGTTTGTTGATTTGTTGGTTAGTTGGTTTGTTGGTTTGTTAGTTTGTTGGTTTGTTGGTTTGTTGGTTTGTTGGCTTGTTGATTTGTTGGCTTATTCGTTTGGTGGTTTGTTCGTTTGGTGGTTTGTTGTCTTGTTGGTTTGTTGGTTTGTTGGTTTGTTGGTTTGTTCGTTTGTTGGTTTGTTGGTTTGTTGATTTGTTGGTATGGTTTGTTCGTTTGTTGGTTCGTTGGTTTGTTGGTTGGTTGGTTTGTTGGTTTGTTGGTTTGTTTGTTTGTTGGTTTGTTCGTTTGTTGGTTTGTTGGTTTGTTGGTTTGTTGGTTTGTTGATTTGTTGGTATGGTTTGTTCGTTTGTTGGTTTGTTGGTTGGTTGGTTTGTGGTTTGTTGGTTTGTTGGTTTGTTGGTTTGTTGGTTTGTTGGTTTGTTGGTTTGTTGGTTTGTTGGTTTATTTGTTTATTTGTTTATTTGTTTGTTGTTTTGTGGGTTTGTTAGTTTGTTGGTTTCTTGGTTGGTTGGTTTGTTAGTTTGTTGCTTTATTGGTTTATTTGTTTGTTGGTTTGTTGGCTTGTGGGTTTGTTGGTTTCATGGTTTGTTCGTTTGTTGGTTTGTTGGTTTGTTGGTTTGTTGGTTTGTTCGTTTGTTCGTTTGTTGGTTTGTTGGTTTGTTGATTGATTGGTTTGTTGGTATGTTGGTTTGTTGCTTTATTGGTTTGTTGGTTTGTTGGTTTGTTGGTTTGTTGGTTTGTTGGTTTGTTCGTTCGTTGGTTTGTTGGTTTGTTGGTTTGTTGGTTTGTTGGTTTGTTGATTTGTTGATTTGTTGGTTTGTTGGTTTGTTGGTTTGTTTGTTTGTTCGTTTGTTGGTTTGTTGGCTTGTTGGTTTGTTGGTTTATTGGTTTGTTGGTTTGTTGGTTTGTTGGTTTGTTGGTTTGTTGGTTTGTTGGTTTGTTGGTTTGTTGGTTTGTTGGTTTGGTGTCCTGTTGGTTTGTTTATTTGTTGGTTTGTTGGTTTGTTGGTTTGTTGGTTTGTTGGTTTGTTGGTTTGTTGGTTTGTTGGTTTGTTGGTTTGTTGGTTTGTTGGTTTGTTGATTTGTTGGTTTGTTGGTTTGTTGGTTTGTTGGCTTGTTGGTTTGTTGGTTTGTTGGTTTGTTTGTTTGTTGGTTTGTTGGTATTTTCGTTTGTTGGTTTGTTGGTTTGTTGATTGGTTAGTTTGTTGGTTTGTTGGTTTGCTGGTTTGTAGGTTTGTTGGTTTGTTGGTTTGTTGGTTTGTTGGTTAGTTGGTTTGTTTGTTTGTTCGTTTGTCGGTTTGTTGGTTTGTTGGTTTGTTGGTTTGTTAGTTTGTTGGTTTATTTGTTTGTTGGTTTGTTGGTTTGTTTGTTTATTTGATTGTTGTTTTGTTGGTATGTTGGTTTGTTGGGTTGTTGGTTTGTTGGTTTGTTGGTTTGTTGGTTTGTTGGTTTGTTGGTTTGTTGGTTTGTTGGTTTGTTGGTTTGTTGGTTTGTTGGTTTGTTCGTTTGTTGGTTTGTTTGTTTGTTGGTTTGCTAGCTTGTTGGTTTGTGGTTTGTTGGTTTGTTGGTTTGTTAGTTTGTTCGTTTGTTGGTTTGTTAGTTTGTTGGTTTACTAGCTTGTTGGTTTGTGGTTTGTTGGTTTCTTGGTTTGGTTAGTTTGTTCGTTTGTTGGTTTGTTAGTTTGTTGGTTTACTAGCTTGTTGGTTTGTGGTTTGTTGGTTTCTTGGTTTGTTGGTTTGTTGGTTTGTTGGTTTGTTGGTTGGTTGGTTGGTTGGTTTGTTGGTTTGTTCGTTTGTTGGTTTGTTAGTTTGTTGGTTTGTTAGCTTGTTGGTTTGTGGTTTGTTGGTTTGTTGGTTTGTTGGTTTGTTGGTTTGTTGGTTTGTTGGTTTGTTGGTTTGTTCGTTTGTTGGTTTGTTAGTTTGTTGGTTTGTTGGTTTGTTAGCTTGTTGGTTTGTTGGTTTGTTGGTTTCTTGGTTTGTTGGTTTGTTCATTTATTGGTTTGTTGGTTTGTTTGTTTGTTGGTTTGTTCGTTTGTTGGTTTTTTGATTTGTTGGTTTGGTGGTTTGTTGGTATGTTGGTTTGTTGGTTTGTTGTTTTGTTGGTTTGTTGGTTTGTTGGTTTGTTGGTTTGTTGGTTTGTTGGTTTGTTGGTTTGTTGGTTTGTTGTTTTGTTGGTTTGTTGGTTTGTTGGTTTGTTCGTTTGTTGGTTTGTTGGTTTGTTGGTTTCTTGATTTCTTGGTTTGTTGGTTTGTTCGTTTGTTGGTTTGTTAAATTGTTGGTTTGTTGGTTTGTTGGTTTGTTGGTTTGTTGGTTTGTTGGTTTGTTCGTTTGTTGGTTTGTTGGTTTGTTGGTTTGATGGTTTGTTGGTTTGTTGGTTTGTTGGTTTGTTGGTTTGTTGGTTTGTTGGTTTGTTGGTTTGTTGGTTTGTTGGTTTGCTGGTTTGTTGGTTTGTTGGTTTGTTGGTTTGTTGGTTTGTTGGTTTGTTGGTTTGTTAGTTTGTTCGTTTGTTGGTTTGTTGGTTTGTTGGTTTGTTGGTTTTTTATTTTGTTGGTTTGTTGGTATGTTGGTTTATTGGTTTGTTGGTTTGTTGGTTTGCTCGTTTGCTGGTTTTATGGTTTGTTGGTTTGTTGGTTTGTTGGTTTGTTGGTTTGTTGGTTTGTTGGTTTGTTGGTTTGTTGGTTTGCTGGTTTATTGGTTTGTTGGTTTGTTGGTTAGTTGATTTGTTGGTTTGTTGGTTTGTTGGTTTGTTGGTTTGTTGGTTTGTTGACTAATTGGGTTGTTGGTTTGTTGGTTTATTTGTTTGTTGGTTTGTTGGTTTGTTTGTTTATTTGCTTGTTGTTTTGTTGGTTTGTTGGTTTGTTGGGTTGTTGGTTTGTTGGTTTGTTGGTTTGTTGGTTTGTTGGTTTGTTGGTTTGTTGGTTTGTTGGTTTGTTGGTTTGTTGGTTTGTTGGTTTGTTGGTTTGTTCGTTTGTTGGTTTGTTTGTTTGTTGGTTTGCTAGCTTGTTGGTTTGTGGTTTGTTGGTTTGTTGGTTTGTTAGTTTGTTCGTTTGTTGGTTTGTTAGTTTGTTGGTTTGTTAGCTTGTTGGTTTGTGGTTTGTTGGTTTCTTGGTTTGTTGGTTTGTTGGTTTGTTGGTTGGTTGGTTTGTTGGTTTGTTGGTTTGTTCGTTTGTTGGTTTGTTAGTTTGTTGGTTTGTTAGCTTGTTGGTTTGTGGTTTGTTGGTTTCTTGGTTTGTTGGTTTGTTGGTTTGTTTGTTTGTTAGTTTGTTGGTTTGTTGGTTTTTTGATTTGTTGGTTTGGTGGTTTGTTGGTATGTTGGTTTGTTGGTTTGTTGTTTTGTTGGTTTGTTGGTTTGTTGGTTTGTTGGTTTGTTGGTTTGTTGGTTTGTTGTTTTGTTGGTTTGTTTGTTTGTTGGTTTGTTCGTTTGTTGGTTTGTTGGTTTGTTGGTTTCTTGATTTCTTGGTTTGTTGGTTTGTTCGTTTGTTGGTTTGTTGGTTTGTTAAATTGTTGGTTTGTTGGTTTGTTGGTTTGTTGGTTTGTTCGTTTGTTGGTTTGTTGGTTTGTTGGTTTGTTGGTTTGTTGGTTTGTTGGATTGTTGGTTTGTTGGTTTGTTGGTTTGTTGGTTTGTTGGTTTGTTGGTTTGTTGGTTTGTTGGTTTGTTGGTTTGTTGGTTTGTTGGTTTGTTAGTTTGTTCGTTTGTTGGTTTGTTGGTTTGTTGGTTTGTTGGTTTTTTATTTTGTTGGTTTGTTGGTATGTTGGTTTATTGGTTTGTTGGTTTGTTGGTTTGCTCGTTTGCTGGTTTTATGGTTTGTTGGTTTGTTGGTTTGTTGGTTTGTTGGTTTGTTGGTTTGTTGGTTTGTTGGTTTGTTGGTTTGTTGGTTTGTTGGTTTGCTGGTTTATTGGTTTGTTGGTTAGTTGATTTGTTGGTTTGTTGGTTTGTTGGTTTGTTGGTTTGTTGACTAATTGGGTTGTTGGTTTGTTGGTTTATTTGTTTGTTGGTTTGTTGGTTTGTTTGTTTATTTGCTTGTTGTTTTGTTGGTTTGTTGGTTTGTTGGGTTGTTCGTTTGTTGGTTTGTTGGTTTGTTGGTTTGTTGGTTTGTTGGTTTGTTGGTTTGTTGGTTTGTTGGTTTGTTGGTTTGTTCGTTTGTTGGTTTGTTTGTTTGTTGGTTTGCTAGCTTGTTGGTTTTTGTTTTGTTGGTTTGTTGGTTTGTTAGTTTGTTCGTTTGTTGGTTTGTTAGTTTGTTGGTTTGCTAGCTTGTTGGTTTGTGGTTTGTTGGTTTCTTGGTTTGTTGGTTTGTTGGTTTGTTGGTTTGTTGGTTGGTTGGTTTGTTGGTTTGTTGGTTTGTTCGTTTGTTGGTTTGTTAGTTTGTTGGTTTGTTAGCTTGTTGGTTTGTGGTTTGTTGGTTTCTTGGTTTGTTGGTTTGTTGGTTTCTTGGTTTGTTGGTTTGTTGGTTTGTTGGTTTGTTCGTTTGTTGGTTTGTTCGTTTGTTGGTTTGTTAGTTTGTTGGTTTGTTAGCTTGTTGGTTTGTTGGTTTGTTGGTTTCTTGGTTTGTTGGTTTGTTCATTTGTTCGTTTGTTGGTTTTTTGATTTGTTGGTTTGGTGGTTTGTTGGTATGTTGGTTTGTTGGTTTGTTGTTTTGTTGGTTTGTTGGTTTGTTGGTTTGTTGGTTTGTTGGTTTGTTGGTTTGTTGGTTTGTTGGTTTGTTGGTTTGTTGTTTTGTTGGTTTGTTAGTTTGTTGGTTTCTTGATTTCTTGGTTTGTGGGTTTGTTCGTTTGTTGGTTTGTTAAATTGTTGGTTCGTTGGTTTGTTGGTTTGTTGGTTTGTTGGTTTGTTGGTTTGTTGGTTTGTTGGTTTGTTGGTTTGTTGGTTTGTTGGTTTGTTGGTTTCTTGATTTCTTGGTTTTATGGCTTTTTCGTTTGTTGGTTTGTTGGTTTGTTGGTTTGTTAGTTTGTTGGTTTGTTGGTTTGTTGGTTTGTTGGTTTGTTGGTTTTTTATTTTGTTGGTTTGTTGGTATGTTGGTTTATTGGTTTGTTGGTTTGTTGGTTTTCTCGTTTGCTGGTTTTATGGTTTGTTGGTTTGTTAGTTTGTTGGTTTGTTGGTTTGTTGGTTTGTTGGTTTGCTAGTTTATTGGTTTGTTGGTTTGTTGGTTAGTTGATTTGTTGGTTTGTTGGTTTGTTGGTTTGTTGGTTTGTTGGTTTGTTGGTTTGTTGACTAATTGGGTTCTTGGTTTGTTGGTTTGTTCGTTTGTTGGTGTATTGGTTTGTTGGTTTGTTCGTTTGTTGGTTTGTTGGTTTGTTCGTTTCTTGGTTTGTTGGTTTTTTGGTTTGGTGGTTTGTTGGTTTGTTGGTTTGTTGGCTTATTGGTTTGTTGGTTTGTTGATTTGTTAGTTTGTTCGTTTGTTGGTTTGTTGGTTTATTGGTTTGTTCGTTTGTTGGTTTGTTGGTTTGTTGGTTTTGTTGGTTTGATGGTTTGTTGGTTTGTTTGTTTGTTGGTTTGTTCGTTTGTTGGTTTTTTGATTTGTTGGTTTGGTGGTTTGTTGGTATGTTGGTTTGTTGGTTTGTTGTTTTGTTGGTTTGTTGGTTTGTTGGTTTGTTGGTTTGTTGGTTTGTTGGTTTGTTGTTTTGTTGGTTTGTTGGTTTGTTGGTTTGTTCGTTTGTTGGTTTGTTGGTTTGTTGGCTTCTTGATTTCTTGGTTTTATGGTTTTTTCGTTTGTTGGTTTGTTGAATTGTTGGCGTGTTGGTTTGTTGGATTGTTGGTTTGCTCGTTTGCTGGTTTATTGGTTTGTTGGTTTGTTGGTTTGTTGATTTGTTAGTTTGTTCGTTTGTTGGTTTGTTGGTTTGTTGGTTTGTTCGTTTGTTGGTTTCTTGGTTTGTTGGTTTGTTCATTTGTTGGTTTGTTGGTTTGTTGGTTTGTTGGTTTGTTGGTTTGTTGGTTTGTTTGTTTGTTGGTTTGTTCGTTTGTTGATTTTTTGATTTGTTGGTTTGGTGGTTTGTTGGTATGTTGGTTTGTTGGTTTGTTGTTTTGTTGGTTTGTTGGTTTGTTGGTTTGTTGGTTTGTTGGTTTGTTGGTTTGTTCGTTTGTTGGTTTGTTGGTTTGTTGGTTTCTTGATTTCTTGGTTTGTTGGTTTGTTCGTTTGTTGGTTTGTTAAATTGTTGGTTTGTTGGTTTGTTGGTTTGTTTGTTTGTTGGTTTGTTGGTTTGTTGGTTTGTTGGTTTGTTGGTTTGTTGGTTTGTTGGTTTGTTGGTTTGTTGGTTTGTTGGTTTGTTGGTTTGTTGGTTTGTTGGTTTGTTGGTTTGTTGGTTTGTTGGTTTGTTGGTTTGTTGGTTTGTTGGTTTGTTGGTTTGTTGGTTTGTTGGTTTGTTGGTTTGTTAGTTTGTTGGTTTGTTGGTTTGTTGGTTTGTTGGTTTGTTGGTTTTTTATTTTGTTGGTTTGTTGGTATGTTGGTTTATTGGTTTGTTGGTTTGTTGGTTTGCTCGTTTGCTGGTTTTATGGTTAGTTGGTTTGTTGGTTTGTTGGTTTGTTGGTTTGTTGGTTTGTTGGTTTGTTGGTTTGCTGGTTTATTGGTTTGTTGGTTTGTTGGTTAGTTGATTTGTTGGTTTGTTGGTTTGTTGGTTTGTTGGTTTGTTGACTAATTGGGTTGTTGGTTTGTTGGTTTGTTCGTTTGTTGGTGTATTGGTTTGTTGGTTTGTTCGTTTGTTGGTTTGTTGGTTTGTTCGTTTCTTGGTTTGTTGGTTTTTTGGTTTGGTGGTTTGTTGGTTTGTTGGTTTGTTGGTTTATTGGTTTGTTGGTTTGTTGATTTGTTAGTTTGTTCGTTTGTTGGTTTGTTGGTTTATTGGTTTGTTCGTTTGTTGGTTTGTTGGTTTGTTGGTTTGTTGGTTTGTTGGTTTGTTGCTTTGTTGGTTTGTTGGTTTGTTGGTTTGTTGGTTTGTTGGTTTGTTGGTTTGTTCGTTTGTTGGTTTTTTGATTTGTTGGGTTGGTGGTTTGTTGGTATGTTGGTTTGTTGGTTTGTTGTTTTGTTGGTTTGTTGGCTTGTTGGTTTGTTAGTTTGTTGGTTTGTTGGTTTGTTGTTTTGTTGGTTTGTTGGTTTGTTGGTTTGTTCGTTTGTTGGTTTGTTGGTTTGTTGGTTTCTTGATTTCTTGGTTTTTTGGTTTGTTCGTTTGTTGGTTTGTTGAATTGTTGGCTTGTTGGTTTGTTGGATTGTTGGTTTGCTCGTTTGCTGGTTTATTGGTTTATTGGTTTGTTGGTTTGTTGATTTGTTAGTTTGTTCGTTTGTTGGTTTTTTGGTTTGTTGGTTTGTTCGTTTGTTGGTTTGTTGGTTTGTTGGTTTGTTTGTTTGTTGGTTTGTTGGTTTTTTGGTTTGTTGGTTTGTTGGTTGTTGGTTTGTTGGTTTGTTGGCTTATTTGTTTGTTGGTGTGTTGGTTTGTTGGTTTGGTGGTTTGTTTGTATGTTGGTTTGTTGGTTTGTTGTTTTGTTTGTTTGTTGGTTTGTTGGTTTGTTGGTTTCTTGGTTTGTTGGTTTGTTGGTTTGTTGGTTTGTTGGTTTGTTAGTTTGTTGAATTGTTGGCTTGTTGGTTTGTTGGTTTGTTGGTTTGTTGGTTTGTTGGTTGTTGGTTTGTTAGTTTGTTGGTTTATTTGTTTGTTGGTTTGTTGTTTTGCTGGTTTGTTGGTTTGTTGGTTTGTTCGTTTGTTGGTTTGTTGGTTTGTCGGCTTGTTGGTTTGTTGGTTTCTTGGTTTGTTGGTTTGTTGGCTTGTTGGTTTGTTGGTTTGTTCGTTTGTTGGTTTGTTGGCTTGTTGGTTTGTTGGTTTGTTGGTTTGTTGGTTTGTTGGTTTGTTGGTTTGTTGGTTTGCGGGTTTGTTGGTTTGTTGGTTTGTTGGTTTGTTGGTTTGTTGGTTTGTTGGTTTGTTGATTTGTTGGTTTGTTGGATTGTCGGTTTGGTCTTTTGCTGGTTTATTGGTTTGTTGGTTTGTTGGTTTGTTGATTTGTTGATTTGTTGGTTTGTTGGTTTGTTGGTTAATTTGGTTGTTGGTTTGTTGGTTTGTTCGCTTGTTTGTTTGTTGGTTTGTTGGGTTTTTGGTTTGGTGGTTTGTTGGTTTGTTGGTTTGTTGATTTACTTTGTTTGTTGGTTTGTTGGTTAGTTGGGTTGTTGGTTTGTTGGTTTGTTCGCTTGTTTGTTTGTTGGTTTGTTGGTTTGTTCGTTTGTTGGTTTGTTGGTTTGTTCGTTTCTTGGTTTGTTGGTTTGTTCGTTTGTTGGTTTGTTGGTTTGATGGTTTGTTAGTTTGTTTGTTTGTTGGTTTGTTCGTTTGTTGGCTTGTTGGTTTGTTGGTTTGTTGGTTTGTTGGGTTGTTGGTTTGTTGGTTTGTTGGTTTGTTGGTTTGTTGGTTTTTTGGTTTGTTGGTTTGTTGGTTTGTTAGTTTGTTGGTTTGTTGTTTTGTTGGTTTGTTGGTTTGTTGGTTTGTTCGTTTGTTGGTTTGTTGGTTTGTTGATTTGTTGGTATGGTTTGTTCGTTTGTTGGTTTGTTGGTTTGTTGGTTGGTTGGTTTGTTGGTTTGTTGGTTTGTTTGTTTGTTGGTTTGTTGGTTTGTTGGTTTGTTGGTTTGTTGGTTTGTTGGCTTGTTGATTTGTTGGTTTGTTCGTTTGGTGGTTTGTTCGTTTGGTGGTTTGTTGTCTTGTTGGTTTGTTGGTTTGTTGGTTTGTTCGTTTGTTGGTTTGTTGGTTTGTTGATTTGTTGGTATGGTTTGTTCGTTTGTTGGTTTGTTGGTTTGTTGGTTGGTTGGTTTGTTGGTTTGTTGGTTTGTTTGTTTGTTGGTTTGTTGGTTTGTTGGTTTGTTGGTTTGTTGGTTTGTTGGTTTGTTGGTTTGTTGGTTTATTGGTTTGTTGGTTTGTTGGTTTGTTGGTTTGTTGGTTTGTTGGTTTGTTGGTTTGTTGGCTTGTTGATTTGTTGGTTTGTTCGTTTGTTGGTTTGTTGGCTTGTTGGTTTGTTGGTTTGTTGGTTTGTTGGTTTGTTGGTTTGTTGGTTTGTTGGTTTGTGGGTTTGTTGGTTTGTTGGTTTGTTGGTTTGTTGGTTTGTTGATTTGTTAGTTTGTTGATTTGTTGGTTTGTTGGATTGTCGGTTTGGTCTTTTGCTGGTTTATTGGTTTGTTGGTTTGTTGGTTTGTTGATTTGTTGATTTGTTGATTTGTTGGTTTGTTGGTTTGTTGGTTAATTGGGTTGTTGGTTTGTTGGTTTGTTCGCTTGTTTGTTTGATGGTTTGTTGGGTTTCTGGTTTGGTGGTTTGTTGGTTTGTTGGTTTGTTGATTTACTTTGTTTGTTGGTTTGTTGGTTAGTTGGGTTGTTGGTTTGTTGGTTTGTTCGCTTGTTGGTTTGTTCGTTTCTTGGTTTGTTGGTTTGTTCGTTTGTTGTTTTGTTGGTTTGATGGTTTGTTGGTTTGTTTGTTTGTTGGTTTGTTCGTTTGTTGGTTTGTTAATTTGTTGGTTTGTTGGTTTGTTGGTTTGTTGGGTTGTTGGTTTGTTGGTTTGTTGGTTTGTTGGTTTGTTGGTTTGTTGGTTTGTTGGTTTGTTGGTTTGTTGGTTTTTTGGTTTGTTGGTTTGTTGGTTTGTTGGTTTGTTGGTTTGTTGGTTTATTGGTTTGTTGTTTTGTTGGTTTGTTGGATTGTTGGTTTGTTGGTTTGTTGGTTTGTTGGTTTGTTGGTTTGTTGGTTTGTTGGTTTGTTGGTTTGTTGGCTTGTTCGTTTGGTGGTTTGTTGTCTTGTTGGTTTGTTGGTTTGTTGGTTTGTTCGTTTGTTGGTTTGTTGGTTTGTTGATTTGTTGGTATGGTTTGTTCGTTTGTTGGTTTGTTGGTTTGTTGGTTGGTTGGTTTGTTGGTTTGTTGGTTTGTTTGTTTGTTGGTTTGTTGGTTTGTTGGTTTGTTGGTTTGTTGGTTTGTTGGCTTGTTGATTTGTTGGTTTGTTCGTTTGGTGGTTTGTTCGTTTGGTGGTTTGTTGTCTTGTTGGTTTGTTGGTTTGTTGGTTTGTTCGTTTGTTGGTTTGTTGGTTTGTTGATTTGTTGGTATGGTTTGTTCGTTTGTTGGTTTGTTGGTTTGTTGGTTGGTTGGTTTGTTGGTTTGTTGGTTTGTTTGTTTGTTGGTTTGTTGGTTTGTTGGTTTGTTGGTTTGTTGGTTTGTTGGTTTGTTGGTTTGTTGGTTTGTTGGTTTGTTGGTTTGTTGGTTTGTTGGTTTGTTGGTTTGTTGGTTTGTTGGTTTGTTGGCTTGTTGATTTGTTGGTTTGTTCGTTTGGTGGTTTGTTGTCTTGTTGGTTTGTTGGTTTGTTGGTTTGTTCGTTTGTTGGTTTGTTGGTTTGTTGGTTTGTTGATTTGTTGGTATGGTTTGTTCGTTTGTTGGTTTGTTGGTTGGTTGGTTTGTTGGTTTGTTTGTTTGTTGGTTTGTTGGTTTGTTGGTTTGTTGGTTTGTTGGTTTGTTGGTTTGTTGGTTTGTTGGTTTGTTGGTTTGTTGGTTTATTTGTTTATTTGTTTATTTGTTTGTTGTTTTGTGGGTTTGTTAGTTTGTTGGTTTTTTGGTTTGTTGGTTTGTTGATTTGTTGATTTGTTGGTTTGTTGGTTTGTTGGTTAATTGGGTTGTTGGTTTGTTGGTTTGTTCGCTTGTTTGTTTGTTGGTTTGTTGGGTTCCTGGTTTGGTGGTTTGTTGGTTTGTTGGTTTGTTGATTTACTTTGTTTGTTGGTTTGTTGGTTAGTTGGGTTGTTGGTTTGTTGGTTTGTTCGCTTGTTTGTTTGTTGGTTTGTTGGTTTGTTCGTTTGTTGGTTTGTTGGTTTGTTCGGTTCTTGGTTTGTTGGTTTGTTCGTTTGTTGGTTTGTTGGTTTGATGGTTTGTTGGTTTGTTTGTTTGTTGCTTTGTTCGTTTGTTGGTTTGTTGGTTTGTTGGTTTGTTGGTTTGTTGGTTTGTTGGGTTGTTGGTTTGTTGGTTTGTTGGTTTGTTGGTTTGTTGGTTTGTTGGTTTGTTGGTTTGTTGGTTTGTTGGTTTTTTGGTTTGTTGGTTTGTTGGTTTGTTGGTTTGTTGGTTTGTTGGTTTGTTGGTTTGTTGTTTTGTTGGTTTGTTGGTTTATTGGTTTGTTGGTTGGTTGGTTTGTTGGTTTGTTGGTTTGTTGGTTTGTTGGTTTGTTGGTTTGTTGGCTTGTTCGTTTGGTGGTTTGTTGTCTTGCTGGTTTGTTGGTTTGTTGGTTTGTTCGTTTGTTGGTTTGTTGGTTTGTTGATTTGTTGGTATGGTTTGTTCGTTTGTTGGTTTGTTGGTTTGTTGGTTGATTGGTTTGTTGGTTTGTTGGTTTGTTTGTTTGTTGGTTTGTTGGTTTGTTGGTTTGTTGGTTTGTTGGTTTGTTGGCTTGTTGATTTGTTGGTTTGTTCGTTTGGTGGTTTGTTCGTTTGGTGGTTTGTTGTCTTGTTGATTTGTCGGTTTGTTGGTTTGTTCGTTTGTTGGTTTGTTGGTTTGTTGATTTGTTGGTATGGTTTGTTCGTTTGTTGGTTTGTTGGTTTGCTGGTTGGTTGGTTTGTTGGTTTGTTGGTTTGTTTGTTTGTTGGTTTGTTGGTTTGTTGGTTTGTTGGTTTGTTGGTTTGTTGGTTTGTTGGTTTGTTGGTTTGTTGGTTTGTTGGTTTGTTGGTTTGTTGGTTTGTTGGTTTGTTGGTTTGTTGGTTTGTTGGTTTGTTGGCTTGTTGATTTGTTGGTTTGTTCGTTTGGTGGTTTGTTGTCTTGTTGGTTTGTTGGTTTGTTGGTTTGTTCGTTTGTTGGTTTGTTGGTTTGTTGGTTTGTTGATTTGTTGGTATGGTTTGTTCGTTTGTTGGTTTGTTGGTTGGTTGGTTTGTTGGTTTGTTTGTTTGTTGGTTTGTTGGTTTGTTGGTTCGTTGGTTTGTTGGTTTGTTGGTTTGTTGGTTTGTTGGTTTGTTGGTTTGTTGGTTTATTTGTTTATTTGTTTATTTGTTTGTTGTTTTGTGGGTTTGTTAGTTTGTTGGTTTCTTGGTTGGTTGGTTTGTTAGTTTGTTGGTTTATTGGTTTATTTGTTTGTTGGTTTGTTGGCTTGTTGGTTTGTTGGTTTCATGGTTTGTTCGTTTGTTGGTTTGTTGGTTTGTTGTTTTGTTGGTTTGTTGATTTGTTGGTTTGTTTGTTTGTTCGTTTGTTGGTTTGTTGGCTTGTTGGTTTGTTGGTTTATTGGTTTGTTGGTTTGTTGGTTTGTTGGTTTGTTGGTTTGTTGGTTTGTTGGTTTGTTGGTTTGTTGGTTTGGTGTTTTTTTGGTTTGTTTGTTTGTTAGTTTGTTCGTTTTTTGGTTTGTTGGTTTGTTGGTTTGTTGGTTTGTTGGTTTGCTGGTTTGTTGGTTTGTTGTTATGTTTGTTTGTTTGTTTGTTGGTTTGTTGGTTTGTTGGTTTGTTGGTTTGTTGGTTTGTTGATTTGTTGGTTTGTTGGTTTGTTGGCTTGTTGGTTTGTTGGTTTGTTGGTTTGTTTGTTTGTTGGTTTGTTCGTTTGTCGGTTTGTTGGTTTGTTGGTTTGTTGGTTTGTTAGTTTGTTGGTTTATTTGTTTGTTGGTTTGTTGGTTTGTTTGTTTGTTTGCTTGTTGTTTTGTTGGTTTGTTGGTTTGTTGGGTTGTTGGTTTGTTGGTTTGTTGGTTTGTTGGTTTGTTGGTTTGTTGGTTTGTTGGTTTGTTGGTTTGTTGGTTTGTTGGTTTGTTGGTTTGTTGGTGTGTTGGTTTGTTGGTTTGTTGGTTTGTTCGTTTGTTGGTTTGTTTGTTTGTTGGTTTGCTAGCTTGTTGGTTTGTGGTTTGTTGGTTTGTTGGTTTGTTAGTTTGTTCGTTTGTTGGTTTGTTAGTTTGTTAGTTTGCTAGCTTGTTGGTTTGTTGGTTTGTTCGTTTGTTGGTTTGTTGGTTTGTTGGTTTGTTGATTTGTTGGTATGGTTTGTTCGTTTGTTGGTTTGTTGGTTGGTTGGTTTGTTGGTTTGTTGGTTTGTTTGTTTGTTGGTTTGTTGGTTTGTTGGTTTGTTGGTTTGTTGGTTTGTTGGTTTGTTGGTTTGTTGGTTTGTTGGTTTGTTGTTTTGCTGGTTTGTTGGTTTATTTGTTTATTTGTTTATTTGTTTGTTGTTTTGTGGGTTTGTTAGCTTGTTGGTTTCTTGGTTGGTTGGTTTGTTAGATTGTTGGTTTATTGGTTTATTTGTTTGTTGCTTTGTTGGCTTGTTGGTTTGTTGGTTTCATGGTTTGTTCGTTTGTTGGTTTGTTGGTTTGTTGGTTTGTTGGTTTGTTCGTTTGTTGGTTTGTTGATTTGTTGATTGATTGGTTTGTTGGTATGTTAGCTTGTTGCTTTATTGGTTTGTTGGTTTGTTGGTTTGTTGGTTTGTTAGTTTGTTGGTTTGTTGGTTTGTTGGTTTGTTGGTTTGTTCGTTTGTTGGTTTGTTGGTTTGTTGGTTTGTTGATTTGTTGGTTTGTTGATTTGTTGGTTTGTTGGTTTGTTGGTTTGTTGGTTTGTTGGTTTGTTTGTTTGTTCGTTTGTTGGTTTGTTGGCTTGTTGGTTTGTTGGTTTATTGGTTTGTTGGTTTGTTGGTTTGTTGGTTTGTTGGTTTGTTGGTTTGGTGTTTTGTTGGTTTGTTTGTTTGTTAGTTTGTTGGTTTGTTGGTTTGTTGGTTTGTTGGTTTGTTGGTTTGTTGGTTTGTTGGTTTGCTGGTTTGTTGGTTTGTTGTTATGTTTGTTTGTTGGTTTGTTGGTTTGTTGGTTTGTTGGTTTGTTGCTTTGTTGATTTGTTGGTTTGTTGGTTTGTTGGTTTGTTGGCTTGTTGGTTTGTTGGTTTGTTGGTTTGTTTGTTTGTTGGTTTGTTGGTATGTTCGTTTGTTGGTTTGTTGGTTTGTTGGTTTGTGTATTTGTTAGTTTGTTCGTTTGTCGGTTTATTGGTTTGTTGGTTTGTTGGTTTGTTAGTTTGTTGGTTTATTTGTTTGTTGGTTTGTTGGTTTGTTTGTTTGTTCGCTTGTTGTTTTGTTGGTTTGTTGGTTTGTTGGGTTGTTGGTTTGTTGGTTTGTTGGTTTGTTGGTTTGTTGGTTTGTTGGTTTGTTGGTTTGTTGGTTTGTTGGTTTGTTGGTTTGTTGGTTTGTTGGTTTGTTGGTTTGTTTGTTTGTTCGTTTGTTGGTTTGTTGGCTTGTTGGTTTGTTGGTTTATTGGTTTGTTGGTTTGTTGGTTTGTTGGTTTGTTGGTTTGTTGGTTTGGTGTTTTGTTGGTTTGTTTGTTTGTTAGTTTGTTGGTTTGTTGGTTTGTTGGTTTGTTGGTTTGTTGGTTTGTTGGTTTGCTGGTTTGTTGGTTTGTTGTTATGTTCGTTTGTTGGTTTGTTGGTTTGTTGGTTTGTGTAATTGTTAGTTTGTTCGTTTGTCGGTTTATTGGTTTGTTGGTTTGTTGGTTTGTTAGTTTGTTGGTTTATATGTTTGTTGGTTTGTTGGTTTGTTTGTTTGTTTGCTTGTTGTTTTGTTGGTTTGTTGGTTTGTTGGTTTGTTGGTTTGTTGGTTTGTTGGTTTGTTGGTTTGTTGGTTTGTTGGTTTGTTGGTTTGTTGGTTTGTTGGTTTGTTGGTTTGTTGGTTTGTTGGTTTGTTGGTTTGTTCGTTTGTTGGTTTGTTTGTTTGTTGGTTTGCTAGCTTGTTGGTTTGTGGTTTGTTGGTTTGTTGGTTTGTTAGTTTGTTCGTTTGTTGGTTTGTTAGTTTGTTAGTTTGCTAGCTTGTTGGTTTGTGGTTTGTTGGTTTCTTGGTTTGTTGGTTTGTTGGTTTGTTGGTTTGTTGGTTTGTTGGTTTGTTGGTTTGTTGGTTTGTTCGTTTGTTGGTTTGTTAGTTTGTTGGTTTGTTAGCTTGTTGGTTTGTGGTTTGTTGGTTTCTTGGTTTGTTGGTTTGTTGGTTTGTTGGTTTGTTGGTTTGTTGGTTTGTTGGTTTGTTCGTTTGTTGGTTTGTTAGTTTGTTGGTTTGTTAGCTTGTTGGTTTGTGGTTTGTTGGTTTCTTGGTTTGTTGTTTTGTTGGTTTGTTGGTTTGTTGGTTTGTTCATTTGTTGGTTTGTTGGTTTGTTGGTTTATTGGTTTATTGGTTTATTGGTTTGTTGGTTTGTTGGTTTGTTGGTTTGTTAGTTTGTTGGTTTGTTGGTTTGTTGGTTTGTTGGTTTGTTGGTTTGTTGGTTTGTTGGTTTGTTGGTTTGCTTGTTTGTTGGTTTGGTGTCTTGTTAGTTTGTTTGTTTGTTGGTTTGTTGGTTTGTTGGTTTGTTGGTTTGTTGGTTTGTTGGTTTGTTGGTTTGCTGGTTTTTGGTTTGCTGGTTTGTTGGTTTGTTGTTATGTTCGTTTGTTGGTTTGTTGGTTTGTTGGTTTGTTGGTTTGTTGGTTTGTTGGTTTGTTGGTTTGTTGGTTTGTTGGCTTATTGGTTTGTTGGTTTGTTGGTTTGTTGGTCTGGTTGCTTGTTGGCTTGTTCGTTTGTTGGTTTGTTGGTTTGTTGCTTTATTGGTTTCTTCGTTTGTTGGGTTGTTGGTTTGTTGGTTTGTTGGTTTGTTGGCTTTTTGGTTTGTTGGTTTGTTGGTTTGTTGGTTTGCTTGTTTGTTGGTTTGTTGGTATGTTCGTTTGTTGGTTTGTTGGTTTGTTGGTTTGTTGGTTTGTTGATTTGTTAGTTTGTTGGTTTGTTGGTTTGTTGGTTTGTAGGTTTGTTGATTTGTTGGTTAGTTGGTTTGTTGTTTTGGTGGTTTGTTGGTATGTTCGTTTGTTGGTTTGTTGGTTTGTTGGTTTGTTGGTTTGTTGATTTGTTAGTTTGTTGGTTTGTTGGTTTGTTGGTTTGTCGGTTTGTTGGTTTGTTGGTTTGTTGGTTTGTTAGTTTGTTGGTTTATTTGTTTGTTGGTTTGTTGGTTTATTTGTTGGTTGGTTTGTTGTTTTGTTGGTTTGTTGGTTTGTTGGGTTGTTAGTTTGTTGGTTTGTTGGTTTGTTGGTTTGTTGGTTTGTTGGTTTGTTGGTTTGTTGGTTTGTTGGTTTGTTCGTTTGTTGGTTTGTTAGTTTGTTGGTTTGCTAGCTTGTTGGTTTGTGGTTTGTTGGTTTGTTGGTTTGTTGGTTTGTTGGTTTATTGGTTTGTTGGTTTGTTGGTTTGTTGGTTTGTTGGTTTGTTGGTTTGTTGGTTTGTTGGTTTGTTGGTTTGCTGGTTTGTTGGTTTGTTGTTATGTTCGTTTGTTGGTTTGTTGGTTAGTTGGTTTGTTGGTTTGTTGGTTTGTTGATTTGTTGGTTTGTTGGTTTGTTTGTTTGTTGGTTTGTTGGTATGTTGGTATGTTCGTTTGTTGGTTTGTTGGTTTGTTGGTTTGTTGATTTGTTAGTTTGTTGGTTTGTTGGTTTGCTGGTTTGTAGGTTTGTTGGTTTGTTGGTTTGTCGGTTTGTTGGTTTGTTGGTTAGTTGGTTTGTTTGTTTGTTCGTTTGTCGGTTTGTTGGTTTGTTGGTTTGTTGGTTTGTTAGTTTGTTGGTTTATTTATTTGTTGATTTGTTGGTTTGTTTGTTTGTTTGCTTGTTGTTTTGTTGGTTTGTTGGTTTGTTGGGTTGTAGGTTTGTTGGTTTTTGGTTTGTTGGTTTGTTGGTTTGTTGGTTTGTTGGTTTGTTGGTTTGTTGGTTTGTTGGTTTGTTGGTTTGTTGGTTTGTTCGTTTGTTGGTTTGTTTGTTTGTTGGTTTGCTAGCTTGTTGGTTTGTGGTTTGTTGGTTTGTTGGTTTGTTAGTTTGTTCGTTTGTTGGTTTGTTAGTTTGTTGGTTTGCTAGCTTGTTGGTTTGTGGTTTGTTGGTTTCTTGGTTTGTTAGTTTGTTGGTTTGTTGGTTTGTTGGTTTGTTGGTTTGTTGGTTTGTTGGTTTGTTGGTTTGTTCGTTTGTTGTTGGTTTGTTGGTTTGTTGGTTTGTTGGCTTGTTGATTTGTTGGTTTGTTCGTTTGGTGGTTTGTTCGTTTGGTGGTTTGTTGTCTTGTTGGTTTGTTGGTTTGTTGGTTTGTTCGTTTGTTGGTTTGTTGGTTTGTTGATTTGTTGGTATGGTTTGTTCGTTTGTTGGTTTGTTGGTTTGTTGGTTGGTTGGTTTGTTGGTTTGTTGGTTTGTTTGTTTGTTGGTTTGTTGGTTTATTGGTTTGTTGGTTTGTTGGTTTGTTGGTTTGTTGGTTTGTTGGTTTGTTGGTTTGTTGGTTTGTTGGTTTGTTGGTTTGTTGGTTTGTTGGTTTGTTGGTTTGTTGGTTTGTTGGTTTGTTGGCTTGTTGATTTGTTGGTTTGTTCGTTTGGTGATTTGTTGTCTTGTTGGTTTGTTGGTTTGTTGGTTTGTTCGTTTGTTGGTTTGTTGGTTTGTTGGTTTGTTGATTTGTTGGTATGGTTTGTTCGTTTGTTGGTTTGTTGGTTGGTTGGTTTGTTGGTTTGTTTGTTTGTTGGTTTGTTGGTTTGTTGGTTTGTTGGTTTGTTGGTTTGTTGGTTTGTTGGTTTGTTGGTTTGTTGGTTTGTTGGTTTATTTGTTTATTTGTTTATTTGTTTGTTGTTTTGTGGGTTTGTTAGTTTGTTGGTTTTTTGGTTTGTTGGTTTGTTGATTTGTTGATTTGTTGGTTTGTTGGTTTGTTGGTTAATTGGGTTGTTGGTTTGTTGGTTTGTTCGCTTGTTTGTTTGTTGGTTTGTTGGGTTCCTGGTTTGGTGGTTTGTTGGTTTGTTGGTTTGTTGATTTACTTTGTTTGTTGGTTTGTTGGTTAGTTGGGTTGTTGGTTTGTTGGTTTGTTCGCTTGTTTGTTTGTTGGTTTGTTGGTTTGTTCGTTTGTTGGTTTGTTGGTTTGTTCGGTTCTTGGTTTGTTGGTTTGTTCGTTTGTTGGTTTGTTGGTTTGATGGTTTGTTGGTTTGTTTGTTTGTTGGTTTGTTCGTTTGTTGGTTTGTTGGTTTGTTGGTTTGTTGGTTTGTTGGTTTGTTGGGTTGTTGGTTTGTTGGTTTGTTGGTTTGTTGGTTTGTTGGTTTGTTGGTTTGTTGGTTTGTTGGTTTGTTGGTTTGTTGGTTTTTTGGTTTGTTGGTTTGTTGGTTTGTTGGTTTGTTGGTTTGTTGGTTTGTTGGTTTGTTGTTTTGTTGGTTTGTTGGTTTATTGGTTTGTTGGTTTGTTGGTTTGTTGGTTTGTTGGTTTGTTGGTTTGTTGGTTTGTTGGTTTGTTGGCTTGTTCGTTTGGTGGTTTGTTGTCTTGCTGGTTTGTTGGTTTGTTGGTTTGTTCGTTTGTTGGTTTGTTGGTTTGTTGATTTGTTGGTATGGTTTGTTCGTTTGTTGGTTTGTTGGTTTGTTGGTTGATTGGTTTGTTGCTTTGTTGGTTTGTTTGTTTGTTGGTTTGTTGGTTTGTTGGTTTGTTGGTTTGTTGGTTTGTTGGCTTGTTGATTTGTTGGTTTGTTCGTTTGGTGGTTTGTTCGTTTGGTGGTTTGTTGTCTTGTTGGTTTGTCGGTTTGTTGGTTTGTTCGTTTGTTGGTTTGTTGGTTTGTTGATTTGTTGGTATGGTTTGTTCGTTTGTTGGTTTGTTGGTTTGCTGGTTGGTTGGTTTGTTGGTTTGTTGGTTTGTTTGTTTGTTGGTTTGTTGGTTTGTTGGTTTGTTGGTTTGTTGGTTTGTTGGTTTGTTGGTTTGTTGGTTTGTTGGTTTGTTGGTTTGTTGGTTTGTTGGTTTGTTGGTTTGTTGGTTTGTTGGTTTGTTGGTTTGTTGGCTTGTTGATTTGTTGGTTTGTTCGTTTGGTGGTTTGTTGTCTTGTTGGTTTGTTGGTTTGTTGGTTTGTTCGTTTGTTGGTTTGTTGGTTTGTTGGTTTGTTGATTTGTTGGTATGGTTTGTTCGTTTGTTGGTTTGTTGGTTGGTTGGTTTGTTGGTTTGTTTGTTTGTTGGTTTGTTGGTTTGTTGGTTCGTTGGTTTGTTGGTTTGTTGGTTTGTTGGTTTGTTGGTTTGTTGGTTTATTTGTTTATTTGTTTATTTGTTTGTTGTTTTGTGGGTTTGTTAGTTTGTTGGTTTCTTGGTTGGTTGGTTTGTTAGTTTGTTGGTTTATTGGTTTATTTGTTTGTTGGTTTGTTGGCTTGTTGGTTTGTTGGTTTCATGGTTTGTTCGTTTGTTGGTTTGTTGGTTTGTTGTTTTGTTGGTTTGTTGATTTGTTGGTTTGTTTGTTTGTTCGTTTGTTGGTTTGTTGGCTTGTTGGTTTGTTGGTTTATTGGTTTGTTGGTTTGTTGGTTTGTTGGTTTGTTGGTTTGTTGGTTTGTTGGTTTGTTGGTTTGTTGGTTTGTTGGTTTGGTGTTTTTTTGGTTTGTTTGTTTGTTAGTTTGTTCGTTTTTTGGTTTGTTGGTTTGTTGGTTTGTTGGTTTGTTGGTTTGCTGGTTTGTTGGTTTGTTGTTATGTTTGTTTGTTTGTTTGTTGGTTTGTTGGTTTGTTGGTTTGTTGGTTTGTTGGTTTGTTGATTTGTTGGTTTGTTGGTTTGTTGGCTTGTTGGTTTGTTGGTTTGTTGGTTTGTTTGTTTGTTGGTTTGTTCGTTTGTCGGTTTGTTGGTTTGTTGGTTTGTTGGTTTGTTAGTTTGTTGGTTTATTTGTTTGTTGGTTTGTTGGTTTGTTTGTTTGTTTGCTTGTTGTTTTGTTGGTTTGTTGGTTTGTTGGGTTGTTGGTTTGTTGGTTTGTTGGTTTGTTGGTTTGTTGGTTTGTTGGTTTGTTGGTTTGTTGGTTTGTTGGTTTGTTGGTTTGTTGGTTTGTTGGTTTGTTGGTTTGTTGGTGTGTTGGTTTGTTGGTTTGTTGGTTTGTTCGTTTGTTGGTTTGTTTGTTTGTTGGTTTGCTAGCTTGTTGGTTTGTGGTTTGTTGGTTTGTTGGTTTGTTAGTTTGTTCGTTTGTTGGTTTGTTAGTTTGTTAGTTTGCTAGCTTGTTGGTTTGTTGGTTTGTTCGTTTGTTGGTTTGTTGGTTTGTTGGTTTGTTGATTTGTTGGTATGGTTTGTTCGTTTGTTGGTTTGTTGGTTGGTTGGTTTGTTGGTTTGTTGGTTTGTTTGTTTGTTGGTTTGTTGGTTTGTTGGTTTGTTGGTTTGTTGGTTTGTTGGTTTGTTGGTTTGTTGGTTTGTTGGTTTGTTGGTTTGCTGGTTTGTTGGTTTATTTGTTTATTTGTTTATTTGTTTGTTGTTTTGTGGGTTTGTTAGCTTGTTGGTTTCTTGGTTGGTTGGTTTGTTAGATTGTTGGTTTATTGGTTTATTTGTTTGTTGCTTTGTTGGCTTGTTGGTTTGTTGGTTTCATGGTTTGTTCGTTTGTTGGTTTGTTGGTTTGTTGGTTTGTTGGTTTGTTCGTTTGTTGGTTTGTTGATTTGTTGATTGATTGGTTTGTTGGTATGTTAGCTTGTTGCTTTATTGGTTTGTTGGTTTGTTGGTTTGTTGGTTTGTTAGTTTGTTGGTTTGTTGGTTTGTTGGTTTGTTGGTTTGTTCGTTTGTTGGTTTGTTGGTTTGTTGGTTTGTTGATTTGTTGGTTTGTTGATTTGTTGGTTTGTTGGTTTGTTGGTTTGTTGGTTTGTTGGTTTGTTTGTTTGTTCGTTTGTTGGTTTGTTGGCTTGTTGGTTTGTTGGTTTATTGGTTTGTTGGTTTGTTGGTTTGTTGGTTTGTTGGTTTGTTGGTTTGGTGTTTTGTTGGTTTGTTTGTTTGTTAGTTTGTTGGTTTGTTGGTTTGTTGGTTTGTTGGTTTGTTGGTTTGTTGGTTTGTTGGTTTGCTGGTTTGTTGGTTTGTTGTTATGTTTGTTTGTTGGTTTGTTGGTTTGTTGGTTTGTTGGTTTGTTGCTTTGTTGATTTGTTGGGTTTGTTGGTTTGTTGGTTTGTTGGCTTGTTGGTTTGTTGGTTTGTTGGTTTGTTTGTTTGTTGGTTTGTTGGTATGTTCGTTTGTTGGTTTGTTGGTTTGTTGGTTTGTGTATTTGTTAGTTTGTTCGTTTGTCGGTTTATTGGTTTGTTGGTTTGTTGGTTTGTTAGTTTGTTGGTTTATTTGTTTGTTGGTTTGTTGGTTTGTTTGTTTGTTTGCTTGTTGTTTTGTTGGTTTGTTGGTTTGTTGGGGTTGTTGGTTTGTTGGTTTGTTGGTTTGTTGGTTTGTTGGTTTGTTGGTTTGTTGGTTTGTTGGTTTGTTGGTTTGTTGGTTTGTTGGTTTGTTGGTTTGTTGGTTTGTTGGTTTGTTTGTTTGTTCGTTTGTTGGTTTGTTGGCTTGTTGGTTTGTTGGTTTATTGGTTTGTTGGTTTGTTGGTTTGTTGGTTTGTTGGTTTGTTGGTTTGGTGTTTTGTTGGTTTGTTTGTTTGTTAGTTTGTTGGTTTGTTGGTTTGTTGGTTTGTTGGTTTGTTGGTTTGTTGGTTTGCTGGTTTGTTGGTTTGTTGTTATGTTCGTTTGTTGGTTTGTTGGTTTGTTGGTTTGTGTAATTGTTAGTTTGTTCGTTTGTCGGTTTATTGGTTTGTTGGTTTGTTGGTTTGTTAGTTTGTTGGTTTATATGTTTGTTGGTTTGTTGGTTTGTTTGTTTGTTTGCTTGTTGTTTTGTTGGTTTGTTGGTTTGTTGGTTTGTTGGTTTGTTGGTTTTTTGGTTTGTTGGTTTGTTGGTTTGTTGGTTTGTTGGTTTGTTGGTTTGTTGGTTTGTTGGTTTGTTGGTTTGTTGGTTTGTTGGTTTGTTGGTTTGTTGGTTTGTTGGTTTGTTCGTTTGTTGGTTTGTTTGTTTGTTGGTTTGCTAGCTTGTTGGTTTGTGGTTTGTTGGTTTGTTGGTTTGTTAGTTTGTTCGTTTGTTGGTTTGTTAGTTTGTTAGTTTGCTAGCTTGTTGGTTTGTGGTTTGTTGGTTTCTTGGTTTGTTGGTTTGTTGGTTTGTTGGTTTGTTGGTTTGTTGGTTTGTTGGTTTGTTGGTTTGTTCGTTTGTTGGTTTGTTAGTTTGTTGGTTTGTTAGCTTGTTGGTTTGTGGTTTGTTGGTTTCTTGGTTTGTTGGTTTGTTGGTTTGTTGGTTTGTTGGTTTGTTGGTTTGTTGGTTTGTTCGTTTGTTGGTTTGTTAGTTTGTTGGTTTGTTAGCTTGTTGGTTTGTGGTTTGTTGGTTTCTTGGTTTGTTGTTTTGTTGGTTTGTTGGTTTGTTGGTTTGTTCATTTGTTGGTTTGTTGGTTTGTTGGTTTATTGGTTTATTGGTTTATTGGTTTGTTGGTTTGTTGGTTTGTTGGTTTGTTAGTTTGTTGGTTTGTTGGTTTGTTGGTTTGTTGGTTTGTTGGTTTGTTGGTTTGTTGGTTTGTTGGTTTGCTTGTTTGTTGGTTTGGTGTCTTGTTAGTTTGTTTGTTTGTTGGTTTGTTGGTTTGTTGGTTTGTTGGTTTGTTGGTTTGTTGGTTTGTTGGTTTGCTGGTTTTTGGTTTGCTGGTTTGTTGGTTTGTTGTTATGTTCGTTTGTTGGTTTGTTGGTTTGTTGGTTTGTTGTTTGTTGGTTTGTTGGTTTGTTGGTTTGTTGGTTTGTTGGCTTATTGGTTTGTTGGTTTGTTGGTTTGTTGGTCTGGTTGCTTGTTGGCTTGTTCGTTTGTTGGTTTGTTGGTTTGTTGCTTTATTGGTTTCTTCGTTTGTTGGGTTGTTGGTTTGTTGGTTTGTTGGTTTGTTGGCTTTTTGGTTTGTTGGTTGTTGGTTTGTTGGTTTGCTTGTTTGTTGGTTTGTTGGTATGTTCGTTTGTTGGTTTGTTGGTTTGTTGGTTTGTTGGTTTGTTGATTTGTTAGTTTGTTGGTTTGTTGGTTTGTTGGTTTGTCGGTTTGTTGGTTTGTTGGTTTGTTGGTTTGTTAGTTTGTTGGTTTATTTGTTTGTTGGTTTGTTGGTTTATTTGTTGGTTGGTTTGTTGTTTTGTTGGTTTGTTGGTTTGTTGGGTTGTTAGTTTGTTGGTTTGTTGGTTTGTTGGTTTGTTGGTTTGTTGGTTTGTTGGTTTGTTGGTTTGTTGGTTTGTTCGTTTGTTGGTTTGTTAGTTTGTTGGTTTGCTAGCTTGTTGGTTTGTGGTTTGTTGGTTTGTTGGTTTGTTGGTTTGTTGGTTTATTGGTTTGTTGGTTTGTTGGTTTGTTGGTTTGTTGGTTTGTTGGTTTGTTGGTTTGTTGGTTTGTTGGTTTGCTGGTTTGTTGGTTTGTTGTTATGTTCGTTTGTTGGTTTGTTGGTTAGTTGGTTTGTTGGTTTGTTGGTTTGTTGATTTGTTGGTTTGTTGGTTTGTTTGTTTGTTGGTTTGTTGGTATGTTGGTATGTTCGTTTGTTGGTTTGTTGGTTTGTTGGTTTGTTGATTTGTTAGTTTGTTGGTTTGTTGGTTTGCTGGTTTGTAGGTTTGTTGGTTTGTTGGTTTGTCGGTTTGTTGGTTTGTTGGTTAGTTGGTTTGTTTGTTTGTTCGTTTGTCGGTTTGTTGGTTTGTGGTTTGTTGGTTTGTTAGTTTGTTGGTTTATTTATTTGTTGATTTGTTGGTTTGTTTGTTTGTTTGCTTGTTGTTTTGTTGGTTTGTTGGTTTGTTGGGTTGTAGGTTTGTTGGTTTTTGGTTTGTTGGTTTGTTGGTTTGTTGGTTTGTTGGTTTGTTGGTTTGTTGGTTTGTTGGTTTGTTGGTTTGTTGGTTTGTTCGTTTGTTGGTTTGTTTGTTTGTTGGTTTGCTAGCTTGTTGGTTTGTGGTTTGTTGGTTTGTTGGTTTGTTAGTTTGTTCGTTTGTTGGTTTGTTAGTTTGTTGGTTTGCTAGCTTGTTGGTTTGTGGTTTGTTGGTTTCTTGGTTTGTTAGTTTGTTGGTTTGTTGGTTTGTTGGTTTGTTGGTTTGTTGGTTTGTTGGTTTGTTGGTTTGTTCGTTTGTTGCTTTGTTAGTTTGTTGGTTTGTTAGCTTGTTGGTTTGTGGTTTGTTGGTTTCTTGGTTTGTTGGTTTGTTGGTTTGTTGGTTTGTTGGTGTGTTGGTTTGTTGGTTTGTTGGTTTGTTGGTTTGTTCATTTGTTGGTTTGTTGGTTTGTTGGTTTATTGGTTTATTGGTTTGTTGGTTTGTTGGTTTGTTGGTTTGTTGGTTTGTTGGTTTGTTGGTTTGTTGGTTTGTTGGTTTGTTGGTTTGTTGGTTTGTTGGTTTGTTGGTTTGTTGGTTTGTTGGTTTGTTGGTTTGTTGGTTTGTTGGTTTGGTGTCTTGTTAGTTTGTTTGTTTGTTGGTTAGTTGGTTTGTTGGTTTGTTGGTTTGTTGGTTTGTTGGTTTGTTGGTTTGCTGGTTTTTGGTTTGCTGGTTTGTTGGTTTGTTGGCTTGTTGATTTGTTGGTTTGTTCGTTTGGTGGTTTGTTCGTTTGGTGGTTTTGTTGTCTTGTTGGTTTGTTGGTTTGTTGGTTTGTTCGTTTGTTGGTTTGTTGGTTTGTTGATTTGTTGGTATGGTTTGTTCGTTTGTTGGTTTGTTGGTTTGTTGGTTGGTTGGTTTGTTGGTTTGTTGGTTTGTTGGTTTGTTTGTTTGTTGGTTTGTTGGTTTGTTGGTTTGTTGGTTTGTTGGTTTGTTGGTTTGTTGGTTTGTTGGTTTGTTGGTTTGTTGGTTTGTTGGTTTGTTGGCTTGTTGATTTGTTGGTTTGTTCGTTTGGTGGTTTGTTGTCTTGTTGGTTTGTTGGTTTGTTGGTTTGTTTGTTTGTTGGTTTGTTGGTTTGTTGGTTTGTTGATTTGTTGGTATGGTTTGTTCGTTTGTTGGTTTGTTGGTTGGTTGGTTTGTTGGTTTGTTGGTTTGTTTGTTTGTTGATTTGTTGGTTTGTTGGTTTGTTGGTTTGTTGGTTTGTTGGTTTGTTGGTTTGTTGGTTTGTTGGTTTATTTGTTTATTTGTTTATTTGTTTGTTGTTTTGTGGGTTTGTTAGTTTGTTGGTTTCTTGGTTGGTTGGTTTGTTAGTTTGTTGGTTTATTGGTTTATTTGTTTGTTGGTTTGTTGGCTTGTTGGCTTGTTTGTTTCATGGTTTGTTCGTTTGTTGGTTTGTTGGTTTGTTGGTTTGTTGGTTTGTTCGTTTGTTGGTTTGTTGATTTATTGATTGATTGGTTTGTTGGTACGTTAGTTTGTTGCTTTATTGGTTTGTTGGTTTGTTGGTTTGTTAGTTTGTTGGTTTGTTGGTTTGTTGGTTTGTTGGTTAGTTCGTTTGTTGGTTTGTTGGTTTGTTGGTTTGTTGGTTTGTTGGTTTGTTGGTTTGTTGGTTTGTTGGTTTGTTGATTTGTTGGTTTGTTGGTTTGTTGGTTTGTTTCTTTGTTCGTTTGTTGGTTTGTTGGCTTGTTGGTTTGTTGGTTTATTGGTTTGTTGGTTTGTTGGTTTGTTGGTTTGTTGGTTTGTTGGTTTGTTGGTTTGTTGGTTTGGTGTCTTGTTGGTTTGTTTGCTTGTTGGTTTGTTGGTTTGTTGGTTTGTTGGTTTGTTGGTTTGTTGGTTTGTTGGTTTGTTGGTTTGTTCGTTTGTTGGTTTGTTTGTTTGTTGGTTTGCTAGCTTGTTGGTTTGTGGTTTGTTGGTTTGTTGGTTTGTTAGTTTGTTCGTTTGTTGGTTTGTTAGTTTGTTAGTTTGCTAGCTTGTTGGTTTGTGGTTTGTTGGTTTCTTGGTTTGTTGGTTTGTTGGTTTGTTGGTTTGTTGGTTTGTTGGTTTGTTGGTTTGTTGGTTTGTTCGTTTGTTGGTTTGTTAGTTTGTTGGTTTGTTAGCTTGTTGGTTTGTGGTTTGTTGGTTTCTTGGTTTGTTGGTTTGTTGGTTTGTTGGTTTGTTGGTTTGTTGGTTTGTTGGTTTGTTCGTTTGTTGGTTTGTTAGTTTGTTGGTTTGTTAGCTTGTTGGTTTGTGGTTTGTTGGTTTCTTGGTTTGTTGTTTTGTTGGTTTGTTGGTTTGTTGGTTTGTTCATTTGTTGGTTTGTTGGTTTGTTGGTTTATTGGTTTATTGGTTTATTGGTTTGTTGGTTTGTTGGTTTGTTGGTTTGTTAGTTTGTTGGTTTGTTGGTTTGTTGGTTTGTTGGTTTGTTGGTTTGTTGGTTTGTTGGTTTGTTGGTTTGTTGGTTTGCTTGTTTGTTGGTTTGGTGTCTTGTTAGTTTGTTTGTTTGTTGGTTTGTTGGTTTGTTGGTTTGTTGGTTTGTTGGTTTGTTGGTTTGTTGGTTTGCTGGTTTTTGGTTTGCTGGTTTGTTGGTTTGTTGTTATGTTCGTTTGTTGGTTTGTTGGTTTGTTGGTTTGTTGGTTTGTTGGTTTGTTGGTTTGTTGGTTTGTTGGTTTGTTGGCTTATTGGTTTGTTGGTTTGTTGGTTTGTTGGTCTGGTTGCTTGTTGGCTTGTTCGTTTGTTGGTTTGTTGGTTTGTTGCTTTATTGGTTTCTTCGTTTGTTGGGTTGTTGGTTTGTTGGTTTGTTGGTTTGTTGGCTTTTTGGTTTGTTGGTTTGTTGGTTTGTTGGTTTGCTTGTTTGTTGGTTTGTTGGTATGTTTGTTTGTTGGTTTGTTGGTTTGTTGGTTTGTTGGTTTGTTGATTTGTTAGTTTGTTGGTTTGTTGGTTTGTTGGTTTGTAGGTTTGTTGATTTGTTGGTTAGTTGGTTTGTTGTTTTGGTGGTTTGTTGGTATGTTCGTTTGTTGGTTTGTTGGTTTGTTGGTTTGTTGGTTTGTTGATTTGTTAGTTTGTTGGTTTGTTGGTTTGTTGGTTTGTCGGTTTGTTGGTTTGTTGGTTTGTTGGTTTGTTAGTTTGTTGGTTTATTTGTTTGTTGGTTTGTTGGTTTATTTGTTGGTTGGTTTGTTGTTTTGTTGGTTTGTTGGTTTGTTGGGTTGTTAGTTTGTTGGTTTGTTGGTTTGTTGGTTTGTTGGTTTGTTGGTTTGTTGGTTTGTTGGTTTGTTGGTTTGTTCGTTTGTTGGTTTGTTAGTTTGTTGGTTTGCTAGCTTGTTGGTTTGTGGTTTGTTGGTTTGTTGGTTTGTTGGTTTGTTGGTTTATTGGTTTGTTGGTTTGTTGGTTTGTTGGTTTGTTGGTTTGTTGGTTTGTTGGTTTGTTGGTTTGTTGGTTTGCTGGTTTGTTGGTTTGTTGTTATGTTCGTTTGTTGGTTTGTTGGTTAGTTGGTTTGTTGGTTTGTTGGTTTGTTGATTTGTTGGTTTGTTGGTTTGTTTGTTTGTTGGTTTGTTGGTATGTTGGTATGTTCGTTTGTTGGTTTGTTGGTTTGTTGGTTTGTTGATTTGTTAGTTTGTTGGTTTGTTGGTTTGCTGGTTTGTAGGTTTGTTGGTTTGTTGGTTTGTCGGTTTGTTGGTTTGTTGGTTAGTTGGTTTGTTTGTTTGTTCGTTTGTCGGTTTGTTGGTTTGTTGGTTTGTTGGTTTGTTAGTTTGTTGGTTTATTTATTTGTTGATTTGTTAGTTTGTTTGTTTGTTTGCTTGTTGTTTTGTTGGTTTGTTGGTTTGTTGGGTTGTAGGTTTGTTGGTTTTTGGTTTGTTGGTTTGTTGGTTTGTTGGTTTGTTGGTTTGTTGGTTTGTTGGTTTGTTGGTTTGTTGGTTTGTTCGTTTGTTGGTTTGTTTGTTTGTTGGTTTGCTAGCTTGTTGGTTTGTGGTTTGTTGGTTTGTTGGTTTGTTAGTTTGTTCGTTTGTTGGTTTGTTAGTTTGTTGGTTTGCTAGCTTGTTGGTTTGTGGTTTGTTGGTTTCTTGGTTTGTTAGTTTGTTGGTTTGTTGGTTTGTTGGTTTGTTGGTTTGTTGGTTTGTTGGTTTGTTGGTTTGTTCGTTTGTTGCTTTGTTAGTTTGTTGGTTTGTTAGCTTGTTGGTTTGTGGTTTGTTGGTTTCTTGGTTTGTTGGTTTGTTGGTTTGTTGGTTTGTTGGTGTGTTGGTTTGTTGGTTTGTTGGTTTGTTGGTTTGTTCATTTGTTGGTTTGTTGGTTTGTTGGTTTATTGGTTTATTGGTTTGTTGGTTTGTTGGTTTGTTGGTTTGTTGGTTTGTTGGTTTGTTGGTTTGTTGGTTTGTTGGTTTGTTGGTTTGTTGGTTTGTTGGTTTGTTGGTTTGTTGGTTTGTTGGTTTGTTGGTTTGTTGGTTTGGTGTCTTGTTAGTTTGTTTGTTTGTTGGTTAGTTGGTTTGTTGGTTTGTTGGTTTGTTGGTTTGTTGGTTTGTTGGTTTGCTGGTTTTTGGTTTGCTGGTTTGTTGGTTTGTTGGCTTGTTGATTTGTTGGTTTGTTCGTTTGGTGGTTTGTTCGTTTGGTGGTTTGTTGTCTTGTTGGTTTGTTGGTTTGTTGGTTTGTTCGTTTGTTGGTTTGTTGGTTTGTTGATTTGTTGGTATGGTTTGTTCGTTTGTTGGTTTGTTGGTTTGTTGGTTGGTTGGTTTGTTGGTTTGTTGGTTTGTTGGTTTGTTTGTTTGTTGGTTTGTTGGTTTGTTGGTTTGTTGGTTTGTTGGTTTGTTGGTTTGTTGGTTTGTTGGTTTGTTGGTTTGTTGGTTTGTTGGTTTGTTGGCTTGTTGATTTGTTGGTTTGTTCGTTTGGTGGTTTGTTGTCTTGTTGGTTTGTTGGTTTGTTGGTTTGTTTGTTTGTTGGTTTGTTGGTTTGTTGGTTTGTTGATTTGTTGGTATGGTTTGTTCGTTTGTTGGTTTGTTGGTTGGTTGGTTTGTTGGTTTGTTGGTTTGTTTGTTTGTTGATTTGTTGGTTTGTTGGTTTGTTGGTTTGTTGGTTTGTTGGTTTGTTGGTTTGTTGGTTTGTTGGTTTATTTGTTTATTTGTTTATTTGTTTGTTGTTTTGTGGGTTTGTTAGTTTGTTGGTTTCTTGGTTGGTTGGTTTGTTAGTTTGTTGGTTTATTGGTTTATTTGTTTGTTGGTTTGTTGGCTTGTTGGCTTGTTTGTTTCATGGTTTGTTCGTTTGTTGGTTTGTTGGTTTGTTGGTTTGTTGGTTTGTTGGTTTGTTGGTTTGTTGGTTTGTTGGTTTATTTGTTTATTTGTTTATTTGTTTGTTGTTTTGTGGGTTTGTTAGTTTGTTGGTTTCTTGGTTGGTTGGTTTGTTAGTTTGTTGGTTTATTGGTTTATTTGTTTGTTGGTTTGTTGGCTTGTTGGCTTGTTTGTTTCATGGTTTGTTCGTTTGTTGGTTTGTTGGTTTATTGGTTTGTTGGTTTGTTGGTTTGTTGGTTTGTTGGTTTGTTGGTTTGTTGGTTTGTTGGTTTGTTGGTTTGCTGGTTTGTTGGTTTGTTGTTATGTTCGTTTGTTGGTTTGTTGGTTAGTTGGTTTGTTGGTTTGTTGGTTTGTTGATTTGTTAGTTTGTTGGTTTGTTTGTTTGTTGGTTTGTTGGTATGTTGGTATGTTCGTTTGTTGGTTTGTTGGTTTGTTGGTTTGTTGATTTGTTAGTTTGTTGGTTTGTTGGTTTGCTGGTTTGTAGGTTTGTTGGTTTGTTGGTTTGTCGGTTTGTTGGTTTGTTGGTTAGTTGGTTTGTTTGTTTGTTCGTTTGTCGGTTTGTTGGTTTGTTGGTTTGTTGGTTTGTTAGTTTGTTGGTTTATTTATTTGTTGATTTGTTGGTTTGTTTGTTTGTTTGCTTGTTGTTTTGTTGGTTTGTTGGTTTGTTGGGTTGTAGGTTTGTTGGTTTTTGGTTTGTTGGTTTGTTGGTTTGTTGGTTTGTTGGTTTGTTGGTTTGTTGGTTTGTTGGTTTGTTGGTTTGTTGGTTTGTTCGTTTGTTGGTTTGTTTGTTTGTTGGTTTGCTAGCTTGTTGGTTTGTGGTTTGTTGGTTTGTTGGTTTGTTAGTTTGTTCGTTTGTTGGTTTGTTAGTTTGTTGGTTTGCTAGCTTGTTGGTTTGTGGTTTGTTGGTTTCTTGGTTTGTTAGTTTGTTGGTTTGTTGGTTTGTTGGTTTGTTGGTTTGTTGGTTTGTTGGTTTGTTGGTTTGTTCGTTTGTTGCTTTGTTAGTTTGTTGGTTTGTTAGCTTGTTGGTTTGTGGTTTGTTGGTTTCTTGGTTTGTTGGTTTGTTGGTTTGTTGGTTTGTTGGTGTGTTGGTTTGTTGGTTTGTTGGTTTGTTGGTTTGTTCATTTGTTGGTTTGTTGGTTTGTTGGTTTATTGGTTTATTGGTTTGTTGGTTTGTTGGTTTGTTGGTTTGTTGGTTTGTTGGTTTGTTGGTTTGTTGGTTTGTTGGTTTGTTGGTTTGTTGGTTTGTTGGTTTGTTGGTTTGTTGGTTTGTTGGTTTGTTGGTTTGTTGGTTTGGTGTCTTGTTAGTTTGTTTGTTTGTTGGTTAGTTGGTTTGTTGGTTTGTTGGTTTGTTGGTTTGTTGGTTTGTTGGTTTGCTGGTTTTTGGTTTGCTGGTTTGTTGGTTTGTTGGCTTGTTGATTTGTTGGTTTGTTCGTTTGGTGGTTTGTTCGTTTGGTGGTTTGTTGTCTTGTTGGTTTGTTGGTTTGTTCGTTTGTTCGTTTGTTGGTTTGTTGGTTTGTTGATTTGTTGGTATGGTTTGTTCGTTTGTTGGTTTGTTGGTTTGTTGGTTGGTTGGTTTGTTGGTTTGTTGGTTTGTTGGTTTGTTTGTTTGTTGGTTTGTTGGTTTGTTGGTTTGTTGGTTTGTTGGTTTGTTGGTTTGTTGGTTTGTTGGTTTGTTGGTTTGTTGGTTTGTTGGTTTGTTGGCTTGTTGATTTGTTGGTTTGTTCGTTTGGTGGTTTGTTGTCTTGTTGGTTTGTTGGTTTGTTGGTTTGTTTGTTTGTTGGTTTGTTGGTTTGTTGGTTTGTTGATTTGTTGGTATGGTTTGTTCGTTTGTTGGTTTGTTGGTTGGTTGGTTTGTTGGTTTGTTGGTTTGTTTGTTTGTTGATTTGTTGGTTTGTTGGTTTGTTGGTTTGTTGGTTTGTTGGTTTGTTGGTTTGTTGGTTTATTTGTTTATTTGTTTATTTGTTTGTTGTTTTGTGGGTTTGTTAGTTTGTTGGTTTCTTGGTTGGTTGGTTTGTTAGTTTGTTGGTTTATTGGTTTATTTGTTTGTTGGTTTGTTGGCTTGTTGGCTTGTTTGTTTCATGGTTTGTTCGTTTGTTGGTTTGTTGGTTTGTTGGTTTGTTGGTTTGTTCGTTTGTTGGTTTGTTGATTTATTGATTGATTGGTTTGTTGGTACGTTAGTTTGTTGCTTTATTGGTTTGTTGGTTTGTTGGTTTGTTAGTTTGTTGGTTTGTTGGTTTGTTGGTTTGTTGGTTAGTTCGTTTGTTGGTTTGTTGGTTTGTTGGTTTGTTGGTTTGTTGGTTTGTTGGTTTGTTGGTTTGTTGGTTTGTTGATTTGTTGGTTTGTTGGTTTGTTGGTTTGTTTCTTTGTTCGTTTGTTGGTTTGTTGGCTTGTTGGTTTGTTGGTTTATTGGTTTGTTGGTTTGTTGGTTTGTTGGTTTGTTGGTTTGTTGGTTTGTTGGTTTGTTGGTTTGGTGTCTTGTTGGTTTGTTTGCTTGTTAGTTTGTTGGTTTGTTGGTTTGTTGGTTTGTTGGTTTGTTGGTTTACTGGTTTGTTGGTTTGTTGTTATGTTTGTTTGTTGGTTTGTTGGTTTGTTGGTTTGTTGGTTTGTTGATTTGTTGGTTTGTTGGTTTGTTGGTTTGTTGGCTTGTTGGTTTGTTGGTTTGTTGGTTTGTTTGTTTGTTGGTTTGTTGGTATGTTCGTTCGTTGGTTTGTTGGTTTGTTGGTTTGTTGATTTGTTAGTTTGTTCGTTTGTCGGTTTGTTGGTTTGTTGGTTTGTTGGTTTGTTAGTTTGTTGGTTTATTTGTTTGTTGGTTTGTTGGTTTGTTTGTTTGTTTGCTTGTTGTTTTGTTGGTTTGTTGGTTTGTTGGTTTGTTGGTTTGTTGGGTTGTTGGTTTGTTGGTTTGTTGGTTTGTTGGTTTGTTGGTTTGTTTGTTTGTTGGTTTGTTGGTTCGTTGGTTTGTTGGTTTGTTGGTTTGTTGGTTTGTTGGTTTGTTCGTTTGTTGGTTTGTTGGTTTCTTGGTTTGTTGGTTTGTTGGTTTGTTGGTTTGTTGGTTTGTTGGTTTGTTTGTTTGTTGGTTTGTTAGTTTGTTGGTTTGTTTGCTTGTTGGTTTGTGGTTTGTTGGTTTCTTGGTTTGTTGGTTTGTTGGTTTGCTGGTTTGTTGGTTTGTTGGTTTGTTGGTTTGTTCGTTTGTTGGTTTGTTAGTTTGTTGGTTTGTTAGCTTGTTGGTTTGTGGTTTGTTGGTTTCTTGGTTTGTTGTTTTGTTGGTTTGTTGGTTTGTTGGTTTGTTGGTTTTGTTCATTTGTTGGTTTGTTGGTTTGTTGGTTTATTGGTTTATTGGTTTATTGGTTTGTTGGTTTGTTGGTTTGTTGGTTTGTTGGTTTGTTGGTTTGTTGGTTTATTGGTTTGTTGGTTTTTTGGTTTGTTGGTTTGTTGGTTTGCTTGTTTGTTGGTTTGGTGTCTTGTTAGTTTGTTTGTTTGTTGGTTTGTTGGTTTGTTGGTTTGTTGGTTTGTTGGTTTGTTGGTTTGTTGGTTTGTTGGTTTGTTGGTTTGCTGGTTTTTGGTTTGCTGGTTTGTGGGTTTCTTGGTTTGTTGTTATGTTCGTTTGTTGGTTTGTTGGTTTGTTGGTTTGTTGGTTTGTAGGTTTGCTGGTTTGTTGGTTTGTTGGTTTGTTGGCTTGTTGGTTTGTTGGTTTGTTGGTTTGTTGGTCTGTTTACTTGTTGGTTTGTTCGTTTGTTGGTTTGTTGGTTTATTGGTTTCTTCGTTTGTTGGTTTGTTGGTTTGTTGGTTTGTTGGTTTGTTGGCTTTTTGGTTTGTTGGTTTGTTGGTTTGTTTGTTTGTTGGTTTGTTGGTATGTTCGTTTGTTGGTTTGTTGGTTTGTTGGTTTGTTGATTTGTTAGTTTGTTGGTTTGTTGGTTTGTTGGTTTGTAGGTTTGTTGGTTTGTTGGTTTGTTGGTTTGTTGTTTTGGTGGTTTGTTGGCTAGTTGGTTTGTTTGTTTGTTCGTTTGTCGGTTTGTTGGTTTGTTGGTTTGTTGGTTTGTTAGTTTGTTGGTTTATTTGTTTGTTGGTTTGTTGGTTTATTTGTTGGTTGGTTTGTTGTTTTGTTGGTTTGTTGGTTTGTTGGGTTGTTGGTTTGTTGGTTTGTTGGTTTGTTGGTTTGTTGGTTTGTTGGTTTGTTGGTTTGTTGGTTTGTTGGTTTGTTGGTTTGTTCGTTTGTTGGTTTGTTAGTTTGTTGGTTTGCTAGCTTGTTGGTTTGTGGTTTGTTGGTTTGTTGGTTTGTTGGTTTATTGGTTTCTTGGTTTGTTGGTTTGTTGGTTTGTTGGTTTGTTGGTTTGTTGGTTTGTTGGTTTGTTGGTTTGCTGGTTTGTTGGTTTGTTGTTATGTTCGTTTGTTGGTTTGTTGGTTAGTTGGTTTGTTGGTTTGTTGGTTTGTTGATTTTTTGGTTTGTTGGTTTGTTGGTTTGTTGGCTTGTTGGTTTGTTGGTTTGTTGGTTTGTTTGTTTGTTGGTTTGTTGGTATGTTGGTATGTTCGTTTGTTGGTTTGTTGGTGTGTTGGTTTGTTGATTTGTTAGTTTGTTGGTTTGTTGGTTTGCTGGTTTGTAGTTTTGTTGGTTTGTTGGTTTGTCGGTTTGTTGGTTTGTTGGTTAGTTGGTTTGTTTGTTTGTTCGTTTGTCGGTTTGTTGGTTTGTTGGTTTGTTGGTTTGTTAGTTTGTTAGTTTGTTGGTTTATTTGTTTGTTGGTTTGTTGGTTTGTTTGTTTGTTTGCTTGTTGTTTTGTTGGTTTGTTGGTTTGTTGGGTTGTAGGTTTGTTGGTTTTTGGTTTGTTGGTTTGTTGGTTTGTTGGTTTGTTGGTTTGTTGGTTTGTTGGTTTGTTGGTTTGTTGGTTTGTTCGTTTGTTGGTTTGTTTGTTTGTTGGTTTGCTAGCTTGTTGGTTTGTGGTTTGTTGGTTTGTTGGTTTGTTAGTTTGTTCGTTTGTTGGTTTGTTAGTTTGTTGGTTTGCTAGCTTGTTGGTTTGTGGTTTGTTGGTTTCTTGGTTTGTTAGTTTGTTGGTTTGTTGGTTTGTTGGTTTGTTGGTTTGTTGGTTTGTTGGTTTGTTGGTTTGTTCGTTTGTTGCTTTGTTAGTTTGTTGGTTTGTTAGCTTGTTGGTTTGTGGTTTGTTGGTTTCTTGGTTTGTTGGTTTGTTGGTTTGTTGGTTTGTTGGTTTGTTGGTTTGTTGGTTTGTCGGTTTGTTGGTTTGTTGGTTTGTTGGTTTGTTCATTTGTTGGTTTGTTGGTTTGTTGGTTTATTGGTTTATTGGTTTATTGGTTTGTTGGTTTGTTGGTTTGTTGGTTTGTTGGTTTGTTGGTTTGTTGGTTTGTTGGTTTGTTGGTTTGTTGGTTTGTTGGTTTGTTGGTTTGTTGGTTTGTTGGTTTGTTGGTTTGTTGGTTTGGTGTCTTGTTAGTTTGTTTGTTTGTTGGTTTGTTGGTTTGTTGGTTTGTTGGTTTGTTGGTTTGTTGGTTTGTTGGTTTGTTGGTTTGTTGGTTTGTTGGTTTGCTGGTTTTTGGTTTGCTGGTTTGTTGGTTTGTTGTTATGTTCGTTTGTTGGTTTGTTGGTTTGTTGGTTTGTTGGTTTGTTGGTTTGTTGGTTTGTTGGTTTGTTGGTTTGTTGGTTTGTTGGTTTGTTGGCTTGTTGGTTTGTTGGTTTGTTGGTTTGTTGGTTTGTTTGCTTGTTGGTTTGTTCGTTTGTTGGTTTGTTGGTTTGTTGATTTATTGGTTTCTTCGTTTGTTGGTTTGTTGGTTTGTTGGTTTGTTGGTTTGTTGGCTTTTTGGTTTGCTGGTTTTTGGTTTGCTGGTTTGTTGGTTTGTTGTTATGTTCGTTTGTTGGTTTGTTGGTTTGATGGTTTGTTGGTTTGTTGGTTTGTTGGTTTGTTGGTTTGTTGGTTTGTTCGTTTGTTGGTTTGTTTGTTTGTGGGTTTGCTAGCTTGTTGGTTTGTGGTTTGTTGGTTTGTTGGTTTGTTAGTCTGTTCGTTTGTTGGTTTGTTAGTTTGTTGGTTTGCTAGCTTGTTGGTTTGTGGTTTGTTGGTTTCTTGGTTTGTTAGTTTGTTGGTTTGTTGGTTTGTTGGTTTGTTGGTTTGTTGGTTTGTTGGTTTGTTGGTTTGTTCGTTTATTGCTTTGTTAGTTTGTTGGTTTGTTAGCTTGTTGGTTTGTGGTTTGTTGGTTTCTTGGTTTGTTGGTTTGTTGGTTTCTTGGTTTGTTGGTTTGTTGGTTTGTTGGTTTGTTGGTTTGTTGGTTTGTTCGTTTGTTGGTTTGTTAGTTTGTTGGTTTGTTAGCTTGTTGGTTTGTGGTTTGTTGGTTTCTTGGTTTGTTGGTTTGTTGGTTTGCTGGTTTGTTGGTTTGTTGGTTTGTTCGTTTGTTGGTTTGTTAGTTTGTTGGTTTGTTAGCTTGTTGGTTTGTGGTTTGTTGGTTTCTTGGTTTGTTGTTTTGTTGGTTTGTTGGTTTGTTGGTTTGTTGGTTTTGTTCATTTGTTGGTTTGTTGGTTTGTTGGTTTGTTGGTTTATTGGTTTATTGGTTTATTGGTTTGTTGGTTTGTTGGTTTGTTGGTTTGTTGGTTTGTTGGTTTGTTGGTTTGTTGGTTTGTTGGTTTGTTGGTTTGCTGGTTTTTGGTTTGCTGGTTTGTTGGTTTGTGGGTTTGTTGTTATGTTCGTTTGTTGGTTTGTTGGTTTGTTGGTTTGTTGGTTTGTTGGTTTGTTGGTCTGTTTGCTTGTTGGTTTGTTCGTTTGTTGGTTTGTTGGTTTGTTGGTTTATTGGTTTCTTCGTTTGTTGGTTTGTTGGTTTGTTGGTTTCTTGGTTTGTTGGCTTTTTGGTTTGTTGGTTTGTTGGTTTGTTTGTTTGTTGGTTTGTTGGTATGTTCGTTTGTTGGTTTGTTGGTTTGTTGGTTTGTTGATTTGTTAGTTTGTTGGTTTGTTGGTTTGTTGGTTTGTAGGTTTGTTGGTTTGTTGGTTTGTTGGTTTGTTGTTTTGGTGGTTTGTTGGTTAGTTGGTTTGTTTGTTTGTTCGTTTGTCGGTTTGTTCGTTTGTTGGTTTGTTGGTTTGTTAGTTTGTTGGTTTATTTGTTTGTTGGTTTGTTGGTTTATTTGTTGGTTGGTTTGTTGTTTTGTTGGTTTGTTGGTTTGTTGGGTTGTTGGTTTGTTGGTTTGTTGGTTTGTTGGTTTGTTGGTTTGTTGGTTTGTTGGTTTGTTGGTTTGTTGGTTTGTTGGTTTGTTGGTTTGTTGGTTTGTTGGTTTGTTCGTTTGTTGGTTTGTTAGTTTGTTGGTTTGCTAGCTTGTTGGTTTGTGGTTTGTTGGTTTGTTGGTTTGTTAGTTTGTTTGTTTGTTGGTTTGTTAGTTTGTTGGTTTGCTAGCTTGTTGGTTTGTGGTTTGTTGGTTTCTTGGTTTGTTAGTTTGTTGGTTTGTTGGTTTGTTGGTTTGTTGGTTTGTTGGTTTGTTGGTTTGTTGGTTTGTTGGTTTGTTGGTTTGTTGGTTTGCTGGTTTTTGGTTTGCTGGTTTGTTGGTTTCTTGGTTTGTTGTTATGTTCGTTTGTTGGTTTGTTGGTTTGTTGGTTTGTTGGTTTGTTGGTTTGTTGGTTTGTTGGTTTGTTCGTTTGTTGGTTTGTTAGTTTGTTGGTTTGTTAGCTTGTTGGTTTGTGGTTTGTTGGTTTCTTGGTTTGTTGTTTTGTTGGTTTGTTGGTTTGTTGGTTTGTTGGTTTTGTTCATTTGTTGGTTTGTTGGTTTGTTGGTTTATTGGTTTATTGGTTTATTGGTTTGTTGGTTTGTTGGTTTGTTGGTTTGTTGGTTTGTTGGTTTGTTGGTTTGTTGGTTTGTTGGTTTGTTGGTTTGCTGGTTTGTGGTTTGCTGGTTTGTTGGTTTGTGGGTTTGTTGTTATGTTCGTTTGTTGGTTTGTTGGTTTGTTGGTTTGTTGGTTTGTTGGTTTGTTGGTCTGTTTGCTTGTTGGTTTGTTCGTTTGTTGGTTTGTTGGTTTGTTGGTTTATTGGTTTCTTCGTTTGTTGGTTTGTTGGTTTGTTGGTTTGTTGGCTTTTTGGTTTGTTGGTTTGTTGGTTTGTTTGTTTGTTGGTTTGTTGGTATGTTCGTTTGTTGGTTTGTTGGTTTGTTGGTTTGTTGATTTGTTAGTTTGTTGGTTTGTTGGTTTGTTGGTTTGTAGGTTTGTTGGTTTGTTGGTTTGTTGGTTTGTTGTTTTGTTGTTTTGGTGGTTTGTTGGTTAGTTGGTTTGTTTGTTTGTTCGTTTGTCGGTTTGTTCGTTTGTTGGTTTGTTGGTTTGTTAGTTTGTTGGTTTATTTGTTTGTTGGTTTGTTGGTTTATTTGTTGGTTGGTTTGTTGTTTTGTTGGTTTGTTGGTTTGTTGGGTTGTTGGTTTGTTGGTTTGTTGGTTTGTTGGTTTGTTGGTTTGTTGGTTTGTTGGTTTGTTGGTTTGTTGGTTTGTTGGTTTGTTCGTTTGTTGGTTTGTTAGTTTGTTGGTTTGCTAGCTTGTTGGTTTGTGGTTTGTTGGTTTGTTGGTTTGTTGGCTTATTGGTTTCTTGGTTTGTTGGTTTGTTGGTTTGTTGGTTTGTTGGTTTGTTGGTTTGTTGGTTTGCTGGTTTGTTGGTTTGTTGTTATGTTCGTTTGTTGGTTTGTTGGTTAGTTGGTTTGTTGGTTTGTTGGTTTGTTGATTTGTTGGTTTGTTGGTTTGTTGGTTTGTTCACTTGTTGGTTTGTTGGTTTGTTGATTTGTTTGTTTGTTGGTTTGTTGGTATGTTGGTATGTTCGTTTGTTGGTTTGTTGGTTTGTTGGTTTGTTGATTTGTTAGTTTGTTGGTTTGTTGGTTTGCTGGTTTGTAGGTTTGTTGGTTTGTTGGTTTGTCGGTTTGTTGGTTTGTTGGTTAGTTGGTTTGTTTGTTTGCTCGTTTGTCGGTTTGTTGGTTTGTTGGTTTGTTGGTTTGTTAGTTTGTTAGTTTGTTGGTTTATTTGTTTGTTGGTTTGTTGGTTTGTTTGTTTGTTTGCTTGTTGTTTTGTTGGTTTGTTGGTTTGTTGGGTTGTAGGTTTGTTGGTTTTTGGTTTGTTGGTTTGTTGGTTTGTTGGTTTGTTGGTTTGTTGGTTTGTTGGTTTGTTGGTTTGTTGGTTTGTTGGTTTGTTCGTTTGTTCGTTTGTTGGTTTGTTTGTTTGTTGGTTTGCTAGCTTGTTGGTTTGTGGTTTGTTGGTTTGTTGGTTTGTTAGTTTGTTCGTTTGTTGGTTTGTTAGTTTGTTGGTTTGCAAGCTTGTTGGTTTGTGGTTTGTTGGTTTCTTGGTTTGTTAGTTTGTTGGTTTGTTGGTTTGTTGGTTTGTTGGTTTGTTGGTTTGTTGGTTTGTTCGTTTGTTGCTTTGTTAGTTTGTTGGTTTGTTAGCTTGTTGGTTTGTGGTTTGTTGGTTTCTTGGTTTGTTGGTTTGTTGGTTTGTTGGTTTGTTGGTTTGTTGGTTTGTTGGTTTGTTGGTTTGTTCATTTGTTGGTTTGTTGGTTTGTTGGTTTATTGGTTTATTGATTTGTTGGTTTGTTGGTTTGTTGGTTTGTTGGTTTGTTGGTTTGTTGGTTTGTTGGTTTGTTGGTTTGTTGGTTTGTTGGTTTGTTGGTTTGTTGGTTTGTTGGTTTGTTGGTTTGTTGGTTTGTTGGTTTGTTGGTTTGGTGTCTTGTTAGTTTGTTTGTTTGTTGGTTTGTTGGTTTGTTGGTTTGTTGGTTTGTTGGTTTGCTTGTTTTTGGTTTGCTGGTTTGTTGGTTTGTTGTTATGTTCGTTTGTTGGTTTGTTGGTTTGTTGGTTTGTTGGTTTGTTGGTTTGTTGGTTTGTTGGTTTGTTGGTTTGTTGGCTTGTTGGTTTGTTGGTTTGTTGGTTTGTTGGTTTGTTTGCTTGTTGGTTTGTTCGTTTGTTGGTTTGTTGGTTTGTTGATTTATTGGTTTCTTCGTTTGTTGGTTTGTTGGTTTGTTGGTTTGTTGGTTTGTTGGCTTTTTGGTTTGTTGGTTTGTTGGTTTGTTTGTTTGTTGGTTTGTTGGTATGTTCGTTTGTTGGTTTGTTGGTTTGTTGGTTTGTTGATTTGTTAGTTTGTTGGTTTGTTGGTTTGTTGGTTTTTAGGTTTGTTGGTTTGTTGGTTTGTTGGTTTGTTGGTTTGGTGGTTTGTTGGTTACTTGGTTTGTTTGTTTGTTTGTTTGTCGGTTTGTTGGTTTGTTGGTTTGTTGGTTTGTTGGTTTGTTAGTTTGTTGGTTTATTTGTTTGTTGGTTTGTTGGTTTGTTTGTTGGTTGGTTTGTTGTTTTGTTGGTTTGTTGGTTTGTTGGGTTGTTGGTTTGTTGGTTTGTTGGTTTGTTGGTTTGTTTGTTTGTTGGTTTGTTGGTTTGTTCGTTTGTTGGTTTGTTAGTTTGTTGGTTTGCTAGCTTGTTGGTTTTGTGGTTTGTTGGTGTCTTGGTTTGTTGGTTTGTGGGTTTGTTGGTTTATTGGTTTGTTGGTTTGTTGGTTTATTGGTTTGTTGGTTTGTTGGTTTGTTGGTTTGTTGGTTTGTTGGTTTGTTGGTTTGTTGGTTTGTTGGTTTGTTGGTTTGTTGGTTTGTTGGTTAGTTGGTTTGTTTGTTTGTTCATTTGTCGGTTTGTTGGTTTGTTGGTTTGTTGGTTTGTTAGTTTTTTGGTTTATTTGTTTGTTGGTTTGTTAGTTTGTTTGTTTGTTGGTTTGTTGTTTTGTTGGTTTGCTGGTTTGTTGGTTTGCTGGTTTGTTGGTTTGTTGGTTTGTTGGTTTGTTGGTTTGTTGGTTTGTTGGTTTGTTCGTTTGTTGGTTTGTTAGTTTGTTGGTTTGCTAGCTTGTTGGTTTGTGGTTTGTTGGTTTCATGGTTTGTTGGTTTGTTGGTTTGTTGGTTTGCTGGTTTTTTGGTTTGCTCGTTTGTTGGCTTGTTGGTTTGTTGGTTTGTTGGTTTGTTCGTTAGTTCGTTTGTTGGTTTGTTGGTTTGTTGGTTTCTTGGTTTATTGGTCTCTTGGTTTGTTGGTTTGTTGGTTTGTTGGTTTGTTGGTTTGTTGGTTTGTTCATTTGTTCGTTTGTTGGTTTGTTGGTATGTTCGTGTGTTGGTTTTTTGGGTTTGTTGGTTTGTTGGTTTATTTGTTTGTTGGTTTGTTGGTTTGTTTGCTTGTTGGTTTGTTGTTTTGTTGGTTTGTTGGTTTCTTGGTTTCTTGGTTTGTTGGTTTGTTGGTTAGTTGGTTTGTTGGTTTATTTGTTTGTTGGTTTGTTGGTTTGTTGGTTTGTTGGTTTCTTGGTTTGTTGGTTTGTTGTTTTGTTGGTTTGATGGTTTGTTGGTTTGTTCGTTTGTTGGTTTGTTGGTTTGTTGGTTTGTTGATTTGTTCGTTTGTTGGTTTGTTGGTTTGTTGGTTCGTTGGCTTGTTGGTTTGTTATTTGTTGGTTTATTGGTTTGTTCGTTTGTTGGTTTGTTCGTTAGTTCGTTTGTTGGTTTGTTGGTTTCTTGGTTTCTTGGTTTATTGGTTTCTTGGTTTGTTGGTTTGTTTGTTTGTTGGTTTGTTGGTTTGTTGGTTTGTTGGTTTCTTGCCTTGTTGGTTTGGTGGTTTGTTGGTTTGTTCGTTTGTTCGTTTGTTGGTTTGTTGGTATGTTCGTGTGTTGGTTTTTTTGGTTTGTTGGTTTGTTGGTTTATTTGTTTGTTGGTTTGTTGGTTTGTTGGTTTGTTGGTTTGTTGGTTTGTTGGTTAGTTGGTTTGTTTGTTTGTTCATTTGTCGGTTTGTTGGTTTGTTGGTTTGTTGGTTTGTTAGTTTTTTGGTTTATTTGTTTGTTGGTTTGTTAGTTTGTTTGTTTGTTGGTTTGTTGTTTTGTTGGTTTGCTGGTTTGTTGGTTTGCTGGTTTGTTGGTTTGTTGGTTTGTTGGTTTGTTGGTTTGTTGGTTTGTTGGTTTGTTCGTTTGTTGGTTTGTTAGTTTGTTGGTTTGCTAGCTTGTTGGTTTGTGGTTTGTTGGTTTCATGGTTTGTTGGTTTGTTGGTTTGTTGGTTTGCTGGTTTTTTGGTTTGCTCGTTTGTTGGCTTGTTGGTTTGTTGGTTTGTTGGTTTGTTCGTTAGTTCGTTTGTTGGTTTGTTGGTTTGTTGGTTTCTTGGTTTATTGGTCTCTTGGTTTGTTGGTTTGTTGGTTTGTTGGTTTGTTGTTTTGTTGGTTTGTTGGTTTGTTCATTTGTTCGTTTGTTGGTTTGTTGGTATGTTCGTGTGTTGGTTTTTTGGGTTTGTTGGTTTGTTGGTTTATTTGTTTGTTGGTTTGTTGGTTTGTTTGCTTGTTGGTTTGTTGTTTTGTTGGTTTGTTGGTTTCTTGGTTTCTTGGTTTGTTGGTTTGTTGGTTAGTTGGTTTGTTGGTTTATTTGTTTGTTGGTTTGTTGGTTTGTTGGTTTGTTGGTTTCTTGGTTTGTTGGTTTGTTGTTTTGTTGGTTTGATGGTTTGTTGGTTTGTTCGTTTGTTGGTTTGTTGGTTTGTTGGTTTGTTGATTTGTTCGTTTGTTGGTTTGTTGGTTTGTTGGTTCGTTGGCTTGTTGGTTTGTTATTTGTTGGTTTATTGGTTTGTTCGTTTGTTGGTTTGTTCGTTAGTTCGTTTGTTGGTTTGTTGGTTTCTTGGTTTCTTGGTTTATTGGTTTCTTGGTTTGTTGGTTTGTTTGTTTGTTGGTTTGTTGGTTTGTTGGTTTGTTGGTTTCTTGTTTTGTTGGTTTGGTGGTTTGTTGGTTTGTTCGTTTGTTCGTTTGTTGGTTTGTTGGTATGTTCGTGTGTTGGTTTTTTTGGTTTGTTGGTTTGTTGGTTTATTTATTTGTTGGTTTGTTCGGTTGTTGGTTTGTTGGTTTGTTCGTTTGTTGGTTTGTTGGTTTATTGGTTTCTTGGTTTGTTGGTTTGTTGGTTTGTTGGTTTGCTGGTTTGTTGGTTTGTTGGTTTGTTGGTTTGTTGATTTGTTGGTTTGTTGGTTTGTTGGTTAGTTGGTTTGTTTGTTTGTTCATTTGTCGGTTTGTTGGTTTGTTGGTTTGTTGGTTTGTTAGTTTTTTGGTTTATTTGTTTGTTGGTTTGTTTGTTTGTGTGTTTGTTTGTTGGTTTGTTGGTTTGTTGGTTTGTTGGTTTGTTGGTTTGTTGGTTTGTTGATCTGTTGGTTTGTTTGTTTGTTGGTTTGTTCGTTTGTTGGTTTGTTGGTTTGTTGGTTTGTTGGTTTATTTATTTGTTGGTTTGTTCGGTTGTTGGTTTGTTGGTTTGTTCGTTTGTTGGTTTGTTGGTTTATTGGTTTCTTGGTTTGTTGGTTTGTTGGTTTGTTGGTTTGCTGGTTTGTTGGTTTGTTGGTTTGTTGGTTTGTTGATTTGTTGGTTTGTTGGTTTGTTGGTTAGTTGGTTTGTTTGTTTGTTCATTTGTCGGTTTGTTGGTTTGTTGGTTGGTTGGTTTGTTAGTTTTTTGGTTTATTTGTTTGTTGGTTTGTTTGTTTGTGTGTTTGTTTGTTGGTTTGTTGGTTTGTTGGTTTGTTGGTTTGTTGGTTTGTTGGTTTGTTGGTTTGTTGGTTTGTTCGTTTGTTGGTTTGTTAGTTTGTTGGTTTGCTAGCTTGTTGGTTTGTGGTTTGTTGGTTTCATGGTTTGTTGGTTTGTTGGTTTGTTGGTTTGCTGGTTTTTTGGTTTGCTGGTTTGTTGGCTTGTTGGTTTGTTGGTTTGTTGGTTTGTTCGTTAGTTCGTTTGTTGGTTTGTTGGTTTCTTGGTTTATTGGTTTCTTGGTTTGTTGGTGTGTTTGTTTGTTGGTTTGTTGGTTTGTTGGTTTGTTGGTTTGTTGGTTTGTTGGTTTGTTGGTTTGTTGGTTTGTTGGTTTCTTGCCTTGTTGGTTTGTTCGTTTGTTCGTTTGTTGGTTTGTTGGTATGTTCGTGTGTTGGTTTTTTTGGTTTGTTGGTTTGTTGGTTTATTTGTTTGTTGGTTTGTTGGTTTGTTTGCTTGTTGGTTTGTTGTTTTGTTGGTTTGTTGGTTTGTTGGTTTGTTGGTTTGTTGGTTTGTTAGTTAGTTGGTTTGTTGATTTATTTGTTTGTTGGTTTGTTGGTTTGTTGGTTTCTTGGTTTGTTGGTTGGTTGTTTTGATGGTTTGTTGGTTTGTTCGTTTGTTGGTTTGTTGGTTTGTTGGTTTGTTGACTTGTTCGTTTGTTGGTTTGTTGGTTTGTTGGTTCGTTGGTTTGTTGGTTTGTTGGTTTGTTGGTTTGTTGGTTTGTTCGCTTATTGGTTTGTTGGTTTGTTGATTTGTTGGTTTGTTCGTTTGTTCGTTTGTTAGTTTGTTGGTTTGTTGGTTTGTTGGTTTGTTGGTTTGTGGGGTTGTTCGTTTCTTGGTTTTTGGTTTGTTGGTTTGTTCGTTTGTTGGTTTGTTGGTTTGTTCGTTTCTTGGTTTGTTGGTTTGTTGGTTGTTGATTTGTTGGCTTATTGGTTTGTTGGATTGTTGATTTGTTGGTTTGTTCGTTTGTTGGTTTGTTGGTTTCTTGGTTTGTTCGTTTGTTGGTTTGTTGGTTTGTTGGTTTGTTGGTTTGTGGGTTTGTTGGTTTGTTGGTTTGTTGGTTTGTTAATTTGTTGGTTTGTTGGTTTATTGGCATATTGGTTTGTTGGTTTGTTGATCTGTTGGTTTGTTCGTTTGTTGGTTTGTTGGTTTGTTCGTTTGTTGGTTTGTTGGTTTGTTGGTTTGTTTGTTTATTTATTTGTTGGTTTGTTCGTTTGTTCGTTTGTTGGTTTATTGGTTTGTTGGTTTGTTGGTTTGTTGTATTGTTCGTTTGTTGGTTTGTTGGTTTGTTGGTTTGTTGGTTTGTTGGTTTGTTGGTTTGTTGGTTTGTTGGATTGTTCGTTTGTTGGTTTGTTGGTTTGTTGGTTTGTTGGTTTATTGGTGTGTTCGTTGGTTGGTTTGTTGGTTTTTTGGTTAGTTGGTTTGTTGGTTTTTTGGTTTGTTGGTTTGTTGGTTTGTTGGGTTGTTGGTTTGTTCGTTTGTTGGTTTATTGGTTTGTTTGTTTGTTGGTTTGTTCGTTTGTTGGTTTGCTGGTTTGTTCGTTTCTTGGTTTGTTGGTTTGTTGGTTTGTTGGTTTGTTGGTTTGTTGGTTTGTTCGCTTATTGGTTTGTTGGTTTGTTGATTTGTTGGTTTGTTCGTTTGTTCGTTTGTTAGTTTGTTGGTTTGTTGGTTTGTTGGTTTGTTGGTTTGTGGGGTTGTTCGTTTCTTGGTTTTCGGTTTGTTGGTTTGTTGGTTTGTTGGTTTGTTGGTTTGTTCGTTTCTTGGTTTGTTGGTTTGTTGGTTTGTTGATTTGTTGGCTTATTGGTTTGTTGGTTTGTTGATTTGTTGGTTTGTTCGTTTGTTGGTTTGTTGGTTTCTTGGTTTGTTCGTTTGTTGGTTTGTTGGTTTGTTGGTTTGTTGGTTTGTTGGTTTGTTGGTTTGTTAGTTTGTTGGTTTGTTGGTTTATTGGCATATTGGTTTGTTGGTTTGTTGATCTGTTGGTTTGTTCGTTTGTTGGTTTGTTGGTTTGTTCGATTGTTGGTTTGTTGGTTTGTTGGTTTGTTTGTTTATTTATTTGTTGGTTTGTTCGTTTGTTGGTTTGTTGGTTTGTTGGTTTGTTCGTTTGTTGGTTTGTTGGTTTGTTGGTTTGTTGGTTTGTTGGTTTGTTGGTTTGTTGGTTTGTTGGTTTGTTGGTTTGTTGGATTGTTGGTTTGTTGGTTTGTTGGTTTGTTGGTTTGTTGGTTTGTTAGTTTGCTGGTTTGTTGGTTTGTTGGTTTGTTGGTTTGTTGGTTTGTTGGTTTGTTGGTTTGTTGGTTTGTTGGTTTGTTGGTTTGGTGGTTTGTTGGTTTGTTGGTTTGTTGGTATGTTGGTATGTTGGTTTGTTGGTTTGTTGGTTTGTTGGTTTGATGGCATGTTGGTTTGTTGGTTTGTTGGTTTGTTGGTTTGTTGGTTTATTGGTTTGTTCGTTTGTTGGTTTGTTGGTTTGTTGGTTTGTTGGTTTGTTGGCTTATTGGTTTGTTGGTTTGTTGATTTGTTGGTTTGTTCGTTTGTTCGTTTGTTGGTTTCTTGGTTTGTTCGTTTGTTGGTTTGTTGGTTTGTTGGTTTGTTGGTTTGTTGGTTTGTTGGTTTGTTAGTTTGTTGGTTTGTTGGTTTATTGGCATATTGGTTTGTTGGTTTGTTGATCTGTTGGTTTGTTCGTTTGTTGGTTTGTTGGTTTGTTCGATTGTTGGTTTGTTGGTTTGTTGGTTTGTTTGTTTATTTATTTGTTGGTTTGTTCGTTTGTTGGTTTGTTGGTTTGTTGGTTTGTTCGTTTGTTGGTTTGTTGGTTTGTTGGTTTGTTGGTTTGTTGGTTTGTTGGTTTGTTGGTTTGTTGGTTTGTTGGTTTGTTGGTTTGTTGGATTGTTGGTTTGTTGGTTTGTTGGTTTGTTGGTTTGTTGGTTTGTTAGTTTGCTGGTTTGTTGGTTTGTTGGTTTGTTGGTTTGTTGGTTTGTTGGTTTGTTGGTTTGGTGGTTTGTTGGTTTGTTGGTTTGTTGGTATGTTGGTATGTTGGTTTGTTGGTTTGTTGGTTTGTTGGTTTGATGGCATGTTGGTTTGTTGGTTTGTTGGTTTGTTGGTTTGTTGGTTTATTGGTTTGTTCGTTTGTTGGTTTGTTGGTTTGTTGGTTTGTTGGTTTGTTCGTTTGTTGGTTTGTTTGGTTTGTTGGTTTGTTGGTTTGTTGGTTTGTTGGTTTGTTGGTTTGTTGGTTTGTTGGTTTGTTGCTTTGTTGGTTTGTTGGTTTGTTGGTTTGTTGGTTTGTTGGCTTGTTGGTCTGTTGGCTTGTTGGTTTGTTGGTTTGTTGATTTGTTCGTTTGTTGGTTTGTTGGTATGTTCGTTTGTTGGTTTGTTGTTTTGTTGGTTTTTTGGTTTGTTGGTTTGTTGGTTTGTTGGTTTGTTCGTTTGTTGGTTTATTGGTTTGTTTGTTTGTTGGTTTGCTGGTTTGTTGGTTCGCTGGTTTGTTCGTGTCTTGGTTTGTTGGTTTGTTAGTTTGTTGGTTTGTTGGTTTGTTCGCTTGTTGGTTTGTTGGTTTGTTGGTTTGTTTGTTTATTTATTTGTTGGTTTGTTCGTTTGTTGGTTTGTTGGTTTGTTGGTTTGTTCGTTTGTTGGTTTGTTGGTTTGTTGGTTTGTTGGTTTATTGGTTTGTTCGTTTGTTGGTTTGTTGGTTTGTTGGTTTGTTGGTTTGTTGGTTTGTTCGTTTGTTGGTTTGTTGGTTTGTTGGTTTGTTGGTTTGGTGGTTTGTTGGTTTGTTGGTTTGTTGGTTTGTTGGTTTGTTGGTTTGTTGGTTTATTGGTTTGTTGGTTTGTTGGTTTGTTGGCTTGTTGGTCTGTTGGCTTCTTGGTTTGTTGGTTTGTTGATTTGTTCGTTTGTTGGTTTGTTGGTATGTTCATTTGTTGGTTTGTTGTTTTGTTGGTTTGTTGGTTTGTTGGTTTGTTGGTTTGTTGGTTTGTTCGTTTGTTGGTTTATTGGTTTGTTTGTTTGTTGGTTTGCTGGTTTGTTGGTTTGCTGGTTTGTTCGTGTCTTGGTTTGTTGGTTTGTTGGTTTGTTGGTTTGTTGGTTTGTTGGTTTGTTGGTTTGTTGGTTTGTTGGTTTGTTGGTTTGTTGATTTGTTGGTTTGTTCGTTTGTTCGTTTGTTAATTTGTTGGTTTGTTGATTTGTTGGTTTGTTGGTTTGTAGGTTTGTTCGTTTGATGGTTTGTTGGTTTGTTGGTTTGTTCGTTTGTTGGTTTGTTGGTTTGTTCGTTTCTTGGTTTATTGGTTTGTTGGTTTGTTGATTTGTTGGCTTATTGGTTTGTTGGTTTGTTGATTTGTTGGTTTGTTCGTTTGTTGGTTTGTTGGTTTCTTGGTTTGTTCGTTTGTTGGTTTGTTGGTTTGTTGGTTTGTTGGTTTGTTGGTTTGTTGGTTTGTTGGTTTGTTGGTTTGTTGGTTTGTTGGTTTGTTGGTTTGTTAGTTTGTTAGTTTGTTGGTTTGTTGATCTGTTGGTTTGTTTGTTTGTTGGTTTGTTCGTTTGTTGGTTTGTTGGTTTGTTGGTTTATTTATTTGTTGGTTTGTTCGGTTGTTGGTTTGTTGGTTTGTTCGTTTGTTGGTTTGTTGGTTTATTGGTTTCTTGGTTTGTTGGTTTGTTGGTTTGTTGGTTTGCTGGTTTGTTGGTTTGTTGGTTTGTTAGTTTGTTGATTTGTCGGTTTGTTGGCTTGTTGGTTTGTTGTTTTGTTAGTTTTTTGGTTTATTTGTTTGTTGGTTTGTTTGTTTGTTTGTTTGTTGGTTTGTTGGTTTGTTGTTTTATTGGTTTGCTGGTTTGTTGGTTTGCTGGTTTGTTGGTTTGTTGGTTTGTTGGTTTGTTGGTTTGTTGGTTTGTTGGTTTGTTGGTTTGTTGGTTTGTTGGTTTGTTCGTTTGTTGGTTTATTAGTTTGTTGGTTTGCTAGCTTGTTGGTTTGTGGTTTGTTGGTTTCATTGTTTGTTGGTTTGTTGGTTTGTTGGTTTGCTGGTTTTTTGGTTTGCTGGTTTGTTGGCTTGTTGGTTTGTTGGTTTGTTGGTTTGTGCGTTAGTTCGTTTGTTGGTTTGTTGGTTTCTTGGTTTCTTGGTTTATTGGTTTCTTGGTTTGTTGGTTTGTTTGTTTGTTGGTTTGTTGGTTTGTTGGTTTGTTGGTTTCTTGCCTTGTTGGTTTGTTGGCTTGTTCGTTTGTTCGTTTGTTGGTTTGTTGGTTTGTTGGTTTATTTGTTTGTTGATTTGTTGGTTTGTTTGCTTGTTGGTTTGTTGTTTTGTTGGTTTTTTGGTTTGTTGGTTCGTTGGTTTGTTGGTTTGTTGGTTAGTTGGTTTGTTGATTTATTTGTTTGTTGGTTTGTTGGTTTGTTGGTTTCTTGGTTTGTTGGTTTCTTGGTTTGTTGGTTGGTTGTTTTGATGGTTTGTTGGTTTGTTCGTTTGTTGGTTTGTTGGTTTGTTGGTTTGTTGATTTGTTCGTTTGTTGGTTTGTTGGTTTGTTGGTTCGTTGGCTTGTTGGTTTGTTGGTTTGTTAGTTTGTTGGTTTGTTGGTTTATTGGCATATGGGTTTGTTGGTTTGTTGATCTGTTGGTTTGTTTGTTTGTTGGTTTGTTCGTTTGTTGGTTTGTTGGTTTGTTGGTTTGTTGGTTTATTTATTTGTTGGTTTGTTCGGTTGTTGGTTTGTTGGTTTGTTCGTTTGTTGGTTTGTTGGTTTATTGGTTTCTTGGTTTGTTGGTTTGTTGGTTTGTTGGTTTGCTGGTTTGTTGGTTTGTTGGTTTGTTGGTTTGTTGGTTTGTTGATTTGTTGGTTTGTTGGTTTGTTGGTTAGTTGGTTTGTTTGTTTGTTCATTTGTCGGTTTGTTGGTTTGTTGGTTCGTTGGTTTGTTAGTTTTTTGGTTTATTTGTTTGTTGGTTTGTTTGTTTGTTTGTTTGTTGGTTTGTTGTTTTGTTGGTTTGCTGGTTTGTTGGTTTGCTGGTTTGTTGGTTTGTTGGTTTGTTGGTTTATTGGTTTGTTGGTTTGATGGTTTGTTAGTTTGTTGGTTTGTTGGTTTGTTGGTTTGTTGGTTTGTTCGTTTGTTGGTTTGTTAGTTTGTTGGTTTGCTAGCTTGTTGGTTTGTGGTTTGTTGGTTTCATGGTTCTTTGGTTTGTTGGTTTGTTGGTTTGCTGGTTTTTTGGTTTGTTGGTTTGTTCGTTAGTTCGTTTGTTGGTTTCTTGGTTTATTGGTTTCTTGGTTTATTGGTTTCTTGGTTTGTTGATTTGTTTGTTTGTTGGTTTGTTGGTTTGTTGGTTTGTTGGTTTGTTGGTTTGTTGGTTTCTTGCCTTGTTGGTTTGTTGGTTTGTTCGTTTGTTCGTTTGTTGGTTTGTTGGTATGTTCGTGTGTTGGTTTCTTTGGTTTGTTGGTTTGTTGGTTTATTTGTTTGTTGGTTTGTTGGTTTGTTTGCTTGTTGGTTTGTTGTTTTGTTGGTTTGTTGGTTTGTTGGTTTGTTGGTTTGTTAGTTAGTTGGTTTGTTGATTTATTTGTTTGTTGGTTTGTTGGTTTGTTGGTTTCTTGGTTTGTTGGTTGGTTGTTTTGATGGTTTGTTGGTTTGTTCGTTTGTTGGTTTGTTGGTTTGTTGGTTTGTTGATTTGTTCGTTTGTTGGTTTGTTGGTTTGTTGGTACGTTGGCTTGTTGGTTTGTTGTTTGTTGGTTTATTGGTTTGTTCGTTTGTTGGTTTGTTGGTTTGTTTGTTTGTTGGTTTGTTGGTTTGTTGGATTGTTCGTTTGTTGGTTTAATGGTTTGTTGGTTTGTTGGTTTATTGGTGTGTTGGTTTGTTGGTTTGTTGGTTTGTTGGTTAGTTGGTTTGTTGGTTTTTTGGTTTGTTGGTTTGTTGGTTTGTTGGTTTGTTGGTTTGTTGGTTTGTTGGTTTGTTCGTTTGTTGGTTTATTGGTTTGTTTGTTTGTTGGTTTGTTCGTTTGTTGGTTTGATGGTTTGTTCGTTTCTTGGTTTGTTGGTTTGTTGGTTTGTTGGTTTGTTGTTTTGTTGGTTTGCTGGTTTGTTGGTTTGCTGGTTTGTTGGTTTGTTGGTTTGTTGGTTTATTGGTTTGTTGGTTTGATGGTTTGTTAGTTTGTTGGTTTGTTGGTTTGTTGGTTTGTTGGTTTGTTCGTTTGTTGGTTTGTTAGTTTGTTGGTTTGCTAGCTTGTTGGTTTGTGGTTTGTTGGTTTCATGGTTCTTTGGTTTGTTGGTTTGTTGGTTTGCTGGTTTTTTGGTTTGTTGGTTTGTTCGTTAGTTCGTTTGTTGGTTTCTTGGTTTATTGGTTTCTTGGTTTATTGGTTTCTTGGTTTGTTGATTTGTTTGTTTGTTGGTTTGTTGGTTTGTTGGTTTGTTGGTTTGTTGGTTTGTTGGTTTCTTGCCTTGTTGGTTTGTTGGTTTGTTCGTTTGTTCGTTTGTTGGTTTGTTGGTATGTTCGTGTGTTGGTTTCTTTGGTTTGTTGGTTTGTTGGTTTATTTGTTTGTTGGTTTGTTGGTTTGTTTGCTTGTTGGTTTGTTGTTTTGTTGGTTTGTTGGTTTGTTGGTTTGTTGGTTTGTTAGTTAGTTGGTTTGTTGATTTATTTGTTTGTTGGTTTGTTGGTTTGTTGGTTTCTTGGTTTGTTGGTTGGTTGTTTTGATGGTTTGTTGGTTTGTTCGTTTGTTGGTTTGTTGGTTTGTTGGTTTGTTGATTTGTTCGTTTGTTGGTTTGTTGGTTTGTTGGTACGTTGGCTTGTTGGTTTGTTGTTTGTTGGTTTATTGGTTTGTTCGTTTGTTGGTTTGTTGGTTTGTTTGTTTGTTGGTTTGTTGGTTTGTTGGATTGTTCGTTTGTTGGTTTAATGGTTTGTTGGTTTGTTGGTTTATTGGTGTGTTGGTTTGTTGGTTTGTTGGTTTGTTGGTTAGTTGGTTTGTTGGTTTTTTGGTTTGTTGGTTTGTTGGTTTGTTGGTTTGTTGGTTTGTTGGTTTGTTGGTTTGTTCGTTTGTTGGTTTATTGGTTTGTTTGTTTGTTGGTTTGTTCGTTTGTTGGTTTGATGGTTTGTTCGTTTCTTGGTTTGTTGGTTTGTTGGTTTGTTGGTTTGTTGGTTTGTTTGCTTATTGGTTTGTTGGTTTGTTGATTTGTTGGTTTGTTCGTTTGTTCGTTTGTTAGTTTGTTGGTTTGTTGGTTTGTTGGTTTGTTGGTTTGTTGGTTTGTTGGTTTGTGGGGTTTTTCGTTTCTTGGTTTTTGGTTTGTTGGTTTGTTCGTTTGTTGGTTTGTTGGTTTGTTCGTTTCTTGGTTTGTTGGTTTGTTGGTTTGTTGATTTGTTGGCTTATTGGTTTGTTGGTTTGTTGATTTGTTCGTTTGTTGGTTTGTTGGTTTCTTGGTTTGTTCGTTTGTTGGTTTGTTGGTTTGTTGGTTTGTTGGTTTGTTGGTTTGTTGGTTTGTTGGTTTGTTGGTTTATTAGTTTGTTGGTTTGTTGGTTTATTGGCATATTGGTTTGTTGGTTTGTTGATCTGTTGGTTTGTTCGTTTGTTGGTTTGTTGGTTTGTTCGTTTGTTGGTTTGTTGGTTTGTTGGTTTGTTTGTTTATTTATTTGTTGGTTTGTTCGTTTGTTGGTTTGTTGGTTTGTTGGTTTGTTGGTTTGTTCGTTTGTTGGTTTGTTGGTTTGTTGGTTTGTTGGTTTGTTGGTTTGTTGGTTTGTTGGTTTGTTGGTTTGTTGGTTTGTTGGATTGTTGGTTTGTTGGTTTGGTGGTTTGTTGGTTTGTTGGTTTGTTAGTTTGCTGGTTTGTTGGTTTGTTGGTTTGTTGGTTTGTTGGTTTGTTGGTTTGTTGGTTTGTTGGTTTGTTGGTTTGGTGGTTTGTTGGTTTGTTGGTTTGTTGGAATGTTGGTATGATGGTTTGTTGGTTTGTTGGTTTGTTGGAATGTTGGTATGATGGTTTGTTGGTTTGTTGGTTTGTTGGTTTGATGGCATGTTGGTTTGTTGGTTTGTTGGTTTGTTGGTTTGATGGTTTGTTGGTTTGTTGGTTTGTTGGTTTGTTGGTTTGTTGGTTTGTTGGTTTGTTGGTTTGTTGGCTTGTTGGTCTGTTGGCTTGTTGGTTTGTTGGTTTGTTGATTTGTTCGTTTGTTGGTTTGTTGGTAAGTTCGTTTGTTGGTTTGTTGTTTTGTTGGTTTGTTGGTTTGTTGGTTTGTTGGTTTGTTGGTTTGTTCGTTTGTTGGTTTATTGGTTTGTTTGTTTGTTGGTTTGCTGGATTGTTGGTTCGCTGGTTTGTTCGTGTCTTGGTTTGTTGGTTTGTTGGTTTGTTGGTTTGTTGGTTTGTTGGTTTGTTGGTTTGTTGGTTTGTTGGTTTGTTGGTTTATTGGTGTGTTGGGTTGTTGGTTTGTTGGTTTGTTGGTTTGTTGGTTTGTTCGCGTATTATTTTGTTGGTTTGTTGATTTGTTGGTTTGTTCGTTTGTTCGTTTGTTGGTTTGTTGGTTTGTTGGTTTGTTCGTTTGTTGGTTTGTTGGTTTGTTCGTTTCTTGGTTTGTTGGTTTCTTAGTTCATTGGTTTGTTGGTTTGTTGGTTTGCTGGTTTGTTGGTTTGTTGGTTTGTTGGTTTGTTGATTTGTTGGTTTGTTGGTTTGTTGGTTAGTTGGTTTGTTTGTTTGTTCACTTGTCGGTTTGTTGGTTTGTTGGTTTGTTGGTTTGTTAGTTTTTTGGTTTATTTGTTTGTTGGTTTGTTTGTTTGTTTGTTTGTTGGTTTGTTGTTTTGTTGGTTTGCTGGTTTGTTGGTTTACTGGTTTGTTGGTTTGTTGGTTTGTTGGTTTGTTGGTTTGTTGGTTTGTTGGTTTGTTGGTTTGCTGGTGTTTTGGTTTGCTGGTTTGTTGGCTTGTTGGTTTGTCGGTTTGTTGGTTTGTTCGTTAGTTCGTTTGTTGGTTTCTTGGTTTATTGGTTTCTTGGTTTATTGGTTTCTTGGTTTGTTGGTTTGTTGGTTTGTTTGTTTGTTGGTTTGTTGGTTTGTTGGTTTGTTGGTTTCTTGCCTTGTTGGTTTGTTGGTTTGTTTGTTTGTTGGTTTGTTCGTTTGTTCGTTTGTTGGTTTGTTGGTATGTTCGTGTGTTGGTTTTTTTGGTTTGTTGGTTTGTTGGTTTATTTGTTTGTTGGTTTGTTGGTTTGTTTTCTTGTTGGTTTGTTGTTTTGTTGGTTTGTTGGTTTGTTGGTTTGTTGGTTTGTTGGTTTGTTAGTTAGTTGGTTTGTTGATTTATTTGTTTGTTGGTTTGTTGGTTTGTTGGTTTCTTGGTTTGTTGGTTGGTTGTTTTGATGGTTTGTTGGTTTGTTCGTTTGTTGGTTTGTTGGTTTGTTGGTTTGTTGATTTGTTCGTTTGTTGGTTTGTTGGTTTGTTGGTTCGTTGGCTTGTTGGTTTGCTGTTTGTTGGTTTATTGGTTTGTTCGTTTGTTGGTTTGTTGGTTTGTTCGTTTGTTGGTTTGTTGGTTTGTTGGATTGTTCGTTTGTTGGTTTGTTGGTTTGTTGGTTTGTTGGTTTGTTAGTTAGTTGGTTTGTTGATTTATTTGTTTGTTGGTTTGTTGGTTTGTTGGTTTCTTGGTTTGTTGGTTGGTTGTTTTGATGGTTTGTTGGTTTGTTCGTTTGTTGGTTTGTTGGTTTGTTGGTTTGTTGATTTGTTCGTTTGTTGGTTTGTTGGTTTGTTGGTTCGTTGGCTTGTTGGTTTGCTGTTTGTTGGTTTATTGGTTTGTTCGTTTGTTGGTTTGTTGGTTTGTTCGTTTGTTGGTTTGTTGGTTTGTTGGATTGTTCGTTTGTTGGTTTGTTGGTTTGTTGGTTTGTTGGTATATTGGTGTGTTGGTTTGTTGGTTTGTTGGTTTGTTGGTTAGTTGGTTTGTTGGTTTTTTGGTTTGTTGGTTTGTTGGTTTGTTGGTTTGTTGGTTTGTTGGTTTGTTCGTTTGTTGGTTTATTGGTTTGTTTGTTTGTTGGTTTGTTCGTTTGTTGGTTTGCTGGTTTGTTCGTTTCTTGGTTTGTTGGTTTGTTGGTTTGTTGGTTTGTTGGTTTGTTGGTTTGTTGGTTTGTTCGCTTATTGGTTTGTTGGTTTGTTGATTTGTTGGTTTGTTCGTTTGTTAGTTTGTTGGTTTGTTGGTTTGTTGGTTTGTTGGTTTGTGGGGTTGTTCGTTTCTTGGTTTTTGGTTTGTTGGTTTGTTCGTTTGTTGGTTTGTTGGTTTGTTCGTTTCTTGGTTTGTTGGTTTGTTGGTTTGTTGATTTGTTGGCTTATTGGTTTGTTGGTTTGTTGATTTGTTGGTTTGTTCGTTTGGTGGTTTGTTGGTTTCTTGGTTTGTTCGTTTGTAGGTTTGTTGGTTTGTTGGTTTGTTGGTTTGTTGGTTTGTTGGTTTGTTGGGTTGTTGGTTTATTAGTTTGTTGGTTTGTTGGTTTATTGGCATATTGGTTTGTTGGTTTGTTGATCTGTTGGTTTGTTCGTTTGTTGGTTTGTTGGTTTGTTCGTTTGTTGGTTTGTTGGTTTGTTGGATTGTTGGTTTGTTTGTTTATTTATTTGTTGGTTTGTTCGTTTGTTGGTTTGTTGGTTTGTTGGTTTGTTCGTTTGTTGGTTTGTTGGTTTGTTGGTTTGTTGGTTTTTTGGTTTGTTGGTTTGTTGGTTTGTTGGATTGTTTGATTGTTGGTTTGTTGGTTTGATGGTTTGTTGGTTTGTTGGTTTGTTAGTTTGCTGTTGGTTTGATGGCATGTTGGTTTGTTGGTTTGTTGGTTTGTTGGTTAGTTGGTTTATTGGTTTGTTCGTTTGTTGGTTTGTTGGTTTGTTGGTTTGTTGGTTTGTTGGTTGGTTCGTTTGTTGGTTTGTTGGTTTGTTGGTTTGTTGGTTTGTTGGTTTATTGGTTTGTTGGTTTGTTGGTTTGTTGGTTTGTTGGTTTGTTGCTTTGTTGGTTTGTTGGTTTGTTGGTTTGTTGGCTTGTTGGTCTGTTGGCTTGTTGGTTTGTTGGTTTGCTGATTTGTTCGTTTGTTGGTTTGTTGGTATGTTCGTTTGTTGGTTTGTTGTTTTGTTGGTTTATTGGTTTGTTGGTTTGTTGGTTTGTTGGTTTGTTCGTTTGTTGGTTTATTGGTTTGTTTGTTTGTTGGTTTGCTGGTTTGTTGGTTCGCTGGTTTGTTCGTGTCTTGGTTTGTTGGTTTGTTGTTTTGTTGGTTTGATGGTTTGTTGGTTTGTTGGTTTGTTGGTTTGTTGGTTTGTTGGTTTGTTGGTTTGTTGGTTTGTTAGTTTGTTAGTTTGTTGGGTTGTTGGCATATTGGTTTGTTGGTTTGTTGATCTGTTGGCTTGTTCGTTTGTTGGTTTGTTGGTCTGTTCGTTTGTTGGTTTGTTGGTTTGTTGGTTTGTTGGTTTGTTGGTTTGTTTATTTGTTGGTTTGTTCGTTTGTTGGTTTATTGGTTTGTTGGTTTGTTCGTTTGTTGGTTTGTTGGTTTGTTGGTTTGTTGGTTTGTTGGTTTGTTGGTTTGTTGGTTTGTTGGTTTGTTGGTTTGTTGGTTTGTTGGTTTGTTGGTTTGTTGGTTTGTTGGTTTGTTGGTTTGTTGGTTTGTTGGTTTGTTGGTTTGTTGGTTTGTTGGTTTGTTGGTTTGTTGGTTTGTTGGTTTGTTGGATTGTTGGTTTGTTGTTTTGTTAGTTTGTTGGTTTGTTGGTTTGTTGGTTTGTTGGTTTGTTGGTTTGTTGGTTTGTTGGTTTGGTGGTTTGTTGGTTTGTTGGTTTGTTGGTATGTTGGTTTGTTGGTTTGTTGGTTTGATGGCATGTTGGTTTGTTGGTTTGTTCGTTTGTTGGTTTGTTGGTTTATTGGTTTGTTCGCTTGTTGGTTTGTTGGTTTGTTGGTTTGTTGGTTTGTTGGTTTGTTGGTTTGTTGGTTTGTTGGTTTGTTGGTTTATTGGTTTGTTGGTTTGCTGGTTTTTTGGTTTATTGGTTTGTTGGTTTGTTGGTTTGTTGGTTTGTTGGTTTGTTGGTTTGTTGGCTTGTTGGTTTGTTGGTTTGTTAGTTGTTGGTTTGTTTGTTTGTTTGTTTGTTGGTTTGTTGGGTTGTTGGTTTGTTTGTTTGTTGGTTTGTTGTTTTGTTGGTTTGTTGGTTTGTTGGTTTGTTGGTTTGTTGGTTTGTTGGTTTGTTGGTTTGTTGGTTTGTTGGTTGTTGGTTTGTTGGTTTGTTGGTTTGTTGGTTTGTTGGTTTGTTGGTTTGTTGGCTTGTTGGTCTGTTGGCTTGTTGGTTTGTTGGTTTGTTGATTTGTTCGTTTGTTGGTTTGTTGGTATGTTCGTTTGTTGGTTTGTTGGTTTGTTGGTTTGTTGGTTTGTTGCTTTTTTGGTTTGTTGATTTGTTGGCTTGTTGGTTTGTTGTTTTGTTGGTTTGTTCGTTTGTTGGTTTGTTGGTATGTTGGTTTGTTAGTTTTTTGGTTTGTTGGTTTGTATGTTTGTTGGTTTGTTGGTTTGTTGGTTTGTTGGTTTGTTGGTTTGTTGGTTTGTTGGTTTGTTGGTTTGTTGGTTTGTTGGGGTGTTGGTTTGTTGGTTTGTTTTTTTGCTAGTTTTTTGGTTTGCTGGTTTGTTGGTTTGTTGTTATGTTCGTTTGTTTGTTGGTTTGTTGGTTTGTTGGTTTGTTGGTTTGTTGGATTGTTGGTTTGTTGGTTTGTTGGTTTGTTCGTTTGTTGGTTTGTTGGTGCGTTGGTTTGTTAGGTTGTTCGTTTGTTGGTTTGTTGGTTTGATGGTTTGTTGGTTTGTTGGTTTGCTGGTTTGCTGGTTTGTTGGTTTGTTGGTTTGTTGGTTTGTTTGTTTGTTGGCTTGTTGGTTTGTTGGTTAGTTCGTTTGTTCATTTGTTGGTTTGTTGGTATGTTCGTTTGTTGGTTTGTTGTTTTGTTGTTTTGTTGGTATGTCTGTTTGTTGGTTTGTTGGTTTGTTGGTTTGTTGGTTTGTTGTTTTGTTGGTTTGTTGGTTTGTTGGGTTGTTGGTTTGTTTGTTTGTTGGTTTGTTGGTTTGTTGGTTTGTTGGTTTGTTGGTTTGTTGGGTTGATGGTTTGTTGGTTTGTTCGTTTGTTCGTTTGTTCGTTTGTTGGTTTGTTAGTTTTTTGGTTTGCTAGCTTGTTGGTTTGTGGTTTCTTGGTTTCTTGGTTTTTTGGTTTGTTGGTTTGTTGGTTTATTGGTTTCTTAGTTTGTTGGTTTGTTGGTTTGTTGGTTTGTTGGTTTGTTGGTTTGTTGGTTTGTTGGTTTGTTGGTTTGTTGGTTTGTTGGTTTGTTGGTTTGTTGGTTAGTTGGTTTGTTTGTTTGTTCGTTTGTCGGTTTGTTGGTTTGTTGGTTTGTTGGTTTGTTAGTTTGTTGGTTTACTTGTTTGTTGGTTTGTTGGTTTGTTTGTTTGTTGGTTTGTTGTTTGTTGGTTTGTTGGTTTGTTGGTTTGCTGGTTTGTTAATTTGTTGGTTTGTTGGTTTGTTTGTTTGTTGGTTTGTTGGTTTGTTGGTTTGTTGGTTTGTTGGTTTGTTGGTTTGTTGGTTTGTTGGTTTGTTGGTTTGTTGGTTTGTTGGTTTGTTGGTTTGTTCGTTTGTTGATTTGTTAGTTTGTTGGTTTGCTAGCTTGTTGGTTTGTGGTTTGTTGGTTTCATGGTTGTTGGTTTTTTGGTTTGTTGGTTTGCTGGTTTTTTGGTTTGCTGGTTTGTTGGCTTGTTGGTTTGTTGGTTTGTTGGTTTGTTCGTTAGTTCGTTTGTTGGTTTGTTGGTTTGTTGGTTTCTTGGTTTATTGGTTTCTTGGTTTGTTGGTTTGTTTGTTTGTTGGTTTGTTGGTTTGTTGGTTAGTTGGTTTGTTGGTTTGTTCGTTTGTTTGTTTGTTGGTATGTTCGTGTGTTGGTTTTTTTGGTTTGTTGGTTTGTTGGTTTATTTGTTTGTTGGTTTGTTTGTTTGTTGGTTTGTTGTTTTGTTGGTTTGTTGGTTTGTTGGTTTGTTGGTTTGTTGGTTTGTTGGTTTGTTTGTTAGTTGGTTGGTTTGTTTATTTGTTTGTTGGTTTGTTGGTTTGTTGGTTTCTTGGTTTGTTAGTTTGATGGTTTGTTGGTTTGTTCGTTTGTTGGTTTGTTGGTTTGTTGGTTTGTTGGTTTGTTGATTTGTTCGTTTGTTGGTTTGTTGGTTTGTTGGTGCGTTGGCTTGTTGGTTTGTTGTTTGTTGGTTTCTTGGTTTGTTGGTTTGTTGGTTGGTTGGTTTGTTGGTATGTTCGTTTGTTGGTTTGTTGGTTTGTTGGTTTGTTGGCTTGTTGGTTTGTTCGTTTGTTGGTTTGTTGGTTTGTTGGTTTTTTGGTTTGTTCGTTTGTTGGTTTGTTGGTTTGTTGGTTTTTTTTTTTTTTGGTTTGTTGGTTTGTTCGTTTGTTGGTTTGTTGGTTTGTTGGTTTGTTGGTTTGTTGGTTTTTTGGTTTGTTGGTTTGTTGGTTTGTTGGTTTGTTCGTTTGTTGGTTTATTGGTTTGTTTGTTTGTTGGTTTGTTCGTTTCTTGGTTTGTTGGTTTGTTGGTTTGTTGGTTTGTTGGTTTATTGGTTTATTAGTTTGTTGGTTTGTTCGCTTATTGGTTTGTTGGTTTGTTGATTTGTTGATTTGTTCGTTTGTTTGTTTGTTAGTTTGTTGGTTTGTTGGTTTGTTGGTTTGTTGGTTTGTGGGTTTGTTCGTTTGTTGGTTTTTGGTTTGTTGGTTTGTTCGTTTGTTGGTTTGTTGGTTTGTTCGTTTCTTGGTTTGTTGGTTGGTTGCTTTGTTGATTTGTTGGCTCATTGGTTTGTTGGTTTGTTGATTTGTTGGTTTGTTCGTTTGTTGGTTTGTTGGTTTCTTGGTTTGTTCGTTTGTTGGTTTGTTGGTTTGTTGGTTTGTTGGTTTGCTGGTTTGTTGGTTTGTTGGTTTGTTAGTTTGTTAGTTTGTTGGTTTGTTGGCATATTGGTTTGTTGGTTTGTTGATCTGTTGGTTTGTTCGTTTGTTGGTTTGTTGGTTTATTTATTTGTCGGTTTGTTCGTTTGTTGGTTTGTTGGTTTGTTGGTTTGTTGGTTTGTTGGTTTGTTGGTTTGTTGGTTTGTTGGTTTGTTGGTTTATTGGTTTGTTGGTTTGTTGGTTTGTTGGTTTGTTGGTTTGTTGGTTTGTTGGTTTGTTGGTTTGTTGGTTTGTTGGTTTGTTGGTTTGTTGGTTTGTTGGTTTGTTGGTTTGTTAGTTTGTTGATTTGTTGGTTTGTTGGCTTGTTGGTTTGTTGGTTTGTTGGCTTGTTGGTTTGTTGGTTTGTTGGTTTGTTGGTTTGTTTGTTTGTTCGTTTGTTGGTTTGTTGGTTTGTTGGTTTGTTGGTTTGTTGGTTTGTTGGTTTGTTGGTTTGTTAGTTTGTTGGTTTGTTGGTTTGTTGGTTTGTTGGTTTGTTGGTTTGTTGGTTTGTTGGTTTGTTGGCTTGTTGGTTTGTTGGTTTGTTGGTTTGTTGGTTAGTTTGTTTGTTCGTTTGTTTGTTTGTTGGTTTGTTGGTTTGTTAGTTTGTTGGTTTGTTGGTTTGTTGGTTTGTTGGTTTGTTGGTTTGTTGATTTGTTGGCTTGTTGGTCTGTTGGCTTGTTGGTTTGTTGGTTTGTTGATTTGTTCGTTTGTCGGTTTGTTGGTATGTTCGTTTGTTGGTTTGTTGGTTTGTAGGTTTGTTGGTTTGTTGGTTTGTTGGTTTGTTGGTTTGTTGGTTTGTTGGTTTGTTCGCTTATTGGTTTGTTGGTTTGTTGATTTGTTGGTTTGTTTGTTTGTTCGTTTGTTCGTTTGTTCGTTTGTTAGTTTGTTGGTTTGTTGATTTGTTGGTTTGTTGGTTTGTGGGTTTTTGGATTTGTTCGTTTGTTTGTTTGTTCGTTTGTTGGTTTGTTGGTTTGTTGGTTTGTTGGTTTGTTGGTTTGTTGGTTTGTTGGTTTGTTGGTTTTTGGTTCGTTGGTTTGTTGGTTTGTTGGTTTGTTGGTTTGTTGGTTTGTTGGTTTGTTGGCTTGTTGGTTTGTTGGTTTGTTGGTTTGTTGGTTTGTTTGTTTGTTCGTTTGTTGGTTTGTTGGTTTGTTGGTTTGTTAGTTTGTTGGTTTGTTGGTTTATTGGTTTGTTGGTTTGTTGGTTTGTTGGTTTGTTGGTTTGTTGGCTTGTTGGTCTGTTGGCTTGTTGGTTTGTTGGTTTGTTGATTTGTTCGTTTGTCGGTTTGTTGGTATGTTGCTTTGTTGGTTTGTTTGTTTGTTCGTTTGTTGGTTTTTTGGTTTGTTGGTTTGTTGGTTTGTTGGTTTGTTCGTTTGTTGGTTTATTGGTTTGTTTGTTTGTTGGTTTGTTCGTTTCTGGGTTTGTTGCTTTGTTGGTTTGTTTGTTTGTTCGGTTTGTTGGTTTTTTGGTTTGTTGGTTTGTTTGTTTGTTCGTTTGTTGGTTTGTTGGTTTATTGGTTTGTTTGTTTGTTGGTTTGTTCGTTTCTTGGTTTGTTGGTTTGTTGGTTTGTTGGTTTGTTGGTTTGTTGGTTTGTTCGCTTATTGGTTTGTTGGTTTGTTGATTTGTTGATTTGTTCGTTTGTTTGTTTGTTAGTTTGTTGGTTTGTTGGTTTGTTGGTTTGTTGATTTGTGGGTTTGTTGGTTTGTTGGTTTGTTGGTTTGTTGGTTTGTTGGCTTGTTGGTCTGTTGGCTTGTTGGTTTGTTGGTTTGTTGATTTGTTCGTTTGTCGGTTTGTTGGTATGTTGCTTTGTTGGTTTGTTTGTTTGTTCGTTTGTTGGTTTTTTGGTTTGTTGGTTTGTTGGTTTGTTGGTTTGTTCGTTTGTTGGTTTATTGGTTTGTTTGTTTGTTGGTTTGTTCGTTTCTGGGTTTGTTGCTTTGTTGGTTTGTTTGTTTGTTCGGTTTGTTGGTTTTTTGGTTTGTTGGTTTGTTGGTTTGTTGGTTTGTTCGGTTGTTGGTTTATTGGTTTGTTTGTTTGTTGGTTTGTTCGTTTCTTGGTTTGTTGGTTTGTTGGTTTGTTGGTTTGTTGGTTTGTTGGTTTGTTGGTTTATTAGTTTGTTGGTTTGTTCGCTTATTGGTTTGTTGGTTTGTTGATTTGTTGATTTGTTCGTTTGTTTGTTTGTTAGTTTGTTGGTTTGTTGGTTTGTTGGTTTGTTGATTTGTGGGTTTGTTCGTTTGTTGGTTTTTGGTTTGTTGGTTTGTTCATTTGTTGGTTTGTTGGTTTGTTCGTTTCTTGGTTTGTTGGTTTGTTGCTTTGTTGATTTGTTGGCTCATTGGTTTGTTGGTTTGTTGATTTGTTGGTTTGTTCGTTTGTTGGTTTGTTGGTTTGTTGGTTTGCTGGTTTGTTGGTTTGTTGGTTTGTTAGTTTGTTAGTTTGTTGGTTTGTTGGCATATTGGTTTGTTGGTTTGTTGATCTGTTGGTTTGTTCGTTTGTTGGTTTGTTGGTTTGTTCGTTTGTTGGTTTGTTGGTTTGTTGGTTTGTTGGTTTATTTATTTGTTGGTTTGTTCGTTTGTTGGTTTGTTGGTTTGTTGGTTTGTTCGTTTGTTGGTTTGTTGGTTTGTTGGTTTGTTGGTTTGTTGGTTTGTTGGTTTGTTGGTTTGTTGGTTTGTTGGTTTGTTGGTTTGTTGGTTTGTTGGTTTGTTGGTTTGTTGGTTTGTTGGTTTGTTGGTTTGTTGGTTTGTTGGTTTGTTGGTTTGTTAGTTTGTTGGTTTGTTGGTTTGTTGGCTTGTTGGTTTGTTGGTTTGTTGGCTTGTTGGTTTGTTGGTTTGTTGGTTTGTTGGTTTGTTTGTTTGTTCGTTTGTTGGTTTGTTGGTTTGTTGGTTTGTTGGTTTGTTGGTTTGTTGGTTTGTTAGTTTGTTGGTTTGTTGGTTTGTTTGTTTTTTTGTTTTGTTGGTTTGTTGGTTTGTTGGTTTGTTGGCTTGTTGGTTTGTTGGTTTGTTGGTTAGTTTGTTTGTTCGTTTGTTGGTTTGTTGGTTTGTTGGTTTGTTAGTTTGTTGGTTTGTTGGTTTGTTGGTTTGTTGGTTTGTTGGTTTGTTGGTTTAATGGCTTGTTGGTCTGTTGGCTTGTTGGTTTGTTGGTTTGTTGATTTGTTCGTTTGTCGGTTTGTTGGTATGTTCGTTTGTTGGTTTGTTGGTTTGTAGGTTTGTTGGTTTGTTGGTTTGTTGGTTTGTTGGTTTGTTGGTTTGTTGGTTTGTTCGCTTATTGGTTTGTTGGTTTGTTGATTTGGTTGGTTTGTTTGTTTGTTCGTTTGTTCGTTTGTTAGTTTGTTGGTTTGTTGATTTGTTGGTTTGTTGGTTTGTGGGTTTTTGGGTTTGTTCGTTTGTTTGTTTGTTCGTTTGTTGGTTTGTTGGTTTGTTGGTTTGTTGGTTTGTTGGTTTGTTGGTTTGTTGGTTTTTGGTTCGTTGGTTTGTTGGTTTGTTGGTTTGTTGGTTTGTTGGTTTGTTGGTTTGTTGGCTTGTTGGTTTGTTGGTTTGTTGGTTTGTTGGTTTGTTTGTTTGTTCGTTTGTTGGTTTGTTGGTTTGTTGGTTTGTTAGTTTGTTGGTTTGTTGGTTTGTTGGTTTGTTGGTTTGTTGGTTTGTTGGTTTGTTGGTTTGTTGGCTTGTTGGTCTGTTGGCTTGTTGGTTTGTTGGTTTGTTGATTTGTTCGTTTGTCGGTTTGTTGGTATGTTCGTTTGTTGGTTTGTTGGTTTGTAGGTTTGTTGGTTTGTTGGTTTGTTGGTTTGTTGGTTTGTTGGTTTGTTGGTTTGTTGGTTTGTTCCCTTATTGGTTTGTTGGTTTGTTGATTTGTTGGTTTGTTTGTTTGTTCATTTTTTCGTTTGTTAGTTTGTTGGTTTGTTGATTTGTTGGTTTGTTGGTTTGTGGGTTTGTGGGTTTGTTCGTCTGTTGGTTTGTTGGTTTGTTGGTTTGTTCGTTTGTTGGTTTGTTGGTTTGTTCGTTTCTTGGTTTGTTGGTTTGTTGATTTGTTAGCTTATTGGTTTGTTGGTTTGTTGATTTGTTGGTTTGTTCGTTTGTTGGTTTGTTGGTTTCTTGGTTTGTTCGTTTGTTGGTTTGTTGGTTTGTTGGTTTGTTGGTTTGTTGGTTTGTTGGTTTGTTGGTTTGTTGGTTTGTTGGTTTGTTGGTTTCTTGGTTTGTTAGTTTGTTGTTTTGTTGGTTTGTTGGCATATTGGTTTGTTGGCTTGTTGATCTGTTGGTTTGTTCGTTTGTTGGTTTGTTGGTTTGTTCGTTTGTTGGTTTGTTGGTATGTTGGTTTGTTGGTTTGTTTATTTGTTGGTTTGTTCGTTTGCTGGTTTGTTGGTTTGTTGGTTTGTTCGTTTGTTGATTTGTTGGTTTGTTGGTTTGTAGGTTTGTTAGTTTGTTGGTTTGTTGGTTTGTTGGTTTGTTGGTTTGTTGGTTTGTTGGATTGTTGGTTTGTTGGTTTGTAAGTTTGCTGGTTTGTTGGTTTTTTGGTTTGTTGGTTTGTTGGTTTGTTGGTTTGTTGGTTTGGTGGTTTGTTGGTTTGTTGGTTTGTTGGTATGTTGGTTTGTTGGTTTGTTGATTGATGGCATGTTGGTTTGTTGGTTTATTGGTTTGTTCGTTTGTTGGTTTGTTGGTTTGTTGGTTTGTTGGTTTGTTGGTTTGTTGGTCTGTTGGTTTGTTGGTTTGTTGGTTTGTTGGTTTGTTGGTTTGTTGGTTTGTTGGTTTGTTGGTTTGTTGGTTTGCTGGTTTTTTGGTTTGCTGGTTTGTTGGTTTGTTGGTTTGTTGGTTTGTTGGTTTGTTGGCTTGTTGGTTTGTTGGTTTGTTGCTTTGTTGGTTTGTTTGTTTGTTCGTTTGTTGGTTTGTTGGTTTGTTGGTTTGTTTGTTTTTTGGTTTGTTGGTTTGTTGGTTTGTTGGTTTGTTGGTTTTTTGGTTTGTTGGTTTGTTGGTTTGTTGGTTTGTTGGTTTGTTGGTTTGTTGGTTTGTTGGTTTGTTGGTTTGTTGGTTTGTTGGTTTGTTGGTTTGTTGGTATGTTGGTATGTTGGTATGTTGGTTTGTTGGCTTGCTGGTCTGTTGGCTTGTTGGTTTGTTGGTTTGTTGATTTGTTCGTTTGTTGGTTTGTTTATAGGTTCATTTGTTGGTTTGTTGGTTTGTTGGTTTATTGGTTTGTTGGTTTGTTGGTTTGTTGGTTTGTTGCTTTTTTGGTTTGTTGGTTCGTTGGCTTGTTGGTTTGTTGTTTTGTTGGTTTGTTCGTTTGTTGGTTTGTTGGTATGTTGGTTTGTTGGTTTGTTGGTTTGTTGGTTTGTTGGTTTGTATGTTTGTTGGTTTGTTGGTTTGTTGGTTTGTTGGTTTGTTGGTTTGTTGGTTTGTTGGTTTGTTGGGGTGTTGGTTTGTTGGTTTGTTTTTTGCTAGTTTTTTGGTTTGCTGGTTTATTGTTTTGTTGTTATGTTCGTTTGTTCGTTTGTTTGTTGGTTTGTTGGTTTGTTGGTTTGTTGGATTTTTGGTTTGTTGGTTTGTTCGTTTGTTGGTTTGTTGGTGTGTTGGTTTGTTAGGTTGTTCGTTTGTTGGTTTGATGGTTTGTTGGTTTGTTGGTTTGTTGGTTTGTTGGTTTGTTGGTTTGTTGGTTTGTTTGTTTGTTGGCTAGTTGGTTTGTTGGTTTGTTGGTTTGTTCGTTTGTTGGTTTGTTGGTATATTCGTTTGTTGGTTTGTTGGTTTGCTGGTTTGTTGTTTTGTTGGTATGTTCGTTGTTGGTTTGTTGGTTTGTTGGTTTGTTGGTTTTTTGGTTTGTTGGTTTGTTGCTTTGTTGGTTTGTTGGTTTGTTGGTTTGTTGGTTTGCTGGTTTGTTGGTTTGTTGGTTTGTTGGTTTGTTGGTTTGTTGGTTTGTTGGTTTGTTTGTTTGTTTGTTTGTTTGTTCGTTTGTTTGTTTGTTCGTTTGTTGGTTTGTTGGTTTGTTGGTTTGTTGGTTTGTTGGTTTGTTGATTTGTTGGTTTGTTGGTTTGTTGGTTTATTTGTTTGTTGGTTTGTTGATTTGTTTGTTTGTTGGTTTGTGGTTTTGTTGGTTTGTTGGTTTGTTGGTTTGTTGGTTTGTTAATTTATTGGTTTGTTGGTTTGTTGGTTTATTTGTTTGTTGGTTTGTTGGTTTCTTGGTTTATTGGTTTGTTGGTTTGTTGTTTTGTTGGTTTATTGGTTTGTTGGTTTATTTTTTTGTAGGTTTGTTGGTTTGTTGGTTTGTTCGTTTGTCAGTTTGTTGGTTTGTTGGCTTGTTGGTTTGTGGTTTGTTGGTTTCTTGGTTTGTTGGTTTGTTGGTTTGTTCGTTTGTTGGTTTTTGGTTTGTTGGTGTGTTGGTTTGTTCGTTTGTTGGTTTGCTAGTTTGTTGGTTTATTGGTATGTTGGTTTGTTGGTTTGTTGGTTTGTTGGTTTGTTGGTTTGTTCGTTTGTTGGTTTGTTGGTTTGTTGGTTTGTTGGTTTGATGGTTTGTCGGTTTGTTGGTTTGTTGTTTTGTTCGTTTGTTGGTTTGTTGGCTTGTTCGTTTGTTGGTTTGTTGCTGTGTTTGTATGTTCGTTTGTTTGTTTGTCGGTTTGTTGGTTGGTTGGTTTGTTGGTTTGTTGGTTTGTTGGTTTGTTGCTTTGTCGGTTTGTTGGTTTGTTGGTTTGTTGGTTTGTTTGTTTGTTGGTTTGTTGGTATGTTGATTTGTTGGTTTGTTCGTTTGTTGGTTTGTTAGTTTGTTCGTTTCTTGGTTTGTTGGTTTGTTAGTTTGTTGGTTTGTTGGCTTATTGGTTTGTTGGTTTGTTGATTTGTTGTTTTGTTGGTTTGTTGGTTTGTTGGTTTGTTGGTTCGTTCGTTTGTTGGTTTGTTGGTTTGTTGGGTTGTTGGTTTGTTGGTTTGTTGGTTTGTTCGTTTGTTTGTTTGTTGTTCTTTTGGTTTCTTAGTTTGTTGGTTTGTTGGTTTGTTGGTTTGTTGGTTTGCTGGTTTTTTGGTTTGTTGGTTTACTCGTTTGCTGGTTTGTTGGTTTGTTGGTTTGTTGGTTTGTTGGTTTGTTGGTTTGTTGGTTTGTTGGTTTGTTGGTTTGTTGGTTTGTTCGTTTGTGGGTTTGTTGGTTTGTTGGTTTGTTTATTTGTTGGTTTGTTGGTTTGTTGGTTTGTTCGTTTGTTGGTTTGTTGGTTTGTTGGTTTGTTCGTTTGTTGGTTTGTTGGTTTGTACGCTTCTTGGTTTGTTGGTTTTTTGGTTTGTTGGTTTGTTGGTTTGTTGGTTTGTTGGCTTATTCGTTTGTTGGTGTGTTGATTTTTTGGTTTGTTGGTTTGTTGGTTTGTTGGTTTGTTGGTTTGTTGGTTTGTTGGGGTGTTGGTTTGTTGGTTTGTTTTTTGCTAGTTTTTTGGTTTGCTGGCTTATTGGTTTGTTGTTATGTTCGTTTGTTCGTTTGTTTGTGGGTTTGTTGGTTTGTTGGTTTGTTGGTTTGTTGGATTGTTGGTTTGTTGGTTTGTTCGTTTGTTGGTTTGTTGGTGTGTTGCTTTGTTAGGTTGTTCGTTTGTTGGTTTGATGGTTTGTTGGTTTGTTGGTTTGTTGGTTTGTTGGTTTGTTGGTTTGTTGGTTTGTTGGTTTGTTGGTTTGTTGGTTTGTTGGTTTGTTGGTTTGTTGGTTTGTTGGTTTGTTGGTTTGTTTGTTTGTTGGCTTGTTGGTTTGTTGGTTTGTTGGTTTGTTCGTTTGCTGGTTTGTTGGTATATTCGTTTGTTGGTTTGTTGGTTTGCTGGTTTGTTGGTTTGTTGGTTTGTTTGTTTGTTTGTTTGTTCGTTTGTTTGTTTGTTCGTTTGTTGGTTTGTAGGTTTGTTGGTTTGTTGGTTTGTTGATTTGTTGGTTTGTTGGGTTGTTGGTTTATTTGTTTGTTGGTTTATTGATTTGTTTGTTTGTTGGTGTGTGGTTTTGTTGGTTTGTTGGTTTGTTGCTTTGTTGGTTTGTTAATTTATTGGTCTGTTGGTTTGTTGGTTTATTTGTTTGTTGGTTTGTTGGTTTGTTGGTTTCTTGGTTTATTGGTTTGTTGGTTTGTTGGTTTGTTGGTTTATTGGTTTGTTGGTTTATTTTTTTGTTGGTTTGTTGGTTTGTTGGTTTGTTCAATTGTTAGTTTGTTGGTTTGTTGGTTTGTTGGCTTGTTGGTTTGTGGTTTGTTGGTTTCTTGGTTTGTTGGTTTGTTGGTTTGTTCGTTTGTTGGTTTGTTGGTTTGTTGGTGTGTTGGTTGGTTCGTTTGTAGGTTTGCTAGTTTGTTGGTTTATTGGTATGTTGGTTTGTTGGTTTGTTGGTTTGTTGGTTTGTTGGTTTGTTGGTTTGTTCGTTTGTTGGTTTGTTGGTTTGTTGGTTTGTTGGTTTGATGGTTTGTCGGTTTGTTGGTTTGTTGTTTTGTTCGTTTGTTGGTTTGTTGGCTTGTTCGTTTGTTGGTTTGTTGCTGTGTTGGTATGTTCGTTTGTTTGTTTGTCGGTTTGTTGGTTGGTTGGTTTGTTGGTTTGTTGGTTTGTTGGTTTGTTGGTTTGTCGGCTTGTTGGTTTGTTGGTTTGTTGGTTTGTTGGTTTGTTTGTTTGTTGGTTTGTTGGTATGTTGATTTGTTGGTTTGTTCGTTTGTTGGTTTGTTAGTTTGTTCGTTTCTTGGTTTGTCGGTTTGTTGGTTTGTTGGTTTGTTGGCTTATTGGTTTGTTGGTTTGTTGATTTGTTGTTTTGTTCGTTTGTTGGTTTGTTGGTTTGTTGGTTTGTTGGTTTGTTCGTTTGTTGGTTTGTTGGTTTGTTGGTTTGTTGGTTTGTTGGGTTGTTCGTTTGTTTGTTTGTTGGTTTGTTGGATTGTTGGTTTGTTGGTTTGCTGGTTTTTTGGTTTGTTGGTTTACTCGTTTGCTGGTTTGTTAGTTTGTTGGTTTGTTGGTTTGTTGGTTTGTTGGTTTGTTCGTTTGTGGGTTTGTTGGTTTGTTGGTTTGTTTATTTGTTGGTTTGTTGGTTTGTTGGTTTGTTGGTTTGTTCGTTTGTTGGTTTGTTGGTTTGTTGGTTTGTTGGTTTGTTCGTTTGTTGGTTTGTTGGTTTGTACATTTCTTGGTTTGTTGGTTTGTTGGTTTGTTGGTTTGTTGGTTTGTTGGCTTATTCGTTTGTTGGTGTGTTGATTTGTTGGTTTGTTCGTTTGTTAGTTTGTTGGTTTGTTCGTTTGTTGGTCTGTTGGTTTGTTGTATTGTTGGTTTGTTGGTTTGTTGGTTTTTTCGTTTGTTGGTTTATTGGTTTGTTCATTTGTTGGTTTGTTGGTTTGTTCGGTTGTTGGTTTTTTTCGGTTTGTTGGTTTGTTGGTTTGTTGGTTTTTTGGTTTGTTGGTTTGCTCGTTTGCTGGTTTGTTGGTTTGTTGGTTTGTTAGTTTGTTGGTTTGTTGGTTTGTTGGTTTGTTGGTTTGTTGGTTTGTTGGTGTGTTGGTTTGTTGGTATGTATGTTTGTTGGTTTGTTGGTTTGTTGGTTTGTTGGTTTGTTGGTTTGTTGGTTTGTTGGTTTGTTGGTTTGTTGGTTTGTTGGTTTGTTGGTTTGTTGGTTTGTTGGTTTGTTGGTTTGTTGGTTTGTTGGTTTGTGGTTTGTTGGTTTGTTGGTTTGTTGGTTTGTTGGTTTGTTGGTTTGTTGGTTTGTTGGTTTGTTCGTTTGTTGGTTTGTTGGTTTGTTGGTTTGTCGGTTTGTTGGTTTGTTGGTTTGTTGGTTTGTTCGTTTGTTGGTTTGTTGGTTTGTTTGTTTGTTGGTTTTTTGGTTTGTTGGTTTGTTCGTTTGTTGGTTTGTTGGTTTGTTGGTTGTTTGGTTTGTTGGGTTGTTGGTTTATTGGTTTGTTGGTTTATTGTTTTGTTGGTTTGTTTGTTTGTTGGTTTGTTGGTTTGTTGGTTTGTTGGTTTGTTGGTTTGTACGTTTGTTGGTTTGTTGGTTTGTTCGTTTCTTGGTTTATTTTTTTGTTGGTTTGTTGGTTTGTTGGGTTATTGGTTTGTTGGTTTGTTGATTAGTTGGTTTGTTCGTTTGTTGGTTTTTTGGTTTGTTGGTTTGTTCGTTTGTTGGTTTGTTGGTTTGTTGGTTGTTTGGTTTGTTGGTTTGTTGGTTTATTGGTTTGTTGGTTTGTTGTTTTGTTGGTTTGTTCGTTTGTTGGTTTGTTGGTTTGTTGGTTTGTTGGTTTGTTGGTTTGTTCGTTTGTTGGTTTGTTGGTTTGTTCGTTTCTTGGTTTATTTTTTTGTTGGTTTGTTGGTTTGTTGGCTTATTGGTTTGTTGGTTTGTTGATTTGTTGTTTTGTTCGTTTGTTGGTTTGTTGGTTTGTTGGTTTGTTGGTTTGTTCGTTTGTTGGTTTGTTGGTTTGTTGGTTTGTTGGTTTGTTGGGTTGTTCGTTTGTTTGTTTGTTTGTTTGTTGGATTGTTGGTTTGTTGGTTTGTTGGTTTTTTGGTTTGTTGGTTTACTCGTTTGCTGGTTTGTTAGTTTGTTGGTTTGTTGGTTTGTTGGTTTGTTGGTTTGTTCGTTTGTGGGTTTGTTGGTTTGTTGGTTTGTTTATTTGTTGGTTTGTTGGTTTGTTGGTTTGTTGGTTTGTTCGTTTGTTGGTTTGTTGGTTTGTTGGTTTGTTCGTTTGTTGGTTTGTTGGTTTGTACATTTTTTGGTTTGTTGGTTTGTTGGTTTGTTGGTTTGTTGGTTTGTTGGCTTATTCGTTTGTTGGTGTGTTGATTTGTTGGTTTGTTCGTTTGTTAGTTTGTTGGTTTGTTCGTTTGTTGGTCTGTTGGTTTGTTGTATTGTTGGTTTGTTGGTTTGTTGGTTTTTTCGTTTGTTGGTTTATTGGTTTGTTCGTTTGTTGGTTTGTTGGTTTGTTCGGTTGTTGGTTTTTTTCGGTTTGTTGGTTTGTTGGTTTGTTGGTTTTTTGGTTTGTTGGTTTGCTCGTTTGCTGGTTTGTTGGTTTGTTGGTTTGTTGGTTTGTTGGTTTGTTGGTTTGTTGGTTTGTTGGTTTGTTGGTTTGTTGGTTTGTTGGTGTGTTGGTTTGTTGGTTTGTATGTTTGTTGGTTTGTTGGTTTGTTGGTTTGTTGGTTTGTTGGTTTGTTGGTTTGTTGGTTTGTTGGTTTGTTGGTTTGTTGGTTTGTTGGTTTGTTGGTTTGTTGGTTTGTTGGTTTGTTGGTTTGTTGGTTTGTTGGTTTGTTGGTTTGTTGGTTTGTTGGTTTGTGGTTTGTTGGTTTGTTGGTTTGTTGGTTTGTTGGTTTGTTGGTTTGTTGGTTTGTTGGTTTGTTGGTTTGTTGGTTTGTTGGTTTGTTCGTTTGTTGGTTTGTTGGTTTGTTGGTTTGTTGGTTTGTCGGTTTGTTGGTTTGTTGGTTTGTTGGTTTGTTCGTTTGTTGGTCTGCTGGTTTGTTCGTTTGTTGGTTTTTTGGTTTGTTGGTTTGTTCGTTTGTTGGTTTGTTGGTTTGTTGGTTGTTTGGTTTGTTAGTTTGTTGGTTTATTGGTTTGTTGGTTTGTTGTTTTGTTGGTTTGTTCGTTTGTTGGTTTGTTGGTTTGTTGGTTTGTTGGTTTGTTGGTTTGTTGGTTTGTTCGTTTGTTGGTTTGTTGGTTTGTTCGTTTCTTGGTTTTTTTTTTTGTTGGTTTGTTGGTATGTTGGGTTATTGGTTTGTTGGTTTGTTGATTAGTTGGTTTGTTCGTTTGTTGGTTTGTTGGTTTGTTGGTTTGTTCTTTTGTTGGTTTGTTGGTTTGTTGGTTTGTTGGTTTGTTAGTTTGTTGGTTTGTTGGTTTGTTGGTTTGTTGGCTTGTTGGTTTGTTGGTTTGTTCGTTTGATGGTTTGTTGGTTTGTTGGTTTGTTGGTTTGTTGGTTTGTTCGTTTGTTCGTTTGTTGGTTTGTTGGTTTGTTGGTTTGTTGGGTTGTTGGTTTGTTGGTTTGTTGGTTTGTTGGTTTGTTGGTTTGTTGGTTTGCTGGTTTGCTTGTTTGTTGGTTTGTTGGTTTGTTGGTTTGTTGGTTTGTTGGTTTGTTGGTTTGTTGGTTTGTTGGTTTGTTGGTTTGTTGGTTTGTTCGTTTGTTGGTTTGTTGGTTTGTTGGTTTGTTGGTTTGTCGGTTTGTTGGTTGGTTGGTTTGTTCATTTGTTGCTTTGTTGGTTTGTTTGTTTGTTGGTTTTTTGTTTTGTTGGTTTGTTCGTTTGTTGGTTTGTTGGTTTGTTGGTTGTTTGGTTTGTTGGTTTGTTGGTTTATTGGTTTGTTGGTTTGTTGTTTTGTTCGTTTGTTGGTTTGTTGGTTTGTTGGTTTGTTGGTTTGTTGGTTTGTTCGTTTGTTGGTTTGTCCGTTTGTTGGTTTATTGGCTTGTTCATTTCTTGGTTTGTTGGTTTGTTGTTTTGTTGGTTTGTTGGTTTTGTTGGTTTGTTGGGTTATTGGTTTGTTGGTTTGTTGATTTGTTGGTTTGTTCGTTTGTTGGTTTGTTGGCTTGTTGGTTTGTTGGTTTGTTCGTTTGTTGGTTTGTTGGCTTGTTGGTTTGTTGGTTTGTTGGTTTGTTGGTTTGTTGTTTTGTTGGTTTGTAGGTTTGTTGGCTTGTTGGTTTGTTGGTTTGTTGGTTTGTTGGTTTGTTGGTTTGTTCGTTTGTTGGTTTGTTGGTTTGTACGTTTCTTGGTTTGTTGGTTTGTTGGTTTGTTGGCTTATTCGTTTGTTGGTGTGTTGATTTGTTGGTTTGTTCGTTTATTAGTTTGTTGGTTTGTTGGTTTGTTCGTTTGTTGGTCTGTTGGTTTGTTGTATTGTTGGTTTGTTGGTTTTTTGGTTTGTTCGTTTGTTGGTTTATTGGTTTGTTAGTTTGTTGGTTTGTTGGTTTGTTGGTTTGTTGGTTTGTTGGTTTGTTGGTTTGTTGGTTTGTTGGTTTGTTGGTTTGTTCGTTTGTTGGTTTATTGGTTTGTTCTTTTGTTGGCTTGTTGGTTTGTTGGTTTGTTCGTTTGTTGGTTTGTTGGTTTGTTGGTTTGTTGGTTTGTTGGTTTGTTGGTTTGTTGGTTTGTTGGTTTGTTGGTTTGTTGATTTGTTGGTTTGTTGGTTTGTTGATTTGTTGGTTTGTTCGTTTGTTGGTTTGTTCGTTTGTTGGTTTGTTGGTTTGTTGGGTTGTCGGTTTGTTCGTTTGTTGGTTTGTTGGTTTGTTGGTTTGTTGGTTTGTTGGTTTGTTGATTTGTTGGTTTGTTGGTTTGTTGGTTTGTTGGTTTCTTCGTTTGTTGGTTTGTTCGTTTGTTGGTTTGTTGGTTTGTTGGGTTGTCGGTTTGTTCGTTTGTTGGTTTGTTGGGTTATTAGTTTGTTGGTTTGTTGATTTGTTGGTTTGTTCGTTTGTTGGTTTATTGGTTTGTTGGTTTGTTCTTTTGTTGGTTTGTTCGATTGTTGGTTTGTTGGTTTGTTGGATTGTTGGTTTGTTGGTTTGTTGGTTTGTTGGTTTGTTGGTTTGTAGGTTTGTTAATTTGTTGGTTTGTTGGCTTGTTGGTTTGTTGGTTTGTTCGTTTGTTGGTTTGTTGGCTTGTTGGGTTGTTGGTTTGTTGGTTTGTCGGTTTGTTGGTTTGTTGGTTTGTTGGCTTGTTGGTTTGTTGGCTTGTTGGTTTTTTGGTTTGTTTGTTTGCTGGTTTGTTGGCTTGTCAGTTTGTTGGTTTGTTGGTTTGTTGGTTTGTTGGTTTTTTCGTTCGTTGGTTTGTTGGTTTGTTGGTTTATTGGTTTGGTTTGTTCGTTTGTTGGTCTGTTGGTTTGTAGGTTGGTTGGTTTGTTGGTTTATTGGTTTGTTGGTTTGTTGGTTTGTTGGGTTGTTGGTTTGTTGGTTTGTTGGTTTGTTGGTTTATTTGTTTGTTGTTTTGTGGGTTTGTTGGTTTGTTGGTTTATTGGTTTATTGGTGGTTTGTTCTCTTGTTGGTTTGTTCGTTTGTTGGTTTGTTAGTTTGTTGATTTGTTGGTATGGTTTGTTCGTTTGTTGGTTTGTTGGTTGGTTGGTTTGTTGGTTTGTTGGTTTGTTTGTTTGTTGGTTTGCTGGTTTGCTTGTTTGTTGGTTTGTTGGTTTGTTGGTTTGTTGGTTTGTTGGTTTGTTGGTTTGTTGGTTTGTTGGTTTGTTCGTTTGTTCGTTTGTTGGTTTGTTGGTTTGTTGGTTTGTCGGTTTGTTGGTTGGTTGGTTTGTTCGTTTGTTGCTTTGTTGGTTTGTTTGTTTGTTGGTTTTTTGTTTTGTTGGTTTGTTCGTTTGTTGGTTTGTTGGTTTGTTGGTTGTTTGGTTTGTTGGTTTGTTGGTTTATTGGTTTGTTGGTTTGTTGTTTTGTTCGTTTGTTGGTTTGTTGGTTTGTTGGTTTGTTGGTTTGTTGGTTTGTTGGTTTGTTCGTTTGTTGGTTTGTCCGTTTGTTGGTTTATTGGCTTGTTCATTTCTTGGTTTGTTGGTTTGTTGTTTTGTTGGTTTGTTGGTTTTGTTGGTTTGTTGGGTTATTGGTTTGTTGGTTTGTTGATTTGTTGGTTTGTTTGTTTGTTGGTTTGTTGGTTTGTTGGTTTGTTGGTTTGTTGGTTTGTTGCTTTGTTGGTTTGCTGGTTTGCTTGTTTGTTGGTTTGTTGGTTTGTTGGTTTGTTGGTTTGTTGGTTTGTTGGTTTGTTGGTTTGTTGGTTTGTTCGTTTGTTCGTTTGTTGGTTTGTTGGTTTGTTGGTTTGTCGGTTTGTTGGTTGGTTGGTTTGTTCGTTTGTTGCTTTGTTGGTTTGTTTGTTTGTTGGTTTTTTGTTTTGTTGGTTTGTTCGTTTGTTGGTTTGTTGGTTTGTTGGTTGTTTGGTTTGTTGGTTTGTTGGTTTATTGGTTTGTTGGTTTGTTGTTTTGTTCGTTTGTTGGTTTGTTGGTTTGTTGGTTTGTTGGTTTGTTGGTTTGTTGGTTTGTTCGTTTGTTGGTTTGTCCGTTTGTTGGTTTATTGGCTTGTTCATTTCTTGGTTTGTTGGTTTGTTGTTTTGTTGGTTTGTTGGTTTTGTTGGTTTGTTGGGTTATTGGTTTGTTGGTTTGTTGATTTGTTGGTTTGTTTGTTTGTTGGTTTGTTGGCTTGTTGGTTTGTTGGTTTGTTCGTTTGTTGGTTTGTTGGTTTATTGGTTTGTTATTTTGTTGGTTTGTAGGTTTGTTGGCTTGTTGGTTTGTTGGTTTGTTGGTTTGTTGGTTTGTTGGTTTGTTCGTTTGTTGGTTTGTTGGTTTGTACGTTTCTTGGTTTGTTGGTTTGTTGGTTTGTTGGCTTATTCGTTTGTTGGTGTGTTGATTTGTTGGTTTGTTCGTTTATTAGTTTGTTGGTTTGTTGGTTTGTTCGTTTGTTGGTCTGTTGGTTTGTTGTATTGTTGGTTTGTTGGTTTTTTGGTTTGTTCGTTTGTTGGTTTTTTTTCGGTTTGTTGGTTTGTTGGTTTTTTGGTTTGTTGGTTTTTTGGTTTGTTGGTTTGCTCGTTTGCTGGTTTGTTGGTTTGTTGGTTTGTTGGTTTGTTGGTTTGTTGGTTTGTTAGTTTGTTAGTTTGTTGGTTTGTTGGTTTGTTGGTTTTTTGGTTTGTTGGTTTGTTGGTTTGTTGGTTTGTTCGTTTGTTCGTTTATTGGTTTGTTCTTTTGTTGGCTTGTTGGTTTGTTGGTTTGTTCGTTTGTTGGTTTGTTGGTTTGTTGGTTTGTTGGTTTGTTGGTTTGTTCGTTTGTTGGTTTGTTGGTTTGTTGGTTTGTTGGTTTGTTGGTTTGTAGGTTTGTTGGTTTGTTGGTCTGTTGGTTTGTTGGTTTGTTGGTTTGTTGGTTTGTTGGTTTGTTGGTTTGTTGGTTTGTTGGTTTGTTGGTTTGTTGGTTTGTTGGTTTGTTGGTTTGTTGGTTTGTTGGTTTGTTGATTTGTTGGTTTGTTGGTTTGTTGGTTTGTTGGTTTGTTCGTTTGTTGGTTTGTTCGTTTGTTGGTTTGTTGGTTTGTTGGGTTGTCGGTTTGTTCGTTTGTTGGTTTGTTGGTTTGTTGGTTTGTTGGTTTGTTGGTTTGTTGATTTGTTGGTTTGTTGGTTTGTTGGTTTGTTGGTTTCTTCGTTTGTTGGTTTGTTCGTTTGTTGGTTTGTTGGTTTGTTGGGTTGTCGGTTTGTTTGTTTGTTGGTTTGTTGGGTTATTAGTTTGTTGGTTTGCTGATTTGTTGGTTTGTTCGTTTGTTGGTTTATTGGTTTGTTGGTTTGTTCTTTTGTTGGTTTGTTCGATTGTTGGTTTGTTGGTTTGTTGGTTTGTTGGTTTGTTGGTTTGTTGGTTTGTTGGTTTGTTGGTTTGTTGGTTTGTTGGTTTGTAGGTTTGTTAATTTGTTGGTTTGTTGGCTTGTTGGTTTGTTGGTTTGTTCGTTTGTTGGTTTGTTGGCTTGTTGGGTTGTTGGTTTGTTGGTTTGTCGGTTTGTTGGTTTGTTGGTTTGTTGGCTTGTTGGTTTTTTGGTTTGTTCGTTTGCTGGTTTGTTGGCTTGTCAGTTTGTTGGTTTGTTGGTTTGTTGGTTTGTTGGTTTTTTCGTTCGTTGGTTTGTTGGTTGGTTGGTTTATTGGTTTGGTTTGTTCGTTTGTTGGTCTGTTGGTTTGTAGGTTGGTTGGTTTGTTGGTTTATTGGTTTGTTGGTTTGTTGGTTTGTTGGGTTGTTGGTTTGTTGGTTTGTTGGTTTGTTGGTTTATTTGTTTGTTGTTTTGTGGGTTTGTTGGTTTGTTGGTTTATTGGCTTATTGGTTTGTTGGTTTCTTGGTTTATTTGTTTGTTGGTTTGTTTGCTTGTTGGTTTGTTGGTTTCTTGGTTTGTTCGTTTGTTGGTTTATTTGTTTGTTGGATGTTCGTTTGTTGGTTTTTTGGTTTGTTGGTTTGTTGGTTTGTTGGTTTGTTGGTTTATTGGTTTGTTGGTTTGTTGGTTTGTTGGTTTGTTGTTTTGTTGGTTTGTAGGTTTGTTGGCTTGTTGGTTTGTTGGTTCGTTCGTTTGTTGGTTTGTTGGCTTGTTGGTTGTTTGGTTTGTTGGTTTGTTGGTTTGTTGGTTTGTTGGCTTGTTGGTTTGTTGGTTTGTTCGTTTGTTGGTTTGTTGGCTTGTCGGTTTGTTGGTTTGTTGGTTTGTTGGTTTGTTGGTTTTTTCGTTTGTTGGTTTGTTGGTTTGTTGGTTTGTTGGTTTGTTGGTTTGTTGGTTTATTGGTTTGGTTTGTTCGTTTGTTGGTTTGTTGGTGTGTAGGTTGGTTGGTTTGTTTCTTTGTTGGTTTGTTGGTTTGTTGGTTTGTTGGTTTATTTATTTGTTGTTTTGTGGGTTTGTTGGTTTGTTGGTTTATTGGTTTATTGGTTTGTTGGTTTCTTGGTTTATTTGTTTGTTGGTTTGTTTGCTTGTTGGTTTGTTGGTTTCTTGGTTTGTTCGTTTGTTGGTTTGTTTGTTTGTTGGTTTGTTCGTTTGTTGGTTTTTTGGTTTGTTGGTTTGTTGGTTTGTTGGTTTATTGGTTTGTTGGTTTGTTGGTTTGTTGGGTTGTTGGTTTGTTGGTTTGTTGGTTTGTTGATTTGTTCGTTTGTTGGTTTGTTGGTTTATTGGTTTGTTGGTTTGTTGGTTTGTTGGTTTGTTGGTTTGTTGGTTTGTTGGTTTGTCGGTTTGTTGGTTTGTTGGTTTGTTGGTTTGTTGGTTTGTTCGTTTGTTGGTTTGTTGGTTTGTTCGTTTGTTGGTTTGTTGGTTTGTTGGTTTGTGGGTTTGTTGGTTTTTTGGTTTGTTGGTTTGTTGGTTTGTGGTTTGTTGGTTTGTTGGTTTGTTGGTTTGTTGGTTTGTTTGTTTGTTGGTTTGTTGGTTTGTTGGTTTGCTGGTTTGTTGGTTTGTTGGTTTGTTGGTTTGGTGGCTTGGTGGTTTGTTGGTTTCTTGGTTTGTTGGTTTGTTGGTTAGTTGGTTTGTTGGTCTTTTTGGTTTGTTGGCTTGTTGGTTAGTTGGTTTGTTGGTTAGTTGGTTTGTTGGTTTGTTCGTTTGTTGGTATGTTGGTTTGCTGGTTTTTTGGTTGGTGGTTTGTTGGTTTATTGGTTTGTTGGTTTCTTGGTTTATTTGTTTGTTGGTTTGTTTGCTTGTTGGTTTGTTGGTTTCTTGGGTTGTTCGTTTGTTGGTTTGTTTGTTTGTTGGTTTGTTCGTTTGTTGGTTTTTTGGTTTGTTGGTTTGTTGGTTTGTTGGTTTGTTGGTTTATTGGTTTGTTGGTTTGTTGGTTTGTTGGGTTGTTGGTTTGTTGGTTTGTTGGTTTGTTGGTTTGTTCGTTTGTTGGTTTGTTGGTTTATTGGTTTGTTGGTTTGTTGGTATGTTGGTTTGTTGGTTTGTCGGTTTGTTGGTTTGTTGGTTTGTTGGTTTGTTGGTTTGTTTGTTTGTTGGTTTGTTGATTTGTTCGTTTGTTGGTTTGTTGGTTTGTTGGTTGTGGGTTTGTTGGTTTTTTGGTTTGTTGGCTTGTTGGTTTGTTGGTTTGTTGGTTTGTTGGTTTGTTGGTTTGTTGGTTTGTTGGTTTGTTGGTTTGTTGGTTTGTTGGTTTGTTGGTTTGTTGGTTTGTTGGTTTGTTGGTTTGTTGGTTGTTGGTTTGGTGGCTTGTTGGTTTGGTGGTTTCTTGGTTTGTTGGTTTGTTGGTTTGTTGGTTTGTTGGTCTTTTTGGTTTGTTGGCTTGTTTGTTAGGTGGTTTGTTGGTTAGTTGGTTTGTTGGTTGTTCGTTTGTTGGTATGTTGGTTTGCTGGTTTTTTGGTTTGGTGGTTTGTTGGTTTGTTGTTATATTTGTTTGTTGGTTTGTTCGTTTGTTTGTTTGTTGGTGTGTTGGTTTATTGGGTTGTTCTTTTGTTGGTTTGTTGGTTTGTTGATTTGTTGGTTTGTTGGTTTGTTTGTTTGTTGGTTTGTTGGTTTGTTGGTTTGTTGGTTTGTTGGTTTGTTGGTTTGTTGGTTTGCTGGTTTGTTGGTTTGTTGTTTTGTTGGTTTGTTGGTTTGTTGGTTTGTTGGTTTGTTCGTTTGTTGGTTTGTTGGTTTGTTGGTTTGTCGGTTGTTGGTTTATTGGTTTGTTCGTTTGTTGGTTTGTTGGTTTGTTCGTTTGTTGGTTTTTTGGTTTATTAGTTTGTTCGTTTGTTGGTTTGTTGGTTGTTTGGTTTGTTGGTTTGTTGGTTTAATGGTTTGTTGGTTTGTTGTTTTGTTGGTTTGTTCGTTTGTTGGTTTGTTGGTTTGTTGGTTTGTTGGTTTGTTGGTTTGTTCGTTTGTTGGTTTATTGGTTGTTGGTTTTGTTCTTTTGTTGGTTTGTTGGATTGTTGGTTTGTTGGTTTGTTGGTTTGTTGGGTTGTTGGTTTGTTGGTTTGTTGGTTTGTTGGTTTGTTGGCTAGTTGGTTTGTTGGTTTGTTGGTTTGTTCGTTTTTTGGTTTGTTGGCTTGTTGGGTTGTTGGTTTGTTGGTTGTTGGTTTGTTGGTTTGTTGGCTTGTTGGTTTGTTGGTTTGTTCGTTTGTTGGGTTTTTGGCTTGTCGGTTTGTTGGTTTGTTGGTTTGTTGGTTTGTTGGTTTTTTCGTTTATTGGTTTGTTGGGTTTGTTGGTTTGTTGGTTTATTGGTTTGGTTTGTTCGTTTGTTGGTTTGTTGGTTTGTAGGTTGGTTGGTTTGTTGGTTTGTTGGTTTGTTGGTTTGTTGGTTTGTTGGTTTGTTGGTTTGTTGGTTTGTTGGTTTGTGGTTTGTTGGTTTGTTGGTTTGTTGGTTTGTTGGTTTGTTGGTTTATTTGTTTGTTGTTTTGTGGGTTTGTTGGTTTGTTGGTTTATTGGTTTATTGGTTTGTTGGTTTCTTGGTTTATTTGTTTGTTGGTTTGTTTGCTTGTTGGTTTGTTGGTTTCTTGGATTGTTCGTTTGTTGGTTTGGTTGTTTGTTGTTTTGTTCGTTTGTTGGTTTTTTGGTTTGTTGTTTGTTGGTTTGGTTGGTTTGTTGGTTTGTTGGTTTGTTGGTTTGTTGGTTTGTTGGTTTGTTCGTTTGTTGGTTTGTTGGTTTGTTGGTTTGTCGGTTTGTTGATTTGTTGGTTTGTTCGTTTGTTGGTTTGTTGGTTTATTCGTTTGTTGGTTTGTTGGTTTGTTGGTTTGTGGGATTGTTGGTTTTTTGGTTTGTTGGCTTGTTGGTTTGTGGTTTGTTGGTTTGTTGGTTTGTTGGTTTGTTGGTTTGTTGGTTTGTTAGTTTGGTGGCTTGTTGGTTTGTTGGTTTGTTGGTTTGTTGGTTTGTTGGTTTGTTGGTTTGTTGGTCTTTTTGGTTTGTTGGCTTGTTGGTTAGTTGGTTTGTTGGTTAGTTGGTTTGTTGGTTTGTTCGTTTGTTGGTTTGTTGGTTTGCTGGTTTTTTGGTTGGTGGTTTGTTGTTATATTCGTTTGTTGGTTTGTTGGTTTGTTGGTTTGTTGATTTGTTGGTTTGTTGGTTTGTTGGTTTGTTGGCTTGTTGGTTTGATGGTTTGTTGGTTTGTTGGTGTGTTGGTTTGTTGGGTTGTTCGTTTGTTGGTTTGTTGGTTTGTTGGTTTGTTGGTTTGTTGGTTTGTTGATTTGTTTGTTTGTTGGTTTGTTGGTTTGTTGGTTTGCTGGTTTGTTGGTTTGTTGGTTTGTTGGTTTGGTGGCTTGTTGGTTTGTTGGTTTCTTGGTTTGTTGGTTTCTTGGTTAGTTGGTTTGTTGGTCTTTTTGGTTTGTTGGCTTGTTGGTTAGTTGGTTTGTTGGTTAGTTGGTTTGTTGGTTTGCTCGTTTGTTGGTATGTTGGTTTGCTGTTTTTTGGTTTGGTGGTTTGTTGGTTTATTGGTTTGTTGGTTTCTTGGTTTATTTGTTTGTTGGTTTGTTTGCTTGTTGGTTTGTTGGTTTCTTGGGTTGTTCGTTTGTTGGTTTGTTTGTTTGTTGGTTTGTTCGTTTGTTGGTTTTTTGGTTTGTTGGTTTGTTGGTTTGTTGGTTTGTTGGTTTGTTGGTTTATTGGTTTGTTGGTTTGTTGGTTTGTTGGGTTGTTGGTTTGTTGGTTTGTTGGTTTGTTGGTTTGTTCGTTTGTTGGTTTGTTGGTTTATTGGTTTGTTGGTTTGTTGGTTTGTTGGTTTGTTGGTTTGTTGGTTTGTCGGTTTGTTGGTTTGTTGGTTTGTTGGTTTGTTGGTTTGTTCGTTTGTTGGTTTGTTGATTTGCTCGTTTGTTGGTTTGTTGGTTTGTTGGTTTGTGGGTTTGTTGGTTTTTTGGTTTGTTGGCTTGTTGGTTTGTTGGTTTGTTGGTTTGTTGGTTTGTTGGTTTGTTGGTTTGTTGGTTTGTTGGTTTGTTGGTTTGTTGGTTTGTTGTTTTGTTGGTTTGTTGGTTTGTTGGTTTGTTGGTTTGTTGGTTTGTTGGTTTGTTGGTTTGTTGGTTTGCTGGCTTATTGGTTTGTTGGTTTCTTGGTTTGTTGGTTTGTTGGTTTGTTGGTTTGTTGGTCTTTTTGGTTTGTTGGCTTGTTGGTTAGTTGTTTGTTGGTTAGTTGGTTTGTTGGTTTGTTCGTTTGTTGGTATGTTGGTTTGCTGGTTTTTTGGTTTGGTGGTTTGTGGTTTGTTGTTATATTCGTTTGTTGGTTTGTTCGTTTGTTTGTTTGTTGGTGTGTTGGTTTGTTGGGTTGTTCTTTTGTTGGTTTGTTGGTTTGTTGATTTGTTGGTTTGTTGGTTTGTTTGTTTGTTGGTTTGTTGGTTTGTTGGTTTGTTGGTTTGTTGGTTTGTTGGTTTGTTGGTTTGTGGTTTGTTGGTTTGCTGGTTTGTTGGTTTGTTGGTTTGTTGTTTTGTTGGTTTGTTGGTTTGTTGGTTTGTTGGTTTGTTCGTTTGTTGGTTTGTTGGTTTGTTGGTTTGTCGGTTTGTTGGTTTGTTGGTTTGTTCGTTTTTTGGTTTGTTGGTTTGTTCGTTTGTTGGTTTTTTGGTTTATTGGTTTGTTCGTTTGTTGGTTTGTTGGTTTGTTGGTTGTTTGGTTTGTTGGTTTGTTGGTTTCATGGTTTGTTGGTTTGTTGTTTTGTTGGTTTGTTCGTTTGTTGGTTTGTTGGTTTGTTGGTTTGTTGGTTTGTTGGTTTGTTCGTTTGTTGGTTTGTTGGTTTATTGGTTTGTTGGTTTGTTCTTTTGTTGGTTTGTTGGATTGTTGGTTTGTTGGTTTGTTGGTTTGTTGGTTTGTTGGTTTGTTGGTTTGTTGGTTTGTTGGTTTGTTGGTTTGTTGGTTTGTTGGTTTGTTGGTTTGTTGGCTTGTTGGTTTGTTGGTTTGTTCGTTTTTTGGTTTGTTGGCTTGTTGGGTTGTTGGTTTGTTGGTTTGTTGGTTTGTTGGTTTGTTGGTTTGTTGGCTTGTTGGCTTGTTGGTTTTTTGGTTTGTTCGTTTGTTGGTTTGTTGGCTTGTTGGTTTGTTGGTTTGTTGGTTTTTTCGTTTGTTGGTTTGTTGGTTTGTTGGTTTATTGGTTTGGTTTGTTCGTTTGTTGGTTTGTTGGTTTGTAGGTTGGTTGGTTTGTTGGTTTGTTGGTTTGTTGGTTTGTTGGTTTGTTGGTTTGTTGGTTTATTTGTTTGTTGTTTTGTGGGTTTGTTGGTTTGTTGGTTTATTGGTTCATTGGTTTGTTGGTTTCTTGGTTTATTTGTTTGTTGTTTTGTTTGCTTGTTGGTTTGTTGGTTTCTTGGTTTGTTCGTTTGTTGGTTTGTTTGTTTGTTGGATGTTCGTTTGTTGGTTTGTTGGTTTATTGGTTTGTTGGTTTGTTGGTTTATTGGTTTGTTGGTTTGTTGGTTTGGTGGTTTGTTGTATTGTTGGTTTGTAGGTTTGTTGGCTTGTTGATTTGTTGGTTCGTTCGTTTGTTGGTTTGGTGGCTTGTTGGTTGTTTTGTTTGTTGGTTTGTTGGTTTGTTGGTTTGTTGGCTTGTTGGTTTGTTGGTTTGTTCGTTTGTTGGTTTTTTGGCTTGTCGGTTTGTTGGTTTGTTGGTTTGTTGGTTTGTTGGTTTTTTCGTTTATTGGTTTGTTGGTTTGTTGGTTTGTTGGTTTATTGGTTTGGTTTGTTCGTTTGTTGGTTTGTTGGTTTGTAGGTTGGTTTGTTTGTTGGTTTGTTGGTTTGTTGGTTTGTTGGTTTGTTGGTTTGTTGGTTTGTTGGTTTGTTGGTTTATTTGTTTGTTGTTTTGTGGGTTTGTTGGTTTGTTGGTTTATTGGTTTCTTGGTTTCTTGGTTTCTTGGTTTATTTGTTTGTTGGTTTGTTTGCTTGTTGGTTTGTTGGTTTCTTGGATTGTTCGTTTGTTGGTTTGGTTGTTTGTTGTTTTGTTCGTTTGTTGGTTTTTTGGTTTGTTGGTTTGTTGGTTTGTTGGTTTGTTGGTTTGTTGGTTTGTTGGGTTGTTGGTTTGTTCGTTTGTTGGTTTGTTGGTTTGTTGGGTTGTCGGTTTGTTGATTTGTTGGTTTGTTCGTTTGTTGGTTTGTTGGTTTATTCGTTTGTTGGTTTGGTGGCTTGTTGGTTGTTTTGTTTGTTGGTTTGTTGGTTTGTTGGTTTGTTGGCTTGTTGGTTTGTTGGTTTGTTCGTTTGTTGGTTTTTTGGCTTGTCGGTTTGTTGGTTTGTTGGTTTGTTGGTTTGTTGGTTTTTTCGTTTATTGGTTTGTTGGTTTGGTGGTTTGTTGGTTTATTGGTTTGGTTTGTTCGTTTGTTGGTTTGTTGGTTTGTAGGTTGGTTTGTTTGTTGGTTTGTTGGTTTGTTGGTTTGTTGGTTTGTTGGGTTGGTTGGTTTGTTGGTTTGTTGGTTTGTTGGTTTGTTGGTTTGTTGGTTTGTTGGTTTGTTGGTTTGTTGGTTTATTTGTTTGTTGTTTTGTGGGTTTGTTGGTTTGTTGGTTTATTGGTTTCTTGGTTTCTTGGTTTCTTGGTTTATTTGTTTGTTGGTTTGTTTGCTTGTTGGTTTGTTGGTTTCTTGGATTGTTCGTTTGTTGGTTTGGTTGTTTGTTGTTTTGCTCGTTTGTTGGTTTTTTGGTTTGTTGGTTTGTTGGTTTGTTGGTTTGTTGGTTTGTTGGTTTGTTGGTTTGTTGGTTTGTTCGTTTGTTGGTTTGTTGGTTTGTTGGTTTGTCGGTTTGTTGATTTGTTGGTTTGTTCGTTTGTTGGTTTGTTGGTTTATTCGTTTGTTGGTTTGTTGGTTTGTTGGTTTGTGGGATTGTTGGTTTTTTGGTTTGTTGGCTTGTTGGCTTGTTGGTTTGTTGGTTTGTTGGTTTGTTGGTTTGTTGGTTTGTTAGTTTGGTGGCTTGTTGGTTTGTTGGTTTGTTGGTTTGTTGGTTTGTTGGTTTGTTGGCTTGTTGGTCTTTTTGGTTTGTTGGCTTGTTGGTTAGTTGGTTTGTTGGTTAGTTGGTTTGTTGGTTTGTTGGTTTGCTGGTTTTTTGGTTTGGTGGTTTTTTGTTATATTCGTTTGTTGGTTTGTTGGTGTGTTGGTTTGTTGGGTTGTTCGTTTGTTGGTTTGTTGGTTTATTGGTTTGTTGGTTTGTTCTTTTGTTGGTTTGTTGGATTGTTGGTTTGTTGGTTTGTTGGTTTGTTGGTTTGTTGGTTTGTTGGTTTGTTGGTTTATTGGTTTGGTTTGTTCGTTTGTTGGTTTGTTGGTTTGTAGGTTGGTTTGTTTGTTGGTTTGTTGGTTTGTTGGTTTGTTGGTTTGTTGGTTTGTTGGTTTGTTGGTTTGTTGGTTTGTTGGTTTGTTGGTTTGTTGGTTTGTTGGTTTATTTGTTTGTTGTTTTGTGGGTTTGTTGGTTTGTTGGTTTATTGGTTTCTTGGTTTCTTGGTTTCTTGGTTTATTTGTTTGTTGGTTTGTTTGCTTGTTGGTTTGTTGGTTTCTTGGATTGTTCGTTTGTTGGTTTGGTTGTTTGTTGTTTTGTTCGTTTGTTGGTTTTTTGGTTTGTTGGTTTGTTGGTTTGTTGGTTTGTTGGTTTGTTGGTTTGTTGGTTTGTTGGTTTGTTCGTTTGTTGGTTTGTTGGTTTGTTGGTTTGTCGGTTTGTTGATTTGTTGGTTTGTTCGTTTGTTGGTTTGTTGGTTTATTCGTTTGTTGGTTTGTTGGTTTGTTGGTTTGTGGGATTGTTGGTTTTTTGGTTTGTTGGCTTGTTGGCTTGTTGGTTTGTTGGTTTGTTGGTTTGTTGGTTTGTTAGTTTGGTGGCTTGTTGGTTTGTTGGTTTGTTGGTTTGTTGGTTTGTTGGTTTGTTGGCTTGTTGGTCTTTTTGGTTTGTTGGCTTGTTGGTTAGTTGGTTTGTTGGTTAGTTGGTTTGTTGGTTTGTTCGGTTGTTGGTTTGTTGGTTTGCTGGTTTTTCGGTTTGGTGGTTTTTTGTTATATTCGTTTGTTGGTTTGTTGGTTTGTTGGTTTGTTGGTTTGTTGGTTTGTTGGTTTGTTGGTTTGTTGGTTTGTTTGCTTGTTGGTTTGATGGTTTGTTGGTTTGTTGGTGTGTTGGTTTGTTGGGTTGTTCGTTTGTTGGTTTGTTGGTTTGTTGATTTGTTGGTTTGTTGGTTTGTTTGTTTGTTGGTTTCTTGGTTTATTGGTTTGTTGGTTTTCTGGTTCGTTGGTTTGTTGGCTTGTTGGTTTGTTGGTTTGTTGGTTTGTTCGTTTGTTGGTTCAGTATGTTCGTTTGTTGGTTTGTTGGTTTGTTGGTTTGTTGGTGTGTTGGTTTGTTGGTTTGTTGGTTTGTTGGTTTGTTGGTTTGTTGGTTTGTTGGTTTGTTAGTTTGTTGGTTTGTTGGTTTGTTGGTTTGTTGGTTTGTTGGTTTGTTGGTTTGTTGGTTTGTTGGTTTGTTGGTTTGTTGGTTTGTTGGTTTGTTGGTTTGTTTGTTTGTTCGTTTGTTGGTTTGTTGGTTTGTTGGTTTGTTGGTTTGTTGGTTTGTTGGTTTGTTGGTTTGTTGGTTTTTTGATTTGTTGGTTTATTTGTTTGTTGGTTTGTTGTTTTGTTGGTTTGTTCGTTTGTTCGTTTGTTGGTTTGTTGGTTTGCTGGCTTGTTGGTTTGTGGTTTGTTGGTTTCTGGGTTGGTTCGTTTGTTGGTTTGTTGGTTTGCTGGTTTTTTGGTTTGCTGGTTTGTTGGTTTGTTGGTATGTTCGTTTGTTTGTTTTTTGGTTTGTTGGTTTCTTGGTTTGTTGGCTTGTTGGTTTGTTGGTTTGTTCGTTTGCTGGTTTGTTGGGGTGTTGGTTTGTTGGGTTGTTCGTTTGTTGGTTTGTTGGTTTGTTGGTTTGTTGGTTTCTTGGTTTGTTGGTTTGTTGGTTTGTTAGTTTTTTGGTTTGTTGGTTTGCTGGCTTGTTGGTTTGTGGTTTGTTGGTTTCTGGGTTTGTTGGTTTGTTGGTTTGTTGGCTTGTTGGTTTGTTGGTTTGTTCGTTTGCTGGTTTGTTGGGGTATTGGTTTGTTGGGTTGTTCGTTTGTTGGTTTGTTGGTTTGTTGGTTTGTTGGTTTCTCGGTTTGTTGGTTTGTTGGTTTGTTAGTTTTTTGGTTTGTTGGTTTGTTGGTTTGTTGGTTTGTTGGTTTGTTGGTTTGTTGGTTTGTTGGTTTATTTGTTTGTTGGTTTGTTGGTTTGTTGGTTCCTTGATTTGTTGGTTTGTTGGTTTTTTGATTTGTTGGTTTATTTGTTTGTTGGTTTGTTGGTTTGTTGGTTTGTTGGTTTGTTGGTTTGTGTAGTTTGTTGGTTTGTTGGTTTTTTGATTTGTTGGTTTATTTGTTTGTTGGTTTGTTGGTTTGTTGGTTTGTTGGTTTGTTGGTTTGTGTAGTTTGTTGGTTTGTTGGTTTGTTGGTTTGCTGGTTTGTTGGTTTGATCGTTTGTTCGTTTGTTAGTTTGTTGGTGTGTTGATTTGTTGGGTTGTTCGTTTGTTGTTTTGTTGGTTTGTTGGTTTCTTGGTTTCTTGGTTTCTTGGTTTGTTGGTTTCTTGGTTTCTTGGTGTGTTGGTTTCTTGGTTTGTTGGTTTGTTGGTTTGTTAGTTTGTTGGTTTGTTGGTTTGTTGGTTTGTTGGTTTGTTGGTTTGTTGGTTTGTTGGTTTGTTGGTTTGTTGGTTTGTTGGTTTGTTGGTTTGTTGGTTTGTTGGTTTGTTGGTTTGTTGGTTTGTTGGTTTGTTCGTTTGTTGGTGTGTTGATTTGTTGGGTTGTTCGTTTGTTGGTTTGTTGCTTTGTTGTTTTGTTGGTTTCTTGGTTTCTTGGTTTCTTGGTTTCTTGGTTTCTTGGTTTCTTGGTTTCTTGGTTTCTTGGTTTCTTGGTTTCTTGGTTTCTTGGTTTGTTGGTTTGTTGGTTTGTTGGTTTGTTGGTTTGTTGGTTTGTTGGTTTGTTGGTTTGTTGGTTTGTTGGTTTGTTGGTTTGTTGGTTTGTTGGTTTATTTGTTTGTTGGTTTGTCGGTTTGTTGGTTTGTTGGTTTGACGGTTTATTGGTTTGTTGGTTTGTTCGTTTGCTGGTTTGTTGGTTTGTTCGTTTGTTGGTTTTTTGGTTTGTTGGTTTGTTCGTTTGTTGGTTTGTTGGTTGTTTGTTTTGTTGGTTTGTTGGTTTATTGGTTTGTTGGTTTGTTGTTATGTTGGTTTGTTCGTTTGTTGGTTTGTTGGTTTGTTGGTTTGTTGGTTTGTTGGTGTGTTCGTTTGTTGGTTTATTGGTTTATTGGTTTGTTCGTTTCTTGGTTTGTTGGTTTGTTATTTTGTTGGTTTGTTGGTTTTGTTGGTTTGTTGGGTTATTGGTTTGTTGGTTTGTTGATTTGTTGGTTTGTTGGTTTGTTGGCTTGTTGGTTTGTTGGTTTGTTCGTTTGTTGGTTTGTTGGCTTGTTGGTTTGTTGGTTTGTTGGTTTGTTGGTTTGTTGTTTTGTTGGTTTGTAGGTTTGTTGGCTTGTTGGTTTGTTGGTTTGTTGGTTTGTTGGTTTGTTCGTTTGTTGGTTTGTTGGTTTGTACGTTTCTTGGTTTGTTGGTTTGTTGGTTTGTTGGTTTATTGCTTTGTTGGTTTGTTGGTTTGTTGGCTTATTCGTTTGTTGGTGTGTTGATTTGTTGGCTTGTTCGTTTGTTAGTTTGTTGGTTTGTTGGTTTGTTCGTTTGTTGGTCTGTTGGTTTGTTGTATTGTTGGTTTGTTGGTTTGTTGATTTGTTCGTTTGTTGGTTTTTTTCGGTTTGTTGGTTTGTTGGTTTTTTGGTTTGTTGCTTTTTTGGTTTGTTGGTTTGCTCGTTTGCTGGTTTGTTGGTTTGTTGGTTTGTTGGTTTGTTGGTTTGTTGGTATGTTCGTTTGTTGGTTTATTGGTTTGTTCTTTTGTTGGCTTGTTGGTTTGTTGGTTTGTTCGTTTGTTGGTTTGTTGGTTTGTTGGTTTGTTGGTTTGTTGGTTTGTTGGTTTGTTCGTTTGTTGGTTTGTTGGTTTGTTGGTTTGTTGTTTTGTTGGTGTGTTGGTTTGTTGGTTTGTTGGTTTGTTGGTTTGTTGATTTGTTGGTTTGTTGGATTGTTGGTTTGTTGGTTTGTTGGTTTGTTGGTTTGTTGGTTTGTTGGTTTGTTGGTTTGTTGGTTTGTTCGTTTGTTGGTTTGTTGGGTTGTTGGTTTGTCGGTTTGTTGGTTTGTTGGTTTGTTCGTTTGTTGGTTTGTTGGTTTGTTCGTTTGTTGGTTTTTTGGTTTATTGGTTTGTTCGTTTGTTCGTTTGTTGGTTTGTTGGTTGTTTGGTTTGTTGGTTTGTTGGTTTGTTGGTTTAATGGTTTGTTGGTTTGTTGTTTTGTTGGTTTGTTCATTTGTTGGTTTGTTGGTTTGTTGGTTTGTTGGTCTGTTGGTTTGTTGGTTTGTTGGTTTGTTGGTTTGTTGGTTTGTTGGTTTGTTGGTTTGTTGGTTTATTGATTTTTTGGTTTATTTGTTTGTTGGTTTGTTGGTTTGTTGGTTTGTTCGTTTGTTCGTTTGTTGGTTTGTTGGTTTGCTGGCTTGTTGGTTTGTGGTTTGTTCGTTTGTTGGTTTGTTGGTTTGTTGGTTTGTTGGTTTGTTGGTGTGTTCGTTTGTTGGTTTGTTGTTTTGTTGGTTTGTTGGTTTGTTGGTTTGTTGGTGTGTTCGTTTGTTGGTTTATTGGTTTGTTCGTTCTTGATTTGTTGGTTTGTTGTTTTGTTGGTTTGTTGGTTTTGTTGGTTTGTTGGGTTATTGGTTTGTTGGTTTGTTGATTTGTTGGTTTGTTCGTTTGTTGGTTTGTTGGCTTGTTGGTTTGTTGGTTTGTTCGTTTGTTGGTTTGTTGGCTTGTTGGTTTGTTGGTTTGTTGGTTTGTTGTTTTGTTGGTTTGTAGGTTTGTTGGCTTGTTGGTTTGTTGGTTTGTTGGTTTGTTGGTTTGTTCGTTTGTTGGTTTGTTGGTTTGTACGTTTCTTGGTTTGTTGGTTTGTTGCTTTGTTGGTTTGTTGGTTTGTTGGTTTGTTGGCTTATTCGTTTGTTGGTGTGTTGATTTGTTGGCTTGTTCGTTTGTTAGTTTGTTGGTTTGTTGGTTTGTTCGTTTGTTGGTCTGTTGGTTTGTTGTATTGTTGGTTTGTTGGTTTGTTGATTAGTTCGTTTGTTGGTTTTTTTCGGTTTGTTGGTTTGTTGGTTTTTTGGTTTGTAGCTTTTTTGGTTTGTTTGTTTGCTCGTTTGCTGGTTTGTTGGTTTGTTGGTTTGTTGGTTTGTTGGTTTGTTGGTATGTTCGTTTGTTGGTTTATTGGTTTGTTCTTTTGTTGACTTGTTGGTTTGTTGGTTTGTTCGTTTGTTGGTTTGTTGGTTTGTTGGTTTGTTGGTTTGTTGGTTTGTTGGTTTGTTGGTTTGTTCGTTTGTTGGTTTGTTGGTTTGTTGGTTTGTTGGTTTGTTGGTTTGTTGGTGTGTTGGTTTGTTGGTTTGTTGGTTTGTTGGTTTGTTGATTTGTTGGTTTGTTGGATTGTTGGTTTGTTGGTTTGTTGGTTTGTTGGTTTGTTGGTTTGTTGGTTTGTTGGTATGTTCGTTTGTTGGTTTGTTGGTTTGTTGGTTTGTTGGTTTGTTGATTTGTTGGTTTGTTGGATTGTTGGTTTGTTGCTTTGTTGGTTTGTTGGTTTGTTGGTTTGTTGGTTTGTTGGTTTGTTAGTTTGTTGGTTTGTTGGTTTGTTGGTTTGTTGGTTTGTTGGTTTGTTGGTTTGTTGGTTTGTTGGTTTGTTGGTTTGTTGGTTTGTTGGTTTGTTGGTTTGTTGGTTTGTTGGTTTGTTTGTTTGTTCGTTTGTTGGTTTGTTGGTTTGTTGGTTTGTTGGTTTGTTGGTTTGTTGGTTTGTTGGTTTGTTGGTTTGTTGGTTTTTTGGTTTTTTGATTTGTTGGTTTATTTGTTTGTTGGTTTGTTGTTTTGTTGGTTTGTTCGTTTGTTCGTTTGTTGGTTTGTTGGTTTGCTGGCTTGTTGGTTTGTGGTTTGTTGGTTTCTGGGTTGGTTCGTTTGTTGGTTTGTTGGTTTGTTGGTTTGCTGGTTTTTTGGTTTGCTGGTTTGTTGGTTTGTCGGTATGTTCGTTTGTTTGTTTTTTGGTTTGTTGGTTTGTTGGTTTGTTGGCTTGTTGGTTTGTTGGTTTGTTCGTTTGCTGGTTTGTTGGGGTGTTGGTTTGTTGGGTTGTTCGTTTGTTGGTTTGTTGGTTTGTTGGTTTTTTGGTTTCTTGGTTTGTTGGTTTGTTGGTTTGTTAGTTTTTTGGTTTGTTGGTTTGCTGGCTTGTTGGTTTGTGGTTTGTTGGTTTCTGGGTTTGTTGGTTTGTTGGTTTGTTGGTTTGTTGGTTTGTTGGTTTGCTGGTTTTTTGGTTTGCTGGTTTGTTAGTTTGTTGGTATGTTCGTTTGTTTGTTTTTTGGTTTGTTGGTTTGTTGGTTTGTTGGCTTGTTGGTTTGTTGGCTTGTTGGTTTGTTGGTTTGTTCGTTTGCTGGTTTGTTGGGGTGTTGGTTTGTTGGGTTGTTCGTTTGTTGGTTTGTTGGTTTGTTGGTTTCTCGGTTTGTTGGTTTGTTGGTTTGTTAGTTTTTTGGTTTGTTGGTTTGTTGGTTTGTTGGTTTGTTGGTTTGTTGGGTTGTTGGTTTATTTGTTTGTTGGTTTGTTGGTTTGTTGGTTCCTTGATTTGTTGGTTTGTTGGTTTTTTGATTTGTTGGTTTATTTGTTTGTTGGTTTGTTGGTTTGTTGGTTTGTTGGTTTGTTGGTTTGTTGGTTTGTGTAGTTTGTTGGTTTGTTGGTTTGTTGGTTTGCTGGTTTGTTGGTTTGATCGTTTGTTCGTTTGTTAGTTTGTTGGTGTGTTAATTTGTTGGGTTGTTCGTTTGTTGTTTTGTTGGTTTGTTGGTTTCTTGGTTTCTTGGTTTCTTGGTTTCTTGGTTTGTTGGTTTCTTGGTTTCTTGGTTTGTTGGTTTCTTGGTTTCTTGGTTTGTTGGTTTGTTGGTTTGTTGGTTTGTTGGTTTGTTGGTTTGTTGGTTTGTTGGTTTGTTGGTTTGTTGGTTTGTTGGTTTGTTGGTTTGTTGGTTTGTTGGTTTGTTGGTTTGTTGGTTTGTTGGTTTGTTGGTTTGTTGGTTTGTTGGTTTGTTGGTTTGTTGGTTTGTTGGTTTGTTCGTTTGTTGGTGTGTTGATTTGTTGGGTTGTTCGTTTGTTGGTTTGTTGCTTTGTTGTTTTGTTGGTTTGTTGGTTTCTTGGTTTCTTGGTTTCTTGGTTTCTTGGTTTCTTGGTTTCTTGGTTTCTTGGTTTCTTGGTTTCTTGGTTTCTTGGTTTCTTGGTTTCTTGGTTTCTTGGTTTGTTGGTTTATTGGTTTGTTGGTTTGTTGGTTTGTTGGTTTGTTGGTTTGTTGGTTTGTTGGTTTGTTGGTTTGTTGGTTTATTTGTTTGTTGGTTTGTCGGTTTGTTGGTTTGTTGGTTTGACGGTTTGTTGGTTTGTTGGTTTGTTCGTTTGCTGGTTTGTTGGTTTGTTCGTTTGTTGGTTTTTTGGTTTGTTGGTTTGTTCGTTTGTTGGTTTGTTGGTTGTTTGTTTTGTTGGTTTGTTGGTTTATTGGTTTGTTGGTTTGTTGTTATGTTGGTTTGTTCGTTTGTTGGTTTGTTGGTTTGTTGGTTTGTTGGTTTGTTGGTGTGTTCGTTTGTTGGTTTATTGGTTTATTGGTTTGTTCGTTTCTTGATTTGTTGGTTTGTTGTTTTGTTGGTTTGTTGGTTTTGTTGGTTTGTTGGGTTATTGGTTTGTTGGTTTGTTGATTTGTTGGTTTGTTCGTTTGTTGGTTTGTTGGCTTGTTGGTTTGTTGGTTTGTTCGTTTGTTGGTTTGTTGGCTTGTTGGTTTGTTGGTTTGTTGGTTTGTTGTTTTGTTGGTTTGTAGGTTTGTTGGCTTGTTGGTTTGTTGGTTTGTTGGTTTGTTGGTTTGTTTGTTTGTTGGTTTGTTGGTTTGTACGTTTCTTGGTTTGTTGGTTTGTTGGTTTGTTGGTTTGTTGCTTTGTTGGTTTGTTGGTTTGTTGGTTTGTTGGTTTGTTGGCTTATTCGTGTGTTGGTGTGTTGATTTGTTGGCTTGTTCGTTTGTTAGTTTGTTGGTTTGTTGGTTTGTTCGTTTGTTGGTCTGTTGGTTTGTTGTATTGTTGGTTTGTTGGTTTGTTGATTTGTTCGTTTGTTGGTTTTTTTCGGTTTGTTGGTTTGTTGGTTTTTTGGTTTGTTGCTTTTTTGGTTTGTTGGTTTGCTCGTTTGCTGGTTTGTTGGTTTGTTGGTTTGTTGGTTTGTTGGTTTGTTGGTATGTTCGTTTGTTGGTTTATTGGTTTGTTCTTTTGTTGGCTTGTTGGTTTGTTGGTTTGTTCGTTTGTTGGTTTGTTGGTTTGTTGGTTTGTTGGTTTGTTGGTTTGTTCGTTTGTTGGTTTGTTGGTTTGTTGGTTTGTTGGTTTGTTGGTGTGTTGGTTTGTTGGTTTGTTGGTTTGTTGGTTTGTTGATTTGTTGGTTTGTTGGATTGTTGGTTTGTTGGTTTGTTGGTTTGTTGGTTTGTTGGTTTGTTGGTTTGTTGGTTTGTTGGTTTGTTCGTTTGTTGGTTTGTTGGGTTGTTGGTTTGTCGGTTTGTTGGTTTGTTGGTTTGTTCGTTTGTTGGTTTGTTGGTTTGTTCGTTTGTTGGTTTTTTGGTTTATTGGTTTGTTCGTTTGTTGGTTTGTTGGTTTGTTGGTTGTTTGGTTTGTTGGTTTGTTGGTTTGTTGGTTTAATGGTTTGTTGTTTTGTTGGTTTGTTCATTTGTTACTTTGTTGGTTTGTTGGTTTGTTGGTTTGTTGGTTTGTTGGTTTGTTGGTTTGTTGGTTTGTTGGTTTATTAATTTTTTGGTTTATTTGTTTGTTGGTTTGTTGGTTTGTTGGTTTGTTCGTTTGTTCGTTTGTTGGTTTGTTGGTTTGCTGGCTTATTGGTTTGTGGTTTGTTCGTTTGTTGGTTTGTTGGTTTGTTGGTTTGTTGGTTTGTTGGTGTGTTCGTTTGTTGGTTTGTTGGTTTGTTGGTTTGTTGGTTTGTTGGTTTGTTGGTGTGTTCGTTTGTTGGTTTATTGGTTTGTTCGTTCTTGATTTGTTGGTTTGTTGTTTTGTTTGTTTGTTGGTTTTGTTGGTTTGTTGGGTTATTGGTTTGTTGGTTTGTTGATTTGTTGGTTTGTTCGTTTGTTGGTTTGTTGGCTTGTTGGTTTGTTGGTTTGTTCGTTTGTTGGTTTGTTGGCTTGTTGGTTTGTTGGTTTGTTGGTTTGTTGTTTTGTTGGTTTGTAGGTTTGTTGGCTTGTTGGTTTGTTGGTTTGTTGGTTTGTTGGTTTGTTCGTTTGTTGGTTTGTTGGTTTGTACGTTTCTTGGTTTGTTGGTTTGTTGGTTTGTTGCTTTGTTGGTTTGTTGGTTTGTTGGCTTATTCGTTTGTTGGTGTGTTGATTTGTTGGCTTGTTCGTTTGTTAGTTTGTTGGTTTGTTGGTTTGTTCGTTTGTTGGTCTGTTGGTTTGTTGGTTTGTTCGTTTGTTGGTTTGTTGGTTTGTTGGTTTGTTGGTTTGTTGGTTTGTTGGTTTGTTGGTTTGTTCGTTTGTTGGTTTGTTGGTTTGTTGGTTTGTTGGTTTGTTCGTTTGTTGGTCTGTTGGTTTGTTGTATTGTTGGTTTGTTGGTTTGTTGATTAGTTCGTTTGTTGGTTTTTTTCGGTTTGTTGGTTTGTTGGTTTTTTGGTTTGTAGCTTTTTTGGTTTGTTGGTTTGCTCGTTTGCTGGTTTGTTGGTTTGTTGGTTTGTTGGTTTGTTGGTTTGTTGGTATGTTCGTTTGTTGGTTTATTGGTTTGTTCTTTTGTTGACTTGTTGGTTTGTTGGTTTGTTCGTTTGTTGGTTTGTTGGTTTGTTGGTTTGTTGGTTTGTTGGTTTGTTGGTTTGTTGGTTTGTTCGTTTGTTGGTTTGTTGGTTTGTTGGTTTGTTGGTTTGTTGGTTTGTTGGTGTGTTGGTTTGTTGGTTTGTTGGTTTGTTGGTTTGTTGATTTGTTGGTTTGTTGGATTGTTGGTTTGTTGGTTTGTTGGTTTGTTGGTTTGTTGGTTTGTTGGTTTGTTGGTTTGTTGGTATGTTCGTTTGTTGGTTTATTGGTTTATTCTTTTGTTGGCTTGTTGGTTTGTTGGTTTGTTCGTTTGTTGGTTTGTTGGTTTGTTGGTTTGTTGGTTTGTTGGTTTGTTGGTTTGTTCGTTTGTTGGTTTGTTGGTTTGTTGGTTTGTTGGTTTGTTGGTGTGTTGGTTTGTTGGTTTGTTGGTTTGTTGGTTTGTTGATTTGTTGGTTTGTTGGATTGTTGGTTTGTTGGTTTGTTGGTTTGTTGGTTTGTTGGTTTGTTGGTTTGTTGGTTTGTTAGTTTGTTGGTTTGTTGGTTTGTTGGTTTGTTGGTTTGTTGGTTTGTTGGTTTGTTGGTTTGTTGGTTTGTTGGTTTGTTGGTTTGTTGGTTTGTTGGTTTGTTGGTTTGTTGGTTTGTTTGTTTGTTCGTTTGTTGGTTTGTTGGTTTGTTGGTTTGTTGGTTTGTTGGTTTGTTGGTTTGTTGGTTTGTTGGTTTTTTGGTTTTTTGATTTGTTGGTTTATTTGTTTGTTGGTTTGTTGTTTTGTTGGTTTGTTCGTTTGTTCGTTTGTTGGTTTGTTGGTTTGCTGGCTTGTTGGTTTGTGGTTTGTTGGTTTCTGGGCTGGTTCGTTTGTTGGTTTGTTGGTTTGTTGGTTTGCTGGTTTTTTGGTTTGCTGGTTTGTTGGTTTGTCGGTATGTTCGTTTGTTTGTTTTTTGGTTTGTTGGTTTGTTGGTTTGTTGGCTTGTTGGTTTGTTGGTTTGTTCGTTTGCTGGTTTGTTGGGGTGTTGGTTTGTTGGGTTGTTCGTTTGTTGGTTTGTTGGTTTGTTGGTTTTTTGGTTTCTTGGTTTGTTGGTTTGTTGGTTTGTTAGTTTTTTGGTTTGTTGGTTTGCTGGCTTGTTGGTTTGTGGTTTGTTGGTTTCTGGGTTTGTTGGTTTGTTGGTTTGTTGGTTTGTTGGTTTGTTGGTTTGCTGGTTTTTTGGTTTGCTGGTTTGTTAGTTTGTTGGTATGTTCGTTTGTTTGTTTTTTGGTTTGTTGGTTTGTTGGTTTGTTGGCTTGTTGGTTTGTTGGCTTGTTGGTTTGTTGGTTTGTTCGTTTGCTGGTTTGTTGGGGTGTTGGTTTGTTGGGTTGTTCGTTTGTTGGTTTGTTGGTTTGTTGGTTTCTCGGTTTGTTGGTTTGTTGGTTTGTTAGTTTTTTGGTTTGTTGGTTTGTTGGTTTGTTGGTTTGTTGGTTTGTTGGGTTGTTGGTTTATTTGTTTGTTGGTTTGTTGGTTTGTTGGTTCCTTGATTTGTTGGTTTGTTGGTTTTTTGATTTGTTGGTTTATTTGTTTGTTGGTTTGTTGGTTTGTTGGTTTGTTGGTTTGTTGGTTTGTTGGTTTGTGTAGTTTGTTGGTTTGTTGGTTTGTTGGTTTGCTGGTTTGTTGGTTTGATCGTTTGTTCGTTTGTTAGTTTGTTGGTGTGTTAATTTGTTGGGTTGTTCGTTTGTTGTTTTGTTGGTTTGTTGGTTTCTTGGTTTCTTGGTTTCTTGGTTTCTTGGTTTGTTGGTTTCTTGGTTTCTTGGTTTGTTGGTTTCTTGGTTTCTTGGTTTGTTGGTTTGTTGGTTTGTTGGTTTGTTGGTTTGTTGGTTTGTTGGTTTGTTGGTTTGTTGGTTTGTTGGTTTGTTGGTTTGTTGGTTTGTTGGTTTGTTGGTTTGTTGGTTTGTTGGTTTGTTGGTTTGTTGGTTTGTTGGTTTGTTGGTTTGTTGGTTTGTTGGTTTGTTCGTTTGTTGGTGTGTTGATTTGTTGGGTTGTTCGTTTGTTGGTTTGTTGCTTTGTTGTTTTGTTGGTTTGTTGGTTTCTTGGTTTCTTGGTTTCTTGGTTTCTTGGTTTCTTGGTTTCTTGGTTTCTTGGTTTCTTGGTTTCTTGGTTTCTTGGTTTGTTGGTTTATTGGTTTGTTGGTTTGTTGGTTTGTTGGTTTGTTGGTTTGTTGGTTTGTTGGTTTGTTGGTTTGTTGGTTTGTTGGTTTATTTGTTTGTTGGTTTGTCGGTTTGTTGGTTTGTTGGTTTGACGGTTTGTTGGTTTGTTGGTTTGTTCGTTTGCTGGTTTGTTGGTTTGTTCGTTTGTTGGTTTTTTGGTTTGTTGGTTTGTTCGTTTGTTGGTTTGTTGGTTGTTTGTTTTGTTGGTTTGTTGGTTTATTGGTTTGTTGGTTTGTTGTTATGTTGGTTTGTTCGTTTGTTGGTTTGTTGGTTTGTTGGTTTGTTGGTTTGTTGGTGTGTTCGTTTGTTGGTTTATTGGTTTATTGGTTTGTTCGTTTCTTGATTTGTTGGTTTGTTGTTTTGTTGGTTTGTTGGTTTTGTTGGTTTGTTGGGTTATTGGTTTGTTGGTTTGTTGATTTGTTGGTTTGTTCGTTTGTTGGTTTGTTGGCTTGTTGGTTTGTTGGTTTGTTCGTTTGTTGGTTTGTTGGCTTGTTGGTTTGTTGGTTTGTTGGTTTGTTGTTTTGTTGGTTTGTAGGTTTGTTGGCTTGTTGGTTTGTTGGTTTGTTGGTTTGTTGGTTTGTTTGTTTGTTGGTTTGTTGGTTTGTACGTTTCTTGGTTTGTTGGTTTGTTGGTTTGTTGGTTTGTTGCTTTGTTGGTTTGTTGGTTTGTTGGTTTGTTGGTTTGTTGGCTTATTCGTGTGTTGGTGTGTTGATTTGTTGGCTTGTTCGTTTGTTAGTTTGTTGGTTTGTTGGTTTGTTCGTTTGTTGGTCTGTTGGTTTGTTGTATTATTGGTTTGTTGGTTTGTTGATTTGTTCGTTTGTTGGTTTTTTTCGGTTTGTTGGTTTGTTGGTTTTTTGGTTTGTTGCTTTTTTGGTTTGTTGGTTTGCTCGTTTGCTGGTTTGTTGGTTTGTTGGTTTGTTGGTTTGTTGGTTTGTTGGTATGTTCGTTTGTTGGTTTATTGGTTTGTTCTTTTGTTGGCTTGTTGGTTTGTTGGTTTGTTCGTTTGTTGGTTTGTTGGTTTGTTGGTTTGTTGGTTTGTTGGTTTGTTCGTTTGTTGGTTTGTTGGTTTGTTGGTTTGTTGGTGTGTTGGTTTGTTGGTTTGTTGGTTTGTTGGTTTGTTGATTTGTTGGTTTGTTGGATTGTTGGTTTGTTGGTTTGTTGGTTTGTTGGTTTGTTGGTTTGTTGGTTTGTTGGTTTGTTGGTTTGTTCGTTTGTTGGTTTGTTGGGTTGTTGGTTTGTCGGTTTGTTGGTTTGTTGGTTTGTTCGTTTGTTGGTTTGTTGGTTTGTTCGTTTGTTGGTTTTTTGGTTTATTGGTTTGTTCGTTTGTTGGTTTGTTGGTTTGTTGGTTGTTTGGTTTGTTGGTTTGTTGGTTTGTTGGTTTAATGGTTTGTTGTTTTGTTGGTTTGTTCATTTGTTGGTTTGTTGGTTTGTTGGTTTGTTGGTTTGTTGGTTTGTTGGTTTGTTGGTTTGTTGGTTTGTTGGTTTATTAATTTTTTGGTTTATTTGTTTGTTGGTTTGTTGGTTTGTTGGTTTGTTCGTTTGTTCGTTTGTTGGTTTGTTGGTTTGCTGGCTTGTTGGTTTGTGGTTTGTTCGTTTGTTGGTTTGTTGGTTTGTTGGTTTGTTGGTTTGTTGGTGTGTTCGTTTGTTGGTTTGTTGGTTTGTTGGTTTGTTGGTTTGTTGGTTTGTTGGTGTGTTCGTTTGTTGGTTTATTGGTTTGTTCGTTCTTGATTTGTTGGTTTGTTGTTTTGTTGGTTTGTTGGTTTTGTTGGTTTGTTGGGTTATTGGTTTGTTGGTTTGTTGATTTGTTGGTTTGTTCGTTTGTTGGTTTGTTGGCTTGTTGGTTTGTTGGTTTGTTCGTTTGTTGGTTTGTTGGCTTGTTGGTTTGTTGGTTTGTTGGTTTGTTGTTTTGTTGGTTTGTAGGTTTGTTGGCTTGTTGGTTTGTTGGTTTGTTGGTTTGTTGGTTTGTTCGTTTGTTGGTTTGTTGGTTTGTACGTTTCTTGGTTTGTTGGTTTGTTGGTTTGTTGCTTTGTTGGTTTGTTGGTTTGTTGGCTTATTCGTTTGTTGGTGTGTTGATTTGTTGGCTTGTTCGTTTGTTAGTTTGTTGGTTTGTTGGTTTGTTCGTTTGTTGGTCTGTTGGTTTGTTGTATTGTTGGTTTGTTGGTTTGTTGATTAGTTCGTTTGTTGGTTTTTTTCGGTTTGTTGATTTGTTGGTTTTTTGGTTTGTAGCTTTTTTGGTTTGTTGGTTTGCTCGTTTGCTGGTTTGTTGGTTTGTTGGTTTGTTGGTTTGTTGGTTTGTTGGTATGTTCGTTTGTTGGTTTATTGGTTTGTTCTTTTGTTGGCTTGTTGGTTTGTTGGTTTGTTCGTTTGTTGGTTTGTTGGTTTGTTGGTTTGTTGGTTTGTTGGTTTGTTGGTTTGTTCGTTTGTTGGTTTGTTGGTTTGTTGGTTTGTTGGTTTGTTGGTTTGTTGGTGTGTTGGTTTGTTGGTTTGTTGGTTTGTTGGTTTGTTGATTTGTTGGTTTGTTGGATTGTTGGTTTGTTGGTTTGTTGGTTTGTTGGTTTGTTGGTTTGTTGGTTTGTTGGTTTGTTCGTTTGTTGGTTTGTTGGGTTGTTGGTTTGTCGGTTTGTTGGTTTGTTGGTTTGTTCGTTTGTTGGTTTGTTGGTTTGTTCGTTTGTTGGTTTTTTGGTTTATTGGTTTGTTCGTTTGTTGGTTTGTTGGTTTGTTGGTTGTTTGGTTTGTTGGTTTGTTGGTTTGTTGGTTTAATGGTTTGTTGGTTTGTTGTTTTGTTGGTTTGTTCGTTTGTTGGTTTGTTGGTTTGTTGGTTTGTTGGTTTGTTGGTTTGTTGGTTTGTTGGTTTGTTGGTTTGTTGGTTTGTTGGTTTGTTGGTTTGTTGGTTTATTGATTTTTTGGTTTATTTGTTTGTTGGTTTGTTGGTTTGTTGGTTTGTTCGTTTGTTCGTTTGTTGGTTTGTTGGTTTGCTGGCTTGTGGTTTGTTGGTTTCTGGGCTTATTGGTTTGTTGGTTTGTTGGTTTGTTGGTTTGCTGGTTTTTTGGTTTGCTGGTTTGTTGGTTTGTTGCTTTGTTGGTATGTTCGTTTGTTTGTTTTTTGGTTTGTTGGTTTGTTGGTTTGTTGGCTTTTTGGTTTGTTGGTTTGTTCGTTTGCTGGTTTGTTGGGGTGTTGGTTTGTTGGGTTGTTGGTTTGTTAGTTTATTGGTTTGTTGGTTTGTTGGTTTATTTGTTTGTTGGTTTACTTGTTTGTTGTTTTGTGGGTTTGTTGGTTTGTTGGTTTTATGGTATATTGGTTTGTTGGTTTCTTGGTTTATTTGTTTATTGGTTTGTTGGGTTTTTGGTTTGTTGGTTTCTTGGTTTGTTGGTTTGTTGTTTTGTTGATTTGTTCGTTTGTTGGTTTTTTGGTTTGTTGGTTTGTTGGTTTGTTGGTTTGTTGGTTTGTTGGTTTGTTGGTTTGTTGATTTGTTGGTTTGTTGGTTTTGTGGCTTGTTGGTTAGTTGGCTTGTTGGTTTGTTGGTTTATTGGTTTGTTCGTTTGCTGGTTTGTTGATTTGCTGGTTTTTTGGTTTGATGGTTTGTTGGTTTTTTGTTATGTTCGTTTGTTGGTTTGTTGGTTTGTTGGTTTGTTGGTTTGTTGGTTTGTTGGTTTGTTGGTTTGTTGGTTTGTTTGTGTGTTGGTTTGTTGGTTTGTTGGTTTGTTGGTTTGTTGGTTTGTTGGTTTGTTGTTTTTTTGGTTTGTTGGTTTGTTGGTTTGTTTGTTTGTTGGTTTCTTGGTTTGTTGGTTTATTGGTTTGTTGGTTTGTTGGTTCGTTGGTTTGTTGGCTTGTTGGTTTGTTAGTTTGTTGGTTCGTTCGTTTACTGGTTTGTTGGTATGTTCGTTTGTTAGTTTGTTGGTTTGTTGGTTTGTTCGTTTGTTGGTCTGTTGGTTTGTTGTATTGTTGGTTTCTTGGTTTGTTGATTAGTTCGTTTGTTGGTTTTTTTCGGTTTGTTGGTTTGTTGGTTTTTTGGTTTGTGGCTTTTTTGGTTTGTTGGTTTGCTCGTTTGCTGGTTTGTTGGTTTGTTGGTTTGTTGGTTTGTTGGTTTGTTGGTATGTTCGTTTGTTGGTTTATTGGTTTGTTCTTTTGTTGGCTTGTTGGTTTGTTGGTTTGTTCGTTTGTTGGTTTGTTGGTTTGTTGGTTTGTTGGTTTGTTGGTTTGTTGGTTTGTTGGTTTGTTCGTTTGTTGGTTTGTTGGTTTGTTGGTTTGTTGGTTTGTTGGTTTGTTGGTTTGTTGGTGTGTTGGTTTGTTGGTTTGTTGGTTTGTTGGTTTGTTGATTTGTTGGTTTGTTGGATTGTTGGTTTGTTGGTTTGTTGGTTTGTTGGTTTGTTGCTTTGTTGGTTTGTTGATTGGTTGGTTTGTTCGTTTGTTGGTTTGTTGGGTTGTTGGTTTGTCGGTTTGTTGGTTTGTTGGTTTGTTCGTTTGTTGGTTTGTTGGTTTGTTCGTTTGTTGGTTTTTTGGTTTATTGGTTTGTTCGTTTGTTGGTTTGTTGGTTTGTTGGTTGTTTGGTTTGTTGGTTTGTTGGTTTGTTGGTTTAATGGTTTGTTGGTTTGTTGTTTTGTTGGTTTGTTCGTTTGTTGGTTTGTTGGTTTGTTGGTTTGTTGGTTTGTTGGTTTGTTGGTTTGTTGGTTTGTTGGTTTGTTGGTTTGTTGGTTTGTTGGTTTGTTGGTTTATTGATTTTTTGGTTTATTTGTTTGTTGGTTTGTTGGTTTGTTGGTTTGTTCGTTTGTTCGTTTGTTGGTTTGTTGGTTTGCTGGCTTGTTGGTTTGTGGTTTGTTGGTTTCTGGGCTTATTGGTTTGTTGGTTTGTTGGTTTGTTGGTTTGCTGGTTTTTTGGTTTGCTGGTTTGTTGGTTTGTTGGTTTGTTGGTATGTTTGTTTGTTTGTTTTTTGGTTTGTTGGTTTGTTGGTTTGTTGGCTTTTTGGTTTGTTGGTTTGTTCGTTTGCTGGTTTGTTGGGGTGTTGGTTTGTTGGGTTGTTGGTTTGTTAGTTTATTGGTTTGTTGGTTTGTTGGTTTATTTGTTTGTTGGTTTACTTGTTTGTTGTTTTGTGGGTTTGTTGGTTTGTTGGTTTTATGGTATATTGGTTTGTTGGTTTCTTGGTTTATTTGTTTATTGGTTTGTTGGGTTTTTGGTTTGTTGGTTTCTTGGTTTGTTGGTTTGTTGGTTTGTTGATTTGTTCGTTTGTTGGTTTTTTGGTTTGTTGGTTTGTTGGTTTGTTGGTTTGTTGGTTTGTTGGTTTGTTGATTTGTTGGTTTGTTGGTTTTGTGGCTTGTTGGTTAGTTGGCTTGTTGGTTTGTTGGTTTATTGGTTTGTTCGTTTGCTGGTTTGTTGATTTGCTGGTTTTTTGGTTTGATGGTTTGTTGGTTTTTTGTTATGTTCGTTTGTTGGTTTGTTGGTTTGTTGGTTTGTTGGTTTGTTGGTTTGTTGGTTTGTTGGTTTGTTGGTTTGTTGGTTTGTTTGTGTGTTGGTTTGTTGGTTTGTTGGTTTGTTGGTTTGTTGGTTTGTTGGTTTGTTGTTTTTTTGGTTTGTTGGTTTGTTGGTTTGTTTGTTTGTTGGTTTCTTGGTTTGTTGGTTTATTGGTTTGTTGGTTTGTTGGTTCGTTGGTTTGTTGGCTTGTTGGTTTGTTAGTTTGTTGGTTCGTTCGTTTACTGGTTTGTTGGTATGTTCGTTTGTTGGTTTGTTGGTTTGTTGGTTTGTTGGTTTGTTGGTTTGTTGTTTTGTTGGTTTGTTGGCTTGTTGGTTTGTTGGTTTGTTTGTTTGTTCGTTTGTCGGTTTGTTGGTTTGTTGGTTTGTTGGTTGGTTGGTTTGTTGGTTTGTTGGTTTGTTGGTTTGTTGGTTTGTTGGTTTGTTGCTTTATTTGTTTGTTGCTTTATTGGTTTGTTTGTTTGTATGGTTTGTTGTTTTGTTGGTTTTTTGGTTTGTTGGTTTGTTGGTTTGTTGGTTTGTTGGTTTGTTTTTTTGTTGGTTTGTTGGTTTGTTGGTTTGTTGGTTTGTTGGTTTGTTGGTTTATTTGTTTGTTGGTTTGTTGGTTTGTTTGTTCCTTGGTTTGTTGGTTTGTTGGTTTTTTGATTTGTTGGTTTATTTATTTGTTGGTTTGTTCGTTTGTTGGTTTGTTGGTTTGTTGGTTTGCTGGCTTGTTGGTTTGTGGTTTGTTGGTTTGTTGGTTTGTTGGTTTGCTGGTTTTTTGGTTAGCTGGTTTGTTGGTTTGTTGGTATGTTCATTTGTTTGTTTGTTGGTTTGTTGGTTTTTTGGTTTGTTTGTTTGTTGGTTTCTTAGTTTGCTGGTTTATTGGTTTGTTGGTTTGTTGGTTCGTTGGTTTGTTGGCTTGTAGGTTTGTTAGTTTGTTGGTTCGTTCGTTTACTGGTTTGTTGGTATGTTCGTTTGTTAATTTGTTGGTTTGTTGGTTTGCTGGTTTGTTGGTTTGTTGGTTTGTTGGTTTGTTGGTTTGTTGGTTTGTTGGTTTGTTGGTTTGTTGGTTTGTTGGTTTGTTGGTTTATTGATTTTTTGGTTTATTTGTTTGTTGGTTTGTTGGTTTGTTGGTTTGTTCGTTTGTTCGTTTGTTGGTTTGTTGGTTTGCTGGCTTGTTGGTTTGTGGTTTGTTTGTTTCTGGGCTTATTGGTTTGTTGGTTTGTTGGTTTGTTGGTTTGCTGGTTTTTTGGTTTGCTGGTTTGTTGGTTTGTTGGTATGTTCGTTTGTTTGTTTTTTGATTTGTTGGTTTGTTGGTTTGTTGGCTTTTTGGTTTGTTGGTTTGTTCGTTTGCTGGTTTGTTGGGGTGTTGGTTTGTTGGGTTGTTCGTTTGTTGGTTTGTTGGTTTGTTGGTTTATTGGTTTGTTGTTTTCTTGGTTTGTTGGTTGTTGGTTTGTTGGTTTGTTAGTTTTTTGGTTTGTTGATTTGTTGGTTTGTTGGTTTGTTGGTTTGTTGGTTTGTTGGTTTGTTGGTTTGTTGGTTTGTTGGTTTGTTGGTTTGTTGGTATGTTCGTTTGTTGGTTTGTTGGTTTGATTGTTTGTTTGTTTGTTGTTTTGTTTGTTTGTTTGTTTGTTGGTTTGTTGGTTTGTTAGTTTATTGGTTTGTTGGTTTGTTGGTTTATTTGTTTGTTGGTTTGTTGGTTTCTTGGTTTGTTGGTTTGTTGGTTTGTTGGTTTGTTGGTTTGTTGGTTTATTTGTTTGTTGGTTTGTTGGTTTGTTGGTTTGTTGGTTTGTTGGTTTATTTGTTTGTTGTTTTGTGGGTTTGTTGGTTTGTTGGTTTTATGGTATATTGGTTTGTTGGTTTCTTGGTTTATTTGTTTATTGGTTTGTTGGCTTTTTGGTTTGTTGGTTTCTTGGTTTGTTGGTTTGTTGGTTTGTTGATTTGTTCGTTTGTTGGTTTTTCGGTTTGTTGGTTTGTTGGTTTGTTGGTTTGTTGGTTTGTTGGTTTGTTGGTTTGTTGGTTTGTTGATTTGTTGGTTTGTTGGTTTTGTGGCTTGTTGGTTTGTTGGTTTCTTGGTTTGTTGGTTTCTTGGTTTGTTGGTTTCTTGGTTTGTTGGTTTGTTGGTTTGTTGGTTTGTTGGCTTGTTGGTTAGTTGGCTTGTTGGTTTGTTGGTTTATTGGTTTGTTCGTTTGCTGGTTTGTTGATTTGCTGGTTTTTTGGTTTGATGGTTTGTTGGTTTTTTGTTATGTTCGTTTGTTGGTTTGTTGGTTTGTTGGTTTGTTGGTTTGTTGGCTTGTTGGTTTGTTGGTTTGTTTGTGTGTTGGTTTGTTGGTTTGTTGGTTTGTTGGTTTGTTGGTTTGTTGGTTTGTTGTTTTGTTGGTTTGTTGGTTTGTTGGTTTGTTTGTTTGTTGGTTTCTTGGTTTCTTGGTTTGTTGGTTTATTGGTTTGTTGGTTTGTTGGTTCGTTGGTTTGTTGGCTTGTTGGTTTGTTAGTTTGTTGGTTCGTTCGTTTACTGGTTTGTTGGTATGTTCGTTTGTTGGTTTGTTGGTTTGTTGGTTTGTTGGTTTGTTGTTTTGTTGGTTTTTTGGTTTGTTGGTTTGTTGGTTTGTTTGTTTGTTTGTTTGTTCGTTTGTCGGTTTGTTGGTTTGTTGGTTTATTGGTTTGTTGGTTTGTTGGTTTGTTGGTTTGTTGGTTTGTTGGTTTGTTGGTTTGTTGGTTTGTTGGTTTGTTGCTTTATTTCTTTGTTGCTTTGTTGGTTTGTTTGTTTGTATGGTTTGTTGTTTTGTTGGTTTTTTGGTTTGTTGGTTTGTTGGTTTGTTGGTTTGTTGGTTTGTTGGTTTGTTGGTTTGTTGGTTTGTTGGTTTGTTGGTTTGTTGGTTTGTTGGTTTGTTCGTTTATTTGTTTGTTGGTTTGTTGGTTCCTTGGTTTGTTGGTTTGTTGGTTTTTTGATTTGTTGGTTTATTTATTTGTTGGTTTGTTGGTTTGTTCGTTTGTTGGTTTGTTGGTTTGTTGGTTTGCTGGCTTGTTGGTTTGTGGTTTGTTGGTTTGTTGGTTTGTTGGTTTGCTGGTTTTTTGGTTAGCTGGTTTGTTGGTTTGTTGGTATGTTCGTTTGTTTGTTTGTTGGTTTGTTGGTTTGTTGGTTTGTTTGTTTGTTGGTTTCTTAGTATGTTGGTTTATTGGTTTGTTGGTTTGTTGGTTCGTTGGTTTGTTGGCTTGTTGGTTTCTTAGTTTGTTGGTTCGTTCGTTTACTGGTTTGTTGGTATGTTCGTTTATTGGTTTGTTGGTTTGTTGGTTTGCTGGTTTGTTGTTTTGTTGGTTTGTTGGTTTGTTGGTTTGTTGGTTTGTTGGTTTGTTTGTTTGTTCGTTTGTCGTTTTGTTGGTTTGTTGGTTTGTTGGTTTGTTGGGTTGTTGGTTTGTTGGTTGGTTGGTTTGTTGGTTTGTTGGTTTGTTGGTTTGTTGCTTTATTTCTTTGTTGCTTTGTTGGTTTGTTTGTTTGTATGGTTTGTTGTTTTGTTGGTTTGTTGGTTTGTTGGTTTATTGGTTTGTTGGTTTGTTGGTTTGTTGGTTTGTTGGTTTATTTGTTTGTTGGTTTGTTAATTTGTTGGTTCCTTGGTTTGTTGGTTTGTTGGTTTTTTGATTTGTTGGTTCATTTGTTTGTTGGTTTGTTGGTTTGTTGGTTTGCTGGTTTTTTGGTTAGCTGGTTTGTTGGTTTGTTGGTATGTTCGTTTGTTTGTTTGTTGGTTTGTTGGTTTGTTGGTTAGTTGGTTTGTTGGCTTGTTGGTTTGTTGGTTTGTTCGTTTGTTGGATTGTTGGTGTGTTGGTTTGTTGGGTTGTTAGTTTATTGGTTTGTTGGTTTGTTGGTTTATTTGTTTGTTGGTTTGTTGGTTTCTTGGTTTGTTGGTTTGTTGGTTGGTTGGTTTGTTGGTTTGTTGGTTTATTTGTTTGTTGGTTTGTTGGTTTGTTGTTTTGTTGGTTTGTTGGTTTATTTGTTTGTTGTTTTGTGGGTTTGTTGGTTTGTTGGTTTTATGGTATATTGGTTTGTTGGTTTCTTGGTTTATTTGTTTATTGGTTTGTTGGCTTGTTGGTTTGTTGGTTTCTTGGTTTGTTGGTTTGTTGGTTTGTTGATTTGTTCGTTTGTTGGTTTTTTGGTTTGTTGGTTTGTTGGTTTGTTGGTTTGTTGGTTTGTTGGTTTGTCGGTTTGTTGGTTTGTTGGTTTGTTGATTTGTTGGTTTGTGGGTTTTGTGGCTTGTTGGTTTGTTGGTTTCTTGGTTTGTTGGTTTCTTGGTTTGTTGGTGTGTTGGTTTGTTGGTTTGTTGGCTTGTTGGTTAGTTGGCTTGTTGGTTTGTTGGTTTATTGGTTTGTCCGTTTGCTGGTTTGTTGATTTGCTGGTTTTTTGGTTTGTTGGTTTGTTTGTTTGTTGGTTTCTTGGTTTGTTGGTTTATTGGTTTGTTGGTTTGTTGGTTCGTTGGTTTGTTTGCTTGTTGGTTTGTTAGTTTGTTGGTTCGTTCGTTTACTGGTTTGTTGGTATGTTCGTTTGTTGGTTTGTTGGTTTGTTGGTTTGTTGGTTTGTTGTTTTGTAGGTTTGTTGGTTTGTTGGTTTGTTGGTTTGTTGGTTTGTTCGTTTGTTGGTTTGTTGGCTTGTTGGCTTGTTGGTTTGTTGGTTTGTTGGGTTGTTGGTATGTTCGTTTGTTGGTTTGTTGGTTTGTTTGTTTGATGGTTTGTTGTTTAGTTGGTTTGTTGGTTTGTTGGTTTGTTGGTTTATTGGTTTGTTGATTTGTTGGTTTATTTGTTTGTTGGTTTGTTGGTTTCTTGGTTTGTTGGTTTGTTGGTTTGTTGGTTTGTTGGTTTATTTGTTTGTTGGTTTGTTAATTTGTTGGTTTGTTGGTTTGTTCGTTGTTGGTTTGTTGGTTTGTTGGTTTGTTGGCTTGTTGGTTTGTGGTTTGTTGGTTTCTTGGTTTGTTTGTTTCTTGGTTTGTTGGTTTGTTGGATTGCTGGTTTGTTGGTTTGTTGGTATGTTCGTTTGTTGGTTTGTTGGTTTGTTGGTTTGTTGGTTTGTTTGTTTGTTGGTTAGTTGGTTTGTTGGTTTGTTTGTTTGTTCGTTTGTTGGTTTGTTGGTTTGTTCGTTTGTTGGCTTGTTGGTTTGTGGTTTGTTGGTTTCTTGGTTTGTTGGTTTCTTAGTTTGTTGGTTTGTTGGATTGCTGGTTTGTTGGTTTGTTGGTATGTTCGTTTGTTGGTTTGTTGGTTTGTTGGTTTGTTGGTTTGTTCGTTTGTTGGTTTGTTGGTTTGTTGGTTTGTTGGTTTGTTCGTTTGTTGGTTTGTTGGTTTTTTGGTTTGTTGGTTTGCTGATTTGTTGGTTTGATGGTTTGTTGGTATGTTGGTTTGTTGGTTTGTTGGTTTGTTCGTTTTTTGGTTTGTTGGTTTGTTGGTTTGTTGGTTTGTTGGTTTGTGTGGTTTGTGTGGTTTGTTGGTTTGTTGGTTTGTTGGTTTGCTGGTTTGTTGGTTTGATGGTTTGTTGGTATGTTGGTTTATTGGTTTGTTCGTTTGTTGGTTTGTTGGTTTGTTGGTTTGTTGGTTGGTTGGGGTGTTGGTTTGTTGGGTTGTTCGTTTGTTGGTTTTTTGGTTTGTTGGTTTGTTGGTTTGTTGGTTTGTTGGTTTCTTGGTTTGTTGGTTTGTTGGTTTGTTAGTTTTTTGGTTTATTGGTTTGTTGGTTTGTTGGTTTGTTTGTTTGTTCGTTTGTTGGTTTGTTGGTTTGTTCGTTTGTTGGCTTGTTGGTTTGTGGTTTGTTGGTTTCTTGGTTTGTTGGTTTCTTAGTTTGTTGGTTTGTTGGATTGCTGGTTTGTTTATTTGTTGGTATGTTCGTTTACTGGTTTGTTGGTATGTTCGTTTGTTGGTTTGTTGGTTTGTTGGTTTGTTGGTTTGTTGTTTTGTTGGTTTTTTGGTTTGTTGGTTTGTTGGTTTGTTTGTTTGTTTGTTTGTTCGTTTGTCGGTTTGTTGGTTTGTTGGTTTATTGGTTTGTTGGTTTGTTGGTTTGTTGGTTTGTTGGTTTGTTGGTTTGTTGGTTTGTTGGTTTGTTGGTTTGTTGCTTTATTTCTTTGTTGCTTTGTTGGTTTGTTTGTTTGTATGGTTTGTTGTTTTGTTGGTTTTTTGGTTTGTTGGTTTGTTGGTTTGTTGGTTTGTTGGTTTGTTGGTTTGTTGGTTTGTTGGTTTGTTGGTTTGTTGGTTTGTTGGTTTGTTGGTTTGTTCGTTTATTTGTTTGTTGGTTTGTTGGTTCCTTGGTTTGTTGGTTTGTTGGTTTTTTGATTTGTTGGTTTATTTATTTGTTGGTTTGTTGGTTTGTTCGTTTGTTGGTTTGTTGGTTTGTTGGTTTGCTGGCTTGTTGGTTTGTGGTTTGTTGGTTTGTTGGTTTGTTGGTTTGCTGGTTTTTTGGTTAGCTGGTTTGTTGGTTTGTTGGTATGTTCGTTTGTTTGTTTGTTGGTTTGTTGGTTTGTTGGTTTGTTTGTTTGTTGGTTTCTTAGTATGTTGGTTTATTGGTTTGTTGGTTTGTTGGTTCGTTGGTTTGTTGGCTTGTTGGTTTCTTAGTTTGTTGGTTCGTTCGTTTACTGGTTTGTTGGTATGTTCGTTTATTGGTTTGTTGGTTTGTTGGTTTGCTGGTTTGTTGTTTTGTTGGTTTGTTGGTTTGTTGGTTTGTTGGTTTGTTGGTTTGTTTGTTTGTTCGTTTGTCGTTTTGTTGGTTTGTTGGTTTGTTGGTTTGTTGGGTTGTTGGTTTGTTGGTTGGTTGGTTTGTTGGTTTGTTGGTTTGTTGGTTTGTTGCTTTATTTCTTTGTTGCTTTGTTGGTTTGTTTGTTTGTATGGTTTGTTGTTTTGTTGGTTTGTTGGTTTGTTGGTTTATTGGTTTGTTGGTTTGTTGGTTTGTTGGTTTGTTGGTTTATTTGTTTGTTGGTTTGTTAATTTGTTGGTTCCTTGGTTTGTTGGTTTGTTGGTTTTTTGATTTGTTGGTTCATTTGTTTGTTGGTTTGTTGGTTTGTTGGTTTGCTGGTTTTTTGGTTAGCTGGTTTGTTGGTTTGTTGGTATGTTCGTTTGTTTGTTTGTTGGTTTGTTGGTTTGTTGGTTAGTTGGTTTGTTGGCTTGTTGGTTTGTTGGTTTGTTCGTTTGTTGGATTGTTGGTGTGTTGGTTTGTTGGGTTGTTAGTTTATTGGTTTGTTGGTTTGTTGGTTTATTTGTTTGTTGGTTTGTTGGTTTCTTGGTTTGTTGGTTTGTTGGTTGGTTGGTTTGTTGGTTTGTTGGTTTATTTGTTTGTTGGTTTGTTGGTTTGTTGTTTTGTTGGTTTGTTGGTTTATTTGTTTGTTGTTTTGTGGGTTTGTTGGTTTGTTGGTTTTATGGTATATTGGTTTGTTGGTTTCTTGGTTTATTTGTTTATTGGTTTGTTGGCTTGTTGGTTTGTTGGTTTCTTGGTTTGTTGGTTTGTTGGTTTGTTGATTTGTTCGTTTGTTGGTTTTTTGGTTTGTTGGTTTGTTGGTTTGTTGGTTTGTTGGTTTGTTGGTTTGTCGGTTTGTTGGTTTGTTGGTTTGTTGATTTGTTGGTTTGTGGGTTTTGTGGCTTGTTGGTTTGTTGGTTTCTTGGTTTGTTGGTTTCTTGGTTTGTTGGTGTGTTGGTTTGTTGGTTTGTTGGCTTGTTGGTTAGTTGGCTTGTTGGTTTGTTGGTTTATTGGTTTGTCCGTTTGCTGGTTTGTTGATTTGCTGGTTTTTTGGTTTGTTGGTTTGTTTGTTTGTTGGTTTCTTGGTTTGTTGGTTTATTGGTTTGTTGGTTTGTTGGTTCGTTGGTTTGTTTGCTTGTTGGTTTGTTAGTTTGTTGGTTCGTTCGTTTACTGGTTTGTTGGTATGTTCGTTTGTTGGTTTGTTGGTTTGTTGGTTTGTTGGTTTGTTGTTTTGTAGGTTTGTTGGTTTGTTGGTTTGTTGGTTTGTTGGTTTGTTCGTTTGTTGGTTTGTTGGCTTGTTGGCTTGTTGGTTTGTTGGTTTGTTGGGTTGTTGGTATGTTCGTTTGTTGGTTTGTTGGTTTGTTTGTTTGATGGTTTGTTGTTTAGTTGGTTTGTTGGTTTGTTGGTTTGTTGGTTTATTGGTTTGTTGATTTGTTGGTTTATTTGTTTGTTGGTTTGTTGGTTTCTTGGTTTGTTGGTTTGTTGGTTTGTTGGTTTGTTGGTTTATTTGTTTGTTGGTTTGTTAATTTGTTGGTTTGTTGGTTTGTTCGTTGTTGGTTTGTTGGTTTGTTGGTTTGTTGGCTTGTTGGTTTGTGGTTTGTTGGTTTCTTGGTTTGTTTGTTTCTTGGTTTGTTGGTTTGTTGGATTGCTGGTTTGTTGGTTTGTTGGTATGTTCGTTTGTTGGTTTGTTGGTTTGTTGGTTTGTTGGTTTGTTTGTTTGTTGGTTAGTTGGTTTGTTGGTTTGTTTGTTTGTTCGTTTGTTGGTTTGTTGGTTTGTTCGTTTGTTGGCTTGTTGGTTTGTGGTTTGTTGGTTTCTTGGTTTGTTGGTTTCTTAGTTTGTTGGTTTGTTGGATTGCTGGTTTGTTGGTTTGTTGGTATGTTCGTTTGTTGGTTTGTTGGTTTGTTGGTTTGTTGGTTTGTTCGTTTGTTGGTTTGTTGGTTTGTTGGTTTGTTGGTTTGTTCGTTTGTTGGTTTGTTGGTTTTTTGGTTTGTTGGTTTGCTGATTTGTTGGTTTGATGGTTTGTTGGTATGTTGGTTTGTTGGTTTGTTGGTTTGTTCGTTTTTTGGTTTGTTGGTTTGTTGGTTTGTTGGTTTGTTGGTTTGTGTGGTTTGTGTGGTTTGTTGGTTTGTTGGTTTGTTGGTTTGCTGGTTTGTTGGTTTGATGGTTTGTTGGTATGTTGGTTTATTGGTTTGTTCGTTTGTTGGTTTGTTGGTTTGTTGGTTTGTTGGTTGGTTGGGGTGTTGGTTTGTTGGGTTGTTCGTTTGTTGGTTTTTTGGTTTGTTGGTTTGTTGGTTTGTTGGTTTGTTGGTTTCTTGGTTTGTTGGTTTGTTGGTTTGTTAGTTTTTTGGTTTATTGGTTTGTTGGTTTGTTGGTTTGTTTGTTTGTTCGTTTGTTGGTTTGTTGGTTTGTTCGTTTGTTGGCTTGTTGGTTTGTGGTTTGTTGGTTTCTTGGTTTGTTGGTTTCTTAGTTTGTTGGTTTGTTGGATTGCTGGTTTGTTTATTTGTTGGTATGTTCGTTTGTTGGTTTGTTGGTTTGTTGGTTTGTTGGTTTGTTCGTTTGTTGGTTTGTTGGTTTGTTGGTTTGTTGGTTTGTTGGTTTGTTGGTTTGTTGGTTTTTTGGTTTGTTGGTTTGCTGATTTGTTGGTTTGATGGTTTGTTGGTATGTTGGTTTGTTGGTTTGTTGGTTTGTTCGTTTGTTGGTTTGTTGGTTTGTTGGTTTGCTGGTTTGTGTGGTTTGTGTGGTTTGTTGGTTTGTTGGTTTGTTGGTTTGCTGGTTTGTTGGTTTGATGGTTTGTTGGTATGTTGGTTTGTTGGTTTGTTCGTTTGTTGGTTTGTTGGTTTGTTGGTTTGTTGGTTTCTTGGTTTGTTGGTTGGTTGGTTTGTTAGTTTTTTGGTTTATTGGTTTGTTGGTTTGTTGGTTTGTTTGTTTGTTCGTTTGTTGGTTTGTTGGTTTGTTCGTTTGTTGGCTTGTTGGTTTGTGGTTTGTTGGTTTCTTGGTTTGTTGGTTTCTTAGTTTGTTGGTTTGTGGGATTGCTGGTTTGTTGGTTTGTTGGTATGTTCGTTTGTTGGTTTGTTGGTTTGTTGGTTTGTTGGTTTGTTCGTTTGTTGGTTTGTTGGTTTGTTGGTTTGTTGGTTTGTTGGTTTGTTGGTTTGTTGGTTTGTTGGTTTTTTGGTTTGTTGGTTTGCTGATTTGTTGGTTTGATGGTTTGTTGGTATGTTGGTTTGTTGGTTTGTTGGTTTGTTCGTTTGTTGGTTTGTTGGTTTATTGGTTTGTTGGTTTGTTGGTTTGTGTGGTTTGTGTGGTTTGTTGGTTTGTTGGTTTGTTGGTTTGCTGGTTTGTTGGTTTGATGGTTTGTTGGTATGTTGGTTTGTTGGTTTGTTCGTTTGTTGGTTTGTTGGTTTGTTGGTTTGTTGGTTTGTTGGGGTGTTGGTTTGTTGGGTTGTTCGTTTGTTGGTTTTTTGGTTTGTTGGTTTGTTGGTTTGTTGGTTTGTTGGTTTCTTGGTTTCTTGGTTTGTTGGTTTGTTAGTTTTTTGGTTTATTGGTTTGTTGGTTTGTTGGTTTCTTTGTTAGTTGGTTTGTTGGTTTGTTGGTTTGTTCGTTTGTTGGTTTGTTGGTTTGTTGATTTGTTGGCTTGTTGGCTTGTTGGTTTGTGGTTTGTTGGTTTCTTGGTTTGTTGGTTTCTTGGTTTGTTTGTTTGTTCGTTTGTTGGTTTGTTGGTTTGTTCGTTTGTTGGCTTGTTGGTTTGTGGTTTGTTGGTTTCTTGGTTTGTTGGTTTCTTAGTTTGTTGGTTTGTTGGATTGCTGGTTTGTTGGTTTGTTGGTATGTTCGTTTGTTGGTTTGTTGGTTTGTTGGTTTGTTGGTTTGTTCGTTTGTTGGTTTGTTGGTTTGTTGGTTTGTTGGTTTGTTCGTTTGTTGGTTTGTTGGTTTTTTGGTTTGTTGGTTTGCTGATTTGTTGGTTTGATGGTTTGTTGGTATGTTGGTTTGTTGGTTTGTTGGTTTGTTCGTTTGTTGGTTTGTTGGTTTGTTGGTTTGTTGGTTTGTTGGTTTGTTGGTTTGTGTGGTTTGTGTGGTTTGTTGGTTTGTTGGTTTGTTGGTTTGCTGGTTTGTTGGTTTGATGGTTTGTTGGTATGTTGGTTTATTGGTTTGTTCGTTTGTTGGTTTGTTGGTTTGTTGGTTTGTTGGTTGGTTGGGGTGTTGGTTTGTTGGGTTGTTCGTTTGTTGGTTTTTTGGTTTGTTGGTTTGTTGGTTTGTTGGTTTGTTGGTTTCTTGGTTTGTTGGTTTGTTGGTTTGTTAGTTTTTTGGTTTATTGGTTTGTTGGTTTGTTGGTTTGTTTGTTTGTTCGTTTGTTGGTTTGTTGGTTTGTTCGTTTGTTGGCTTGTTGGTTTGTGGTTTGTTGGTTTCTTGGTTTGTTGGTTTCTTAGTTTGTTGGTTTGTTGGATTGCTGGTTTGTTTATTTGTTGGTATGTTCGTTTGTTGGTTTGTTGGTTTGTTGGTTTGTTGGTTTGTTCGTTTGTTGGTTTGTTGGTTTGTTGGTTTGTTGGTTTGTTGGTTTGTTGGTTTGTTGGTTTTTTGGTTTGTTGGTTTGCTGATTTGTTGGTTTGATGGTTTGTTGGTATGTTGGTTTGTTGGTTTGTTGGTTTGTTCGTTTGTTGGTTTGTTGGTTTGTTGGTTTGTTGGTTTGTGTGGTTTGTGTGGTTTGTTGGTTTGTTGGTTTGTTGGTTTGCTGGTTTGTTGGTTTGATGGTTTGTTGGTATGTTGGTTTGTTGGTTTGTTCGTTTGTTGGTTTGTTGGTTTGTTGGTTTGTTGGTTTCTTGGTTTGTTGGTTTGTTGGTTTGTTAGTTTTTTGGTTTATTGGTTTGTTGGTTTGTTGGTTTGTTTGTTTGTTCGTTTGTTGGTTTGTTGGTTTGTTCGTTTGTTGGCTTGTTGGTTTGTGGTTTGTTGGTTTCTTGGTTTGTTGGTTTCTTAGTTTGTTGGTTTGTGGGATTGCTGGTTTGTTGGTTTGTTGGTATGTTCGTTTGTTGGTTTGTTGGTTTGTTGGTTTGTTGGTTTGTTCGTTTGTTGGTTTGTTGGTTTGTTGGTTTGTTGGTTTGTTGGTTTGTTGGTTTGTTGGTTTGTTGGTTTTTTGGTTTGTTGGTTTGCTGATTTGTTGGTTTGATGGTTTGTTGGTATGTTGGTTTGTTGGTTTGTTGGTTTGTTCGTTTGTTGGTTTGGTGGTTTATTGGTTTGTTGGTTTGTTGGTTTGTGTGGTTTGTGTGGTTTGTTGGTTTGTTGGTTTGTTGGTTTGCTGGTTTGTTGGTTTGATGGTTTGTTGGTATGTTGGTTTGTTGGTTTGTTCGTTTGTTGGTTTGTTGGTTTGTTGGTTTGTTGGTTTGTTGGGGTGTTGGTTTGTTGGGTTGTTCGTTTGTTGGTTTTTTGGTTTGTTGGTTTGTTGGTTTGTTGGTTTGTTGGTTTCTTGGTTTCTTGGTTTGTTGGTTTGTTAGTTTTTTGGTTTATTGGTTTGTTGGTTTGTTGGTTTCTTTGTTAGTTGGTTTGTCGGTTTGTTGGTTTGTTCGTTTGTTGGTTTGTTGGTTTGTTGATTTGTTGGCTTGTTGGCTTGTTGGTTTGTGGTTTGTTGGTTTCTTGGTTTGTTGGTTTCTTGGTTTGTTGGTTTGTTGGATTGCTGGTTTGTTGGTTTGTTGGTATGTTCGCTTGTTGGTTTGTTGGTTTGTTGGTTTGTTGGTTTGTTGGTTTGTTGGTTTGTTGGTTTGTTGGTTTGTTGGTTTGTTGGTTTGTTGGTTTGTTGGTTTGTTCGTTTGTTGGTTTGTTGGTTTGTTGGTTTGTTCGTTTGTCGGTTTGTTGGTTTGTTGGTTTGTTCGTTTGTTGGTTTGTTGGTTTGTTCGTTTTTGGGTTTTTTGGTTTGTTGGTTTGTTCGTTTGTTGGTTTGTTGGTTTGTTGGTTGTTTGTTTTGTTGGTTTGTTGGTTTGTTGGTTTATTGGTTTGTTTGTTTGTTGTTTTGTTGGTTTGTTCGTTTGTTGGTTTGTTAGTTTGTTGGTTTGTTCGTTTGTTGGTTTGTTCGTTTGTTGGTTTATGGGTTTGTTCGTTTCTTGGTTTGTTAGTTTGTTGTTTTGTTGGTTTGTTGGTTTTGTTGGTTTGTTGGGTTATTGGTTTGTTGGTTTGTTGATTTGTTGGTTTGTTCGTTTGTTGGTTTGTTGGCTTGTTGGTTTGTAGGTTTGTTCGTTTGTTGGTTTGTTGGCTTGTTGGTTTGTTGGTTTGTTGGATTGTTGTTTGTTGGTTTGTAGGTTTGTTGGCTTGTTGGTTTGTTGGTTTGTTCGTTTGTTGGTTTGTTGGTTTGTACGTTTCTTGGTTTGTTGGTTTGTTGGTTGTTGGTTTGTTGGTTTGTTGGTTTGTTGGTTTGTTGGTTTGTTGGTTTGTTGGTTTGTTGGCTTATTCGTTTGTTGGTGTGTTGATTTGTTGGTTTGTTCGTTTGTTAGTTTTTTGGTTTGTTGGTTTGTTCGTTTGTTGGTCTGTTGGTTTGTTGTATTGTTGGTTTGTTGGTTTGTTGGTTTGTTCGTTTGTTGGTTTTTTTCGGTTTGTTGGTTTGTTGGTTTGTTCGTTTGTTGGTTTATTGGTTTGTTCTTTTGTTGGCTTGTTGGTTTATTGGTTTGTTCGTTTGTTGTGTTGTTTGTTTGTTGGTTTGTTGGTTTGTTGGTTTGTTCGTTTGTTGGTTTGTTGGTTTGCTGGTTTGTTGGTTTGTTGGTTTGTTGGTTTGATGGTTTGTTGGTTTGTTGGTTTGTTGGTTTGTTGGTTTGTTGGTTTGTTGGTTTGTTGGTTTGTTGGTTTGTTGGTTTGTTGGTTTGTTGGCTTGTTGGTTTGTTGGTTTGTTGGTTTGTTCGTTTGTTGGTTTGTTGGTTTGTTGGCTTGTCGGTTTGTTGGTTTGTTGGTTTGTTCGTTTGTTGGTTTGTTGGTTTGTTCGTTTGTTGGTTTTTTGGTTTAGTGGTTTGTTCGTTTGTTGGTTTGTTGGTTTGTTGGTTGTTTGGTTTGTTGGTTTGTTGGTTTAATGGTTTGTTGGTTTGTTGTTTTGTTGCTTTGTTCGTTTGTTGGTTTATTGGTTTGTTGGTTTGTTGGTTTGATGGTTTGTTCGTTGGTTGGTTTGTTGGTTTGTTAGTTTCTTGGTTTGTTGGTTTGTTGGTTTGTTGGTTTGTTGGTTTGTTGGTTTGTTGGTTTGTTGGTTTGTTGGTTTGTTGGTTTGTTGGGTTATTGGTTTGTTGGTTTGTTGATTTGTTGATTTGTTCGTTTGTTGGTTTATTGGTTTGTTGGTTTGTTCTTTTGTTGGTTTGTTGGTTTGTTGGTTTGTTGGTTTGTGGGTTTGTTGGTTTGTTGGTTTGTTGGTTTGTTGGTTTGTTGGCTTGTTGGTTTGTTGGTTTGTTCGTTTGTTGGTTTGTTGGCTTGTTGGTTTGTTGGTTTGTTGGTTTGTTGGTTTGTTGGTTTGTTGGCTTGTCGGTTTGTCGGTTTGTTGGTTTGTTGGTTTGTTGGATTTTTCGTTTGTTGGTTTGTTGGTTTGTTGGTTTATTGGTTTGGTTTGTTCGTTTGTTGGTTTGTTGGTTTGTAGGTTGGTTGGTTTGTTGGTTTGTTGGTTTGTTGGTTTGTTGGTTTGTTGGTTTGTTGGTTTGTTGGTTTGTTGGTTTATTTGTTTGTTGTTTTGTGGGTTTGTTGGTTTGTTGGTTTATTGGTTTATTGGTTTGTAGGTTTCTTGGTTTATTTGTTTGTTGGTTTGTTTGCTTGTTGGTTTGTTGGTTTCTTGGTTTGTTCGTTTGTTGGTTTGTTTGTTTGTTGGTTTGTTCGTTTGTTGGTTTTTTGGTTTGTTGGTTTGTTGGTTTGTTGGTTTGTTGGTTTGTTGGTTTGTTGGTTTATTGGTTTGTTGGTTTGTTGGTTTGTTGGGTTGTTGGTTTGTTGGTTTCTTGGTTTGTTGATTTGTTGGTTTGTTGGTTTGTTGGTTTGTTGGTTTGTTGGTTTGTTGGTTTGTTGGTTTGTTGGTTTGTTGGTTTGTTGGTTTGTTCGTTTGTTGGTTTGTTGGTTTGTTGGGTTGTCGGTTTGTTGGTTTGTTGGTTTGTTCGTTTGTTGGTTTGTTGGTTTATTGGTTTGTTGGTTTGTTGGTTTGTTGGTTTGTTGGTTTGTTGGTTTGTTGGTTTGTTGGTTTGTTGGGTTGTCGGTTTGTTGTTTTGTTAGTTTGTTCGTTTGTTGGTTTGTTGGTTTGTTCGTTTGTTGGTTTGTTGGTTTGTATGTTTGTGGGTTTGTTGGTTTTTTGGTTTGTTGGCTTGTTGGTTTGTTGGTTTGTTGGTTTGTTGGTTTGGTAGTTTGTTGGTTTGTTGGTTTGTTGGTTTGTTAGTTTGTTGGTTTGTTGGTTTGTTGGTTTGTTGGTTTGTTGGTTTGTTGGTTTGTTGGTTTGGTGGTTTGGTGGCTTGTTGATTTGTTGGTTTCTTGGTTTCTTGGTTTGTTGGTTTGTTGGTTTGTTGGCTTGTTGGTTAGTTGGTATGTTGGTTAGTTGGTTTGTTGGTTTGTTCGTTTGTTGGTTTGTTGGTTTGCTGGTTTTTTTGGTTTGGTGGTTTGTTGGTTTGTTGTTATGTTCGTTTGTTGGTTTGTTGGTTTGTTGGTTTGTTAGTTTGTTGGTTTGTTGGTTTGTTGGCTTGTTGGTTTGATGGTTTGTTCGTTTGTTGGTTTGTTGGTGTGTTGGTTTGTTGGGTTGTTCGTTTGTTGGTTTGTTGATTTGTTAGTTTGTTGGTATGTTGGTTTGTTTGTTTGTTGGATTCTTGGTTTATTGGTTTGTTGGTTTGCTGGTTCGTTGGTTTGTTGGCTTGTTGGTTTGTTGGTTTGTTGGTTTGTTTGTTTGTTGGTTTGTTGGTTTGTTGGTTTGTTCGTTTGTTGGTTTGTTGGGTTGTTGGTTTGTTGGGTTGTCGGTATGTTGGTTTGTTGGTTTGTTCGTTTGTTGGTTTGTTGGTTTGTTGGTTTGTTGGTTTGTTGGTTTGTTGGTTTGTTGGTTTGTTGGTTTGTTGGGTTGTTGGTTTGTTGGTTTGTTGGATTGTCGGTTTGTTGGTTTGTTGGTTTGTTCGTTTGTTGGTTTGTTGGTTTGTTCGTTTGTTGGTTTGTTGGTTTGTATGTTTGTGGGTTTGTTGGTTTTTTGGTTTGTTGGCTTGTTGGTTTGTTGGTTTGTTGGTTTGTTGGTTTGCTAGTTTGTTGGTTTGCTAGTTTGTTGGTTTTTTGGTTTGTTGGTTTGTTGGTTTGTTGGTTTGTTGGTTTGTTGGTTTGTTGGTTTGTTGGTTTGTTGGTTTGTTGGTTTGTTGGTTTGTTGGTTTGTTGGTTTGTTGGTTTGTTGGTTTGTTGGTTTGTTGGTTTGGTGGCTTGTTGATTTGTTGGTTTCTTGGTTTGTTGGTTTGTTGGTTTGTTGGTTTGTTGGTTTGTTGGTTTGTTGGTTTGTTGGCTTGTTGGTTAGTTGGTATGTTGGTTAGTTGGTTTGTTGGTTTGTTCGTTTGTTGGTTTGTTGGTTTGCTGGTTTTTTGGTTTGGTGGCTTGTTGGTTTGTTGTTATGTTCGTTTGTTGGTTTGTTGGTTTGTTGGTTTGTTGGTTTGTTGGTTTGTTGTGGTGTTGGTTTGTTGGGTTGTTCGTTTGTTGGTTTTTTGGTTTGTTGGTTTGTTGGTTTGTTGGTTTGTTGGTTTCTTGGTTTGTTGGTTTGATGGTTTGTTAGTTTTTTGGTTTATTGGTTTGTTGGTTTGTTGGTTTGTTTGTTTGTTCGTTTGTTGGTTTGTTGGTTTGTTCGTTTGTTGGCTTGTTGGTTTGTGGTTTGTTGGTTTCTTGGTTTGTTGGTTTCTTAGTTTGTTGGTTTGTTGGATTGTTGGTTTGTTTATTTGTTGGTATGTTCGTTTGTTGGTTTGTTGGTTTGTTGGTTTCTTGGTTTGTTCGTTTGTTGGTTTGTTGGTTTGTTGGTTTGTTGGTTTGTTGGTTTGTTGGTTTGTTGGTTTTTTGGTTTGTTGGTTTGCTGATTTGTTGGTTTGATGGTTTGTTGGTATGTTGGTTTGTTGGTTTGTTGGTTTGTTTGTTTGTTGGTTTGTTGGTTTGTTGGTTTGTTGGTTTGTTGGTTTGTGTGGTTTGTGTGGTTTGTTGGTTTGTTGGTTTGTTGGTTTGCTGGTTTGTTGGTTTGATGGTTTGTTGGTATGTTGGTTTGTTGGTTTGTTCGTTTGTTGGTTTGTTGGTTTGTTGGTTTGTTGGTTTCTTGGTTTGTTGGTTTGTTGGTTTGTTAGTTTTTTGGTTTATTGGTTTGTTGGTTTGTTGGTTTGTTTGTTTGTTCGTTTGTTGGTTTGTTGGTTTGTTCGTTTGTTGGCTTGTTGGTTTGTGGTTTGTTGGTTTCTTGGTTTGTTGGTTTCTTAGTTTGTTGGTTTGTTGGATTGCTGGTTTGTTGGTTTGTTGGTATGTTCGTTTGTTGGTTTGTTGGTTTGTTGGTTTGTTGGTTTGTTCGTTTGTTGGTTTGTTGGTTTGTTGGTTTGTTGGTTTGTTGGTTTGTTGGTTTGTTGGTTTTTTGGTTTGTTGGTTTGCTGATTTGTTGGTTTGATGGTTTGTTGGTATGTTGGTTTGTTGGTTTGTTGGTTTGTTCGTTTGTTGGTTTGTTGGTTTGTTGGTTTGTTGGTTTGTTGGTTTGTGTGGTTTGTGTGGTTTGTTGGTTTATTGGTTTGTTGGTTTGCTGGTTTGTTGGTTTGATGGTTTGTTGGTATGTTGGTTTGTTGGTTTGTTCGTTTGTTGGTTTGTTGGTTTGTTGGTTTGTTGGTTTGTTGGGGTGTTGGTTTGTTGGGTTGTTCGTTTGTTGGTTTTTTGGTTTGTTGGTTTGTTGGTTTGTTGGTTTGTTGGTTTCTTGGTTTGTTGGTTTGTTGGTTTGTTAGTTTTTTGGTTTATTGGTTTGTTGGTTTGTTGGTTTCTTTGTTAGTTGGTTTGTTGGTTTGTTGGTTTGTTCGTTTGTTGGTTTGTTGGTTTGTTGATTTGTTGGCTTGTTGGCTTGTTGGTTTGTGGTTTGTTGGTTTCTTGGTTTGTTGGTTTCTTGGTTTGTTGGTTTGTTGGATTGCTGGTTTGTTGGTTTGTTGGTATGTTCGCTTGTTGGTTTGTTGGTTTGTTGGTTTGTTGGTTTGTTGGTTTGTTGGTTTGTTGGTTTGTTGGTTTGTTGGTTTGTTGGTTTGTTGGTTTGTTGGTTTGTTGGTTTGTTGGTTTGTTGGTTTGTTGGTTTGTTGGTTTGTTGGTTTGTTCGTTTGTTGGTTTGTTGGTTTGTTGGTTTGTTCGTTTGTCGGTTTGTTGGTTTGTTGGTTTGTTCGTTTGTTGGTTTGTTGGTTTGTTCGTTTTTGGGTTTTTTGGTTTGTTGGTTTGTTCGTTTGTTAGTTTGTTGGTTTGTTGGTTGTTTGTTTTGTTGGTTTGTTGGTTTGTTGGTTTATTGGTTTGTTTGTTTGTTGTTTTGTTGGTTTGTTCGTTTGTTGGTTTGTTGGTTTGTTGGTTTGTTCGTTTGTTGGTTTGTTCGTTTGTTGGTTTATGGGTTTGTTCGTTTCTTGGTTTGTTAGTTTGTTGTTTTGTTGGTTTGTTGGTTTTGTTGGTTTGTTGGGTTATTGGTTTGTTGGTTTGTTGATTTGTTGGTTTGTTCGTTTGTTGGTTTGTTGGCTTGTTGGTTTGTAGGTTTGTTCGTTTGTTGGTTTGTTGGCTTGTTGGTTTGTTGGTTTGTTGGATTGTTGTTTGTTGGTTTGTAGGTTTGTTGGCTTGTTGGTTTGTTGGTTTGTTCGTTTGTTGGTTTGTTGGTTTGTACGTTTCTTGGTTTGTTGGTTTGTTGGTTTGTTGGTTTGTTGGTTTGTTGGTTTGTTGGTTTGTTGGCTTATTCGTTTGTTGGTGTGTTGATTTGTTGGTTTGTTCGTTTGTTAGTTTTTTGGTTTGTTGGTTTGTTCGTTTGTTGGTCTGTTGGTTTGTTGTATTGTTGGTTTGTTGGTTTGTTGGTTTGTTCGTTTGTTGGTTTTTTTTTCGGTTTGTTGGTTTGTTGGTTTGTTCGTTTGTTAGTTTATTGGTTTGTTCTTTTGTTGGCTTGTTGGTTTGTTAGTTTGTTCGTTTGTTGTGTTGTTTGTTTGTTGGTTTGTTGGTTTGTTGGTTTGTTCGTTTGTTGGTTTGTTGGTTTGCTGGTTTGTTGGTTTGTTGGTTTGTTGGTTTGATGGTTTGTTGGTTTGTTGGTTTGTTGGTTTGTTGGTTTGTTGGTTTGTTGGTTTGTTGGTTTGTTGGTTTGTTGGTTTGTTGGTTTGTTGGTTTGTTGGTTTGTTGGTTTGTTGGCTTGTTGGTTTGTTGGTTTGTTGGTTTGTTCGTTTGTTGGTTTGTTGGTTTGTTGGTTTGTCGGTTTGTTGGTTTGTTGGTTTGTTCGTTTGTTGGTTTGTTGGTTTGTTCGTTTGTTGGTTTTTTGGTTTAGTGGTTTGTTCGTTTGTTGGTTTGTTGGTTTGTTGGTTGTTTGGTTTGTTGGTTTGTTGGTTTAACGGTTTGTTGGTTTGTTGTTTTGTTGCTTTGTTCGTTTGTTGGTTTATTGGTTTGTTGGTTTGTTGGTTTGATGGTTTGTTCGTTGGTTGGTTTGTTGGTTTGTTAGTTTCTTGGTTTGTTGGTTTGTTGGTTTGTTGGTTTGTTGGTTTGTTGGTTTGTTGGTTTGTTGGTTTGTTGGGTTATTGGTTTGTTGGTTTGTTGATTTGTTGATTTGTTGATTTGTTCGTTTGTTGGTTTATTGGTTTGTTGGTTTGTTCTTTTGTTGGTTTGTTGGTTTGTTGGTTTGTTGGTTTGTGGGTTTGTTGGTTTGTTGGTTTGTTGGTTTGTTGGTTTGTTGGCTTGTTGGTTTGTTGGTTTGTTCGTTTGTTGGTTTGTTGGCTTGTTGGTTTGTTGGTTTGTTGGTTTGTTGGTTTGTTGGTTTGTTGGCTTGTCGGTTTGTCGGTTTGTTGGTTTGTTGGTTTGTTGGATTTTTCGTTTGTTGGTTTGTTGGTTTGTTGGTTTATTGGTTTGGTTTGTTCGTTTGTTGGTTTGTTGGTTTGTAGGTTGGTTGGTTTGTTGGTTTGTTGGTTTGTTGGTTTGTTGGTTTGTTGGTTTGTTGGTTTGTTGGTTTATTTGTTTGTTGTTTTGTGGGTTTGTTGGTTTGTTGGTTTATTGGTTTATTGGTTTGTAGGTTTCTTGGTTTATTTGTTTGTTGGTTTGTTTGCTTGTTGGTTTGTTGGTTTCTTGGTTTGTTCGTTTGTTGGTTTGTTTGTTTGTTGGTTTGTTCGTTTGTTGGTTTTTTGGTTTGTTGGTTTGTTGGTTTGTTGGTTTGTTGGTTTGTTGGTTTATTGGTTTGTTGGTTTGTTGGTTTGTTGGGTTGTTGGTTTGTTGGTTTGTTGGTTTGTTGATTTGTTGGTTTGTTGGTTTGTTGGTTTGTTGGTTTGTTGGTTTGTTGGTTTGTTGGTTTGTTGGTTTGTTCGTTTGTTGGTTTGTTGGTTTGTTGGGTTGTCGGTTTGTTGGTTTGTTGGTTTGTTCGTTTGTTGGTTTGTTGGTTTATTGGTTTGTTGGTTTGTTGGTTTGTTGGTTTGTTGGTTTGTTGGTTTGTTGGTTTGTTGGGTTATTGGGTTGTCGGTTTGTTGTTTTGTTGGTTTGTTCGTTTGTTGGTTTGTTGGTTTGTTCGTTTGTTGGTTTGTTGGTTTGTATGTTTGTGGGTTTGTTGGTTTTTTGGTTTGTTGGCTTGTTGGTTTGTTGGTTTGTTGGTTTGTTGGTTTGCTAGTTTGTTGGTTTGTTGGTTTGTTGGTTTGTTAGTTTGTTGGTTTGTTGGTTTGTTGGTTTGTTGGTTTGTTGGTTTGTTGGTTTGTTGGTTTGGTGGTTTGGTGGCTTGTTGATTTGTTGGTTTCTTTGTTTCTTGGTTTGTTGGTTTGTTGGTTTGTTGGCTTGTTGGTTAGTTGGTATGTTGGTTAGTTGGTTAGTTGGTTTGTTGGTTTGTTCGTTTGTTGGTTTGTTGGTTTGCTGGTTTTTTGGTTTGGTGGTTTGTTGGTTTGTTGTTATGTTCGTTTGTTGGTTTGTTGGTTTGTTGGTTTGTTAGTTTGTTGGTTTGTTGGTTTGTTGGCTTGTTGGTTTGATGGTTTGTTCGTTTGTTGGTTTGTTGGTGTGTTGGTTTGTTGGGTTGTTCGTTTGTTGGTTTGTTGATTTGTTAGTTTGTTGGTTTGTTGGTTTGTTTGTTTGTTGGTTTCTTGGTTTATTGGTTTGTTGGTTTGCTGGTTCGTTGGTTTGTTGGCTTGTTGGTTTGTTGGTTTGTTGGTTTGTTTGTTTGTTGGTTTGTTGGTTTGTTGGTTTGTTGGTTTGTTCGTTTGTTGGTTTGTTGGTTTGTTGGTTTGTTGGGTTGTCGGTATGTTGGTGTGTTGGTTTGTTCGTTTGTTGGTTTGTTGGTTTATTGGTTTGTTGGTTTGTTGGTTTGTTGGTTTGTTGGTTTGTTGGTTTGTTGGTTTGTTGGTTTGTTGGTTTGTTCGTTTGTTGGTTTGTTGGTTTGTTGGGTTGTCGGTTTGTTGGTTTGTTGGTTTGTTCGTTTGTTGGTTTGTTGGTTTATTCGTTTGTTGGTTTGTTGGTTTGTATGTTTGTGGGTTTGTTGGTTTTTTGGTTTGTTGGCTTGTTGGTTTGTTGGTTTGTTGGTTTGTTGGTTTGTTGGTTTGTTGGTTTGTTGGTTTGTTGGTTTGTTGGTTTGGTGGCTTGTTGATTTGTTGGTTTCTTGGTTTGTTGGTTTGTTGGTTTGTTGGTTTGTTGGTTTGTTGGTTTGTTGGTTTGTTGGCTTGTTGGTTAGTTGGTATGTTGGTTAGTTGGTTTGTTGGTTTGTTCGTTTGTTGGTTTGTTGGTTTGCTGGTTTTTTGGTTTGGTGGCTTGTTGGTTTGTTGTTATGTTCGTTTGTTGGTTTGTTGGTTTGTTGGTTTGTTAGTTTGTTGGTTTGTTGGTTTGTTGGCTTGTTGGTTTGATGGTTTGTTCGTTTGTTGGTTTGTTGGTGTGTTGGTTTGTTGGGTTGTTCGTTTGTTGGTTTGTTGATTTGTTAGTTTGTTGGTTTGTTGGTTTGTTGGTTTGTTTGTTTGTTGGTTTCTTGGTTTATTGGTTTGTTGGTTTGCTGGTTCGTTGGTTTGTTGGCTTGTTGGTTTGTTGGTTTGTTGGTTTGTTTGTTTGTTGGTTTGTTGGTATGTTCGTTTGTTGGTTTGTTGGTTTGATGGTTTGTTGGTTTGTTGGTTTGTTGGTTTGTTGGTTTGTTGGTTTGTTGGTTTGTTGGTTTGTTGGTTTGTTGGTTTGTTGGTTTGTTGGTTTGTTGGTTTGTTGGTTTGTTGGTTTGTTGGTTTGTTGGTTTGTTGGTTTGTTGATTTGTTGGTTTGTTGGTTTGTTGGTTTGTTGGTTTGTTTGTTTGTTCGTTTGTTGGTTTGTTGGTTTGTTGGTTTGTTGGTTTGTTGGTTTGTTGGTTTGTTGGTTTGTTGGTTTATTGGTTTGTTGGTTTGGTGGTTTGCTGGTTTTTTGGTTTGCTGGTTTGTTGGTTTGTTGGTATGTTCGTTTGTTTGTTTTTTGGTTTGTTGGTTTGTTGGGTTGTCGGTATGTTGGTGTGTTGGTTTGTTCGTTTGTTGGTTTGTTGGTTTATTGGTTTGTTGGTTTGTTGGTTTGTTGGTTTGTTGGTTTGTTGGTTTGTTGGTTTGTTGGTTTGTTGGTTTGTTCGTTTGTTGGTTTGTTGGTTTGTTGGGTTGTCGGTTTGTTGGTTTGTTGGTTTGTTCGTTTGTTGGTTTGTTGGTTTATTCGTTTGTTGGTTTGTTGGTTTGTATGTTTGTGGGTTTGTTGGTTTTTTGGTTTGTTGGCTTGTTGGTTTGTTGGTTTGTTGGTTTGTTGGTTTGTTGGTTTGTTGGTTTGTTGGTTTGTTGGTTTGTTGGTTTGTTGGTTTGGTGGCTTGTTGATTTGTTGGTTTCTTGGTTTGTTGGTTTGTTGGTTTGTTGGTTTGTTGGTTTGTTGGTTTGTTGGTTTGTTGGCTTGTTGGTTAGTTGGTATGTTGGTTAGTTGGTTTGTTGGTTTGTTCGTTTGTTGGTTTGTTGGTTTGCTGGTTTTTTGGTTTGGTGGCTTGTTGGTTTGTTGTTATGTTCGTTTGTTGGTTTGTTGGTTTGTTGGTTTGTTAGTTTGTTGGTTTGTTGGTTTGTTGGCTTGTTGGTTTGATGGTTTGTTCGTTTGTTGGTTTGTTGGTGTGTTGGTTTGTTGGGTTGTTCGTTTGTTGGTTTGTTGATTTGTTAGTTTGTTGGTTTGTTGGTTTGTTGGTTTGTTTGTTTGTTGGTTTCTTGGTTTATTGGTTTGTTGGTTTGTTTGTTTGTTCGTTTGTTGGTTTGTTGGTTTGTTGGTTTGTTGGTTTGTTCGTTTGTTGGTTTGTTGGTTTGCTGGTTTGTTGGTTTGTTGGTTTGTTGGTTTGATGGTTTGTTGGTTTGTTGGTTTGTTGGTTTGTTGGTTTGTTGGTTTGTTGGTTTGTTGGTTTGTTGGTTTGTTGGTTTGTTGGTTTGTTGGTTTGTTGGTTTGTTGGTTTGTTGGCTTGTTGGTTTGTTGGTTTGTTGGTTTGTTCGTTTGTTGGTTTGTTGGTTTGTTGGTTTGTCGGTTTGTAGGTTTGTTGGTTTGTTCGTTTGTTGGTTTGTTGGTTTGTTCGTTTGTTGGTTTTTTGGTTTAGTGGTTTGTTCGTTTGTTGGTTTGTTGGTTTGTTGGTTGTTTGGTTTGTTGGTTTGTTGGTTTAACGGTTTGTTGGTTTGTTGTTTTGTTGCTTTGTTCGTTTGTTGGTTTATTGGTTTGTTGGTTTGTTGGTTTGATGGTTTGTTCGTTGGTTGGTTTGTTGGTTTGTTAGTTTCTTGGTTTGTTGGTTTGTTGGTTTGTTGGTTTGTTGGTTTGTTGGTTTGTTGGTTTGTTGGTTTGTTGGGTTATTGGTTTGTTGGTTTGTTGATTTGTTGATTTGTTGATTTGTTCGTTTGTTGGTTTATTGGTTTGTTTGTTTGTTCTTTTGTTGGTTTGTTGGTTTGTTGGTTTGTTGGTTTGTGGGTTTGTTGGTTTGTTGGTTTGTTGGTTTGTTGGTTTGTTGGCTTGTTGGTTTGTTGGTTTGTTCGTTTGTTGGTTTGTTGGCTTGTTGGTTTGTTGGTTTGTTGGTTTGTTGGTTTGTTGGTTTGTTGGCTTGTCGGTTTGTCGGTTTGTTGGTTTGTTGGTTTGTTGGATTTTTCGTTTGTTGGTTTGTTGGTTTGTTGGTTTATTGGTTTGGTTTGTTCGTTTGTTGGTTTGTTGGTTTGTAGGTTGGTTGGTTTGTTGGTTTGTTGGTTTGTTGGTTTGTTGGTTTGTTGGTTTGTTGGTTTGTTGGTTTATTTGTTTGTTGTTTTGTGGGTTTGTTGGTTTGTTGGTTTATTGGTTTATTGGTTTGTAGGTTTCTTGGTTTATTTGTTTGTTGGTTTGTTTGCTTGTTGGTTTGTTGGTTTCTTGGTTTGTTCGTTTGTTGGTTTGTTTGTTTGTTGGTTTGTTCGTTTGTTGGTTTTTTGGTTTGTTGGTTTGTTGGTTTGTTGGTTTGTTGGTTTGTTGGTTTATTGGTTTGTTGGTTTGTTGGTTTGTTGGGTTGTTGGTTTGTTGGTTTGTTGGTTTGTTGATTTGTTGGTTTGTTGGTTTGTTGGTTTGTTGGTTTGTTGGTTTGTTGGTTTGTTGGTTTGTTGGTTTGTTCGTTTGTTGGTTTGTTGGTTTGTTGGGTTGTCGGTTTGTTGGTTTGTTGGTTTGTTCGTTTGTTGGTTTGTTGGTTTATTGGTTTGTTGGTTTGTTGGTTTGTTGGTTTGTTGGTTTGTTGGTTTGTTGGTTTGTTGGGTTATTGGGTTGTCGGTTTGTTGTTTTGTTGGTTTGTTCGTTTGTTGGTTTGTTGGTTTGTTCGTTTGTTGGTTTGTTGGTTTGTATGTTTGTGGGTTTGTTGGTTTTTTGGTTTGTTGGCTTGTTGGTTTGTTGGTTTGTTGGTTTGTTGGTTTGCTAGTTTGTTGGTTTGTTGGTTTGTTGGTTTGTTAGTTTGTTGGTTTGTTGGTTTGTTGGTTTGTTGGTTTGTTGGTTTGTTGGTTTGTTGGTTTGGTGGTTTGGTGGCTTGTTGATTTGTTGGTTTCTTGGTTTCTTGGTTTGTTGGTTTGTTGGTTTGTTGGCTTGTTAATTAGTTGGTATGTTGGTTAGTTGGTTAGTTGGTTTGTTGGTTTGTTCGTTTGCTGGTTTGTTGGTTTGCTGGTTTTTTGGTTTGGTGGTTTGTTGGTTTGTTGTTATGTTCGTTTGTTGGTTTGTTGGTTTGTTGGTTTGTTAGTTTGTTGGTTTGTTGGTTTGTTGGCTTGTTGGTTTGATGGTTTGTTCGTTTGTTGGTTTGTTGGTGTGTTGGTTTGTTGGGTTGTTCGTTTGTTGGTTTGTTGATTTGTTAGTTTGTTGGTTTGTTGGTTTGTTTGTTTGTTGGTTTCTTGGTTTATTGGTTTGTTGGTTTGCTGGTTCGTTGGTTTGTTGGCTTGTTGGTTTGTTGGTTTGTTGGTTTGTTTGTTTGTTGGTTTGTTGGTTTGTTGGTTTGTTGGTTTGTTCGTTTGTTGGTTTGTTGGTTTGTTGGTTTGTTGGGTTGTCGGTATGTTGGTGTGTTGGTTTGTTCGTTTGTTGGTTTGTTGGTTTATTGGTTTGTTGGTTTGTTGGTTTGTTGGTTTGTTGGTTTGTTGGTTTGTTGGTTTGTTGGTTTGTTGGTTTGTTCGTTTGTTGGTTTGTTGGTTTGTTGGGTTGTCGGTTTGTTGGTTTGTTGGTTTGTTCGTTTGTTGGTTTGTTGGTTTATTCGTTTGTTGGTTTGTTGGTTTGTATGTTTGTGGGTTTGTTGGTTTTTTGGTTTGTTGGCTTGTTGGTTTGTTGGTTTGTTGGTTTGTTGGTTTGTTGGTTTGTTGGTTTGTTGGTTTGTTGGTTTGTTGGTTTGGTGGCTTGTTGATTTGTTGGTTTCTTGGTTTGTTGGTTTGTTGGTTTGTTGGTTTGTTGGTTTGTTGGTTTGTTGGTTTGTTGGCTTGTTGGTTAGTTGGTATGTTGGTTAGTTGGTTTGTTGGTTTGTTCGTTTGTTGGTTTGTTGGTTTGCTGGTTTTTTGGTTTGGTGGCTTGTTGGTTTGTTGTTATGTTCGTTTGTTGGTTTGTTGGTTTGTTGGTTTGTTAGTTTGTTGGTTTGTTGGTTTGTTGGCTTGTTGGTTTGATGGTTTGTTCGTTTGTTGGTTTGTTGGTGTGTTGGTTTGTTGGGTTGTTCGTTTGTTGGTTTGTTGATTTGTTAGTTTGTTGGTTTGTTGGTTTGTTGGTTTGTTTGTTTGTTGGTTTCTTGGTTTATTGGTTTGTTGGTTTGCTGGTTCGTTGGTTTGTTGGCTTGTTGGTTTGTTGGTTTGTTGGTTTGTTTGTTTGTTGGTTTGTTGGTATGTTCGTTTGTTGGTTTGTTGGTTTGATGGTTTGTTGGTTTGTTGGTTTGTTGGTTTGTTGGTTTGTTGGTTTGTTGGTTTGTTGGTTTGTTGGTTTGTTGGTTTGTTGGTTTGTTGGTTTGTTGGTTTGTTGGTTTGTTGGTTTGTTGGTTTGTTGGTTTGTTGATTTGTTGGTTTGTTGGTTTGTTGGTTTGTTGGTTTGTTTGTTTGTTCGTTTGTTGGTTTGTTGGTTTGTTGGTTTGTTGGTTTGTTGGTTTGTTGGTTTGTTGGTTTGTTGGTTTATTGGTTTGTTGGTTTGGTGGTTTGCTGGTTTTTTGGTTTGCTGGTTTGTTGGTTTGTTGGTATGTTCGTTTGTTTGTTTTTTGGTTTGTTGGTTTGTTGGTTTGTTGGCTTGTTGGTTTGTTGTTTTGTTCGTTAGCTGGTTTGTTGGGGTGTTGGTTTGTTGGGTTGTTCGTTTGTTGGTTTGTTGGTTTGTTGGTTTGTTGGTTTGTTGGTTTGTTGGTTTGTTGGTTTCTTGGTTTGTTAGTTTGTTGGTTTGTTAGTTTTTTGTTTTGTTGGTTTGTTGGTTTGTTGGTTTGTTGGTTTTTTGGTTTGTTGGTTTTTTGGTTTGTTGGTTTGTTCGTTTGTTGGTTTGTTGGTTTGTTTGTTTGTTGTTTTGTTGGTTTGTTGGTTTGTTGGTTTGTTAGTTTATTGGTTTGTTGGTTTATTGGTTTATTTGTTTGTTGGTTTGTTGGTTTCTTGGTTTGTTGGTTTGTTGGTTAATTGGTTTATTTGTTTGTTGGTTTGTTGGTTTGTTGGTTTATTTGTTTGTTGTTTTGTGGGTTTGTTGGTTTGTTGGTTTGTTGGTTTTATGGTATATTGGTTTGTTGGTTTCTTGGTTTATTTGTTTATTGTTTTGTTGGCTTGTTGGTTTGTTGGTTTCTTGGTTTGTTGGTTTGTTGGTTTGTTGATTTGTTCGTTTGTTGGTTTTTTGGTTTGTTGGTTTGTTGGTTTGTTGGTTTGTTGGTTTGTTGGTTTGTTGGTTTGTTGGTTTGTTGGTTTGTTGGTTTGTTGGTTTGTTGGTTTGTTGGTTTTGTGGCTTGTTGGTTTGTTGGTTTCTTGGTTTGTTGGTTTGTTGGTTTGTTGGTTTGTTGGTTTGTTGGTTTGTTGGTTTGTTGGCTTCTTGGTTAGTTGGTTTGTTGGTTTGTTGGTTTATTGGTTTGTTCGTTTGCTGGTTTGTTGATTTGCTGGTTTTTTGGTTTGATGGTTTGTTAGTTTTTTGTTATGTTCGTTTGTTGGTTTGTTGGGTTGTTCGTTTGTTGGTTTGTTGGTTTGTTGGTTTGTTGGTTTGTTTGTTTGTTTGTTTGTTGGTTTTTTGGTTTGTTGGTTTATTGGTTTGTTGGTTTGTTGGTTCGTTGGTTTGTTGGCTTGTTGGTTTGTTAGTTTGTTGGTTCGTTCGTTTACTGGTTTGTTGGTATGTTCGTTTGTTGGTTTGTTGGTTTGTTGGTTTGTTGGTTTGTTGATTTGTTGGTTTGTTGGTTTGTTGGTTTGTTGTTTTGTTGGTTTGTTGGTTTGTTGGTTTGTTGGTTTGTTTGTTTGTTCGTTTGTTGGTTTGTTGGTTTGTTGGTTTGTTGGTTTGTGGGTTTGTTGGTTTGTTGGTTTGTTGGTTTGTTGGTTTGTTGGTTTGTTGCTTTATTTCTTTGTTGCTTTGTTGGTTTGTTTGTTTGTATGGTTTGTTGTTTTGTTGGTTTGTTGGTTTGTTGGTTTGTTGGTTTGTTGGTTTGTTGGTTTGTTGGTTTGTTGGTTTGTTGGTTTGTTGGTTTGTTGGTTTATTTGTTTGTTGGTTTGTTGGTATGTTGGTTCCTTGGTTTGTTGGTTTGTTGGTTTTTTGATTTGTTGGTTTGTTCGTTTGTTGGTTTGTTGGTTTATTGGTTTGTTGGCTTGTTGGTTTGTGGTTTGTTGGTTTCTTGGTTTCTTGGTTTCTTGGTTTGTTGGTTTGTTGGATTGCTGGTTTGTTGGTTTGTTGGTTTGTTGGTTTGTTGGTTTGTTGGTTTTTGGTTTGTTGGTTTGCTGATTTTTTGGTTTTGTGGCTTGTTGGTTTGTTGGTTTCTTGGTTTGTTGGTTTCTTGGTTTGTTGGTTTGTTGGTTTGTTGGTTTGTTGGTTTGTTGGCTTCTTGGTTAGTTGGTTTGTTGGTTTGTTGGTTTATTGGTTTGTTCGTTTGCTGGTTTGTTGATTTGCTGGTTTTTTGGTTTGATGGTTTGTTAGTTTTTTGTTATGTTCGTTTGTTGGTTTGTTGGGTTGTTCGTTTGTTGGTTTGTTGGTTTGTTGGTTTGTTGGTTTGTTTGTTTGTTTGTTTGTTGGTTTTTTGGTTTGTTGGTTTATTGGTTTGTTGGTTTGTTGGTTCGTTGGTTTGTTGGCTTGTTGGTTTGTTAGTTTGTTGGTTCGTTCGTTTACTGGTTTGTTGGTATGTTCGTTTGTTGGTTTGTTGGTTTGTTCGTTTGTTGGTTTGTTGGTTTGTTCGTTTGTTGGTTTGTTGGTTTGTTGGTTTGCTGGCTTGTTGGTTTGTGGTTTGTTGGTTTCTTGGTTTGTTGGTTTGTTGGTTTGTTGGTTTGTTGGTTTGTTGGTTTGTTGGTTTGTTGGTTTGTTGGTATGTTCGTTTGTTAGTTTGTTGGTTTGTTTGTTTGATGGTTTGTTGTTTTGTTGGTTTGTTGGTTTGTTGGTTTGTTGGTTTGTTGGTTTATTGGTTTGTTGGTTTGTTGGTTTATTTGTTTGTTGGTTTGTTGGTTTGTTGGTTTGTTGGTTTCTTGGTTTCTTGGTTTGTTGGTTTGTTGGTTTGTTGGTTTGTTGGTTTATTTGTTTGTTGGTTTGTTGGTTTGTTGGTTTGTTGGTTTGTTCGTTTGTTGGTTTGTTGGTTTATTGGTTTGTTGGCTTGTTGGTTTGTGGTTTGTTGGTTTCTTGGTTTCTTGGTTTCTTGGTTTGTTGGTTTGTTGGATTGCTGGTTTGTTGGTTTGTTGGTTTGTTGGTATGTTCGTTTGTTGGTTTGTTGGTTTGTTGGTTTGTTGGTTTGTTGGTTTGTTGGTTTTTGGTTTGTTGGTTTGCTGATTTTTTGGTTGGATGGTTTGTTGGTATGTTGGTTTGTTGGTTTGTTGGTTTGTTCGTTTGTTGGTTTGTTGGTTTGTTGGTTTGTTGGTTTGTTGATTTGTTGGTTTGTTGGTTTGTGTGGTTTGTTGGTTTGTTGGTTTGTTGGTTTGTTGGTTTGTTGGTTTGCTGGTTTGTTGGTTTGATCGTTTGTTCGTTTGTTAGTTTGTTGGTTTGTTCGTTTGTTGGTTTGTTGGTTTGTTGGTTTGCTGGCTTGTTGGTTTGTGGTATGTTGGTTTCTTGGTTTGTTGGTTTGTTGGTTTGGTGGTTTTTTGGTTAGCTTTTTTGTTGGTTTGTTGGTATGTTCGTTTGTTTGTTTGTTGGTTTGTTGGTTTGTTGGTTTGTTGGCTTGTTGGTTTGTTGGTTTGTTCGTTTGTTGGATTGTTGGTGTGTTGGTTTGTTGGGTTTTTCTTTTGTTGGTTTGTTGGTTTGTTGGTTTGTTCGTTTGTTGGTTTATTGGTTTGTTGGTTTGTTGGTTTATTTGTTTGTTGGTTTGTTGGTTTGTTGGTTTGTTGGTTTGTTGGTTTGTTGGTTTGTTGGTTTGTTGGCTTGTTGGTTTGTGGTTTGTTGGTTTCTTGGTTTGTTGGTTTCTTGGTTTGTTGGTTTGTTGGATTGCTGGTTTGTTGGTTTGTTGGTATGTTCGTTTGTTGGTTTGTTGGTTTGTTGGCTTGTTGGTTTGTTGGTTTGTTCGTTTGTTGGTTTGTTGGTTTGTTGGTTTGTTGGTTTGTTGGTTTGTTCGTTTGTTGGTTTGTTGGTTTGTTGGTTTGCTGGCTTGTTGGTTTGTGGTTTGTTGGTTTCTTGGTTTGTTGGTTTGTTGGTTTGTTGGCTTGTTGGTTTGTTGGTTTGTTGGTTTGTTGGTTTGTTGGTTTGTTGGTATGTTCGTTTGTTGGTTTGTTGGTTTGTTTGTTTGATGGTTTGTTTTTTTGTTGGTTTGTTGGTTTGTTGGTTTGTTGGTTTATTGGTTTGTTGGTTTGTTGGTTTATTTGTTTGTTGGGGTGTTGGTTTGTTGGTTTGTTGGTTTGTTGGTTTGTTGGTTTGTTGGTTTGTTGGTTTATTTGTTTGTTGGTTTGTTGGTTTGTTGGTTTGTTCGTTTGTTGGTTTGTTGGTTTATTGGTTTGTTGGCTTGTTGGTTTGTGGTTTGTTGGTTTCTTGGTTTGTTGGTTTCTTGGTTTGTTGGTTTGTTGGATTGCTGGTTTGTTGGTTTGTTGGTTTGTTGGTATGTTCGTTTGTTGGTTTGTTGGTTTGTTGGTTTGTTGCTTTGTTGGTTTGTTGGTTTGTTGGTTTGTTGGTTTGTTGGTTTGCTGATTTTTTGGTTCGATGGTTTGTTGGTATGTTGGTTTGTTGGTTTGTTGGTTTATTCGTTTGTTGGTTTGGTGGTTTGTTGGTTTGTTGGTTTGTTGGTTTGTTGGTTTGTGTGGTTTGTTGGTTTGTTGGTTTGTTGGTTTGCTGGTTTTTTGGTTAGCTTTTTTGTTGGTTTGTTGGTATGTTCATTTGTTTGTTTGTTGGTTTGTTGGTTTGTTGGTTTGTTGGCTTGTTGGTTTGTTGGTTTGTTCGTTTGTTGGATTGTTGGTGTGTTGGTTTGTTGGGTTTTTCTTTTGTTGGTTTGTTGGTTTGTTGGTTTGTTCGTTTGTTGGTTTATTGGTTTGTTGGTTTGTTGGTTTATTTGTTTGTTGGTTTGTTGGTTTGTTGGTTTATTTGTTTGTTGGTTTGTTGGTTTGTTGGTTTGTTCGTTTGTTGGTTTGTTGGTTTGTTGGTTTGTTGGCTTGTTGGTTTGTGGTTTGTTGGTTTCTTGGTTTGTTGGTTTCTTGGTTTGCTGGTTTGTTGGATTGCTGGTTTGTTGGTTTGTTGGTATGTTCGTTTGTTGGTTTGTTGGTTTGTTGGCTTGTTGGTTTGTTGGTTTGTTCGTTTGTTGGTTTGTTGGTTTGTTGGTTTGTTGGTTTGTTCGTTTGTTGGTTTGTTGGTTTGTTGGTTTGTTGGTTTGTTCGTCTGTTCGTTTGTTGGTTTGTTGATTTGTTGGTTTGTTGGTTTGCCGGTTGGTTGGTTTGTTGGTTTGTTCGTTTGTTGGTTTGTTGGTTTGTTCGTTTGTTGGTTTGTTGGTTTGTTGGTTGGTTCGTTTGTTGGTTTGTTGGGTTGTTGGTTGGTTGGTTTGTTGGTTTGTTGGTTTGATGGTTTGTTGGTTTGTTGGTTTGTTGGTTTGTTGGTTTGTTGGTTTGCTGATTTGTTGGTTGGATGGTTTGTTGGTATGTTGGTTTGTTGGTTTGTTGGTTTGTTCGTTTGTTGGTTTGTTGGTTTGTTGGTTTGTGTGGTTTGTTGGTTTGTTGGTTTGTTGGTTTGCTGGTTGGTTGGTTTGATCGTTTGTTCGTTTGTTAGTTTGTTGGTGTGTTGATTTGTTGGGTTGTTCGTTTGTTGGTTTGTTGATTTGTTGTTTTGTTGGTTTGTTGGTTTGTTGGTTTCTTGGTTTCTTGGTTTGTTAGTTTGTTGGTTTGTTGGTTTGTTCGTTTGTTGGTTTGTTGGTATGTTCGTTTGTTGGTTTGTTGGTATGTTAGTTTGTTGGTTTGTTTATTTGTGGGTTTGTTGCTTTGTTGGTTTGTTGGTTTGTTGGTTTGTTGATTTGTTAGTTTGTTGGTTTGTCGATTTGTTGTTATGTTCGTTTGTTGGTTTGTTGGTATGTTGGTTTGTTGGTTTGTTTATTTGTGGGTTTGTTGCTTTGTTGGTTTGTTGGTTTGTTGGTATGTTGGTTTGTTGGTTTGTTTATTTGTGGGTTTGTTGCTTTGTTGGTTTGTTGGTTTGTTGGCTTGTTGGTTTGTTGGTTTGTTCGTTTGTTGGTTTGTTGGTTAGTTGGTTTGTTGGTTTGTTTGTTTGTTGGTTTGTTGGTTTGTTGCTTTCTTGGTTTGTTGGTTTGTTGATTTGTTGGTTTGCTGGTTTGTTGGTTTATTTGTTTGTTGGTCTGTTGGTTTGTTGGTTTGTTCGTTTGTGGTTTGTTGGTTTGTTGGTATGCTGGCTTGTTGGTTTGTTGGTTTGTTGGTTTGTTTGTTTGTTGGTTTATTGTTTTGTTAGTTTGTTCGTTTGTTGATTTGTTGGTTTGTTGGTTAGTTGGTTTGTTGGTTTGTTTGTTTGTTGGTTTGTTGGTTTCTTGGTTTTTTGGTTTGTTGGTTTGTTGGTTTGCTGGTTTGTTGGTTTATTTGTTTGTTGGTTTGTTGGTTTGTTGGTTTGTTGGTTTGTTCGTTTGTTGGTTTGTTGGTTTGTTGGTATGCTGGCTTGTTGGTTTGTTGGTTTGCTGGTTTTTTGGTTTGCTGGTTCGTTGGTTTGTTGGTATGTTTGTTTGTTTGTTTGATGGTTTGTTGGTTTATTTGTTTGTTGGCTTGTTGGTTTGTTGGTTGGTTCGTTTGTTGGTTTGTTGGTGTGTTAATTTGTTGGGTTGTTCGTTTGTTGGTTTGTTGGTTTGTTGGTTTGTTGGTTTGTTGGTTTGTTGGTTTGTTGGTTTGTTGGTTTGTTACTTTGTTGGTTTGTTGGTTTGTTTGTTTGTTCGTTTGCTGGTTTGTTGGTTTGTTGGTTTGTTGGTTTGTTGGTTTGTTGGTTTGTTGGTTTGTTGGTTTATTTGTTTGTTGGTTTGTTGGTTTGTTTGTTTGTTGGTTTGTTGTTTTGTTGGTTTGTTGGTTTGTTGATTTGTTGGTTTGTTGGTTTATTTGTTTGTTGTTTTGTGGGTTTGTTGGTTTGTTGGTTTCTTGGTTTGTTGGTTTGTTGGTTTGTTGGTTTCTTGGTATCTTGGTTTATTTGTTTGTTGGTTTGTTGGCTTATTGGTTTTTATGTTTCTTGGTTTGTTCGTTTGTTGGTTTGTTGGTTTCTTGGTTTGTTGGTTTGTTGGTTTGTTGGTTTACCTTGGTTTGTTGGTTTGTTGGTTTGTTAGTTTGTTCGTTTGTTGGTTTGTTGTTTTGTTGGTATGTTGGTTTGTTGGTTTGTTGGTTTGTTGGTTTGTTGGTTTGTTGGTTTGTTGGTTTGTTGGTTTGTTGATTTGTTCGTTTGTTGGTTTGTTGGTTTGTTGGTTTGTTGGTTTGTTGGTTTGTTGGTTTGTTGGCTTGTTGGTTTGTTAGTTTGTTTTTTTATTTGTTTATTTGTTTATTGGTTTGTTGTTTTGTTGGTTTGTTGGTTTTTTAGTTTTTTGGTTTGTTGGTTTGTTGGTGTGTTAATTTGTTGGGTTGTTCGTTTGTTGTTTTGTTGGTTTGTTGGTTTGTTGGTTTGTTGGTTTGTTGGTTTGTTGGTTTGTTGGTTTGTTACTTTGTTGGTTTGTTGGTTTGTTTGTTTGTTCGTTTGTTGGTTTGTTGGTTTGTTGGTTTGTTGGTTTGTTGGTTTGTTGGTTTGTTGGTTTATTTGTTTGTTGGTTTGTTGGTTTGTTTGTTTGTTGGTTTGTTGTTTTGTTGGTTTGTTGGTTTGTTGGTTTGTTGGTTTGTTGGTTTGTTGGTTTATTTGTTTGTTGGTTTGTTGGTTTGTTTGTTTGTTGGTTTGTTGTTTTGTTGGTTTGTTGGTTTGTTGGTTTGTTGGTTTGTTGGTTTGTTGGTTTGTTGGTTTATTGGTTTGTTGGTTTGTTGGTTTGCTGATTTGTTGGTTGGATGGTTTGTTGGTATGTTGGTTTGTTGGTTTGTTCGTTTGTTCGTTTGTTGGTTTGTTGGTTTGTTGGTTTGTGTGGTTTGTTGGTTTGTTGGTTTGTTGGTTTGCTGGTTGGTTGGTTTGATCGTTTGTTCGTTTGTTAGTTTGTTGGTGTGTTGATTTGTTGGGTTGTTCGTTTGTTGGTTTGTTGATTTGTTGTTTTGTTGGTTTGTTGGTTTGTTGGTTTCTTGGTTTCTTGGTTTGTTGGTTTGTTGGTTTGTTGGTTTGTTGGTTTGTTCGTTTGTTGGTTTGTTGGTATGTTCGTTTGTTGGTTTGCTGGTATGTTGGTTTGTTGGTTTGTTTATTTGTGGGTTTGTTGCTTTGTTGGTTTGTTGGTTTGTTGGTTTGTTGATTTGTTAGTTTGTTGGTTTGTTGATTTGTTGTTATGTTCGTTTTGTTGGTTTGTTGGCTTGTTGGTTTGTTGGTTTGTTGGCTTGTTGGTTTGTTGTTTTGTTCGTTTGTTGGTTTGTTGGTTAGTTGGTTTGTTGGTTTGTTTGTTTGTTGGTTTGTTGGTTTGTTGGTTTCTTGGTTTGTTGGTTTGTTGGTTTGTTGGTTTGCTGGTTTGTTGGTTTATTTGTTTGCTGGTCTGTTGGTTTGTTGGTTTGTTCGTTTGTGGTTTGTTGGTTTGTTGGTATGCTGGCTTATTGGTTTGTTGGTTTGTTGGTTTGTTTGTTTGTTAGTTTGTTGTTTTATTAGTTTGTTCGTTTGTTGATTTGTTGGTTTGTTGGTTAGTTGGTTTGTTGGTTTGTTTGTTTGTTGGTTTGTTGGTTTCTTGGTTTTTTGGTTTGTTGGTTTGTTGGTTTGCTGGTTTGTTGGTTTATTTGTTTGTTGGTTTGTTGGTTTGTTGGTTTGTTGGTTTGTTCGTTTGTTGGTTTGTTGGTTTGTTGGTATGCTGGCTTGTTGGTTTGTTGGTTTGCTAGTTTTTTGGTTTGCTGGTTCGTTGGTTTGTTGGTATGTTTGTTTGTTTGTTTGATGGTTTGTTGGTTTATTTGTTTGTTGGCTTGTTGGTTTGTTGGTTTGTTCGTTTGTTGGTTTGTTGGTTTGTTGGTGTGTTAATTTGTTGGGTTGTTCGTTTGTTGGTTTGTTGGTTTGTTGGTTTGTTAGTTTGTTGATTTGTTGGTTTGTTGGTTTGTTGGTTTGTTACTTTGTTGGTTTGTTGGTTTGTTTGTTTGTTCGTTTGCTGGTTTGTTGGTTTGTTGGTTTGTTGGTTTGTTGGTTTGTTGGTTTGTTGGTTTATTTGTTTGTTGGTTTGTTGGTTTGTTTGTTTGTTGGTTTGTTGTTTTGTTGGTTTGTTGGTTTGTTGGTTTGTTGGTTTGTTGGTTTATTTGTTTGTTGGTTTGTTGGTTTGTTTGTTTGTTGGTTTGTTGTTTTGTTGGTTTGTTGGTTTGTTGGTTTGTTGGTTTGTTGGTTTGTTGGTTTGTTGGTTTATTGGTTTGTTGGTTTGTTGGTTTGCTGATTTGTTGGTTGGATGGTTTGTTGGTATGTTGCTTTGTTGGTTTGTTCGTTTGTTGGTTTGTTGGTTTGTTGGTTTGTGTGGTTTGTTGGTTTGTTGGTTTGTTGGTTTGCTGGTTGGTTGGTTTGATCGTTTGTTCGTTTGTTAGTTTGTTGGTGTGTTGATTTGTTGGGTTGTTCGTTTGTTGGTTTGTTGATTTGTTGTTTTGTTGGTTTGTTGGTTTGTTGGTTTGTTGGTTTCTTGGTTTGTTGGTTTGTTGGTTTGTTGGTTTGTTCGTTTGTTGGTTTGTTGGTATGTTCGTTTGTTGGTTTGTTGGTATGTTGGTTTGTTGGTTTGTTTATTTGTGGGTTTGTTGCTTTGTTGGTTTGTTGGTTTGTTGGTTTGTTGATTTGTTAGTTTGTTGGTTTGTTGATTTGTTGTTATGTTCGTTTTGTTGGTTTGTTGGTTTGTTGGCTTGTTGGTTTGTTGGTTTGTTGGCTTGTTGGTTTGTTGGTTTGTTCGTTTGTTGGTTTGTTGGTTAGTTGGTTTGTTGGTTTGTTTGTTTGTTGGTTTGTTGGTTTGTTGGTTTCTTGGTTTGTTGGTTTGTTGGTTTGTTGGTTTGCTGGTTTGTTGGTTTATTTGTTTGTTGGTCTGTTGGTTTGTTGGTTTGTTCGTTTGTGGTTTGTTGGTTTGTTGGTATGCTGGCTTGTTGGTTTGTTGGTTTGTTGGTTTGTTTGTTTGTTAGTTTGTTGTTTTGTTAGTTTGTTCGTTTGTTGATTTGTTGGTTTGTTGGTTAGTTGGTTTGTTGGTTTGTTTGTTTGTTGGTTTGTTGGTTTCTTGGTTTTTTGGTTTGTTGGTTTGTTGGTTTGCTGGTTTGTTGGTTTATTTGTTTGTTGGTTTGTTGGTTTGTTGGTTTGTTGGTTTGTTCGTTTGTTGGTTTGTTGGTTTGTTGGTATGCTGGCTTGTTGGTTTGTTGGTTTGCTAGTTTTTTGGTTTGCTGGTTCGTTGGTTTGTTGGTATGTTTGTTTGTTTGTTTGATGGTTTGTTGGTTTATTTGTTTGTTGGCTTGTTGGTTTGTTGGTTTGTTCGTTTGTTGGTTTGTTGGTTTGTTGGTGTGTTAATTTGTTGGGTTGTTCGTTTGTTGGTTTGTTGGTTTGTTGGTTTGTTGGTTTGTTGGTTTGTTGGTTTGTTGGTTTGTTGGTTTGTTGGTTTGTTACTTTGTTGGTTTGTTGGTTTGTTTGTTTGTTCGTTTGCTGGTTTGTTGGTTTGTTGGTTTGTTGGTTTGTTGGTTTGTTGGTTTGTTGGTTTATTTGTTTGTTGGTTTGTTGGTTTGTTTGTTTGTTTGTTTGTTGTTTTGTTGGTTTGTTGGTTTGTTGGTTTGTTGGTTTGTTGGTTTATTTGTTTGTTGGTTTGTTGGTTTGTTTGTTTGTTGGTTTGTTGTTTTGTTGGTTTGTTGGTTTGTTGGTTTGTTGGTTTGTTGGTTTGTTGGTTTGTTGGTTTATTGGTTTGTTGGTTTGTTGGTTTGCTGATTTGTTGGTTGGATGGTTTGTTGGTATGTTGGTTTGTTGGTTTGTTCGTTTGTTGGTTTGTTGGTTTGTGTGGTTTGTTGGTTTGTTGGTTTGTTGGTTTGCTGGTTGGTTGGTTTGATCGTTTGTTCGTTTGTTAGTTTGTTGGTGTGTTGATTTGTTGGGTTCTTCGTTTGTTGGTTTGTTGATTTGTTGTTTTGTTGGTTTGTTGTTTTGTTGGTTTCTTGGTTTCTTGGTTTGTTGGTTTGTTGGTTTGTTGGTTTGTTCGTTTGTTGGTTTGTTGGTATGTTCGTTTGTTGGTTTGTTGGTATGTTGGTTTGTTGGTTTGTTTATTTGTGGGTTTGTTGCTTTGTTGGTTTGTTGGTTTGTTGGTTTGTTGGTTTGTTGATTTGTTAGTTTGTTGGTTTGTTGATTTGTTGTTATGTTCGTTTTGTTGGTTTGTTGGTTTGTTGGCTTGTTGGTTTGTTGGTTTGTTGGCTTGTTGGTTTGTTGGTTTGTTCGTTTGTTGGTTTGTTGGTTAGTTGGTTTGTTGGTTTGTTTGTTTGTTGGTTTGTTGGTTTGTTGGTTTCTTGGTTTGTTGGTTTGTTGGTTTGTTGGTTTGCTGGTTTGTTGGTTTATTTGTTTGTTGGTCTGTTGGTTTGTTGGTTTGTTCGTTTGTGGTTTGTTGGTTTGTTGGTATGCTGGCTTGTTGGTTTGTTGGTTTGTTGGTTTGTTTGTTTGTTAGTTTGTTGTTTTGTTAGTTTGTTCGTTTGTTGATTTGTTGGTTTGTTGGTTAGTTGGTTTGTTGGTTTGTTTGTTTGTTGGTTTGTTGGTTTCTTGGTTTTTTGGTTTGTTGGTTTGTTGGTTTGCTGGTTTGTTGGTTTATTTGTTTGTTGGTTTGTTGGTTTGTTGGTTTGTTGGTTTGTTCGTTTGTTGGTTTGTTGGTTTGTTGGTTTGTTGGTTTGTTGGTATGCTGGCTTGTTGGTTTGTTGGTTTGCTGGTTCGTTGGTTTGTTGGTATGTTTGTTTGTTTGTTTGATGGTTTGTTGGTTTATTTGTTTGTTGGCTTGTTGGTTTGTTGGTTTGTTCGTTTGTTGGTTTGTTGGTTTGTTGGTGTGTTAATTTGTTGGGTTGTTCGTTTGTTGGTTTGTTGGTTTGTTGGTTTGTTGGTTTGTTGGTTTGTTGGTTTGTTGGTTTGTTGGTTTGTTGGTTTGTTACTTTGTTGGTTTGTTGGTTTGTTTGTTTGTTCGTTTGCTGGTTTGTTGGTTTGTTGGTTTGTTGGTTTGTTGGTTTGTTGGTTTGTTGGTTTATTTGTTTGTTGGTTTGTTGGTTTGTTTGTTTGTTGGTTTGTTGTTTTGTTGGTTTGTTGGTTTGTTGATTTGTTGGTTTGTTGGTTTATTTGTTTGTTGTTTTGTGGGTTTGTTGGTTTGTTGGTTTCTTGGTTTGTTGGTTTGTTGGTTTGTTGGTTTGTTGGTTTCTTGGTATCTTGGTTTATTTGTTTGTTGGTTTGTTGGCTTATTGGTTTTTATGTTTCTTGGTTTGTTCGTTTGTTGGTTTGTTGGTTTCTTGGTTTGTTGGTTTGTCGGTTTGTTGGTTTACCTTGGTTTGTTGGTTTGTTGGTTTGTTAGTTTGTTCGTTTGTTGGTTTGTTGTTTTGTTGGTATGTTGGTTTGTTGGTTTGTTGGTTTGTTGGTTTGTTGGTTTGTTGGTTTGTTGATTTGTTCGTTTGTTGGTTTGTTGGTTTGTTGGTTTGTTGGTTTGTTGGTTTGTTGGCTTGTTGGTTTGTTAGTTTGTTTTTTTATTTGTTTATTTGTTTATTGGTTTGTTGTTTTGTTGGTTTGTTGGTTTTTTAGTTTTTTGGTTTGTTGGTTTGTTGGTTTGTTGGTTTGTTGGTTTGTTGGTTTGTTGGTTTTTTGGTTTGTTGGTTTCGTGATTTCTTGGTTTATTTGTTTGTTGGTTTGTGGGCTTGTTGGTTTTTTGGTTTCTTGGTTTGTTCGTTTGTTGGTTTGTTGGTTAGTTGGTTAGTTGGTTTGTTGGTTTGTTGGTTGGTTGGTTTGTTGGTTTGTTTGTTTGTTGGTTTATTGGTTTATTGGTTTGTTGGTTTGTTGGTTTTTGGTTTGTTGTTTTCTTGGTTTGTTGGTTTGTTGGTTTGTTAGTTGGTTCATTTGTTGGTTTGTTGGTTTGTGGGTTATTTGGTTTGTTGGTTTGCTGGTTTGTTGGTTTATTGGTTTGTTGGTTTGTTGGTCTGTTGGTTTGTTGGTTTGTTAGTTTGTTGGGTTAGTGGCTTGTTGGTGGCTTGTTGGTTTGTTGGTTTCTTGGTTTGTTGCTTTGTTGGTTTGCTGGCTTGTTGACTTGTTGGCTTGTTGGTTTGTTGGTTTGTTGGTTTGTTGGTTTATTGGTTTGTTCGTTTGTTGGTTTGGTAGTTTGTTGGTTTGTTTGTTTGTTTGTTGGTTTGTTGGTTTACTGGTTTTTTGGTTTGCTGGTTTGTTGGTTTGTTGTTATGTTCGATTGTTGGTTTGTTGGTTTGTTAACTTTTTGGTTTGTTCGTTTGTTGGTTTGCTGGTATGTTGGTTTGTTGGGTTGTTCGTTTGTTGATTTGTTGGTTTGTTGGTTTGTTGGTTTGTTGGTTTATTGGCTTGTTGGTTTGTAGGTTTGTTGGTTTGTTGGTTTGTTGGTTTGTTAACTTTTTGGTTTGTTCGTTTTTTGGTTTGTTGGTATGTTGGTTTGTTGGGTCGTTCGTTTGTTGATTTGTTGGTTTGTTGGTTTGTTGGTTTGTTGGTTTGTTGGTTTGTTGGTTTGTTGGTTTGTTGGTTTGTTAGTTTGTTGGTTTGTTGGTTTGTTGGTTTATTTTTTTGTTGGTTTGTTTGTTTGTTGGTTTGTTGGTTTGTTGTATGTTCGTTTGTTGGTTTGTTGGTTTGTTGGCTTGTTTGTTTGTTGGCTTGTTTGTTTGTTGGTTTGTTGGTTTGTTGTTTTGTTGTTTGGTTGGTTTGTTGGTTTGTTGGTTTGTTGGTTTGTTGGTTTGTTGGTTTGCTGGTTTGTTGGTTTGTTGGTTTGTTGGTTTGTTGGTTTGTTGGTTTGTTGGTTTGTTGGTTTCTCGGTTTGTTGGTTTGTTGGTTTGTTGGTTTGTTGGTTTGTTGGTTTGTTGGTTTGTTGGTTTGTTGGTTGTTGGTTAGTTGGTTTGTTGGTTTATTTGTTTGTTTGTTTATTGGTTAGTTGGTTTGTTGGTTTATTTGTTTGTTGGTTTGTTGGTTTGTTTGTTTGTTGGTTTGTTATTTTGTTAGTTTGTTGGTTTGTTGGTTTGTTGGTTTGTTGGTTAGTTGGTTTGTTGGTTTGTTGGTTTGTTGGTTTGTTGGTTTCTTGGTATCTTGGTTTATTTGTTTGTTGGTTTGTTGGCTTATTGGTTTTTATGTTTCTTGGTTTGTTCGTTTGTTGGTTTGTTGGTTTCTTGGTTTGTTGGTTTGTCGGTTTGTTGGTTTACCTTGGTTTGTTGGTTTGTTGGTTTGTTAGTTTGTTCGTTTGTTGGTTTGTTGTTTTGTTGGTATGTTGGTTTGTTGGTTTGTTGGTTTGTTGGTTTGTTGGTTTGTTGGTTTGTTGGTTTGTTGATTTGTTCGTTTGTTGGTTTGTTGGTTTGTTGGTTTGTTGGTTTGTTGGTTTGTTGGCTTGTTGGTTTGTTAGTTTGTTTTTTTATTTGTTTATTTGTTTATTGGTTTGTTGTTTTGTTGGTTTGTTGGTTTTTTAGTTTTTTGGTTTGTTGGTTTGTTGGTTTGTTGGTTGGTTGGTTTGTTGGTTTGTTGGTTTTTTGGTTTGTTGGTTTCGTGATTTCTTGGTTTATTTGTTTGTTGGTTTGTGGGCTTGTTGTTTTTTTGGTTTCTTGGTTTGTTCGTTTGTTGGTTTGTTGGTTAGTTGGTTAGTTGGTTTGTTGGTTTGTTGGTTGGTTGGTTTGTTGGTTTGTTTGTTTGTTGGTTTATTGGTTTATTGGTTTGTTGGTTTGTTGGTTTTTGGTTTGTTGTTTTCTTGGTTTGTTGGTTTGTTGGTTTGTTAGTTGGTTCATTTGTTGGTTTGTTGGTTTGTGGGTTATTTGGTTTGTTGGTTTGTTGATTTGTTCGTTTCTTGGTTTGTTGGTTTGTTGGTTTTTTTTTTGTGTGTTGGTTTGTTGGTTTTTTGGTTTGTTGGTTTGTTGGTTTGTTTTTTTATTTGTTTATTTGTTTATTGGTTTGTTGTTTTGTTGGCTTGTTGGTTTGTTGGTTTTTTGGTTTGTTGGTTTGCTGGTTTGTTGGTTTATTGGTTTGTTGGTTTGTTGGTCTGTTGGTTTGTTGGTTTGTTAGTTTGTTGGGTTAGTGGCTTGTTGGTGGCTTGTTGGTTTGTTGGTTTCTTGGTTTGTTGCTTTGTTGGTTTGCTGGCTTGTTGACTTGTTGGCTTGTTGGTTTGTTGGTTTGTTGGTTTGTTGGTTTATTGGTTTGTTCGTTTGTTGGTTTGGTAGTTTGTTGGTTTGTTTGTTTGTTGGTTTGTTGGTTTACTGGATTTTTGGTTTGCTGGTTTGTTGGTTTGTTGTTATGTTCGATTGTTGGTTTGTTGGTTTGTTGGTTTGTTAACTTTTTGGTTTGTTCGTTTGTTGGTTTGCTGGTATGTTGGTTTGTTGGGTTGTTCGTTTGTTGATTTGTTGGTTTGTTGGTTTGTTGGTTTGTTGGTTTATTGGCTTGTTGGTTTGTAGGTTTGTTGGTTTGTTGGTTTGTTGGTTTGTTAACTTTTTGGTTTGTTCGTTTTTTGGTTTGTTGGTATGTTGGTTTGTTGGGTCGTTCGTTTGTTGATTTGTTGGTTTGTTGGTTTGTTGGTTTGTTGGTTTGTTGGTTTGTTGGTTTGTTAGTTTGTTGGTTTGTTGGTTTGTTGGTTTATTTTTTTGTTGGTTTGTTTGTTTGTTGGTTTGTTGGTTTGTTGTATGTTCGTTTGTTGGTTTGTTGGTTTGTTGGTTTGTTTGTTTGTTGGCTTGTTTGTTTGTTGGTTTGTTGGTTTGTTGTTTTGTTGTTTGGTTGGTTTGTTGGTTTGTTGGTTTGTTGGTTTGTTGGTTTGTTGGTTTGTTGGTTTGTTGGTTTCTCGGTTTGTTGGTTTGTTGGTTTGTTGGTTTGTTGGTTTGTTGGTTTGTTGGTTTGTTGGTTTGTTGGTTGTTGGTTAGTTGGTTTGTTGGTTTATTTGTTTGTTTGTTTATTGGTTAGTTGGTTTGTTGGTTTATTTGTTTGTTGGTTTGTTGGTTTGTTTGTTTGTTGGTTTGTTATTTTGTTAGTTTGTTGGTTTGTTGGTTTGTTGGTTTGTTGGTTAGTTGGTTTGTTGGTTTGTTGGTTTGTTGGTTTGTTCATTTGTTGGTTTGTTGTATGTTCGTTTGTTGGTTTGTTGGTTTGTTGGTTTGTTTGTTTGTTGGCTTGTTTGTTTGTTGGTTTGTTGGTTTGTTGGTTTGTTGGTTGGTTGGTTTGTTGGTTTGTTGGTTTGTTGGTTTGTTGGTTTGTTGGTTTGCTGGTTTGTTGGTTTGTTGGTTTGTTGGTTTGTTGGTTTGTTGGTTTGTTGGTTTCTTGGTTTCTCGGTTTGTTGGTTTAATGGTTTGTTGGTTTGTTGGTTTGTTGGTTTGTTGGTTTGTTGGTTTGTTGGTTGTTGGTTAGTTGGTTTGTTGGTTTATTTGTTTGTTTGTTTATTGCTTAGTTGGTTTGTTGGTTTATTTGTTTGTTGGTTTGTTGGTTTGTTTGTTTGTTGGTTTGTTATTTTGTTAGTTTGTTGGTTTGTTGGTTTGTTGGTTTGTTGGTTAGTTGGTTTGTTGGTTTGTTGGTTTGTTGGTTTGTTCGTTTGTTGGTTTGTTGTATGTTCGTTTGTTGGTTTGTTGGTTTGTTGGTTTGTTGGTTTGTTGGTTTGTTGGTTTGTTGGTTTGTTGGTTTGTTGGTTTGTTGGTTTGTTGGTTTGTTGGCTTGTTTGTTTGTTGGTTTGTTGGTTTGTTGGTTTGTTGGTTTGTTGGTTTGTTGTTTTGTTCGTTTGTTGGTTTGTTGGTATGTTGGTTTGTTGGGTTGTTCGTTTGTTGATTTGTTGGTTTGTTGGTTTGTTGGTTTATTGGCTTGTTGGTTTGTTGGTTTGTTGGTTTGTTCGTTTGTTGGTTTGTTGGTATGTTCGTTTGTTGGTTTGTTGGTTTGTTGGTTTGTTGGTTTGTTGGTTTGTTGGTTTGTTGGTTTGTTGGTTTGTTGGTTTATTGGTTTGTTGGTTTGTTGATTTGTTGGATTGTGGGTTCGTTGGTTTATTGGTTTGTTCGTTTGTTCGTTTGTTCGTTTGTTCGTTTGTTCGTTTGTTCGTTTGTTCGTTTGTTCGTTTGTTCGTTTGTTCGTTTGTTCGTTTGTTCGTTTGTTCGTTTGTTCGTTTGTTCGTTTGTTCGTTTGTTCGTTTGTTCGTTTGTCCGTTTGTTCGTTTGTTCGTTTGTTCGTTTGTTCGTCTGTTCGTTTGTTCGTTTGTTCGTTTGTTCGTTTGTTCGTTTGTTCGTTTGTTCGTTTGTTGGTTTGTTGGTTTGTTGGTTTGTTGGTTTGTTGGTTTATTTTTTTGTTGGTTTGTTTGTTTGTTGGTTTGTTGTTTTGTTGGTTTGTTGGTTTGTTGGTTTGTTGGTTTGTTGGTTCATTTGTTTGTTGGTTAGTTGGTTTGATGGTTTGTTGGTTTTTTGATTTGTAGGTTTGCTGGTTTGTTGGTTTGTTGGTTTGTTGGTTTGTTGGTTTGTTGGTCTGTTGGTTTGTTGGTTTGTTAGTTTGTTGGGTTAGTGGCTTGTTGGTGGCTTGTTGGTTTGTTGGTTTCTTGGTTTGTTGCTTTGTTGGTTTGTTGGTTTGTTGATTTGTTGGCTTGTTGGTTTGATGGTTTGTTGGTTTGTTGGTTTGTTGGTTTATTGGTTTGTTCGTTTGTTGGTTTGTTGGTTTGTTGGTTTGTTTGTTTGTTGGTTTGTTGGTTTGCTGATTTTTTGGTTTGCTGGTTTGTTGGTTTGTTGTTATGTTCGTTTGTTGGTTTGTTGGTTTGTTGGTTTGTTGGTTTGTTAACTTTTTGATTTGTTCGTTTGTTGGTTTGTTGGTATGTTGGTTTGTTGGGTTGTTCGTTTGTTGATTTGTTGATTTGTTGGTTTGTTGGTTTGTTGGTTTATTGGCTTGTCGGTTTGTTGGTTTGTTGGTTTATTCGTTTGTTGGTTTGTTGGTATGTTCGTTTGTTGGTTTGTTGGTCTGTTGGTTTGTTAGTTTGTTGGTTTGTTGGTTTATTGGTTTGTTGGTTTGTTGATTTCCCAAGTAACGCACTCGGAACTCATTCAATAAGTTCCGTCAATGAGTTCCGTTTTTGTTACATCTGACGGCTCTTAGTTCAGGATTATGTCGTATTACGAATGAGTGTCGTCTATGGACTTGAATGACGGAACTAACTGAACTCGAAATGAATTTAGTGTGAATGTATTGTAAATTTACATTTCTATTAGTTGTCAAAATAACCAATTGCTAATTGAATGTTGCGGCGATCACGAGTTTTCCTCGTGCGTCAAATAAAGAAACGTAATAGTACATTATATTATAATTAAATTATATTATTAGAATTGTAAATTTTCATTTCTATTAGTTGTGAAATAACCAATTGCGAATTGAATGTTGCGGCGACAACAAGTTTTTCTCGTGCGCAAAAAAGAAACGTAATAGTACATTATATTAATTAAACTATATTATTAGAATTAAAATATATAATAAATAATAATATTATTAAAAGGAAAATGTCCAAAAGAGCGTACGAAAGGGAAGTCGCGAACGAAATAAAAAGAAAATTAGTGTGTGCAGTAAAAAAAAAAAACATAGAATTCGCACTTGTTGATTTGCGTATACCGGTGCAAGGTAATATAATTGAAACCGACAATTCCATTGAATATCTTGAAAGTTTGGATAACACAGAAGAAAGCTCCAGCACTCCACAAATACAACATTATTCCACTGAATATCTTCAAAGTTCGGATGAAACAGAAGAAAGCTGCAGCACGAGTTGATACAGGCCGAGTTGATAAATTCAAACTATTTGATGAATCGCTTTTAGAAGCAAGTGAAGACGTGAAAGTAGAATTGGTATGATCATATTTGTGATATTATTACAAGTTATCATTTTAATGTATGTACTATATTGATCAACAGATAGATATTTTTATGAAGCAGTCGGGAACAGAATTGGAAAAGTTTTTATATACAACGTGCAAAATATTGTTTACCGAAGAATTGGCCTCCAAATTTACATTTGATGGGAGGCAGGCAAATATTGGCTTCAAGGACCTGAATGTGTCAAAAATAATTAAGAGTAAGCATAATCTAAATTATTTTTAAATCTATGATAACATAACTAATAACTATTTTTTAATATAGATTGTGCATTGGATAAATTTCCCTTCGTTAGGGAAGATGATATAAATAAAATTTTGAGGAGGTTTTTTTATACCGCAAAAGACAATATATCCAAAAAAACCAAAAAAAAAGAACAACATTGTGCAACTACTTCGGACACCGAATTGTTCGATGACATCGAGTTCCTAGAAATTGAATAGGTTTTAAGTTTTTTATATGGTTATATAGCTAGAAGAGGCTATTTTATTTAATTTTTTGTTATTAATTTTTTAATGTTATGAAAATATATTTGATTACAAAAAAAATTAAAAATATTTAACTATAATGAAGACCCAAGTAACGCAAGCTACGAAAATAAAGCTATTTAACGGCACTCTGACGGAACTCTGTTCCGTCATATAATTACGAATTTGTTCAAGATGGGTTCAGAAACGGTTCAGAAACTGTTCGTGCTTTGTCGCTACAAGCCGGAACTCAAAAATTTTTTGCTTTCATGTATGGGTGCACCCATACATGCAATTTCATGTATGAATGCACCCATACATGAAAGCAAACTAATTGTTTGAGCATCGGCTTGCAGCGACAAAGAACGAACAGTTTCTGAACCGTTTCTGAACCGTTTCTGAACCCATCTTGAACAAATTCGTAATCATATGACGGAACACAGTTTCGCCAGAGTCCCGTTAAATACCATAATTTCCGTAACTGGTGTTACTTGGGTTGTTGGATTGTGGGTTCGTTGGTTTATTGGTTTGTTTGTTTGTTCGTTTGTTCGTTTGTTCGTTTGTTCGTTTGTTCGTTTGTTCGTTTGTTCGTTTGTTCGTTTGTTCGTTTGTTCGTTTGTTCGTTTGTTCGTTTGTTCGTTTGTTCGTTTGTTCGTTTGTTCGTTTGTTCGTTTGTTCGTTTGTTCGTTTGTTCGTTTGTTCGTTTGTCCGTTTGTTGGTTTGTTGGTTTGTTGGTTTGTTGGTTTGTTGGTTTGTTGGTTTGTTGGTTTGTTGGTTTATTTATTTGTTGGTTTGTTTGTTTGTTGGTTTGTTGTTTTGTTGGTTTTTTGGTTTGTTGGTTTGTTGGTTCATTTGTTTGTTGGTTAGTTGGTTTGTTGGTTTGTTGGTTTGTTGGTTTGTTGGTTTGTTCGTTTGTTGGTTTGTTGTATGTTCGTTTGTTGGTTTGTTGGTTTGTTGGTTTGTTGGTTTGTTGGTTTGTTGGTTTCTTGGTTTGTTGGTTTGTTGGTTTGTTGGTTTGTTGGTTTGTTGGTTTGTTGGTTTGTTGGTTTGTTGGTTTGTTGGTTTGTTGGTTTGTTGGTTTGTTGGTTTGCTGGTTTGTTGGTTTGTTGGTTTGTTGGTTTGTTGGTTTGTTGGTTTGTTGGTTTGTTGGTTTGTTGGTTTGTTGGTTTCTCGGTTTGTTTGTTTGTTCGTTTGTTGGTTTGTTGGTTTGTTGGTTTGTTGGTTTGTTGGTTAGTTGGTTTGTTGGTTTATTTGTTTGTTTGTTTATTGGTTAGTTGGTTTGTTGGTTTATTTGTTTGTTGGTTTGTTGGTTTGTTTGTTTGTTGGTTTGTTATATTGTTAGTTTGTTGGTTTGTTGGTTTGTTGGTTTGTTGGTTAGTTGGTTTGTTGGTTTTTTTGTTTGTTAGTTTGTTGGTTTTTTGGTTTCTTGGTTTCTTGGTTTGTTGGTTTGTTGGTTTGTTGGTTTGTTGGTTTATTTGTTTGTTGATTTGTAAGTTTGTTGGTTTGTTGGTTTATTGGTTTGTTGGTTTGTTGGTTTATTTGTTTGTTGGTTTGTTGGTTTGTTGGTTTGTTGGTTTGTTGGTTTGTTGGTTTGTTGGTTTATTTGTTTGTTGGTTTCTTGGTTTGTTGGTTTGTTCGTTTGTTGGTTTGTCGGTTTGTTGGTTTGTTGGCTTGTTGGTTTGTGGTTTGTTGGTTTCTTGGTTTGTTGGTTTCTTGGTTTGTTGGTTTGTTGGATTGCTGGTTTGTTGGTTTGTTGGTATGTTCGTTTGTTGGTTTGTTGGTTTGCTGGCTTGTTGGTTTGTTGGTTTGTTCGTTTGTTGGTTTGTTGGTTTGTTGGTGTGTTGGTTTGTTGGTTTGTTGGTTTGTTGGTTTCTTGGTTTGTTGGTTTGTTGGTTTGTTGGTTTGTTGGTTTGTTGGTTTGTTGGTTAATTGGTTTGTTGGTTTATTTGTTTGTTTGTTTATTGGTTAGTTGGTTTGTTGGTTTATTTGTTTGTTGGTTTGTTAGTTTGTTTGTTTGTTGGTTTGTTGTTTTGTTAGTTTGTTGGTATGTTGGTTTGTTAACTTGTTGATTTGTTCGTTTGTTGGTTTGTTGGTATGTTGGTTTGTTGGGTTGTTCGTTTCTTGATTTGTTGGTTTGTTGGTTTGTTGGTTTGTTGGTTTATTGGCTTGTTGGTTTGTTGGTTTGTTGGTTTGTTCGTTTGTTGGTTTGTTGGTATGTTCGTTTGTTGGTTTGTTGGTTTGTTGGTTTGTTGGTTTGTTGGTTTGTTGGTTTATTGGTTTGTTGGTTTGTTGATTTGTTAAATTGTTGGTTCGTTGGTTTGTTGGTTTGTGGTTTGTTGGCTTGTTGGTTTGTTTGTTTGTTCGTTTGGTCGTTTGTTCGTTTGTTCGTTTGTTCGTTTGTTCGTTTGTTCGTTTGTTCGTTTGTTCGTTTGTTCGTTTGTTCGTTTGTTCGTTTGTTCGTTTGTTCGTTTGTTCGTTTGTTCGTTTGTTCGTTTGTTCGTTTGTTCGTTTGTTCGTTTGTTCGTTTGTTCGTTTGTTCGTTTGTTGGTTTGTTGGTTTGTTGGTTTGTTGGTTTATTTTTTTGTTGGTTTGTTTGTTTGTTAGTTTGTTGTTTTGTTGGTTTGTTGGTTTGTTAGTTTGTTGGTTTATTTGTTTGTTGGTTTGTTGGTTTGTTGGTTTGTTGGTTTCTTGGTCTGTTCGTTTGTTGTATGTTCGTTTGTTGGTTTGTTGGTTTGTTGGTTTGTTGGTTTGTTGGTTTGTTGGTTTGTTGGTTTGTTGGTTTGTTGGTTTGTTGGTTTGTTGGTTTGTTGGTTTGTTGGTTTGTTGGTTTGTTGGTTTGTTGATTTGTTGGTTTGTTGGTTTGTTGGTTTGTTGGTTTGTTGGTTTGTTGGTTTGTTGGTTTGTTGGTTTGTTGGTTTGTTATATTGTTAGTTTGTTGGTTTGTTGGTTTGTTGGTTTGTTGGTTAGTTGGTTTGTTGGTTTTTTTGTTTGTTGGTTTGTTGGTTTGTTGGTTTTTTGGTTTCTTGGTTTCTTGGTTTGTTGGTTTGTTGGTTTGTTGGTTTGTTGGTTTATTTGTTTGTTGATTTGTAAGTTTGTTGGTTTGTTGGTTTATTGGTTTGTTGGTTTGTTGGTTTATTTGTTTGTTGGTTTGTTGGTTTGTTGGTTTCTTGGTTTCTTGGTTTGTTGGTTTGTTGGTTTGTTGGTTTATTTGTTTGTTGGTTTCTTGGTTTGTTGGTTTGTTGGTTTGTTCGTTTGTTGGTTTGTCGGTTTGTTGGTTTGTTGGCTTGTTGGTTTGTGGTTTGTTGGTTTCTTGGTTTGTTGGTTTCTTGGTTTGTTGGTTTGTTGGATTGCTGGTTTGTTGGTTTGTTGGTATGTTCGTTTGTTGGTTTGTTGGTTTGCTGGCTTGTTGGTTTGTTGGTTTGTTCGTTTGTTGGTTTGTTGGTTTGTTGGTGTGTTGGTTTGTTGGTTTGTTGGTTTGTTGGTTTCTTGGTTTGTTGGTTTGTTGGTTTGTTGGTTTGTTGGTTTGTTGGTTAATTGGTTTGTTGGTTTATTTGTTTGTTTGTTTATTGGTTAGTTGGTTTGTTGGTTTATTTGTTTGTTGGTTTGTTAGTTTGTTTGTTTGTTGGTTTGTTGTTTTGTTAGTTTGTTGGTATGTTGGTTTGTTAACTTGTTGATTTGTTCGTTTGTTGGTTTGTTGGTATGTTGGTTTGTTGGGTTGTTCGTTTCTTGATTTGTTGGTTTGTTGGTTTGTTGGTTTGTTGGTTTATTGGCTTGTTGGTTTGTTGGTTTGTTGGTTTGTTCGTTTGTTGGTTTGTTGGTATGTTCGTTTGTTGGTTTGTTGGTTTGTTGGTTTGTTGGTTTGTTGGTTTGTTCGTTTGTTGGTTTATTGGTTTGTTGGTTTGTTGATTTGTTAAATTGTTGGTTCGTTGGTTTGTTGGTTTGTGGTTTGTTGGCTTGTTGGTTTGTTTGTTTGTTCGTTTGGTCGTTTGTTCGTTTGTTCGTTTGTTCGTTTGTTCGTTTGTTCGTTTGTTCGTTTGTTCGTTTGTTCGTTTGTTCGTTTGTTCGTTTGTTCGTTTGTTCGTTTGTTCGTTTGTTCGTTTGTTCGTTTGTTCGTTTGTTCGTTTGTTCGTTTGTTCGTTTGTTGGTTTGTTGGTTTGTTGGTTTGTTGGTTTATTTTTTTGTTGGTTTGTTTGTTTGTTGGTTTGTTGTTTTGTTGGTTTGTTGGTTTGTTAGTTTGTTGGTTTATTTGTTTGTTGGTTTGTTGGTTTGTTGGTTTGTTGGTTTCTTGGTCTGTTCGTTTGTTGTATGTTCGTTTGTTGGTTTGTTGGTTTGTTGGTTTGTTGGTTTGTTGGTTTGTTGGTTTGTTGGTTTGTTGGTTTGTTGGTTTGTTGGTTTGTTGGTTTGTTGGTTTGTTGGTTTGTTGGTTTGTTGATTTGTTGGTTTGTTGGTTTGTTGGTTTGTTGGTTTGTTGGTTTGTTGGTTTGTTGGTTTGTTGGTTTGTTGGTTTCTTGGTTTGCTGGTTTGTTGGTTTGTTGGTTTGTTGGTTTGTTGGTTTGTTGGTTTGTTGGTTTCTTGGTTGGTTTGTTTGTTTGTTTGTTGGTTTGTTGGTTTGTTGGTTTGTTGGTTTGTTGGTTAGTTGGTTTGTTGGTTTATTTGTTTGTTTATTTATTGGTTAGTTGGTTTGTTGGTTTATTTGTTTGTTGGTTTGTTTTTTTGTTGGTTTGTGGTTTTGTTGGTTAGTTGGTTTGTTGGTTTGTTTGTTTGTTGGTTTGTTGGTTTCTTGGTTTCTTGGTTTCTTGGTTTGTTGGTTTGTTGGTTTGTTGGTTTGTTGGTTTATTTGTTTGTTGATTTGTAAGTTTGTTGGTTTGTTGGTTTGTGGATTTATTTGTTTGTTGTTCTGTGGGTTTGTTGGTTTGTTGGTTTCTTGGTTTGTTGGTTTGTTGGTTTCTTGATTTCTTGGTTTATTTGCTTGTTGGTTTGTTGGCTTGTTTGTTTTTTGGTTTGTTAATTTGTTCGTATGTTGGTTTGTTGGTTCGTTGGTTGGTTGGTTTGTTGGTTTGTTAGTTTGTTGGTTTATTGGTTTGTTGGTTTGTTGGTTTCTTGGTTTGTTGGTTTGTTGGTTTGTTGGTTTACCTTGGTTTGTTGGTTTGTCGGTTTGTTAGTTTGTTCGTTTGTTGGTTTGTTGGTTTGTTGGTTTGTTGGTTTGTTGGTTTGTTGGTTTGTTTGTTTATTGATTTGTTGGTTTGTTGATTTGTTCGTTTGTTGGTTTGTTGGTTTGTTGGTTTGTTGGTTTGTTGGTTTCCTGGTTTGTTGGTTTATTATTTTGTTTTTTTATTTCTTTATTTGTTTATTGGTTTGTTGTTTTGTTGGTTTGTTGGTTTGTTGGTTTTTTGGTTTGTTGGTTTGTTGGTTTGTTGGTTTGTTGGTCTGTTGGTTTGTTGGTTTGTTGGTTTGTTGGTTTGTTGGTTTGTTGGTTTGTTGGTTTGTTGTTTTGTTGGTTTGTTGGTTTGTTGGTTTGTTGGTTTCTTGGTTCCTTGGTTTATTTTTTTGTTAATTTGTTGGCTTGTTGGTTTTTTGGTTTCTTGGTTTGTTCGTTTGTTGGTTTGTTGGTTTGTTGGTTTGGTGGTTCGTTGGTTTGTTGGTTTGTTGGTTTGTTCGTTTATTGGTTTGTTGGTTTGTTGGTTTCTTGGTTTGTAGGTTTGTTGGTTTGTTGGTTTCTTGGTTTGTTGGTTTGTTGGTTTGTTAGTTTGTTCATTTATTGGTTTGTGGGTTTGTTGGTTTGTTGGTTTGTTGGTTTGTTGATTTGTTCGTTTCTTGGTTTGTTGGTTTGTTGGTTTGTGTGTTTGTTGGTTTGTTGGTTTTTTGTTTGTTGGTTTGTTGGTTTGTTTTTTTATTTGTTTATTTGTTTATTGGTTTGTTGTTTTGTTGGTTTGTTGGTTTGTTGGTTTTTTGGTTTGTTGGTTTGTTGGTTTGTTGGTTTGTTTGTTTGTTGGTTTGTTGGTGTGTTGGTTTGTTGGTTTCTTAGTTTGTTGGGTTGGTGGCTTGTTGGTGGATTGTTGGTTTGTTGGTTTCTTGGTTTCTTGGTTTGTTGGTTTGTTGGTTTGTTGATTTGTTGGTTTGTTGGTTTGTTGGTTTGTTGGTTTGTTTGTTTGTTGGTTTGTTGGTTTGCTGGTTTTTTGGTTTGCTGGTTTGTTGGTTTGTTGTTATGTTCATTTGTTGGTTTGTTGGTTTGTTGGTTTGGTAACTTGTTGGCTTGTTCGTTTGTTGGTTTGTTGGTACGTTGGTTTGTTGGGTTGTTCGTTTGTTGATTTGTTGGTTTGTTGGTTTGTTGGTTTGTTGGTTTATTGGCTTGTTGGTTTGTTGGTTTGTTTGTTTGTTCGTTTGTTGGTTTGTTGGTATGTTCGTTTATTGGTTTGTTGGTTTGTTGGTTTGTTGGTTTGTTGGTTTGTTTGTTTGTTCGCTTGTTGGTTTGTTGGTTTGTTGGTTTGTTGGTTTGTCGGTTTGCTGGTTTATTGGTTTGTTCGTTTGTTGGTTTGTTGGTTTGTTGGTTTGTTCGTTTGTAGGTTTGTTGGTTAGTTGGTTTGTTGGTTTGTTAGTTTGTTGGTTGGTTGGTTTGTTGGTTTGTTGTTTTGTTGGTTTGTTGGTTTGTTGGTTTGTTGGTTTGTTGGTTTGTTGGTTTCTTGGTTTGTTGGTTTGTTGGTTTCTTGGTTTGTTGGCTTGTTAGTTTGTCCATTTGTTGGTTTGTTGGTTTGTGGGTTTGTTGGTTTGTTGGTGTGTTGGTTTGTTGGTTTCTTAGTTTGTTGGGTTGGTGGCTTGTTGGTGGATTGTTGGTTTGTTGGTTTCTTGGTTTCTTGGTTTGTTGGTTTGTTGGTTTGTTGATTTGTTGGTTTGTTGGTTTGTTGGTTTGTTGGTTTGTTTGTTTGTTGGTTTGTTGGTTTGCTGGTTTTTTGGTTTGCTGGTTTGTTGGTTTGTTGTTATGTTCATTTGTTGGTTTGTTGGTTTGTTGGTTTGGTAACTTGTTGGCTTGTTCGTTTGTTGGTTTGTTGGTACGTTGGTTTGTTGGGTTGTTCGTTTGTTGATTTGTTGGTTTGTTGGTTTGTTGGTTTGTTGGTTTATTGGCTTGTTGGTTTGTTGGTTTGTTTGTTTGTTCGTTTGTTGGTTTGTTGGTATGTTCGTTTATTGGTTTGTTGGTTTGTTGGTTTGTTGGTTTGTTGGTTTGTTTGTTTGTTCGCTTGTTGGTTTGTTGGTTTGTTGGTTTGTTGGTTTGTCGGTTTGCTGGTTTATTGGTTTGTTCGTTTGTTGGTTTGTTGGTTTGTTGGTTTGTTTGTTTGTTGGTTTGTTGGTTTGCTGGTTTTTTGGTTTGCTGGTTTGTTGGTTTGTTGTTATGTTCATTTGTTGGTTTCTTGGTTTGTTGGTTTCTTGGTTTGTTGGTTTGTTGGTTTGTTGGTTTGTTGGTTTATTTGTTTGTTGGTTTGTTGGTTTATTGGTTTGTTCATTTGTTGGTTTGTTGGTTTGTTGGTTTGCTGGCTTGTTGGTTTGTTGGTTTGCTGGTTTTTTGGTTTGCTGGTTCGTTGGTTTGTTGGTATGTTCGTTTGTTTGTTTGATGGTTTGTTGGTTTGTTGGTTCGTTGGTTTGTTGGTATGTTCGTTTGTTTGTTTGATGGTTTGTTGGTGTGTTGGTTTGTTGGGTTGTTCGTTTGTTGGATTGTTGGTTTGTTGGTTTGTTGGTTTGTTGGTTTGATGGTTTGCTGGTTTGTTGGTTTGTTGGTTTGTTGGTTTGTTGGTTTGTTGGTTTGTTGGTTTATTGGTTTGGTGGTTTGTTTGTTTGTTCGTTTGTTGGTTTGTTGGTTTGTTGGTTTGTTGGTTTGTTGGTTTGTTGGTTTGTTGGTTTGTTGGTTTGTTGGTTTGTTGGTTTGTTGGTTTGTTGGTTTGTTGGTTTGTTGGTTTGTTGGTTTGTTGTTTTGTTGGTTTGTTGGTTTGTTGGTTTATTTGTTTGTTGGTTTGTTGGTTTGTTTCTTTGTTGGTTTATTGTTTTGTTGGTTTGTTGGTTTGTTGGTTTGTTGGTTTGTTGGTTTATTTTTTTGTTATTTTATATGTTTGTTGGTTTGTTGGTTTATTGGTTTGTTGGTTTGATGGTTTCTTGATTTCTTGGTTTATATGTTTGTTGGTTTGTTGGCTTGTTTGTTTTTTGGTTTCTTAGTTTGTTCGTTTGTTGGTTTGTTGGTTTGTTGGTTTGTTGGTTTGTTGGTTTGTTGGTTTGTTGGTTGGTTGGTTTGTTGGTTTGTTGGTTTGTTGGTTTATTGGTTTGTTGGTTTGTTGGTTTCTTGGTTTGTTGGTTTGTTGGTTTGTTGGTTTTTTGGTTTACCTTGGTTTGTTAGTTTGTTCGTTTGTTGGTTTGTTGGTTTGTTGGTTTGTTGATTTGTTCGTTTGTTGGTTTGTTGGTTTGTTGGTTTTTTGGTTTGTTGGTTTGTTGGTTTGTTGGTTTGTTGGTTTGTTGGTTTGTTGGTTTGTTGGTTTGTTGGTTTCTTGGTTTCTTGGTTTATTTGTTTGTTGGTTTTTTGGCTTATTGGTTTTTTGGTTTCTTGGTTTGTTCGTTTGTAGGTTTGTTGGTTAGTTGGTTTGTTGGTTTGTTAGTTTGTTGGTTGGTTGGTTTGTTGGTTTGTTGTTTTGTTGGTTTGTTGGTTTGTTGGTTTGTTGGTTTGTTGGTTTGTTGGTTTCTTGGTTTGTTGGTTTGTTGGTTTCTTGGTTTGTTGGCTTGTTAGTTTGTCCATTTGTTGGTTTGTTGGTTTGTGGGTTTGTTGGTTTGTTGGTTTGTTGGTTTGTTGATTTGTTCGTTTTTTGGTTTGTTGGTTTGTTGGTTTGTTTGTTTGTTGGTTTGTTGGTTTTTTGGTTTGTTGGTTTGTTGGTTTGTTTTTTTATTTGTTTGTTTGTTTATTGGTTTGTTGTTTTGTTGGTTTGTTGGTTTGTTGGTTTTTTGGTTTGTTGGTCTGTTGGTTTGTTGGTTTGTTTGTTTGTTGGTTTGTTCGTTTGTTGGCTTGTTGGTTTGTTGGTTTGTTAGTTTGTTGGGTTGCTGGCTTGTTGGTGGCTTGTTGGTTTGTTGGTTTCTTGGTTTGTTGGTTTGTTGGTTTGTTGGTTTGTTGATTTGTTGATTTGTTGGCTTGTTGGTTTGTTGGTTTGCTGGTTTGTTGGTTTGTTGGTTTGTTGGTTTGTTGGTTTATTGGTTTGTTCGTTTGTTGGTTTGTACGTTTGTTGGTTTGTTTGTTTGTTGGTTTGTTGGTTTGCTGGTTTTTTGGTTTGTTGGTTTGTTGGTTTATTGTTATTTTCTTTTGTTGGTTTGTTGGTTTGTTGGTTTGTTGGTTTGTTGGTTTGTTGGTTTGTTAACTTGTTGGTTTGTTGGTTTGTTGGTATTTTGGTTTGTTGGGTTTTTCGTTTGTTGGTTTGTTGGTTTATTGGCTTGTTGGTTTGTTAGTTTATTGGTTTGTTCGTTTGTTGGTTTGTTGGTATGTTCGTTTGTTGGTTTGTTGGTTTGTTGGTTTGTTGGTTTGTTGGTTTGTTGGTTTGTTGGTTTGTTGGTTTGTTAGTTTGTTGATTTGTTGGTTTGTTGGTTCGTTGGTTTGTTGGTTTGTTGGTTTGTTGGTTTGTTGGTTTGTTGGTTTGTTGGTTTGTTGGTTTGTTGGTTTATTGGTTTGTTCATTTGTTGGTTTGTACGTTTGTTGGTTTGTTTGTTTGTTGTTTTGTTGGTTTGCTGGTTTTTTGGTTTGTTGGTTTGTTGGTTTGTTGTTATTTTCTTTTGTTGGTTTGTTGGTTTGTTGGTTTGTTGGTTTGTTGGTTTGTTGGTTTGTTAACTTGTTGGTTTGTTGGTTTGTTGGTATTTTGGTTTGTTGGGTTGTTCGTTTGTTGGTTTGTTGGTTTGTTGGTTTATTGGCTTGTTGGTTTGTTAGTTTGTTGGTTTGTTCGTTTGTTGGTTTGTTGGTATATTCGTTTGTTGGTTTGTTGGTTTGTTGGTTTGTTGGTTTGTTGGTTTGTTGGTTTGTTAGTTTGTTGATTTGTTGGTTTGTTGGTTCGTTGGTTTGTTGGTTTGTTGGTTTGTTGGTTTGTTGGTTTGTTGGTTTGTTGGTTTGTTGGTTTGTTGGTTTGTTGGTTTGTTGGTTTGTTGGTTTCTTGGTTTGTTGGTTTGTTGGTTTCTTGGTTTGTTGGCTTGTTAGTTTGTCCATTTGTTGGTTTGTTGGTTTGTGGTTTTGTTGGTTTGTTTGTTTGTTGGTTTGTTGATTTGTTCGTTTTTTGGTTTGTTGGTTTGTTGGTTTGTTTGTTTGTTGGTTTTTTGGTTTGTTGGTTTGTTGGTTTGTTTTTTTATTTGTTTATTTGTTTATTGGTTTGTTGTTTTGTTGGTTTGTTGGTTTGTTGGTTTTTTGGTTTGTTGGTCTGTTGGTTTGTTGGTTTGTTGGTTTGTTGGTTTGTTGGTTTGTTGGTTTGTTGGTTTGTTCGTTTGTTGGCTTGTTGGTTTGTTGGTTTGTTAGTTTGTTGGGTTGCTGGCTTGTTGGTGGCTTGTTGGTTTGTTGGTTTGTTGGTTTTGTTGGTTTGTTAGTTTGTTGGTTTGTTGGTTTGTTGGTTTGTTGATTTGTTGATTTTTTGGCTTGTTGGTTTGTTGGTTTGCTGGTTTGTTGGTTTGTTGGTTTGTTGGTTTGTTGGTTTATTGGTTTGTTCGTTTGTTGCTTTGTACGTTTGTTGGTTTGTTTGTTTGTTGGTTTGTTGGTTTGCTGGTTTTTTGGTTTGTTGGTTTGTTGGTTTGTTGTTATTTATCTTTTGTTGGTTTGTTGGTTTGTTGGTTTGTTGGTTTGTTAACTTGTTGGTTTGTTGGTTTGTTGGTATTTTGGTTTGTTGGGTTGTTCGTTTGTTGGTTTGTTGGTTTATTGGCTTGTTGGTTTGTTAGTTTATTGGTTTGTTCGTTTGTTGGTTTGTTGGTATGTTCGTTTGTTGGTTTGTTGGTTTGTAGGTTTGTTGGTTTGTTGGTTTGTTGGTTTGTTGGTTTGTTAGTTTGTTGATTTGTTGGTTTGTTGGTTCGTTGGTTTGTTGGTTTGTTGGTTTGTTGGTTTGTTGGTATGTTGGTTTGTTGGTTTGTTGGTTTGTTGGTTTGTTGGTTTGTTCGTTTGTTGGTTTGTTGTATGTTCGGTTGTTGGTTTGTTGGTTTGTTGGTTTGTTGGTTGGTTGGTTTGTTCGTTTGTTGGTTTGTTGGTTTGTTGGTTTGTTGGTTTGTTGGTTTGTTGGTTTGTTAGTTTGTTGATTTGTTGGTTTGTTGGTTCGTTGGTTTGTTGGTTTGTTGGTTTGTTGGTTTGTTGGTTTGTTGGTTTGTTGGTTTGTTGGTTTGTTGGTTTGTTGGTTTGTTGGTTTCTTGGTTTGTTGGTTTGTTGGTTTCTTGGTTTGTTGGCTTGTTAGTTTGTCCATTTGTTGGTTTGTTGGTTTGTGGGTTTGTTGGTTTGTTGGTTTGTTGGTTTGTTGATTTGTTCGTTTTTTGGTTTGTTGGTTTGTTGGTTTGTTTGTTTGTTGGTTTGTTGGTTTTTTGGTTTGTTGGTTTGTTGGTTTGTTTTTTTATTTGTTTATTTGTTTATTGGTTTGTTGTTTTGTTGGTTTGTTGGTTTGTTGGTTTTTTGGTTTGTTGGTCTGTTGGTTTGTTGGTTTGTTGGTTTGTTGGTTTGTTGGTTTGTTGGTTTGTTGGTTTGTTCGTTTGTTGGCTTGTTGGTTTGTTGGTTTGTTAGTTTGTTGGGTTGCTGGCTTGTTGGTGGCTTGTTGGTTTGTTGGTTTGTTGGTTTGTTGGTTTGTTAGTTTGTTGGTTTGTTGGTTTGTTGGTTTGTTGATTTGTTGATTTTTTGGCTTGTTGGTTTGCTGGTTTGTTGGTTTGTTGGTTTGTTGGTTTGTTGGTTTATTGGTTTGTTCGTTTGTTGCTTTGTACGTTTGTTGGTTTGTTTGTTTGTTGGTTTGTTGGTTTGCTGGTTTTTTGGTTTGTTGGTTTGTTGGTTTGTTGTTATTTATCTTTTGTTGGTTTGTTGGTTTGTTGGTTTGTTGGTTTGTTAACTTGTTGGTTTGTTGGTTTGTTGGTATTTTGGTTTGTTGGGTTGTTCGTTTGTTGGTTTGTTGGTTTATTGGCTTGTTGGTTTGTTAGTTTATTGGTTTGTTCGTTTGTTGGTTTGTTGGTATGTTCGTTTGTTGGTTTGTTGGTTTGTTGGTTTGTTGGTTTGTTGGTTTGTTGGTTTGTTGGTTTGTTAGTTTGTTGATTTGTTGGTTTGTTGGTTCGTTGGTTTGTTGGTTTGTTGGTTTGTTGGTTTGTTGGTATGTTGGTTTGTTGGTTTGTTGGTTTGTTGGTTTGTTCGTTTGTTGGTTTGTTGTATGTTCGTTTGTTGGTTTGTTGGTTTGTTGGTTTGTTGGTTGGTAGGTTTGTTCGTTTGTTGGTCTGTTGGTTTGTTGGTTTGTTGGTTTGTTGGTTTGTTGGTTTGTTGGTTTGTTGGTTTGTTGGTTTGTTGGTTTGTTGGTTTGTTGGATTGTTGGTTTGTTGATTTGTTGGTTTGTTGGTTCGTTGGTTTGTTGGTTTGTTGGTTTGTTGGTTTGCTGGTTTGTTGGTTTGTTGGTTTGTTGGTTTGTTGGTTTGTTGGTTTGTTGGTTTGTTTGTTTGTTCGTTTGTTGGTTTGTTGGTTTGTGGGTTTGTTGGTTAGTTGGTTTGTTGGTTTATTTGTTTGTTGGTTTGTTGGTTTGTTTGTTTGTTGGTTTATTGTTTTGTTAGTTTGTTGGTTTGTTGGTTTGTTGGTTTGTTGGTTAGTTGGTTTGTTGGTTTGTTTGTTTGTTGGTTTGTTGGTTTGTTGGTTTCTTGGTTTGTTGGTTTGTTGGTTTGTTGGTTTGTTGGTTTGTTGGTTTATTTGTTTGTTGGTTTGTTGGTTTGTTGGTTTGTTTGTTTGTTGGTTTGTTGGTTTGTTGGTTTGCTGGCTTTTTGGTTTGTTGGTTTGGTAGTTTTTTGGTTTGCTGGTTTGTTGGTTTGTTGGTTTGTTCGTTTGTTGGTTTGTTGGTTTGTTGGTTTGTTGGTTTAATGGTTTGTTGGTTTGTTGGTTTGTTGGTTTGTTGGTTTGTTGGTTTGTTGGTGTGTTAGTTTGTTGGTTTGTTGGTTTGTTTGTTTGTTCGTTTGTTGGTTTGTTGGTTTGTTGGTTAGTTGGTTTGTTGTTTTATTTGTTTGTTGGTTTGGTGGTTAGTTGGTTTGTTGATTTATTTGTTTGTTGGTTTGTTGGTTTGTTTATTTGTAGGTTTATTGTTTTGTTAGTTTGTTGGTATGTTGGTTTGTTCGTTTGTTGGTTAGTTGGTTTGTTGGTTTGTTTATTTGTTGGTTTGTTGGTTTGTTGGTTTCTTGGTTTGTTGGTTTCTTAGTTTGTTGGTTTGTTGGTTTGTTGGTTTGTTGGTTTATTTGTTTGTTGGTTTGTTCGTTTGTTGGTTTGTTGGTTTGTTGGTTTGCTGGCTTGTTGGTTTGTTGGTTTGCTGGTTTTTTGGTTTGTTGCTTCGTTGGTTTGTTGGTATGTTCGTTTGTTTGTTTGATGGTTTGTTGGTATGTTGGGTTGTTGGGTTGTTCGTTTGTTGGTTTGTTGGTTTGTTGATTTGTTGGTTTGTAGGTTTGATGGTTTGTTGGTTTGTTGGTTTCTTAGTTTGTTGGTTTGTTGGTTTGTTGGTTTGTTAGTTTATTGGTTTGTTGGTTTGTTTGTTTGTTCGTCTGTTGGGTTGTTGGTTTGTTGGTTTGTTGGTTTGTTGGTTTGTTTGTTTGTTCGTTTGTTGGTTTGTTGGTTTGTTGGTTTATTGGTTTGTTGGTTTGTTGGTTTGTTGGTTTGTTGGTTTATTTATTTGTTGGTTTATTGGTTTGTTTCTTTGTTGGTTTGTTGTTTTGTTGGTTTGTTGGTTTGTTGGTTTGTTGGTTTGTTGGTTTGTTGGATTATTTGTTTGTTGTTTTGTGGGTTTGTTGGTTTGTTGGTTTCTTGGTTTGTTGGTTTGATGGTTTCTTGATTTCTTGGTTTATATGTTTGTTGGTTTGTTGGCTCGTTTGTTTCTTGGTTTCTTAGTTTGTTCGTTTGTTGGTTTGTTGGTTTGTTGGTTTGTTGGTTTGTTAGTTTGTTTGTTGGTTTGTTGGTTTGTTGGTTTATTGGTTTGTTGGTCTGCTGGCTTTTTGGTTTGTTGATTTGCTAGTTTTTTGGTTTGCTGGTTTGTTAGTTTGTTGGTTTGTTGGTTTGTTGGTTTGTTGGTTTGTTGGTTTGTTGGTTTGTTGGTTTGTTGGTTTGTTGGTTTGTTGGTTTGTTGGTTTGTTGGTTTCTTGGTTTGTTGGTTTGTTGGTTTGTTGGTTTGTTGGTTTGTTGGTTTGTTGGTTTGTTGGTTTGTTGGTTTGTTGGTTCGTTGGTTTGTTGGTTTGCTAGTTTGTTGGTTTGTTGGTTTGTTGGTTTGTTGGTTTGTTGGTTTGTTGGTTTGTTGGTTTGTTGGTTTGTTGGTTGGTTGGTTTGTTGGTTTGCTGGTTTGTTGGTTTGTTGGTTTGTTGATTTGTTGGTTTGTTGGTTTGTTGGTTTGTTGGTTTGTTGGTTTGTTGGTTTGTTGGTTTGTTGGTTTGTTGCTTTGTTGGTTTGTTGGTTTGTTGGTTTGTTGGTTTGTTGGTTTGTTGGTTTGTTGGTTTGTTGGTTTGTTGGTTTGTTGGTTTGTTGGTTTGTTGGTTTGTTGGTTTGTTGGTTTGTTGGTTTGTTGGTTTGTTGGTTTGTTGGTTTGTTGGTTTGTTGGTTTGTTGGTTTGTTGGTTTGTTGGTTTATTTGTTTGTTGGGTCGTTGACTTGTATGTTTGTTGGTTTCTTGGTTTGTTGGTTTGTTGGTTTGTTGGTTTGTTAGTTTGTTGGTTTGTTGGTTTGTTCGTTTGTTGGCTTGTTGGTTTGTTGGTTTGTTCGCTTGTTGTTTTGTTGGTGTGTTTGTTTGTTGGGTTGTTCGTTTGTTGGTTTGTTGGTTTATTTGTTTGTTGATTTGTTGGCTTGTGGGTTTGTCGGTTTCTTGGCTTGTTGGTTTATTGGATTGTTGGTTTGTTGGTTTGTTGGTTTGTTGGTTTGTTGGTTTGTTGGTTTGTTGGTTTAGTTGTTTGTTGGTTTGTTGGTTTGTTGGTTTGTTGGTTTGTTGGTTTGTTGGTTTGTTGGCTTGTTGGTTTGTTGGTTTGTTGGTTTGTTGGTTTGTTGGTTTGTTGGTTTGTTGGTTTGTTGGTTTGTTGGTTTGTTGGTTTGTTGGTTTGTTGGTTTGTTGGTTTGTTGGTTTGTTGGTTTGTTGGTTTGTTGGTTTGTTGGTTTGTTGGTTTGTTGGTTTGTTGGTTTGTTGGTTTGTTGGTTTGTTTGTTTGTTGGTTTGTTTGTTTGTTGGTTTGTTGGTTTGTTGGTTTGTTGGTTTGTTGGTTTGTTGGTTTGTTGGTTTGTTGGTTTGTTGGTTTGTTGGTTTGTTGTTTTGTTGGTTTGTTGGTTTGTTGGTTTATTTGTTTGTTGGGTCGTTGGCTTGTTGGTTTGTTGGTTTGTTGGTTTGTTGGTTTGTTGGTTTGGTGGTTTGTTGGTTTGTTGGCTTGTTGGTTTGTTGGTTTGTTCCCTTGTTGGTTTGTTGGTGTGTTTGTTTGTTGGGTTGTTCGTTTGTTGGTTTGTTGATTTAGTTGTTTGTTGGTTCGTTGGCTTGTGGGTTTGTTGGTTTCTTGGCTTGTTGGTTTGTTGGTTTGATGGTTTGTTGGTTTGTTGGTTTGTTGGTTTGTTGGTTTGTTGGTTTGTTGGTTTGTTGGTTTGTTGGCTTGTTGGCTTGTTGGTTTGTTGGTTTGTACGTTTGTTGGTTTGTTGGTTTGTTGGTTGGTTGGTTTGTTGGTTTTTTGGTTTGTTGGTTTGTTGGTTTGTTGGTTCGTTGGTTCGTTGGTTTGTTGGTTTGTTTGTTTGTTCGTTTGTTGGTTTGTTGGTTTGTTGGTTTGTTGGTTTGTTGGTTTGTTGGTTTGTTGGTTTGTTGGTTTAGTTGCTTGTTGGTTTGTTGGTTTGTTGGTTTGTTGGTTTGTTGGTTTGTTGGTTTGTTGGTTTGTTGGCTTGTTGGTTTGTTGGTTTGTTGGTTTGTTGGTTTGTTGGTTTGTTGGCTTGTTGGTTTGTTGGTTTGTTGGTTTGTTGGTTTGTTGGTTTGTTGGTTTGTTGGTTTAGTTGTTTGTTGGTTTGTTGGTTTGTTGGTTTGTTGGTTTGTTGGTTTGTTGGTTTGTTGGCTTGTTGGTTTGTTGGTTTGATGGTTTGTTGCTTTGTTGGTTTGTTGGTTTGTTGGTTTGTTGGTTTGTTGGTTTTGTTGGTTTGTTGGTTTGTTTGTTTGTTCGTTTTTTGGTTTGTTGGTTTATTTGTTTGTTGGTTCGTTGGCTTGTTGGTTTGTTGGTTTGTTGGTTTGTTGGTTGGTTGGTTTGTTCGTTTGTTGGTTTGTTGGTTTGTTGGTTTGTTGGTTTGTTGGTTTGTTGGTTTGTTGGTTTGTTGGTTTGTTGGTTTGTTGGTTTGTTGGATTGTTGGTTTGTTGATTTGTTGGTTTGTTGGTTCGTTGGTTTGTTAGTTTGTTGGTTTGTTGGTTTGCTGGTTTGTTGGTTTGTTGGTTTGTTGGTTTGTTGGTTTGTTGGTTTGTTTGTTTGTTTGTTTGTTTGTTCGTTTGTTGGTTTGTTGGTTTGTGGGTTTGTTGGTTAGTTGGTTTGTTGGTTTATTTGTTTGTTGGTTTGTTGGTTTGTTTGTTTGTTGGTTTATTGTTTTGTTAGTTTGTTGGTTTGTTGGTTTGTTGGTTTGTTGGTTTGTTCGTTTGTTGGCTTGTTGGTTTGTTGGTTTGTTCGCTTGTTGTTTTGTTGGTGTGTTTGTTTGTTGGGTTGTTCGTTTGTTGGTTTGTTGGTTTATTTGTTTGTTGATTTGTTGGCTTGTGGGTTTGTTGGTTTCTTGGCTTGTTGGTTTGTTGGTTTGTTGGTTTGTTGGTTTGTTGGTTTGTTGGTTTGTTGGTTTGTTGGTTTGTTGGTTTGTTGGTTTGTTGGTTTGTTGGTTTGTTGGTTTAGTTGTTTGTTGGTTTGTTGGTTTGTTGGCTTGTTGGTTTGTTGGTTTGTTGGCTTGTTGGTTTGTTGGTTTGTTGGTTTGTTGGTTTGTTGGTTTGTTGGTTTGTTGGTTTTGTTGGTTTGTTGGTTTGTTTGTTTGTTCGTTTTTTGGTTTGTTGGTTTATTTGTTTGTTGGTTCGTTGGCTTGTTGGTTTGTTGGTTTGTTGGTTTGTTGGTTGGTTGGTTTGTTCGTTTGTTGGTTTGTTGGTTTGTTGGTTTGTTGGTTTGTTGGTTTGTTGGTTTGTTGGTTTGTTGGTTTGTTGGATTGTTGGTTTGTTGATTTGTTGGTTTGTTGGTTCGTTGGTTTGTTAGTTTGTTGGTTTGTTGGTTTGCTGGTTTGTTGGTTTGTTGGTTTGTTGGTTTGTTGGTTTGTTGGTTTGTTTGTTTGTTCGTTTGTTGGTTTGTTGGTTTGTGGGTTTGTTGGTTAGTTGGTTTGTTGGTTTATTTGTTTGTTGGTTTATTGGTTTGTTTGTTTGTTGGTTTATTGTTTTGTTAGTTTGTTGGTTTGTTGGTTTGTTGGTTTGTTGGTTAGTTGGTTTGTTGGTTTGTTTGTTTGTTGGTTTGTTGGTTTGTTGGTTTGTTGGTTTGTTGGTTTGTTGGTTTGTTGGTTTGTTGGTTTGTTGGTTTATTTGTTTGTTGGTTTGTTGGTTTGTTGGTTTGTTGGTTTGTTTGTTTGTTGGTTTGTTGGTTTGTTGGTTTGCTGGCTTTTTGGTTTGTTGGTTTGTTGGTTTGTTGGTTTGTTGGCTTGTTGGTTTGTTGGTTTGTTGGTTTGTTGGTTTGTTGGTTTGTTGGTTTGTTGGTTTGTTGGTTTGTTGGTTTGTTGGTTTGTTGGTTTGTTGGTTTGTTGGTTTGTTGGTTTGTTGGTTTGTTGGTTTGTTGGTTTGTTGGTTTGTTGGTTTGTTGGTTTGTTGGTTTGTTGGTTTGTTTGTTTGTTGGTTTGTTTGTTTGTTGGTTTGTTGGTTTGTTGGTTTGTTGGTTTGTTGGTTTGTTGGTTTGTTGGTTTGTTGGTTTGTTGGTTTGTTGGTTTGTTGTTTTGTTGGTTTGTTGGTTTGTTGGTTTATTTGTTTGTTGGGTCGTTGGCTTGTTGGTTTGTTGGTTTGTTGGTTTGTTGGTTTGGTGGTTTGTTGGTTTGTTGGCTTGTTGGTTTGTTGGTTTGTTCCCTTGTTGGTTTGTTGGTGTGTTTGTTTGTTGGGTTGTTCGTTTGTTGGTTTGTTGATTTAGTTGTTTGTTGGTTCGTTGGCTTGTGGGTTTGTTGGTTTCTTGGCTTGTTGGTTTGTTGGTTTGATGGTTTGTTGGTTTGTTGGTTTGTTGGTTTGTTGGTTTGTTGGTTTGTTGGTTTGTTGGTTTGTTGGTTTGTTGGCTTGTTGGCTTGTTGGTTTGTTGGTTTGTACGTTTGTTGGTTTGTTGGTTTGTTGGTTGGTTGGTTTGTTGGTTTTTTGGTTTGTTGGTTTGTTGGTTTGTTGGTTCGTTGGTTCGTTGGTTTGTTGGTTTGTTTGTTTGTTCGTTTGTTGGTTTGTTGGTTTGTTGGTTTGTTGGTTTGTTGGTTTGTTGGTTTGTTGGTTTGTTGGTTTAGTTGCTTGTTGGTTTGTTGGTTTGTTGGTTTGTTGGTTTGTTGGTTTGTTGGTTTGTTGGCTTGTTGGTTTGTTGGTTTGTTGGTTTGTTGGTTTGTTGGTTTGTTGGCTTGTTGGTTTGTTGGTTTGTTGGTTTGTTGGTTTGTTGGTTTGTTGGTTTGTTGGTTTAGTTGTTTGTTGGTTTGTTGGTTTGTTGGTTTGTTGGTTTGTTGGTTTGTTGGTTTGTTGGCTTGTTGGTTTGTTGGTTTGATGGTTTGTTGCTTTGTTGGTTTGTTGGTTTGTTGGTTTGTTGGTTTGTTGGTTTTGTTGGTTTGTTGGTTTGTTTGTTTGTTCGTTTTTTGGTTTGTTGGTTTATTTGTTTGTTGGTTCGTTGGCTTGTTGGTTTGTTGGTTTGTTGGTTTGTTGGTTGGTTGGTTTGTTCGTTTGTTGGTTTGTTGGTTTGTTGGTTTGTTGGTTTGTTGGTTTGTTGGTTTGTTGGTTTGTTGGTTTGTTGGTTTGTTGGATTGTTGGTTTGTTGATTTGTTGGTTTGTTGGTTCGTTGGTTTGTTAGTTTGTTGGTTTGTTGGTTTGCTGGTTTGTTGGTTTGTTGGTTTGTTGGTTTGTTGGTTTGTTTGTTTGTTTGTTTGTTTGTTCGTTTGTTGGTTTGTTGGTTTGTGGGTTTGTTGGTTAGTTGGTTTGTTGGTTTATTTGTTTGTTGGTTTGTTGGTTTGTTTGTTTGTTGGTTTATTGTTTTGTTAGTTTGTTGGTTTGTTGGTTTGTTGGTTTGTTGGTTTGTTCGTTTGTTGGCTTGTTGGTTTGTTGGTTTGTTCGCTTGTTGTTTTGTTGGTGTGTTTGTTTGTTGGGTTGTTCGTTTGTTGGTTTGTTGGTTTATTTGTTTGTTGATTTGTTGGCTTGTGGGTTTGTTGGTTTCTTGGCTTGTTGGTTTGTTGGTTTGTTGGTTTGTTGGTTTGTTGGTTTGTTGGTTTGTTGGTTTGTTGGTTTGTTGGTTTGTTGGTTTGTTGGTTTGTTGGTTTGTTGGTTTAGTTGTTTGTTGGTTTGTTGGTTTGTTGGCTTGTTGGTTTGTTGGTTTGTTGGCTTGTTGGTTTGTTGGTTTGTTGGTTTGTTGGTTTGTTGGTTTGTTGGTTTGTTGGTTTTGTTGGTTTGTTGGTTTGTTTGTTTGTTCGTTTTTTGGTTTGTTGGTTTATTTGTTTGTTGGTTCGTTGGCTTGTTGGTTTGTTGGTTTGTTGGTTTGTTGGTTGGTTGGTTTGTTCGTTTGTTGGTTTGTTGGTTTGTTGGTTTGTTGGTTTGTTGGTTTGTTGGTTTGTTGGTTTGTTGGTTTGTTGGATTGTTGGTTTGTTGATTTGTTGGTTTGTTGGTTCGTTGGTTTGTTAGTTTGTTGGTTTGTTGGTTTGCTGGTTTGTTGGTTTGTTGGTTTGTTGGTTTGTTGGTTTGTTGGTTTGTTTGTTTGTTCGTTTGTTGGTTTGTTGGTTTGTGGGTTTGTTGGTTAGTTGGTTTGTTGGTTTATTTGTTTGTTGGTTTATTGGTTTGTTTGTTTGTTGGTTTATTGTTTTGTTAGTTTGTTGTTTTGTTGGTTTGTTGGTTTGTTGGTTAGTTGGTTTGTTGGTTTGTTTGTTTGTTGGTTTGTTGGTTTGTTGGTTTGTTGGTTTGTTGGTTTGTTGGTTTGTTGGTTTGTTGGTTTGTTGGTTTATTTGTTTGTTGGTTTGTTGGTTTGTTGGTTTGTTGGTTTGTTTGTTTGTTGGTTTGTTGGTTTGTTGGTTTGCTGGCTTTTTGGTTTGTTGGTTTGGTAGTTTTTTGGTTTGCTGGTTTGTTGGTTTGTTGGTTTGTTCGTTTGTTGGTTTGTTGGTTTGTTGGTTTGTTGGTTTAATGGTTTGTTGGTTTGTTGGTTTGTTGGTTTGTTGGTTTGTTGGTTTGTTGGTTTGTTGGTTTGTTAGTTTGTTGGTTTGTTGGTTTGTTTGTTTGTTCGTTTGTTGGTTTGTTGGTTTGTTGGTTAGTTGGTTTGTTGTTTTATTTGTTTGTTCGTTTGTTGGTTAGTTGGTTTGTTGATTTATTTGTTTGTTGGTTTGTTGGTTTGTTTATTTGTAGGTTTGTTGTTTTGTTAGTTTGTTGGTATGTTGGTTTGTTCGTTTGTTGGTTAGTTGGTTTGTTGGTTTGTTTATTTGTTGGTTTGTTGGTTTGTTGGTTTCTTGGTTTGATGGTTTCTTGGTTTGTTGGTTTGTTGGTTTGTTGGTTTGTTGGTTTATTTGTTTGTTGGTTTGTTCGTTTGTTGGTTTGTTGGTTTGTTGGTTTGCGGTTTGCTGGTTTTTTGGTTTGTTGCTTCGTTGGTTTGTTGGTATGTTCGTTTGTTTGTTTGATGGTTTGTTGGTATGTTGGGTTGTTGGGTTGTTCGTTTGTTGGTTTGTTGGTTTGTTGATTTGTTGGTTTGTAGGTTTGATGGTTTGTTGGTTTGTTGGTTTCTTAGTTTGTTGGTTTGTTGGTTTGTTGGTTTGTTAGTTTATTGGTTTGTTGGTTTGTTTGTTTGTTCGTTTGTTGGGTTGTTGGTTTGTTGGTTTGTTGGTTTGTTGGTTTGTTTGTTTGTTCGTTTGTTGGTTTGTTGGTTTGTTGGTTTATTGGTTTGTTGGTTTGTTGGTTTGTTGGTTTCTTGGTTTATTTATTTGTTGGTTTATTGGTTTGTTTCTTTGTTGGTTTGTTGTTTTGTTGGTTTGTTGGTTTGTTGGTTTGTTGGTTTGTTGGTTTGTTGGATTATTTGTTTGTTGTTTTGTGGGTTTGTTGGTTTGTTGGTTTCTTGGTTTGTTGGTTTGATGGTTTCTTGATTTCTTGGTTTATATGTTTGTTGGTTTGTTGGCTCGTTTGTTTCTTGGTTTCTTAGTTTGTTCGTTTGTTGGTTTGTTGGTTTGTTGGTTTGTTGGTTTGTTGGTTTGTTAGTTTGTTGGTTGGTTGGTTTGTTGGTTTGTTGGTTTGTTGGTTTATTGGTTTGTTGGTTTGCTGGCTTTTTGGTTTGTTAATTTGCTAGTTTTTTGGTTTGCTGGTTTGTTAGTTTGTTGGTTTGTTCGTTTGTTGGTTTGTTGGTTTGTTGGTTTGTTGGTTTGTTGGTTTGTTGGTTTGTTGGTTTGTTGGTTTGTTGGTTTGTTGGTTTGTTGGTTTGTTAGTTTGTTGGTTTGTTGGTTTGTTGGTTTGTTGGTTTGTTGGTTCGTTGGTTTGTTGGTTTGCTGGTTTGTTGGTTTGTTGGTTTGTTGATTTGTTGGTTTGTTGGTTTGTTGGTTTGTTGGTTTGTTGGTTTGTTGGTTTGTTGGTTTGTTGCTTTGTTGGTTTGTTGGTTTGTTGGTTTGTTGGTTTGTTGGTTTGTTGGTTTGTTGGTTTGTTGGTTTGTTGGTTTGTTGGTTTGTTGGTTTGTTGGTTTGTTGGTTTGTTGGTTTGTTGGTTTGTTGGTTTGTTGGTTTGTTGGTTTGTTGGTTTGTTGGTTTATTTGTTTGTTGGGTCGTTGACTTGTTGGTTTGTTGGTTTCTTGGTTTGTTGGTTTGTTGGTTTGTTGGTTTGTTAGTTTGTTGGTTTGTTGGTTTGTTCGTTTGTTGGCTTGTTGGTTTGTTGGTTTGTTCGCTTGTTGTTTTGTTGGTGTGTTTGTTTGTTGGGTTGTTCGTTGTTGGTTTGTTGGTTTATTTGTTTGTTGATTCGTTGGCTTGTGGGTTTGTTGGTTTCTTGGCTTGTTGGTTTATTGGTTTGTTGGTTTGTTGGTTTGTTGGTTTGTTGGTTTTTTTGGTTTGTTGGTTTGTTGGTTTAGTTGTTTGTTGGTTTGTTGGTTTGTTGGTTTGTTGGTTTGTTGGTTTGTTGGTTTGTTGGTTTGTTGGCTTGTTGGTTTGTTGGTTTGTTGGTTTGTTGGTTTGTTGGTTTGTTGGTTTGTTGGTTTGTTGGTTTGTTGGTTTGTTGGTTTGTTGGTTTGTTGGTTTGTTGGTTTGTTGGTTTGTTGGTTTGTTGGTTTGTTGGTTTGTTTGTTTGTTGGTTTGTTGGTTTGTTGGTTTGTTGGTTTGTTTGTTTGTTGGTTTGTTGGTTTGTTGGTTTGTTGGTTTGTTGGTTTGTTGGTTTCTTGGTTTGTTGGTTTGTTGGTTTGTTGTTTTGTTGGTTTGTTGGTTTGTTGGTTTATTTGTTTGTTGGGTCGTTGGCTTGTTGGTTTGTTGGTTTCTCTGTTTGTTGGTTTGTTGGTTTGTTGGTTTGTTGGTTTGTTGGTTTGGTGGTTTGTTGGTTTGTTGGCTTGTTGGTTTGTTGGTTTGTTCCCTTGTTGGTTTGTTGTTGTGTTTGTTTGTTGGGTTGTTCGTTTGTTGGTTTGTTGATTTAGTTGTTTGTTGGTTCGTTGGCTTGTGGGTTTGTTGGTTTCTTGGCTTGTTGGTTTGTTGGTTTGATGGTTTGTTGGTTTGTTGGTTTGTTGGTTTGTTGGTTTGTTGGTTTGTTGGTTTGTTGGTTTGTTGGCTTGTTGGCTTGTTGGTTTGTTGGTTTGTACGTTTGTTGGTTTGTTGGTTTGTTGGTTGGTTGGTTTGTTGGTTTTTGGGTTTGTTGGTTTGTTGGTTTGTTGGTTCGTTGGTTCGTTGGTTTGTTGGTTTGTTTGTTTGTTCGTTTGTTGGTTTGTTGGTTTGTAGGTTTGTTGGTTTGTTGGCTTGTTGGTTTAGTTGCTTGTTGGTTTGTTGGTTTGTTGGTTTGTTGGTTTGTTGGTTTGTTGGTTTGTTGGTTTGTTGGCATGTTGGTTTGTTGGTTTGTTGGTTTGTTGGTTTGTTGGTTTGTTGGCTTGTTGGTTTGTTGGTTTGTTGGTTTGTTGGTTTGTTGGTTTGTTGGTTTGTTGGTTTAGTTGTTTGTTGGTTTGTTGGTTTGTTGGTTTGTTGGTTTGTTGGTTTGTTGGTTTGTTGGTTTGTTGGCTTGCTGGTTTGTTGGTTTGTTGGTTTGTTGGTTTGTTGGTTTGTTGGTTTGTTGGTTTGTTGGTTTGTTGGTTTTGTTGGTTTGTTGGTTTGTTTGTTTGTTCGTTTTTTGGTTTGTTGGTTTATTTGTTTGTTGGTTTGTTGGTTTGTTGGTTTGTTGTTTGTTGGTTTGTTGGCATGTTGGTTTGTTGGTTTGTTGGTTTGTTGGTTTGTTGGTTTGTTGGCTTGTTGGTTTGTTGGTTTGTTGGTTTGTTGGTTGTTGGTTTGTGGTTTGTTGGTTAGTTGGTTTGTTGGTTGTTGTTGGTTTGTTTGGTTTGTGGTTTGTTGGTTTGTTGGTTTGTTGGTTTGTTGGTTGTTGGTTGTTGTTGTTGGTTTGTTGGTTTGTTGGTTTGTTGTTTGTTGGTTTGTTGGTTTGTTGGTTTGTTGGTTTGTTGGTTTGTTGGTTGTTGGTTTGTTGGTTTGTTGGTTTGTTGGTTTGTTAGTTTGTTGGTTTGTTGGTGTGTTTGTTTGTTGGGTTGTTCGTTTGTTGGTTTGTTACTTTATTTGTTTGTTGGGTCGTTGGCTTGTTGGTTTGTTGGTTTCTTGGTTTGTTGGTTTGTTGGTTTGTTGGTTTGTTGGTTTGTTGGTTTGTTGGTTTGTTGGTTTGTTGGTTTGTTGGCTTGTTGGTTTGTGGCTTGTTCGCTTGTTGGTTTGTTGGTGTGTTTGTTTGTTGGGTTGTTCGTTTGTTGGTTTGTTACTTTATTTGTTTGTTGGGTCGTTGGCTTGTTGGTTTGTTGGTTTCTTGGTTTGTTGGTTTGTTGGTTTGTTGGTTTGTTGGTTTGTTGGTTTGTTGGTTTTGTTGGTTTGTGGTTTGTTTGTTTGTTCGTTTTTTGGTTTGTTGGTTTGTTGGTTTGTTGGTTTGTTGGTTTGTTGGTTTGTTGGTTTGTTGGTTTGTTAGTTTGTTGGTTTGTTGGTTTGTTGGTTTGTTGGTTTGTAGGTTTGTTGGTTTGTTGGTTTGTTGGCTTGTGGTTTGTTGGCTTGTTCGCTTGTTGGTTTGTTGATGTGTTGGTTTGTTGGGTTGTTCGTTTGTTGGTTTGTTGGTTTATTTGTTTGTTGGTTCGTTGGAGTGTGGGTTTGTTGGTTTCTTGGCTTATTGGTTTGTTGGGTTGTTGGTTTGTTGGTTTGTTGGTTTGTTGGTTTGTTGGCTTGTTGGCTTGTTGGTTTGTTGGTTTGTTCGTTTGTTGGTTTGTTGTTTTGTTGGCTTGTTGGTTTGTTGGTTTGTTGGTTTGTTGGTTTATTGGTTTGTTGGTTTTGTTGGTTCGTTGGTTTGTTTGTTTGTTCGTTTTTGGTTTGTTGGTTTATTTGTTTGTTGGTTTGTTGGGTTGTTCGTTTGTTGGTTTGTTGGTTTGTTGGTTTGTTGGTTTGCTGTTTTGTTGGTTTGTTGGTATGTTCGTTTGTTGGTTTGTTGGTTTGTTGGCTTGTTGGTTTGTTGGTTTGTTCGTTTGTTGGTTTGTTAATGTGTGGTTTGTTGGGTTGTCGTTTGTTGGTTTGTTGGTTTGTTGGTTTGTTGGTTTGTTGTTTGTTTGTTGGTTGGTTGTTGGTTTGTTGGTTTGTTGGTTTGTTGTTTGTTGTTTTGTAGGTTTGTTGGTTTGTTGGTTTGTTGGTTTGTTGGTTTGTTTGTTGGTTGGTTTGTTGGTTTGTTGGTTTGTTGGTTTGTAGTTTTGTTGGTTTGTTGGTTTGTTGGTTTGTTTGTTTGTTGGTTTGTTGGTTTGTTGGGTTTGTTGGTTTGTTGGTTTGTTGGTTTATTGGTTTGTTGGTTTGTTGGTGTGTTGGTTTGTTGGTTTATTTATTTGTTGGTTTATTGGTTTGTTTTCTTTGTTGGTTTGTTGTTTTGTTGGTTTGTTGGTTTGTTGGTTTGTTGGTTTGGTGGTTTGTTGGTTTGTTGGATTATTTGTTTGTTGTTTTGTGGGTTTGTTGGTTTGTTGGTTTCTTGGTTTGTTGGTTTGATGGTTTCTTGGTTTCTTGGTTTATATGTTTGTTGGTTTGTTGGCTCGTTTGTTTTTTGGTTTCTTAGTTTGTTCGTTTGTTGGTTTGTTGGTTTGTTGGTTTGTTAGTTTGTTGGTTGGTTGGTTTGTTGGTTTGTTGGTTTGTTGGTTTATTGGTTTGTTGGTTTGCTGGCTTTTTGGTTTGTTGATTTGCTAGTTTTTTGGTTTGCTGGTTTGTTAGTTTGTTGGTTTGTTCGTTTGTTGGTTTGTTGGTTTATTGGTTTGTTGGTTTGTTGGTTTGTTGGTTTGTTTGTTGTTGTTTGTTGGTTTGTTGGTTTGTTGGTTTGTTGGTTTGTTGGTTTGTTGGTTTGTTGGTTTGTTGGTTTGTTGGGTTCGTTGGTTTGTTGGTTTGCATAATTTGTTGGTTTGTTGGTTTGTTGGTTTGTTGGTTTGTTGGTTTGTTGGTTTGTTGGTTTGTTGGTTTGTTGGTTTGTTGGTTGGTTGGTTTGTTGGTTTGCTGGTTTGTTGGTTTGTTGGTTTGTTGATTTGTTGGTTTGTTGGTTTGTTGGTTTGTTGGTTTGTTGGTTTGTTGGTTTGTTGGTTTGTTGGTTTTGTGTGGTTTGTTGGTTTGTTGTGTTTGTTGGTTTGTTGGTTTGTTGGTTTGTTGGTTTGTTGGTTTGTTGGTTTGTTGGTTTGTTGGTTTGTTGGTTTGTTGGTTGTTGGTGTTGTTTGTGGTTTGTTGGTTTGTTGGTTTGTTGGTTTGTTGGTTTGTTGGTTTATTTGTTTGTTGGGTCGTTGACTTGTTGGTTTGTTGGTTTCTTGGTTTGTTGGTTTGTTGGTTTGTTGGTTTGTTCGTTTGTTGGTTTGTTGGTTTGTTGGTTTGTTGGTTTGTTGGTTTGTTGGTTTGTTGGTTTGTTGGTTTGTTGGTTTGTTTGTTTGTTGGTTTGTTGGTTTGTTGTTTGTTGGTTTGTTGGTTTGTTGGTTTGTTGGTTTGTTGGTTTGTTGGTTTGTTGGTTTGTTGGTTTGTTGGTTTGTTGGTTGTTGGTTTGTTGGTTTGTTGGTTTGTTGGTTTGTCGGTTTGTTGGTTTGTTGGTTTGTTGGTTTGTTGGTTTGTTGGTTTGTTGGTTTGTTGGTTTATTTGTTTGTTGGGTCGTTGGCTTGTTGGTTTGTTGGTTTCTTTGTTTGTTGGTTTGTTGGTTTGTTGGTTTGTTGGTTTGTTGGTTTGTTGGTTTGTTGGTTTGGTGGTTTGTTGGTTTGCTGGCTTGTTGGTTTGTTGGTTTGTTCGCTTGTTGGTTTGTTGGTGTGTTTGTTTGTTGGGTTGTTCGTTTGTTGGTTTGTTGATTTAGTTGTTTGTTGGTTCGTTGGCTTGTGAATTTGTTGGTTTCTTGGCTTGTTGGTTTGATGGTTTGTTGGTTTGTTGGTTTGTTGGTTTGTTGGGTTTGTTGGTTTGGTGGTTTGTTGGTTTGTTGGCTTGTTGGCTTGTTGGTTTGTTGGTTAGTACGTTGTTGGTTTGTTGGTTTGTTGGTTGGTTGCTTTGTTGGTTTTTTGGTTTGTTGGTTTGTTGGTTCGTTGGTTCGTTGGTTTGTTGGTTTGTTTGTTTGTTCGTTTGTTGGTTTGTTGGCTTGTTGGTTTGTTGGTTTGTTGGTTTGTTGGTTTAGTTGCTTGTTGGTTTGTTGGTTTGTTGGTTTGTTGGTTTGTTGGTTTGTTGTTTGTTGGTTTGTTGGCTTGTTGGTTTGTTGGTTTGTTGGTTTGTTGGTTTGTTGGTTTGTTGGCTTGTTGGTTTGTTGGTTTGTTGGTTTGTTGGTTTGTTGGTTTGTTGGTTTAGTTGTTTGTTGGTTTGTTGGTTTGTTGGTTTGTTGGTTTGTTGGTTTGTTGGTTTGTTGGTTTGTTGGTTTGTTTGCTTGTTGGTTTGTTGGTTTGTTGGTTTGTTGATTTGTTGGTTTGTTGGTTTGTTGGTTTGTTGGTTTGTTGGTTTTGTTGGTTTGTTGGTTTGTTTGTTTGTTCGTTTTTTGGTTTGTTGGTTTATTTGTTTGTTGGTTTGTTGGGTTGTTCGTTTGTTGGTTTGGTGGTTTGTTGGTTTGTTGGTTTGCTGTTTTGTTGGTTTGTTGGTATGTTCGTTTGTTGGTTTGTTGGTTTGTTGGTTTCTTGGCTTGTTGGTTTGTTGGTTTGTTGGTTTGTTTGTTGGTTGGTTTGTTGGTTTGTTGGTTTGTTGGTTTGTAGTTTTGTTGGTTTGTTGGTTTGTTGTTTGTTGGTTTGTTGGTTTGTTGGTTTGTTGGTTTGTTGGTTTGTTGGTTTGTAGGTTTGTTGGTTTGTTGGTTTGTTGGTTTGTTGGTTTGTTGGTTTGTTGGTTTGTTGGTTTGTTGGTTTGTTGGTTTGTTGGTTTGTTGGTTGTTGGTTTGTTGGTTTGTTGGTTTGTTGGTTTGTTGGTTTGTTGGTTGTGGTTTGTTGGTTTGTTGGTTTGTTGGTTTGTTGGTTTGTAAGTTTGTTGGTTTGTTGTTGTTGGTTTGTTGTTTGTTGGTTTGTAGGTTTGTTGGTTTGTTGGTTTGTTGTGTGTTGGTTTGTTTGTTTGTTCGTTTGTGGGTTTGTTGGTTTGTTGGTTTGTTGGTTTGTTGGTTTGTTGGTTTAGTTGCTTGTTGGTTTGTTGGTTTGTTGGTTTGTTGGTTTGTTGGTTGGTTACTTTGTTGGTTTTTTGGTTTGTTGGTTTGTTGGTTTGTTGGTTCGTTGGTTCGTTGGTTTGTTGGTTTGTTTGTTTGTTTGTTTGTTCGTTTGTTGGTTTGTTGGTTTGTTGGTTTGTTGGTTTGTTGGTTTGTTGGTTTAGTTGCTTGTTGGTTTGTTGGTTTGTTGGTTTGTTGGTTTGTTGGTTTGTTGGTTTGTTGGTTTGTTGGCTTGTTGGTTTGTTGGTTTGTTGGTTTGTGGTTTGTTGGTTTGTTGGTTTGTTGGCTTGTTGGTTTGTTGGTTGTTGGTTTGTTGGTTTGTTAGTTTGTTGGTTTAGTTGTTTGTTGGTTTGTTGGTTTGTTGGTTTGTTGGTTTGTTGGTTTGTTGGTTTGTTGGTTTGTTGGCTTGTTGGTTTGTTGGTTTGTTGGTTTGTTGATTTGTTGGTTTGTTGGTTTGTTGGTTTGTTGGTTTGTTGGTTTTGTTGGTTTGTTGGTTTGTTTGTTTGTTCGTTTTTTGTTTGTTGGTTTATTTGTTTGTTGGTTTGTTGGGTTGTTCGTTTGTTGGTTTGGTGGTTTGTTGGTTTTGTTGGTTTGCTGTTTTGTTGGTTTGTTGGTATTTTTCGTTTGTTGGTTTGTTGGTTTGTTGGTTTCTTGGCTTGTTGGTTTGTTGGTTTGTTGGTTTGTTTGTTGGTTGGTTGTTGGTTTGTTGGTTTGTTGGTTTGTAGTTTTGTTGGTTTGTTGGTTTGTTGGTGTTGTTGGTTTGTTGGTTTGTTGGTTTGTTGGTTTGTTGGTTTGTTGGTTTGTTGGTTTGTAGGTTTGTTGGTTTGTTGGTTTGTTGGTTTGTTGGTTTGTTGGTTGTTGGTTTGTTGGTTGTTGGTTTGTTGGTTTGTTGGTTTGTTGGTTTGTTGGTTTGTTGGTTTGTTGGTTTGTTGGTTTGTTGGTTTGTTGGTTTGTTGGTTTGTTGGTTTGTTGGTTTGTTGGTTTGTTGGTTGTTGGTTTGTTGGTTTGTTAGTTTGTTGGTTTGTTGGTTTGTTGGTTTGTTGGTTTGTAGGTTTGTTGGTTTGTTGGTTTGTTGGTTTGTTGGTTTGTTGGTTTGTTGCTTTATTTGTTTGTTGGGTCGTTGGCTTGTTGTTTGTTGGTTTCTTGGTTTGTTGGTTTGTTGGTTTGTTGGTTTGTAGGTTTGTTGGTTTGTTGGTTTGTTGGCTTGTTGGTTTGTTGGCTTGTTCGCTTGTTGGTTTGTTGATGTGTTGGTTTGTTGGGTTGTTCGTTTGTTGGTTTGTTGGTTTATTTGTTTGTTGGTTCGTTGGAGTGTGGGTTTGTTGGTTTCTTGGCTTATTGGTTTGTTGGGTTGTTGGTTTGTTGGTTTGTTGGTTTGTTGGTTTGTTGGCTTGTTGGCTTGTTGGTTTGTTGGTTTGTTCGTTTGTTGGTTTGTTGTTTTGTTGGCATGTTGGTTTGTTGGTTTGTTGGTTTGTTGGTTTATTGGTTTGTTGGTTTTGTTGGTTTGTTGGTTTGTTTGTTTGTTCGTTTTTTGGTTGTTGGTTTATTTGTTTGTTGGTTTGTTGGGTTGTTCGTTTGTTGGTTTGTTGGTTTGTTGGTTTGTTGGTTTGCTGTTTTGTTGGTTTGTTGGTATGTTCGTTTGTTGGTTTGTTGGTTTGTTGGCTTGTTGGTTTGTTGGTTTGTTCGTTTGTTGGTTTGTTAATGTGTTGGTTTGTTGGGTTGTTCGTTTGTTGGTTTGTTGGTTTGTTGGTTTGTTGGTTTGTTGGTTTGTTTGTTGGTTGGTTTGTTGGTTTGTTGGTTTGTTGGTTTGTTGTTTTGTAGGTTTGTTGGTTTGTTGGTTTGTTGGTTTGTTGGTTTGTTTGTTGGTTGGTTTGTTGGTTTGTTGGTTTGTTGGTTTGTAGTTTTGTTGGTTTGTTGGTTTGTTGGTTTGTTTGTTTGTTGGTTTGTTGGTTTGTTGGTTTGTTGGTTTGTTGGTTTGTTGGTTTATTGGTTTGTTGGTTTGTTGGTGTGTTGGTTTGTTGGTTTATTTATTTGTTGGTTTATTGGTTTGTTTCTTTGTTGGTTTGTTGTTTTGTTGGTTTGTTGGTTTGTTGGTTTGTTGGTTTGTTGGTTTGTTGGATTATTTGTTTGTTGTTTTGTGGGTTTGTTGGTTTGTTGGTTTCTTGGTTTGTTGGTTTGATGGTTTCTTGGTTTCTTGGTTTATATGTTTGTTGGTTTGTTGGCTCGTTTGTTTTTTGGTTTCTTAGTTTGTTCGTTTGTTGGTTTGTTGGTTTGTTGGTTTGTTAGTTTGTTGGTTGGTTGGTTTGTTGGTTTGTTGGTTTGTTGGTTTATTGGTTTGTTGGTTTGCTGGCTTTTTGGTTTGTTGATTTGCTAGTTTTTTGGTTTGCTGGTTTGTTAGTTTGTTGGTTTGTTCGTTTGTTGGTTTGTTGGTTTATTGGTTTGTTGGTTTGTTGGTTTGTTGGTTTGTTTGTTTGTTGGTTTGTTGGTTTGTTGGTTTGTTGGTTTGTTGGTTTGTTGGTTTGTTGGTTTGTTGGTTTGTTGGTTTGTTGGTTCGTTGGTTTGTTGGTTTGCTAATTTGTTGGTTTGTTGGTTTGTTGGTTTGTTGGTTTGTTGGTTTGTTGGTTTGTTGGTTTGTTGGTTGGTTGGTTTGTTGGTTTGCTGGTTTGTTGGTTTGTTGGTTTGTTGATTTGTTGGTTTGTTGGTTTGTTGGTTTGTTGGTTTGTTGGTTTGTTGGTTTGTTGGTTTGTTGGTTTGTTGCTTTGTTGGTTTGTTGGTTTGTTGGTTTGTTGGTTTGTTGGTTTGTTGGTTTGTTGGTTTGTTGGTTTGTTGGTTTGTTGGTTTGTTGGTTTGTTGGTGTGTTGGTTTGTTGGTTTGTTGGTTTGTTGGTTTGTTGGTTTGTTGGTTTGTTGGTTTGTTGGTTTATTTGTTTGTTGGGTCGTTGACTTGTTGGTTTGTTGGTTTCTTGGTTTGTTGGTTTGTTGGTTTGTTGGTTTGTTAGTTTGTTGGTTTGTTGTTTTGTTCGTTTGTTGGATTGTTGGTTTGTTGGTTTGTTCGCTTGTTGTTTTGTTGGTGTGTTTGTTTGTTGGGTTGTTCGTTTGTTGGTTTGTTGGTTTATTTGTTTGTAGATTCGTTGGCTTGTGGGTTTGTTGGTTTCTTGGCTTGTTGGTTTGTTGGTTTGTTGGTTTGTTGGTTTGTTGGTTTGTTGGTTTGTTGGTTTGTTGGTTTGTTGGTTTGTTGGTTTAGTTGTTTGTTGGTTTGTTGGTTTGTTGGTTTGTTGGTTTGTTGGTTTGTTGGTTTGTTGGTTTGTTGGTTTGTTGGCTTGTTGGTTTGTTGGTTTGTTGGTTTGTTGGTTTGTTGGTTTGTTGGTTTGTTGGTTTGTTGGTTTGTTCGTTTGTTGGTTTGTTGGTTTGTTGGTTTGTTGGTTTGTTGGTTTGTTGGTTTGTTGGTTTGTTGGTTTGTTGGTTTGTTGGTTTGTTGGTTTGTTGGTTTGTTTGTTTGTTGGTTTGTTGGTTTGTTGGTTTGTTGGTTTGTTGGTTTGTTGGTTTGTTGGTTTGTTGGTTTGTTGGTTTGTTGGTTTGTTGGTTTGTTGGTTTGTTGGTTTGTTGGTTTGTTGGTTTGTTGGTTTGTTGGTTTGTTGGTTTGTTGGTTTGTTGGTTTGTTGGTTTGTTGGTTTGTTGGTTTGTTGGTTTGTTGGTTTGTTGGTTTGTTGGTTTATTTGTTTGTTGGGTCGTTGGCTTGTTGGTTTGTTGGTTTCTTTGTTTGTTGGTTTGTTGGTTTGTTGGTTTGTTGGTTTGTTGGTTTGTTGGTTTGGTGGTTTGTTGGTTTGTTGGCTTGTTGGTTTGTTGGTTTGTTCGCTTGTTGGTTTGTTGGTGTGTTTGTTTGTTGGGTTGTTCGTTTGTTGGTTTGTTGATTTAGTTGTTTGTTGGTTCGTTGGCTTGTGGATTTGTTGGTTTCTTGGCTTGTTGGTTTGATGGTTTGTTGGTTTGTTGGTTTGTTGGTTTGTTGGTTTGTTGGATTGGTGGTTTGTTGGTTTGTTGGCTTGTTGGCTTGTTGGTTTGTTGGTTAGTACGTTTGTTGGTTTGTTGGTTTGTTGGTTGGTTGCTTTGTTGGTTTTTTGGTTTGTTGGTTTGTTGGTTCGTTGGTTCGTTGGTTTGTTGGTTTGTTTGTTTGTTCGTTTGTTGGTTTGTTGGCTTGTTGGTTTGTTGGTTTGTTGGTTTGTTGGTTTAGTTGCTTGTTGGTTTGTTGGTTTGTTGGTTTGTTGGTTTGTTGGTTTGTTGGTTTGTTGGTTTGTTGGCTTGTTGGTTTGTTGGTTTGTTGGTTTGTTGGTTTGTTGGTTTGTTGGCTTGTTGGTTTGTTGGTTTGTTGGTTTGTTGGTTTGTTGGTTTGTTGGTTTAGTTGTTTGTTGGTTTGTTGGTTTGTTGGTTTGTTGGTTTGTTGGTTTGTTGGTTTGTTGGTTTGTTGGCTTGTTGGTTTGTTGGTTTGTTGGTTTGTTGATTTGTTGGTTTGTTGGTTTGTTGGTTTGTTGGTTTGTTGGTTTTGTTGGTTTGTTGGTTTGTTTGTTTGTTCGTTTTTTGGTTTGTTGGTTTATTTGTTTGTTGGTTTGTTGGGTTGTTCGTTTGTTGGTTTGGTGGTTTGTTGGTTTGTTGGTTTGCTGTTTTGTTGGTTTGTTGGTATGTTCGTTTGTTGGTTTGTTGGTTTGTTGGTTTCTTGGCTTGTTGGTTTGTTGGTTTGTTGGTTTGTTTGTTGGTTGGTTTGTTGGTTTGTTGGTTTGTTGGTTTGTAGTTTTGTTGGTTTGTTGGTTTGTTGGTTTGTTGGTTTGTTGGTTTGTTGGTTTGTTGGTTTGTTGGTTTGTTGGTTTGTAGGTTTGTTGGTTTGTTGGTTTGTTGGTTTGTTGGTTTGTTGGTTTGTTGGTTTGTTGGTTTGTTGGTTTGTTGGTTTGTTGGTTTGTTGGTTTGTTGGTTTGTTGGTTTGTTGGTTTGTTGGTTTGTTGGTTTGTTGGTTTGTTGGTTTGTTGGTTTGTTGGTTTGTTGGTTTGTTGGTTTGTTGGTTTGTTGGTTTGTTAGTTTGTTGGTTTGTTGGTTTGTTGGTTTGTTGGTTTGTAGGTTTGTTGGTTTGTTGGTTAATTGGTGTGTTGGTTTGTTTGTTTGTTCGTTTGTGGGTTTGTTGGTTTGTTGGTTTGTTGGTTTGTTGGTTTGTTGGTTTAGTTGCTTGTTGGTTTGTTGGTTTGTTGGTTTGTTGGTTTGTTGGTTGGTTACTTTGTTGGTTTTTTGGTTTGTTGGTTTGTTGGTTTGTTGGTTCGTTGGTTCGTTGGTTTGTTGGTTTGTTTGTTTGTTTGTTTGTTCGTTTGTTGGTTTGTTGGTTTGTTGGTTTGTTGGTTTGTTGGTTTGTTGGTTTGTTGGTTTAGTTGCTTGTTGGTTTGTTGGTTTGTTGGTTTGTTGGTTTGTTGGTTTGTTGGTTTGTTGGTTTGTTGGCTTGTTGGTTTGTTGGTTTGTTGGTTTGTTGGTTTGTTGGTTTGTTGGCTTGTTGGTTTGTTGGTTTGTTGGTTTGTTGGTTTGTTGGTTTGTTGGTTTAGTTGTTTGTTGGTTTGTTGGTTTGTTGGTTTGTTGGTTTGTTGGTTTGTTGGTTTGTTGGCTTGTTGGTTTGTTGGTTTGTTGGTTTGTTGATTTGTTGGTTTGTTGGTTTGTTGGTTTGTTGGTTTGTTGGTTTTGTTGGTTTGTTGGTTTGTTTGTTTGTTCGTTTTTTGGTTTGTTGGTTTATTTGTTTGTTGGTTTGTTGGGTTGTTCGTTTGTTGGTTTGGTGGTTTGTTGGTTTGTTGGTTTGCTGTTTTGTTGGTTTGTTGGTATTTTCGTTTGTTGGTTTGTTGGTTTGTTGGTTTCTTGGCTTGTTGGTTTGTTGGTTTGTTGGTTTGTTTGTTGGTTGGTTTGTTGGTTTGTTGGTTTGTTGGTTTGTAGTTTTGTTGGTTTGTTGGTTTGTTGGTTTGTTGGTTTGTTGGTTTGTTGGTTTGTTGGTTTGTTGGTTTGTTGGTTTGTTGGTTTGTTGGTTTGTAGGTTTGTTGGTTTGTTTGTTTGTTGGTTTGTTGGTTTGTTGGTTTGTTGGTTTGTTGGTTTGTTGGTTTGTTGGTTTGTTGGTTTGTTGGTTTGTTGGTTTGTTGGTTTGTTGGTTTGTTGGTTTGTTGGTTTGTTGGTTTGTTGGTTTGTTGGTTTGTTGGTTTGTTGGTTTGTTGGTTTGTTGGTTTGTTAGTTTGTTGGTTTGTTGGTTTGTTGGTTTGTTGGTTTGTAGGTTTGTTGGTTTGTTGGTTTGTTGGTTTGTTGGTTTGTTGGTTTGTTGCTTTATTTGTTTGTTGGGTCGTTGGCTTGTTGGTTTGTTGGTTTCTTGGTTTGTTGGTTTGTTGGTTTGTTGGTTTGTTGGTTTGTTGGTTTGTTGGCTTGTTGGTTTGTTGGCTTGTTCGCTTGTTGGTTTGTTGGTGTGTTTGTTTGTTGGGTTGTTCGTTTCTTGGTTTGTTACTTTATTTGTTTGTTGGGTCGTTGGCTTGTTGGTTTGTTGGTTTCTTGGTTTGTTGGTTTGTTGGTTTGTTGGTTTTGTTGGTTTGTTGGTTTGTTTGTTTGTTCGTTTTTTGGTTTGTTGGTTTGTTGGTTTGTTGGTTTGTTGGTTTGTTGGTTTGTTAGTTTGTTGGTTTTTTGGTTTGTTGGTTTGTTGGTTTGTAGGTTTGTTGGTTTGTTGGTTTGTTGGCTTGTTGGTTTGTTGGCTTGTTCGCTTGTTGGTTTGTTGGTGTGTTGGTTTGTTGGGTTGTTCGTTTGTTGGTTTGTTGGTTTATTTGTTTGTTGGTTCGTTGGAGTGTGGGTTTGTTGGTTTCTTGGATTATTGGTTTGTTGGGTTGTTGGTTTGTGGTTTTGTTGGTTTGTTGGTTTGTTGGCTTGTTGGCTTGTTGGTTTGTTGGTTTGTTCGTTTGTTAGTTTAATGGTTTGTTGGTTTGTTGGTTTGTTGGTTTGTTGGTTTGTTGGTTTATTGGTTTGTTGGTTTTGTTGGTTTGTTGGTTTGTTTGTTTGTTCGTTTTTTGGTTTGTTGGTTTATTTGTTTGTTGGTTTGTTGGGTTGTTCGTTTGTTGGTTTGTTGGTTTGTTGGTTTGTTGGTTTGCTGTTTTGTTGGTTTGTTGGTATGTTCGTGTGTTGGTTTGTTGGTTTCTTGGCTTGTTGGTTTGTTGGTTTGTTCGTTTGTTGGTTTGTTAATGTGTTGGTTTGTTGGGTTGTTCGTTTGTTGGTTTGTTGGTTTGTTGGTTTGTTGGTTTGTTGGTTTGTTTGTTGGTTGGTTTGTTGGTTTGTTGGTTTGTTGGTTTGTAGGTTTGTTGGTTTGTTGGTTTGTTGGTTTGTTGGTTTGTTGGTTTGTTGGCTTGTTGGTTTGTTGGTTTATTGGTTTGTTGGTTTGTTGGTTTGTTGATTTGTTGGTTTGTTGGTTTGTTGGCTTGTTGGTTTGTTGGTTTGTTGGTTTGTTGGTTTGTTGGTTTGTTGGTTTGTGGGTTTTGTTGGTTGTTGGTTTGTTTGTTTGTTCGTTTTTTGGTTTGTTGGTTTATTTGTTTGTTGGTTTGTTGGGTTGTTCGTTTGTTGGTTTGTTGGTTTGTTGGTTTGTTGGTTTGCTGTTTTGTTGGTTTGTTGGTATGTTCGTTTGTTGGTTTGTTGGTTTGTTGTTTTGTTGGTTTGTTGGTTTGTTGGTTTGTTTGTTTGTTGGTTTGTTGGTTTGTTGGTTTGTTGGTTTGTTGGTTTGTTGGTTTGCTGGTTTGTTAGTTTGTTGGTTTGTTGGTTTGTTGGTTTGTTGGTTTGTAGGTTTGTTGGTTTGTTGGTTTGTTGGTTTGTTGGTTTGTTGGTTTGTTGGTTTGTTGCTTTATTTGTTTGTTGGGTCGTTGGCTTGTTGGTTTGTTGGCTTCTTGGTTTGTTGGTTTGTTGGTTTGTTGGTTTGTTGGTTTGTTGGTTTGTTGGTTTGTTGGTTTGGTAGTTTTTTGGTTTGCTGGTTTGTTGGTTTGTTGGTTTGTTGGTTTGTTGGTTTGTTGGTTTGTTGGTTTCTTGGTTTGTTGGTTTGTTGGTTTGTTGGTTTGTTGGTTTATTTGTTTGTTGGTTTGTTGGTTTGTTCGTTTGTTGGTTTGTTGGTTTGTTGGTTTGCTGGCTTGTTGGTTTGTTGGTTTGCTGGTTTTTTGGTTTGTTGCTTCGTTGGTTTGTTAATATGTTCGTTTGTTTGTTTGATGGTTTGTTGGTATGTTGGGTTGTTGGGTTGTTCGTTTGTTGGTTTGTTTGTTTGTTGATTTGTTGGTTTGTAGGTTTGATGGTTTGTTGGTTTGTTGGTTTCTTGATTTGTTGGTTTGTTGGTTTGTTGGTTTGTTGGTTTGTTTATTTGTTGGTTTGTTGGTTTGTTGGTTTCTTGGTTTGTTGGTTTCTTGGTTTGTTGGTTTGTTGGTTTGTTGGTTTGTTGGTTTATTTGTTTGTTGGTTTGTTGGTTTGTTCGTTTGTTGGTTTGTTGGTTTGTTGGTTTGCTGGCTTGTTGGTTTGTTGGTTTGCTGGTTTTTTGGTTTGTTGCTTCGTTGGTTTGTTAATATGTTCGTTTGTTTGTTTGATGGTTTGTTGGTATGTTGGGTTGTTGGGTTGTTCGTTTGTTGGTTTGTTTGTTTGTTGATTTATTGGTTTGTAGGTTTGATGGTTTGTTGGTTTGTTGGTTTCTTGATTTGTTGGTTTGTTGGTTTGTTGGTTTGTTGGTTTATTGGTTTGTTGGTTTGTTTGTTTGATCGTTTGTTGGGTTGTTGGTTTGTTGGTTTGTAGGTTTGTTGGTTTGTTTGTTTGTTCGTTTGTTGGTTTGTTGGTTTATTTATTTGTTGGTTTGTTGGTTTGTTTCTTTGTTGGTTTGTTGTTTTGTTGGTTTGTTGGTTTGTTGGTTTGTTGGTTTGTTGGTTTGTTGGTTTGTTGGTTTATTTGTTTGTTATTTTGTGGGTTTGTTGGTTTGTTGGTTTCTTGGTTTGTTGGTTTGATGGTTTCTTGATTTCTTGGTTTATATGTTTGTTGGTTTGTTGGCTCGTTTGTTTTTTGGTTTCTTAATTTGTTCGTTTGTTGGTTTGTTGGTTTGTTGGTTTGTTGGTTTGTTGGTTTGTTAGTTTGTTGGTTGGTTGGTTTGTTGGTTTGTTGGTTTGTTGGTTTATTGGTTTGTTGGTTTGCTGGCTTTTTGGTTTGTTGATTTGCTAGTTTTTTGGTTTGCTGGTTTGTTGGTTTGTTGGTTTGTTCGTTTGTTGGTTTGTTGGTTTGTTGGTTTGTTGGTTTGTTGGTTTGTTGGTTTGTTGGTTTGTCGGTTTGTTGGTTTGTTGGTTTGTTGGTTTGTTGGTTTGTTGGTTTGTTGGTTTGTTGGTTTGTTGGTTTGTTGGTTTGTTGGTTCGTTGGTTTGTTGGTTTGCTGGTTTGTTGGTTTGTTGGTTTGTTGGTTTGTTGGTTTGTTGGTTTGTTGGTTTGTTGGTTTGTTGGTTTGTTGGTTTGTTGGTTGGTTAGTTTGTTGGTTTGCTGGTTTGTTGGTTTGTTGGTTTGTTGGTTTGTTGATTTGTTGGTTTGTTGGTTTGTTGGTTTGTTGGTTTGTTGGTTTGTTGGTTTGTTGGTTTGTTGCTTTGTTGGTTTGTTGGTTTGTTGGTTTGTTGGTTTGTTGGTTTGTTGGTTTGTTGGTTTGTTGGTTTGTTGGTTTGTTGGTTTGTTGGTTTGTTGCTTTGTTGGTTTGTTGGTTTGTTGGTTTGTTGGTTTGTTGGTTTGTTGGTTTGTTGGTTTGTTGGTTTGTTGGTTTGTTGGTTTGTTGGTTTGTTGGTTTGTTGGTTTGTTGGTTTGTTGGTTTGTTGGTTTGTTGGTTTGTTGGTTTGTTGGTTTGTTGGTTTGTTGGTTTATTTGTTTGTTGGGTCGTTGGCTTGTTGGTTTGTTGGTTTCTTGGTTTGTTGGTTTGTTGGTTTGTTGGTTTGTTAGTTTATTGGTTTGTTGGTTTGTTCGTTTGTTGGCTTGTTGGTTTGTTGGTTTGTTCGCTTGTTGTTTTGTTGGTGTGTTTGTTTGTTGGGTTGTTCGTTTGTTGGTTTGTTGGTTTATTTGTTTGTTGATTCGTTGGCTTGTGGGTTTGTTGGTTTCTTGGCTTGTTGGTTTGTTGGTTTGATGGTTTGTTGGTTTGTTGGTTTGTTGGTTTGTTGGTTTAGTTGTTTGTTGGTTTGTTGGTTTGTTGGTTTGTTGGTTTGTTGGTTTGTTGGTTTGTTGGTTTGTTGGTTTGTTGGTTTGTTGGTTTGTTGGTTTGTTGGCTTGTTGGTTTGTTGGTTTGTTGGTTTGTTGGTTTGTTGGTTTGTTGGTTTGTTGGTTTGTTGGTTTGTTGGTTTGTTGGTTTGTTGGTTTGTTGTTTTGTTGGTTTGTTGGTTTGTTGGTTTATTTGTTTGTTGGGTCGTTGGCTTGTTGGTTTGTTGGTTTCTTTGTTTGTTGGTTTGTTGGTTTGTTGGTTTGTTGGTTTGTTGGTTTGTTGGTTTGTTGGTTTGTTGGTTTGTTGGTTTGTTGGTTTATTTATTTGTTGGTTTGTTGGTTTGTTTCTTTGTTGGTTTGTTATTTTGTTGGTTTGTTGGTTTGTTGGTTTGTTGGTTTGTTGGTTTGTTGGTTTGTTGGTTTATTTGTTTGTTGTTTTGTGGGATTGTTGGTTTGTTGGTTTCTTTGTTTGTTGGTTTGATGGTTTCTTGATTTCTTGGTTTATATGTTTGTTGGTTTGTTGGCTCGTTTGTTTTTTGGTTTCTTAGTTTGTTCGTTTGTTGGTTTGTTGGTTTGTTGGTTTGTTGGTTTGTTAGTTTGTTGGTTGGTTGGTTTGTTGGTTTGTTGGTTTGTTGGTTTATTGGTTTGTTGGTTCGTTGGTTTGTTGGTTTGCTGGTTTGTTGGTTTGTTGGTTTGTTGGTTTGTTGGTTTGTTGGTTTGTTGGTTTGTTGGTTTGTTGGTTGGTTGGTTTGTTGGTTTGCTGGTTTGTTGGTTTGTTGGTTTGTTGATTTGTTGGTTTGTTGGTTTGTTGGTTTGTTGGTTTGTTGGTTTGTTGCTTTGTTGGTTTGTTGGTTTGTTGGTTTGTTGGTTTGTTGGTTTGTTGGTTTGTTGGTTTGTTGGTTTGTTGGTTTGTTGGTTTGTTGGTTTGTTGGTTTGTTGGTTTGTTGGTTTGTTGGTTTGTTGGTTTGTTGGTTTGTTGGTTTGTTGGTTTGTTGGTTTGTTGGTTTGTTGGTTTGTTGGTTTGTTGGTTTGTTGGTTTGTTGGTTTATTTGTTTGTTGGGTCGTTGACTTGTTGGTTTGTTGGTTTCTTGGTTTGTTGGTTTGTTGGTTTGTTGGTTTGTTAGTCTATTGGTTTGTTGGTTTGTCCGTTTGTTGGCTTGTTGGTTTGTTGGTTTGTTCGCTTGTTGTTTTGTTGGTGTGTTTGTTTGTTGGGTTGTTCGTTTGTTGGTTTGTTGGTTTATTTGTTTGTTGATTCGTTGGCTTGTGGGTTTGTTGGTTTCTTGGCTTGTTGGTTTGTTGGTTTGTTGGTTTGTTGGTTTGTTGGTTTGTTGGTTTGTTGGTTTGTTGGTTTGTTGGTTTGTTGGTTTAGTTGTTTGTTGGTTTGTTGGTTTGTTGGTTTGTTGGTTTGTTGGTTTGTTGGTTTGTTGGTTTGTTGGTTTGTTGGTGTGTTGGTTTGTTGGCTTGTTGGTTTGTTGGTTTTTTGGTTTGTTGGTTTGTTGGTTTGTTGGTTTGTTGGTTTGTTGGTTTGTTGGTTTGTTGGTTTGTTGGTTTGTTGGTTTGTTGGTTTGTTGGTTTGTTGGTTTGTTGGTTTGTTGGTTTGTTTGTTTGTTGGTTTGTTGGTTTGTTGGTTTGTGGGTTTGTTGGTTTGTTGGTTTGTTGGTTTGTTGGTTTGTTGGTTTGTTGGTTTGTTGGTTTGTTGGTTTGTTGGTTTGTTGGTTTGTTGGTTTGTTGTTTTGTTTGTTTGTTGGTTTGTTGGTTTATTTGTTTGTTGGGTCGTTGGCTTGTTGGTTTGTTGGTTTCTTTGTTTGTTGGTTTGTTGGTTTGTTGGTTTGTTGGTTTGGTGGTTTTTTGGTTTGTTGGCTTGTTGGTTTGTTGGTTTGTTCGCTTGTTGGTTTGTTGGTGTGTTTGTTTGTTGGGTTGTTCGTTTGTTGGTTTGTTGATTTAGTTGTTTGTTGGTTCGTTGGCTTGTGGGTTTGTTGGTTTCTTGGCTTGTTGGTTTGTTGGTTTGATGGTTTGTTGGTTTGTTGGTTTGTTGGTTTGTTGGTTTGTTGGTTTGTTGGTTTGTTGGTTTGTTGGTTTGTTGGCTTGTTGGCTTGTTGGTTTGTTGGTTTGTACGTTTGTTGGATTGTTGGTTTGTTGGTTGGTTGGTTGGTTTGTTGGTTTTTTGGTTTGTTGGTTTGTTGGTTTGTTGGTTTGTTGGTTCGTTGGTTCGTTGGTTTGTTGGTTTGTTTGTTTGTTCGTTTGTTGGTTTGTTGGTTTGTTGGTTTGTTGGTTTGTTGGTTTGTTGGTTTAGTTGCTTGTTGGTTTGTTGGTTTGTTGGTTTGTTGGTTTGTTGGTTTGTTGGTTTGTTGGTTTGTTGGTTTGTTGGTTTGTTGGCTTGTTGGTTTGTTGGTTTGTTGGTTTGTTGGTTTGTTGGCTTGTTGGTTTGTTGGTTTGTTGGTTTGTTGGTTTGTTGGTTTGTTGGTTTAGTTGTTTGTTGGTTTGTTGGCTTGTTGGTTTGTTGGTTTGTTGGTTTGTTGGTTTGTTGGTTTGTTGGTTTGTTGGTTTGTTGGTTTTGTTGGTTTGTTGGTTTGTTTGTTTGTTCGTTTTTTGGTTTGTTGGTTTATTTGTTTGTTGGTTTGTTGGGTTGTTCGTTTGTTGGTTTGGTGGTTTGTTGGTTTGTTGGTTTGCTGTTTTGTTGGTTTGTTGGTATGTTCGTTTGTTGGTTTGTTGGTTTGTTGGTTTGTTGGCTTGTTGGTTTGTTGGTTTGTTAGTTTGTTTGTTGGTTGGTTTGCCGGTGTGTTGGTTTGTTGGTTTGTTGGTTTGTAGTTTTGTTGGTTTGTTGGTTTGTTGGTTTGTTGGTTTGTTGGTTTGTTGGTTTGTTGGTTTGTTGTTTGTAGGTTTGTTGGTTTGTTGGTTTGTTGGTTTGTTGGTTTGTTGGTTTGTTGGTTTGTTGGTTTGTTGGTTTCTTGGTTTGTTGGTTTGTTGGTTTGTTGGTTTTTTGGTTTGTTGGTTTGTTGGTTTGTTGGTTTGTTGGTTTGTTGGTTTGTTGGTTTGTTGGTTTGTTGGTTTGTTGTTTTGTTAGTTTGTTGGTTTGTTGGTTTGTTGGTTTGTTGGTTTGTAGGTTTGTTGGTTTGTTGGTTTGTTGGTTTGTTGGTTTGTTGGTTTGTTGCTTTATTTGTTTGTTGGGTCGTTAGCTTGTTGGTTTGTTGGTTTCTTGGTTTGTTGGTTTGTTGGTTTGTTGGTTTGTTGGTTTGTTGGTTTGTTGGTTTGTTGGCTTGTTGGTTTGTTGGCTTGTTCGCTTTTTGGTTTGTTGGTGTTTTTGTTTGTTGGGTTGTTCGTTTGTTGGTTTGTTACTTTATTTGTTTTTTGGGTCGTTGGCTTGTTGGTTTGTTGGTTTCTTGGTTTGTTGTTTTGTTGGTTTGTTGGTTTTGTTGGTTTGTTGGTTTGTTTGTTTGTTCGTTTTTTGGTTTGTTGGTTTGTTGGTTTGTTGGTTTGTTGGTTTGTTGGTTTGTTAGTTTGTTGGTTTGTTGGTTTGTTGGTTTGTTGGTTTGTAGGTTTGTTGGTTTGTTGGTTTGTTGGCTTGTTGGTTTGTTGGCTTGTTCGCTTGTTGGTTTGTTGGTGTGTTGGTTTGTTGGGTTGTTCGTTTGTTGGTTTGTTGGTTTGTTGGTTTGTTGGTTTGTTGGTTTATTTATTTGTTGGTTTGTTGGTTTGTTTCTTTGTTGGTTTGTTGTTTTGTTGGTTTGTTGGTTTGTTGGTTTGTTGGTTTGTTGGTTTGTTGGTTTGTTGGTTTGTTGGTTTGTTGGTTTGTTGGTTTGTTGGTTTGTTGGTTTGTTGGTTTATTTATTTGTTGGTTTGTTGGTTTGTTTCTTTGTTGGTTTGTTGTTTTGTTGGTTTGTTGGTTTGTGTGTTTGTTGGTTTGTTGGTTTGTTGGTTTATTTGTTTGTTGTTTTGTGGGATTGTTGGTTTGTTGGTTTCTTGGTTTGTTGGTTTGATGGTTTCTTGATTTCTTGGTTTATATATTTGTTGGTTTGTTGGCTCGTTTGTTTTTTGGTTTCTTAGTTTGTTCGTTTGTTGGTTTGTTGGTTTGTTGGTTTGTTAGTTTGTTGGTTGGTTGGTTTGTTGGTTTGTTGGTTTGTTGGTTTATTGGTTTGTTGGTTTGCTGGCTTTTTGGTTTGTTCATTTGCTAGTTTTTTGGTTTGCTGGTTTGTTGGTTTGTTGGTTTGTTCGTTTGTTGGTTTGTTGGTTTGTTGGTTTGTTGGTTTGTTGGTTTGTTGGTTTGTTTGTTTGTTGGTTTGTTGGTTTGTTGGTTTGTTGGTTTGTTGGTTTGTTGGTTTGTTGGTTTGTTGGTTTGTTGGTTTGTTGGTTCGTTGGTTTGTTGGTTTGTTGGTTTGCTGGTTTGTTGGTTTGTTGGTTTGTTGTTTTGTTGGTTTGTTGGTTTGTTGGTTTGTTGGTTTGTTGGTTTGTTGGTTGGTTGGTTTGTTGGTTTGCTGGTTTGTTGGTTTGTTGGTTTGTTGATTTGTTGGTTTGATGGTTTGTTGGTTTGTTGGTTTCTTGGCTTGTTGGTTTGTTGGTTTGATGGTTTGTTGGTTTGTTGGTTTGTTGGTTTGTTGGTTTGTTGGTTTGTTGGTTTGTTGGCTTGTTGGCTTGTTGGCTTGTTGGTTTGTTCGTTTGTACGTTTGTTGGTTTGTTGGTTTGTTGGTTGGTTGGTTTGTTGGTTTTTTGGTTTGTCGGTTTGTTGGTTTGTTGGTTTGTTGGTTCGTTGGTTCGTTGGTTTGTTGGTTTGTTTGTTTGTTCGTTTGTTGGTTTGTTGGTTTGTTGGTTTGTTGGTTTGTTGGTTTGTTGGTTTAGTTGCTTGTTGGTTTGTTGGTTTGTTGGTTTGTTGGTTTGTTGGTTTGTTGGTTTGTTGGTTTGTTGGTTTGTTGGTTTGTTGGCTTGTTGGTTTGTTGGTTTGTTGGTTTGTTGGTTTGTTGGCTTGTTGGTTTGTTGGTTTGTTGGTTTGTTGGTTTGTTGGTTTGTTGGTTTGTTGGTTTAGTTGTTTGTTGGTTTGTTTGTTTGTTGGTTTGTTGGTTTGTTGGTTTGTTGGCTTGTTGGTTTGTTGGTTTGTTGGTTTGTTGGTTTGTTGGTTTGTTGGTTTGTTGGTTTTGTTGGTTTGTTGGTTTGTTTGTTTGTTCGTTTTTTGGTTTGTTGGTTTATTTGTTTGTTGGTTTGTTGGGTTGTTCGTTTGTTGGTTTGGTGGTTTGTTGGTTTGTTGGTTTGCTGTTTTGTTGGTTTGTTGGTATGTTCGTTTGTTGGTTTGTTGATTTGTTGGTTTGTTGGCTTGTTGGTTTGTTGGTTTGTTAGTTTGTTTGTTGGTTGGTTTGCTGGTTTGTTGGTTTGTTGGTTTGTTGGTTTGTAGTTTTGTTGGTTTGTTGGTTTGTTGGTTTGTTGGTTTGTTGGTTTGTTGGTTTGTTGGTTTGTTGTTTGTAGGTTTGTTGGTTTGTTGGTTTGTTGGTTTGTTGGTTTGTTGGTTTGTTGGTTTGTTGGTTTGTTGGTTTGTTGGTTTGTTGGTTTGTTGGTTTGTTGGTTTGTTGGTTTGTTGGTTTGTTGGTTTGTTGGTTTGTTGGTTTGTTGGTTTGTTGGTTTGTTGGTTTGTTGGTTTGTTGGTTTGTTGGTTTGTTGGTTTGTTGTTTTGTTAATTTGTTGGTTTGTTGGTTTGTTGGTTTGTTGGTTTGTAGGTTTGTTGGTTTGTTGGTTTGTTGGTTTGTTGGTTTGTTGGTTTGTTGGTTTGTTGGTTTGTTGGTTTGTTGCTTTATTTGTTTGTTGGGTCGTTGGCTTGTTGGTTTGTTGGTTTCTTGGTTTGTTGGTTTGTTGGTTTGTTGGTTTGTTGGTTTGTTGGTTTGTTGGCTTGTTGGTTTGTTGGCTTGTTCGCTTTTTGGTTTGTTGGTGTGTTTGTTTGTTGGGTTGTTCGTTTGTTGGTTTGTTACTTTATTTGTTTTTTGGGTCGTTGGCTTGTTGGTTTGTTGGTTTCTTGGTTTGTTGTTTTGTTGGTTTGTTGGTTTTGTTGGTTTGTTGGTTTGTTTGTTTGTTGGTTTTTTGGTTTGTTGGTTTGTTGGTTTGTTGGTTTGTTGGTTTGTTGGTTTGTTAGTTTGTTGGTTTGTTGGTTTGTTGGTTTGTTGGTTTGTAGGTTTGTTGGTTTGTTGGTTTGTTGGCTTGTTGGTTTGTTGGCTTGTTCGCTTGTTGGTTTGTTGGTGTGTTGGTTTGTTGGGTTGTTCGTTTGTTGGTTTGTTGGTTTGTTGGTTTGTTGGTTTGTTGGTTTATTTATTTGTTGGTTTGTTGGTTTGTTTCTTTGTTGGTTTGTTGTTTTGTTGGTTTGTTGGTTTGTTGGTTTGTTGGTTTGTTGGTTTGTTGGTTTGTTGGTTTGTTGGTTTGTTGGTTTGTTGGTTTGTTGGTTTATTTATTTGTTGGTTTGTTGGTTTGTTTCTTTGTTGGTTTGTTGTTTTGTTGGTTTGTTGGTTTGTGTGTTTGTTGGTTTGTTGGTTTGTTGGTTTATTTGTTTGTTGTTTTGTGGGATTGTTGGTTTGTTGGTTTCTTGGTTTGTTGGTTTGATGGTTTCTTGATTTCTTGGTTTATATGTTTGTTGGTTTGTTGGCTCGTTTGTTTTTTGGTTTCTTAGTTTGTTCGTTTGTTGGTTTGTTGGTTTGTTGGTTTGTTGGTTTCTTAGTTTGTTGGTTGGTTGGTTTGTTGGTTTGTTGGTTTGTTGGTTTATTGGTTTGTTGGTTTGCTGGCTTTTTGGTTTGTTGATTTGCTAGTTTTTTGGTTTGCTGGTTTGTTGGTTTGTTCGTTTGTTGGTTTGTTGGTTTGTTGGTTTGTTGGTTTGGTGGTTTGTTGGTTTGTTGGTTTGTTGGTTTGTTGGTTTGTTGGTTTGTTGGTTTGTTGGTTTGTTGGTTTGTTGGTTTGTTGGTTTGTTGGTTCGTTGGTTTGTTGGTTTGCTGGTTTGTTGGTTTGTTGGTTTGTTGGTTTGTTGGTTTGTTGGTTTGTTGGTTTGTTGGTTTGTTGGTTTGTTGGTTTGTTGGTTGGTTGGTTTGTTGGTTTGCTGGTTTGTTGGTTTGTTGGTTTGTTGATTTGTTGGTTTGATGGTTTGTTGGTTTGTTGGTTTGTTGGTTTGTTGGTTTGTTGCTTTGTTGGTTTGTTGGTTTGTTGGTTTGTTGGTTTGTTGGTTTGTTGGTTTGTTGGTTTGTTGGTTTGTTGGTTTGTTGGTTTGTTGGTTTGTTGGTTTGTTGGTTTGTTGGTTTGTTGGTTTGTTGGTTTGTTGGTTTGTTGGTTTGTTGGTTTGTTGGTTTGTTGGTTTGTTGGTTTGTTGGTTTGTTGGTTTGTTGGTTTGTTGGTTTATTTGTTTGTTGGGTCGTTGACTTGTTGGTTTGTTGGTTTCTTGGTTTGTTGGTTTGTTGGTTTGTTGGTTTGTTAGTTTATTGGTTTGTTGGTTTGTTCGTTTGTTGGCTTGTTGGTTTGTTGGTTTGTTCGCTTGTTGTTTTGTTGGTGTGTTTGTTTGTTGGGTTGTTCGTTTGTTGGTTTGTTGTTTTATTTGTTTGTTAATTCGTTGGCTTGTTGGTTTGTTGGTTTCTTGGCTTGTTGGTTTGTTGGTTTGTTGGTTTGTTGGTTTGTTGGTTTGTTGGTTTGTTGGTTTGTTGGTTTGTTGGTTTGTTGGTTTGTTGGTTTGTTGGTTTAGTTGTTTGTTGGTTTGTTGGTTTGTTGGTTTTTTGGTTTGTTGGTTTGTTGGTTTGTTGGTTTGTTGGTTTGTTGGCTTGTTGGTTTGTTGGTTTGTTGGTTTGTTGGTTTGTTGGTTTGTTGGTTTGTTGGTTTGTTGGTTTGTTGGTTTGTTGGTTTGTTGGTTTGTTGGTTTGTTGGTTTGTTGGTTTGTTGGTTTGTTTGTTTGTTGGTTTGTTGGTTTGTTGGTTTGTGGGTTTGTTGGTTTGTTGGTTTGTTGGTTTGTTGGTTTGTTGGTTTGTTGGTTTGTTGGTTTGTTGGTTTGTTGGTTTGTTGTTTTGTTGGTTTGTTGGTTTGTTGGTTTATTTGTTTGTTGGGTCGTTGGCTTGTTGGTTTGTTGGTTTCTTTGTTTGTTGGTTTGTTGGTTTGTTGGTTTGTTGGTTTGGTGGTTTTTTGGTTTGTTGGCTTGTTGGTTTGTTGGTTTGTTCGCTTGTTGGTTTGTTGGTGTGTTTGTTTGTTGGGTTGTTCGTTTGTTGGTTTGTTGATTTAGTTGTTTGTTGGTTCGTTGGCTTGTGGGTTTGTTGGTTTCTTGGCTTGTTGGTTTGTTGGTTTGTACGTTTGTTGGTTTGTTGGTTTGTTGGTTGGTTGGTTTGTTGGTTTTTTGGTTTGTTGGTTTGTTGGTTTGTTGGTTTGTTGGTTCGTTGGTTCGTTGGTTTGTTGGTTTGTTTGTTTGTTCGTTTGTTGGTTTGTTGGTTTGTTGGTTTGTTGGTTTGTTGGTTTGTTGGTTTAGTTGCTTGTTGGTTTGTTGGTTTGTTGGTTTGTTGGTTTGTTGGTTTGTTGGTTTGTTGGTTTGTTGGTTTGTTGGTTTGTTCGCTTGTTGGTTTGTTGGTGTGTTGGTTTGTTGGGTTGTTCGTTTGTTGGTTTGTTGGTTTGTTGGTTTGTTGGTTTGTTGGTTTATTTATTTGTTGGTTTGTTGGCTTGTTTCTTTGTTGGTTTGTTGTTTTGTTGGTTTGTTGGTTTGTTGGTTTGTTGGTTTGTTGGTTTGTTGGTTTGTTGGTTTGTTGGTTTGTTGGTTTGTTGGTTTGTTGGTTTGTTGGTTTGTTGGTTTGTTGGTTTATTTATTTGTTGGTTTGTTGGTTTGTTTCTTTGTTGGTTTGTTGTTTTGTTGGTTTGTTGGTTTGTTGGTTTGTTGGTTTGTTGGTTTGTTGGTTTATTTGTTTGTTGTTTTGTGGGATTGTTGGTTTGTTGGTTTGTTGGTTTAGTTGCTTGTTGGTTTGTTGGTTTGTTAGTTTGTTGGTTTGTTGGTTTGTTGGTTTGTTGGTTTGTAGGTTTGTTGGTTTGTTGGTTTGTTGGCTTGTTGGTTTGTTGGCTTGTTCGCTTGTTGGTTTGTTGGTGTGTTGGTTTGTTGGGTTGTTCGTTTGTTGGTTTGTTGGTTTGTTGGTTTGTTGGTTTGTTGGTTTATTTATTTGTTGGTTTGTTGGTTTGTTTCTTTGTTGGTTTGTTGTTTTGTTGGTTTGTTGGTTTGTTGGTTTGTTGGTTTGTTGGTTTGTTGGTTTGTTGGTTTGTTGGTTTGTTGGTTTGTTGGTTTGTTGGTTTGTTGGTTTATTTATTTGTTGGTTTGTTGGTTTGTTTCTTTGTTGGTTTGTTGTTTTGTTGGTTTGTTGGTTTGTGTGTTTGTTGGTTTGTTGGTTTGTTGGTTTATTTGTTTGTTGTTTTGTGGGATTGTTGGTTTGTTGGTTTCTTGGTTTGTTGGTTTGATGGTTTCTTGATTTCTTGGTTTATATGTTTGTTGGTTTGTTGGCTCGTTTGTTTTTTGGTTTCTTAGTTTGTTCGTTTGTTGGTTTGTTGGTTTGTTGGTTTGTTGGTTTCTTAGTTTGTTGGTTGGTTGGTTTGTTGGTTTGTTGGTTTGTTGGTTTATTGGTTTGTTGGTTTGCTGGCTTTTTGGTTTGTTGATTTGCTAGTTTTTTGGTTTGCTGGTTTGTTGGTTTGTTCGTTTGTTGGTTTGTTGGTTTGTTGGTTTGTTGGTTTGTTGGTTTGTTGGTTTGTTGGTTTGTTGGTTTGTTGGTTTGTTGGTTTGTTGGTTTGTTGGTTTGTTGGTTTGTTGGTTTGTTGGTTTGTTGGTTCGTTGGTTTGTTGGTTTGCTGGTTTGTTGGTTTGTTGGTTTGTTGGTTTGTTGGTTTGTTGGTTTGTTGGTTTGTTGGTTTGTTGGTTTGTTGGTTTGTTGGTTGGTTGGTTTGTTGGTTTGCTGGTTTGTTGGTTTGTTGGTTTGTTGATTTGTTGGTTTGATGGTTTGTTGGTTTGTTGGTTTGTTGGTTTGTTGGTTTGTTGCTTTGTTGGTTTGTTGGTTTGTTGGTTTGTTGGTTTGTTGGTTTGTTGGTTTGTTGGTTTGTTGGTTTGTTGGTTTGTTGGTTTGTTGGTTTGTTGGTTTGTTGGTTTGTTGGTTTGTTGGTTTGTTGGTTTGTTGGTTTGTTGGTTTGTTGGTTTGTTGGTTTGTTGGTTTGTTGGTTTGTTGGTTTGTTGGTTTGTTGCTTTGTTGGTTTATTTGTTTGTTGGGTCGTTGACTTGTTGGTTTGTTGGTTTCTTGGTTTGTTGGTTTGTTGGTTTGTTGGTTTGTTAGTTTATTGGTTTGTTGGTTTGTTCGTTTGTTGGCTTGTTGGTTTGTTGGTTTGTTCGCTTGTTGTTTTGTTGGTGTGTTTGTTTGTTGGGTTGTTTTTTTGTTGGTTTGTTGGTTTATTTGTTTGTTAATTCGTTGGCTTGTTGGTTTGTTGGTTTCTTGGCTTGTTGGTTTGTTGGTTTGTTGGTTTGTTGGTTTGTTGGCTTGTTGGTTTGTTGGTTTGTTGGTTTGTTGGTTTGTTGGTTTGTTGGTTTGTTGGTTTGTTGGTTTGTTGGTTTGTTGGTTTGTTGGTTTGTTGGTTTGTTGGTTTGTTGGTTTGTTGGTTTGTTTGTTTGTTGGTTTGTTGGTTTGTTGGTTTGTGGGTTTGTTGGTTTGTTGGTTTGTTGGTTTGTTGGTTTGTTGGTTTGTTGGTTTGTTGGTTTGTTGGTTTGTTGGTTTGTTGTTTTGTTGGTTTGTTGGTTTGTTGGTTTATTTGTTTGTTGGGTCGTTGGCTTGTTGGTTTGTTGGTTTCTTTGTTTGTTGGTTTGTTGGTTTGTTGGTTTGTTGGTTTGGTGGTTTTTTGGTTTGTTGGCTTGTTGGTTTGTTGGTTTGTTCGCTTGTTGGTTTGTTGGTGTGTTTGTTTGTTGGGTTGTTCGTTTGTTGGTTTGTTGATTTAGTTGTTTGTTGGTTCGTTGGCTTGTGGGTTTGTTGGTTTCTTGGCTTGTTGGTTTGTTGGTTTGATGGTTTGTTGGTTTGTTGGTTTGTTGGTTTGTTGGTTTGTTGGTTTGTTGGTTTGTTGGTTTGTTGGTTTGTTTGCTTGTTGGCTTGTTGGTTTGTCGGTTTGTACGTTTGTTGGTTTGTTGGTTTGTTGGTTGGTTGGTTTGTTGGTTTTTTGGTTTGTTGGTTTGTTGGTTTGTTGGTTTGTTGGTTCGTTGGTTCGTTGGTTTGTTGGTTTGTTTGTTTGTTCGTTTGTTGGTTTGTTGGTTTGTTGGTTTGTTGGTTTGTTGGTTTGTTGGTTTAGTTGCTTGTTGGTTTGTTGGTTTGTTGGTTTGTTGGTTTGTTGGTTTGTTGGTTTGTTGGTTTGTTGGTTTGTTGGTTTGTTCGCTTGTTGGTTTGTTGGTGTGTTGGTTTGTTGGGTTGTTCGTTTGTTGGTTTGTTGGTTTGTTGGTTTGTTGGTTTGTTGGTTTATTTATTTGTTGGTTTGTTGGCTTGTTTCTTTGTTGGTTTGTTGTTTTGTTGGTTTGTTGGTTTGTTGGTTTGTTGGTTTGTTGGTTTGTTGGTTTGTTGGTTTGTTGGTTTGTTGGTTTGTTGGTTTGTTGGTTTGTTGGTTTGTTGGTTTGTTGGTTTATTTATTTGTTGGTTTGTTGGTTTGTTTCTTTGTTGGTTTGTTGTTTTGTTGGTTTGTTGGTTTGTTGGTTTGTTGGTTCGTTGGTTTGTTGGTTTATTTGTTTGTTGTTTTGTGGGATTGTTGGTTTGTTGGTTTCTTGGTTTGTTGGTTTGATGGTTTCTTGATTTCTTGGTTTATATGTTTGTTGGTTTGTTGGCTCGTTTGTTTTTTGGTTTCTTAGTTTGTTCGTTTGTTGGTTTGTTGGTTTGTTGGTTTGTTGGTTTGTTAGTTTGTTGGTTGGTTGGTTTGTTGGTTTGTTGGTTTGTTGGTTTATTGGTTTGTTGGTTTGCTGGCTTTTTTGTTTGTTGATTTGCTAGTTTTTTGGTTTGCTGGTTTGTTGGTTTGTTGGTTTGTTCGTTTGTTGGTTTGTTGGTTTGTTGGTTTGTTGGTTTGTTGGTTTGTTGGTTTGTTGGTTTGTTGGTTTGTTGGTTTGTTGGTTTATTGGTTTGTTTATTTGTTGGTTTGTTGGTTTGTTGGTTCGTTGGTTTATTGGTTTGCTGGTTTATTGGTTTGTTGGTTTGTTGGTTTGTTGGTTTGTTGGTTTGTTGGTTTGTTGGTTTGTTCGTTTGTTGGTTTGTTGGTTGGTTGGTTTGTTGGTTTGCTGGTTTGTTGGTTTGTTGGTTTGTGGATTTGTTGGTTTGTTGGTTTGTTGGTTTGTTCGCTTGTTGTTTTGTTGGTGTGTTTGTTTGTTGGGTTGTTCGTTTGTTGGTTTGTTGGTTTATTTGTTTGTTGATTCGTTGGCTTGTGGGTTTGTTGGTTTCTTGGCTTGTTGGTTTGTTGGTTTGTTGGTTTGTTGGTTTGTTGGTTTGTTGGTTTGTTGGTTTGTTGGTTTGTTGGTTTGTTGGTTTAGTTGTTTGTTGGTTTGTTGGTTTGTTGGTTTGTTGGTTTGTTGGTTTGTTGGTTTGTTGGTTTGTTGGCTTGTTGGTTTGTTGGTTTGTTGGTTTGTTGGTTTGTTGGTTTGTTGGTTTGTTGGTTTGTTGGTTTGTTGGTTTGTTGGTTTGTTGGTTTGTTGGTTTGTTAGTTTGTTGGTTTGTTGGTTTGTTGGTTTGTTTGTTTGTTGGTTAGTTGGTTTGTTGGTTTGTGGGTTTGTTGGTTTGTTGGTTTGTTGGTTTGTTGGTTTGTTGGTTTGTTGGTTTGTTGGTTTGTTGGTTTGTTGGTTTGTTGGTTTGTTGTTTTGTTGGTTTGTTGGTTTGTTGGTTTATTTGTTTGTTGGGTCGTTGGCTTGTTGGTTTGTTGGTTTCTTTGTTTGTTGGTTTGTTGGTTTGTTGGTTTGTTGGGTTGGTGGTTTTTTGGTTTGTTGGCTTGTTGGTTTGTTGGTTTGTTCGCTTGTTGGTTTGTTGGTGTGTTTGTTTGTTGGGTTGTTCGTTTGTTGGTTTGTTGATTTAGTTGTTTGTTGGTTCGTTGGCTTGTGGGTTTGTTGGTTTCTTGGCTTGTTGGTTTGTTGGTTTGATGGTTTGTTGGTTTGTTGGTTTGTTGGTTTGTTGGTTTGAAGGTTTGTTGGTTTGTTGGTTTGTTGGTTTGTTGGCTTGTTGGCTTGTTGGTTTGTTGGTTTGTACGTTTGTTTGTTTGTTGGTTTGTTGGTTGGTTGGTTTGTTGGTTTTTTGGTTTGTTGGTTTGTTGGTTTGTTGGTTTGTTGGTTCGTTGGTTCGTTGGTTTGTTGGTTTGTTTGTTTGTTCGTTTGTTGGTTTGTTGGTTTGTTGGTTTGTTGGTTTGTTGGTTTGTTGGTTTGTTGGTTTAGTTGCTTGTTGGTTTGTTGGTTTGTTGGTTTGTTGGTTTGTTGGTTTGTTGGTTTGTTGGTTTGTTGGTTTGTTGGTTTGTTCGCTTGTTGGTTTGTTGGTGTGTTGGTTTGTTGGGTTGTTCGTTTGTTGGTTTGTTGGTTTGTTGGTTTGTTGGTTTGTTGGTTTATTTATTTGTTGGTTTGTTGGTTTGTTTCTTTGTTGGTTTGTTGTTTTGTTGGTTTGTTGGTTTGTTGGTTTGTTGGTTTGTTGGTTTGTTGGTTTGTTGGTTTGTTGGTTTGTTGGTTTGTTGGTTTATTTATTTGTTGGTTTGTTGGTTTGTTTCTTTGTTGGTTTGTTGTTTTGTTGGTTTGTTGGTTTGTTGGTTTGTTGGTTTGTTGGTTTGTTGGTTTGTTGGTTTGTTGGTTTGTTGGTTTGTTGGTTTGTTGGTTTGTTGGTTTGTTGGTTTATTTATTTGTTGGTTTGTTGGTTTGTTTCTTTGTTGGTTTGTTGTTTTGTTGGTTTGTTGGTTTGTGTGTTTGTTGGTTTGTTGGTTTGTTGGTTTATTTGTTTGTTGTTTTGTGGGATTGTTGGTTTGTTGGTTTCTTGGTTTGTTGGTTTGATGGTTTCTTGATTTCTTGGTTTATATGTTTGTTGGTTTGTTGGCTCGTTTGTTTTTTGGTTTCTTAGTTTGTTCGTTTGTTGGTTTGTTGGTTTGTTGGTTTGTTGGTTTGTTGGTTTCTTAGTTTGTTGGTTGGTTGGTTTGTTGGTTTGTTGGTTTGTTGGTTTATTGGTTTGTTGGTTTGCTGGCTTTTTGGTTTGTTGATTTGCTAGTTTTTTGGTTTGCTGGTTTGTTGGTTTGTTCGTTTGTTGGTTTGTTGGTTTGTTGGTTTGTTGGTTTGTTGGTTTGTTGGTTTGTTGGTTTGTTGGTTTGTTGGTTTGTTGGTTTGTTGGTTTGTTGGTTTGTTGGTTTGTTGGTTTGTTGGTTTGTTGGTTTGTTGGTTTGTTGGTTCGTTGGTTTGTTGGTTTGCTGGTTTGTTGGTTTGTTGGTTTGTTGGTTTGTTGGTTTGTTGGTTTGTTGGTTTGTTGGTTTGTTGGTTTGTTGGTTTGTTGGTTTGTTGGTTGGTTGGTTTGTTGGTTTGCTGGTTTGTTGGTTTGTTGGTTTGTTGATTTGTTGGTTTGATGGTTTGTTGGTTTGTTGGTTTGTTGGTTTGTTGGTTTGTTGCTTTGTTGGTTTGTTGGTTTGTTAGTTTGTTGGTTTGTTGGTTTGTTGGTTTGTTGGTTTGTTGGTTTGTTGGTTTGTTGGTTTGTTGGTTTGTTGGTTTGTTGGTTTGTTGGTTTGTTGGTTTGTTGGTTTTTTGGTTTGTTGGTTTGTTGGTTTGTTGGTTTGTTGGTTTGTTGGTTTGTTGGTTTATTTGTTTGTTGGGTCGTTGACTTGTTGGTTTGTTGGTTTCTTGGTTTGTTGGTTTGTTGGTTTGTTGGTTTGTTAGTTTATTGGTTTGTTGGTTTGTTCGTTTGTTGGCTTGTTGGTTTGTTGGTTTGTTCGCTTGTTGTTTTGTTGGTGTGTTTGTTTGTTGGGTTGTTCGTTTGTTGGTTTGTTGGTTTATTTGTTTGTTGATTCGTTGGCTTGTTGGTTTGTTGGTTTCTTGGCTTGTTGGTTTGTTGGTTTGTTGGTTTGTTGGTTTGTTGGTTTGTTGGTTTGTTGGTTTGTTGGTTTGTTGGTTTGTTGGTTTGTTGGTTTGTTGGTTTGTTGGTTTAGTTGTTTGTTGGTTTGTTGGTTTGTTGGTTTGTTGGTTTGTTGGTTTGTTGGTTTGTTGGTTTGTTGGTTTGTTGGCTTGTTGGTTTGTTGGTTTGTTGGTTTGTTGGTTTGTTGGTTTGTTGGTTTGTTGGTTTGTTGGTTTGTTGGTTTGTTGGTTTGTTGGTTTGTTGGTTTGTTGGTTTGTTGGTTTGTTGGTTTGTTTGTTTGTTGGTTTGTTGGTTTGTTGGTTTGTGGGTTTGTTGGTTTGTTGGTTTGTTGGTTTGTTGGTTTGTTGGTTTGTTGGTTTGTTGGTTTGTTGGTTTGTTGGTTTGTTGTTTTGTTGGTTTGTTGGTTTGTTGGTTTATTTGTTTGTTGGTTTGTTGGTTTCTTTGTTTGTTGGTTTGTTGGTTTGTTGGTTTGTTGGTTTGGTGGTTTTTTGGTTTGTTGGCTTGTTGGTTTGTTGGTTTGTTCGCTTGTTGGTTTGTTGGTGTGTTTGTTTGTTGGGTTGTTCGTTTGTTGGTTTGTTGATTTAGTTGTTTGTTGGTTCGTTGGCTTGTGGGTTTGTTGGTTTCTTGGCTTGTTGGTTTGTTGGTTTGATGGTTTGTTGGTTTGTTGGTTTGTTGGTTTGTTGGTTTGTTGGTTTGTTGGTTTGTTGGTTTGTTGGTTTGTTGGCTTGTTGGCTTGTTGGTTTGTTGGTTTGTACGTTTGTTGGTTTGTTGGTTTGTTGGTTGGTTGGTTTGTTGGTTTTTTGGTTTGTTGGTTTGTTGGTTTGTTGGTTTGTTGGTTCGTTGGTTCGTTGGTTTGTTGGTTTGTTTGTTTGTTCGTTTGTTGGTTTGTTGGTTTGTTGGTTTGTTGGTTTGTTGGTTTGTTGGTTTAGTTGCTTGTTGGTTTGTTGGTTTGTTGGTTTGTTGGTTTGTTGGTTTGTTGGTTTGTTGGTTTGTTGGTTTGTTGGTTTGTTCGCTTGTTGGTTTGTTGGTGTGTTGGTTTGTTGGGTTGTTCGTTTGTTGGTTTGTTGGTTTGTTGGTTTGTTGGTTTGTTGGTTTATTTATTTGTTGGTTTGTTGGTTTGTTTCTTTGTTGGTTTGTTGTTTTGTTGGTTTGTTGGTTTGTTGGTTTGTTGGTTTGTTGGTTTGTTGGTTTGTTGGTTTGTTGGTTGGTTGGTTTGTTGGTTTGTTGGTTTGTTGGTTTGTTGGTTTATTTATTTGTTGGTTTGTTGGTTTGTTTCTTTGTTGGTTTGTTGTTTTGTTGGTTTGTTGGTTTGTTGGTTTGTTGGTTTGTTGGTTTGTTGGTTTATTTGTTTGTTGTGTTGTGGGATTGTTGGTTTGTTGGTTTCTTGGTTTGTTGGTTTGATGGTTTCTTGATTTCTTGGTTTATATGTTTGTTGGTTTGTTGGCTCGTTTGTTTTTTGGTTTCTTAGTTTGTTCGTTTGTTGGTTTGTTGGTTTGTTGGTTTGTTGGTTTGTTAGTTTGTTGGTTGGTTGGTTTGTTGGTTTGTTGGTTTGTTGGTTTATTGGTTTGTTGGTTTGCTGGCTTTTTTGTTTGTTGATTTGCTAGTTTTTTGGTTTGCTGGTTTGTTGGTTTGTTGGTTTGTTCGTTTGTTGGTTTGTTGGTTTGTTGGTTTGTTGGTTTGTTGGTTTGTTGGTTTGTTGGTTTGTTGGTTTGTTGGTTTGTTGGTTTGTTGGTTTGTTGGTTTGTTGGTTCGTTGGTTTATTGGTTTGCTGGTTTATTGGTTTGTTGGTTTGTTGGTTTGTTGGTTTGTTGGTTTGTTGGTTTGTTGGTTTGTTGGTTGGTTGGTTTGTTGGTTTGCTGGTTTGTTGGTTTGTTGGTTTGTGGATTTGTTGGTTTGTTGGTTTGTTGGTTTGTTCGCTTGTTGTTTTGTTGGTGTGTTTGTTTGTTGGGTTGTTCGTTTGTTGGTTTGTTGGTTTATTTGTTTGTTGATTCGTTGGCTTGTGGGTTTGTTGGTTTCTTGGCTTGTTGGTTTGTTGGTTTGTTGGTTTGTTGGTTTGTTGGTTTGTTGGTTTGTTAGTTTGTTGGTTTGTTGGTTTGTTGGTTTAGTTGTTTGTTGGTTTGTTGGTTTGTTGGTTTGTTGGTTTGTTGGTTTGTTGGTTTGTTGGTTTGTTGGCTTGTTGGTTTGTTGGTTTGTTGGTTTGTTAGTTTGTTGGTTTGTTGGTTTGTTGGTTTGTTGGTTTGTTGGTTTGTTGGTTTGTTGGTTTGTTGGTTTGTTGGTTTGTTGGTTTGTTGGTTTGTTGGTTTGTTGGTTTGTTTGTTTGTTGGTTTGTTGGTTTGTTGGTTTGTGGGTTTGTTGGTTTGTTGGTTTGTTGGTTTGTTGGTTTGTTGGTTTGTTGGTTTGTTGGTTTGTTGGTTTGTTGTTTTGTTGGTTTGTTGGTTTGTTGGTTTATTTGTTTGTTGGGTCGTTGGCTTGTTGGTTTGTTGGTTTCTTTGTTTGTTGGTTTGTTGGTTTGTTGGTTTGTTGGGTTGGTGGTTTTTTGGTTTGTTGGCTTGTTGGTTTGTTGGTTTGTTCGCTTGTTGGTTTGTTGGTGTGTTTGTTTGTTGGGTTGTTCGTTTGTTGGTTTGTTGATTTAGTTGTTTGTTGGTTCGTTGGCTTGTGGGTTTGTTGGTTTCTTGGCTTGTTGGTTTGTTGGTTTGATGGTTTGTTGGTTTGTTGGTTTGTTGGTTTGTTGGTTTGAAGGTTTGTTGGTTTGTTGGTTTGTTGGTTTGTTGGCTTGTTGGCTTGTTGGTTTGTTGGTTTGTACGTTTGTTGGTTTGTTGGTTTGTTGGTTGGTTGGTTTGTTGGTTTTTTGGTTTGTTGGTTTGTTGGTTTGTTGGTTTGTTGGTTCGTTGGTTCGTTGGTTTGTTGGTTTGTTTGTTTGTTCGTTTGTTGGTTTGTTGGTTTGTTGGTTTGTTGGTTTGTTGGTTTGTTGGTTTAGTTGCTTGTTGGTTTGTTGGTTTGTTGGTTTGTTGGTTTGTTGGTTTGTTGGTTTGTTGGTTTGTTGGTTTGTTGGTTTGTTGGTTTGTTCGCTTGTTGGTTTGTTGGTGTGTTGGTTTGTTGGGTTGTTCGTTTGTTGGTTTGTTGGTTTGTTGGTTTGTTGGTTTGTTGGTTTATTTATTTGTTGGTTTGTTGGTTTGTTTCTTTGTTGGTTTGTTGTTTTGTTGGTTTGTTGGTTTGTTGGTTTGTTGGTTTGTTGGTTTGTTGGTTTGTTGGTTTGTTGGTTTGTTGGTTTGTTGGTTTGTTGGTTTGTTGGTTTATTTATTTGTTGGTTTGTTGGTTTGTTTCTTTGTTGGTTTGTTGTTTTGTTGGTTTGTTGGTTTGTTGGTTTGTTGGTTTGTTGGTTTGTTGGTTTATTTGTTTGTTGTTTTGTGGGATTGTTGGTTTGTTGGTTTCTTGGTTTGTTGGTTTGATGGTTTCTTGATTTCTTGGTTTATGTTTGTTGGTTTGTTGGCTCGTTTGTTTTTTGGTTTCTTAGTTTGTTCGTTTGTTGGTTTGTTGGTTTGTTGGTTTGTTGGTTTGTTAGTTTGTTGGTTGGTTGGTTTGTTGGTTTGTTGGTTTGTTGGTTTATTGGTTTGTTGGTTTGCTGGCTTTTTGGTTTGTTGATTTGCTAGTTTTTTGGTTTGCTGGTTTGTTGGTTTGTTGGTTTGTTCGTTTGTTGGTTTGTTGGTTTGTTGGTTTGTTGGTTTGTTGGTTTGTTGGTTTGTTGGTTTGTTGGTTTGTTGGTTTGTTGGTTTGTTGGTTTGTTGGTTTGTTGGTTTGTTGGATTGTTGGTTTGTTGGTTCGTTGGTTTGTTGGTTTGCTGGTTTGTTGGTTTGTTGGTTTGTTGGTTTGTTGGTTTGTTGGTTTGTTGGTTTGTTGGTTTGTTGGTTTGTTGGTTTGTTGGTTGGTTGGTTTGTTGGTTTGCTGGTTTGTTGGTTTGTTGGTTTGTTGATTTGTTGGTTTGTTGGTTTGTTGGTTTGTTGGTTTGTTGGTTTGTTGCTTTGTTGGTTTGTTGGTTTGTTGGTTTGTTGGTTTGTTGGTTTGTTGGTTTGTTGGTTTGTTGGTTTGTTGGTTTGTGGGTTTGTTGGTTTGTTGGTTTGTTGGTTTGTTGGTTTGTTGGTTTGTTGGTTTGTTGGTTTGTTGGTTTGTTGGTTTGTTGGTTTGTTGGTTTGTTGGTTTAATTGTTTGTTGGGTCGTTGACTTGTTGGTTTGTTGGTTTCTTGGTTTGTTGGTTTGTTGGTTTGTTGGTTTGTTAGTTTATTGGTTTGTTGGTTTGTTCGTTTGTTAGCTTGTTGGTTTGTTGGTTTGTTCGCTTGTTGTTTTGTTGGTGTGTTTGTTTGTTGGGTTGTTCGTTTGTTGGTTTGTTGGTTTATTTGTTTGTTGATTCGTTGGCTTGTGGGTTTGTTGGTTTCTTGGCTTGTTGGTTTGTTGGTTTGTGGGTTTGTTGGTTTGTTGGTTTGTTGGTTTGTTGGTTTGTTGGTTTGTTGGTTTAGTTGTTTGTTGGTTTGTTGGTTTGTTGGTTTGTTGGTTTGTTGGTTTGTTGGTTTGTTGGTTTGTTGGTTTGTTGGTTTGTTGGCTTGTTGGTTTGTTGGTTTGTTGGTTTGTTGGTTTGTTGGTTTGTTGGTTTGTTGGTTTGTTGGTTTGTTGGTTTGTTGGTTTGTTGGTTTGTTGGTTTGTTGGTTTGTTGGTTTGTTGGTTAGTTGGTTTGTTGGTTTGTTTGTTTGTTGGTTTGTTGGTTTGTTGGTTTGTGGGTTTGTTGGTTTGTTGGTTTGTTGGTTTGTTGGTTTGTTGGTTTGTTGGTTTGTTGTTTTGTTGGTTTGTTGGTTTGTTGTTTTGTTGGTTTGTTGGTTTGTTGGTTTATTTGTTTGTTGGGTCGTTGGCTTGTTGGTTTGTCGGTTTCTTTGTTTGTTGGTTTGTTGGTTTGTTGGTTTGTTGGTTTGGTGGTTTTTTGGTTTGTTGGCTTGTTGGTTTGTTGGTTTGTTCGCTTGTTGGTTTGTTGGTGTGTTTGTTTGTTGGGTTGTTCGTTTGTTGGTTTGTTGATTTAGTTGTTTGTTGGTTCGTTGGCTTGTGGGTTTGTTGGTTTCTTGGCTTGTTGGTTTGTTGGTTTGATGGTTTGTTGGTTTGTTGGTTTGTTGGTTTGTTGGTTTGTTGGTTTGTTGGTTTGTTGATTTGTTGGTTTGTTGGCTTGTTGGCTTGTTGGTTTGTTGGTTTGTACGTTTGTTGGTTTGTTGGTTTGTTGGTTGGTTGGTTTGTTGGTTTTTTGGTTTGTTGGTTTGTTGGTTTGTTGGTTTGTTGGTTCGTTGGTTCGTTGATTTGTTGGTTTGTTTGTTTGTTCGTTTGTTGGTTTGTTGGTTTGTTGGTTTGTTGGTTTGTTGGTTTGTTGGTTTGTTGGTTTAGTTGCTTGTTGGTTTGTTGGTTTGTTGGTTTGTTGGTTTGTTGGTTTGTTGGTTTGTTGGTTTGTTGGTTTGTTGGCTTGTTGGTTTGTTGGTTTGTTGGTTTGTTGGTTTGTTGGTTTGTTGGTTTGTTGGTTTGTTGGTTTGTTGGTTTGTTGGTTTGTTGGTTTGTTGGTTTAGTTGTTTGTTGGTCTGTTGGTTTGTTGGTTTGTTGGTTTGTTGGTTTGTTGGTTTGTTGGTTTGTTGGCTTGTTGGTTTGTTGGTTTGTTGGTTTGTTGGTTTGTTGGTTTGTTGGTTTGTTGGTTTGTTGGTTTTGTTGGTTTGTTGGTTTGTTTGTTTGTTCGTTTTTTGGTTTGTTGGTTTATTTGTTTGCTGGTTTGTTGGGTTGTTCGTTTGTTGGTTTGGTGGTTTGTTGGTTTGTTGGTTTGCTGTTTTGTTGGTTTTTTGGTATGTTCGTTTGTTGGTTTGTTGGTTTGTTGGTTTGTTGGCTTGTTGGTTTGTTGGTTTGTTGGTTTGTTTGTTGGTTGGTTTGCTGGTTTGTTGGTTTGTTGGTTTGTTGTTTTGTAGTTTTGTTGGTTTGTTGGTTTGTTGGTTTGTTGGTTTGTTGGTTTGTTGGTTTGTTGGTTTGTTGTTTGTAGGTTTGTTGGTTTGTTGGTTTGTTGGTTTGTTGGTTTGTTGGTTTGTTGGTTTGTTGGTTTGTTGGTTTGTTGGTTTGTTGGTTTGTTGGTTTGTTGGTTTGTTGGTTTGTTGGTTTGTTGGTTTGTTGGTTTGTTGGTTTGTTGGTTTGTTGGTTTGTTGGTTTGTTGGTTTGTTGGTTTGTTGGTTTGTTGGTTTGTTAGTTTGTTGGTTTGTTGGTTTGTTGGTTTGTTGGTTTGTAGGTTTGTTGGTTTGTTGGTTTGTTGGTTTGTTGGTTTGTTGGTTTGTTGCTTTATTTGTTTGTTGGGTCGTTGGCTTGTTGGTTTGTTGGTTTCTTGGTTTGTTGGTTTGTTGGTTTGTTGGTTTGTTGGTTTGTTGGTTTGTTGGTTTGTTGGCTTGTTGGTTTGTTGGCTTGTTCGCTTTTTGGTTTGTTGGTGTGTTTGTTTTTTGGGTTGTTTGTTTGTTGGTTTGTTACTTTATTTGTTTTTTGGGTCGTTGGCTTGTTGGTTTGTTGGTTTCTTGGTTTGTTGTTTTGTTGGTTTGTTGGTTTTGTTGGTTTGTTGGTTTGTTTGTTTGTTCGTTTTTTGGTTTGTTGGTTTGTTGCTTTGTTGGTTTGTTGGTTTGTTGGTTTGTTAGTTTGTTGGTTTGTTGGTTTGTTGGTTTGTTGGTTTGTAGGTTTGTTGGTTTGTTGGTTTGTTGGCTTGTTGGTTTGTTGGCTTGTTCGCTTGTTGGTTTGTTGGTGTGTTGGTTTGTTGGGTTGTTCGTTTGTTGGTTTGTTGGTTTATTTGTTTGTTGGTTCGTTGGAGTGTGGGTTTGTTGGTTTCTTGGCTTATTGGTTTGTTGGGTTGTTGGTTTGTTGGTTTGTTGGGTTGTTGGTTTGTTGGCTTGTTGGCTTGTTGGTTTGTTGGTTTATTCGTTTGTTGGTTTGTTGGTTTGTTGGCTTGTTGGCTTGTTGGTTTGTTGGTTTGTTGGTTTGTTGGTTTATTGGTTTGTTGGTTTTGTTGGTTTGTTGGTTTGTTTGTTTGTTCGTTTTTTGGTTTGTTGGTTTATTTGTTTGTTGGTTTGTTGGGTTGTTCGTTTGTTGGTATGTTGGTTTGTTGGTTTGTTGGTTTGCTGTTTTGTTGGTTTATTTGTTGGGTTGTTCGTTTGTTGGTATGTTGGTTTGTTGGTTTGTTGGTTTGCTGTTTTGTTGGTTTGTTGGTATGTTCGTTTGTTGGTTTGTTGGTTTGTTGGTTTGTTGGCTTGTTGGTTTGTTGGTTTGTTCGTTTGTTGGTTTGTTAATGTGTTGGTTTGTTGGCTTGTTCGTTTGTTGGTTTGTTGGTTTGTTGGTTTGTTGGTTTGTTGGTTTGTTGGTTTGTTTGTTGGTTGGTTTGTTGGTTTGTTGGTTTGTTGGTTTGTTGGTTTGTTGGTTTGTTGGTTTGTTGGTTTGTAGGTTTATTGGTTTGTTGGTTTGTTGGTTTGTTGGTTTGTTGGTTTGTTGGTTTGTTGGTTTGTTGGTTTGTTGGTTTGTTGGTTTGTTGGTTTGTTGGTTTGTTGGTTTGTTGGTTTGTTGGTTTGTTGGTTTGTTGGTTTGTTGGTTTGTTGGTTTGTTGGTTTGTTGGTTTGTTGGTTTGTTGGTTTGTTGGTTTGTTAGTTTGTTGGTTTGTTGGTTTGTTGGTTTGTAGGTTTGTTGGTTTGTTGGTTTGTTGGTTTGTTGGTTTGTTGGTTTGTTGCTTTATTTGCTTGTTGGGTCGTTGGCTTGTTGGTTTGTTGGTTTGTTGGTTTGTTGGTTTGTTGGTTTGTTGGTTTGTTGGTTTGTTGGTTTGTTGGCTTGTTCGCTTGTTGGTTTGTTGGTGTGTTTGTTTGTTGGGTTGTTCGTTTGTTGGTTTGTTGCTTTATTTGTTTGTTGGGTCGTTGGCTTGTTGGTTTGTTGGTTTCTTGGTTTCTTGGTTTGTTGGTTTGTTGGTTTGTTGGTTTGTTGGTTTGTTGGTTTGTTGGTTTGTTGGTTTGTTGGTTTGTTGGTTTGTTGGTTTGTTGGTTTGTGGGTTTTGTTGGTTGTTGGTTTGTTTGTTTGTTCGTTTTTTGGTTTGTTGGTTTATTTGTTTGTTGGTTTGTTGGGTTGTTCGTTTGTTGGTTTGTTGGTTTGTTGGTTTGTTGGTTTGCTGTTTTGTTGGTTTGTTGGTATGTTCGTTTGTTGGTTTGTTGGTTTGTTGGTTTGTTGGTTTGTTGGTATGTTGGTTTGTTGGTTTGTTGGTTTGTTGGTTTGTTGGTTTGTTGGTTTGTTGGTTTGTTGGTTTGCTGGTTTGTTAGTTTGTTGGTTTGTTGGTTTGTTGGTTTGTTGGTTTGTAGGTTTGTTGGTTTGTTGGTTGGTTGGTTTGTTGGTTTGTTGGTTTGTTGCTTTATTTGTGTGTTGGGTCGTTGGCTTGTTGGTTTGTTGGCTTCTTGGTTTGTTGGTTTGTTGGTTTGTTGGTTTGTTGGTTTGTTGGTTTGTTGGCTTGTTGGCTTGTTGGTTTGTTTGCTTGTTGGTTTGTTGGTGTGTTTGTTTGTTGGGTTGTTCGTTTGTTGGTTTATTTGTTTGTTGGTTCGTTGGTGTGTGGGTTTGTTGGTTTCTTGGCTTATTGGTTTGTTGGGTTGTTGGTTTGTTGGTTTGTTGGTTTGTTGGTTTGTTGGCTTGTTGGCTTGTTGGTTTGTTGGTTTGTTCGTTTTTTTGTTTGTTGGTTTGCTGGTTTGTTGGTTTGTTGGTTTTTTGGTTTGTTGGTTTGTTGGTTTGTTGGTTCGTTGGTTCGTTGGTTTGTTGGTTTGTTTGTTTGTTCGTTTGTTGGTTTGTTGGTTTGTTGGTTTGTTGGTTTGTTGGTTTGTTGGTTTGTTGGTTTGTTGGTTTGTTGGTTTGTTGGTTTGTTGGTTTGTTGGTTTAGTTGTTTGTTGGTTTGTTGGTTTGTTGGTTTGTTGGTTTGTTGGTTTGTTGGTTTGTTGGTTTGTTGGCTTATTGGTTTGGTGGTTTGTTGGTTTGTTGGTTTGTTGGTTTGTTGGTTTTGTTGGTTTGTTGGTTTTGTTGGTTTGTTGGTTTGTTTGTTTGTTCGTTTTTTGGTTTGTTGGTTTATTTGTTTGTTGGTTTGTTGGTTTGTTCGTTTGTTGGTTTGTTGGTTTGCTGTTTTGTTTGTTTGTTGGTATGGTCGTTTGTTGGTTTGTTGGTTTGTTAGTTTGTTGGCTTGTTGGTATGTTGATTTGTTCGTTTGTTGGTTTGTTGGTTTGTTGGTTTGTTGGTTTGTTGGTTTGTTGGTTTGTTGGTTTGTTGGTTTGTTGGTTTGTTGGTTTGTTGGTTTTTCTGGTTTGTTGGTTTATTGGTTTATTTGTCTGTTGGTTTGTTGGTTTGTTGGTTTGTTGATTTGTTGGTTTTTTGGTTTGTTGGTTTGTTGGTTTATTTGTTTGTTGGTTTGTTGGTTTGTTGGTTTGTTCGTTTGTGGGTTTGTTGGTTTGTTGGTTTGTTGGTTTGTTGGTTTGTTGGCTTATTGGTTTGTGGTTTGTTGGTTTGTTGGTTGGTCGGTTTGTTGGTTTGTTGGTATGTTCGTTTGTTGGTTTGTTGGTTTGTTGGTTTGTTGGCTTGTTGGTTTGTTGGTATGTTCGTTTTTTGGTTTGCTGGTTTGTTGGTTTGTTGTTATGTTCATTTGTTGGTTTCTTGGTTTGTTGGTTTGTTGGTTTGTTGGTTTGTTGGTTTATTTGTTTGTTGGTTTGTTGGTTTGTTGGTTTGTTGGTTTATTGGTTTGTTCATTTGTTGGTTTGTTGGTTTGTTGGTTTGCTGGCTTGTTGGTTTGTTGGTTTGCTGGTTTTTTGGTTTGCTGGTTCGTTGGTTTGTTGGTATGTTCGTTTGTTTGTTTGATGGTTTGTTGGTTTGTTGGTTCGTTGGTTTGTTGGTATGTTCGTTTGTTTGTTTGATGGTTTGTTGGTGTGTTGGTTTGTTGGGTTGTTCGTTTGTTGGCTTGTTGGTTTGTTGGTTTGTTGGTTTGTTGGTTTGATGGTTTGCTGGTTTGTTGGTTTGTTGGTTTGTTGGTTTGTTGGTTTGTTGGTTTATTGGTTTGGCGGTTTGTTTGTTTGTTCGTTTGTGGGTTTGTTGGTTTGTTGGTTTGTTGGTTTGTTGGTTTGTTGGTTTGTTGGTTTGTTGGTTTGTTGGTTTGTTGGTTTGTTGGTTTGTTGGTTTGTTGGTTTATTTGTTTGTTTGTTTCTTTGTTGGTTTATTGTTTTGTTGGTTTGTTGGTTTATTTTTTTGTTGTTTTGTATGTTTGTTGGTTTGTTGGTTTCTTGGTTTGTTGGTTTGATGGTTTCTTGATTTCTTGGTTTATATGTTTGTTGGTTTGTTGGCTTGTTTGTTTTTTGGTTTCTTAGTTTGTTCGTTTGTTGGTTTGTTGGTTTGTTGGTTTGTTGGTTTGTTGCTTTGTTGGTTTGTTGGTTGGTTGGTTTGTTGGTTTGTTGGTTTGTTGGTTTATTGGTTTGTTGGTTTGTTGGTTTCTTGGTTTGTTGGTTTGTTGGTTTGTTGGTTTTTTGGTTTACCTTGGTTTGTTGGTTTGTTAGTTTGTTCGTTTGTTGGTTTGTTGGTTTGTTGGTTTGTTGGTTTGTTGGTTTGTTGGTTTGTTGGTTTGTTGGTTTGTTGGTTTGTTGGTTTGTTGATTTGTTCGTTTGTTGGTTTGTTGGTTTGTTGGTTTGTTGGTTTGTTGGTTTGTTGGTTTGTTGGTTTGTTGGTTTGTTGGTTTGTTGGTTTGTTGGTTTGTTGGTCTGTTGGTTTGTTGGTTTGTTGGTTTGTTGGTTTGTTGGTTTGTTGGTTTGTTGGTTTGTTGGTTTGTTGGTTTGTTGGTTTGTTGGTTTGTTGGTTTGTTGGTTTGTTGGTTTGTTGGTTTGTTGGTTTGTTGATTTGTTCGTTTGTTGGTTTGTTGGTTTGTTGGTTTGTTGGTTTGTTGGTTTGTTGGTTTGTTGGTTTGTTGGTTTGTTGGTTTGTTGGTCTGTTGGTTTGTTGGTTTGTTGGTTTGTTGGTTTTTTGGTTTGTTGGTTTGTTGGTTTGTGGGTTTGTTGGTTTGGTGGTTTCTTGGCTTGTTGGTTTGTTGGTTTCTTGGTTTCTTGGTTTATTTGTTTGTTGGTTTGTTGGCTTGTTGGTTTTTTGGTTTATTGGTTTGTTCGTTTGTTGGTTTGTTGGTTAGTTGGTTTGTTGGTTTGTTAGTTTGTTGGTTGGTTGGTTTGTTGGTTTGTTGGTTTGTTGGTTTGGTAGTTTGTTGGTTTGTTGGTTTGTTGGTTTGTTGGTTTATTGGTTTCTTGGTTTGTTGGTTTGTTGGTTTCTTGGTTTGTTGGCTTGTTAGTTTGTCCATTTGTTGGTTTGTTGGTTTGTGGGTTTGTTGGTTTGTTGGTTTGTTGGTTTGTTGATTTGTTCGTTTTTTGGTTTGTTGGTTTGTTTGTTTGTTGGTTTGTTGGTTTTTTGGTTTGTTGGTTTGTTGGTTTGTTGGTTTGTTTTTTTATTTGTTTATTTGTTTATTGGTTTGTTGTTTTGTTGGTTTGTTGGTTTGTTGGTTTTTTGGTTTGTTGGTCTGTTGGTTTGTTGGTTTGTTGGTTTGTTCGTTTGTTGGCTTGTTGGTTTGTTGGTTTGTTAGTTTGTTGGGTTGCTGGCTTGTTGTTGGTTTGTTGGTTTGTTGATTTGTTGATTTGTTGGCTTGTTGGTTTGTTGGTTTGCTGATTTGTTGGTTTGTTGGTTTGTTGGTTTGTTGGTTTATTGATTTGTTCGTTTGTTGGTTTGTACGTTTGTTGGTTTGTTTGTTTGTCGGTTTGTTGGTTTGCTGGTTTTTTGGTTTGATGGTTTGTTGGTTTGTTGTTATTTTCTTTTATTGGTTTGTTGGTTTGTTGGTTTGTTGGTTTGTTGGTTTGTTAACTTGTTGGTTTGTTGGGTTGTTGGTATGTTGGTTTGTTGGGTTGTTCGTTTGTTGGTTTGTTGGTTTATTGGCTTGTTGGTTTGTTAGTTTATTGGTTTGTTCGTTTGTTGGTTTGTTGGTATGTTCGTTTGTTGGTTTGTTGGTTTGTAGGTTTGTTGGTTTGTTGGTTTGTTAGTTTGTTGATTTGTTGGTTTGTTGGTTCGTTGGTTTGTAGGTTTGTTGGTTTGTTGGTTTGTTGGTTTGTTCGTTTGTTGGTTTGTTGGTTTGTTGGTTTGTTGGTTTGTTGGTTTGTTGGTTTGTTGGTTTGTTGGTTTGTTGGTTTGTTGGTTTGTTGGTTTGTTGGATTGTTGGTTTGTTGATTTGTTGGTTTGTTGGTTCGTTGGTTTGTTAGTTTGTTGGTTTGTTGGTTTGCTGGTTTGTTGGTTTGTTGGTTTGTTGGTTTGTTGGTTTGTTGGTTTGTTTGTTTGTTCGTTTGTTGGTTTGTTGGTTTGTGGGTTTGTTGGTTAGTTGGTTTGTTGGTTTATTTGTTTGTTGGTTTGTTGGTTTGTTTGTTTGTTGGTTTATTGTTTTGTTAGTTTGTTGGTTTGTTGGTTTGTTGGTTTGTTGGTTAGTTGGTTTGTTGGTTTGTTTGTTTGTTGGTTTGTTGGTTTGTTGGTTTCTTGGTTTGTTGGTTTGTTGGTTTGTTGGTTTGTTGGTTTGTTGGTTTATTTGTTTGTTGGTTTGTTGGTTTGTTGGTTTGTTTGTTTGTTGGTTTGTTGGTTTGTTGGTTTGCTGGCTTTTTGGTTTGTTGATTTGGTAGTTTTTTGGTTTGCTGGTTTGTTGGTTTGTTGGTTTGTTCGTTTGTTGGTTTGTTGGTTTGTTGGTTTGTTGGTTTGTTGGTTTGTTGGTTTGTTGGTTTGTTGGTTTGTTGGTTTGTTGGTTTGTTAGTTTGTTGGTTTGTTGGTTTGTTTGTTTGTTCGTTTGTTGGTTTGTTGGTTTGTTGGTTAGTTGGTTTGTTGTTTTATTTGTTTGTTGGTTTTTTGGTTAGTTGGTTTGTTGGTTTATTTGTTTGTTGGTTTGTTGGTTTGTTGGTTTGTTTATTTGTAGGTTTGTTGTTTTGTTAGTTTGTTGGTATGTTGGTTTGTTCGTTTGTTGGTTAGTTGGTTTGTTGGTTTGTTTATTTGTTGGTTTGTTGGTTTGTTGGTTTCTTGGTTTGTTGGTTTCTTGGTTTGTTCGTTTGTTGGTTAGTTGGTTTGTTGGTTTGTTTATTTGTTGGTTTGTTGGTTTGTTGGTTTCTTGGTTTGTTGGTTTCTTGGTTTGTTGGTTTGGTGGTTTGCTGGTTTTTTGGTTTGTTGCTTCGTTGGTTTGTTGGAATGTTCGTTTTTTTGTTTGATGGTTTGTTGGTGTGTTTAGTTGTTGGATTGTTCGTTTGTTGGTTTGTTGGTTTGTTGATTTGTTGGTTTGTTGGTTTGATGGTTTGTTGGTTTGTTGGTTTCTTGGTTTGTTGGTTTGTTGGTTTGTTGGATTGTTGGTTTATTGGTTTGTTGGTTTGTTTGTTTGTTCGTTTGTTGGGTTGTTGGTTTGTTGGTTTGTTGGTTTGTTTGTTTGTTCGTTTGTTGGTTTGTTGGTTTGTTGGTTTATTGGTTTGTTGGTTTGTTGGTTTGTTGGTTTGTTGGTTTATTTATTTGTTGGTTTGTTTCTTTGTTGGTTTGTTGTTTTGTTGGTTTGTTGGTTTGTTGGTTTGTTGGTTTGTTGGTTTGTTGGTTTATTTGTTTGTTGTTTTGTGGGTTTGTTGGTTTGTTGGTTTCTTGGTTTGTTGGTTTGATGGTTTCTTGATTTCTTGGTTTATATGTTTGTTGGTTTGTTGGCTCGTTTGTTTTTTGGTTTCTTAGTTTGTTCGTTTGTTGGTTTGTTGGTTTGTTGGTTTGTTGGTTTGTTGGTTTGTTAGTTTGTTGGTTGGTTGGTTTGTTGGTTTGTTGGTTTGTTGGTTTATTGGTTTGTTGGTTTGCTGGCTTTTTGGTTTGTTGATTTGCTAGTTTTTTGGTTTGCTGGTTTGTTGGTTTGTTGGTTTGTTGGTTTGTTGGTTTGTTGGTTTGTTGGTTTGTTGGTTTGTTGGTTTGTTGGTTTGTTGGTTTGTTGGTATGTTGGTTTGTTGGTTTGTTGGTTTGTTGGTTTGTTGGTTTGTTGGTTTGTTGGTTCGTTGGTTTGTTGGTTTGCTGGTTTGTTGGTTTGTTGGTTTGTTGGTTTGTTGGTTTGTTGGTTTGTTGGTTTGTTGGTTTGTTGGTTTGTTGGTTTGTTGGTTGGTTGGTTTGTTGGTTTGCTGGTTTGTTGGTTTTTTGGTTCGTTGGTTTGTTGGTTTGCTGGTTTGTTGGTTTGTTGGTTTGTTGGTTTGTTGGTTTGTTGGTTTGTTGGTTTGTTGGTTGGTTGGTTTGTTGGTTTGCTGGTTTGTTGGTTTGTTGGTTTGTTGATTTGTTGGTTTGTTGGTTTGTTGGTTTGTTGGTTTGTTGGTTTGTTGGTTTGTTGGTTTGTTGCTTTGTTGGTTTGTTGGTTTGTTGGTTTGTTGGTTTGTTGATTTGTTGGTTTGTTGGTTTGTTGGTTTGTTGGTTTGTTGGTTTGTTGGTTTGTTGGTTTGTTGGTTGGTTGGTTTGCTGGTTTGTTGGTTTGTTGGTTTGTTGGTTTGTTGGTTTGTTGGTTTGTTGGTTTGTTGGTTTGTTGGTTTATTTGTTTGTTGGGTCGTTGACTTGTTAGTTTGTTGGTTTCTTGGTTTGTTGGTTTGTTGGTTTGTTGGTTTGTTGGTTTGTTAGTTTGTTGGTTTGTTGGTTTGTTCGTTTGTTGGCTTGTTGGTTTGTTGGTTTGTTCGCTTGTTGTTTTGTTGGTGTGTTTGTTTGTTGGGTTGTTCGTTTGTTGGTTTGTTGGTTTATTTGTTTGTTGATTCGTTGGCTTGTGGGTTTGTTGGTTTCTTGGCTTGTTGGTTTGTTGGTTTGTTGGTTTGTTGGTTTGTTGGTTTAGTTGTTTGTTGGTTTGTTGGTTTGTTGGTTTGTTGGTTTGTTGGTTTGTTGGTTTGTTGGTTTGTTGGTTTGTTGGTTTGTTGGTTTGTTGGTTTGTTGGTTTGTTGGTTTGTTGGTTTGTTGGTTTGTTGGTTTGTTAGTTTGTCGGTTTGTTGGTTTGTTGGTTTGTTGGTTTGTTGGTTTGTTGGTTTGTTGGTTTGTTGGTTTGTTGGTTTGTTGGTTTGTTGGTTTGTTGCTTTATTTGTTTGTTGGGTCGTTGGCTTGTTGGTTTGTTGGTTTCTTGGTTTGTTGGTTTGTTGGTTTGTTGGTTTTGTTGGTTTGTTGGTTTGTTTGTTTGTTCGTTTTTTGGTTTGTTGGTTTTTTTGTTGGTTGGTTTATTGGTTTGTTGGTTTGTTGGTTTGTTGTTTGTTGGTCTGTTGGTTTGTTGGTTTGTTGGTTTGTTGGTTTGTTGGTTTGTTGGTTTGTTGGTTTGTTGGTTTGTTGGTTTGTTGGTTTGTTGGTTTGTTGGTTTGTTAGTTTGTTGGTTTGTTGGTTTGTTGGTTTGTTGGTTTGTTGGTTTGTAGGTTTGTTTGTTTGTTGGTTTGTTGGCTTGTTGGTTTGTTGGCTTGTTCGCTTGTTGGTTTGTTGGTGTGTTGGTTTGTTGGATTGTTCGTTTGTTGGTTTGTTGGTTTATTTGTTTGTTGGTTCGTTGGCGTGTGGGTTTGTTGGTTTCTTGGCTTATTGGTTTGTTGGGTTGTTGGTTTGTTGGTTTGTTGGTTTGTTGGTTTGTTGGCTTGTTGGCTTGTTGGTTTGTTGGTTTGTTGGTTTGTTCGTTTGTTGGTTTGTTGGTTTGTTGGTTTGTTGGCTTGTTGGTTTGTTGGTTTGTTGGTTTGTTGGTTTATTGGTTTGTTGGTTTTGTTGGTTTGTTGGTTTCTTTGTTTGTTCGTTTTTTGGTTTGTTGGTTTATTTGTTTGTTGGTTTGTTGGGTTGTTCGTTTGTTGGTTTGTTGGTTTGTTGGTTTGTTGGTTTGCTGTTTTGTTGGTTTGTTGGTATGTTCGTTTGTTGGTTTGCTGGTTTGTTGGTTTGTTGGCTTGTTGGTTTGTTGGTTTGTTCGTTTGTTGGTTTGTTAATGTGTTGGTTTGTTGGGTTGTTCGTTTGTTGGTATGTTGGTTTGTTGGTTTGTTGGTTTGTTGGTTTGTTTGTTGGTTGGTTTGTTGGTTTGTTGGTTTGTTGGTTTGTTGGTTTGTAGGTTTGTTGGTTTGTTGGTTTGTTGGTTTGTTGGTTTGTTGGTTTGTTGGTTTGTTGGTTTGTTGGTTTGTTGGTTTGTTGGTTTGTTGGTTTGTTGGTTTGTTAGTTTGTTGGTTTGTTGGTTTGTTGGTTTGTTGGTTTGTTGGTTTGTTGGTTTGTTGGTTTGTTGGTTTGTTGGTTTGTTGGTTTGTTAGTTTGTTGGTTTGTTGGTTTGTTGGTTTGCTGGTTTGTAGGTTTGTTGGTTTGTTGGTTTGTTGGTTTGTTGGTTTGTTGGTTTGTTGCTTTATTTGTTTGTTGGGTCGTTGGCTTGTTGGTTTGTTGGTTTGTTGGTTTGTTGGTTTGTTGGTTTGTTGGTTTGTTGGTTTGTTGGTTTGTTGGTTTGTTGGTTTGTTGGTTTGTTGGTTTGTTGGCTTGTTCGCTTGTTGGTTTGTTGGTGTGTTTGTTTGTTGGGTTGTTCGTTTGTTGGTTTGTTGCTTTATTTGTTTGTTGGGTCGTTGGCTTGTTGGTTTGTTGGTTTCTTGGTTTGTTGGTTTGTTGGTTTGTTGGTTTGTTGGTTTGTTGGTTTGTTGGTTTGTTGGTTTGTTGGTTTGTTGGTTTGTTGGTTTGTTGGTTTGTTGGTTTGTGGGTTTTGTTGGTTGTTGGTTTGTTTGTTTGTTCGTTTTTTGGTTTGTTGGTTTATTTGTTTGTTGGTTTGTTGGGTTGTTCGTTTGTTGGTTTGTTGGTTTGTTGGTTTGTTGGTTTGTTGGTTTGTTGGTTTGCTGTTTTGTTGGTTTGTTGGTTTGTTGGTTTGTTGGTTTGTTGGTTTGTTGGTTTGTTGGTTTGTTGGTTTGTTGGTTTGTTGGTTTGTTGGTTTGTTGGTTTGTTGGTTTGTTGGTTTGTTGGTTTGTTGGTTTGTTGGTTTAGTTGTTTGTTGGTTTGTTGGTTTGTTGGTTTGTTGGTTTGTTGGTTTGTTGGTTTGTTGGTTTGTTGGTTTGTTGGCTTGTTGGTTTGGTGGTTTGTTGGTTTGTTGGTTTGTTGGTTTGTTGGTTTGTTGGTTTTGTTGGTTTGTTGGTTTGTTGGTTTTGTTGGTTTGTTGGTTTGTTTGTTTGTTCGTTTTTTGGTTTGTTGGTTTATTTGTTTGTTGGTTTGTTGGTTTGTTCGTTTGTTGGTTTGTTGGTTTGCTCTTTTGTTTGTTTGTTGGTATGGTCGTTTGTTGGTTTGTTGGTTTGTTGGTTTGTTGGTTTGTTGGTTTGTTGGCTTGTTGGTTTGTTGATTTGTTCGTTTGTTGTTTTGTTGGTTTGTTGGTTTGTTGGTTTGTTGGTTTGTTGGTTTGTTGGTTTGTTGGTTTGTTGGTTTGTTGGTTTGTTGGTTTGTTGGTTTGTTGGTTTGTTGGTTTGTGGGTTTTTTTGGTTTGTTGGTTTATTGGTTTATTTGTCTGTTGGTTTGTTGGTTTGTTGGTTTGTTGATTTGTTGTGGTTTGTTGGTTTGTTGGCTTATTGGTTTGTGGTTTGTTGGTTTGTTGGTTGGTCGGTTTGTTGGTTTGTTGGTATGTTCGTTTGTTGGTTTGTTGGTTTGTTGGTTTGTTGGCTTGTTGGTTTGTTGGTTTGTTCGTTTGTTGGTTTGTTGGTTTGTTAGTTTGTTGGTTTGTTCGTTTGTTGGTTTGTTGGCTTATTGGTTTGTGGTTTGTTGGTTTGTTGGTTGGTCGGTTTGTTGGTTTGTTGGTATGTTCGTTTGTTGGTTTGTTGGTTTGTTGGTTTGTTGGCTTGTTGGTTTGTTGGTTTGTTCGTTTGTTGGTTTGTTGGTTTGTTAGTTTGTTGGTTTGTTCGTTTGTTGGTTTGTTGGTTATTAGTTTCTTGGTTTCTTAGTTTCTTGGTTTGTTGTTTTGTTGGTTTGTTGGTTTGTTGGTTTGTTGGTTTGTTGGTTTGTTGGTTTGGTGGTTTGTTAGTTTGTTGGTTTGTTGGTTTGTTGGTTTGTTGGTTTGTTGGTTTGTTGGTTTGTTGGTTTATTGGTTTGTTGGTTTGTTGGTTTGTTGGTTTGTTGGTTTGTTGGTTTGTTGGTTTGTTGGTTTGTTGGTTTGTTGGTTTGTTGGTTTGTTGGTTTATTGGTTTGTTGGTTTGTTGGTTTGTTGGTTTGTTGGTTTGTTGGTTTGTTGGTTTGTTGGTTTGTTGCTTTATTTGTTTGGTGGTTTGTTGGCTTGTTGGTTTCTTGGTTTGTTGGTTTGTTGTTTTGTTGGTTTGTTGGTTTGTTGGTTTGTTGGTTTGTTGATTTGTTGGTTTGTTGGTTTGTTGGTTTATTTGTTTGTTGGATTGTTGGTTTGTTGGTTTCTTGGTTTGTTGGTTTGTTGGCTTGTTGCTTTGTTGGTTTGTTCGTTTGTTGGTTTATTGCTTTGTTGGTTTGTTGGTTTGTTGATTTGTTGGTTTGTTGGTTTGTTCGTTTGTTGGTTTCTTGGTTTGTTGGTTTGTTGGTTTGTTGGTTTGTTGGTTTGTTGGTTTGTTTGTTTGTTTGTTTGGTCGTTTGTTAGTTTATTGGTTTGTTGGTTTGTTGGTTTGTTGGCTTGTTAGTTTGTTGGTTTGTTGGTTCGTTCGTTTGTTGGTTTGTTGGTGTGTTGGTTTGCTGTTTTGTTGGTTTGTTGGTATGTTCGTTTGTTGGTTTGTTGGTTTGTTGGTTTGTTGGTTTGTTGGCTTGTCGGTTTGTTGGTTTGTTGGTTTGTTCGTTTGTTGGTTTGTTGGTGCGTTGGTTTGTTGGGTTGTTCGTTTGTTGGTTTGTTGGTTTGTTGGTTTGTTTATTTGTTGGTTTGTTGGTTTGTTGGTTTGTTGGTTTGTTGGTTTGTTGGTTTGTTGGTTTGTTGGTTTGTTTTTTTGTTGGTTTGTTGGTTTGTTCGTTTGTTGGTTTGTTGGTGTGTTGGTTTGTTGGGTTGTTCGTTTGTTGGTTTGTTGGTTTGTTGGTTTGTTTATTTGTTGGTTTGTTGGTTTTTTGGTTTGTTGGTTTTTTGGTTTGTTGGTTTCTTGGTTTGTTGGGTTGTTGGTTTGTTGGTTTGTTTGTTTGTTGCTTTATTTGTTTGTTGGGTCGTTGGCTTGTTGGTTTGTTGGTTTTTTGGTTTGTTGGTTTCTTGGTTTGTTGGGTTGTTGGTTTGTTGGTTTGTTGGTTTGTTTATTTGTTGGTTTGTTAGTTTATTGGTTTGTTGGTTTGTTGGTTTGTTGGTTTGTTGGCTTGTTGGTTTGTAGGTTTGTTGGTTTGTTGGTTTGTTGGTTTGTTGGTTTGTTGGTTTGTTGCTTTATTTGTTTGTTGGGTCGTTGGCTTGTTGGTTTGTTGGTTTGTTGGTTTGTTGGTTTGTTGGTTTGTTGGTTTGTTGGTTTGTTGGTTTGTTGGTTTGTTGGTTTGTTGGCTTGTTGGTTTGTAGGCTTGTTCGCTTGTTGGTTTGTTGGTGTGTTTCTTTGTTGGGTTGTTCGTTTGTTGGTTTGTTGCTTTATTTGTTTGTTGGGTCGTTGGCTTGTTGGTTTGTTGGTTTCTTGGTTTGTTGGTTTGTTGGTTTGTTGGTTTGTTGGTTTGTTGGTTTGTTGGTTTGTTGGTTTGTTGGTTTGTTGGTTTGTGGGTTTGTTGGTTTGCTGTTTTGTTGGTTTGTTGGTATGTTCGTTTGTTAGTTTGTTGGTTAGTTGGTTTGTTGGTTTGTTGGTTTGTTGGTTTGTTGGTTAGTGGTTTGTTGGTTTGTTGGTTTGTTGGTTTGTTGGTTTGTTGGTTTGTTGGTTTGTTGGTTTGTTGGTTTGTTGGTTTGTTGGTTTGTTGGCTTGTTGGTTTGTTGATTTGTTCGTTTGTTGTTTTGTTGGTTTGTTGGTTTGTTGGTTTGTTGGTTTGTTGGTTTGTTGGTTTGTTGGTTTGTTGGTTTGTTGGTTTGTTGGTTTGTTGGTTTGTTGGTTTGTTGGTTTGTTGGTTTTTTTGGTTTGTTGGTTTATTGGTTTATTTGTCTGTTGGTTTGTTGGTTTGTTGGTTTGTTGATTTGTTGGTTTTTTAGTTTGTTGGTTTGTTGGTTTATTTGTTTGTTGGTTTGTTGGTTTGTTGGTTTGTTCGTTTGTGGGTTTGTTGGTTTGTTGGTTTGTTGGTTTGTTGGTTTGTTGGCTTATTGGTTTGTGGTTTGTTGGTTTGTTGGTTGGTCGGTTTGTTGGTTTGTTGGTATGTTCGTTTGTTGGTTTGTTGGTTTGTTGGTTTGTTGGCTTGTTGGTTTGTTGGTTTGTTCGTTTGTTGGTTTGTTGGTTTGTTAGTTTGTTGGTTTGTTCGTTTGTTGGTTTGTTGGTTATTAGTTTCTTGGTTTCTTAGTTTCTTGGTTTGTTGTTTTGTTGGTTTGTTGGTTTGTTGGTTTGTTGGTTTGTTGGTTTGTTGGTTTGTTGGTTTGGTGGTTTGTTAGTTTGTTGGTTTGTTGGTTTGTTGGTTTGTTGGTTTGTTGGTTTGTTGGTTTGTTGGTTTATTGGTTTGTTGGTTTGTTGGTTTGTTGGTTTGTTGGTTTGTTGGTTTGTTGGTTTGTTGGTTTGTTGGTTTGTTGGTTTGTTGGTTTATTGGTTTGTTGGTTTGTTGGTTTGTTGGTTTGTTGGTTTGTTGGTTTGTTGGTTTGTTGCTTTATTTGTTTGGTGGTTTGTTGGCTTGTTGGTTTCTTGGTTTGTTGGTTTGTTGTTTTGTTGGTTTGTTGGTTTGTTGGTTTGTTGGTTTGTTGATTTGTTGGTTTGTTGGTTTGTTGGTTTATTTGTTTGTTGGATTGTTGGTTTGTTGGTTTCTTGGTTTGTTGGTTTGTTGGCTTGTTGCTTTGTTGGTTTGTTCGTTTGTTGGTTTATTGCTTTGTTGGTTTGTTGGTTTGTTGATTTGTTGGTTTGTTGGTTTGTTGGTTTGTTGGTTTCTTGGTTTGTTGGTTTGTTGGTTTGTTGGTTTGTTGGTTTGTTGGTTTGTTTGTTTGTTTGTTTGGTCGTTTGTTAGTTTATTGGTTTGTTGGTTTGTTGGTTTGTTGGCTTGTTAGTTTGTTGGTTTGTTGGTTCGTTCGTTTGTTGGTTTGTTGGTGTGTTGGTTTGCTGTTTTGTTGGTTTGTTGGTATGTTCGTTTGTTGGTTTGTTGGTTTGTTGGTTTGTTGGTTTGTTGGCTTGTCGGTTTGTTGGTTTGTTGGTTTGTTCGTTTGTTGGTTTGTTGGTGCGTTGGTTTGTTGGGTTGTTCGTTTGTTGGTTTGTTGGTTTGTTGGTTTGTTTATTTGTTGGTTTGTTGGTTTGTTGGTTTGTTGGTTTGTTGGTTTGTTGGTTTGTTGGTTTGTTTATTTGTTGGTTTGTTGGTTTGTTCGTTTGTTGGTTTGTTGGTGTGTTGGTTTGTTGGGTTGTTCGTTTGTTGGTTTGTTGGTTTGTTGGTTTGTTTATTTGTTGGTTTGTTGGTTTTTTGGTTTGTTGGTTTTTTGGTTTGTTGGTTTCTTGGTTTGTTGGGTTGTTGGTTTGTTGGTTTGTTTGTTTGTTTGTTTGGTCGTTTGTTAGTTTATTGGTTTGTTGGTTTGTTGGTTTGTTGGTTTGTTGGCTTGTTAGTTTGTTGGTTTGTTGGTTCGTTCGTTTGTTGGTTTGTTGGTTTGTTGGTTTGTTGGTTTGTTAGTTTGTTGGTTTGTTGGTTTGCTGGTTTGTTGGTTTGTAGGTTTGTTGGTTTGTTGGTTTGTTGGTTTGTTGGTTTGTTGGTTTGTTGCTTTATTTGTTTGTTGGGTCGTTGGCTTGTTGGTTTGTTGGTTTGTTGGTTTGTTGGTTTGTTGGTTTGTTGGTTTGTTGGTTTGTTGGTTTGTTGGTTTGCTGGTTTGTTGGCTTGTTGGTTTGTAGGCTTGTTCGCTTGTTGGTTTGTTGGTGTGTTTCTTTGTTGGGTTGTTCGTTTGTTGGTTTGTTGCTTTATTTGTTTGTTGGGTCGTTGGCTTGTTGGTTTGTTGGTTTCTTGGTTTGTTGGTTTGTTGGTTTGTTGGTTTGTTGGTTTGTTGGTTTGTTGGTTTGTTGGTTTGTTGGTTTGTGGGTTTGTTGGTTTGCTGTTTTGTTGGTTTGTTGGTATGTTCGTTTGTTAGTTTGTTGGTTAGTTGGTTTGTTGGTTTGTTGGTTTGTTGGTTTGTTGGTTAGTGGTTTGTTGGTTTGTTGGTTTGTTGGTTTGTTGGTTTGTTGGTTTGTTGGTTTGTTGGTTTGTTGGTTTGTTGGTTTGTTGGTTTGTTGGTTTGCTGGTTTGTTGGTTTGTTAGTTTGTTGGTTTGTTGGTTTTTTGGTTTGTTGGTTTGTAGGTTTGTTGGTTTGTTGGTTTGTTGGTTTGTTGGTTTGTTGGTTTGTTGGTTTGTTGCTTTATTTGTTTGGTGGTTTGTTGGCTTGTTGGTTTCTTGGTTTGTTGGTTTGTTGTTTTGTTGGTTTGTTGGTTTGTTGGTTTGTTGATTTGATGGTTTGTTGGTTTGTTGGTTTATTTGTTTGTTGGATTGTTGGTTTGTTGGTTTCTTGGTTTGTTGGTTTGTTGGCTTGTTGCTTTGTTGGTTTGTTCGTTTGTTGGTTTATTGCTTTGTTGGTTTGTTGGTTTGTTGATTTGTTGGTTTGTTGGTTTGTTGGTTTGTTGGTTTCTTGGGGTGTTGGTTTGTTGGTTTGTTGGTTTGTTGGTTTGTTTGTTCGTTTGTTTGGTCGTTTGTTAGTTTATTGGTTTGTTGGTTTGTTGGTTTGTTGGTTTGTTGGCTTGTTAGTTTGTTGGTTTGTTGGTTCGTTCGTTTGTTGGTTTGTTGGTGTGTTGGTTTGCTGTTTTGTTGGTTTGTTGGTATGTTCGTTTGTTGGTTTGTTGGTTTGTTGGTTTGTTGGTTTGTTGGCTTGTCGGTTTGTTGGTTTGTTGGTTTGTTCGTTTGTTGGTTTGTTGGTGCGTTGGTTTGTTGGGTTGTTCGTTTGTTGGTTTGTTGGTTTGTTGGTTTGTTTATTTGTTGGTTTGTTGGTTTGTTGGTTTCTTGGTTTGTTGATTTGTTGGTTTGTTGGTTTGTTTGTTTATTGGTTTAGTTGTTTGTTGGTTTGTTGGTTTGTTGGTTTGTTGGTTTGTCGGCTTGTCGGCTTGTTGGTTTGTTGGTTTGTTGGTTTGTTGGTTTAGTTGTTTGTTGGTTTGTTGGTTTGTTGGTTTGTTGGTTTGTTGGTTTGTTGGTTTGTTGGTTTGTCGGCTTGTTGGTTTGTAGGGTTGTTCGTTTGTTGGTTTGTTGGTTTGCTGTTTTGTTGGTTTGTTCGTATGTTCGTTTGTTGGTTTGTTGGTTTGTTGGTTTGTTGGTTTGTTGGCTTGTTGGTTTGTTGGTTTTTTGGTTTGTTGGTTTGTTCGTTTGTTGGTTTGTTGGTGTGTTGGTTTGTTGGGTTGTTCGTTTGTTGGTTTGTTGGTTTGTTGGTTTGTTTATTTGTTGGTTTGTTGGTTTTTTGGTTTGTTGGTTTGTTGGTTTGTTGGTTTGTTGGTTTGTTGGTTTGTTGGCTTGTTGGTTTGTTGATTTGTTGGTTTGTTCGTTTGTTGGTTTGTTGGTGTGTTGGTTTGTTGCGTTGTTCGTTTGTTGGGTTGTTGGTTTGTTGGTTTGTTTATTTTTTGGTTTGTTGGTTTGTTGGTTTGTTGGTTTGTTGGTTTGTTGGTTTGTTAGTTTGTTGGTTTGTTGGTTTGTTAGTTTGTTGGTTTGTAGGTTTGTTGGTTTGTTGGTTTGTTGGTTTGTTGGTTTGTTGGTTTGTTGGTTTGTTGCTTTATTTGTTTGTTGGGTCGTTGGCTTGTTGGTTTGTTGGTTTGTTGGTTTGTTGGTTTGTTGGTTTGTTGGTTTGTTGGTTTGTTGGCTTGTTGGTTTGTTGGCTTGTTCGCTTGTTGGTTTGTTGGTGTGTTTGTTTGTTGGGTTGTTCGTTTGTTGGTTTGTTGCTTTATTTGTTTGTTGGGTCGTTGGCTTGTTGGTTTGTTGGTTTCTTGGTTTGTTGGTTTGTTGGTTTGTTGGTTTGTTGGTTTGTTGGTTTGTTGGTTTGTTGGTTTGTTGGTTTGTGGGTTTTGTTGGTTGTTGGTTTGTTTGTTTGTTCGTTTTTTGGTTTGTTGGTTTATTTGTTTGTTGGTTTGTTGGGTTGTTCGTTTGTTGGTTTGTTGGTTTGTTGGTTTGTTGGTTTGCTGTTTTGTTGGTTTGTTGGTATGTTCGTTTGTTGGTTTGTTGGTTTGTTGGTTTGTTGGTTTGTTGGTTTGTTGGTTTGTTGGTTTGTTGGTTTGTTGGTTTGTTGGTTTGTTGGTTTACTGGTTTGTTGGTTTGTTGGTTTGTTGGTTTGTTGGTTTGTAGGTTTGTTGGCTTGTTGGGTTGTTGGTTTGTTGGTTTGTTGGTTTGTTGCTTTATTTGTTTGTTGGGTCGTTGGCTTGTTGGTTTGTTGGTTTCTTGGTTTGTTGGTTTGTTGGTTTGTTGGTTTGTTGGTTTGTTGGTTTGTTGGTTTGTTGGCTTGTTGGTTTGTTGGCTTGTTCGCTTGTTGGTTTGTTGGTGTGTTTGTTTGTTGGGTTTTTCGTTTGTTGGTTTGTTGGTTTATTTGTTTGTTGGTTCATTGGTGTTTGGGTTTGTTGGTTTCTTGGCTTATTGGTTTGTTGGGTTGTTGGTTTGTTGGTTTGTTGGTTTGTTGGTTTGTTGGCTTGTTGGCTTGTTGGGTTGTTGGTTTGTTCGTTTTTTTGTTTCTTGGTTTGCTGGTTTGTTGGTTTGTTGGTTTTTTGGTTTGTTGGTTTGTTGGTTTGTTGGTTCGTTGGTTCGTTGGTTTGTTGGTTTGTTTGTTTGTTCGTTTGTTGGTTTGTTGGTTTGTTGGTTTGTTGGTTTGTTGGTTTGTTATTTTGTTGGTTTGTTGGTTTGTTGGTTTAGTTGTTTGTTGGTTTGTTGGTTTGTTGGTTTGTTGGTTTGTTGGTTTGTTGGCTTGTTGGTTTGGTGGTTTGTTGGTTTGTTGGTTTGTTGGTTTGTTGGTTTGTTGGTTTGTTGGTTTTGTTGGTTTGTTGGTTTTGTTGGTTTGTTGGTTTGTTTGTTTGTTCGTTTTTTGGTTTGTTGGTTTATTTGTTTGTTGGTTTGTTGGTTTGTTCGTTTGTTGGTTTGTTGGTTTGCTGTTTTGTTTGTTTGTTGTTATGGTCGTTTGTTGGTTTGTTGGTTTGTTGGTTTGTTGGTTTGTTGGCTTGTTGGTTTGTTGCTTTGTCCGTTTGTTGGTTTGGTGGTTTGTTGGTTTGTTGGTTTGTTGGTTTGTTGGTTTGTCGGTTTTTTTGGTTTGTTGGTTTATTGGTTTATTTGTCTGTTGGTTTGTTGGTTTGTTAGGTTGTTGATTTGTTGGTTTTTTGGTTTGTTGGTTTGTTGGTTTATTTGTTTGTTGGTTTGTTGGTTCGTTGGTTTGTTCGTTTGTTGGTTTGTTGGTTTGTTGGTTTGTTGGTTTGTTGGTTTGTTGGTTTGTTGGCTTATTGGTTTGTGGTTTGTTGGTTTGTTGGTGGGTCGGTTTGTTGGTTTGTTGGTATGTTCGTTTGTTGGTTTGTTGGTTTGTTGGTTTGTTGGCTTGTTGGTTTGTTGGTTTGTTCGTTTGTTGGTTTGTTGGTTTGTTAGTTTGTTGGTTTGTTCGTTTGTTGGTTTGTTGGTTATTAGTTTCTTGGTTTCTTGGTTTCTTGGTTTGTTGTTTTGTTGGTTTGTTGGTTTGTTGGTTTGTTGGTTTGTTGGTTTGTTGGTTTGTTGGTTTGTTGGTTTGTTGGTTTGGTGGTTTGTTGGTTTGTTGGTTTGTTGGTTTGTTGGTTTGTTGGTTTGTTGGTTTGTTGGTTTGTTGGTTTATTGGTTTGTTGGTTTGTTGGTTTGTTGGTTTGTTGGTTTGTTGGTTTGTTGGTTTGTTGGTTTGTTGGTTTGTTGGTTTGTTGGTTTGTTGGTTTGTTGGTTTGTTGGTTTGTTGGTTTATTGGTTTATTGGTTTGTTGGTTTGTTGGTTTGTTGGTTTGTTGGTTTGTTGGTTTGTTGGTTTGTTGGTTTGTTGGTTTGTTGGTTTGTTGTTTGATGGTTTGTTGGCTTGTTGCTTTCTTGGTTTGTTGGTTTCTTGTTTTGTTGGTTTGTTGGTTTGTTGGTTTGTTGATTTGTTGGTTTGTTGGTTTGTTGGTTTATTTGTTTGTTGGATTGTTGGTTTGTTGGTTTCTTGGTTTGTTGGTTTGTTGGCTTGTTGCTTTGTTGGTTTGTTCGTTTGTTGGTTTATTGCTTTGTTGGTTTGTTGATTTGTTGGTTTGTTGGTTTGTTGGTTTGTTGGTTTCTTGGTTTCTTGGTTTGTTGGTTTGTTGGTTTGTTGGTTTGTTGGTTTGTTGGTTTGTTTGTTTGTTTGTTTGGTCGTTTGTTAGTTTATTGGTTTGTTGGTTTGTTGGTTTGTTGGCTTGTTGGTTTGTTGGTTTGTTGGTCCGTTCGTTGGTTTGTTGGTGTGTTGGTTTGCTGTTTTGTTGGTTTGTTGGTATGTTCGTTTGTTGGTTTGTTGGTTTGTTGGTTTGTTGGTTTGTTGGCTTGTCGGTTTGTTGGTTTGTTGGTTTGTTCGTTTGTTGGTTTGTTGGTGCGTTGGTTTGTTGGGTTGTTCGTTTGTTGGTTTGTTGGTTTGTTGGTTTGTTTATTTGTTGGTTTGTTGGTTTGTTGGTTTCTTGGTTTGTTGGTTTGTTGGTTTGTTGGTTTGTTTGTTTGTTGGTTTGTTGGTTTGTTGGTTTCTTGGTTTGTTGGTTTGTTGGTTTGTTGGTTTGTTGGTTTGTTGGTTTGTCAGCTTGTCGGCTTGTTGGTTTGTTGGTTTGTTGCTTTGTTGGTTTAGTTGTTTGTTGGTTTGTTGGTTTGTTGGTTTGTTGGTTTGTTGGTTTGTTGGTTTGTCGGCTTGTTGGTTTGTAGGGTTGTTCGTTTGTTGGTTTGTTGGTTTGCTGTTTTGTTGGTTTGTTGGTATCTTCGTTTGTTGGTTTGTTGGTTTGTTGGTTTGTTGGTTTGTTGGCTTGTTGGTTTGTTGGTTTGTTGGTTTGTTCGTTTGTTGGTTTGTTGGTGTGTTGGTTTGTCGGGTTGTTCGTTTGTTGGTTTGTTGGTTTGTTGGTTTGTTTATTTGTTGGTTTGTTGGTTTTTTGGTTTGTTGGTTTGTTGGTTTGTTGGTTTGTTGGTTTGTTGGCTTGTTGGTTTGTTGATTTGTTGGTTTGTTCGTTTGTTGGTTTGTTGGTGTGTTGGTTTGTTGGGTTGTTCGTTTGTTGGTTTGTTGGTTAGTTGGTTTGTTTATTTCTTGGATTGTTGGTTTGTTGGTTTGTTGGTTTGTTGGTTTGTTGGTTTGTTAGTTTGTTGGATTGTTGGTTTGTTGGTTTGTTGGTTTGTTGGTTTGTTGTTCTGTTGGTTTGTTGGTTTGTTGGTTTGTTGGTTTGTTTGTTTGTTCGTTTATTGGTTTGTTGGTTTATTTGTTTGTTGGATTGTTGGTTTGTTGGTTTCTTGGGTTGTTGGTTTGTTGGCTTGTTGCTTTGTTGGTTTGTTCGTTTGTTGGTTTATTGCTTTGTTGGTTTGTTGGTTTGTTGATTTGTTGGTTTGTTGGTTTGTTGGTTTGTTGCTTTGTTGGTTTGTTGGTTTGTTGGTTTGCTGGTTTGTTGGTTTGTTTGTTTGTTTATTAGGTCGTTTGTTAGTTTATTGGTTTGTTGGTTTGTTGGTTTTTTGGTTTGTTGGCTTGTTGGCTTGTTGGGTTGCTGGTTTGTTGGTTTGTTGGTTTGTTGGTTTGTTGGTTTGTTGGTTTTTTGGTTTGTTGGTTTGTTGGTTTGTTGGTTTGTTGATTTAATTGTTTGTTGGTTGGTTGTTTTGTTGGTTTGTTGGTTTGTTGGCTTGTTGGCTTGTTGGCTTGTTGGTTTGTTGGTTTGTTTGTTTGTTGGATTGTTGGTTTGTTGGTTTGTTGGTTTGTTGGTTTTGTTGGTTTGTTTGTTTCTGGTTTCTTGGTTTGTTGGTGTGTTCGTTTGTTGGTTTGTTGGTTTGTTGGTTTGTTCGTTTGTTGGTTTGTTGGTTTGTTGGTTGGTTGGTTTTTTGGTTTGTTGGTTATGTGGTTTGCTGGTATGTTGGTTTGTTGGTTTGTTGGTTTGTTCGTTTGTTGGTTTGTTGGTTTGTTGGCTTGTTGGTTTGTTGATTTGTTGGTTTGTTCGTTTGTTGGTTTGTTGGTTTTTTGGTTTGTTGGTTTGTTGGTTTGTTGGTTTGTTGATTTAATTGTTTGTTGGTTGGTTGTTTTGTTGGTTTGTTGGTTTGTTGGTTTGTTGGTTTGTTGTCTTGTTGGCTTGTTTGTTTGTTTGTTTGTTGGTTTGTTGGATTGTTGGTTTGTTGGTTTGTTGGTTTAGTTGGTTTGTTGGTTTCTTGGTTTGTTGGTGTGTTCGTTTGTTGGTTTGTTGGTTTGTTGGTTTGTTCGTTTGTTGGTTTATTGGTTTGTTGGTTGGTTGGTTTTTTGGTTTGTTGGTTATGTGGTTTGCTGGTTTGTTGGTTTGTTGGTTTGTTGGTTTGTTCGTTTGTTGGTTTGTTGGTTTGTTGGTTTGTTGGTTTGTTGGTTTATTGGTTTATTGGTTTGTTGGTTTGTTGGTTTGTTGGTTTGTTGGTTTGTTGGTTTGTTGGTTTGTTGGTTTGTTGGTTTGTTGGTTTATTGGTTTGTTGGTTTGTTGGTTTGTTGGTTTATTGGTTTGTTGACTTGTTGGTTGGTTCGTTTGTTGGTTTGTTGGTTTATTGGTTTGTTGGTTTGTTGGTTTGTTGGTTCGTTGGTTCGTTGGTTTGCTGGATTGTTGTTTTGTTGGTTTGTTGGTTTGTTTGTTTGTTCGGTTGTTGGTTTGTTGGTTTGTTGGTTTGTTTGTTTGCTGGTTTGTTGTTTTGTTGTTTTGTTGGTTTGTTGGTTTGTTGGTTTGTTGGTTTTTTTGGTTTGTTGGTTTATTGGTTTATTTGTCTGTTGGTTTGTTGGTTTGTTGGTTTGTTGATTTGTTGGTTTTTTGGTTTGTTTGTTTGTTGGTTTATTTGTTTGTTGGTTTGTTGGTTTGTTCGTTTGTTGGTTTGTTGGTTTGTTGGTTTGTTGGTTTGTTGGTTTGTTGGCTTATTGGTTTGTGGTTTGTTGGTTTGTTGGTATGTTCGTTTGTTGGTTTGTTGGTTTGTTGGTTTGTTGGTTTGTTGGTTTGTTGGTTTGTTTGTTGGTTGGTTTGTTGGTTTGTTGTTTTGTTTGTTTGTTGGTTTGTTGATTTGTTGGTTTGTTGGTTTGTTGGTTTGTGGGTTTGTTGGTTTGTTGGTTTGTTGGTTTGTTGGTTTGTTGGTTTGTTGGTTTGTTGGTTTGTTTGTTTGTTCGTTTGTTCGTTTGTTGGTTTGTTGGTTTTTTGGTTTGTTGGTTTGTTGGTTTGTTGGTTTGTTGGTTTGTTGGTTTGTTGGTTTGTTGGTTTGTTGGTTGGTTGGTTTGTTGGTTTGTTGGTTTGTTGGTTTGTTGGATTGTTGGTTTATTGGTTTATTGGTTTGTTTGTTTGTTGGTTTGTTGGTTTGTTGGTTTGTTGGTTTGTTGGTTTGTTGCTTTATTTGTTTGGTGGTTTGTTGGCTTGTTGGTTTCTTGGTTTCTTGGTTTGTTGGTTTGTTGTTTTGTTTGTTTGTTGGTTTGTTGATTTGTTGGTTTGTTGGTTTGTTGGTTTGTGGGTTTATTTGTTTGTTGGATTGTTGGTTTGTTGGTTTTTTGGGTTGTTGGTTTGTTGGCTTGTTGCTTTGTTGGTTTGTTCGTTTGTTGGTTTATTGCTTTGTTGGTTTGTTGGTTTGTTGATTTGTTGGTTTGTTGGTTTGTTGGTTTGTTGCTTTGTTGGTTTGTTGGTTTGTTGGTTTGCTGGTTTGTTGGTTTGTTTGTTTGTTTATTAGGTCGTTTGTTAGTTTATTGGTTTGTTGGTTTGTTGGTTTTTTGGTTTGTTGGCTTGTTGGCTTGTTGGGTTGCTGGTTTGTTGGTTTGTTGGTTTGTTGGTTTGTTGGTTTGTTGGTTTTTTGGTTTGTTGGTTTGTTGGTTTGTTGGTTTGTTGGTTTGTTGATTTAATTGTTTGTTGGTTGGTTGTTTTGTTGGTTTGTTGGTTTGTTGGCTTGTTGGCTTGTTGGCTTGTTGGTTTGTTGGTTTGTTTGTTTGTTGGATTGTTGGTTTGTTGGTTTGTTGGTTTGTTGGTTTTGTTGGTTTGTTTGTTTCTGGTTTCTTGGTTTGTTGGTGTGTTCGTTTGTTGGTTTGTTGGTTTGTTGGTTTGTTCGTTTGTTGGTTTGTTGGTTTGTTGGTTGGTTGGTTTTTTGGTTTGTTGGTTATGTGGTTTGCTGGTATGTTGGTTTGTTGGTTTGTTGGTTTGTTCGTTTGTTGGTTTGTTGGGTTGTTGGTTTGTTGGTTTGTTGGTTTGTTGGTTTGTTGGTTTGTTGGTTTGTTGGTTTGTTGGTTTTTTGGTTTGTTGGTTTGTTGGTTTGTTGGTTTGTTGATTTAATTGTTTGTTGGTTGGTTGTTTTGTTGGTTTGTTGGTTTGTTGGTTTGTTGGTTTGTTGTCTTGTTGGCTTGTTTGTTTGTTTGTTTGTTGGTTTGTTGGATTGTTGGTTTGTTGGTTTGTTGGTTTAGTTGGTTTGTTGGTTTCTTGGTTTGTTGGTGTGTTCGTTTGTTGGTTTGTTGGTTTGTTGGTTTGTTCGTTTGTTGGTTTATTGGTTTGTTGGTTGGTTGGTTTTTTGGTTTGTTGGTTATGTGGTTTGCTGGTTTGTTGGTTTGTTGGTTTGTTGGTTTGTTCGTTTGTTGGTTTGTTGGTTTGTTGGTTTGTTGGTTTGTTGGTTTATTGGTTTATTGGTTTGTTGGTTTGTTGGTTTGTTGGTTTGTTGGTTTGTTGGTTTGTTGGTTTGTTGGTTTGTTGGTTTGTTGGTTTGTTGGTTTATTGGTTTGTTGGTTTGTTGGTTTGTTGGTTTATTGGTTTGTTGACTTGTTGGTTGGTTCGTTTGTTGGTTTGTTGGTTTATTGGTTTGTTGGTTTGTTGGTTTGTTGGTTCGTTGGTTCGTTGGTTTGCTGGATTGTTGTTTTGTTGGTTTGTTGGTTTGTTTGTTTGTTCGGTTGTTGGTTTGTTGGTTTGTTGGTTTGTTTGTTTGCTGGTTTGTTGTTTTGTTGTTTTGTTGGTTTGTTGGTTTGTTGGTTTGTTGGTTTTTTTGGTTTGTTGGTTTATTGGTTTATTTGTCTGTTGGTTTGTTGGTTTGTTGGTTTGTTGATTTGTTGGTTTTTTGGTTTGTTTGTTTGTTGGTTTATTTGTTTGTTGGTTTGTTGGTTTGTTGGTTTGTTCGTTTGTTGGTTTGTTGGTTTGTTGGTTTGTTGGTTTGTTGGTTTGTTGGCTTATTGGTTTGTGGTTTGTTGGTTTGTTGGTATGTTCGTTTGTTGGTTTGTTGGTTTGTTGGTTTGTTGGTTTGTTGGTTTGTTGGTTTGTTTGTTGGTTGGTTTGTTGGTTTGTTGGTTTGTTGGTTTGTTGGTTTGTAGGTTTGTTGGTTTGTTGGTTTGTTGGTTTGTTGGTTTGTTGGTTTGTTGATTTGTTGGTTTGTTGGTTTGTTGGGTTGTTGGTTTGTTGGCTTGTTGGTTTGTTGGTTTGTTGGTTTGTTGGTTTGTTGGTTTGTTGGTTTGTTGGTTTGTTGGTTTGTTGGTTTGTTGGTTTGTTGGTTTGTTGGTTTGTTGGTTTGTTGGTTTGTTGGTTTGTTGGTTTGTTGGTTTGTTGGTTTGTTAGTTTGTTGGTTTGTTGGTTTGTTGGTTTGTTGGATTGTTGGTTTGTATGTTTGTTGGTTTGTTGGTTTGTTGGTTTGTTGATTTGTTGGTTTGTTGCTTTATTTGTTTGTTGGGTCGTTGGCTTGTTGGTTTGTTGGTTTCTTGGTTTGTTGGTTTGTTGGTTTGTTGGTTTGTTGGTTTGTTGGTTTGTTGGTTTGTTGGTTTGTTGGCTTGTTGGTCTGTTGGCTTGTTCGCTTGTTGGTTTGTTGGTGTGTTTGTTTGTTGGGTAGTTCGTTTGTTGGTTTGTTGGTTTATTTGTTTGTTGGTTCGTTGGCTTGTGGGTTTGTTGGTTTCTTGGCTTGTTGGTTTGTTGGTTTGTTGGTTTGTTGGTTTGTTGGTTTGTTGGTTTGTTGGTTTGTTGGCTTGTTGGCTTGTTGGTTTGTTGGTTTGTTCGTTTGTTTGTTTGTTGGTTTGTTGGTTTGTTGGTTTGTTGGTTTTTTGGTTTGTTGGTTTGTTGGTTTGTTGGTTCGTTGGTTCTTTGGTTTGTTGGTTTGTTTGTTTGTTCGTTTGTTGGTTTGTTGGTTTGTTGGTTTGTTGGTTTGTTGGTTTGTTGGTTTGTTGGTTTGTTGGTTTGTTGGTTTGTTGGTTTGTTGGTTTTGTTGGTTTGTTGGTTTTGTTTGTTTGTTGGTTTGTTTGTTTGTTCGTTTTTTGGTTTGTTGTTTTATTTGTTTGTTGGTTTGTTCGTTTGTTCGTTTGTTGGTTTGTTGGTTTGCTGTTTTGTTTGTTTGTTGGTATGTTCGTTTGTTGGTTTGTTGGTTTGTTGGTTTGTTGGTTTGTTGGCTTGTTGGTTTGTTGATTTGTCCGTTTGTTGGTTTGTTGGTGTGTTGGTTTGTTGGGTTGTTCGTTTGTTGGTTTTTTGGTTTGTTTATTTGTTGGTTTGTTTGTTTGTTGGTTTGTTGGTTTTTTGGTTTGTTGGTTTGTTGGTTTGTTGGTTTGTTGGCTTGTTGGTTTGTTGATTTGTTGGTTTGTTAGTTTGTTGGTTTGTTGGTATGTTCGTTTGTTGGTTTGTTGGTTTGTTGGTTTGTTGGTTTGTTGGTTTGTTGGTTTGTTGGTTTGTTGGTTTAGTTGTTTGTTGGTTTGTTGGTTTGTTGGTTTGTTGGTTTGTTGGTTTGTTGGTTTGTTGGCTTGTTGGTTTGTTGGTTTGTTGGTTTGTTGGTTTGTTGGTTTGTTGGTTTGTTGGTTTGTTGGTTTGTTGGTTTGTTGGTTTGTTGGTTTGTTGGTTTGTTGGTTTAGTTGTTTGTTGGTTTGTTGGTTTGTTGGTTTGTTGGTTTGTTGGTTTGTTGGTTTGTTGGCTTGTTGGTTTGTTGGTTTGTTGGTTTGTTGGTTTGTTGGTTTGTTGGTTTGTTGGTTTGTTGGTTTTGTTGGTTTGTTGGTTTTGTTTGTTTGTTGGTTTGTTTGTTTGTTCGTTTTTTGGTTTGTTGTTTTATTTGTTTGTTGGTTTGTTCGTTTGTTCGTTTGTTGGTTTGTTGGTTTGCTGTTTTGTTTGTTTGTTGGTATTGTCGTTTGTTGGTTTGTTGGTTTGTTGGTTTGTTGGCTTATTGGTTTGTGGTTTGTTGGTTTGTTGGTATGTTCGTTTGTTGGTTTGTTGGTTTGTTGGTTTGTTGGTTTGTTGGTTTGTTGGTTTGTTTGTTGGTTGGTTTGTTGGTTTGTTGGTTTGTTGGTTTGTTGGTTTGTAGGTTTGTTGGTTTGTTGGTTTGTTGGTTTGTTGGTTTGTTGGTTTGTTGATTTGTTGGTTTGTTGGTTTGTTGGGTTGTTGGTTTGTTGGCTTGTTGGTTTGTTGGTTTGTTGGTTTGTTGGTTTGTTGGTTTGTTGGTTTGTTGGTTTGTTGGTTTGTTGGTTTGTTGGTTTGTTGGTTTGTTGGTTTGTTGGTTTGTTGGTTTGTTGGTTTGTTGGTTTGTTGGTTTGTTAGTTTGTTGGTTTGTTGGTTTGTTGGTTTGTTGGATTGTTGGTTTGTAGGTTTGTTGGTTTGTTGGTTTGTTGGTTTGTTGATTTGTTGGTTTGTTGCTTTATTTGTTTGTTGGGTCGTTGGCTTGTTGGTTTGTTGGTTTCTTGGCTTGTTGGTTTGTTGGTTTGTTGGTTTGTTGGTTTGTTGGTTTGTTGGTTTGTTGGTTTGTTGGCTTGTTGGTATGTTGGCTTGTTCGCTTGTTGGTTTGTTGGTGTGTTTGTTTGTTGGGTGGTTCGTTTGTTGGTTTGTTGGTTTATTTGTTTGTTGGTTCGTTGGCTTGTGGGTTTGTTGGTTTCTTGGCTTGTTGGTTTGTTGGGTTGTTGGTTTGTTGGTTTGTTGGTTTGTTGGTTTGTTGGTTTGTTGGCTTGTTGGCTTGTTGGTTTGTTGGTTTGTTCGTTTGTTTGTTTGTTGGTTTGTTGGTTTGTTGGTTTGTTGGTTTTTTGGTTTGTTGGTTTGTTGGTTTGTTGGTTCGTTGGTTCTTTGGTTTGTTGGTTTGTTTGTTTGTTCGTTTGTTGGTTTGTTGGTTTGTTGGTTTGTTGGTTTGTTGGTTTGTTGGTTTGTTGGTTTGTTGGTTTGTTGGTTTGTTGGTTTAGTTGTTTGTTGGTTTGTTGGTTTGTTGGTTTGTTGGTTTGTTGGTTTGTTGGTTTGTTGGCTTGTTGGTTTGTTGGTTTGTTGGTTTGTTGGTTTGTTGGTTTGTTGGTTTGTTGGTTTTGTTGGTTTGTTGGTTTTGTTTGTTTGTTGGTTTGTTTGTTTGTTCGTTTTTTGGTTTGTTGTTTTATTTGTTTGTTGGTTTGTTCGTTTGTTCGTTTGTTGGTTTGTTGGTTTGCTGTTTTGTTTGTTTGTTGGTATGTTCGTTTGTTGGTTTGTTGGTTTGTTGGTTTGTTGGTTTGTTGGCTTGTTGGTTTGTTGATTTGTCCGTTTGTTGGTTTGTTGGTGTGTTGGTTTGTTGGGTTGTTCGTTTGTTGGTTTTTTGGTTTGTTTATTTGTTGGTTTGTTTGTTTGTTGGTTTGTTGGTTTTTTGGTTTGTTGGTTTGTTGGTTTGTTGGTTTGTTGGCTTGTTGGTTTGTTGATTTGTTGGTTTGTTAGTTTGTTGGTTTGTTGGTATGTTCGTTTGTTGGTTTGTTGGTTTGTTGGTTTGTTGGTTTGTTGGTTTGTTGGTTTGTTGGTTTGTTGGTTTGTTGGTTTGTTGGTTTGTTGGTTTGTTGGTTTGTTGGTTTAATGGTTTGTTGGTTTTTTGGATTGTTGTTTTGTTGGTTTGTTGGTTTGTTTGTTTGTTCGTTTGTTGGTTTGTTGGTTTGTTGGTTTGTTGGTTTGTTTGTTTGTTGGTTTGTTGTTTTGTTGTTTTGTTGGTTTGTTGGTTTGTTGGTTTGTTGGTTTTTTTGGTTTGTTGGTTTATTGGTTTATTTGTCTGTTGGTTTGTTGGTTTGTTGGTTTGTTGATTTGTTGGTTTTTTGGTTTATTGGTTTGTTGATTTATTTGTTTGTTGGTTTGTTGGTTTGTTCGTTTGTTGGTTTGTTGGTTTGTTGGTTTGTTGGCTTATTGGTTTGTGGTTTGTTGGTTTGTTGGTTTGTTGGTTGGTCGGTTTGTTGGTTTGTTGGTATGTTCGTTTGTTGGTTTGTTGGTTTGTTAGTTTGTTGGCTTGTTGGTTTGTTGGTTTGTTCGTTTGTTGGTTTGTTGGTTTGTTAGTTTGTTGGTTTGTTCGTTTGTTGGTTGGTTCGTTTGTTGGTTTGTTGGTTATTAGTTTCTTGGTTTCTTGGTTTGTTGTTTTGTTGGTTTGTTGGTTTGTTGGTTTGTTGGTTTGTTGGTTTGTTGGTTTGTTGGTTTGGTGGTTTGTTGGTTTGTTGGTTTGTTGGTTTGTTGGTTTGTTGGTTTGTTGGTTTGTTCGTTTGTTGGTTTGTTGGTTTGTTGGTTTATTGGTTTGTTGGTTTGTTGGTTTGTTGGTTTGTTGGTTTGTTGGTTTGTTGGTTTGTTGGTTTGTTGGTTTGTTGGTTTGTTGGTTTGTTGGTTTGTTGGTTTATTGGTTTGTTGGTTTGTTGGTTTGTTGGTTTGTTGGTTTGTTGGTTTGTTGGTTTGTTGGTTTGTTGCTTTATTTGTTTGGTGGTTTGTTGGCTTGTTGGTTTCGTGGTTTCTTGGTTTGTTGGTTTGTTGGTTTGTTGGTTTGTTGGTTTGTTGGGTTGTTGGTTTGTTAGTTTGTTGGTTTGTTGGTTTGTTTGTTTGTTTGTTTGGTCGTTTGTTAGTTTATTAGTTTGTTGGTTTGTTGGTTTGTTGGTTTGTTGGCTTGTTGGTTTGTTGGTTTGTTGGTTTGTTCGTTTGTTGGTTTGTTGGTGTGTTGGTTTGCTGTTTTGTTGGTTTGTTGGTATGTTCGTTTGTTGGTTTGTTGGTTTGTTGGCTTGTTGGTTTGTTGGTTTGTTGGTTTGTTCGTTTGTTGGTTTGTTGGTTTGTTGGTTTGTTGGTTTGTTGGTTTGTTGGTTTGTTGGGTTGTCCGTTTGTTGGTTTGTTGATTTGTTGGTTTGTTTATTTGTTGGTTTGTTGGTTTGTTGGTTTCTTGGTTTGTTGGTTTGTTGGTTTGTAGGTTTGTTTGTTTGTTGGTTTGTTGTTTTGTTGGTTTGTTGGTTTGTTGGTTTGTTGGGTTGTTCGTTTGTTGGTTTAGTTGTTTGTTGGTTTGTTGGTTTGTTGATTTGTTGGTTTGTTGGTTTGTTGGTTTGTCGGCTTGTCGGCTTGTTGGTTTGTTGGTTTGTTGGTTTGTTGGTTTGCTGGTTTAGATGTTTGTTTATTTGTTGGTTTGTTGGTTTGTTGGTTTCTTGGTTTGTTGGTTTGTTGGTTTGTTGGTTTGTTTGTTTGTTGGTTTAGTTGTTTGTCGGTTTGTTGGTTTGTTGATTTGTTGGTTTGTTGGTTTGTTGGTTTGTCGGCTTGTCGGCTTGTTGGTTTGTTGGTTTGTTAGTTTGTTGGTTTAGTTGTTTGTTGGTTTGTTGGTTTGTTGGTTTGTTGGTTTGTTGGTTTGTCGGCTTGTTGGTTTGTAGGGTTGTTCGTTTGTTGGTTTGTTGGTTTGCTGTTTTGTTGGTTTGTTGGTATGTTCGTTTGTTGGTTTGTTGGTTTGTTGGTTTGTTGGCTTGTTGGGTTGTTCGTTTGTTGGTTTGTTGGTTTGTTGGTTTGTTTATTTGTTGGTTTGTTGGTTTGTTGGTTTTTTGGTTTGTTGGTTTGTTGGTTTGTTGGTTTGTTGGTTTGTTGGTTTTTTGGTTTGTTGGTTTGTTGGTTTGTTGGTTTGTTGGTTTGTTGGTTTGTTTATTTGTTGGTTTGTTGGTTTGTTGGTTTTTTGGTTTGTTGGTTAGTTGGTTTGTTGGTTTGTTGGTTTGTTAGTTTGTTGGCTTGTTGGTTTGTTGATTTTTTGGTTTGTTCGTTTGTTGGTTTGTTGGTGTGTTAGTTAGTTGGGTTGTTCGTTTGTTGGTTTGTTGGTTTGTTGGTTTGTTTATTTGTTGGTTTGTTGGTTTGTTGGTTTGTTGGTTTGTTGGTTTGTTGGTTTGTTGGTTTGTTGGTTTGTTGGTTTGTTGGTTTGTTGGCTTGTTAGTTTGTTGGTTTGTTGTTTTGTTGGTTTGTTGGTTTGTTGGTTTGTTTGTTTGTTCGTTTATTGGTTTGTTGGTTTGTTGGTTTGTTGGTTTGTTGGTTTGTTGTTTTGTTGTTTTGTTGGTTTTTTGGTTTGTTGGTTTTTTTGGTTTGTTGGTTTATTTGTTTGTTGGTTTGTTGGTTTGTTGGTTTGTTGATTTGTTGGTTTTTTGGTTTGTTGGTTTGTTGGTTTGTTGGTTTATTTGTTTGTTGGTTTGTTGGTTTGTTGGTTTGTTGGTTTGTTGGTATGTTCGTTTGTTGGTTTTTTGGTTTGTTGGTTTGTTGGTTTGTTCGTTTGTTGGTTTGTTGGTTTGTTAGTTTGTTGGTTTGTTCGTTTGTTGGTTTGTTGGTTGTTGGTTTCTTGGGTTCTTGGTTTCTTGGTTTGTTGGTTTGTTGTTTTGTTGGTTTGTTGGTTTGTTGGTTTGTTGGTTTGTTGGTTTGTTGGTTTGTTGGTTTGTTGGTTTGTTGGTTTGTTGGTTTGTTGGTTTGTTTGTTTGTTCGTTTGTTCGTTTGTTCGTTTGTTGGTTTGTTGGTTTATTGGTTTGTTGGTTTGTTGGTTTGTTGGTTTGTTGGTTTGTTGGTTTGTTGGTTTGTTGGTTGGTTGGTTTGTTGGTTTGTTGGTTTGTTGGTTTGTTGGATTGTTGGTTTATTGGTTTATTGGTTTGTTTGTTTGTTGGTTTGTTGGTTTGTTGGTTTTGTTGGTTTGTTGGTTTGTTGCTTTATTTCTTTGGTGGTTTGTTGGCTTGTTGGTTTGTTGGTTTGTTGGTTTGTTGGTTGGTTGGTTTGTTGGTTTGTTGGTTTGTTGGTTTGTTGGATTGTTGGTTTATTGGTTTATTGGTTTGTTTGTTTGTTGGTTTGTTGATTTGTTGGTTTTGTTGGTTTGTTGGTTTGTTGCTTTATTTGTTTGGTGGTTTGTTGGCTTGTTGGTTTCTTGGTTTCTTGGTTTGTTGGTTTGTTGTTTTGTTGGTTTGTTGGTTTGTTGATTTGTTGGTTTGTTGGTTTGTTGATTTGTTGGTTTGTTCGTTTGTTGGTTTGTTGGTGTGTTAGTTAGTTGGGTTGTTCGTTTGTTGGTTTGTTGGTTTGTTGGTTTGTTTATTTGTTGGTTTGTTGGTTTGTTGGTTTGTTGGTTTGTTCGTTTGTTGGTTTGTTGGTTTGTTGGTTTGTTGGTTTGTTGGTTTGTTAGTTTGTTGGTTTGTTGTTTTGTTGGTTTGTTGGTTTGTTGGTTTGTTGGTTTGTTTATTTGTTGGTTTGTTGGTTTGTTGGTTTGTTGGTTTGTTGGTTTGTTGGTTTGTTGGTTTGTTGGTTTGTTGGTTTGTTGGTTTGTTGGTTTGTTGGTTTGTTAGTTTGTTGGTTTGTTGTTTTGTTGGTTTGTTGGTTTGTTGGTTTGTTTGTTTGTTCGTTTATTGGTTTGTTGGTTTGTTGGTTTGTTTGTTTGTTGGTTTGTTGTTTTGTTGTTTTGTTGGTTTTTTGGTTTGTTGGTTTTTTTGGTTTGTTGGTTTATTTGTTTGTTGGTTTGTTGGTTTGTTGGTTTGTTGATTTGTTGGTTTTTTGGTTTGTTGGTTTGTTGGTTTGTTGGTTTATTTGTTTGTTGGTTTGTTGGTTTGTTGGTTTGTTGGTTTGTTGGTATGTTCGTTTGTTGGTTTTTTGGTTTGTTGGTTTGTTGGTTTGTTCGTTTGTTGGTTTGTTGGTTTGTTAGTTTGTTGGTTTGTTCGTTTGTTGGTTTGTTGGTTGTTGGTTTCTTGGGTTCTTGGTTTCTTGGTTTGTTGGTTTGTTGTTTTGTTGGTTTGTTGGTTTGTTGGTTTGTTGGTTTGTTGGTTTGTTGGTTTGTTGGTTTGTTGGTTTGTTGGTTTGTTGGTTTGTTGGTTTGTTTGTTTGTTCGTTTATTCGTTTGTTGGTTTGTTGGTTTATTGGTTTGTTGGTTTGTTGGTTTGTTGGTTTGTTGGTTTGTTGGTTTGTTGGTTTGTTGGTTTGTTGGTTTGTTGGTTGGTTGGTTTGTTGGTTTGTTGGTTTGTTGGTTTGTTGGATTGTTGGTTTATTGGTTTATTGGTTTGTTTGTTTGTTGGTTTGTTGGTTTGTTGGTTTTGTTGGTTTGTTGGTTTGTTGCTTTATTTCTTTGGTGGTTTGTTGGCTTGTTGGTTTGTTGGTTTGTTGGTTTGTTGGTTGGTTGGTTTGTTGGTTTGTTGGTTTGTTGGTTTGTTGGATTGTTGGTTTATTGGTTTATTGGTTTGTTTGTTTGTTGGTTTGTTGATTTGTTGGTTTTGTTGGTTTGTTGGTTTGTTGCTTTATTTGTTTGGTGGTTTGTTGGCTTGTTGGTTTCTTGGTTTCTTGGTTTGTTGGTTTGTTGTTTTGTTGGTTTGTTGGTTTGTTGATTTGTTGGTTTGTTGGTTTGTTGATTTGTTGGTTTGTTCGTTTGTTGGTTTGTTGGTGTGTTAGTTAGTTGGGTTGTTCGTTTGTTGGTTTGTTGGTTTGTTGGTTTGTTTTTTTGTTGGTTTGTTGGTTTGTTGGTTTGTTGGTTTGTTCGTTTGTTGGTTTGTTGGTTTGTTGGTGTGTTGGTTTGTTGGTTTGTTAGTTTGTTGGTTTGTTGTTTTGTTGGTTTGTTGGTTTGTTGGTTTGTTTGTTTGTTCGTTTATTGGTTTGTTGGTTTGTTGGTTTGTTTGTTTGTTGGTTTGTTGTTTTGTTGTTTTGTTGGTTTTTTGGTTTGTTGGTTTTTTTGGTTTGTTGGTTTATTTGTTTGTTGGTTTGTTGGTTTGTTGGTTTGTTGATTTGTTGGTTTTTTGGTTTGTTGGTTTGTTGGTTTGTTGGTTTATTTGTTTGTTGGTTTGTTGGTTTGTTGGTTTGTTGGTATGTTCGTTTGTTGGTTTTTTGGTTTGTTGGTTTGTTGGTTTGTTGGTTTGTTCGTTTGTTGGTTTGTTGGTTTGTTAGTTTGTTGGTTTGTTCGTTTGTTGGTTTGTTGGTTGTTGGTTTCTTGGGTTCTTGGTTTCTTGGTTTGTTGGTTTGTTGTTTTGTTGGTTTGTTGGTTTGTTGGTTTGTTGGTTTGTTGGTTTGTTGGTTTGTTGGTTTGTTGGTTTGTTGGTTTGTTGGTTTGTTGGTTTGTTGGTATGTTGGTTTGTTGGTTTGTTGGTTTGTTTGTTTGTTGGTTTGTTTGTTTGTTCGTTTGTTCGTTTGTTGGTTTGTTGGTTTATTGGTTTGTTGGTTTGTTGGTTTGTTGGTTTGTTGGTTTGTTGGTTTGTTGGTTTGTTGGTTGGTTGGTTTGTTGGTTTGTTGGTTTGTTGGTTTGTTGGTTTGTTGGATTGTTGGTTTATTGGTTTATTGGTTTGTTTGTTTGTTGGTTTGTTGGTTTGTTGGTTTTGTTGGTTTGTTGGTTTGTTGCTTTATTTGTTTGGTGGTTTGTTGGCTTGTTGGTTTCTTGGTTTCTTGGTTTGTTGGTTTGTTGTTTTGTTGGTTTGTTGGTTTGTTGATTTGTTGGTTTGTTGGTTTATTGGTTTGTTGGTTTATTTGTTTGTTGGATTGTTGGTTTGTTGGTTTCTTGGTTTGTTGGTTTGTTGGCTTGTTGCTTTGTTGATTTGTTCGTTTGTTGGTTTATTGCTTTGTTGGTTTGTTGGTTTGTTGATTTGTTGGTTTAATGGTTTGTTGGTTTGTTGCTTTGTTGGTTTGTTGGTTTGTTGGTTTGTTGGTTTGTTTGTTTGTTTATTTGGTCGTTTCTTAGTTTATTGGTTTGTTGGTTTGTTGGTTTTTTGGTTTGTTCGTCTATTGGTTTGTTGGTTTGTTGGTTTGTTGGTTTGTTGGTTTGTTGGTTTGTTGGTTTGTTGGTTTGTTGGTTTTGATGGTTTGTTGGTTTCTTGGTTTGTTGGTGTGTTCGTTTGTTGGTTTGTTGGTTTGTTGGCTTGTTCGTTTGTTGGTTTGTTGGTTTGTTGGTTTGTTGGTTTGTTGGTTTGTTGGTTTGTTGGTTTTTTGGTTTGTTGGCTTGTTAACTTGTTGGTTTGCTGGTTTGTTGGTTTGTTGGTTTGTTGGTTTGTTGGTTTTTTGGTTTTTTGGTTTGTTGGTTGGTTGTTTTGTTGGTTTGTTGGTTTGTTGGCTTGTTGGCTTGTTGGTTTGTTGGTTTGTTGGTTTTTTGGATTGTTGGTTTGTTGGTTTGTTGGTTTGTTGGTTTTGTTGTTTTGTTGGTTTCTTGGTTTGTTGGTGTGTTCGTTTGTTGGTTTGTTGGTTTGTTGGTTTGTTCGTTTGTTGGTTTGTTGGTTTGTTGGTTGGTTGGTTTTTTGGTTTGTTGGTTATGTGGTTTGCTGGTTTGTTGGTTTGTTGGTTTGTTGGTTTGTTGGTTTGTTGGTTTATTGGTTTATTGGTTTTTTGGTTTGTTGGTTTGTTGGTTTGTTGGTTTGTTGGTTTGTTGGTTTGTTGGTTTCTTGGTTTCTTGGTTTATTGGTTTGTTGGTTTGTTGGTTTGTTGGTTTGTTGGCTTGTTGGTTTGTTCGTTTGTTGGTTTGTTGGTTTGTTGATTTTTTGGTTTGTTGGTTTGTTGGTTTGTTGGTTCGTTGGTTCGTTGGTTTGTTGGATTGTTGTTTTGTTGGTTTGTTGGTTTGTTGGTTTGTTTGTTTGTTTGTTCGTTTATTGGTTTGTTGGTTTGTTGGTTTGTTGGTTTGTTTGTTTGTTGGTTTGTTGGATTGTTGTTTTATTGTTTTGTTGGTTTGTTGGTTTGTTGGTTTGTTGGTTTTTTGGTTTGTTGGTTTATTGGTTTATTTGTCTGTTGGTTTGTTGGTTTGTTGGTTTGTTGATTTGTTGGTTTTTTGGTTTGTTTGTTTGTTGGTTTATTTGTTTGTTGGTTTGTTGGTTTGTTGGTTTGTTGGTTTGTTGGTTTGTTCGTTTGTTGGTTTGTTGGTTTGTTGGTTTGTTGGCTTATTGGTTTGTGGTTTGTTGGTTTGTTGGTTTGTTGGTTTGTTGGCTTGTTGGTTTGTTGGTTTGTTGGTTTGTTCGTTTGTTGGTTTGTTGGTTTGTTGGTTTGTTGGTTTGTTGGTTTGTTGGTTTGTTGGGTTGTTCGTTTGTTGGTTTGTTGGTTTGTTTATTTGTTGGTTTGTTGGTTTCTTGGTTTGTTGGTTTGTAGGTTTGTTTGTTTGTTGGTTTGTTGGTTTGTTGGTTTGTTGGTTTGTTGGTTTGTTGGGTTGTTTGTTTGTTGGTTTGTTGGTTTGTTGGTTTGTTTATTTGTTGGTTTGTTGGTTTGTTGGTTTGTTGGTTTGTTGGTTTGTTGGTTTGTAGGTTTGTTGGTTTGTTTGTTTGTTGGTTTAGTTGTTTGTTGGTTTGTTGGTTTGTTGGTTTGTTGGTTTGTTGGTTTGTTGGTTTGTCGGCTTGTCGGCTTGTTGGTTTGTTGGTTTAGTTGTTTGTTGGTTTGTTGGTTTGTTGGTTTTTTGGTTTGTTGGTTTGTCGGCTTGTTGGTTTGTAGGGTTCTTCGTTTGTTGGTTTGTTGGTTTGTTGGTTTGCTGTTTTGTTGGTTTGTTGGTATGTTCGTTTGTTGGTTTGTTGGTTTGTTGGTTTGTTGGTTTGTTGGCTTGTTGGTTTGTTGGTTTGTTGGTTTGTTCGTTTGTTGGTTTGTTGGTGTGTTGGTTTGTTGGGTTGTTCGTTTGTTGGTTTGTTGGTTTGTTGGTTTGTTGGTTTGTTTATTTGTTGGTTTGTTGGTTTGTTGGTTTTTTGGTTTGTTGGTTTGTTGGTTTGTTGGTTTGTTGGTTTGTTGGCTTGTTGGTTTGTTGATTTGTTGGTTTGTTCGTTTGTTGGTTTGTTGGTGTGTTGGTTTGTTGGGTTGTTCCTTTGTTGGTTTGTTGGTTTGTTGGTTTGTTTATTTGTTGGTTTGTTGGTTTGTTGGTTTGTTGGTTTGTTGGTTTGTTGGTTTGTTGGTTTGTTGGTTTGTTGGTTTGTTGGTTTGTTGGTTTGTTTGTTTGTTCGTTTGTTCGTTTGTTGGTTTGTTGGTTTATTGGTTTGTTGGTTTGTTGGTTTGTTGGTTTGTTGGTTTGTTGGTTTGTTGGTTTGTTGTATGGTTGGTTTGTTGGTTTGTTGGTTTGTTGGATTGTTGGTTTATTGGTTTATTGGTTTGTTTGTTTGTTGGTTTGTTGGTTTTGTTGGTTTGTTGCTTTATTTGTTTGGTGGTTTGTTGGCTTGTTGGTTTCTTGGTTTCTTGGTTTGTTGGTTTGTTGTTTTGTTGGTTTGTTGGTTTGTTGATTTGTTGGTTTGTTGGTTTGTTGGTTTGTTGGTTTATTTGTTTGTTGGATTGTTGGTTTGTTGGTTTCTTGGTTTGTTGGTTTGTTGGCTTGTTGCTTTGTTGGTTTGTTCGTTTGTTGGTTTATTGCTTTGTTGGTTTGTTGGTTTCTTGATTTGTTGGTTTAATGGTTTGTTGGTTTGTTGCTTTGTTGGTTTGTTGGTTTGTTTGTTTGTTTATTTGGTCGTTTGTTAGTTTATTGGTTTGTTGGTTTGTTTGGTTTTTTGGTTTGTTGGCTTGTTGGCTTGTTGGTTTGCTGGTTTGTTGGTTTGTTGGTTTGTTGGTTTGTTGGTTTGTTGGTTTTTTGGTTTGTTGGTTTGTTGGTTTGTTGGTTTGTTGATTTAATTGTTTGTTGGTTGGTTGTTTTGTTGGTTTGTTGGTTTGTTGGTTTGTTGGCTTGTTAGCTTGTTGGTTTGTTGGTTTGTTGGTTTGTTGGTGTGTTCGTTTGTTGGTTTGTTGGTTTGTTGGTTTGTTCGTTTGTTGGTTTATTGGTTTGTTGGTTGGTTGGTTTTTTGGTTTGTTGGTTATGTGGTTTGCTGGTTTGTTGGTTTGTTGGTTTGTTGGTTTGTTCGTTTGTTGGTTTGTTGGTTTGTTGGTTTGTTGGTTTGTTGGTTTGTTGGTTTGTTGGTTTTTTGGTTTGTTGGTTTGTTGGCTTGTTGGCTTGTTGGTTTGCTGGTTTGTTGGTTTGTTGGTTTGTTGGTTTGTTGGTTTGTTGGTTTTTTGGTTTGTTGGTTGGTTGTTTTGTTGGTTTTTTGGTTTGTTGGTTTGTTGGTTTGTTGGCTTGTTGGCTTGTTGGTTTGTTGGTTTGTTGGTTTTTTGGATTGTTGGTTTGTTGGTTTGTTGGTTTGTTGGTTTTTTTGGTTTGTTGGTCTTGGTTTGTTGGTGTGTTCGTTTGTTGGTTTGTTGGTTTGTTGGTTTGTTCGTTTGTTGGTTTGTTGGTTTGTTGGTTGGTTGGTTTTTTGGTTTGTTGGTTATGTGGTGTGCTGGTTTGTTGGTTTGTTGGTTTGTTGGTTTGTTGGTTTGTTGGTTTGTTGGTTTATTAATTTATTGGTTTTTTGGTTTGTTGGTTTGTTGGTTTGTTAGTTGGTTGGTTTGTTGGTTTGTTGGTTTCTTGGTTTGTTGGTTTATTGGTTTGTTGGTTTGTTGGTTTGTTGGTTTGTTGGCTTGTTTGTTTGTTCGTTTGTTGGTTTGTTGGTTTGTTGGTTTATTGGTTTGTTGGTTTGTTGGTTTGTTGGTTCGTTGGTTCGTTGGTTTGTTGGATTGTTGTTTTGTTGGTTTGTTGGTTTGTTGGTTTGTTTGTTTGTTCGTTTATTGGTTTGTTGGTTTGTTGGTTTGTTGGTTTGTTTGTTTGTTGGTTTGTTGGTTTGTTGTTTTGTTGTTTTGTTGGTTTGTTGGTTTGTTAGTTTGTTGGTTTTTTGGTTTGTTGGTTTATTGGTTTATTTGTCTGCTGGTTTGTTGGTTTGTTGGTTTGTTGATTTGTTGGTTTTTTGGTTTGTTTGTTTGTTGGTTTATTTGTTTGTTGGTTTGTTGGTTTGTTGGTTTGTTGGTTTGTTCGTTTGTTGGTTTGTTGGTTTGTTGGTTTGTTGGCTTATTGGTTTGTGGTTTGTTGGTTTGTTGGTTTGTTGGTTTGTTGGTTGGTCGGTTTGTTGGTTTGTTGGTATGTTCGTTTGTTGGTTTGTTGGTTTGTTGGTTTGTTAGTTTGTTGGCTTGTTGGTTTGTTGGTTTGTTCGTTTGATGGTTTGTTGGTTTGTTGGTTTGTTAGTTTGTTGGATTGTTCGTTTGTTGGTTTGTTGGTTATTAGTTTCTTGGTTTCTTGGTTTCTTGGTTTGTTGTTTTGTTGGTTTGTTGGTTTGTTGGTTTGTTGGTTTGTTGGTTTGTTGGTTTGTTGGTTTGTTGGTTTGGTGGTTTGTTGGTTTGTTGGTTTGTTGGTTTGTTGGTTTGTTGGTTTGTTCGTTTGTTGGTTTGTTGGTTTGTTGGTTTATTGGTTTGTTAGTTTGTTGGTTTGTTGGTTTGTTGGTTTGTTGGTTTGTTGGATTTGTTGGTTTGTTTGTTTGTTGGTTTGTTGGTTTGTTGCTTTATTTGTTTGGTGGTTTGTTGGCTTGTTGGTTTCTTGGTTTCTTGGTTTGTTGGTTTATTGTTTTGTTGGTTTGTTGGTTTGTTGGTTTGTTGATTTGTTGGTTTGTTGGTTTGTTGGTTTATTTGCTTGTTGGATTGTTCGTTTGTTGGTTTCTTGGTTTGTTGGTTTGTTCATTTGTTGGTTTATTGCTTTGTTGGTTTGTTGGTTTGTTGATTTGTTGGTTTGTTTGTTTGTTTATTTGGTCGTTTGTTAGTTTATTGGTTTGTTGGTTTGTTGGTTTTTTGGTTTGTTGGCTTGTTGGCTTGTTGGTTTGCTGGTTTGTTGGTTTTTTGGTTTGTTGGTTTGTTGGTTTGTTGGTTTGTTGGTTTTTTGGTTTGTTGGTTTGTTGGTTTGTTGGTTTGTTGATTTAATTGTTTGTTGGTTGGTTGTTTTGTTGGTTTGTTGGTTTGTTGGCTTGTTGGCTTGTTGGTTTGTTGGTTTGTTGGTTTATTGGATTGTTGGTTTGTTGGTTTGTTGGTTTGTTAGTTTTGATGGTTTGTTGGTTTCTTGGTTTGTTGGTGTGTTCGTTTGTTGGTTTGTTGGTTTGTTGGTTTGTTCGTTTGTTCGTTTGTTGGTTTGTTGGTTTGTTGGTTGGTTGGTTTTTTGATTTGTTGGTTATGTGGTTTGCTGGTTTGTTGGTTTGTTGGTTTGTTGGTTTGTTCGTTTGTTGGTTTGTTGGTTTGTTGGTTTGTTGGTTTGTTGGTTTGTTGGTTTTTTGGTTTGTTGGCTTGTTGGCTTGTTGGTTTGCTGGTTTGTTGGTTTGTTGGTTTGTTGGTTTGTTGGTTTTTTGGTTTGTTGGTTGGTTGTTTTGTTGGTTTGTTGGTTTGTTGGTTTGTTGGCTTGTTGGCTTGTTGGTTTGTTGGTTTTATTGGTTTTTTGGATTGTTGGTTTGTTGGTTTGTTGGTTTGTTGGTTTTGTTGGTTTGTTGGTTTCTTGGTTTGTTGGTGTGTTCGTTTGTTGGTTTGTTGGTTTGTTGGTTTGTTCGTTTGTTGGTTTGTTGGTTTGTTGGTTGGTTGGTTTTTTGGTTTGTTGGTTATGTGGTTTGTTGGTTTGTTGGTTTGTTGGTTTGTTGGTTTGTTGGTTTGTTGGTTTGTTGGTTTGTTGGTTTATTGGTTTATTGGTTTTTTGGTTTGTTGGTTTGTTGGTTTGTTGATTTGTTGGTTTGTTGGATTGTTGGTTTGTTGGTTTCTTGGTTTGTTGGTTTGCTGGTTTGTTGCTTTGTTGGTTTGTTCATTTGTTGGTTTATTGCTTTGTTGGTTTGTTGGTTTGTTGATTTGTTGGTTTGTTGGTTTGTTGGTTTGTTGGTTTGTTGGTTTGTTGGTTTGTTGGTTTGTTGGTTTGTTGGTTTGTTTGTTTGTTTGTTTGGCCGTTTGTTAGTTTATTGGTTTGTTGGTTTGTTGGTTTGTTGGTTTGTTGGCTTGTTGGTTTGTTGGTTTGTTGGTTTGTTCGTTTGTTGGTTTGTTGGTGTGTTGGTTTGCTGTTTTGTTGGTTTGTTGGTATGTTCGTTTTTTGGTTTGTTGGTTTGTTGGTTTGTTGGTTTGTTGGCTTGTTGGTTTGTTGGTTTGTTGGTTTGTTCGTTTGTTGGTTTGTTGGTGTGTTGGTTTGTTGGGTTGTTCGTTTGTTGGTTTGTTGGTTTGTTGGTTTGTTTATTTGTTGGTTTGTTGGTTTGTTGGTTTCTTGGTTTCTTGGTTTGTTGGTTTGTTGGTTTGTTGGTTTGTTTGTTGGTTGGTTTAGTTGTTTTTTGGTTTGTTGGTTTGTTGGTTTGTTGGTTTGTTGGTTTGTTGGTTTGTCGGCTTGTCGGCTTGTTGGTTTGTTGGTTTGTTGGTTTGTTGGTTTTGTTGTTTGTTGGTTTGTTGGTTTGTTGGCTTGTTGGTTTGTTGGTTTGTTGGTTTGTTGGTTTGTCGGCTTGTTGGTTTGTAGGGTTGTTCGTTTGTAGGGTTGTTCGTTTGTTGGTTTGTTGGTTTGTTGGTTTGCTGTTTTGTTGGTTTGTTGGTATGTTCGTTTGTTAGTTTGTTGGTTTGTTGGTTTGTTGGTTTGTTGGCTTGTTGGTTTGTTGGTTTGTTGGTTTGTTCGTTTGTTGGTTTGTTGGTGTGTTGGTTTGTTGGGTTGTTCGTTTGTTGGTTTGTTGGTTTGTTGGTTTGTTTATTTGTTGGTTTGTTGGTTTGTTGGTTTTTTGGTTTGTTGGTTTGTTGGTTTCTTGGTTTGTTGGTTTGTTGGTTTGTTGGCTTGTTGGTTTGTTGATTTGTTGGTTTGATCGTTTGTTGGTTTGTTGGTGTGTTGGTTTGTTGGTTTCTTGGTTTTTTGGTTTGTTGGTTTGTTGTTTTGTTGGTTTGTTGGTTTGTTGATTTGTTGGTTTGTTGGTTTGTTGGTTTGTTGGTTTATTTGTTTGTTGTATTGTTGGTTTGTTGGTTTCTTGGTTTGTTGGTTTGTTGGCTTGTCGCTTTGTTGGTTTGTTCGTTTGTTGGTTTATTGCTTTGTTGGTTTGTTGGTTTGTTGATTTGTTGGTTTGTTGGTTTGTTGGTTTGTTGCTTTGTTGGTTTGTTGGTTTGTTGGTTTGTTGGTTTGTTTGTTTGTTTATTTGGTCGTTTGTTAGTTTATTGGTTTGTTGGTTTGTTGGTTTGTTGTTTTTTGGTTTGTTGGCTTGTTGGCTTGTTGGTTTGCTGGTTTGTTGGTTTGTTGGTTTGTTGGTTTGTTGGTTTGTTGGTTTGTTGGTTTTTTGGTTTGTTGGTTTGTTGGTTTGTTGGCTAGTTGGTTTGTTGATTTAATTGTTTGTTGGTTGGTTGTTTTGTTAGTTTGTTGGTTTATTGGTTTGTTGGTTTGTTGGCTTGTTGGCTTGTTGGTTTGTTGGTTTGTTGGTTTGTTGGTTTGTTGGTTTATTGGTTTGCTGTTTTGTTGGTTTGTTGGTATGTTCGTTTGTTGGTTTGTTGGTTTGTTGGTTTGTTGGTTTGTTGGTTTGTTGGCTTGTTGGTTTGTTGGTTTGTTGGTTTGTTCGTTTGTTGGTTTGTTGGTGTGTTGGTTTGTTGGGTTGTTCGTTTGTTGGTTTGTTGGTTTGTTGGTTTGTTTATTTGTTGGTTTGTTGGTTTGTTGGTTTATTTGTTTGTTGTATTGTTGGTTTGTTGGTTTCTTGGTTTGTTGGTTTGTTGGCTTGTTGCTTTGTTGGTTTGTTCGTTTGTTGGTTTATTGCTTTGTTGGTTTGTTGGTTTGTTGATTTGTTGGTTTGTTGGTTTGTTGGTTTGTTGCTTTGTTGGTTTGTTGGTTTGTTGGTTTGTTGGTTTGTTGGTTTGTTTGTTTGTTTAATTGGTCGTTTGTTAGTTTATTGGTTTGTTGGTTTGTTGGTTTGTTGGTTTGTTGGTTTGTTTATTTGTTGGTTTGTTGGTTTGTTGGTTTTTTGGTTTGTTGGATTGTTGGTTTGTTGGTTTGTTGGTTTGTTGGTTTGTTGGCTTGTTGGTTTGTTGATTTGTTGGTTTGTTCGTTTGTTGGTTTGTTGGTGTGTTGGTTTGTTGGGTTGTTCGTTTGTTGGTTTGTTGGTTTGTTGGTTTGTTTATTTGTTGGTTTGTTGGTTTGTTGGTTTGTTGGTTTGTTGGTTTGTTTGTTTGTTCGTTTATTGGTTTGTTGGTTTGTTTGTTTGTTGGTTTGTTGTTTTGTTGTTTTTTTGGTTTGTTGGTTTGTTGGTTTTTTTGGTTTGTTGGTTTATTTGTCTGTTGGTTTGTTGGTTTGTTGGTTTGTTGATTTGTTGGTTTTTTTGGTTTGTTGGTTTGTTGGTTTATTTGTTTGTTGGTTTGTTGGTTTGTTGGTTTGTTCGTTTGTTGGTTTGTTGGTTTGTTGGTTTGTTGGTTTGTTGGTTTGTTCGTTTGTTGGTTTGTTGGTTTGCTAGTTTGTTGGTTTGTTCGTTTGTTGGTTTGATGGTTGTTGGTTTCTTGGGTTCTTTGTTTCTTGGTTTGTTGGTTTGTTGTTTTGTTGGTTTGTTGGTTTGTTGGTTTGTTGGTTTGTTGGTTTGTTGGTTTTTTGGTTTGTTGGCTTGTTGGTTTGTTGTTTTGTTGGTTTGTTGGTTTGTTGATTTGTTGGTTTGTTGGTTTGTTGGTTTGTTGGTTTATTTGTTTGTTGTATTGTTGGTTTGTTGGTTTCTTGGTTTGTTGGTTTGTTGGCTTGTCGCTTTGTTGGTTTGTTCGTTTGTTGGTTTATTGCTTTGTTGGTTTGTTGGTTTGTTGATTTGTTGGTTTGTTGGTTTGTTGGTTTGTTGCTTTGTTGGTTTGTTGGTTTGTTGGTTTGTTGGTTTGTTTGTTTGTTTATTTGGTCGTTTGTTAGTTTAGTGGTTTGTTGGTTTGTTGGTTTGTTGTTTTTTGGTTTGTTGGCTTGTTGGCTTGTTGGTTTGCTGGTTTGTTGGTTTGTTGGTTTGTTGGTTTGTTGGTTTGTTGGTTTTTTGGTTTGTTGGTTTGTTGGTTTGTTGGCTAGTTGGTTTGTTGATTTAATTGTTTGTTTGGTTGGTTATTTTGTTAGTTTGTTGCTTTGTTGGTTTGTTCGTTTGTTGGTTTATTGCTTTGTTGGTTTGTTGGTTTGTTGATTTGTTGGTTTGTTGGTTTGTTGGTTTGTTGCTTTGTTGGTTTGTTGGTTTGTTGGTTTGTTGGTTTGTTGGTTTGTTTGTTTGTTTAATTGGTCGTTTGTTAGTTTATTGGTTTGTTGGTTTGTTGGTTTGTTGGTTTGTTGGTTTGTTTGTTGGTTTGTTGGTTTGTTGGTTTTTTGGTTTGTTGGTTGGTTGTTTTGTTGGTTTGTTGGTTTGTTGGTTTGTTGGCTTGTTGGCTTGTTGGTTTGTTGGTTTTATTGGTTTTTTGGATTGTTGGTTTGTTGGTTTGTTGGTTTGTTGGTTTTGTTGGTTTGTTGGTTTCTTGGTTTGTTGGTGTGTTCGTTTGTTGGTTTGTTGGTTTGTTGGTTTGTTCGTTTGTTGGTTTGTTGGTTTGTTGGTTGGTTGGTTTTTTGGTTTGTTGGTTATGTGGTTTGTTGGTTTGTTGGTTTGTTGGTTTGTTGGTTTGTTGGTTTGTTGGTTTGTTGGTTTGTTGGTTTATTGGTTTATTGGTTTTTTGGTTTGTTGGTTTGTTGGTTTGTTGATTTGTTGGTTTGTTGGATTGTTGGTTTGTTGGTTTCTTGGTTTGTTGGTTTGCTGGTTTGTTGCTTTGTTGGTTTGTTCATTTGTTGGTTTATTGCTTTGTTGGTTTGTTGGTTTGTTGATTTGTTGGTTTGTTGGTTTGTTGGTTTGTTGGTTTGTTGGTTTGTTGGTTTGTTGGTTTGTTGGTTTGTTTGTTTGTTTGTTTGGCCGTTTGTTAGTTTATTGGTTTGTTGGTTTGTTGGTTTGTTGGTTTGTTGGCTTGTTGGTTTGTTGGTTTGTTGGTTTGTTCGTTTGTTGGTTTGTTGGTGTGTTGGTTTGCTGTTTTGTTGGTTTGTTGGTATGTTCGTTTTTTGGTTTGTTGGTTTGTTGGTTTGTTGGTTTGTTGGCTTGTTGGTTTGTTGGTTTGTTGGTTTGTTCGTTTGTTGGTTTGTTGGTGTGTTGGTTTGTTGGGTTGTTCGTTTGTTGGTTTGTTGGTTTGTTGGTTTGTTTATTTGTTGGTTTGTTGGTTTGTTGGTTTCTTGGTTTCTTGGTTTGTTGGTTTGTTGGTTTGTTGGTTTGTTGGTTTGTTTGTTGGTTGGTTTAGTTGTTTTTTGGTTTGTTGGTTTGTTGGTTTGTTGGTTTGTTGGTTTGTTGGTTTGTCGGCTTGTCGGCTTGTTGGTTTGTTGGTTTGTTGGTTTGTTGGTTTTGTTGTTTGTTGGTTTGTTGGTTTGTTGGCTTGTTGGTTTGTTGGTTTGTTGGTTTGTCGGCTTGTTGGTTTGTAGGGTTGTTCGTTTGTAGGGTTGTTCGTTTGTTGGTTTGTTGGTTTGTTGGTTTGTTGGTTTGCTGTTTTGTTGGTTTGTTGGTATGTTCGTTTGTTGGTTTGTTGGTTTGTTGGTTTGTTGGCTTGTTGGTTTGTTGGTTTGTTGGTTTGTTCGTTTGTTGGTTTGTTGGTGTGTTGGTTTGTTGGGTTGTTCGTTTGTTGGTTTGTTGGTTTGTTGGTTTGTTTATTTGTTGGTTTGTTGGTTTGTTGGTTTTTTGGTTTGTTGGTTTGTTGGTTTCTTGGTTTGTTGGTTTGTTGGTTTGTTGGCTTGTTGGTTTGTTGATTTGTTGGTTTGATCGTTTGTTGGTTTGTTGGTGTGTTGGTTTGTTGGTTTCTTGGTTTTTTGGTTTGTTGGTTTGTTGTTTTGTTGTTTTGTTGGTTTGTTGATTTGTTGGTTTGTTGGTTTGTTGGTTTGTTGGTTTATTTGTTTGTTGTATTGTTGGTTTGTTGGTTTCTTGGTTTGTTGGTTTGTTGGCTTGTCGCTTTGTTGGTTTGTTCGTTTGTTGGTTTATTGCTTTGTTGGTTTGTTGGTTTGTTGATTTGTTGGTTTGTTGGTTTGTTGCTTTGTTGGTTTGTTGGTTTGTTGGTTTGTTGGTTTGTTTGTTTGTTTATTTGGTCGTTTGTTAGTTTATTGGTTTGTTGGTTTGTTGGTTTGTTGTTTTTTGGTTTGTTGGCTTGTTGGCTTGTTGGTTTGCTGGTTTGTTGGTTTGTTGGTTTGTTGGTTTGTTGGTTTGTTGGTTTTTTGGTTTGTTGGTTTGTTGGTTTGTTGGCTAGTTGGTTTGATGATTTAATTGTTTGTTGGTTGGTTGTTTTGTTAGTTTGTTGGTTTATTGGTTTGTTGGTTTGTTGGCTTGTTGGCTTGTTGGTTTGCTGGTTTGTTGGTTTGTTGGTTTGTTGGTTTATTGGTTTGCTGTTTTGTTGGTTTGTTGGTATGTTCGTTTGTTGGTTTGTTGGTTTGTTGGTTTGTTGGTTTGTTGGTTTGTTGGCTTGTTGGTTTGTTGGTTTGTTGGTTTGTTCGTTTGTTGGTTTGTTGGTGTGTTGGTTTGTTGGGTTGTTCGTTTGTTGGTTTGTTGGTTTGTTGGTTTGTTTATTTGTTGGTTTGTTGGTTTGTTGGTTTATTTGTTTGTTGTATTGTTGGTTTGTTGGTTTCTTGGTTTGTTGGTTTGTTGGCTTGTTGCTTTGTTGGTTTGTTCGTTTATTGGTTTATTGCTTTGTTGGTTTGTTGGTTTGTTGATTTGTTGGTTTGTTGGTTTGTTGGTTTGTTGCTTTGTTGGTTTGTTGGTTTGTTGGTTTGTTGGTTTGTTGGTTTGTTTGTTTGTTTAATTGGTCGTTTGTTAGTTTATTGGTTTGTTGGTTTGTTGGTTTGTTGGTTTGTTTATTTGTTGGTTTGTTGGTTTGTTGGTTTTTTGGTTTGTTGGATTGTTGGTTTGTTGGTTTGTTGGTTTGTTGGTTTGTTGGCTTGTTGGTTTGTTGATTTGTTGGTTTGTTCGTTTGTTGGTTTGTTGGTGTGTTGGTATGTTGGGTTGTTCGTTTGTTGGTTTGTTGGTTTGTTGGTTTGTTTATTTGTTGGTTTGTTGGTTTGTTGGTTTGTTGGTTTGTTGGTTTGTTTGTTTGTTCGTTTATTGGTTTGTTGGTTTGTTTGTTTGTTGGTTTGTTGTTTTGTTGTTTTTTTGGTTTGTTGGTTTGTTGGTTTTTTTGGTTTGTTGGTTTATTTGTCTGTTGGTTTGTTGGTTTGTTGGTTTGTTGATTTGTTGGTTTTTTTGGTTTGTTGGTTTGTTGGTTTATTTGTTTGTTGGTTTGTTGGTTTGTTGGTTTGTTGGTTTGTTCGTTTGTTGGTTTGTTGGTTTGTTGGTTTGTTGGTTTGTTGGTTTGTTCGTTTGTTGGTTTGTTGGTTTGCTAGTTTGTTGGTTTGTTCGTTTGTTGGTTTGATGGTTGTTGGTTTCTTGGGTTCTTTGTTTCTTGGTTTGTTGGTTTGTTGTTTTGTTGGTTTGTTGGTTTGTTGGTTTGTTGGTTTGTTGGCTTGTTGGTTTGTTGGTTTGTTGGTTTGTTGGTTTGTTGTTTTGTTGGTTTGTTGGTTTGTTGATTTGTTGGTTTGTTCGTTTGTTGGTTTGTTGGTTTATTTGTTTGTTGTATTGTTGGTTTGTTGGTTTCTTGGTTTGTTGGTTTGTTGGCTTGTCGCTTTGTTGGTTTGTTCGTTTGTTGGTTTATTGCTTTTTTGGTTTGTTGGTTTGTTGATTTGTTGGTTTGTTGGTTTGTTGGTTTGTTGCTTTGTTGGTTTGTTGGTTTGTTGGTTTGTTGGTTTGTTTGTTTGTTTATTTGGTCGTTTGTTAGTTTATTGGTTTGTTGGTTTGTTGGTTTGTTGTTTTTTGGTTTGTTGGCTTGTTGGCTTGTTGGTTTGCTGGTTTGTTGGTTTGTTGGTTTGTTGGTTTGTTGGTTTGTTGGTTTTTTGGTTTGTTGGTTTGTTGGTTTGTTGGCTAGTTGGTTTGTTGATTTAATTGTTTGTTGGTTGGTTGTTTTGTTAGTTTGTTGGTTTATTGGTTTGTTGGTTTGTTGGCTTGTTGGCTTGTTGGTTTGTTGGTTTGTTGGTTTGTTGGTTTGTTGGTTTATTGGTTTGCTGTTTTGTTGGTTTGTTGGTATGTTCGTTTGTTGGTTTGTTGGTTTGTTGGTTTGTTGGTTTGTTGGTTTTTTGGCTTGTTGGTTTGTTGGTTTGTTGGTTTGTTCGTTTGTTGGTTTGTTGGTGTGTTGGTTTGTTGGGTTGTTCGTTTGTTGGTTTGTTGGTTTGTTGGTTTGTTTATTTGTTGGTTTGTTGGTTTGTTGGTTTATTTGTTTGTTGTATTGTTGGTTTGTTGGTTTCTTGGTTTGTTGGTTTGTTGGCTTGTTGCTTTGTTGGTTTGTTCGTTTGTTGGTTTATTGCTTTGTTGGTTTGTTGGTTTGTTGATTTGTTGGTTTGTTGGTTTGTTGGTTTGTTGCTTTGTTGGTTTGTTGGTTTGTTGGTTTGTTGGTTTGTTGGTTTGTTTGTTTGTTTAATTGGTCGTTTGTTAGTTTATTGGTTTGTTGGTTTGTTGGTTTGTTGGTTTGTTGGTTTGTTTATTTGTTGGTTTGTTGGTTTGCTGGTTTTTTGGTTTGTTGGATTGTTGGTTTGTTGGTTTGTTGGTTTGTTGGTTTGTTGGCTTGTTGGTTTGTTGATTTGTTGGTTTGTTCGTTTGTTGGTTTGTTGGTGTGTTGGTTTGTTGGGTTGTTCGTTTGTTGGTTTGTTGGTTTGTTGGTTTGTTTATTTGTTGGTTTGTTGGTTTGTTGGTTTGTTGGTTTGTTGGTTTGTTTGTTTGTTCGTTTATTGGTTTGTTGGTTTGTTTGTTTGTTGGTTTGTTGTTTTGTTGTTTTTTTGGTTTGTTGGTTTGTTGGTTTTTTTGGTTTGTTGGTTTATTTGTCTGTTGGTTTGTTGGTTTGTTGGTTTGTTGATTTGTTGGTTTTTTTGGTTTGTTGGTTTGTTGGTTTATTTGTTTGTTGGTTTGTTGGTTTGTTGGTTTGTTGGTTTGTTCGTTTGTTGGTTTGTTGGTTTGTTGGTTTGTTGGTTTGTTGGTTTGTTCGTTTGTTGGTTTGTTGGTTTGCTAGTTTGTTGGTTTGTTCGTTTGTTGGTTTGATGGTTGTTGGTTTCTTGGGTTCTTTGTTTCTTGGTTTGTTGGTTTGTTGTTTTGTTGGTTTGTTGGTTTGTTGGTTTGTTGGTTTGTTGGCTTGTTGGTTTGTTGGTTTGTTGGTTTGTTGGTTTGTTGGTTTGTTGGTTTGTTGGTTAGTTTGTTTGTTCGTGTGTTCGTTTGTTGGTTTGTTTGTTTTTTGGTTTGTTGGTTTATTGGCTTGTTGGTTTGTTGGTTTGTTGGTTTGTTGGTTTGTTGGTTTGTTGGTTGGTTGGTTTGTTGGTTTGTTGGTTTGTTGGTTTGTTGGATTGTTGGTTTATTGGTTTATTGGTTTGTTTGTTTGTTGGTTTGTTGGTTTGTTGGTTTTGTTGGTTTGTTGGTTTGTTGGTTTGTTGCTTTATTTGTTTGGTGGTTTGTTGGCTTGTTGGTTTCTTGGTTTGTTGGTTTGTTGTTTTGTTGGTTTGTTGGTTTGTTGATTTGTTGGTTTGTTGGTTTGTTGGTTTGTTGGTTTATTTGTTTGTTGGATTGTTGGTTTGTTGGTTTCTTGGTTTGTTGGTTTGTTGGCTTGTTGCTTTGTTGGTTTGTGCGTTTGTTGGTTTATTGCTTTGTTGGTTTGTTGGTTTGTTGATTTGTTGGTTTGTTGGTTTGTTGATTTGTTGGTTTGTTGGTTTGTTGGTGTGTTGGTTTGTTGGTTTGTTGGTTTGTTTGTTTGTTTGTTTGTTTATTTGGTCGTTTGTTAGTTTATTGGTTTTTTGGTTTGTTGGCTTGTTGGCTTGTTGGTTTGCTGGTTTGTTGGTTTGTTGGTTTGTTGGTTTGTTGGTTTGTTGGTTTGTTGGTTTTTTGGTTTGTTGGTTTGTTGGTTTGTTGGTTTGTTGATTTAATTGTTTGTTGGTTGGTTGTTTTGTTGGTTTGTTGGTTTGTTGGTTTGTTGGCTTGTTGGCTTGTTGGTTTGTTGGTTTGTTGGTTTGTTGGATTGTTGGTTTGTTGGTTTGTTGGTTTGTTGGTTTTGTTGGTTTGTTGGTTTCTTGGTTTGTTGGTGTGTTCGTTTGTTGGTTTGTTGGTTTGTTGGTTTGTTTGTTTGTTGGTTTGTTGGTTTGTTGGTTGGTTGGTTTTTTGGTTTGTTGGTTATGTGGTTTGCTGGTTTGTTGGTTTGTTGGTTTGTTGGTTTGTTCGTTTGTTGGTTTGTTGGTTTGTTGGTTTGTTGGTTTGTTGGTTTCTTGGTTTGTTGGTTTGTTGGCTTGTTGCTTTGTTGGTTTGTTCGTTTGTTGGTTTATTGCTTTGTTGGTTTGTTGGTTTGTTGATTTGTTGGCTTGTTGGTTTGTTGGTTTGTTGGTTTGTTCGTTTGTTGGTTTGTTGGTGTGTTGGTTTGTTGGGTTGTTCGTTTGTTGGTTTGTTGGTTTGTTTATTTGTTGGTTTGTTGGTTTGTTGGTTTCTTGGTTTCTTGGTTTGTTGGTTTGTTGGTTTGTTGGTTTGTTGGTTTGTTTGTTGGTTGGTTTAGTTGTTTTTTGGTTTGTTGGTTTGTTGGTTTGTTGGTTTGTTGGTTTGTCGGCTTGTCGGCTTGTTGGTTTGTTGGTTTGTTGGTTTGTTGGTTTAGTTGTTTGTTGGTTTGTTGGTTTGTTGGCTTGTTGGTTTGTTGGTTTGTTGGTTTGTTGGTTTGTCGGCTTGTTGGTTTGTAGGGTTGTTCGTTTGTAGGGTTGTTCGTTTGTTGGTTTGTTGGTTTGTTGGTTTGCTGTTTTGTTGGTTTGTTGGTATGTTCGTTTGTTGGTTTGTTAGTTTGTTGGTTTGTTGGTTTGTTGGCTTGTTGGTTTGTTGGTTTGTTGGTTTGTTCGTTTGTTGGTTTGTTGGTGTGTTGGTTTGTTGGGTTGTTCGTTTGTTGGTTTGTTGGTTTGTTGGTTTGTTAATTTGTTGGTTTGTTGGTTTGTTGGTTTTTTGGTTTGTTGGTTTGTTGGTTTCTTGGTTTGTTGGTTTGTTGGTTTGTTGGCTTGTTGGTTTGTTGATTTGTTGGTTTGATCGTTTGTTGGTTTGTTGGTGTGTTGGTTTGTTGGTTTCTTGGTTTCATGGTTTGTTGGTTTGTTGTTTTGTTGGTTTGTTGGCTTGTTGGTTTGTTGGTTTGTTGGTTTGTTCGTTTGTTGGTTTGTTGGTGTGTTGGTTTGTTGGGTTGTTCGTTTGTTGGTTTGTTGGTTTGTTGGTTTGTTTATTTGTTGGTTTGTTGGTTTGTTGGTTTTTTGGTTTGTTGGTTTGTTGGTTTCTTGGTTTGTTGGTTTGTTGGTTTGTTGGCTTGTTGGTTTGTTGATTTGTTGGTTTGATCGTTTGTTGGTTTGTTGGTGTGTTGGTTTGTTGGTTTCTTGGTTTTTTGGTTTGTTGGTTTGTTGTTTTGTTGGTTTGTTGGTTTGTTGATTTGTTGGTTTGTTGGTTTGTTGGTTTGTTGGTTTATTTGTTTGTTGTATTGTTGGTTTGTTGGTTTCTTGGTTTGTTGGTTTGTTGGTTTGTTGGTTTTTTGGTTTGTTGGCTTGTTGGCTTGTTGGTTTGCTGGTTTGTTGGTTTGTTGGTTTGTTGGTTTGTTGGTTTGTTGGTTTTTTGGTTTGTTGGTTTGTTGGTTTGTTGGTTTGTTGGTTTGTTGATTTAATTGTTTGTTGGTTGGTTGTTTTTTTGGTTTGTTGGTTTGTTGGTTTGTTGGCTTGTTGGCTTGTTGGTTTGTTGGTTTGTTGGTTTGTTGGATTGTTGGTTTGTTGGTTTGTTGGTTTGTTGGTTTTGTTGGTTTGTTGGTTTCTTGGTTTGTTGGTGTGTTCGTTTGTTGGTTTGTTGGTTTGTTGGTTTGTTGGTTTGTTTGTTTGTTGGTTTGTTGGTTTGTTGGTTGGTTGGTTTGTTGGTTTGTTGGTTTGTTGCTTTGTTGGTTTGTTGGTTTGTTGGTTTGTTGGTTTGTTTGTTTGTTTAATTGGTCGTTTGTAAGTTTATTGGTTTGTTGGTTTGTTGGTTTGTTGGTTTGTTTATTTGTTGGTTTGTTGGTTTGTTGGTTTTTTGGTTTGTTGGATTGTTGGTTTGTTGGTTTGTTGGTTTGTTGGTTTGTTGGCTTGTTGGTTTGTTGATTTGTTGGTTTGTTCGTTTGTTGGTTTATTGCTTTGTTGGTTTGTTGGTTTGTTGATTTGTTGGTTTGTTGGTTTGTTGGTTTGTTGCTTTGTTGGTTTGTTGGTTTGTTGGTTTGTTGGTTTGTTTGTTTGTTTAATTGGTCGTTTGTAAGTTTATTGGTTTGTTGGTTTGTTGGTTTGTTGGTTTGTTTATTTGTTGGTTTGTTGGTTTGTTGGTTTTTTGGTTTGTTGGATTGTTGGTTTGTTGGTTTGTTGGTTTGTTGGTTTGTTGGCTTGTTGGTTTGTTGATTTGTTGGTTTGTTCGTTTGTTGGTTTGTTGGTGTGTTGGTTTGTTGATTTGTTCGTTTGTTGGTTTGTTGGTTTGTTGGTTTGTTTATTTGTTGGTTTGTTGGTTTGTTGGTTTGTTGGTTTGTTGGTTTGTTTGTTTGTTCGTTTATTGGTTTGTTGGTTTGTTTGTTTGTTGGTTTGTTGTTTTGTTGTTTTTTTGGTTTGTTGGTTTGTTGGTTTTTTTGGTTTGTTGGTTTATTTGTCTGTTGGTTTGTTGGTTTGTTGGTTTGTTGATTTGTTGGTTTTTTTGGTTTGTTGGTTTGTTGGTTTATTTGTTTGTTGGTTTGTTGGTTTGTTGGTTTGTTGGTTTGTTCGTTTGTTGGTTTGTTGGTTTGTTGGTTTGTTGGTTTGTTGGTTTGTTCGTTTGTTGGTTTGTTGGTTTGCTAGTTTGTTGGTTTGTTCGTTTGTTGGTTTGATGGTTGTTGGTTTCTTGGGTTCTTTGTTTCTTGGTTTGTTGGTTTGTTGTTTTGTTGGTTTGTTGGTTTGTTGGTTTGTTGGTTTGTTGGCTTGTTGGTTTGTTGGTTTGTTGGTTTGTTGGTTTGTTGGTTTGTTGGTTTGTTGGTTAGTTTGTTTGTTCGTGTGTTCGTTTGTTGGTTTGTTGGTTTTTTGGTTTGTTGGTTTATTGGCTTGTTGGTTTGTTGGTTTGTTGGTTTGTTGGTTTGTTGGTTTGTTGGTTGGTTGGTTTGTTGGTTTGTTGGTTTGTTGGTTTGTTGGATTGTTGGTTTATTGGTTTATTGGTTTGTTTGTTTGTTGGTTTGTTGGTTTGTTGGTTTTGTTGGTTTGTTGGTTTGTTGGTTTGTTGCTTTATTTGTTTGGTGGTTTGTTGGCTTGTTGGTTTCTTGGTTTGTTGGTTTGTTGTTTTGTTGGTTTGTTGGTTTCTTGATTTGTTGGTTTGTTGGTTTGTTGGTTTGTTGGTTTATTTGTTTGTTGGATTGTTGGTTTGTTGGTTTCTTGGTTTGTTGGTTTGTTGGCTTGTTGCTTTGTTGGTTTGTGCGTTTGTTGGTTTATTGCTTTGTTGGTTTGTTGGTTTGTTGATTTGTTGGTTTGTTGGTTTGTTGATTTGTTGGTTTGTTGGTTTGTTGGTGTGTTGGTTTGTTGGTTTGTTGGTTTGTTTGTTTGTTTGTTTGTTTATTTGGTCGTTTGTTAGTTTATTGGTTTGTTGGTTTGTTGGTTTTTTGGTTTGTTGGCTTGTTGGCTTGTTGGTTTGCTGGTTTGTTGGTTTGTTGGTTTGTTGGTTTGTTGGTTTGTTGGTTTTTTGGTTTGTTGGTTTGTTGGTTTGTTGGTTTGTTGATTTAATTGTTTGTTGGTTGGTTGTTTTTTTGGTTTGTTGGTTTGTTGGTTTGTTGGCTTGTTGGCTTGTTGGTTTGTTGATTTGTTGGTTTGTTGGATTGTTGGTTTGTTGGTTTGTTGGTTTGTTGGTTTTGTTGGTTTGTTGGTTTCTTGGTTTGTTGGTGTGTTCGTTTGTTGGTTTGTTGGTTTGTTGGTTTGTTGGTTTGTTTGTTTGTTGGTTTGTTGGTTTGTTGGTTGGTTGGTTTTTTGGTTTGTTGGTTATGTGGTTTGCTGGTTTGTTGGTTTGTTGGTTTGTTGGTTTGTTCGTTTGTTGGTTTGTTGGTTTGTTGGTTTGTTGGTTTGTTGGTTTCTTGGTTTGTTGGTTTGTTGGCTTGTTGCTTTGTTGGTTTGTTCGTTTGTTGGTTTATTGCTTTGTTGGTTTGTTGGTTTGTTGATTTGTTGGCTTGTTGGTTTGTTGGTTTGTTGGTTTGTTCGTTTGTTGGTTTGTTGGTGTGTTGGTTTGTTGGGTTGTTCGTTTGTTGGTTTGTTGGTTTGTTGGTTTGTTTATTTGTTGGTTTGTTGGTTTGTTGGTTTCTTGGTTTCTTGGTTTGTTGGTTTGTTGGTTTGTTGGTTTGTTTGTTGGTTGGTTTAGTTGTTTTTTGGTTTGTTGGTTTGTTGGTTTGTTGGTTTGTTGGTTTGTTGGTTTGTCGGCTTGTCGGCTTGTTGGTTTGTTGGTTTGTTGGTTTGTTGGTTTAGTTGTTTGTTGGTTTGTTGGTTTGTTGGCTTGTTGGTTTGTTGGTTTGTTGGTTTGTTGGTTTGTCGGCTTGTTGGTTTGTAGGGTTGTTCGTTTGTAGGGTTGTTCGTTTATTGGTTTGTTGGTTTGTTGGTTTGCTGTTTTGTTGGTTTGTTGGTATGTTCGTTTGTTGGTTTGTTAGTTTGTTGGTTTGTTGGTTTGTTGGCTTGTTGGTTTGTTGGTTTGTTGGTTTGTTCGTTTGTTGGTTTGTTGGTGTGTTGGTTTGTTGGGTTGTTCGTTTGTTGGTTTGTTGGTTTGTTGGTTTGTTAATTTGTTGGTTTGTTGGTTTGTTGGTTTTTTGGTTTGTTGGTTTGTTGGTTTCTTGGTTTCTTGGTTTGTTGGTTTGTTGGTTTGTTGGCTTGTTGGTTTGTTGATTTGTTGGTTTGATCGTTTGTTGGTTTGTTGGTGTGTTGGTTTGTTGGTTTCTTGGTTTCTTGGTTTGTTGGTTTGTTGTTTTGTTGGTTTGTTGGTTTGTTGATTTGTTGGTTTGTTGGTTTGTTGGTTTGTTGGTTTATTTGTTTGTTGTATTGTTGGTTTGTTGGTTTCTTGGTTTGTTGGTTTGTTGGCTTGTTGCTTTGTTGGTTTGTTCGTTTGTTGGTTTATTGCTTTGTTGGTTTGTTGGTTTGTTGATTTGTTGGTTTGTTGGTTTGTTGGTTTGTTGCTTTGTTGGTTTGTTGGTTTGTTGGTTTGTTGGTTTGTTTGTTTGTTTATTTGGTCGTTTGTTAGTTTATTGGTTTGTTGGTTTGTTGTTTTTTGGTTTGTTGGCTTGTTGGCTTGTTGGTTTGCTGGTTTGTTGGTTTGTTGGTTTGTTGGTTTGTTGGTTTGTTGGTTTTTTGGTTTGTTGGTTTGTTGGTTTGTTGGCTTGTTGGTTTGTTGATTTAATTGTTTGTTGGTTGGTTGTTTTGTTAGTTTGTTGGTTTATTGGTTTGTTGGTTTGTTGGCTTGTTGGCTTGTTGGTTTGTTGGTTTGTTGGTTTGTTGGTTTGTTGGTTTATTGGTTTGCTGTTTTGTTGGTTTGTTGGTATGTTCGTTTGTTGGTTTGTTGGTTTGTTGGTTTGTTGGTTTGTTGGTTTGTTGGCTTGTTGGTTTGTTGGTTTGTTGGTTTGTTCGTTTGTTGGTTTGTTGGTGTGTTGGTTTGTTGGGTTGTTCGTTTGTTGGTTTGTTGGTTTGTTGGTTTGTGTATTTGTTGGTTTGTTGGTTTGTTGGTTTTTTGGTTTGTTGGATTGTTGGTTTGTTGGTTTGTTGGTTTGTTGGTTTGTTGGCTTGTTGGTTTGTTGATTTGTTGGTTTGTTCGTTTGTTGGTTTGTTGGTGTGTTGGTTTGTTGGGTTGTTCGTTTGTTGGTTTGTTGGTTTGTTGGTTTGTTTATTTGTTGGTTTGTTGGTTTGTTGGTTTGTTGGTTTTTTTGGTTTGTTGGTTTGTTGGTTTGTTGGTTTGTTGGTTTGTTGGTTTGTTGTTTTGTTGGTTTGTTGGTTTGTTGGTTTGTTTGTTTGTTCGTTTATTGGTTTGTTGGTTTGTTTGCTTGTTGGTTTGTTGTTTTGTTGTTTTTTTGGTTTGTTGGTTTGTTGGTTTTTTTGGTTTGTTGGTTTATTTGTCTGTTGGTTTGTTGGTTTGTTGGTTTGTTGATTTGTTGGTTTTTTTGGTTTGTTGGTTTGTTGGTTTATTTGTTTGTTGGTTTGTTGGTTTGTTGGTTTGTTGGTTTGTTCGTTTGTTCGTTTGTTGGTTTGTTGGTTTGTTGGTTTGTTGGTTTGTTGGTTTGTTCGTTTGTTGGTTTGTTGGTTTGCTAGTTTGTTGGTTTGTTCGTTTGTTGGTTTGTTGGTTGTTGGTTTCTTGGGTTCTTTGTTTCTTGGTTTGTTGGTTTGTTGTTTTGTTGGTTTGTTGGTTTGTTGGTTTGTTGGTTTGTTGGCTTGTTGGTTTGTTGGTTTGTTGGTTTGTTGGTTTGTTGGTTTGTTGGTTTGTTGGTTAGTTTGTTTGTTCGTGTGTTCGTTTGTTGGTTTGTTGGTTTTTTGGTTTGTTGGTTTATTGGTTTATTGGCTTGTTGGTTTGTTGGTTTGTTGGTTTGTTGGTTTGTTGGTTTGTTGGTTGGTTGGTTTGTTGGTTTGTTGGTTTGTTGGATTGTTGGTTTATTGGTTTATTGGTTTGTTTGTTTGTTGGTTTGTTGGTTTGTTGGTTTTGTTGGTTTGTTGGTTTGTTGGTTTGTTGCTTTATTTGTTTGGTGGTTTGTTGGCTTGTTGGTTTCTTGGTTTCTTGGTTTGTTGGTTTGTTGTTTTGTTGGTTTGTTGGTTTGTTGATTTGTTGGTTTGTTGGTTTGTTGGTTTGTTGGTTTATTTGTTTGTTGGATTGTTGGTTTGTTATTTTCTTGGTTTGTTGGTTTGTTGGCTTGTTGCTTTGTTTATTTGGTCGTTTGTTAGTTTATTGGTTTGTTGGTTTGTTGGTTTTTTGGTTTGTTGGCTTGTTGGCTTGTTGGTTTGCTGGTTTGTTGGTTTGTTGGTTTGTTGGTTTGTTGGTTTGTTGGTTTGTTGGTTTTTTGGTTTGTTGGTTTGTTGGTTTGTTGGTTTGTTGATTTAATTGTTTGTTGGTTGGTTGTTTTGTTGGTTTGTTGGTTTGTTGGTTTGTTGGCTTGTTGGCTTGTTGGTTTGTTGGTTTGTTGGTTTGTTGGATTGTTGGTTTGTTGGTTTGTTGGTTTGTTGGTTTTGTTGGTTTGTTGGTTTCTTGGTTTGTTGGTGTGTTCGTTTGTTGGTTTGTTGGTTTGTTGGTTTGTTTCTTTGTTGGTTTGTTGGTTTGTTGGTTGGTTGGTTTTTTGGTTTGTTGGTTATGTGGTTTGCTGGTTTGTTGGTTTGTTGGTTTGTTGGTTTGTTCGTTTGTTGGTTTGTTGGTTTGTTGGTTTGTTGGTTTGTTGGTTTGTTGGTTTGTTTGTTTGTTGGTTTGTTGGTTTTTTGGTTTGTTGGCTTGTTGGTTTTTTGGTTTGCTGGTTTGTTGGTTTGTTGGTTTGTTGGTTTGTTGGTTTGTTGGTTTTTTGGTTTGTTGGTTTTGTTGGTTTGTTGGTTTGTTGATTTAATTGTTTGTTGGTTGGTTGTTTTGTTGGTTTGTTGGTTTGTTGGTTTGTTGGTTTGTTGGTTTGTTGGCTTGTTGGCTTGTTGGTTTGTTGGTTTTTTGGATTGTTGGTTTGTTGGTTTGTTGGTTTGTTGGTTTGTTGGTTTTGTTGGTTTGTTGGTTTCTTGGTTTGTTGGTGTGTTCGTTTGTTGGTTTGTTGGTTTGTTGGTTTGTTCGTTTGTTGGTTTGTTGGTTTGTTGGTTGGTTGGTTTTTTGGTTTGTTGGTTATGTGGTTTGCTGGTTTGTTGGTTTGTTGGTTTGTTGGTTTGTTGGTTTGTTGGTTTGTTGGTTTATTGGTTTATTGGTTTTTTGGTTTGTTGGTTTGTTGGTTTGTTGGTTTGTTGGTTTGTTGGTTTGTTTGTTTGTTGGTTTGTTGGTTTGTTGGTTTGTTGGTTTGTTGGTTTGTTGGTTTGTTGGTTTGTTGGTTTGTTGGTTTGTTGGTTTGTTGGTTTGTTCGTTTGTTCGTTTGTTGGTTTGTTGGTCTGTTAGTTTGTTGGTTTGTTCGTTTGTTCGTTTGTTGGTTTGTTGGTTGTTGGTTTCTTGAGTTCTTGGTTTCTTGGTTTGTTGGTTTGTTGTTTTGTTGGTTTTTTTGGTTTGTTGGTTTGTTGGTTTGTTGGTTTCCTGGTTTTTTGTTTTGTTGGTTTGTTGGTTTGTTGGTTTGTTGGTTTTTTGGTTTGTTGGTTTGTTGGTTTGTTGGTTTGCTTATTTAATTGTTTGTTGGTTGGTTGTTTTGTTGGTTTGTTGGTTTGTTGGCTTGTTGGCTTGTCGGTTTGTTGGTTTGTTGGTTTGTTGGATTGTTGGTTTGTTGGTTTGTTGGTTTGTTGGTTTGTTGGTTTTGTTGGTTTGTTGGTTTCTTGGTTGGTTGGTGTGTTCGTTTGTTGGTTTGTTGGTTTGTTGGTTTGTTCGTTTGTTGGTTTGTTGGTTTGTTGGTTGGTTGGTTTTTTGGTTTGTTGGTTATGTGGTTTGCTGGTTTGTTGGTTTGTTGGTTTGTTGGTTTGTTCGTTTGTTGGTTTGTTGGTTTGTTGGTTTGTTGGTTTCTTGGTTTGTTGGTTTGTTGGTTTTTTGGTTTGTTGGCTTGTTGGTTTGTTGGTTTGCTGGTTTGTTGGTTTGTTGGTTTGTTGGTTTGTTGGTTTGTTGGTTTGTTGGGTTTTTGGTTTGTTGGTTTTCCTGGTTTGTTGGTTTGTTGAATTAATTGTTTGTTGGTTGGTTGTTTTGTTGGTTTGTTGGTTTGTTGGTTTGTTGGTTTCTTGGTTGGTTGGTGTGTTCGTTTGTTGGTTTGTTGGTTTGTTGGTTTGTTCGTTTGTTGGTTTGTTGGTTTGTTGGTTGGTTGGTTTTTTGGTTTGTTGGTTATGTGGTTTGCTGGTTTGTTGGTTTGTTGGTTTGTTGGTTTGTTCGTTTGTTGGTTTGTTGGTTTGTTGGTTTGTTGGTTTCTTGGTTTGTTGGTTTGTTGGTTTTTTGGTTTGTTGGCTTGTTGGTTTGTTGGTTTGCTGGTTTGTTGGTTTGTTGGTTTGTTGGTTTGTTGGTTTGTTGGTTTGTTGGGTTTTTGGTTTGTTGGTTTTCCTGGTTTGTTGGTTTGTTGAATTAATTGTTTGTTGGTTGGTTGTTTTGTTGGTTTGTTGGTTTGTTGGTTTGTTGGTTTGTTGGTTTGTTGGCTTGTTGGCTTGTTGGTTTGTTGGTTTGTTGGTTTTTTGGATTGTTGGTTTGTTGGTTTGTTGGTTTGTTGGTTTGTTGGTTTGTTGGTTTTGTTGGTTTGTTGGTTTCTTGGTTGGTTGGTGTGTTCGTTTGTTGGTTTGTTGGTTTGTTGGTTTGTTCGTTTGTTGGTTTGTTGGTTTGTTGGTTGGTTGGTTTTTTGGTTTGTTGGTTATGTGGTTTGCTGGTTTGTTGGTTTGTTGGTTTGTTGGTTTGTTCGTTTGTTGGTTTGTTGGTTTGTTGGTTTGTTGGTTTCTTGGTTTGTTGGTTTGTTGGTTTTTTGGTTTGTTGGCTTGTTGGTTTGTTGGTTTGCTGGTTTGTTGGTTTGTTGGTTTGTTGGTTTGTTGGTTTGTTGGTTTGTTGGGTTTTTGGTTTGTTGGTTTTCCTGGTTTGTTGGTTTGTTGAATTAATTGTTTGTTGGTTGGTTGTTTTGTTGGTTTGTTGGTTTGTTGGTTTGTTGGTTTGTTGGCTTGTTGGCTTGTTGGTTTGTTGGTTTGTTGGTTTTTTGGATTGTTGGTTTGTTGGTTTGATGGTTTGTTGGTTTGTTGGTTTTGTTGGTTTGTTGGGTTCTTGGTTTGTTGGTGTGTTCGTTTGTTGGTTTGTTGGTTTGTTGGTTTGTTCGTTTGTTGGTTTGTTGGTTTGTTGGTTGGTTGGTTTTTTGGTTTGTTGGTTATGTGGTTTGTTGGTTTGTTGGTTTGTTCGTTTGTTGGTTTGTTGGTTTGTTGGTTTGTTGGTTTGTTGGTTTGTTGGTTTGTTGGTTTGTTGGTTTGTTGGTTTGTTGGTTTGTTGGTTTGTTCGTTTATTGGTTTGTTGGTTTGTTAGTTTGTTGGTTTGTTCGTTTGTTCGTTTGTTGGTTTGTTGGTTGTTGGTTTCTTGGGTTCTTGGTTTCATGGTTTGTTGGTTTGTTGTTTTGTTGGTTTGTTGGTTTGTTGGGTTCTTGGTTTCATGGTTTGTTGGTTTGTTGTTTTGTTGGTTTGTTGGTTTGTTGGTTTGTTGGTTTGTTGGATTGTTGGTTTATTGGTTTATTGGTTTGTTAGTTTGTTGGTTTGTTGGTTTGTTGGTTTTGTTGGTTTGTTGGTTTGTTGCTTTATTTTTTTGGTGGTTTGTTGGCTTGTTGGTTTCTTGGTTTCTTGGTTTGTTGGTTTGTTGTTTTGTTGGTTTGTTGGTTTGTTGATTTGATGGTTTGTTGGTTTGTTGGTTTGTTGGTTTATTTGTTTGTTGGATTGTTGGTTTGTTGGTTTCTTGGTTTGTTGGTTTGTTGGCTTGTTGCTTTGTTGGTTTGTTCGTTTGTTGGTTTATTGCTTTGTTGGTTTGTTGGTTTGTTGATTTGTTGGTTTGTTGGTTTGTTGGTTTGTTGGTTTGTTGCTTTGTTGGTTTGTTGGTTTGTTGGTTTGTTGGTTTGTTTGTTTGTTTATTTGGTCGTTTGTTAGTTTATTGGTTTGTTGGTTTTTTGGTTTGTTGGCTTGTTGGCTTGTTGGTTTGCTGGTTTGTTGGTGTGTTGGTTTGTTGGTTTGTTGGTTTTTTGGTTTGTTGGTTTGTTGGTTTGTTGATTTAATTGTTTGTCGGTTGGTTGTTTTGTTGGTTTGTTGGTTTGTTGGCTTGTTGGCTTGTTGGTTTGTTGGTTTGTTGGTTTGTTGGATTGTTGGTTTGTTGGTTTGTTGGTTTGTTGATTTTGTTGGTTTGTTGGTTTCTTGGTTTGTTGGTGTGTTCGTTTGTTGGTTTGTTGGTTTGTTGGTTTGTTCGTTTGTTGGTTTGTTGGTTTGTTGGTTGGTTGGTTTTTTGGTTTGTTGGTTATGTGGTTTGCTGGTTTGTTGGTTTGTTGGTTTGTTGGTTTGTTCGTTTGTTGGTTTGTTGGTTTGTTGGTTTGTTGGTTTGTTGGTTTGTTGGTTTGTTGGTTTGTTGGTTTTTTGGTTTGTTGGCTTGTTGGTTTGTTGGTTTGCTGGTTTGTTGGTTTATTGGTTTGTTGGTTTGTTGGTTTGTTGGTTTGTTGGTTTTTTGGTTTGTTGGTTTTGCTAGTTTGTTGGTTTGTTGATTTAATTGTTTGTTGGTTGGTTGTTTTGTTGGTTTGTTGGTTTGTTGGTTTGTTGGTTTGTTGGCTTGTTGGCTTGTTGGTTTGTTGGTTTGTTGGTTTTTTGGATTGTTGGTTTGTTGGTTTGTTGGTTTGTTGGTTTGTTGGTTTGTTGGTTTGTTGGTTTGTTGGTTTGTTGGTTTGTTGGTTTGTTGGTTTGTTCGTTTATTGGTTTGTTGGTTTGTTGGTTTATTGGTTTGTTGGTTTGTTGGTTTGTTGGTTTGTTGGTTTGTTGGTTTGTTGGTTTGTTGGTTTGTTGGTTTGTTGGTTTGTTGGTTTATTGGTTTGTTGGTTTGTTGGTTTGTTGGTTTGTTGGTTTGTTGCTTTATTTGTTTGGTGGTTTGTTGGCTTGTTGGTTTCTTGGTTTCTTGGTTTGTTGGTTTGTTGTTTTGTTGGTTTGTTGGTTTGTTGGTTTGTTGGTTTGTTGATTTGTTGGTTTGTTGGTTTGTTGGTTTATTTGCTTGTTGGATTGTTGGTTTGTTGGTTTCTTGGTTTGTTGGTTTGTTGGTTTGTTGGTTTGTTGCTTTGTTGGTTTGTTCATTTGATGGTTTATTGCTTTGTTGGTTTGTTGGTTTGTTGATTTGTTGGTTTGTTGGTTTGTTGGTTTGTTGGTTTGTTGGTTTGTTGGTTTGTTGGTTTGTTGGTTTGTTGGTTTGTTTGTTTGTTTGTTTGGCCGTTTGTTAGTTTATTGGTTTGTTGGTTTGTTGGTTTGTTGGTTTGTTGGCTTGTTGGTTTGTTGGTTTGTTGGTTTGTTCGTTTGTTGGTTTGTTGGTGTGTTGGTTTGCTGTTTTGTTGGTTTGTTGGTATGTTCGTTTGTTGGTTTGTTGGTTTGTTGGTTTGTTGGTTTGTTGGCTTGTTGGTTTGTTGGTTTGTTGGTTTGTTCGTTTGTTGGTTTGTTGGTGTGTTGGTTTGTTGGGTTGTTCGTTTGTTGGTTTGTTGGTTTGTTGGTTTGTTTATTTGTTGGTTTGTTGGTTTCTTGGTTTCTTGGTTTCTTGGTTTGTTGGTTTGTTGGTTTGTTGGTTTGTTTGTTGGTTGGTTTAGTTGTTTTTTGGTTTGTTGGTTTGTTGGTTTGTTGGTGTGTTGGTTTGTTGGTTTGTTGGTTTGTCGGCTTGTCGGCTTGTTGGTTTGTTGGTTTGTTGGTTTGTTGGTTTAGTTGTTTGTTGGTTTGTTGGTTTGTTGGTTTGTTGGTTTGTTGGCTTGTTGGTTTGTTGGTTTGTCGGTTTGTTGGTTTCTAGGGTTGTTCGTTTGTAGGGTTGTTCGTTTGTTGGTTTGTTGGTTTGTTGGTTTGCTGTTTTGTTGGTTTGTTGGTATGTTCGTTTGTTGGTTTGTTGGTTTGTTGGTTTGTTGGCTTGTTGGTTTGTTGGTTTGTTGGTTTGTTCGTTTGTTGGTTTGTTGGTTTTTTGGTTTGTTGGTTTGTTGGTTTGTTGGTTTGTTGGTTTGTTGGTTTGTTGGCTTGTTGGTTTGTTGATTTGTTGGTTTGTTCGTTTGTTGGTTTGTTGGTGTGTTGGTTTGTTGGTTTCTTGGTTTCTTGGTTTGTTGGTGTGTTGTTTTGTTGGTTTGTTGGTTTGTTGATTTGTTGGTTTGTTGGTTTGTTGGTTTGTTGGTTTATTTGTTTGTTGTATTGTTGGTTTGTTGGTTTCTTGGTTTGTTGGTTTGTTGGCTTGTTGCTTTGTTGGTTTGTTCGTTTGTTGGTTTATTGCTTTGTTGGTTTGTTGGTTTGTTGATTTGTTGGTTTGTTGGTTTGTTGGTTTGTTGCTTTGTTGGTTTGTTGGTTTGTTAGTTTATTGGTTTGTTGGTTTGTTGGTTTGTTGTTTTTTGGTTTGTTGGCTTGTTGGCTTGTTGGTTTGCTGGTTTGTTGGTTTGTTGGTTTGTTGGTTTGTTGGTTTGTTGGTTTTTTGGTTTGTTGGTTTGTTGGTTTGTTGGCTTGTTGGTTTGTTGATTTAATTGTTTGTTGGTTGGTTGGTTTGTTAGTTTGTTGGTTTATTGGTTTGTTGGTTTGTTGGCTTGTTGGCTTGTTGGTTTGTTGGTTTGTTGGTTTGTTGGTTTGTTGGTTTATTGGTGTGCTGTTTTGTTGGTTTGTTGGTATGTTCGTTTGTTGGTTTGTTGGTTTGTTGGTTTGTTGGTTTGTTGGTTTGTTGGCTTGTTGGTTTGTTGGTTTGTTGGTTTGTTCGTTTGTTGGTTTGTTGGTGTGTTGGTTTGTTGGGTTGTTCGTTTGTTGGTTTGTTGGTTTGTTGGTTTGTTTATTTATTGGTTTGTTGGTTTGTTGGTTTTTTGGTTTGTTGGTTTGTTGGTTTGTTGGTTTGTTGGTTTGTTGGTTTGTTGGCTTGTTGGTTTGTTGATTTGTTGGTTTGTTTGTTTGTTGGTTTGTTGGTGTGTTGGTTTGTTGGGTTGTTCGTTTGTTGGTTTGTTGGTTTGTTGGTTTGTTTATTTGTTGGTTTGTTGGTTTGTTGGTTTGTTGGTTTGTTGGTTTGTTGGTTTGTTTTTTTTGTTGGTTTGTTGGTTTGTTGGTTTGTTGGTTTGTTGTTTTGTTGGTTTGTTGGTTGGTTGGTTTGTTTGTTTGTTCGTTTATTGGTTTGTTGGTTTGTTTGTTTGTTGGTTTGTTGTTTTGTTGTTTTTTTGGTTTGTTGGTTTGTTGGTTTTTTTGGTTTGTTGGTTTATTTGTTTGTTGGTTTGTTGGTTTGTTGGTTTGTTGATTTGTTGGTTTTTTTGGTTTGTTGGTTTGTTGGTTTATTTGTTTGTTGGTTTGTTGGTTTGTTGGTTTGTTGGTTTGTTCGTTTGTTGGTTTGTTGGTTTGTTGGTTTCTTGGTTTGTTGGTTTGTTCGTTTGTTGGTTTGTTGGTTTGCTAGTTTGTTGGTTTGTTCGTTTGTTGGTTTGTTGGTTGTTGGTTTCTTGGGTTCTTTGTTTCTTGGTTTGTTGGTTTGTTGTTTTGTTGGTTTGTTGGTTTGTTGGTTTGTTGGTTTGTTGGTTTGTTGGTTTGTTGGTTTGTTGGTTTGTTGGTTTGTTGGTTTGTTGGTTTGTTGGTTAGTTTGTTTGTTCGTGTGTTCGTTTGTTGGTTTGTTGGTTTTTTGGTTTGTTGGTTTATTGGTTTGTTGGTTTGTTGGTTTGTTGGTTTGTTGGTTTGTTGGTTTGTTGGTTTGTTGGTTTGTTGGTTGGTTGGTTTGTTGGTTTGTTGGTTTGTTGGTTTGTTGGATTGTTGGTTTATTGGTTTATTGGTTTGTTTGTTTGTTGGTTTGTTGGTTTGTTGGTTTTGTTGGTTTGTTGGTTTGTTGCTTTATTTGTTTGGTGGTTTGTTGGCTTGTTGGTTTCTTGGTTTCTTGGTTTGTTGGTTTGTTGTTTTGTTGGTTTGTTGGTTTGTTGATTTGTTGGTTTGTTGGTTTGTTGGTTTGTTGGTTTATTTGTTTGTTGGATTGTTGGTTTGTTGGTTTCTTGGTTTGTTGGTTTGTTGGCTTGTTGCTTTGTTGGTTTATTCGTTTGTTGGTTTATTGCTTTGTTGGTTTGTTGGTTTGTTGATTTGTTGGTTTGTTGGTTTGTTGATTGGTTGGTTTGTTGGTTTGTTGGTGTGTTGGTTTGTTGGTTTGTTGGTTTGTTTGTTTGTTTGTTTGTTTATTTGGTCGTTTGTTAGTTTATTGGTTTGTTGGTTTGTTGGGTTTTTTGGTTTGTTGGCTTGTTGGCTTGTTGGTTTGCTGGTTTGTTGGTTTGTTGGTTTGTTGGTTTGTTGGTTTGTTGGTTTTTTGGTTTGTTGGTTTGTTGGTTTGTTGGTTTGTTGATTTAATTGTTTGTTGGTTGGTTCTTTTGTTGGTTTGTTGGTTTGTTGGTTTGTTGGCTTGTTGGCTTGTTGGTTTGTTGGTTTGTTGGTTTGTTGGATTGTTGGTTTGTTGGTTTGTTGGTTTGTTGGTTTTGTTGGTTTGTTGGTTTCTTCGTTTGTTGGTGTGTTCGTTTGTTGGTTTGTTGGTTTGTTGGTTTGTTTGTTTGTTGGTTTGTTGGTTTGTTGGTTGGTTGGTTTTTTGGTTTGTTGGTTATGTGGTTTGCTGGTTTGTTGGTTTGTTGGTTTGTTGGTTTGTTCGTTTGTTGGTTTGTTGGTTTGTTGGTTTGTTGGTTTGTTGGTTTGTTGGTTTGTTGGTTTGTTGGTTTGTTGGTTTGTTGGTTTGTTGGCTTGTTGGTTTGTTGGTTTGCTGGTTTGTTGGTTTGTTGGTTTGTTGGTTTGTTGGTTTGTTGGTTTGTTGGTTTGTTGGTTTTTTGGTTTGTTGGTTTTGTTGGTTTGTTGGTTTGTTGATTTAATTGTTTGTTGGTTGGTTGTTTTGTTGGTTTGTTGGTTTGTTGGTTTGTTGGTTTGTTGGTTTGTTGGTTTGTTGGCTTGTTGGCTTGTTGGTTTGTTGGTTTGTTGGTTTTTTGGATTGTTGGTTTGTTGGTTTGTTGGTTTGTTGGTTTTATTGGTTTGTTGGTTTCTTGGTTTGTTGGTGTGTTCGTTTGTTGGTTTGTTGGTTTGCTGGTTTGTTCGTTTGTTGGTTTGTTGGTTTGTTGGTTGGTTGGTTTTTTGGTTTGTTGGTTATGTGGTTTGCTGGTTTGTTGGTTTGTTGGTTTGTTGGTTTGTTGGTTTGTTGGTTTGTCGGTTTGTTGGTTTGTTGGTTTGTTCGTTTGTTGGTTTGTTGGTTTGTTAGTTTGTTGGTTTGTTCGTTTGTTCGTTTGTAGGTTTGTTGGTTGTTGGTTTCTTGGGTTCTTGGTTTCTTGGTTTGTTGGTTTGTTGTTTTGTTGGTTTGTTGGTTTGTTGGTTTGTTGGTTTGTTGGTTTGCTGGTTTGTTGTTTTGTTGGTTTGTTTGTTTGTTGGTTTGTTGGTTTTTTGGTTTGTTGGTTTGTTGGTTTGTTGGTTTGTTTATTTAATTATTTGTTGGTTGGTTGTTTTGTTGGTTTGTTGGTTTGTTGGTTTGTTGGCTTGTTGGCTTGTCGGTTTGTTGGTTTGTTGGTTTGTTGGATTGTTGGTTTGTTGGTTTGTTGGTTTGTTGGTTTTGTTGGTTTGTTGGTTTCTTGGTTTGTTGGTGTGTTCGTTTGTTGGTTTGTTGGTTTGTTGGTTTGTTCGTTTGTTGGTTTGTTGGTTTGTTGGTTGGTTGGTTTTTTGGTTTGTTGGTTATGTGGTTTGCTGGTTTGTTGGTTTGTTGGTTTGTTGGTTTCTTCGTTTGTTGGTTTGTTGGTTTGTTGGTTTGTTGGTTTCTTGGTTTGTTGGTTTGTTGGTTTTTTGGTTTGTTGGCTTGTTGGTTTGTTGGTTTGCTGGTTTGTTGGTTTGTTGGTTTGTTGGTTTGTTGGTTTGTTGGTTTGTTGGTTTGTTGGTTTTTTGGTTTGTTGGTTTTGCTGGTTTGTTGGTTTGTTGATTTAATTGTTTGTTGGTTGGTTGTTTTGTTGGTTTGTTGGTTTGTTGGCTTGTTGGCTTGTTGGTTTGTTGGTTTGTTGGTTTTTTGGATTGTTGGTTTGTTGGTTTGTTGGTTTTGTTGGTTTGTTGGTTTCTTGGTTTGTTGGTGTGTTCGTTTGTTGGTTTGTTGGTTTGTTGGTTTGTTCGTTTGTTGGTTTGTTGGTTTGTTGGTTGGTTGGTTTTTTGGTTTGTTGGTTATGTGGTTTTTTGGTTTGTTGGTTTGTTGGTTTGTTGGTTTGTTGGTTTGTTGGTTTGTTGGTTTGTTGGTTTGTTGGTTTGTTGGTTTGTTGGTTTGTTGGTTTGTTGGTTTGTTGGTTTGTTGGTTTGTTGGTTTGTTGGTTTGTTGGTTTGTTGGTTTGTTGGTTTGTTCGTTTATTGGTTTGTTGGTTTGTTAGTTTGTTGGTTTGTTCGTTTGTTCGTTTGTTGGTTTGTTGGTTGTTGGTTTCTTGGGTTCTTGGTTTCTTGGTTTGTTGGGTGGTTGGTTTGTTGGTTTGTTGGTTTGTTGGTTTGTTGGATTGTTGGATTGTTGGTTTATTGGTTTATTGGTTTGTTAGTTTGTTGGTTTGTTGGTTTGTTGGTTTTGTTGGTTTGTTGGTTTGTTGCTTTATTTGTTTGGTGGTTTGTTGGCTTGTTGGTTTCTTGGTTTCTTGGTTTGTTGGTTTGTTGTTTTGTTTGTTTGTTGGTTTGTTGATTTGATGGTTTGTTGGTTTGTTTGTTTGTTGGTTTATTTGTTTGTTGGATTGTTGGTTTGTTGGTTTCTTGGTTTGTTGGTTTGTTGGCTTGTTGCTTTGTTGGTTTGTTCGTTTGTTGGTTTATTGCTTTGTTGGTTTGTTGGTTTGTTGATTTGTTGGTTTGTTGGTTTGTTGGTTTGTTGGTTTATTGCTTTGTTGGTTTGTTGGTTTGTTGGTTTGTTGGTTTGTTTGTTTGTTTGTTTGTTTATTTGGTCGTTTGTTAGTTTATTGGTTTGTTGGTTTGTTGGTTTTTTGGTTTGTTGGCTTGTTGGCTTGTTGGTTTGCTGGTTTGTTGGTGTGTTGGTTTGTTGGTTTGTTGGTTTGTTGGTTTTTTGGTTTGTTGGTTTGTTGGTTTGTTGATTTAATTGTTTGTTGGTTGGTTGTCTTGTTGGTTTGTTGGTTTGTTGGTTTGTTGGCTTGTTGGCTTGTTAGTTTGTTGGTTTGTTGGTTTGTTGGATTGTTGGTTTGTTGGTTTGTTGGTTTGTTGGTTTTGTTGGTTTGTTGGTTTCTTGGTTTGTTGGTGTGTTCGTTTGTTGGTTTGTTGGTTTGTTGGTTTGTTCGTTTGTTGGTTTGTTGGTTTGTTGGTTGGTTGGTTGGTTGGTTTTTTGGTTTGTTGGTTATGTGGTTTGCTGGTTTGTTGGTTTGTTGGTTTGTTGGTTTGTTCGTTTGTTGGTTTGTTGGTTTGTTGGTTTGTTGGTTTGTTGGTTTGTTGGTTTGTTGGTTTTTTGGTTTGTTGGCTTGTTGGTTTGTTGGTTTGCTGGTTTGTTGGTGTGTTGGTTTGTTGGTTTGTTGGTTTGTTGGTTTGTTGGTTTTTTGGTTTGTTGGTTTTGCTAGTTTGTTGGTTTGTTGATTTAATTGTTTGTTGGTTGGTTGTTTTGTTGGTTTGTTGGTTTGTTGGTTTGTTGGCTTGTTGGCTTGTTGGTTTGTTGGTTTGTTGGTTTTTTGGATTGTTGGTTTGTTGGTTTGTTGGTTTGTTGGTTTTGTTGGTTTGTTGGTTTCTTGGTTTGTTGGTGTGTTCGTTTGTTGGTTTGTTGGTTTGTTCGTTTGTTGGTTTGTTGGTTTGTTGGTTGGTTGGTTTTTTGGTTTGTTGGTTATGTGGTTTGCTGGTTTGTTGGTTTGTTGGTTTGTTGGTTTGTTGGTTTGTTGGTTTGTTGGTTTATTGGTTTATTGGTTTTTTGGATTGTTGGTTTGTTGGTTTGTTGGTTTGTTGGTTTTGTTGGTTTGTTGGTTTCTTGGTTTGTTGGTGTGTTTGTTTGTTGGTTTGTTGGTTTGTTCGTTTGTTGGTTTGTTGGTTTGTTGGTTGGTTGGTTTTTTGGTTTGTTGGTTATGTGGTTTGCTGGTTTGTTGGTTTGTTGGTTTGTTGGTTTGTTGGTTTGTTGGTTTGTTGGTTTATTGGTTTATTGGTTTTTTGGTTTGTTGGTTTATTGGTTTGTTGGTTTGTTGGTTTGTTTGTTTGTTGGTTTGTTGGTTTGTTGGTTTGTTGGTTTGTTGGTTTGTTGGTTTGTTGGTTTGTTGGTTTGTTGGTTTGTTGGTTTGTTCGTTTGTTGGTTTGTTGGTTTGTTAGTTTGTTGGTTTGTTCGTTTGTTCGTTGGTTGGTTTGTTGTTTTGTTGGTTTGTTGGTTTGTTGGTTTGTTGGTTTGTTGGTTTGCTGGTTTGTTGGTTTGTTGGTTTGTTGGTTTGTTGGTTTTTTGGTTTGTTGGTTTGTTGGTTTGTTGGTTTGTTGATTTAATTGTTTGTTGGTTGGTTGTTTTGTTGGTTTGTTGGTTTGTTGGCTTGTTGGCTTGTTGGTTTGTTGGTTTGTTGGTTTGTTGGATTATTGGTTTGTTGGTTTTGTTGGTTTGTTGGTTTCTTGGTTTGTTGGTGTGTTCGTTTGTTGGTTTGTTGGTTTGTTGGTTTGTTCGTTTGTTGGTTTGTTGGTTTGTTGGTTGGTTGGTTTTTTGGTTTGTTGGTTATGTGGTTTGCTGGTTTGTTGGTTTGTTGGTTTGTTGGTTTGTTCGTTTGTTGGTTTGTTGGTTTGTTGGTTTGTTGGTTTGTTGGTTTGTTGGTTTGTTGGTTTTTTGGTTTGTTGGCTTGTTGGTTTGTTGGTTTGCTGGATTGTTGGTTTGTTGGTTTGTTGGTTTGTTGGTTTGTTGGTTTGTTGGTTTTTTGGTTTGTTGGTTTTGCTGGTTTGTTGGTTTGTTGATTTAATTGTTTGTTGGTTGGTTGTTTTGTTGGTTTGTTGGTTTGTTGGTTTGTTGGTTTGTTGGCTTGTTGGTTTGTTGGTTTGTTGGTTTGTTGGTTTTTTGGATTGTTGGTTTGTTGGTTTGTTGGTTTGTTGGTTGGCTTGTTGGTTTGTTGGTTTGTTGGTTTTTTGGATTGTTCGTTTGTAGGTTTGTTGGTTTGTTGGTTTTGTTGGTTTGTTGGTTTCTTGGTTTGTTGGTGTGTTCGTTTGTTGGTTTGTTGGTTTGTTGGTTTGTTCGTTTATTGGTTTGTTGGTTGGTTGGTTTTTTGGTTTGTTGGTTATGTGGTTTGCTAGTTTGTTTTTTTGTTGGTTTGCTGGTTTGTTGGTTTGTTGGTTTATTGGTTTATTTGTCTGTTGGTTTGTTGGTTTGTTGGTTTGTTGGTTTGTTGATTTGTTGGTTTTTTGGTTTGTGGTTTGTTGGTTTGTTGGTTTGTTGGTTTGTTGGTTGGTCGGTTTGTTGGTTTGTTGGTATGTTCGTTTGTTGGTTTGTTGGTTTGTTAGTTTGTTGGCTTGTTGGTTTTTTGGTTTGTTCGTTTGTTGGTTTGGTGGTTTGTTGGTTTGTTAGTTTGTTGGTTTGTTCGTTTGTTGGTTTGTTGGTTATTTGTTTCTTGGTTTCTTGGTTTCTTGGTTTGTTGTTTTGTTGGTTTGTTGGTTTGTTGGTTTGTTGGTTTGTTGGTTTGTTGGTTTGTTGGTTTGTTGGTTTGGTGGTTTGTTGGTTTGTTGGTTTGTTGGTTTGTTGGTTTGTTGGTTTGTTCGTTTGTTGGTTTGTTGGTTTGTTGGTTTATTGGTTTGTTGGTTTGTTGGTTTGTTGGTTTGTTGGTTTGTTGGTTTGTTGGTTTGTTGGAATTTGTTGGTTTGTTGGTTTGTTGGTTTGTTGGTTTATTGGTTTGTTGTTTTGTTGGTTTGTTCGTTGGTTGGTTTGTTGGTTTGTTGCTTTATTTGTTTTGTGGTTTGTTGGCTTGTTGGTTTCTTGGTTTCTTGGTTTGTTGGTTTGTTGTTTTGTTGGTTTGTTGGTTTGTTGGTTTGTTGATTTGTTGGTTTGTTGGTTTGTTGGTTTATTTGCTTGTTGGATTGTTGGTTTGTTGGTTTCTTGGTTTGATGGTTTGTTGGCTTGTTGCTTTGTTGGTTTGTTCATTTGTTGGTTTATTGCTTTGTTGGTTTGTTGGTTTGTTGATTTGTTGGTTTTTGGTTTGTTGGTTTGTTGGTTTGTTGGTTTGTTGGCTTGTTGGTTTGTTTGTTTGTTTGTTTGGTCGTTTGTTAGTTTATTGGTTTGTTGGTTTGTTGGTTTGTTGGTTTGTTGGCTTGTTGGTTTGTTGGTTTGTTGGTTTGTTCGTTTGTTGGTTTGTTGGTGTGTGGGTTTGCTGTTTTGTTGGTTTGTTGGTATGTTCGTTTGTTGGTTTGTTGGTTTGTTGGTTTGTTGGTTTGTTGGCTTGTTGGTTTTTTGATTTGTTGGTTTGTTCGTTTGTTGGTTTGTTGGTGTGTTGGTTTGTTGGGTCGTTCCTTTGTTGGTTTGTTGGTTTGTTGGTTTGTTTATTTGTTGGTTTGTTGGTTTGTTGGTTTCTTGGTTTCTTGGTTTGTTGGTTTGTTGGTTTTTGGTTTGTTTGTTTGTTGGTTAAGTTGTTTTTTGGTTTGTTGGTTTGTTGGTTAGTTGGTTTGTTGGTTTGTTGGTTTGTTGGTTTGTTGGTTTGTTGGTTTGTCGGCTTGTCAGCTTGTTGGTTTGTTGGTTTGTTGGTTTGTTGGTTTAGTTGTTTGTTGGTTTGTTGGTTTGTTGGTTTGTTGGTTTGTTGGTTTGTTGGTTTGTTGGTTTGTCGGCTTGTTGGTTTGTAGGGTTGTTCGTTTGTAGGGTTGTTCGTTTGTTGGTTTGTTGGTTTGCTGTTTTGTTGGTTTGTTGGCATGTTCGTTTGTTGGTTTGTTGGTTTGTTGGTTTGTTGGCTTGTTGGTTTGTTGGTTTGCTGGTTTATTTGTTTGTTGGTTTGCTGGTGTGTTGGTTTGTTGGGTTGTTCGTTTGTTGGTTTGTTGGTTTGTTGGTTTGTTTATTTGTTGGTTTGTTGGTTTGTTGGTTTTTTGGTTTGTTGGTTTGTTGGTTTGTTGGTTTGTTGGTTTGTTGGTTTGTTGGCTTGTTGGTTTGTTGATTTGTTGGTTTGTTCGTTTGTTGGTTTGTTGGCTTGTTGGTTTGTTGGTTTGTTCGTTTGTTGGTTTGGTGGTTTGTTGGTTTGTTAGTTTGTTGGTTTGTTCGTTTGTTGGTTTGTTGGTTATTTGTTTCTTGGTTTGTTGGTTTGTTGGTTTGTTGGTTTGTTGGTTTGTTGGTTTGGTGGTTTGTTGGTTTGTTGGTTTGTTGGTTTGTTGGTTTGTTGGTTTGTTCGTTTGTTGGTTTGTTGGTTTGTTGGTTTATTGGTTTGTTGGTTTGTTGGTTTGTTGGTTTGTTGGTTTGTTGGTTTGTTGGTTTGTTGGAATTTGTTGGTTTGTTGGTTTGTTGGTTTGTTGGTTTATTGGTTTGTTGTTTTGTTGGTTTGTTCGTTGGTTGGTTTGTTGGTTTGTTGCTTTATTTGTTTTGTGGTTTGTTGGCTTGTTGGTTTCTTGGTTTCTTGGTTTGTTGGTTTGTTGTTTTGTTGGTTTGTTGGTTTGTTGGTTTGTTGATTTGTTGGTTTGTTGGTTTGTTGGTTTATTTGCTTGTTGGATTGTTGGTTTGTTGGTTTCTTGGTTTGATGGTTTGTTGGCTTGTTGCTTTGTTGGTTTGTTCATTTGTTGGTTTATTGCTTTGTTGGTTTGTTGGTTTGTTGATTTGTTGGTTTTTGGTTTGTTGGTTTGTTGGTTTGTTGGTTTGTTGGCTTGTTGGTTTATTTGTTTGTTTGTTTGGTCGTTTGTTAGTTTATTGGTTTGTTGGTTTGTTGGTTTGTTGGTTTGTTGGCTTGTTGGTTTGTTGGTTTGTTGGTTTGTTCGTTTGTTGGTTTGTTGGTGTGTTGGTTTGCTGTTTTGTTGGTTTGTTGGTATGTTCGTTTGTTGGTTTGTTGGTTTGTTGGTTTGTTGGTTTGTTGGCTTGTTGGTTTTTTGATTTGTTGGTTTGTTCGTTTGTTGGTTTGTTGGTGTGTTGGTTTGTTGGGTCGTTCCTTTGTTGGTTTGTTGGTTTGTTGGTTTGTTTATTTGTTGGTTTGTTGGTTTGTTGGTTTCTTGGTTTCTTGGTTTGTTGGTTTGTTGGTTTGTTGGTTTGTTTGTTTGTTGGTTAAGTTGTTTTTTGGTTTGTTGGTTTGTTGGTTAGTTGGTTTGTTGGTTTGTTGGTTTGTTGGTTTGTTGGTTTGTTGGTTTGTCGGCTTGTCAGCTTGTTGGTTTGTTGGTTTGTTGGTTTGTTGGTTTAGTTGTTTGTTGGTTTGTTGGTTTGTTGGTTTGTTGGTTTGTTGGTTTGTTGGTTTGTCGGCTTGTTGGTTTGTAGGGTTGTTCGTTTGTAGGGTTGTTCGTTTGTTGGTTTGTTGGTTTGTTGGTTTGCTGTTTTGTTGGTTTGTTGGCATGTTCGTTTGTTGGTTTGTTGGTTTGTTGGTTTGTTGGCTTGTTGGTTTGTTGGTTTGCTGGTTTATTCGTTTGTTGGTTTGTTGGTGTGTTGGTTTGTTGGGTTGTTCGTTTGTTGGTTTGTTGGTTTGTTGGTTTGTTTATTTGTTGGTTTGTTGGTTTGTTGGTTTTTTGGTTTGTTGGTTTGTTGGTTTGTTGGTTTGTTGGTTTGTTGGTTTGTTGGCTTGTTGGTTTGTTGATTTGTTGGTTTGTTCGTTTGTTGGTTTGTTGGCGTGTTGGTTTGTTGGGTTGTTCGTTAGTTGGTTTGTTTATTTGTTGGTTTGTTGGTTTGTTGGTTTGTTGGTTTGTTGGTTTGTTGGTTTGTTGGTTTGGTGGTTTGTTGGTTTGTTGGTTTGTTGTTTTGTTGGTTTGTTGGTTTGTTGGTTTGTTTGTTTGTTCGTTTATTGGTTTGTTGGTTTGTTGGTTTGTTTGTTTGTTGGTTTGTTGTTTTGTTGTTTTGTTGGTTTGTTGGTTTGTTGGTTTTTTTGGTTTGTTGGTTTATTTGTTTGTTGGTTTGTTGGTTTGTTGGTTTGTTGATTTGTTGGTTTTTTGGTTTGTTGGTTTGTTGGTTTATTTGTTTGTTGGTTTGTTGGTTTGTTGGTTTGTTGGTTTGTTGGTTTGTTCGTTTGTTGGTTTGTTGGTTTGTTGGTTTGTTGGCTTGTTGGTTTGTGGTTTGTTGGTATGTTGGTTTGTTGGTTTGTTGGTTGGTCGGTTTGTTGGTTCGTTGGTATGTTCGTTTGTTGGTTTGTTGTTTTGTTGATTTGTTGGTTTGTTGGTTTGTTGGCTTGTTGGCTTGTTGGTTTGTTGGTTTGTTCGTTTGTTGTTTTGTTGGTTTGTTGGTTTGTTAGTTTGTTGGTTTGTTGGTTTGTTGGTTTGTTGGTTTGTTGGTTTGTTGGTTTGTTTGTTTGTTCGTTTGTTCGTTTGTTGGTTTGTTGCTTTATTGGTTTGTTGGTTTGTTGGTTTGTTGGCTTGTTGGTTTGTTGGTTTGTTGGTTTGTTGGTTTGTTGGTTTGTTGGTTTGTTGGTTTGTTGGTTTGTTGGTTTGTTGGTTTGTTGGTTTGTTGGTTTGTTGGTTTGTTGGATTGTTGGTTTATTGGTTTATTGGTTTGTTTGTTTGTTGGTTTGTTGGTTTGTTGGTTTGTTGGTTTGTTGGTTTGTTGCTTTATTTGTTCGGTGGTTTGTTGGCTTGTTGGTTTCTTGGTTTCTTGGTTTGTTGGATTGTTGTTTTGTTGGTTTTTTGGTTTGTTGATTTGTTGGTTTGTTGGTTTGTTGGTTTGTTGGTTTATTTGTTTGTTGTATTGTTGGTTTGTTGGTTTCTTGGTTTGTTGGTTTGTTGGCTTGTTGCTTTGTTGGTTTGTTCGTTTGTTGGTTTATTGCTTTGTTGGTTTGTTGGTTTGTTGACTTGTTGGTTTGTTGGTTTGTTGGTTTGTTGCTTTGTTGGTTTGTTGGTTTGTTGGTTTGTTGGTTTGTTTGTTTGTTTATTTGGTCGTTTGTTAGTTTATTGGTTTGTTGGTTTGTTGGTTTGTTGGTTTAGTTGTTTGTTGCTTTGTTGGTTTGTTGGTTTGTTGGTTTGTTGGTTTGTTGGTTTGCTGGTTTGTTGTTTTTGGGTTTGTTGGCTTGTTGGCTTGTTGGTTTGCTGGTTTGTTGGTTTGTTGGTTTGTTGGTTTGTTGGTTTGTTGGTTTTTTGGTTTGTTGGTTTGTTGGTTTGTTGGTTTGTTGATTTAATTATTTGTTGGTTGGTTGTTTTGTTGGTTTGTTGGTTTGTTGGTTTGTTGGTTTGTTGGCTTGTTGGCTTGTTGGTTTGTTGGTTTGTTGGTTTATTGGTTTGTTGGTTTGTTGGTTTGTTGGTTTGTTGGTTTGTTGGCTTGTTGGTTTGTTCGTTTGTTGGTTTATTGGTTTGTTGGTTAATTGGTTTGTTGGTTTGTTGGTTTGTTGGTTCGTTGGTTCGTTGGTTTTTTGGTTTGTTTTTTTGTTGGTTTGTTGGTTTGTTGGTTTGTTGGTTTGTTGGTTTGTTGGTTTGTTGGTTTGTTGGTGTAGTTGTTTGTTGGTTTGTTGGTTTGTTGGTTTGTTGGTTTGTTGGTTTGTTGGTTTGTTGGTTTGTTGGTTTGTTGGTTTGTTGGTTTGTTAGCTTGTTGGTTTGTTGGTTTGTTGGTTTGTTGGTTTGTTGGTTTGTTGGTTTTGTTGGTTTGTTGGTTTGTTGGTTTGTTTGTTAGTTCGTTTTTTGGTTTGTTGGTTTATTTGTTTGTTGGTTTGTTGGGTTGTTCGTTTGTTGGTTTGTTGGTTTGTTGGTTTGCTGTTTTGTTGGTTTGTTGGTATGTTCGTTTGTTGGTATGTTGGTTTGTTGGTTTGTTGGTTTGTTGGTTTGTTGGTTTGTTGGTTTGTTGGCTTGTTGGTGTTGTCGGTTTGTTCGTTTGTTGGTTTGTTGGTGTGTTGGTGTGTTGAGTTGTTCGTTTGTTGGTTTGCTGGTTTGTTGGTTTGTTTATTTGTTGGTTTGTTGGTTTGTTGGTTTCTTGGTTTGTTTATTTGTTGGTTTGTTGGTTTGTTGGTTTGTTCGTTTGCTGGTTTGTTGGCTTGTTGGTTTCTTCGTTTGTTGGTTTGTTGTTTTGTTGGTTTGTTGGTTTGTTTGTTTGTTGGTTTGTTGGTTTGTTGGTTTGGTGGTTTGTTGGTTTGTTGGTTTGTTGGTTTGTTGGTTTGTTCGTTTGTTGATTTTTTGGTTTGTTAGTTTGTTGGTTTATTGGTTTGTTGGTTTGTTGGTTTGTTGGTTCGTTGGTGTATTGGTTTGTTGGTTTGTTGGTTTGTTGGTTTGTTGGTTTGTTGGTTTGAGGGTTTGTTGGTTAGTTAGTTTATTGGTTTGTTGGTTTGTTGGTTTGTTGGTTTGTTGGTTTGTTGGTTTGTTGGTTTGTAGGTTTGTTGGTTTGTTGGTTTGTTGGTTTGTTGGTTTGTTGGTTTATTTGTTTGGTGGTTTGTTGGCTTGTTAATTTATTGGTTTCTTGGTTTGTTGGTTTGTTGTTTTGTTGGTTTGTTGGTTTGTTGGTTTGTTGGTTTGTTGGTTTGTTGGTTTGTTGGTTTGTTGGTTTGTTGGTTTGTTGGTTTGTTGGTTTGTTGGTTTGTTGGTTTATTTGTTTGTTAGATTGTTGGTTTGTTGGTTTCTTGGTTTGTTTGTTTGTTGGCTTGTTGCTTTGTTGGTTTGTTCGTTGTTGGTTTATTGCTTTGTTGGTTTGCTGGTTTGTTGATTTGTTGGTTTGTTGGTTTGTTGGTTTGTTGGTTTGTTTGTTTGTTTGTTTGGTCGTTTGTTAGTTTATTGGTTTGTTGGTTTGTAGGTTTGTTGGTTTGTTGGTTTGTTGGTTTGTTGGTTTGTTAGTTTCTTGGTTTGGTGGTTTGTTGGTTTGTTGGTTTGTTGGTTTGTTGGTTTGTTGGTTTGTTGGTTTATTGGTTTGTTGGTTTGTTGGTGTAGTTGTTTGTTGGTTTGTTGGTTTGTTGGTTTGTTGGTTTGTTGGTTTGTTGGTTTGTTGGTTTGTTGGTTTGTTGGCTTCTTGGTTTGTTGGTTTGTTGGTTTGTTGGTTTGTTGGTTTGTTGGTTTTGTTGGTTTGTTGGTTTGTTGGTTTGTTTGTTAGTTCGTTTTTTGGTTTGTTGGTTTATTTGTTTGTTGGTTTGTTGGGTTGTTCGTTTGTTGGTTTGTTGGTTTGTTGGTTTGCTGTTTTGTTGGTTTGTTGGTATGTTCGTTTGTTGGTTTGTTGGTTTGTTGTTTTGTTGGTTTGTTGGCTTGTTGGTGTTGTCGGTTTGTTCGTTTGTTGGTTTGTTGGTTTGTTGGTTTGTTTTGTTTGTTGGTTTGTTGCTTTATTTGTTTGGTGGTTTGTTGGCTTGTTGGTTTCTTGGTTTCTTGGTTTGTTGGATTGTTGTTTTGTTGGTTTTTTGGTTTGTTGATTTGTTGGTTTGTTGGTTTGTTGGTTTGTTGGTTTATTTGTTTGTTGTATTGTTGGTTTGTTGGTTTCTTGGTTTGTTGGTTTGTTGGCTTGTTGCTTTGTTGGTTTGTTCGTTTGTTGGTTTATTGCTTTGTTGGTTTGTTGGTTTGTTGATTTGTTGGTTTGTTGGTTTGTTGGTTTGTTGCTTTGTTGGTTTGTTGGTTTGTTGGTTTGTTGGTTTGTTTGTTTGTTTATTTGGTCGTTTGTTAGTTTATTGGTTTGTTAGTTTGTTGGTTTGTTGGTTTAGTTGTTTGTTGCTTTGTTGGTTTGTTGGTTTGTTGGTTTGTTGGTTTGTTGGTTTGTTGGTTTGCTGGTTTGTTGTTTTTTGGTTTGTTGGCTTGTTGGTTTGTTGGTTTGTTGGTTTGTTGGTTTGTTGGTTTTTTGGTTTGTTGGTTTGTTGGTTTGTTGGTTTGTTGATTTAATTATTTGTTGGTTGGTTGTTTTGTTGGTTTGTTGGTTTGTTTTTTTGTTGGCTTGTTGGCTTGTTGGTTTGTTGGTTTGTTGGTTTGTTGGTTTGTTGGTTTATTGGTTTGTTGGTTTGTTGGTTTGTTGGTTTGTTGGTTTGTTGGTTTGTTCGTTTGTTGATTTTTTGGTTTGTTAGTTTGTTGGTTTATTGGTTTGTTGGTTTGTTGGTTTGTTGGTTCGTTGGTGTATTGGTTTGTTGGTTTGTTGGTTTGTTGGTTTGTTGGTTTGAGGGTTTGTTGGTTAGTTAGTTTATTGGTTTGTTGGTTTGTTGGTTTGTTGGTTTGTTGGTTTGTTGGTTTGTTGGTTTGTAGGTTTGTTGGTTTGTTGGTTTGTTGGTTTGTTGGTTTGTTGGTTTATTTGTTTGGTGGTTTGTTGGCTTGTTAATTTATTGGTTTCTTGGTTTGTTGGTTTGTTGTTTTGTTGGTTTGTTGGTTTGTTGGTTTGTTGGTTTGTTGGTTTGTTGGTTTGTTGGTTTGTTGGTTTGTTGGTTTGTTGGTTTGTTGGTTTGTTGGTTTGTTGGTTTATTTGTTTGTTAGATTGTTGGTTTGTTGGTTTCTTGGTTTGTTTGTTTGTTGGCTTGTTGCTTTGTTGGTTTGTTCGTTGTTGGTTTATTGCTTTGTTGGTTTGCTGGTTTGTTGATTTGTTGGTTTGTTGGTTTGTTGGTTTGTTGGTTTGTTGGTTTGTTGGTTTGTTGGTTTGTTGGTTTGTTGGTTTGTTGGTTTGTTTGTTTGTTTGTTTGGTCGTTTGTTAGTTTATTGGTTTGTTGGTTTGTAGGTTTGTTGGTTTGTTGGTTTGTTGGTTTGTTGGTTTGTTAGTTTCTTGGTTTGGTGGTTTGTTGGTTTGTTGGTTTGTTGGTTTGTTGGTTTGTTGGTTTGTTGGTTTATTGGTTTGTTGGTTTGTTGGTGTAGTTGTTTGTTGGTTTGTTGGTTTGTTGGTTTGTTGGTTTGTTGGTTTGTTGGTTTGTTGGCTTCTTGGTTTGTTGGTTTGTTGGTTTGTTGGTTTGTTGGTTTGTTGGTTTTGTTGGTTTGTTGGTTTGTTGGTTTGTTTGTTAGTTCGTTTTTTGGTTTGTTGGTTTATTTGTTTGTTGGTTTGTTGGGTTGTTCGTTTGTTGGTTTGTTGGTTTGTTGGTTTGCTGTTTTGTTGGTTTGTTGGTATGTTCGTTTGTTGGTTTGTTGGTTTGTTGTTTTGTTGGTTTGTTGGCTTGTTGGTGTTGTCGGTTTGTTCGTTTGTTGGTTTGTTGGTTTGTTGGTTTGTTTTGTTTGTTGGTTTGTTGCTTTATTTGTTTGGTGGTTTGTTGGCTTGTTGGTTTCTTGGTTTCTTGGTTTGTTGGATTGTTGTTTTGTTGGTTTTTTGGTTTGTTGATTTGTTGGTTTGTTGGTTTGTTGGTTTGTTGGTTTATTTGTTTGTTGTATTGTTGGTTTGTTGGTTTCTTGGTTTGTTGGTTTGTTGGCTTGTTGCTTTGTTGGTTTGTTCGTTTGTTGGTTTATTGCTTTGTTGGTTTGTTGGTTTGTTGATTTGTTGGTTTGTTGGTTTGTTGGTTTGTTGCTTTGTTGGTTTGTTGGTTTGTTGGTTTGTTGGTTTGTTTGTTTGTTTATTTGGTCGTTTGTTAGTTTATTGGTTTGTTAGTTTGTTGGTTTGTTGGTTTAGTTGTTTGTTGCTTTGTTGGTTTGTTGGTTTGTTGGTTTGTTGGTTTGTTGGTTTGTTGGTTTGCTGGTTTGTTGTTTTTTGGTTTGTTGGCTTGTTGGTTTGTTGGTTTGTTGGTTTGTTGGTTTGTTGGTTTTTTGGTTTGTTGGTTTGTTGGTTTGTTGGTTTGTTGATTTAATTATTTGTTGGTTGGTTGTTTTGTTGGTTTGTTGGTTTGTTTTTTTGTTGGCTTGTTGGCTTGTTGGTTTGTTGGTTTGTTGGTTTGTTGGTTTGTTGGTTTATTGGTTTGTTGGTTTGTTGGTTTGTTGGTTTGTTGGCTTGTTGGTTTGTTCGTTTGTTGGTTTATTGGTTTGTTGGTTTATTGGTTTGTTGTTTTGTTGGTTTGTTGGTTCGTTGGTACGTTGGTTCGTTGGTTTGTTGGTTTGTTTTTTTGTTGGTTTGTTGGTTTGTTGGTTTGTTGGTTTGTTGGTTTGTTGGTTTGTTGGTTTGTTGGTGTAGTTGTTTGTTGGTTTGTTGGTTTGTTGGTTTGTTGGTTTGTTGGTTTGTTGGTTTGTTGGTTTGTTGGTTTGTTGGCTTGTTGGTTTGTTGGTTTGTTGGTTTGTTGGTTTGTTGGTTTGTTGGTTTTGTTGGTTTGTTGGTTTGTTGGTTTGTTTGTTAGTTCGTTTTTTGGTTTGTTGGTTTATTTGTTTGTTGGTTTGTTGGGTTGTTCGTTTGTTGGTTTGTTGGTTTGTTGGTTTGCTGTTTTGTTCGTTTGTTGGTATGTTCGTTTGTTGGTTTGTTGGTTTGTTGGTTTGTTGGTTTGTTGGTTTGTTGGTTTGTTGGCTTGTTGGTGTTGTCGGTTTGTTCGTTTGTTGGTTTGTTGGTGTGTTGGTGTGTTGAGTTGTTCGTTTGTTGGTTTGCTGGTTTGTTGGTTTGTTTATTTGTTGGTTTGTTGGTTTGTTGGTTTCTTGGTTTGTTTATTTGTTGGTTTGTTGGTTTGTTGGTTTGTTCGTTTGCTGGTTTGTTGGCTTGTTGGTTTCTTCGTTTGTTGGTTTGTTGTTTTGTTGGTTTGTTGGTTTGTTGGTTTGTTGGTTTGTTGGTTTGTTGGTTTGGTGGTTTGTTGGTTTGTTGGTTTGTTGGTTTGTTGGTTTGTTCGTTTGTTGATTTTTTGGTTTGTTAGTTTGTTGGTTTATTGGTTTGTTGGTTTGTTGGTTTGTTGGTTCGTTGGTGTATTGGTTTGTTGGTTTGTTGGTTTGTTGGTTTGTTGGTTTGTTGGTTTGTTGGTTTGAGGGTTTGTTGGTTTGTTGGTTTATTGGTTTGTTGGTTTGTTGGTTTGTTGGTTTGTTGGTTTGTTGGTTTGTTGGTTTGTTGGTTTGTTGGTTTGTTGGTTTGTTGGTTTGTTGGTTTGTTGGTTTATTTGTTTGGTGGTTTGTTGGCTTGTTAATTTATTGGTTTCTTGGTTTGTTGGTTTGTTGTTTTGTTGGTTTGTTGGTTTGTTGGTTTGTTGGTTTGTTGGTTTGTTGGTTTGTTGGTTTGTTGGTTTGTTGGTTTGTTGGTTTGTTGGTTTATTTGTTTGTTAGATTGTTGGTTTGTTGGTTTCTTGGTTTGTTTGTTTGTTGGCTTGTTGCTTTTTTGGTTTGTTCGTTGTTGGTTTATTGCTTTGTTGGTTTGCTGGTTTGTTGATTTGTTGGTTTGTTGGTTTGTTGGTTTGTTGGTTTGTTGGTTTGTTGGTTTGTTGGTTTGTTGGTTTGTTGGTTTGTTGGTTTGTTGGTTTGTTTGTTTGTTTGTTTGGTCGTTTGTTAGTTTATTGGTTTGTTGGTTTGTAGGTTTGTTGGTTTGTTGGTTTGTTGGTTTGTTGGTTTGTTGGTTTCTTGGTTTGGTGGTTTGTTGGTTTGTTGGTTTGTTGGTTTGTTGGTTTGTTGGTTTGTTGGTTTGTTGGTTTGTTGGTTTGTTGGTTTGTTGGTTTGTTGGTTTGTTGGTGTAGTTGTTTGTTGGTTTGTTGGTTTGTTGGTTTGTTGGTTTGTTGGTTTGTTGGTTTGTTGGCTTCTTGGTTTGTTGGTTTGTTGGTTTGTTGGTTTGTTGGTTTGTTGGTTTTGTTGGTTTGTTGGTTTGTTGGTTTGTTTGTTAGTTCGTTTTTTGGTTTCTTGGTTTATTTGTTTGTTGGTTTGTTGGGTTGTTCGTTTGTTCGCTTGTTGGTTTGTTGGTTTGCTGTTTTGTTGGTTTGTTGGTATGTTCGTTTGTTGGTTTGTTGGTTTGTTGGTTTGTTGGTTTGTTGGCTTGTTGGTGTTGTCGGTTTGTTCGTTTGTTGGTTTTTTGGTGTGTTGGTGTGTTGGGTTGTTCTTTTGTTGGTTTGCTGGTTTGTTGGTTTGTTTATTTGTTGGTTTGTTGGTTTGTTGGTTTCTTGGTTTGTTTATTTGTTGGTTTGTTGGTTTGTTCGTTTGCTGGTTTGTTGGCTTGTTGGTTTCTTCGTTTGTTGGTTTGTTGTTTTGTTGGTTTGTTGGTTTGTTGGTTTGTTGGTTTGTTGGTTTGTTGGTTTGTTGGTTTGGTGGTTTGTTGGTTTGTTGGTTTGTTGGTTTGTTGGTTTGTTGGTTTGTTCGTTTGTTGATTTTTTGGTTTGTTAGTTTGTTGGTTTATTGGTTTGTTGGTTTGTTGGTTTGTTGGTTCGTTGGTGTATTGGTTTGTTGGTTTGTTGGTTTGTTGGTTTGAGGGTTTGTTGGTTTGTTGGTTTATTGGTTTGTTGGTTTGTTGGTTTGTTGGTTTGTTGGTTTGTTGGTTTGTTGGTTTGTTGGTTTGTTGGTTTGTTGGTTTGTTGGTTTGTTGGTTTGTTGGTTTGTTGGTTTATTTGTTTGGTGGTTTGTTGGCTTGTTAATTTATTGGTTTCTTGGTTTGTTGGTTTGTTGTTTTGTTGGTTTGTTGGTTTGTTGGTTTGTTGGTTTGTTGGTTTGTTGGTTTGTTGGTTTGTTGGTTTATTTGTTTGTTAGATTGTTGGTTTGTTGGTTTCTTGGTTTGTTTGTTTGTTGGCTTGTTGCTTTGTTGGTTTGTTCGTTTGTTGGTTTATTGCTTTGTTGGTTTGCTGGTTTGTTGATTTGTTGGTTTGTTTGTTTGTTGGTTTGTTGGTTTGTTGGTTTTTTGGTTTGTTGGTTTGTTGGTTTGTTGGTTTGTTTGTTTGGTCGTTTGTTAGTTTATTGGTTTGTTGGTTTGTAGGTTTGTAGGTTTGTTGGTTTGTTGGTTTGTTGGTTTGTTGGTTTCTTGGTTTGGTGGTTTGTTGGTTTGTTGGTTTGTTGGTTTGTTGGTTTGTTGGCTTGTTGGTTTGTTAGCTTGTTGATTTGTTGGTTTGTTCGTTTGTTGGGTTGTTGGTATGTTCGTTTATTGGTTTGTTGGTTTGTTGGTTTGTTGGTTTGTTGGTTTGTTGGTTTGTTGGTTTGTTGGTTCGTTGGTTCGTTGGTTTGTTGGTTTGTTGGTTTGTTGGTTTGTTGGTTTGTTGGTTTGTTGGTTTGTTGGTTTGTTTGTTTGTAGGTTTGTTGGTTTGTTGGTTTGTTGGTTTGTTGGTTTGTTGGTTTCTTGGTTTGGTGGTTTGTTGGTTTGTTGGTTTGTTGGTTTGTTGGTTTGTTGGTTTGTTGGTTTGCTGGTTTGTTGGTGTAGTTGTTTGTTGGTTTGTTGGTTTGTTGGTTTGTTGGTTTGTTGGTTTGTTGGTTTGTTGGTTTGTTGGTTTATTGGTTTGTTGGCTTGTTGGTTTGTTGGTTTGTTGGTTTGTTGGTTTGTTGGTTTGTTGGTTTGTTGGTTTTGTTGGTTTGTTGGTTTGTTGTTTTCTTTGTTAGTTCGTTTTTTGGTTTGTTGGTTTATTTGTTTGTTGGTTTGTTGGGTTGTTCGTTTGTTGGTTTGTTGGTTTGTTGGTTTGCTGTTTTGTTGGTTTGTTGGTATGTTCGTTTGTTGGTTTGTTGGTTTGTTGGTTTGTTGGTTTGTTGGCTTGTTGGTGTTGTCGGTTTGTTCGTTTGTTGGTTTTTTGGTGTGTTGGTGTGTTGGGTTGTTCTTTTGTTGGTTTGCTGGTTTGTTGGTTTGTTTATTTGTTGGTTTGTTGGTTTCTTGGTTTCTTGGTTTGTTTATTTGTTGGTTTGTTGGTTTGTTCGTTTGCTGGTTTGTTGGCTTGTTGGTTTCTTCGTTTGTTGGTTTGTTGTTTTGTTGGTTTGTTGGTTTGTTTGTTTGTTCGTTTTTTGGTTTGTTGGTTTATTTGTTTGTTGGTTTGTTGGGTTGTTCGTTTGTTCGTTTGTTGGTTTGTTGGTTTGCTGTTTTGTTGGTTTGTTGGTATGTTCGTTTGTTGGTTTGTTGGTTTGTTGGTTTGTTGGTTTGTTGGCTTGTTGGCTTGTTGGTGTTGTCGGTTTGTTCGTTTGTTGGTTTTTTGGTGTGTTGGTGTGTTGGGTTGTTCTTTTGTTGGTTTGCTGGTTTGTTGGTTTGTTTATTTGTTGGTTTGTTGGTTTGTTGGTTTCTTGGTTTGTTTATTTGTTGGTTTGTTGGTTTGTTCGTTTGCTGGTTTGTTGGCTTGTTGGTTTCTTCGTTTTTTGGTTTGTTGTTTTGTTGGTTTGTTGGTTTGTTGGTTTGTTGGTTTGTTGGTTTGTTGGTTTGTTGGTTTGGTGGTTTGTTGGTTTGTTGGTTTGTTGGTTTGTTGGTTTGTTGGTTTGTTCGTTTGTTGATTTTTTGGTTTGTTAGTTTGTTGGTTTATTGGTTTGTTAGTTTGTTGGTTTGTTGGTTCGTTGGTGTATTGGTTTGTTGGTTTGTTGGTTTGTTGGTTTGAGGGTTTGTTGGTTTGTTGGTTTATTGGTTTGTTGGTTTGTTGGTTTGTTGGTTTGTTGGTTTGTTGGTTTGTTGGTTTGTTGGTTTGTTGGTTTGTTGGTTTGTTGGTTTGTTGGTTTGTTGGTTTGTTGGTTTGTTGGTTTATTTGTTTGGTGGTTTGTTGGCTTGTTAATTTATTGGTTTCATGGTTTGTTGGTTTGTTGTTTTGTTGGTTTGTTGGTTTGTTGGTTTGTTGGTTTGTTGGTTTGTTGGTTTGTTGGTTTGTTGGTTTGTTGGTTTATTTGTTTGTTAGATTGTTGGTTTGTTGGTTTCTTGGTTTGTTTGTTTGTTGGCTTGTTGCTTTGTTGGTTTGTTCGTTTGTTGGTTTATTGCTTTGTTGGTTTGCTGGTTTGTTGATTTGTTGGTTTGTTGGTTTGTTGGTTTGTTGGTTTGTTGGTTTTTTGGTTTGTTGGTTTGTTGGTTTGTTGGTTTGTTTGTTTGTTTGTTTGGTCGTTTGTTAGTTTATTGGTTTGTTGGTTTGTAGGTTTGTAGGTTTGTTGGTTTGTTGGTTTGTTGGTTTGTTGGTTTCTTGGTTTGGTGGTTTGTTGGTTTGTTGGTTTGTTGGTTTGTTGGTTCGTTGGTTCGTTGGTTTGTTGGTTTGTTGGTTTGTTGGTTTGTTGGTTTGTTGGTTTGTTGGTTTGTTTGTTTATAGGTTTGTTGGTTTGTTGGTTTGTTGGTTTGTTGGTTTGTTGGTTTCTTGGTTTGGTGGTTTGTTGGTTTGTTGGTTTGTTGGTTTGTTGGTTTGTTGGTTTGTTGGTTTGCTGGTTTGTTGGTGTAGTTGTTTGTTGGTTTGTTGGTTTGTTGGTTTGTTGGTTTGTTGGTTTGTTGGTTTGTTGGTTTGTTGGTTTATTGGTTTGTTGGCTTGTTGGTTTGTTGGTTTGTTGGTTTGTTGGTTTGTTGGTTTGTTGGTTTGTTGGTTTTGTTGGTTTGTTGGTTTGTTGTTTTCTTTGTTAGTTCGTTTTTTGGTTTGTTGGTTTATTTGTTTGTTGGTTTGTTGGGTTGTTCGTTTGTTGGTTTGTTGGTTTGTTGGTTTGCTGTTTTGTTGGTTTGTTGGTATGTTCGTTTGTTGGTTTGTTGGTTTGTTGGTTTGTTGGCTTGTTGGTGTTGTCGGTTTGTTCATTTGTTGGTTTGTTGGTGTGTTGGTGTGTTGGGTTGTTCGTTTGTTGGTTTGCTGGTTTGTTGGTTTGTTTATTTGTTGGTTTGTTGGTTTGTTGGTTTCTTGGTTTGTTTATTTGTTGGTTTGTTGGTTTGTTCGTTTGCTGGTTTGTTGGCTTGTTGGTTTCTTCGTTTGTTGGTTTGTTGTTTTGTTGGTTTGTTGGTTTGTTGGTTTGCTGTTTTGTTGGTTTGTTGGTATGTTCATTTGTTGGTTTGTTGGTTTGTTGGTTTGTTGGCTTGTTGGTGTTGTCGGTTTGTTCATTTGTTGGTTTGTTGGTGTGTTGGTGTGTTGGGTTGTTCGTTTGTTGGTTTGCTGGTTTGTTGGTTTGTTTATTTGTTGGTTTGTTGGTTTGTTGGTTTCTTGGTTTGTTTATTTGTTGGTTTGTTGGTTTGTTCGTTTGCTGGTTTGTTGGCTTGTTGGTTTCTTCGTTTGTTGGTTTGTTGTTTTGTTGGTTTGTTGGTTTGTTGGTTTGTTGGTTTGTTGGTTTGTTGGTTTGTTGGTTTGGTGGTTTGTTGGTTTGTTGGTTTGTTGGTTTGTTGGTTTGTTGGTTTGTTGGTTTGTTCGTTTGTTGATTTTTTGGTTTGTTAGTTTGTTGGTTTATTGGTTTGTTGGTTTGTTGGTTTGTTGGTTCGTTGGTGTATTGGTTTGTTGGTTTGTTGGTTTGTTGGTTTGAGGGTTTGTTGGTTTGTTGGTTTATTGGTTTGTTGGTTTGTTGGTTTGTTGGTTTGTTGGTTTGTTGGTTTGTTGGTTTGTTGGTTTGTTGGTTTATTTGTTTGGTGGTTTGTTGGCTTGTTAATTTATTGGTTTCTTGGTTTGTTGGTTTGTTGTTTTGTTGGTTTGTTGGTTTGTTGGTTTGTTGGTTTGTTGGTTTGTTGGTTTGTTGGTTTGTTGGTTTGTTGGTTTGTTGGTTTGTTGGTTTGTTGGTTTGTTGGTTTGTTGGTTTATTTGTTTGTTAGATTGTTGGTTTGTTGGTTTCTTGGTTTGTTTGTTTGTTGGCTTGTTGCTTTGTTGGTTTGTTCGTTTGTTGGTTTATTGCTTTGTTGGTTTTCTGGTTTGTTGATTTGTTGGTTTGTTGGTTTGTTGGTTTGTTGGTTTGTTGGTTTGTTGGTTTGTTGGTTTTTTGGTTTGTTGGTTTGTTGGTTTGTTGGTTTGTTGGTTTGTTTGTTTGTTTGTTTGGTCGTTTGTTAGTTTATTGGTTTGTTGGTTTGTTGGTTTGTTGGTTTGTTGGTTTCTTGGTTTGGTGGTTTGTTGGTTTGTTGGTTTGTTGGTTTGTTGGTTTGTTGGCTTGTTGGTTTGTTAGCTTGTTGGTTTGTTGGATTGTTCGTTTGTTGGGTTGTTGGTATGTTCGTTTGTTGGTTTGTTGGTTTGTTGGTTTGTTGGTTTGTTGGTTTGTTGGTTTGTTGGTTTGTTGGTTCGTTGGTTCGTTGGTTTGTTGGTTTGTTGGTTTGTTGGTTTGTTGGTTTGTTGGTTTGTTGGTTTGTTGATTTGTTGGTTTGTTGGTTTGTTGGTTTGTTGGTTTGTTTGTTTGTTGGTTTGTTTGTTTGTTTGTTTGTTCGTTTGTTGGTTTGTTGGTTTGTTGGTTTGTTGGTTTGTTGGTTTGTTGGTTTGTTGGTTTGTTGGTTTGTTGGTTTACTTGTTTGTTAGTTTGTTGGTTTAATGGTTTGTTTGTTTGTTGGTTTGTTGTTTTGTTAGTTTGTTGGTTTGTTGGTTTGTTGGTTTGTTGGTTTGTTGGTTTTTTGGTTTGTTGGTTTGTTGGTTAGTTGGTTTTTTGGTTTGTTGGATTGTTGGCTTGTTGATTTGCTGGTTTGTTGGTTTGTTGGTTTGTTGGTTTGTTGGTTTGTTGGTTTGTTGGTTTGTTGATTTAATTGTTTGTTGGTTGGTTGTTTTGTTGGTTTGTTTGTTTGTTTGTTTGTTCGTTTGTTGGTTTGTTGGTTTGTTGGTTTGTTGGTTTGTTGGTTTGTTGGTTTGTTGGTTTATTGGTTTGTTGGTTTGTTGATTTAATTGTTTGTTGGTTGGTTGTTTTGTTGGTTTGTTGGTTTGTTGGTTTGTTTGTTTGTTTGTTTGTTCGTTTGTTGGTTTGTTGGTTTGTTGGTTTTTTGGTTTGTTGGCTTGTTGGCTTGTTGATTTGCTGGTTTGTTGGTTTGTTGGTTTGTTGATTTGTTGGTTTGTTGGTTTGTTGATTTAATTGTTTGTTGGTTGGTTGTTTTGTTGGTTTGTTTGTTTTTTGTTTTTTTTATTTGTTTGTTTGTTCGTTTGTTGGTTTGTTGGTTTGTTGGTTTGTTGGTTTGTTGGTTTGTTGGTTTGTTGGTTTGTTGGTTTGTTGGTTTACTTGTTTGTTAGTTTGTTGGTTTAATGGTTTGTTTGTTTGTTGATTTGTTGTTTTGTTAGTTTGTTGGTTTGTTGGTTTGTTGGTTTGTTGGTTTTTTGGTTTGTTGGTTTGTTGGTTAGTTGGTTTTTTGGTTTGTTGGCTTGTTGGCTTGTTGATTTGCTGGTTTGTTGGCTTGTTGGTATGTTGGTTTGTTGGTTTGTTGGATTGTTGGATTGTTGCTTTGTTGGTTTGTTGGTTTGTTGGTTTTGTTGGTTTGTTGGTTTCTTGGTTTGTTGGTGTGTTTGTTTGTTGGTTTGTTGGTTTGTTGGTTTGTTCGTTTGTTGGTTTGTTGGTTTGTTGGTTTGTTCGTTTGTTGGTTTGTTGGTTCGTTAGTTTATTGGTTTATTGGTTTGTTGGTTTGTTGGTTATGTGGTTTGTTGGTTTGTTGGTTTGTTGGTTTGTTGGTTTGTTCGTTTGTTGGTTTGTTGGTTCGTTAGTTTATTGGTTTATTGGTTGGTTGGTTTTTTGGTTTGTTGGTTTGTTGGTTATGTGGTTTGTTGGTTTGTTGGTTTGTTGGTTTGTTGGTTTGTTCGTTTGTTGGTTTGTTGGTTCGTTAGTTTATTGGTTTATTGGTTTGTTGGTTTGTTGGTTTGTTGGTTTGTTGGTTTGTTGGTTTGTTGGTTTGTTGGTTTGTTGGTTTATTGGTTTGTTGGTTTGTTGGTTTGTTGGTTTGTTGGTTTGTTGGTTTGTTGGCTTGTTGGTTTGTTCGTTTGTTAGATTGTTGGTTTGTTGGTTTCTTGGTTTGTTGGTTTGTTGGCTTGTTGCTTTGTTGGTTTGTTCGTTTGTTGGTTTATTGCTTTGTTGGTTTGCTGGTTTGTTGATTTGTTGGTTTGTTGGTTTGAGGGTTTGTTGGTTTGTTGGTTTATTGGTTTGTTGGTTTGTTGGTTTGTTGGTTTGTTGGTTTGTTGGTTTGTTGATTTGTTGGTTTGTTGGTTTATTTGTTTGGTGGTTTGTTGGCTTGTTAATTTATTGGTTTCTTGGTTTGTTGGTTTGTTGTTTTGTTGGTTTGTTGGTTTGTTGGTTTGTTGGTTTGTTGGTTTGTTGGTTTGTTGGTTTGTTGGTTTGTTGGTGTGTTGGTTTGTTGGTTTGTTGGTTTATTTGTTTGTTAGATTGTTGGTTTGTTGGTTTCTTGGTTTGTTTCTTTGTTGGCTTGTTGCTTTGTTGGTTTGTTCGTTTGTTGGTTTATTGCTTTGTTGGTTTGCTGGTTTGTTGATTTGTTGGTTTGTTGGTTTGTTGGTTTGTTGGTTTGTTGGTTTGTTTGTTTGTTTGTTTGGTCGTTTGTTAGTTTATTGGTTTGTTGGTTTGTAGGTTTGTTGGTTTGTTGGTTTGTTGGTTTGTTGGTTTGTTGGTTTCTTGGTTTGGTGGTTTGTTGGTTTGTTGGTTTGTTGGTTTGTTGGTTTGTTGGCTTGTTGGTTTGTTAGCTTGGTGGTTTGTTGGATTGTTCGTTTGTTGGGTTGTTGGTATGTTCGTTTGTTGGTTTGTTGGTTTGTTGGTTTGTTGGTTTGTTGGTTTGTTGGTTTGTTGGTTCGTTGGTTCGTTGGTTTGTTGGTTTGTTGGTTTGTTGGTTTGTTGGTTTGTTGGTTTGTTGGTTTGTTGATTTGTTGGTTTGTTGGTTTGTTGGTTTGTTGGTTTGTTTGTTTGTTGGTTTGTTTGTTTGTTTGTTTGTTCGTTTGTTGGTTTGTTGGTTTGTTGGTTTGTTGGTTTGTTGGTTTTTTGGTTTGTTGGTTTGTTGGTTTACTTGTTTGTTAGTTTGTTGGTTTAATGGTTTGTTTGTTTGTTGGTTTGTTGTTTTGTTAGTTTGTTGGTTTGTTGGTTTGTTGGTTTGTTGGTTTGTTGGTTTTTTGGTTTGTTGGTTTGTTGGTTAGTTGGTTTTTTGGTTTGTTGGCTTGTTGGCTTGTTGATTTGCTGGTTTGTTGGTTTGTTGGTTTGTTGGTTTGTTGGTTTGTTGGTTTGTTGATTTAATTGTTTGTTGGTTGGTTGTTTTGTTGGTTTGTTGGTTTGTTGGTTTGTTTGTATGTTTGTTTGTTCGTTTGTTGGTTTGTTGGTTTGTTGGTTTGTTGGTTTGTTGGTTTGTTGGTTTGTTGGTTTGTTGGTTTGTTGGTTTGTTGGTTTGTTGATTTAATTGTTTGTTGGTTGGTTGTTTTGTTGGTTTGTTGGTTTTTTGGTTTGTTGGCTTGTTGGCTTGTTGATTTGCTGGTTTGTTGGTTTGTTGGTTTGTTGATTTGTTGGTTTGTTGGTTTGTTGATTTAATTGTTTGTTGGTTGGTTGTTTTGTTGGTTTGTTTGTTTGTTGGTTTGTTTGTTTGTTTGTTTTTTCGTTTGTTGGTTTGTTGGTTTGTTGGTTTGTTGGTTTGTTGGTTTGTTGGTTTGTTGGTTTGTTGGTTTACTTGTTTGTTAGTTTGTTGGTTTAATGGTTTGTTTGTTTGTTGGTTTGTTGTTTTGTTAGTTTTTTGGTTTGTTGGTTTGTTGGTTTGTTGGTTTGTTGGTTTTTTGGTTTGTTGGTTTGTTGGTTAGTTGGTTTTTTGGTTTGTTGGCTTGTTGGCTTTTTGATTTGCTGGTTTGTTGGCTTGTTGGTTTGTTGGTTTCTTGGTTTGTTGGATTGTTGGATTGTTGCTTTGTTGGTTTGTTGGTTTGTTGGTTTTGTTGGTTTGTTGGTTTCTTGGTTTGTTGGTGTGTTTGTTTGTTGGTTTGTTGGTTTGTTGGTTTGTTCGTTTGTTGGTTTGTTGGTTTGTTGGTTGGTTGGTTTTTTGGTTTGTTGGTTATGTGGTTTGTTGGTTTGTTGGTTTGTTGGTTTGTTGGTTTGTTCGTTTGTTGGTTTGTTGGTTTGTTAGTTTATTGGTTTATTGGTTTGTTGGTTTGTTGGTTTGTTGGTTTGTTGGTTTACTTGTTTGTTAGTTTGTTGGTTTAATGGTTTGTTTGTTTGTTGGTTTGCTGTTTTGTTAGTTTGTTGGTTTGTTGGTTTGTTGGTTTGTTGGTTTTTGTGTTTGTTGGTTTGTTGGTTAGTTGGTTTTTTGGTTTGTTGGCTTGTTGGCTTGTTGATTTGCTGGTTTGTTGGCTTGTTGGTTTGTTGGTTTGTTGGTTTGTTGGATTGTTGGATTGTTGCTTTGTTGGTTTGTTGGTTTGTTGGTTTTGTTGGTTTGTTGGTTTCTTGGTTTGTTGGTGTGTTTGTTTGTTGGTTTGTTGGTTTGTTGGTTTGTTCGTTTGTTGGTTTGTTGGTTGGTTGGTTTTTTGGTTTGTTGGTTATGTGGTTTGTTGGTTTGTTGGTTTGTTGGTTTGTTGGTTTGTTCGTTTGTTGGTTTGTTGGTTTGTTAGTTTATTGGTTTATTGGTTTGTTGGTTTGTTGGTTTGTTGGTTTGTTGGTTTGTTGGTTTGTTGGTTTGTTGGTTTGTTGGTTTGTTGGTTTGTTGGTTTGTTGGTTTATTGGTTTGTTGGTTTGTTGGTTTGTTGGTTTGTTGGTTTGTTGGTTTGTTGGTTTGTTGGCTTGATGGTTTGTTCGTTTGTTAGATTGTTGGTTTGGTGGTTTCTTGGTTTGTTGGTTTGTTGGCTTGTTGCTTTGTTGGTTTGTTCGTTTGTCGGTTTATTGCTTTGTTGGTTTGCTGGTTTGTTGATTTGTTGGTTTGTTGGTTTGTTGGTTTGTTGGTTTGTTGGTTTGTTGGTTTGTTGGTTTGTTGGTTTGTTGGTTTGTTGGTTTGTTGGTTTGTTGGTTTGTTGGTTTGTTGGTTTGTTGGTTTGTTGGTTTGTTGGTTTGGTGGTTTGTTGGTTTGTTGGTTTGTTGGTTTGTTGGTTTGTTGGCTTGTTGGTTTGTTAGCTTGTTGGTTTGTGGGATTGTTCGTTTGTTGGGTTGTTGGTATGTTCGTTTGTTGGTTTGTTGGTTTGTTGGTTTTTTGGTTTGTTGGTTTGTTGGTTTGTTGGTTCGTTGGTTGGTTAATTTGTTGGTTTGTTGGTTTGTTGGTTTGTTGGTTTGTTGGTTTGTTGGTTTGTTGGTTTGTTGGTTTGTTGGTTTGTTTGTTTGTTTGTTTGTTCGTTTGTTGGTTTGTTGGTTTGTTGGTTTGTTGGTTTGTTGGTTTGTTGGTTTATTTGTTTGTTAGTTTGTTGGTTTAATGGTTTGTTTGTTTGTTGGTTTGTTGTTTTGTTGGTTTGTTGGTTTGTTGGTTTGTTGGTTTGTTGGTTTGTTGGTTTGTTGGTTTTTTGGTTTGTTGGTTTGTTGGTTTGTTGGTTTTTTGGTTTGTTGGCTTGTTGGCTTGTTGATTTGCTGGTTTGTTGGTTTGTTGGTTTGTTGGTTTGTTGGTTTGTTTGTTTTTTGGTTTGTTGGTTTGTTGGTTTGTTGGTTTGTTGATTTAATTGTTTGTTGGTTGGTTGTTTTGTTGGTTTTTTGGTTTGTTGGCTTGTTGGCTTGTTGGTTTGGTGGTTTGTTGGTTTGTTGGATTGTTGGTTTGTTGGTTTGTTGGTTTGTTGGTTTTGTTGGTTTGTTGGTTTCTTGGTTTGTTGGTGTGTTCGTTTGTTGGTTTGTTTGTTTGTTTGTTTCTTGGTTTGTTTGTTTGTTGGCTTGTTACTTTGTTGGTTTGTTCGTTTGTTGGTTTATTGCTTTGTTGGTTTGCTGGTTTGTTGATTTGTTGGCTTGTTGGCTTTTTGATTTGCTGGTTTGTTGGCTTGTTGGTTTGTTGGTTTCTTGGTTTGTTGGATTGTTGGATTGTTGCTTTGTTGGTTTGTTGGTTTGTTGGTTTTGTTGGTTTGTTGGTTTCTTGGTTTGTTGGTGTGTTTGTTTGTTGGTTTGTTGGTTTGTTGGTTTGTTCGTTTGTTGGTTTGTTGGTTTGTTGGTTGGTTGGTTTTTTGGTTTGTTGGTTATGTGGTTTGTTGGTTTGTTGGTTTGTTGGTTTGTTGGTTTGTTCGTTTGTTGGTTTGTTGGTTTGTTAGTTTATTGGTTTATTGGTTTGTTGGTTTGTTGGTTTGTTGGTTTGTTGGTTTACTTGTTTGTTAGTTTGTTGGTTTAATGGTTTGTTTGTTTGTTGGTTTGCTGTTTTGTTAGTTTGTTGGTTTGTTGGTTTGTTGGTTTGTTGGTTTTTGTGTTTGTTGGTTTGTTGGTTAGTTGGTTTTTTGGTTTGTTGGCTTGTTGGCTTGTTGATTTGCTGGTTTGTTGGCTTGTTGGTTTGTTGGTTTGTTGGTTTGTTGGATTGTTGGATTGTTGCTTTGTTGGTTTGTTGGTTTGTTGGTTTTGTTGGTTTGTTGGTTTCTTGGTTTGTTGGTGTGTTTGTTTGTTGGTTTGTTGGTTTGTTGGTTTGTTCGTTTGTTGGTTTGTTGGTTGGTTGGTTTTTTGGTTTGTTGGTTATGTGGTTTGTTGGTTTGTTGGTTTGTTGGTTTGTTGGTTTGTTCGTTTGTTGGTTTGTTGGTTTGTTAGTTTGTTGGTTTATTGGTTTGTTGGTTTGTTGGTTTGTTGGTTTGTTGGTTTGTTGGTTTGTTGGTTTGTTGGTTTGTTGGTTTGTTGGTTTGTTGGTTTGTTGGTTTATTGGTTTGTTGGTTTGTTGGTTTGTTGGTTTGTTGGTTTGTTGGTTTGTTGGTTTGTTGGCTTGTTGGTTTGTTCGTTTTTTAGATTGTTGGTTTGGTAGTTTCTTGGTTTGTTGGTTTGTTGGCTTGTTGCTTTGTTGGTTTGTTCGTTTGTCGGTTTATTGCTTTGTTGGTTTGCTGGTTTGTTGATTTGTTGGTTTGTTGGTTTGTTGGTTTGTTGGTTTGTTGGTTTGTTGGTTTGTTGGTTTGTTGGTTTGTTGGTTTGTTGGTTTTTTGGTTTGTTGGTTTGTTGGTTTGTTGGTTTTTTGGTTTGTTGGCTTGTTGGCTTGTTGATTTGCTGGTTTGTTGGTTTGTTGGTTTGTTGGTTTGTTGGTTTGTTTGTTTTTTGGTTTGTTGGTTTGTTGGTTTGTTGGTTTGTTGATTTAATTGTTTGTTGGTTGGTTGTTTTGTTGGTTTTTTGGTTTGTTGGCTTGTTGGCTTGTTGGTTTGGTGGTTTGTTGGTTTGTTGGATTGTTGGTTTGTTGGTTTGTTGGTTTGTTGGTTTTGTTGGTTTGTTGGTTTCTTGGTTTGTTGGTGTGTTCGTTTGTTGGTTTGTTTGTTTGTTTGTTTCTTGGTTTGTTTGTTTGTTGGCTTGTTACTTTGTTGGTTTGTTCGTTTGTTGGTTTATTGCTTTGTTGGTTTGCTGGTTTGTTGATTTGTTGGCTTGTTGGCTTTTTGATTTGCTGGTTTGTTGGCTTGTTGGTTTGTTGGTTTCTTGGTTTGTTGGATTGTTGGATTGTTGCTTTGTTGGTTTGTTGGTTTGTTGGTTTTGTTGGTTTGTTGGTTTCTTGGTTTGTTGGTGTGTTTGTTTGTTGGTTTGTTGGTTTGTTGGTTTGTTCGTTTGTTGGTTTGTTGGTTTGTTGGTTGGTTGGTTTTTTGGTTTGTTGGTTATGTGGTTTGTTGGTTTGTTGGTTTGTTGGTTTGTTGGTTTGTTCGTTTGTTGGTTTGTTGGTTTGTTAGTTTATTGGTTTATTGGTTTGTTGGTTTGTTGGTTTGTTGGTTTGTTGGTTTACTTGTTTGTTAGTTTGTTGGTTTAATGGTTTGTTTGTTTGTTGGTTTGCTGTTTTGTTAGTTTGTTGGTTTGTTGGTTTGTTGGTTTGTTGGTTTTTGTGTTTGTTGGTTTGTTGGTTAGTTGGTTTTTTGGTTTGTTGGCTTGTTGGCTTGTTGATTTGCTGGTTTGTTGGCTTGTTGGTTTGTTGGTTTGTTGGTTTGTTGGATTGTTGGATTGTTGCTTTGTTGGTTTGTTGGTTTGTTGGTTTTGTTGGTTTGTTGGTTTCTTGGTTTGTTGGTGTGTTTGTTTGTTGGTTTGTTGGTTTGTTGGTTTGTTCGTTTGTTGGTTTGTTGGTTGGTTGGTTTTTTGGTTTGTTGGTTATGTGGTTTGTTGGTTTGTTGGTTTGTTGGTTTGTTGGTTTGTTCGTTTGTTGGTTTGTTGGTTTGTTAGTTTGTTGGTTTATTGGTTTGTTGGTTTGTTGGTTTGTTGGTTTGTTGGTTTGTTGGTTTGTTGGTTTGTTGGTTTGTTGGTTTGTTGGTTTGTTGGTTTGTTGGTTTATTGGTTTGTTGGTTTGTTGGTTTGTTGGTTTGTTGGTTTGTTGGTTTGTTGGTTTGTTGGCTTGTTGGTTTGTTCGTTTTTTAGATTGTTGGTTTGGTGGTTTCTTGGTTTGTTGGTTTGTTGGCTTGTTGCTTTGTTGGTTTGTTCGTTTGTCGGTTTATTGCTTTGTTGGTTTGCTGGTTTGTTGATTTGTTGGTTTGTTGGTTTGTTGGTTTGTTGGTTTGTTGGTTTGTTGGTTTGTTGGTTTGTTGGTTTGTTGGTTTGTTGGTTTGTTGGTTTGTTGGTTTGTTGGTTTGTTGGTTTGTTGGTTTGTTGGTTTGTTGGTTTGTTGGTTTGGTGGTTTGTTGGTTTGTTGGTTTGTTGGTTTGTTGGTTTGTTGGCTTGTTGGTTTGTTAGCTTGTTGGTTTGTGGGATTGTTCGTTTGTTGGGTTGTTGGTATGTTCGTTTGTTGGTTTGTTGGTTTGTTGGTTTTTTGGTTTGTTGGTTTGTTGGTTTGTTGGTTCGTTGGTTGGTTAATTTGTTGGTTTGTTGGTTTGTTGGTTTGTTGGTTTGTTGGTTTGTTGGTTTGTTGGTTTGTTGGTTTGTTTGTTTGTTTGTTTGTTCGTTTGTTGGTTTGTTGGTTTGTTGATTTGTTGGTTTGTTGGTTTGTTGGTTTATTTGTTTGTTAGTTTGTTGGTTTAATGGTTTGTTTGTTTGTTGGTTTGTTGTTTTGTTGGTTTGTTGGTTTGTTGGTTTGTTGGTTTGTTGGTTTGTTGGTTTGTTGGTTTTTTGGTTTGTTGGTTTGTTGGTTTGTTGGTTTTTTGGTTTGTTGGCTTGTTGGCTTGTTGATTTGCTGGTTTGTTGGTTTGTTGGTTTGTTGGTTTGTTGGTTTGTTGGTTTTTTGGTTTGTTGGTTTGTTGGTTTGTTGGTTTGTTGATTTAATTGTTTGTTGGTTGGTTGTTTTGTTGGTTTTTTGGTTTGTTGGCTTGTTGGCTTGTTGGTTTGGTGGTTTGTTGGTTTGTTGGATTGTTGGTTTGTTGGTTTGTTGGTTTGTTGGTTTTGTTGGTTTGTTGGTTTCTTGGTTTGTTGGTGTGTTCGTTTGTTGGTTTGTTTGTTTGTTTGTTTCTTGGTTTGTTTGTTTGTTGGCTTGTTACTTTGTTGGTTTGTTCGTTTGTTGGTTTATTGCTTTGTTGGTTTGCTGGTTTGTTGATTTGTTGGTTTGTTGGTTTGTTGGTTTGTTGGTTTGTTGGTTTGGTGGTTTGTTGGTTTGTTGGTTTATTTGTTTGTTGGTTTGTTGGTTTGTTTGTTTGTTTGTTTGTTTGTTTCGTCGTTTGTTAGTTTATTGGTTTGTTGGTTTGTAGGTTTGTTGGTTTGTTGGTTTGTTGGTTTGTTGGTTTGTTGTTTTCTTGGTTTGGTGGTTTGTTGGTTTGTTGGTTTGTTGGTTTGTTGGTTTGTTGGTTTGTTGGTTTGTTGGTTTGTTGGTTTGTTGGTTTGTTGGTTCGTTGGTTTGTTGGTTTGTTGGTTTGTTGGTTTGTTGGTTTGTTGGTTTGTTGGTTTGTTGATTTGTTGGTTTGTTGGTTTGTTGGTTTGTTGGTTTGTTGGTTTGTTGGTTTGTTTGTTTGCTTGTTTGTTCGTTTGTTGGTTTGTTGGTTTGTTGGTTTGTTGGTTTGTTGGTTTGTTGGTTTGTTGGTTTGTTGGTTTGTTGGTTTGTTGGTTTATTTGTTTGTTAGTTTGTTGGTTTAATGGTTTGTTTGTTTGTTGGTTTGTTGTTTTCTTGGTTTGTTGGTTTGTTGGTTTGTTGGTTTGTTGGTTTTTTGGTTTGTTGGTTTGTTGGTTTGTTGGTTTTTTGGTTTGTTGGCTTGTTGGCTTGTTGGTTTTTTGGTTTGTTGGTTTGTTGGTTTGTTGGTTCGTTGGTTGGTTAATTTGTTGGTTTGTTGGTTTGTTGGTTTGTTGGTTTGTTGGTTTGTTGGTTTGTTTGTTTGTTTGTTTGTTCGTTTGTTGGTTTGTTGGTTTGTTGGTTTGTTGGTTTGTTGGTTTGTTGGTTTGTTGGTTTATTTGTTTGTTAGTTTGTTGGTTTAATGGTTTGTTTGTTGGTTGGTTTGTTGTTTTGTTGGTTTGTTGGTTTGTTGGTTTGTTGGTTTGTTGGTTTGTTGGTTTTTTGGTTTGTTGGTTTGTTGGTTTGTTGGTTTGTTGGTTTTTTGGTTTGTTGGCTTGTTGGCTTGTTGATTTGCTGGTTTGTTGGTTTGTTGGTTTGTTGGTTTGTTGGTTTGTTGGTTTGTTGGTTTTTTGGTTTGTTGGTTTGTTGGTTTGTTGGTTTGTTGATTTAATTGTTTGTTGGTTGGTTGTTTTGTTGGTTTTTTGGTTTGTTGGCTTGTTGGCTTGTTGGTTTGGTGGTTTGTTGGTTTGTTGGATTGTTGGTTTGTTGGTTTGTTGGTTTGTTGGTTTTGTTGGTTTGTTGGTTTCTTGGTTTGTTGGTGTGTTCGTTTGTTGGTTTGTCTGTTTGTTTGTTTCTTGGTTTGTTTGTTTGTTGGCTTGTTACTTTGTTGGTTTGTTCGTTTGTTGGTTTATTGCTTTGTTGGTTTGCTGGTTTGTTGATTTGTTGGTTTGTTGGTTTGTTGGTTTGTTGGTTTGTTGGTTTGTTGGTTTGTTGGTTTGTTGGTTTGTTTGTTTGTTGGTTTGTTGGTTTGTTTGTTTGTTTGTTTGTTTGTTTGGTCGTTTGTTAGTTTATTGGTTTGTTGGTTTGTAGGTTTGTTGGTTTGTTGGTTTGTTGGTTTGTTGGTTTGTTGTTTTCTTGGTTTGGTGGTTTGTTGGTTTGTTGGTTTGTTGGTTTGTTGGTTTGTTGGTTTGTTGGTTTGTTGGTTTGTTGGTTTGTTGGTTTGTTGGTTCGTTGGTTTGTTGGTTTGTTGGTTTGTTGGTTTGTTGGTTTGTTGGTTTGTTGATTTGTTGGTTTGTTGGTTTGTTGGTTTGTTGGTTTGTTGGTTTGTTGGTTTGTTGGTTTGTTGGTTTGTTGGTTTGTTGGTTTGTTGGTTTGTTGGTTTGTTGGTTTATTTGTTTGTTAGTTTGTTGGTTTAATGGTTTGTTTGTTTGTTGGTTTGTTGTTTTCTTGGTTTGTTGGTTTGTTGGTTTGTTGGTTTGTTGGTTTTTTGGTTTGTTGGTTTGTTGGTTTGTTGGTTTTTTGGTTTGTTGGCTTGTTGGCTTGTTGATTTGCTGGTTTGTTGGTTTGTTGGTTTGTTGGTTTGTTGATTTGTTGGTTTGTTGGTTTGTTGGTTTGTTGGTTTGTTGATTTAATTGTTTGTTGGTTGGTTGTTTTGTTTGTTTGTTGGTTTGTTGGTTTATTGGTTTGTTGGCTTGTTGGCTTGTTGGTTTGTTGGTTTGTTGGTTTGTTGTATTGTTGGATTGTTGGTTTGTTGGTTTGTTGGTTTGTTGGTTTGTTGGTTTTGTTGGTTTCTTGGTTTCTTGGTTTGTTGGAGTGTTTGTTTGTTGGTTTGTTGGTTTGTTGGTTTGTTCGTTTGTTGGTTTGTTCGTTTGTTGGTTTGTTGGTTTGTTGGTTTATTGGTTTATTGGTTTATTGGTTTGTTGGTTTGTTGGTTTGTTGGTTTGTTGGTTTATTGGTTTGTTGGTTTGTTGGTTTGTTGGTTTGTTGGTTTGTTGGTTTGTTGGCTTGTTGGTTTGTTCGTTTGTTAGATTGTTGGTTTCTTGGTTTCTTGGTTTGTTGGTTTGTTGGCTTGTTGCTTTGTTGGTTTGTTCGTTTGTTGGTTTATTGCTTTGTTGGTTTGCTGGTTTGTTGATTTGTTGGTTTGTTGGTTTGTTGGTTAGTTGGTTTGTTGGTTTGTTGGTTTGTTTGTTTGTTGGTTTGTTGGTTAGTTGGTTTGTTGGTTTGTTGGTTTGTTGGTTTGTTGGTTTGTATGTTTGTTTGGTCGTTTGTTAGTTTATTGGTTTGTTGGTTTGTGGGTTTGTTGGTTTGTTGCTTTGTTGGTTTGTTGGTTTGTTGGTTTGTTGGTTTGGTGGTTAGTTGGTTTGTTGGTTTGTTGGTTTGTTGGTGTGTTGGTTTGTTGGTTTGTTGGCTAGTTGGTTTGTTAGCTTGTTGGTTTGTTGGATTGTTCGTTTGTTGGGTTGTTGGTATGTTCGTTTGTTGGTTTGTTGGTTTGTTGGTTTTTTGGTTTGTTGGTTTGTTGGTTTGTTGGTTTGTTGGTTCGTTGGTTGGTTAGTTTGTTGGTTTGTTGGTTTGTTGGTTTGTTGGTTTGTTGGTTTGTTGGTTTGTTGGTTTGTTTGTTTGTTTGTTTGTTCGTTTGTTGGTTTGTTGGTTTAATGGTTTGCTTGTTTGTTGGTTTGTTGTTTTGTTAGTTTGTTGGTTTGTTGGTTTGTTGGTTTGTTAGATTGTTGGTTTCTTGGTTTCTTGGTTTGTTGGTTTGTTGGCTTGTTGCTTTGTTGGTTTGTTCGTTTGTTGGTTTATTGCTTTGTTGGTTTGCTGGTTTGTTGATTTGTTGGTTTGTTGGTTTGTTGGTTTGTTGGTTTGTTGGTTTGTTGGTTTGTTGGTTTGTTGGTTTGTTTGTTTGTTGGTTTGTTGGTTTGTTGGTTTGTTGGTTTGTTGGTTTGTTGGGTTGATGGTTTGTATGTTTGTTTGGTCGTTTGTTAGTTTATTGGTTTATGGGTTTGTTGGTTTGTTGGTTTGTTGGTTTGTTGGTTTGTTGGTTTGTTGGTTTGTTGGTTTGTTGGTTTGGTGGTTTGTTGGTTTGTTGGTTTGTTGGTTTGTTGGTGTGTTGATTTGTTGGTTTGTTGGCTAGTTGGTTTGTTAGCTTGTTCGTTTGTTGGATTGTTTGTTTGTTGGGTTGTTGGTATGTTCGTTTGTTGGTTTGTTGGTTTGTTGGTTTTTTGGTTTGTTGGTTTGTTGGTTTGTTGGTTTGTTGGTTCGTTGGCTGGTTAGTTTGTTGGTTTGTTGGTTTGTTGGTTTGTTGGTTTGTTGGTTTGTTTGTTTGTTTGTTTGTTCGTTTGTTGGTTTGTTGGTTTAATGGTTTGTTTGTTTGTTGGTTTGTTGTTTTGTTAGTTTGTTGGTTTGTTGGTTTGTTGGTTTGTTGGTTTGTTGGTTTTTTGGTTTGTTGGTTTGTTGGTTAGTTGGTTTTTTGGTTTGTTGGCTTGTTGGCTTGTTGTTTTCTTGGTTTGGTGGTTTGTTGGTTTGTTGGTTTGTTGGTTTGTTGGTTTGTTGGTTTGTTGGTTTGTTGGTTTGTTGGTTTGTTGGTTTGTTGGTTCGTTGGTTTGTTGGTTTGTTGGTTTGTTGGTTTGTTGGTTTGTTGGTTTGTTGATTTGTTGGTTTGTTGGTTTGTTGGTTTGTTGGTTTGTTGGTTTGTTGGTTTGTTTGTTTGTTGGTTTCTTGGTTTGTTGGTGTGTTTGTTTGTTGGTTTGTTGGTTTGTTGGTTTGTTGGTTTGTTCGTTTGTTGGTTTGTTGGTTTGTTGGTTGGTTGGTTTTTTGGTTTGTTGGTTATGTGGTTTGTTGGTTTGTTGGTTTGTTGGTTTGTTGGTTTGCTCGTTTGTTGGTTTGTTGGTTTGTTAGTTTATTGGTTTATTGGTTTGTAGGTTTGTTGGTTTGTTGGTTTGTTGGTTTGTTGGTTTGTTGGTTTGTTGGTTTGTTGGTTTATTGGTTTGTTGGTTTGTTGGTTTGTTGGTTTGTTGGTTTGTTGGTTTGTTGGCTTGTTGGTTTGTTCGTTTGTTAGATTGTTGGTTTGTTGGTTTCTTGGTTTGTTGGTTTGTTGGCTTGTTGCTTTGTTGGTTTGTTCGTTTGTTGGTTTATTGCTTTGTTGGTTTGCTAGTATGTTGATTTGTTGGTTTGTTGGTTTGTTGGTTTGTTGGTTTGTTGGTTTGTTGGTTTGTTGGTTTGTTGGTTTGTTGGTTTGTTGGTTTGTTGGTTTGTTGGTTTGTTGGTTTGTTGGTTTGTTGGTTTGTTGGTTTGTTTGTTTGCTTGTTTGGTCGTTTGTTAGTTTATTGGTTTGTTGGTTTGTAGGTTTGATGGTTTGTTGGTTTGTTGGTTTGTTGGTTTGTTTGTTTGTTGGTTTGGTGGTTTGTTGGTTTGTTGGTTTGTTGGTTTGTTGGTTTGTTGGCTTGTTGGTTTGTTATCTTGTTGGTTTGTGGGATTGTTCGTTTGTTGGGTTGTTGGTATGTTCGTTTGTTGGTTTGTTGATTTGTTGGTTTTTTGGTTTGTTGGTTTGTTGGTTTGTTGGTTCGTTGGTTGGTTAATTTGTTGGTTTGTTAGTTTGTTGGTTTGTTGGTTTGTTGGTTTGTTGGTTTGTTGGTTTGTTGGTTTGTTTGTTTGTTTGTTTGTTTATTTGTTCGTTTGTTGTTTTGTTGGTTTGTTGGTTTGTTGGTTTATTTGTTTGTTAGTTTGTTGGTTTAATGGTTTGTTTGTTTGTTGGTTTGTTGTTTTGTTGGTTTGTTGGTTTGTTGGTTTTTTGGTTTGTTGGTTTGTTGGTTTGTTGGTTTTTTGGTTTGTTGGTTTGTTGGTTTGTTGGTTTTTTGGTTTGTTGGCTTGTTGGCTTGTTGATTTGCTGGTTTGTTGGTTTGTTGGTTTGTTGGTTTGTTGGTTTGTTGGTTTTTTTGTTTGTTGGTTTGTTGGTTTGTTGGTTTGTTGATTTAATTGTTTGTTGGTTGGTTGTTTTGTTGGTTTGTTGGTTTGTTGGTTTGTTGGTTTGTTGGCTTGTTGGCTTGTTGGTTTGGTGGTTTGTTGGTTTGTTGGATTGTTGGTTTGTTGGTTTATTGGTTTGTTGGTTTTGTTGGTTTGTTGGTTTGTTGGTTTGTTTGTTTGCTTGTTTGTTCGTTTGTTGGTTTGTTGGTTTGTTGGTTTGTTGGTTTGTTGGTTTGTTGGTTTGTTGGTTTGTTGGTATGTTGGTTTGTTGGTTTATTTGTTTGTTAGTTTGTTGGTTTAATGGTTTGTTTGTTTGTTGGTTTGTTGTTTTGTTGGTTTGTTGGTTTGTTGGTTTGTTGGTTTGTTGGTTTGTTGGTTTGTTGGTTTTTTGGTTTGTTGGTTTGTTGGTTTGTTGGTTTGTTGGTTTTTTGATTTGTTGGCTTGTTGGCTTGTTGATTTGCTGGTTTGTTGGTTTGTTGGTTTGTTGGTTTGTTGGTTTGTTGGTTTGTTGATTTAATTGTTTGTTGGTTGGTTGTTTTGTTGGTTTGTTGGTTTGTTGGTTTGTTGGTTTGTTGGCTTGTTGGCTTGTTGGTTTGTTGGTTTGTTGGTTTGTTGGATTGTTGGATTGTTGGTTTGTGTGTTTGTTGGTTTGTTGGTTTGTTGGTTTTGTTGGTTTCTTGGTTTCTTGGTTTGTTGGTGTGTTTGTTTGTTGGTTTGTTGGTTTGTTGGTTTGTTCGTTTGTTGGTTTGTTGGTTTGTTGGTTGGTTGGTTTTTTGGTTTGTTGGTTATGTGGTTTGTTGGTTTGTTGGTTTGTTGGTTTGTTGGTTTGTTCGTTTGTTGGTTTGTTGGTTTGTTGGTTTATTGGTTTATTGGTTTGTTGGTTTGTTAGTTTGTTGGTTTGTTGGTTTATTGGTTTGTTGGTTTGTTGGTTTGATGGTTTGTTGCTTTTTGGTTTGTTGGTTTGTTGGCTTGTTGGTTTGTTCGTTTGTTAGATTGTTGGTTTCTTGGTTTCTTGGTTTCTTGGTTTGTTGGCTTGTTGCTTTGTTGGTTTGTTCGTTTGTTGGTTTATTGCTTTGTTGGTTTGCTGGTTTGTTGATTTGTTGGTGTGTTGGTTTGTTGGTTTGTTGGTTTGTTGGTTTGTTGGTTTGTTTCTTTGTTGGTTTGTTGGTTTGTTGGTTTGTTGGTTTGTTGGTTTATTGGTTTGTATGTTTGTTTGGTCGTTTGTTAGTTTATTGGTTTGTTGGTTTGTGGGTTTGTTGGTTTGTTGGTTTGTTGGTTTGTTGGTTTGTTGGTTTGTTGGTTTGTTGGTTTGGTGGTTTGTTGGTTTGTTGGTTTCTTGGTTTCTTGGTTTGTTGGTGTGTTTGTTTGTTGGTTTGTTGGTTTGTTGGTTTGTTCGTTTGTTGGTTTGTTGGTTTGTTGGTTGGTTGGTTTTTTGGTTTGTTGGTTATGTGGTTTGTTGGTTTGTTGGTTTGTTGGTTTGTTGGTTTGTTCGTTTGTTGTTTTGTTGGTTTGTTGGTTTATTGGTTTATTGGTTTGTTGGTTTGTTAGTTTGTTGGTTTGTTGGTTTGTTGGTTTATTGGTTTGTTGGTTTGTTGGTTTGATGGTTTGTTGGTTTGTTGGTTTGTTGGTTTGTTGGTTTGTTGGTTTGTTGGCTAGTTGGTTTGTTCGTTTGTTAGATTGTTGGTTTCTTGGTTTCTTGGTTTGTTGGTTTGTTGGCTTGTTGCTTTGTTGGTTTGTTCGTTTGTTGGTTTATTGCTTTGTTGGTTTGCTGGTTTGTTGGTTTGTTGGTTTGTTGGTTTGTTGGTTTATTGGTTTGTATGTTTGTTTGGTCGTTTGTTAGTTTATTGGTTTGTTGGTTTGTGGGTTTGTTGGTTTGTTGGTTTGTTGGTTTGTTGGTTTGTTGGTTTGTTGGTTTGGTGGTTTGTTGGTTTGTTGGTTTGTTGGTTTGTTGGTGTGTTGGTTTGTTGGTTTGTTGGCTAGTTGGTTTGTTAGCTTGTTGGTTTGTTGGATTGTTCGTTTGTTGGGTTGTTGGTATGTTCGTTTGTTTGTTTGTTGGTTTGTTGGTTTTTTGGTTTGTTGGTTTGTTGGTTTGTTGGTTTGTTGGTTCGTTGGTTGGTTAGTTTGTTGGTTTGTTGGTTTGTTGGTTTGTTGGTTTGTTGGTTTGTTGGTTTGTTTGTTTGTTTGTTTGTTCGTTGTTGGTTTGTTGGTTTGTTGGTTTGTTGGTTTGTTGGTTTGTTGGTTTGTTGGTTTGTTGGTTTATTTGTTTGTAAGTTTGTTGGTTTAATGGTTTGTTTGTTTGTTGGTTTGTTGTTTTGTTGGTTTGTTGGTTTGTTTGTTTGTTGGTTTATTGGTTTGTTGGTTTGTTGGTTTTTTGGTTTATTAGTTTGTTGGTTTGTTGGTTTTTTGGTTTGTTGGCTTGTTGGCTTGTTGATTTGCTGGTTTGTTGGTTTGTTGGTTTGCTGGTTTGTTGGTTTGTTGGTTTTTTGGTTTGTTGGTTTATTGGTTTGTTGATTTGTTGATTTAATTGTTTGTTGGTTGGTTGTTTTGTTGGTTTGTTGGTTTGTTGGTTTGTTGGCTTGTTGCTTGTTGGTTTGTTGGTTTGTTGGTTTGTTGGATTGTTGGTTTGTTTGTTTGTTGGTTTGTTGGTTTTGTTGGTTTGTTGGTTTCTTGGTTTGTTGGTGTGTTCGTTTGTTGGTTTGTTCGTTTCTTGGTTTGTTGGTTTGTTGGTTTGTTGTTTTGTTGGTTTGTTGGTTGGTTGGTTTTTTGGTTTGTTGGTTATGTGGTTTGTTGGTTTGTTGGTTTGTTGGTTTGTTGGTTTGTTCGTTTGTTGGTTTGTTGGTTTGTTGGTTTATTGGTTTATTGGTTTGTGGGTTTGTTGGTTTGTTGGTTTGTTGGTTTGTTGGTTTGTTGGTTTGTTGGTTTGTTGGTTTGTTGGTTTGTTGGTTTGTTGGTTTGTTGGTTTATGGGTTTGTTGGTTTGTTGGTTTGTTGGTTTGTTGGTTTGTTGGCTTGTTGGTTTGTTCGTTTGTTGGTTTGTTGGTTTGTTGGTTTGTTGGTTTATTGGTTTGTTGGTTTGTTAGTTTGTTGGTTCGTTGTTTCGTTGGTTTGTTGGTTTGTTGGTTTGTTTGTTTGTTGGTTTGTTGGTTTGTTGGTTTGTTGGTTTGTTGGTTTGTTGGTTTGTTGGTTTGTCGGTTTGTTGGTTTGTTGGTTTGTTGGTTTGTTGGTTTGTTGGCTTGTTGGTTTGTTGGTTTGTTGGTTTGTTTGTTTGTTGGTTTGTTGGTTTATTGGTTTATTGGTTTGTGGGTTTGTTGGTTTGTTGGTTTGTTGGTTTGTTGGCTTGTTGGTTTGTTCGTTTGTTGGTTTGTTGGTTTGTTGGTTTATTGGTTTGTTGGTTTGTTGGTTTGTTGGTTCGTTGTTTCATTGGTTTGTTGGTTTGTTGGTTTGTTTGTTTGTTGGTTTGTTGGTCTGTTGGTTTGTTGGTTTGTTGGTGTGTTGGTTTGTTGGTTTAGTTGTTTTTAGGGTTGTTGGTTTACTGGTTTGTTGGTTTGTTTATTTGTTGGTTTGTTGGTTTCTTGGTTTGTTTATTTGTTGGTTTGTTGGTTTGTTGGTTTGTTGGCTTGTTGGTTTGTTGATTTGTTGGTTTGTTCGTTTGTTGGATTGTTGGTATGTTCGTTTGTTGGTTTGTTGGTTTGTTGGTTTGTCGGTTTGTTGGTTTGTTGGTTTGTTGGTTTGTTGGTTTGTTGGTTTGTTAGTTTGTTGGTTTGTTGGTTTGTTGGTTTGTTGGTTTGTTGGTTTGTTGGTTTGTTGGTTTGTTGGTTTGTTGGTTTGTTGGTTTGTTGGTTTGTTGGTTTGTTGTTTTGTTGGTTTGTTGGTTTGTTGGTTTGTTTGTTTGTTCGTTTGTTCGTTTGTTGGTTTGTTGGTTTGTTTGTTTGTTGGTTTGTTGTTTTGTTGTTTTGTTTGTTTGTTGGTTTGTTGGTTTGTTGGTTTTTTTGGTTTGTTGGTTTGTTGGTTTATTTGTTAGTTGGTTTGTTGGTTTGTTGGTTTGTTGATTTGTTGTTTTTTTGGTTTGTTGGTTTGTTGGTTTATTTGTTTGTTGGTTTGTTGGTTTGTTGGTTTGTTGGTTTGTTCGTTTGTTGGTTTGTTGGTTTGTTGGTTTGTTGGCTTGTTGGTTTGTGGTTTGTTGGTGTGTTGGTTTGTTTGTTTGTTGGTTTGTCGGATTGTTGGTTTGTTGGTATGTTCGTTTCTTGGTTTGTTGGTTTGTTGGTTTGTTGATTTGTTGGTTTGTTGGTTTGTTCGTTTGTTGGTTTGTTGGTTTGTTAGTTTGTTGGTTAGTTCGTTTGCTGGTTTGTTGGCTTGTTGGTTTCTTGGTTTGTTGGTTTATTGTTTTGTTGGTTTGTTGGTTTGTTGGTTTGTTGGTTTGTTGGTTTGTTGGTTTGGTGGTTTGTTGGTTTGCTGGTTTGTTGATTTGTTGGTTTATTGGTTTGTTGGTTTGTTGGTTTGTTGGTTTGTTGGTTTGTTGGTTTGTTGGTTTGTTGGTTTGTTGGTTTGTTGGTTTGTTGGTTTGTTGGTTTGTTGGTTTGTTTATTTGTTTGTTTGGTCGTTTGTTAGTTTATTGGTTTGTTGGTTTGTATGTTTGTTGGTTTGTTGGTTTGTTGGTTTGTTGGTTTGTTGGTTTCTTGGTTTGGTTGGGTGTTGGTTTGTTGGTTTCTTGGTTTGTTGGTTTGTTGGTTTGTTGGTTTGTTGGTTTGTTGGCTTGTTGGTTTGTTAGCTTGTTGGTTTGTTGGATTATTCGTTTGTTGGGTTGTTGGTATGTTCGTTTGTTGGTTTGTTGGTTTGTTGGTTTGTTGGTTTGTTGGTTTGTTGGTGTGTTCGTTGGTTTGTTCGTTTGTTGGTTTGTTGGTTTGTTGGTTGGTTGGTTTTTTGGTTTGTTGGTTTGTTGGTTTGTTGGTTTGTTGGTTTGTTGGCTTGTTGGTTTGTTCGTTTATTGGTTTGTTGGTTTGTTGGTTTTGTTGGTTTGTTGGTTTGTTGGTTTGTTTGTTTGTTCGTTTTTTGGTTTGTTGGTTTATTTGTTTGTTGGTTTGTTGGGTTGTTGGTTTACTGGTTTATTTGTTTGTTGGTTTGTTGGTTTGTTGGTTTGTTGGTTTGTTCGTTTGTTGGTTTGTTGGTTTGTTGGTTTGTTGGCTTGTTGGTTTGTGGTTTGTTGGTGTGTTGGTTTGTTTGTTTGTTGGTTTGTCGGATTGTTGGTTTGTTGGTATGTTCGTTTGTTGGTTTGTTGGTTTGTTGGTTTGTTGACTTGTTGGTTTGTTGGTTTGTTCGTTTGTTGGTTTGTTGGTTTGTTAGTTTGTTGGTTAGTTCGTTTGCTGGTTTGTTGGCTTGTTGGTTTGTTAGCTTGTTGGTTTGTTGGATTGTTCGTTTGTTGGGTTGTTGGTATGTTCGTTTGTTGGTTTGTTGGTTTGTTGGTTGGTTGGTTTTTTGGTTTGTTAGTTTGTTGGTTGTTGGTTTGTTGGTTTGTTGGTTTGTTGGTTTATTTGTTTGTTGGTTTGTTGGGTTGTTGGTTTACTGGTTTGTTGGTTTGTTTATTTGTTGGTTTGTTGGTTTGTTGGTTGATTGGTTTGTTTATTTGTTGGTTTGTTGATTTGTTGGTTTGTTGGCTTGTTGGTTTGTTGATTTGTTGGTTTGTTCGTTTGTTGGTTTGTTGGTATGTTCGTTTGTTGGTTTGTTGGTTTGTTGGTTTGTCGGTTTGTTGGTTTGTTGGTTTGTTGGTTTGTTGTTTTGTTGGTTTGGTTTGTTGGTTTGTTTGTTTGTTTGTTTGTTGGTTTGTTGGTTTGTTTGTTTGTTGGTTTGTTGTTTTGTTGTTTTGTTTGTTTGTTGGTTTGTTGGTTTGTTGTTTTTTTTTGGTTTGTTGGTTTGTTGGTTTATTTGTTTGTTGGTTTGTTGGTTTGTTGGTTTGTTGATTTCTTGGTTTTTTGGTTTGTTGGTTTGTTGGTTTATTTGTTTGTTGGTTTGTTGGTTTGTTGGTTTGTTGGTTTGTTCGTTTGTTGGTTTGTTGGTTTGTTGGTTTGTTGGCTTGTTGGTTTGTGGTTTGTTGGTGTGTTGGTTTGTTCGTTTGTTGGTTTGTCGGTTTGTTGGTTTGTTAGTATGTTCGTTTGTTGGTTTGTTGGTTTGTTGGTTTGTTGGCTTGTTGGTTTGTTGGTTTGTTCGTTTGTTGGTTTGTTGGTTTGTTAGTTTGTTGGTTAGTTCGTTTGCTGGTTTGTTGGCTTGTTGGTTTCTTGGTTTGTTGGTTTGTTGTTTTGTTGGTTTGTTGGTTTGTTGGTTTGTTGGTTTGTTGGTTTGTTGGTTTGGTGGTTTGTTGGTTTGCTGGTTTGTTGATTTGTTGGTTTGTTGGTTTGTTGGTTTGTTGGCTTGTTGGTTTGTTCGTTTGTTGGTTTGTTGGTTTGTTGGTTTATTGGTTTGTTGGTTTGTTGGTTTGTTGGTTCGTTGTTTCGTTGGTTTGTTGGTTTGTTGGTTTGTTTGTTTGTTGGTTTGTTGGTTTGTTGGTTTGTCGGTTTGTTGGTTTGTTGGTTTGTTGGTTTGTTGGTTTGTTGGTTTAGTTGTTTGTTGGTTTGTTGGTTTGTTGGTTTGTTGGTTTGTTGGTTTGTTCGTTTGTTGGTTTGTTGGTTTGTTGGTTTGTTGGTTTGTTGGTTTGTTGGTTTGTTGGTTTGTTGGTTTGTTGGTTTGTTGGTTTGTTGGTTTATTGGTTTGTTGGTTTGTTGGTTTGTTGTTTTGTTGTTTTGTTGGTTTGTTGGTTTGTTGGTTTAGTTGTTTGTTGGTTTGTTGGTTTGTTGGTTTGTTGGTTTGTTGGTTTGTTGGTTTGTTCGTTTGTTGGTTTGTTGGTTTGTTGGTTTGTTGGTTTGTTGGTTTGTTGGTTTGTTGGTTTGTTGGTTTGTTGGTTTGTTGGTTTGTTGGTTTATTGGTTTGTTGGTTTGTTGGTTTGTTGGTTTGTTGGTTTGTTGGTTTGTTGGTTTGTTGGCTTGTTGGTTTGTTCGTTTGTTGGTTTGTTGGTTTGTTGGTTTATTGGTTTGTTGGTTTGTTGGTTTGTTGGTTCGTTGTTTCGTTGGTTTGTTGGTTTGTTGGTTTGTTTGTTTGTTGGTTTGTTGGTTTGTTGGTTTGTTGGTTTGTTGGTTTGTTGGTTTGTTGGTTTGTTGGTTTGTTGGTTTGTTGGTTTGTTGGTTTGTTGGTTTGTTGGTTTGTTGGTTTGTTGGTTTGTTGGTTTGTTGGTTTGTTGGTTTGTTGGTTTAGTTGTTTGTTGGTTTGTTGGTTTGTTGGTTTGTTGGTTTGTTGGTTTGTTGGCTTGCTGGTTTGTTGGTTTGTTGGTTTGTTGTTTTGTTGGTTTATTGGTTTATTGGTTTGTGGGTTTGTTGGTTTGTTGGTTTGTTGGTTTGTTGGTTTGTTGGTTTGTTGGTTTGTTGGTTTGTTGGTTGGTTGGTTTGTTGGTTTATTGGTTTGTTGGTTTGTTGGTTTGTTGGTTTGTTGGTTTGTTGGTTTGTTGGCTTGTTGGTTTGTTCGTTTGTTGGTTTGTTGGTTTGTTGGTTTATTGGTTTGTTGGTTTGTTGGTTTGTTGGTTTGTTGGTTCGTTGTTTCATTGGTTTGTTGGTTTGTTGGTTTGTTTGTTTGTTGGTTTGTTGGTTTGTTGGTTTGTTGGTTTGTTGGTTTAGTTGTTTGTTGGTTTGTTGGTTTGTTGGTTTGTTGGTTTGTTGGTTTGTTGGTTTGTTGGCTTGTTGGTTTGTTGGTTTGTTGGTTTGTTGATTTGTTGGTTTTGTTGGTTTGTTGGTTTGTTTGTTTGTTCGTTTTTTGGTTTGTTGGTTTATTTGTTTGTTGGTTTGTTGGGTTGTTGGTTTACTGGTTTGTTGGTTTGTTTATTTGTTGGTTTGTTGGTTTCTTGGTTTGTTTATTTGTTGGTTTGTTGGTTTGTTGGTTTGTTGGCTTGTTGGTTTGTTGATTTGTTGGTTTGTTCGTTTGTTGGTTTGTTGGTATGTTCGTTTGTTGGTTTGTTGGTTTGTTGGTTTGTCGGTTTGTTGGTTTGTTTGTTTGTTGGTTTGTTGGTTTGTTGGTTTGTTAGTTTGTTGGTTTGTTGGTTTGTTGGTTTGTTGGTTTGTTGGTTTGTTGGTTTGTTGGTTTGTTGGTTTGTTGGTTTGTTGGTTTGTTGGTTTGTTGGTTTGTTGGTTTGTTGGTTTGTTGGTTTGTTGGTTTGTTGGTTTGTTGGTTTGTTTGTTAGTTCGTTTGTTGGTTTGTTGGTTTGTTGGTTTGTTGGTTTGTTTGTTTGTTGGTTTGTTGTTTTGTTGTTTTGTTTGTTTGTTGGTTTGTTGGTTTGTTGGTTTTTTTGGTTTGTTGGTTTGTTGGTTTATTTGTTAGTTGGTTTGTTGGTTTGTTGATTTGTTGGTTTTTTGGTTTGTTGGTTTGTTGGTTTATTTGTTTGTTGGTTTGTTGGTTTGTTGGTTTGTTGGTTTGTTCGTTTGTTGGTTTGTTGGTTTGTTGGTTTGTTGGTTTGTTGGTTTGTTGGTTTGTTGGTTTGTTGGTTTGTTGGTTTGTTGGTTTGTTGGTTTGTTGGTTTGTTGGTTTGTTGGTTTGTTGGTTTGTTGGTTTGTTGGTTTGTTGGTTTGTTGGTTTAGTTGTTTGTTGGTTTGTTGGTTTGTTGGTTTGTTGGTTTGTTGGTTTGTTGGCTTGCTGGTTTGTTGGTTTGTTGGTTTGTTGGTTTGTTGGTTTATTGGTTTATTGGTTTGTGGGTTTGTTGGTTTGTTGGTTTGTTGGTTTGTTGGTTTGTTGGTTTGTTGGTTTGTTGGTTTGTTGGTTGGTTGGTTTGTTGGTTTATTGGTTTGTTGGTTTGTTGGTTTGTTGGTTTGTTGGTTTGTTGGTTTGTTGGCTTGTTGGTTTGTTCGTTTGTTGGTTTGTTGGTTTGTTGGTTTATTGGTTTGTTGGTTTGTTGGTTTGTTGGTTTGTTGGTTCGTTGTTTCATTGGTTTGTTGGTTTGTTGGTTTGTTTGTTTGTTGGTTTGTTGGTTTGTTGGTTTGTTGGTTTGTTGGTTTAGTTGTTTGTTGGTTTGTTGGTTTGTTGGTTTGTTGGTTTGTTGGTTTGTTGGTTTGTTGGCTTGTTGGTTTCTTGGTTTGTTGGTTTGTTGATTTGTTGGTTTTGTTGGTTTGTTGGTTTGTTTGTTTGTTCGTTTTTTGGTTTGTTGGTTTATTTGTTTGTTGGTTTGTTGGGTTGTTGGTTTACTGGTTTGTTGGTTTGTTTATTTGTTGGTTTGTTGGTTTCTTGGTTTGTTTATTTGTTGGTTTGTTGGTTTGTTGGTTTGTTGGCTTGTTGGTTTGTTGATTTGTTGGTTTGTTCGTTTGTTGGTTTGTTGGTATGTTCGTTTGTTGGTTTGTTGGTTTGTTGGTTTGTCGGTTTGTTGGTTTGTTTGTTTGTTGGTTTGTTGGTTTGTTGGTTTGTTAGTTTGTTGGTTTGTTGGTTTGTTGGTTTGTTGGTTTGTTGGTTTGTTGGTTTGTTGGTTTGTTGGTTTGTTGGTTTGTTGGTTTGTTGGTTTGTTGGTTTGTTGGTTTGTTGGTTTGTTGGTTTGTTGGTTTGTTGGTTTGTTTGTTAGTTCGTTTGTTGGTTTGTTGGTTTGTTGGTTTGTTGGTTTGTTTGTTTGTTGGTTTGTTGTTTTGTTGTTTTGTTTGTTTGTTGGTTTGTTGGTTTGTTGGTTTTTTTGGTTTGTTGGTTTGTTGGTTTATTTGTTAGTTGGTTTGTTGGTTTGTTGATTTGTTGGTTTTTTGGTTTGTTGGTTTGTTGGTTTATTTGTTTGTTGGTTTGTTGGTTTGTTGGTTTGTTGGTTTGTTCGTTTGTTGGTTTGTTGGTTTGTTGGTTTGTTGGTTTGTTGGCTTGTTGGTTTGTGTTTTGTTGGTGTGTTGGTTTGTTCGTTAGTTGGTTTGTCGGTTTGTTGGTTTGTTGGTATGTTCGTTTGTTGGTTTGTTGGTTTGTTGGTTTGTTGGTTTGTTGGCTTGTTGGTTTGTTGGTTTGTTCGTTTGTTGGTTTGTTGGTTTGTTAGTTTGTTGGTTAGTTCGTTTGCTGGTTTGTTGGCTTGTTGGTTTCTTGGTTTGTTGGTTTGTTGTTTTGTTGGTTTGTTGGTTTGTTGGTTTGTTGGTTTGTTGGTTTGTTGGTTTGGTGGTTTGTTGGTTTGCTGGTTTGTTGATTTGTTGGTTTGTTGGTTTGTTGGTTTGTTGGTTTGTCGGTTTGTTGGTTTGTTGGTTTGTTGGTTTGTTGGTTTGTTGGTTTGTTTATTTGTTTGTTTGGTCGTTTGTTAGTTTATTGGTTTGTTGGTTTGTAGGTTTGTTGGTTTGTTGGTTTGTTGGTTTGTTGGTTTGTTGGTTTCTTGGTTTGTTGGTTTGTTGGTTTGTTGGTTTGTTGGTTTGTTGGCTTGTTGGTTTGTTAGCTTGTTGGTTTGTTGGATTGTTCGTTTGTTGGGTTGTTGGTATGTTCGTTTGTTGGTTTGTTGGTTTGTTGGTTTGTTGGTTTGTTTATTTGTTGGTGTGTTCGTTGGTTTGTTCGTTTGTTGGTTTGTTGGTTTGTTGGTTGGTTGGTTTTTTGGTTTGTTGGTTTGTTGGTTTGTTGGTTTGTTGGTTTGTTGGCTTGTTGGTTTGTTTGTTTGTTGGTTTGTTGGTTTGTTGGTTTTGTTGGTTTGTTGGTTTGTTGGTTTGTTTGTTTGTTCGTTTTTTGGTTTGTTGGTTTATTTGTTTGTTGGTTTGTTGGGTTGTTGGTTTGTTGGTTTGTTTATTTGTTGGTTTGTTGGGTTGTTGGTTTCTTGGTTTGTTTATTTGTTGGTTTGTTGGTTTGTTGGTTTGTTGGCTTGTTGGTTTGTTGATTTGTTGGTTTGTTCGTTTGTTGGTTTGTTGGTATGTTCGTTTGTTGGTTTGTTGGTTTGTTGGTTTGTCGGTTTGTTGGTTTGTTGGTTTGTTGGTTTGTTGGTTTGTTGGTTTGTTAGTTTGTTGGTTTGTTGGTTTGTTGGTTTGTTGGTTTGTTGGTTTGTTGGTTTGTTGGTTTGTTGGTTTGTTGGTTTGTTGGTTTGTTGGTTTGTTGGTTTGTTGTTTTGTTGGTTTGTTGGTTTGTTGGTTTGTTTGTTAGTTCGTTTGGTGGTTTGTTGGTTTGTTGGTTTGTCGGTTTGTTTGTTTGTTGGTTTGTTGTTTTGTTGTTTTGTTTGTTTGTTGGTTTGTTGGTTTGTTGGTTTTTTTGGTTTGTTGGTTTGTTGGTTTATTTGTTAGTTGGTTTGTTGGTTTGTTGATTTGTTGGTTTTTTGGTTTGTTGGTTTGTTGGTTTATTTGTTTGTTGGTTTGTTGGTTTGTTGGTTTGTTGGTTTGTTGGCTTGTTGGTTTGTGGTTTGTTGGTGTGTTGGTTTGTTCGTTAGTTGGTATGTTCGTTTGTTGGTTTGTTGGTTTGTTGGTTTGTTGGCTTGTTGGTTTGTTGGTTTGTTCGTTTGTTGGTTTGTTGGTTTGTTAGTTTGTTGGTTAGTTCGTTTGCTGGTTTGTTGGCTTGTTGGTTTCTTGGTTTGTTGGTTTGTTGTTTTGTTGGTTTGTTGGTTTGTTGGTTTGTTGGTTTGTTGGTTTGTTGGTTTGGTGGTTTGTGGGTTTGCTGGTTTGTTGATTTGTTGGTTTGTTGGTTTGTTGGTTTGTTGGTTTGTTGGTTTGTTGGTTTGTTGGTTTGTTGGTTTGTTGGTTTGTTGGTTTGTTGGTTTGTTTATTTGTTTGTTTGGTCGTTTGTTAGTTTATTGGTTTGTTGGTTTGTAGGTTTGTTGGTTTGTTGGTTTGTTGGTTTGTTGGTTTCTTGGTTTGTTGGTTTGTTGGTTTGTTGGTTTGTTGGTTTGTTGGTTTGTTGGCTTGTTGGTTTGTTAGCTTGTTGGTTTGTTGGATTGTTCGTTTGTTGGGTTGTTGGTATGTTCGTTTGTTGGTTTGTTGGTTTGTTGGTTTGTTGGTTTGTTGGTTTGTTGGTTTGTTGGTTTGTTGGTTTGTTGGTGTGTTCGTTGGTTTGTTCGTTTGTTGGTTTGTTGGTTTGTTGGTTGGTTGGTTTTTTGGTTTGTTGGTTTGTTGGTTTGTTGGTTTGTTGGTTTGTTGGCTTGTTGGTTTGTTCGTTTGTTGGTTTGTTGGTTTGTTGGGTTTGTTGGTTTGTTGGTTTGTTGGTTTGTTTGTTTGTTCGTTTTTTGGTTTGTTGGTTTATTTGTTTGTTGGTTTGTTGGGTTGTTGGTTTGTTGGTTTGTTTATTTGTTGGTTTGTTGGTTTGTTGGTTTGTTGGTTTCTTGGTTTGTTTATTTGTTGGTTTGTTGGTTTGTTGGTTTGTTGGCTTGTTGGTTTGTTGATTTGTTGGTTTGTTCGTTTGTTGGTTTGTTGGTATGTTCGTTTGTTGGTTTGTTGGTTTGTTGGTTTGTCGGTTTGTTGGTTTGTTGGTTTGTTGGTTTGTTGGTTTGTTGGTTTGTTGGTTTGTTGGTTTGTTGGTTTGTTGGTTTGTTGGTTTGTTGGTTTGTTGGTTTGTTGGTTTGTTGGTTTGTTGGTTTGTTGGTTTGTTGGTTTGTTGGTTTGTTGGTTTGTTGGTTTGTTATTTTGTTGGTTTGTTGGTTGGTTTGTTTGTTTGTTTGTTTGTTTGTTGGTTTGTTGGTTTGTTTGTTTGTTGGTTTGTTGTTTTGTTGTTTTGTTTGTTTGTTGGTTTGTTGGTTTGTTGGTTTTTTTGGTTTGTTGGTTTGTTGGTTTATTTGTTTGTTGGTTTGTTGGTTTGTTGGTTTGTTGGTTTGTTGGTTTGTTGATTTGTTGGTTTTTTGGTTTATTGGTTTGTTGGTTTATTTGTTTGTTGGTTTGTTGGTTTGTTCGTTTGTTGGTTTGTTGGTTTATTGGTTTGTTGGCTTGTTGGTTTGTGGTTTGTTGGTGTGTTGGTTTGTTCGTTTGTTGGTTTGTCGGTTTGTTGGTTTGTTGGTATGTTCGTTTGTTGGTTTGTTGGTTTGTTGGTTTGTTGGTTTGTTGGTTTGTTGGTTTGTTGGCTTGTTGGTTTGTTGGTTTGTTCGTTTGTTGGTTTGTTGGTTTGTTAGTTTGTTGGTTAGTTCGTTTGCTGGTTTGTTGGCTTGTTGGTTTCTTGGTTTGTTGGTTTGTTGTTTTGTTGGTTTGTTGGTTTGTTGGTTTGTTAGTTTGTTGGTTTGTTGGTTTGGTGGTTTGTTGGTTTGTTGGTTTGTTGGTTTGTTGGTTTGTTGGTTTGTTGGTTTGTTGGTTTGTTGGTTTGTTGGTTTGTTGGTTTGTTGGCTTGTTGGTTTGTTGGTTTGTTGGTTTGTTGGTTTGTTGGTTTGTTGGTTTGTTGGTTTGTTTGTTTGCTTGTTTGGTCGTTTGTTAGTTTATTGGTTTGTAGGTTTGATGGTTTGTTGGTTTGTTGGTTTGTTGGTTTGTTTGTTTGTTGGTTTGGTGGTTTGTTGGTTTGTTGGTTTGTTGGTTTGTTGGTTTGTTGGCTTGTTGGCTTGTTGGTTTGTTAGCTTGTTGGTTTTTTGGTTTGTTGGTTTGTTGGTTTGTTGGTTCGTTGGTTGGTTAATTTGTTGGTTTGTTGGTTTGTTGGTTTGTTGGTTTGTTGGTTTGTTGGTTTGTTGGTTTGTTGGTTTGTTGGTTTGTTGGTTTGTTGGTTTGTTTGTTTGTTTGTTTGTTCGTTTGTTGGTTTGTTGGTTTGTTGGTTTGTTGGTTTGTTGGTTTGTTGGTTTGTTGGTTTATTTATTTGTTAGTTTGTTGGTTTGTTGGTTTGTTGGTTTGTTGGTTTGTTGGTTTGTTGGTTTATTTATTTGTTAGTTTGTTGGTTTAATGGTTTGTTCGTTTGTTGGTTTGTTGTTTTGTTGGTTTGTTGGTTTGTTGGTTTGTTGGTTTGTTGGTTTGTTGGTTTGTTGGTTTTTTGGTTTGTTGGTTTGTTGGTTTGTTGGTTTGTTGGTTTGTTGGTTTGTTGGTTTGTTGGTTTTTTGGTTTGTTGGTTTGTTGGTTTGTTGGTTTGTTGATTTAATTGTTTGTTGGTTGGTTGTTTTGTTGGTTTGTTGGTTTGTTGGTTTGTTGGTTTGTTGGCTTGTTGGCTTGTTGGTTTGATGGTTTGTTGGTTTGTTGGATTGTTGGTTTGTTGGTTTGTTGGTTTGTTGGTTTTGTTGGTTTGTTGGTTTCTTGGTTTGTTGGTGTGTTCGTTTGTTGGTTTGTTTGTTTGTTTGTTTCTTGGTTTGTTTGTTTGTTGGCTTGTTGCTTTGTTGGTTTGTTCGTTTGTTGGTTTATTGCTTTGTTGGTTTGCTGGTTTGTTGATTTGTTGGTTTGTTGGTTTGTTGGTTTGTTGGTTTGTTGGTTTGTTGGTGTGTTGGTTTGTTGGTTTGTTGGTTTGTTGGTTTGTTGGTTTGTTTGTTTGTTTGTTTGTTTGTTTGGTCGTTTGTTAGTTTATTGGTTTGTTGGTTTGTAGGTTTGTTTGTTTGTTGGTTTGTTGGTTTGTTGGTTTGTTGGTTTCTTGGTTTGGTGGTTTGTTGGTTTGTTGGTTTGTTGGTTTGTTGGTTTGTTGGTTTGTTGGTTTGTTGGCTTGTTGGTTTGTTGGTTTGTTAGCTTGTTGGTTTGTTGGATTGTTCGTTTGTTGGGTTGTTGGTATGTTCGTTTGTTGGTTTGTTGGTTTGTTGGTTTGTTGGTTTGTTGGTTTGTTGGTTTGTTGGTTTGTTGGTTCGTTGGTTTGTTGGTTTGTTGGTTTGTTGGTTTGTTGGTTTGTTGGTTTGTTGGTTTGTTGGTTTGTTGGTTTGTTGATTTGTTGGTTTGTTGGTTTGTTGGTTTGTTGGTTTGTTCGTTTGTTTGTTTGCTTGTTTGTTCGTTTGTTGGTTTGTTGGTTTGTTGGTTTGTTGGTTTGTTGGTTTGTTGGTTTGTTGGTTTGTTGGTTTGTTGGTTTATTTGTTTGTTAGTTTGTTGGTTTAATGGTTTGTTTGTTTGTTGGTTTGTTGTTTTGTTGGTTTGTTGGTTTGTTGGTTTTTTGGTTTGTTGGTTTGTTGGTTTGTTGGTTTTTTGGTTTGTTGGCTTGTTGGCTTGTTGATTTGCTGGTTTGTTGGTTTGTTGGTTTGTTGGTTTGTTGGTTTGTTTATTTGTTGGTTTGTTGGTTTCTTGGTTTGTTTATTTGTTGGTTTGTTGGTTTGTTGGTTTGTTGGCTTGTTGGTTTGTTGATTTGTTGGTTTGTTCGTTTGTTGGTTTGTTGGTTTGTTCGTTTGTTGGTTTGTTGGTTTGTTGGTTTGTTGGTTTGTTGGCTTGTTGGTTTGTGGTTTGTTGGTGTGTTGGTTTGTTTGTTTGTTGGTTTGTCGGTTTGTTGGTTTATTGGTATGTTCGTTTGTTGGTTTGTTGGTTTGTTGGTTTGTTGGTTTGTTGTTTTGTTGGTTTGTTGGTTTGTTGGTTTGTTGGTTTGTTGGTTTGTTGGTTTGTTGGTTTGGTGGTTTGTTGGTTTGCTGGTTTGTTGATTTGTTGGTTTGTTGGTTTGTTGGTTTGTTGGTTTGTTGGTTTGTTGGTTTGTTGGTTTGTTGGTTTGTTGGTTTGTTGGTTTGTTTATTTGTTTGTTTGGTCGTTTGTTAGTTTATTGGTTTGTTGGTTTGTAGGTTTGTTGGTTTGTTGGTTTGTTGGTTTGTTGGTTTGTTGGTTTCTTGGTTTGGTGGGGTGTTAGTTTGTTGGTTTCTTGGTTTGTTGGTTTGTTGGTTTGTTGGTTTGTTGTTTTGTTGGCTTGTTGGTTTGTTAGCTTGTTGGTTTGTTGGATTGTTCGTTTGTTGGGTTGTTGGTATGTTCGTTTGTTGGTTTGTTGGTTTGTTGGTTTGTTGGTTTGTTGGTTTGTTGGTGTGTTCGTTGGTTTGTTCGTTTGTTGGTTTGTTGGTTTGTTGGTTGGTTGGTTTTTTGGTTTGTTGGTTTGTTGGTTTGTTGGTTTGTTGGTTTGTTGGTTTCTTGGCTTGTTGGTTTGTTCGTTTGTTGGTTTGTTGGTTTGTTGGTTTTGTTGGTTTGTTGGTTTGTTGGTTTGTTTGTTTGTTCGTTTTTTGGTTTGTTGGTTTATTTGTTTGTTGGTTTGTTGGGTTGTTGGTTTACTGGTTTGTTGGTTTGTTTATTTGTTGGTTTGTTGGTTTGTTGGTTTCTTGGTTTGTTTATTTGTTGGTTTGTTGGTTTGTTGGTTTGTTGGCTTGTTGGTTTGTTGATTTGTTGGTTTGTTCGTTTGTTGGTTTGTTGGTATATTCGTTTGTTGGTTTGTTGGTTTGTTGGTTTGTCGGTTTGTTGGTTTGTTGGTATGTTGGTTTGTTGTTTTGTTGGTTTGTTGGTTTGTTGGTTTGTTTGTTTGTTCGTTTGTTGGTTTGTTGGTTTGTTTGTTTGTTGGTTTGTTGTTTTGTTGTTTTGTTTGTTTGTTGGTTTGTTGGTTTGTTGGTTTTTTTGGTTTGTTGGTTTGATGGTTTATTTGTTTGTTGGTTTGTTGGTTTGTTGGTTTGTTGATTTGTTGGTTTTTTGGTTTGTTGGTTTCTTGGTTTATTTGTTTGTTGGTTTGTTGGTTTGTTGGTTTGTTGGTTTGTTGGTTTGTTCGTTTGTTGGTTTGTTGGTTTGTTGGTTTGTTGGCTTGTTGGTTTGTGGTTTGTTGGTGTGTTGGTTTGTTCGTTTGTTGGTTTGTCGGTTTGTTGGTTTGTTAGTATGTTCGTTTGTTGGTTTGTTGGTTTGTTGGTTTGTTGGCTTGTTGGTTTGTTGGTTTGTTCGTTTGTTGGTTTGTTGGTTTGTTAGTTTGTTGGTTAGTTCGTTTGCTGGTTTGTTGGCTTGTTGGTTTCTTGGTTTGTTGGTTTGTTGTTTTGTTGGTTTGTTGGTTTGTTGGTTTGTTGGTTTGTTGGTTTGTTGGTTTGGTAATTTGTTGGTTTGCTGGTTTGTTGATTTGTTGGTTTGTTGGTTTGTTGGTTTGTTGGCTTGTTGGTTTGTTCGTTTGTTGGTTTGTTGGTTTGTTGGTTTATTGGTTTGTTGGTTTGTTGGTTTGTTGGTTCGTTGTTTCGTTGGTTTGTTGGTTTGTTGGTTTGTTTGTTTGTTGGTTTGTTGGTTTGTTGGTTTGTTGGTTTGTTGGTTTGTTGGTTTGTTGGTTTGTTGGTTTGTTGGTTTAGTTGTTTGTTGGTTTGTTGGTTTGTTGGTTTGTTGGTTTGTTCGTTTGTTGGTTTGTTGGTTTGTTGGTTTATTAGTTTATTGGTTTGTGAGTTTGTTGGTTTGTTGGTTTGTTGGTTTGTTGGTTTGTTGGTTTGTTGGTTTGTTGGTTTGTTGGTTTGTTGGTTTGTTGGTTTGTTGGTTTGTTGGTTTATTGGTTTGTTGGTTTGTTGGTTTGTTGGTTTGTTGGTTTGTTGGCTTGTTGGTTTGTTCGTTTGTTGGTTTGTTGGTTTGTTGGTTTATTGGTTTGTTGGTTTGTTGGTTTGTTGGTTCGTTGTTTCGTTGGTATGTTGGTTTGTTGGTTTGTTTGTTTGTTGATTTGTTGGTTTGTTGGTTTGTTGGTTTGTTTGTTTGTTGGTTTGTTGGTTTGTTGGTTTGTTGGTTTAGCTGTTTGTTGGTTTGTTGGTTTGTTGGTTTGTTGATTTGTTGGTTTGTTGGTTTGTTGCTTTGTTGGCTTGTTGGTTTGTTGGTTTGTTGGTTTGTTGGTTTGTTGGTTTATTGGTTTATTGGTTTGTGGGTTTGTTGGTTTGTTGGTTTGTTGGTTTGTTGGTTTGTTGGTTTGTTGGTTGGTTGGTTTGTTGGTTTATTGGTTTGTTGGTTTGTTGGTTTGTTGGTTTGTTGGTTTGTTGGCTTGTTGGTATGTTCGTTTGTTGGTTTGTTGGTTTGTTGGTTTATTGGTTTGTTGGTTTGTTGGTTTGTTGGTTCGTTGTTTCATTGGTTTGTTGGTTTGTTGGTTTGTTTGTTTGTTGGTTTGTTGGTTTGTTGGTTTGTTGGTTTGTTGGTTTAGTTGTTTGTTGGTTTGCTGGTTTGTTGATTTGTTGGTTTGTTGGTTTGTTGGTTTGTTGGCTTGTTGGTTTGTTGGTTTGTTGGTTTGTTGATTTGTTGTTTTTGTTGGTTTGTTGGTTTGTTTGTTTGTTCGTTTTTTGGTTTGTTGGTTTATTTGTTTGTTGTTTTGTTGGGTTGTTGGTTTACTGGTTTGTTGGTTTGTTTATTTGTTGGTTTGTTGGTTTCTTGGTTTGTTTATTTGTTGGTTTGTTGGTTTGTTGGTTTGTTGGCTTGTTGGTTTGTTGATTTGTTGGTTTGTTCCTTTGTTGGTTTGTTGGTATGTTCGTTTGTTGGTTTGTTGGTTTGTTGGTTTGTCGGTTTGTTGGTTTGTTGGTTTGTTGGTTTGTTAGTTTGTTGGTTTGTTGGTTTGTTGGTTTGTTGGTTTGTTGGTTTGTTGGTTTGTTGGTTTGTTGGTTTGTTGGTTTGTTGGTTTGTTGGTTTGTTGGTTTGTTGGTTTGTTGTTTTGTTGGTTTGTTGGTTTGTTGGTTTGTTTGTTAGTTCGTTTGTTGGTTTGTTGGTTTGTTGGTTTGTTGGTTTGTTTGTTTGTTGGTTTATTGTTTTGTTGTTTTGTTTGTGTGTTGGTTTGTTGGTTTGTTGGTTTTTTTGGTTTGTTGGTTTGTTGGTTTGTTAGTTTATTTGTTAGTTGGTTTGTTGGTTTGTTGATTTGTTGGTTTTTTGGTTTGTTGGTTTGTTGGTTTATTTGTTTGTTGGTTTGTTGGTTTGTTGGTTTGTTCGTTTGTTGGTTTGTTGGTTTGTTGGTTTGTTGGTTTGTTGGCTTGTTGGTTTGTGGTTTGTTGGTGTGTTGGTTTGTTCGTTTGTTGGTTTGTCGGTTTGTTGGTTTGTTCGTATGTTCGTTTGTTGGTTTGTTGGTTTGTTGGTTTGTTGGCTTGTTGGTTTGTTGGTTTGTTCGTTTGTTGGTTTGTTGGTTTGTTAGTTTGTTGGTTAGTTCGTTTGCTGGTTTGTTGGCTTGTTGGTTTCTTGGTTTGTTGGTTTGTTGTTTTGTTGGTTTGTTGGTTTGTTGGTTTGTTGGTTTGTTGGTTTGGTGGTTTGTTGGTTTGCTGGTTTGTTGATTTGTTGGTTTGTTGGTTTGTTGGTTTGTTGGTTTGTTGGTTTGTTGGTTTGTTGGTTTGTTGGTTTGTTGGTTTGTTGGTTTGTTGGTTTGTTGGTTTGTTTATTTGTTTGTTTGGTCGTTTGTTAGTTTATTGGTTTGTTGGTTTGAAGGTTTGTTGGTTTGTTGGTTTGTTGGTTTGTTGGTTTGTTGGTTTCTTGGTTTGTTGGTTTGTTGGTTTGTTGGTTTGTTGGCTTGTTGGTTTGTTGGTTTGTTGGTTTGTTCGTTTGTTGGTTTGTTGGTTTGTCAGTTTGTTGGTTAGTTCGTTTGCTGGTTTGTTGGCTTGTTGGTTTCTTGGTTTGTTGGTTTGTTGTTTTGTTGGTTTGTTGGTTTGTTGGTTTGTTGGTTTGTTGGTTTGTTGGTTTGGTGGTTTGTTGGTTTGCTGGTTTGTTGATTTGTTGGTTTGTTGGTTTGTTGGTTTGTTTGTTTGTTGGTTTGTTGGTTTGTTGGTTTGTTGGTTTGTTGGTTTGTTGGTTTGTTGGTTTGTTGGTTTGTTGGTTTAGTTGTTTGTTGGTTTGTTGGTTTGTTGGTTTGTTGGTTTGTTCGTTTGTTGGTTTGTTGGTTTGTTGGTTTATTGGTTTATTGGTTTGTTCGTTTGTTGGTTTGTCGGTTTGTTGGTTTGTTGGTATGTTCGTTTGTTGGTTTGTTGGTTTGTTGGTTTGTTGGCTTGTTGGTTTGTTGGTTTGTTCGTTTGTTGGTTTGTAGGTTTGTTGGTTTGTTGGTTTGTTGGTTTGTTGGTTTGTTGGTTTCTTGGTTTGTTGGTTTGTTGGTTTGTTGGTTTGTTGGTTTGTTGGTTTGTTGGCTTGTTGGTTTGTTAGCTTGTTGGTTTGTTGGATTGTTCGTTTATTGGTTTGTTGGTTTGAAGGTTTGTTGGTTTGTTGGTTTGTTGGTTTGTTGGTTTGTTGGTTTCTTGGTTTGTTGGTTTGTTGGTTTGTTGGTTTGTTGGCTTGTTGGTTTGTTGGTTTGTTGGTTTGTTCGTTTGTTGGTTTGTTGGTTTGTTAGTTTGTTGGTTAGTTCGTTTGCTGGTTTGTTGGCTTGTTGGTTTCTTGGTTTGTTGGTTTGTTGTTTTGTTGGTTTGTTGGTTTGTTGGTTTGTTGGTTTGTTGGTTTGTTGGTTTGGTGGTTTGTTGGTTTGTTGGTTTTTTTGGTTTGTTGGTTTGTTGGTTTGTTGGTTTGTTGGTTTAGTTGTTTTTTGGTTTGTTGGTTTGTTGGTTTGTTTGTTTGTTGGTTTGTTGGTTTGTTGGTTTGTTGGTTTGTTGGTTTGTTGGTTTGTTGGTTTGTTGGTTTGTTGGTTTGTTGGTTTAGTTGTTTTTTGGTTTGTTGGTTTGTTGGTTTGTTGGTTTGTTCGTTTGTTGGTTTGTTGGTTTGTTGGTTTATTGGTTTATTGGTTTGTGAGTTTGTTGGTTTGTTGGTTTGGTGGTTTGTTGGCTTGTTGGTTTGTGGTTTGTTGGTGTGTTGGTTTGTTCGTTTGTTGGTTTGTCGGTTTGTTGGTTTGTTGGTATGTTCGTTTGTTGGTTTGTTGGTTTGTTGGTTTGTTGGCTTGTTGGTTTGTTGGTTTGTTCGTTTGTTGGTTTGTTGGTTTGTTAGTTTGTTGGTTAGTTCGTTTGCTGGTTTGTTGGCTTGTTGGTTTCTTGGTTTGTTGGTTTGTTGTTTTGTTTGTTTGTTGGTTTGTTGGTTTGTTGGTTTGTTGGTTTGTTGGTTTGTTGGTTTGGTGGTTTGTTGGTTTGCTGGTTTGTTGATTTGTTGGTTTGTTGGTTTGTTGGTTTGTTGGTTTGTTGGTTTGTTGGTTTGTTGGTTTGTTGGTTTGTTGGTTTGTTGGTTTGTTGGTTTGTTGGTTTGTTTATTTGTTTGTTTGGTCGTTTGTTAGTTTATTGGTTTGTTGGTTTGTAGGTTTGTTGGTTTGTTGGTTTGTTGGTTTGTTGGTTTGTTGGTTTCTTGGTTTGTTGGTTTGTTGGTTTGTTGGTTTGTTGGTTTGTTGGTTTGTTGGCTTGTTGGTTTGTTAGCTTGTTGGTTTGTTGGATTGTTCGTTTGTTGGGTTGTTGGTATGTTCGTTTGTTGGTTTGTTGGTTTGTTGGTTTGTTGGTTTGTTGGTGTGTTCGTTGGTTTGTTCGTTTGTTGGTTTGTTGGTTTGTTGGTTAGTTGGTTTTTTGGTTTGTTGGTTTGTTGGTTTGTTGGTTTGTTGGCTTGTTGGTTTGTTCGTTTGTTGGTTTGTTGGTTTGTTGGTTTTGTTGGTTTGTTGGTTTGTTGGTTTGTTTGTTTGTTCGTTTTTTGGTTTGTTGGTTTATTTGTTTGTTGGTTTGTTGGGTTGTTGGTTTACTGGTTTGTTGGTTTGTTGGTTTGTTGATTTCTTGGTTTGTTTATTTGTTGGTTTGTTGGTTTGTTGGTTTGTTGGCTTGTTGGTTTGTTGATTTGTTGGTTTGTTCGTTTGTTGGTTTGTTGGTATGTTCGTTTGTTGGTTTGTTAGTTTGTTGGTTTGTCGGTTTGTTGGTTTGTTGGTTTGTTGGTTTGTTGGTTTGTTTGTTTGTTGGTTTGTTGTTTTGTTGTTTTGTTTGTTTGTTGGTTTGTTGGTTTGTTGGTTTTTTTGGTTTGTTGGTTTGTTGGTTTATTTGTTTGTTGGTTTGTTGGTTTGTTGGTTTGTTGATTTGTTGGTTTGTTGGTTTGTTGGTTTGTTGGTTTGTTGGTTTGTTGGTTTGTTGGTTTGTTGGTTTGTTGGTTTGTTGGTTTGTTGGTTTGTTGTTTTGTTGGTTTGTTGGTTTGTTGGTTTGTTTGTTTGTTCGTTTGTTGGTTTGTTGGTTTGTTTGTTTGTTGGTTTGTTGTTTTGTTGTTTTGTTTGTTTGTTGGTTTGTTGGTTTGTTGGTTTTTTTGGTTTGTTTGTTTTTTGGTTTATTGGTTTGTTGGTTTATTTGTTTGTTGGTTTGTTGGTTTGTTGGTTTGTTCGTTTGTTGGTTTGTTGGTTTATTGGTTTGTTGGCTTGTTGGTTTGTGGTTTGTTGGTGTGTTGGTTTGTTCATTTGTTGGTTTGTCGGTTTGTTGGTTTGTTGGTATGTTCGTTTGTTGGTTTGTTGGTTTGTTGGTTTGTTGGTTTGTTGGTTTATTGGCTTGTTGGTTTGTTGGTTTGTTCGTTTGTTGGTTTGTTGGTTTGTTAGTTTGTTGGTTAGTTCGTTTGCTGGTTTGTTGGCTTGTTGGTTTCTTGGTTTGTTGGTTTGTTGTTTTGTTGGTTTGTTGGTTTGTTGGTTTGTTAGTTTGTTGGTTTGTTGGTTTGGTCGTTTGTTGGTTTGTTGGTTTGTTGGTTTGTTGGTTTGTTGGTTTGTTGGTTTGTTGGTTTGTTGGTTTGTTAGTTTGTTGGTTTGTTGGTTTGGTGGTTTGTTGGTTTGTTGGTTTGTTGGTTTGTTGGTTTGTTGGTTTGTTGGTTTGTTCGTTTGTTGGTTTGTTAGTTTGTTGGTTTATTGGTTTGATGGTTTATTGGTTTGTTGGTTTGTTGGTTTGTTGGTTTGTTGGTTTGTTGGTTTGTTGGTTTGTTGGTTTGTTGGTTTGTTGGTTTGTTGGTTTGTTGGTTTGTTGGTTTATTTGTTTGGTGGTTTGTTGGCTTGTTAATTTATTGGTTTGTTGGTTTGTTGGTTTGTTGGTTTGTTGGTTTGTTTGTTTGTTGGTTTATTTGTTTGTTAGATTGTTAGTTTATTGGTTTCTTGGTTTGATGGTTTGTTGGGTTGTTGCTTTGTTGGTTTGTTCGTTTGTTGGTTTATTGCTTTGTTGGTTTGTTGGTTTGTTGATTTGTTGGTTTGTTGGTTTGTTGGTTTGTTGGTTTGTTGGTTTTTTGGTTTGTTAGTTTGTTGGTTTGTTGGTTTGTTGGTTTTTTGGTTTCTTGGTTTGTTGGTTTGTTTGTTTGTTTGTTTGGTCGTTTGTTAGTTTATTGGTTTGTTGGTTTGTTGGTTTGTTGGTTTGTTGGTTTGCTGGTTTGTTGGTTTGTTGGTTTGTTGGTTTCTTGGTTTGGTGGTTTAGTGGTTTGTTGGTTTGTTGGTTTGTTGGTTTGTTGGTTTGTTGGTTTGTTGGCTTGTTGGTTTGTTAGCTTGTTGGTTTGTGTGATTGTTCGTTTGTTGTGTTGTTGGTATGTTCGTTTGTTGGTTTGTTGGTTTGTTGGTTTGTTGGTTTGTTGGTTTGTTGGTTTGTTGGTTTGTTGGTTTGTTGGTTCGTTGGTTTGTTGGTTTGTTGGTTTGTTGGTTTGTTGGTTTGTTGGTTTGTTAGTTTGTTGGTTTGTTGGTTTGTTGGTTTGTTGGTTTGTTGGTTTGTTGGTTTGTTGGTTTGTTGGTTTGTTGGTTTGTTGGTTTGTTGGTTTGTTGGTTTGTTTGTTTGTTTGTTTGGTCGTTTGTTAGTTTACTGGTTTGTTGGTTTGTTGGTTTGTTGGTTTGTTGGTTTAGTTGTTTGTTGGTTTGTTGGTTTGTTGGTTTGTTGGTTTGTTGGTTTGTTGGTTTGTTGGTTTGTAGGTTTGTTGGTTTGTTGGTTTGTTGGTTTGTTGGTTTGTTGGTTTGTTGGTTTGTTGGTTTGTTTGTTTGTTTGTTTGGTCGTTTGTTAGTTTATTGGTTTGTTGGTTTGTAGGTTTGTTGGATTGTTGGTTTGTTGGTTTGTTGGTTTGTTGGTTTGTTGGTTTGTTGGTTTGGTGGTTTGTTGGTTTGTTGGTTTGTTGGTTTGTTGGTTTGTTGGTTTGTTGGTTTGTTGGTTTGTTGGTTTGTTGGCTGGTTGGTTTGTTAGCTTGTTGGTTTGTTGGATTGTTCGTTTGTTGGGTTGTTGGTATGTTCGTTTGTTGGTTTGTTGGTTTGTTGGTTTTTTGGTTTCTTGGTTTGTTGGTTTGTTGGTTCGTTGGTTGGTTAGTTTGTTGGTTTGTTGGTTTGTTGGGTTGTTGGTTTGTTGGTTTGTTGGTTTATTGGTTTGTTTGTTTGATTGTTTGTTCGTTTGTTGGTTTGTTGGTTTGTTGGTTTGTTGGTTTGTTGGTTTGTTGGTTTGTTGGTTTATTTGTTTGTTAGTTTGTTGGTTTAATGGTTTGTTTGTTTGTTGGTTTGTTGTTTTGTTGGTTTGTTGGTTTGTTGGTTTGTTGGTTTGTTGGTTTGTTGGTTTGTTGGTTTTTTGGTTTGTTGGTTTGTTGGTTTGTTGGTTGTTTAGTTTGTTGGCTTGTTGGCTTGTTGATTTGCTGGTTTGTTGGTTTGTTGGTTTGTTGGTTTGTTGGTTTGTTGGTTTGTTGGTTTTTTGGTTTGTTGGTTTGTTGGCTTCTTGGTTTGTTGATTTAATTGTTTGTTGGTTGGTTGTTTTGTTGGTTTGTTGGTTTGTTGGTTTGTTGGTTTGTTGGCTTGTTGGCTTGTTGGTTTGTTGGTTTGTTGGTTTGTTGGATTGTTGGTTTGTTGGTTTGTTGGTTTGTTGGTTTTGTTGGTTTGTTGGTTTCTTGGTTTGTTCGTTTGTTGGTTTGTTCGTTAGTTGGTTTGTTCGTTTGTTGGTTTGTTGGTTTGTTGGTTGGTTGGTTGGTTGGTTTTTTGGTTTGTTGGTTATGTGGTTTGTTGGTTTATTGGTTTGTTGGTTTGTTCGTTTGTTGGTTTGTTGGTTTGTTGGTTTATTGGTTAATTGGTTTGTGGGTTTGTTCGTTTGTTGTGTTGTTGGTTTGTTGGTTTGTTGGTTTGTTGGTTTGTTGGTTTGTTGGTTTGTTGGTTTGTTGGTTTGTTGGTTTAGTTGTTTGTTGGTTTGTTGGTTTGTTGGTTTGTTGGTTTGTTCGTTTGTTGGTTTGTTGGTTTGTTGGTTTATTGGTTTATTGGTTTGTGAGTTTGTTGGTTTGTTTGTTTGTTGGTTTGTTGGTTTGTTGGTTTGTTGGTTTGTTGGTTTGTTGGTTTGTTGGTTTGTTGGTTTGTTGGTTTATTGGTTTGTTGGTTTGTTGGTTTGCTGGTTTGTTGGTTTGTTGGCTTGTTGGTTTGTTCGTTTGTTGGTTTGTTGGTTTGTTGGTCTATTGGTTTGTTGGTTTGTTGGTTTGTTGGTTCGTTGTTTCGTTGGTATGTTGGTTTGTTGGTTTGTTTGTTTGTTGGTTTGTTGGTTTGTTAGTTTGTTGGTTTGTTTGTTTGTTGGTTTGTTGGTTTGTTGGTTTGTTGGTTTGTTGGTTTAGCTGTTTGTTGGTTTGTTGGTTTGTTGGTTTGTTGATTTGTTGGTTTGTTGGTTTGTTGGTTTGTTGGCTTGTTGGTTTGTTGGTTTGTTGGTTTGTTGGTTTATTGGTTTATTGGTTTGTGGGTTTGTTGGTTTGTTGGTTTGTTGGTTTGTTGGTTTGTTGGTTTGTTGGTTGGTTGGTTTGTTGGTTTATTGGTTTGTTGGTTTGTTGGTTTGTTGGTTTGTTGGTTTGTTGGCTTGTTGGTTTGTTCGTTTGTTGGTTTGTTTGTTTGTTGGTTTATTGGTTTGTTGGTTTGTTGGTTTGTTGGTTCGTTGTTTCATTGGTTTGTTGGTTTGTTTGTTTGTTGGTTTGTTGGTTTGTTGGTTTGTTGGTTTGTTGGTTTAGTTGTTTGTTGGTTTGTTGGTTTGTTGGTTTGTTGGTTTGTTGGTTTGTTGGTTTGTTGGTTTGTTGGCTTGTTGGTTTGTTGGTTTGTTGGTTTGTTGATTTGTTGGTTTTGTTGGTTTATTGGTTTGTTTGTTTGTTCGTTTTTTGGTTTGTTGGTTTATTTGTTTGTTGGTTTGTTGGGTTGTTGGTTTAATGGTTTGTTGGTTTGTTTATTTGTTGGTTTGTTGGTTTCTTGGTTTGTTTATTTGTTGGTTTGTTGGTTTGTTGGTTTGTTGGCTTGTTGGTATGTTCGTTTGTTGGTTTGTTGGTTTGTTGGTTTGTCGGTTTGTTGGTTTGTTGGTTTGTTGGTTTGTTGGTTTGTTGGTTTGTTGGTTTGTTCGTTTGTTGGTTTGTTGGTATGTTCGTTTGTTGGTTTGTTGGTTTGTTGGTTTGTCGGTTTGTTGGTTTGTTGGTTTGTTGGTTTGTTGGTTTGTTGGTTTGTTGGTTTGTTAGTTTGTTGGTTTGTTGGTTTGTTGGTTTGTTGGTTTGTTGGTTTGTTGGTTTGTTGGTTTGTTGGTTTGTTGGTTTGTTGGTTTGTTGGTTTGTTGATTTGTTGGTTTGTTGTTTTGTTGGTTTGTTGGTTTGTTGGTTTGTTTGTTAGTTCGTTTGTTGGTTTGTTGGTTTGTTGGTTTGTTGGTTTGTTTGTTTGTTGGTTTGTTGTTTTGTTTGTTTGTTGGTTTGTTGGTTTGTTGGTTTTTTTGGTTTGTTGGTTTGTTGGTTTGTTAGTTTATTTGTTAGTTGGTTTGTTGGTTTGTTGATTTGTTGGTTTTTTGGTTTGTTGGTTTGTTGGTTTATTTGTTTGTTGGTTTGTTGGTTTGTTGGTTTGTTCGTTTGTTGGTTTGTTGGTTTGTTGGTTTGTTGGTGTGTTGGCTTGTTGGTTTGTGGTTTGTTGGTGTGTTGGTTTGTTCGTTTGTTGGTTTGTCGGTTTGTTGGTTTGTTGGTATGTTCGTTTGTTGGTTTGTTGGTTTGTTGGTTTGTTGGTTTGTTGGCTTGTTGGTTTGTTGGTTTGTTCGTTTGTTGGTTTGTTGGTTTGTTAGTTTGTTGGTTAGTTCGTTTGCTGGTTTGTTGGCTTGTTGGTTTCTTGGTTTGTTGGTTTGTTGTTTTGTTGGTTTGTTGGTTTGTTGGTTTGTTGGTTTGTTGGTTTGGTGGTTTGTTGGTTTGCTGGTTTGTTGATTTGTTGGTTTGTTGGTTTGTTGGTTTGTTGGTTTATTGGTTTGTTGGTTTGTTGGTTTGTTGGTTTGTTGGTTTGTTGGTTTGTTTATTTGTTTGTTTGGTCGTTTGTTAGTTTATTGGTTTGTTGGTTTGTAGGTTTGTTGGTTTGTTGGTTTGTTGGTTTGTTGGTTTGTTGGTTTCTTGGTTTGTTGGTTTGTTGGTTTGTTGGTTTGTTGGCTTGTTGGTTTGTTGGTTTGTTGGTTTGTTGGTTTGTTGGTTTGTTGGTTTGTTGGTTTGTTGGTTTGGTGGTTTGTTGGTTTGCTGGTTTGTTGATTTGTTGGTTTGTTGGTTTGTTGGTTTGTTTGTTTGTTGGTTTGTTGGTTTGTTGGTTTGTTGGTTTGTTGGTTTGTTGGTTTGTTGGTTTGTTGGTTTGTTGGTTTGTTGGTTTAGTTGTTTGTTGGTTTGTTGGTTTGTTAGTTTGTTGGTTAGTTCGTTTGCTGGTTTGTTGGCTTGTTGGTTTCTTGGTTTGTTGGTTTGTTGTTTTGTTGGTTTGTTGGTTTGTTGGTTTGTTGGTTTGTTGGTTTGTTGGTTTGGTGGTTTGTTGGTTTGCTGGTTTGTTGATTTGTTGGTTTGTTGGTTTGTTGGTTTGTTTGTTTGTTGGTTTGTTGGTTTGTTGGTTTGTTGGTTTGTTGGTTTGTTGGTTTGTTGGTTTGTTGGTTTGTTGGTTTGTTGGTTTAGTTGTTTGTTGGTTTGTTGGTTTGTTGGTTTGTTGGTTTGTTCGTTTGTTGGTTTGTTGGTTTGTTGGTTTATTGGTTTATTGGTTTGTGAGTTTGTTGGTTTGTTGGTTTGTTGGTTTGTTGGCTTGTTGGTTTGTGGTTTGTTGGTGTGTTGGTTTGTTCGTTTGTTGGTTTGTCGGTTTGTTGGTTTGTTGGTATGTTCGTTTGTTGGTTTGTTGGTTTGTTGGTTTGTTGGCTTGTTGGTTTGTTGGTTTGTTCGTTTGTTGGTTTGTTGGTTTGTTAGTTTGTTGGTTAGTTCGTTTGCTGGTTTGTTGGCTTGTTGGTTTCTTGGTTTGTTGGTTTGTTGTTTTGTTGGTTTGTTGGTTTGTTGGTTTGTTGGTTTGTTGGTTTGTTGGTTTGTTGGTTTGTTGGTTTGGAGGTTTGTTGGTTTGCTGGTTTGTTGATTTGTTGGTTTGTTGGTTTGTTGGTTTGTTGGTTTGTTGGTTTGTTGGTTTGTTGGTTTGTTGGTTTGTTGGTTTGTTGGTTTGTTGGTTTGTTGGTTTGTTTATTTGTTTGTTTGGTCGTTTGTTAGTTTATTGGTTTGTTGGTTTGTAGGTTTGTTGGTTTGTTGGTTTGTTGGTTTGTTGGTTTGTTGGTTTGTTGGTTTCTTGGTTTCTTGGTTTGTTGGTTTGTTGGTTTGTTGGTTTGTTGGTTTGTTGCTTTGTTGGCTTGTTGGTTTGTTAGCTTGTTGGTTTGTTGGATTGTTCGTTTGTTGGGTTGTTGGTATGTTCGTGTTGGTTTGTTGGTTTGTTGGTTTGTTGGTGTGTTCGTTGGTTTGTTCGTTTGTTGGTTTGTTGGTTTGTTGGTTAGTTGGTTTTTTGGTTTGTTGGTTTGTTGGTTTGTTGGTTTGTTGGTTTGTTGGCTTGTTGGTTTGTTTCGTTGTTGGTTTGTTGGTTTGTTGGTTTTGTTGGTTTGTTGGTTTGTTGGTTTGTTTGTTTGTTCGTTTTTTGGTTTGTTGGTTTATTTGTTTGTTGGTTTGTTGGGTTGTTGGTTTACTGGTTTGTTGGTTTGTTTATTTGTTGGTTTGTTGGTTTGTTGGTTTCTTGGTTTGTTTATTTGTTGGTTTGTTGGTTTGTTGGTTTGTTGGCTTGTTGGTTTGTTGATTTGTTGGTTTGTTCGTTTGTTGGTTTGTTGGTATGTTCGTTTGTTGGTTTGTTAGTTTGTTGGTTTGTCGGTTTGTTGGTTTGTTGGTTTGTTGGTTTGTTGGTTTGTTTGTTTGTTGGTTTGTTGTTTTGTTGTTTTGTTTGTTTGTTGGTTTGTTGGTTTGTTGGTTTTTTTGGTTTGTTGGTTTGTTGGTTTATTTGTTTGTTGGTTTGTTGGTTTGTTGGTTTGTTGATTTGTTGGTTTGTTGGTTTGTTGGTTTGTTGGTTTGTTGGTTTGTTGGTTTGTTGGTTTGTTGGTTTGTTGGTTTGTTGGTTTGTTGTTTTGTTGGTTTGTTGGTTTGTTGGTTTGTTTGTTTGTTCGTTTGTTGGTTTGTTGGTTTGTTTGTTTGTTGGTTTGTTGTTTTGTTGTTTTGTTTGTTTGTTGGTTTGTTGGTTTGTTGGTTTTTTTGGTTTGTTGGTTTGTTGGTTTATTTGTTTGTTTTTTTGTTGGTTTGTTGGTTTGTTGGTTTGTTGATTTGTTGGTTTTTTGGTTTATTGGTTTGTTGGTTTATTTGTTTGTTGGTTTGTTGGTTTGTTGGTTTGTTCGTTTGTTGGTTTGTTGGTTTATTGGTTTGTTGGCTTGTTGGTTTGTGGTTTGTTGGTGTGTTGGTTTGTTCGTTTGTTGGTTTGTCGGTTTGTTGGTTTGTTGGTATGTTCGTTTGTTGGTTTGTTGGTTTGTTGGTTTGTTGGTTTGTTGGTTTGTTGGCTTGTTGGTTTGTTGGTTTGTTCGTTTGTTGGTTTGTTGGTTCGTTAGTTTGTTGGTTAGTTCGTTTGCTGGTTTGTTGGCTTGTTGGTTTCTTGGTTTGTTGGTTTGTTGGTTTGTTGTTTTGTTGGTTTGTTGGTTTGTTGGTTTGTTGGTTTGTTAGTTTGTTGGTTTGTTGGTTTGGTGGTTTGTTGGTTTGTTGGTTTGTTGGTTTGTTGGTTTGTTGGTTTGTTGGTTTGTTGGTTTGTTAGTTTGTTGGTTTGTTGGTTTGGTGGTTTGTTGGTTTGTTGGTTTGTTGGTTTGCTGGTTTGTTGGTTTGTTGGTTTGTTCGTTTGTTGGTTTGTTAGTTTGTTGGTTTATTGGTTTGATGGTTTATTGGTTTGTTGGTTTGTTGGTTTGTTGGTTTGTTGTTTTGTTGGTTTGTTGGTTTGTTGGTTTGTTGGTTTGTTGGTTTGTTGGTTTGTTGGTTTGTTGGTTTATTTGTTTGGTGGTTTGTTGGCTTGTTAATTTATTGGTTTCTTGGTTTGTTGGTTTGTTGGTTTGTTGGTTTGTTGGTTTGTTGGTTTGTTGGTTTGTTGGTTCGTTTGTTTGTTGGTTTATTTGTTTGTTAGATTGTTGGTTTATTGGTTTCTTGGTTTGATGGTTTGTTGGGTTGTTGCTTTGTTGGTTTGTTCGTTTGTTGGTTTATTGCTTTGTTGGTTTGTTGGTTTGTTGATTTGTTGGTTTGTTGGTTTGTTGGTTTGTTGGTTTTTTGGTTTGTTGGTTTGTTGGTTTGTTGGTTTGTTGGTTTCTTGGTTTGTTGGTTTGTTTGTTTGTTTGTTTGGTCGTTTGTTAGTTTATTGGTTTGTTGGTTTGTTGGTTTGTTGGTTTGTTGGTTTGCTGGTTTGTTGGTTTGTTGGTTTGTTGGTTTCTTGGTTTGGTGGTTTAGTGGTTTGTTGGTTTGTTGGTTTGTTGGTTTGTTGGTTTGTTGGTTTGTTGGCTTGTTGGTTTGTTAGCTTGTTGGTTTGTTGGATTGTTCGTTTGTTGTGTTGTTGGTATGTTCGTTTGTTGGTTTGTTGGTTTGTTGGTTTGTTGGTTTGTTGGTTTGTTGGTTTGTTGGTTTGTTGGTTTGTTGGTTTGTTGGTTTGTTGGTTTGTTGGTTCGTTGGTTTGTTGGTTTGTTGGTTTGCTGGTTTGTTGGTTTGTTGGTTTGTTAGTTTGTTGGTTTGTTGGTTTGTTGGTTTGTTGGTTTGTTGGTTTGTTGGTTTGTTGGTTTGTTTGTTTGTTGGTTTGTATGTTTGTTTGTTTGGTCGTTTGTTAGTTTACTGGTTTGTTGGTTTGTTGGTTTGTTGGTTTGTTGGTTTAGGTGTTTGTTGGTTTGTTGGTTTGTTGGTTTGTTGGTTTGTTGGTTTGTTGGTTTGTTGGTTTGTTGGTTTGTTAGTTTGTTGGTTTGTTGGTTTGTTGGTTTGTTGGTTTGTTGGTTTGTTGGTTTGTTGGTTTGTTGGTTTGTTTGTTTGTTTGTTTGGTCGTTTGTTAGTTTATTGGTTTGTTGGTTTGTAGGTTTGTTGGATTGTTGGTTTGTTGGTTTGTTGGTTTGTTGGTTTGTTGGTTTGGTGGTTTGTTGGTTTGTTGGTTTGTTGGTTTGTTGGTTTGTTGGTTTGTTGGTTTGTTGGTTTGTTGGTTTGTTGGTTTGTTGGTTTGTTGGTTTGTTGGTTTGTTGGCTGGTTGGTTTGTTAGCTTGTTGGTTTGTTGGATTGTTCGTTTGTTGGGTTGTTGGTATGTTCGTTTGTTGGTTTGTTGGTTTGTTGGTTTTTTGGTTTGTTGGTTTGTTGGTTTGTTGGTTCGTTGGTTGGTTAGTTTGTTGGTTTGTTGGTTTGTTGGTTTGTTGGTTTGTTGGTTTGTTGGTTTGTTGGTTTGTTGGTTTGTTGGTTTGTTGGTTTATTGGTTTGTTTGTTTGATTGTTTGTTCATTTGTTGGTTTGTTGGTTTGTTGGTTTGTTGGTTTGTTGGTTTGTTGGTTTGTTGGTTTATTTGTTTGTTAGTTTGTTGGTTTAATGGTTTGTTTGTTTGTTGGTTTGTTGTTTTGTTGGTTTGTTGGTTTGTTGGTTTGTTGGTTTGTTGGTTTGTTGGTTTGTTTGTTTTTTGGTTTGTTGGTTTGTTGGTTTGTTGGTTTTTTAGTTTGTTGGCTTGTTGGCTTGTTGATTTGCTGGTTTGTTGGTTTGTTGGTTTGTTGGTTTGTTCGTTTGTTGATTTGTTGGTTTTTTGGTTTGTTGGTTTGTTGGTTTCTTGGTTTGTTGATTTAATTGTTTGTTGGTTGGTTGTTTTGTTGGTTTGTTGGTTTGTTGGTTTGGTGGTTTGTTGGCTTGTTGGCTTGTTGGTTTGTTGGTTTGTTGGTTTGTTGGATTGTTGGTTTGTTGGTTTGTTGGTTTGTTGGTTTTGTTGGTTTGTTGGTTTCTTGGTTTGTTCGTTTGTTGGTTTGTTCGTTTGTTGGTTTGTTGGTTTGTTGGTTGGTTGGTTTTTTGGTTTGTTGGTTATGTGGTTTGTTGGTTTGTTGGTTTGTTCGTTTGTTGGTTTGTTGGTTTGTTGGTTTATTGGTTTATTGGTTTGTGGGTTTGTTCGTTTGTTGTGTTGTTGGTATGTTCGTTTGTTGGTTTGTTGGTTTGTTCGTTTGTTGGTTTGTTGGTTTGTTGGTTTATTGGTTTGTTGGTTCGTTGGTTTGTTGGTTCGTTGGTTCGTTGGTTTGTTGGTTTGTTGGTTTGTTTATTTGTTGGTTTGTTGGTTTGTTGGTTTGTTGGTTTGTTGGTTTGTTGGTTTGTTGGTTTGTTGGTTTGTTGGTTTGTTGGTTTGTTGGTTTAGTTGTTTGTTGGTTTGTTGGTTTGTTGGTTTGTTGGTTTGTTGGTTTGTTGGTTTGTTAGTTTGTTGGTTTGTTGGCTTGTTGGTTTGTTGGTTTGTTGGTTTGTTGGTTTGTTGGTTTTGTTGGTTTGTTGGTTTGTTGGTTTGTTTGTTTGTTCGTTATTTGGTTTGTTGGTTTATTTATTTGTTGGTTTGTTGGGTTGTTGGTTTACTGGTTTGTTGGTTTGTTTATTTGTTGGTTTGTTGGTTTGTTGGTTTCTTGGTTTGTTTATTTGTTGGTTTGTTGGTTTGTTGGCTTGTTGGTTTGTTGATTTGTTGGTTTGTTCGTTTGTTGGTTTGTTGGTATGTTCGTTTGTTGGTTTGTTGGTTTGTTGGTTTGTCGGTTTGTTGGTTTGTTGGTTTGTTGGTTTGTTGGTTTGTTGGTTTGTTGGTTTGTTGGTTTGTTGGTTTGTTGGTTTGTTGGTTTGTTGGTTTGTTGGTTTGTTGGTTTGTTGGTTTGTTGGTTTGTTGGTTTGTTGGTTTGTTGGTTTGTTGGTTTGTTGGTTTGTTGGTTTGGTGGTTTGTTGGTTTGTTGGTTTGTTGGTTTGTTGGTTTGTTGGTTTGTTCGTTTGTTGGTTTGTTAGTTTGTTGGTTTATTGGTTTGTGGGTTTGTTGGTTTGTTGGTTCGTTGGTTTATTGGTTTGTTGGTTTGTTGGTTTGTTGGTTTGAGGGTTTGTTGGTTTGTTGGTTTATTGGTTTGTTGGTTTGTTGGTTTGTTGGTTTGTTGGTTTGTTGGTTTGTTGGTTTGTTCGTTTGTTGGTTTGTTGGTTTGTTGGTTTATTGGTTTATTGGTTTGTGAGTTTGTTGGTTTGTTGGTTTGTTGGTTTGTTGGTTTGTTGGTTTGTTGGTTTGTTGGTTTGTTGGTTTGTTGGTTTGTTGGTTTGTTGGTTTATTGGTTTGTTGGTTTGTTGGTTTGTTGGTTTGTTGGTTTGTTGGTTTGTTGGCTTGTTGGTTTGTTCGTTTGTTGGTTTGTTGGTTTGTTGGTTTATTGGTTTGTTGGTTTGTTGGTTTGTTGGTTCGTTGTTTCGTTGGTATGTTGGTTTGTTGGTTTGTTTGTTTGTTGGTTTGTTGGTTTGTTGGTTTGTTGGTTTGTTTGTTTGTTGGTTTGTTGGTTTGTTGGTTTGTTGGTTTGTTGGTTTGTTGGTTTGTTGGTTTAGCTGTTTGTTGGTTTGTTGGTTTGTTGGTTTGTTGATTTGTTGGTTTGTTGGTTTGTTGGTTTGTTGGCTTGTTGGTTTGTTGGTTTGTTGGTTTGTTGGTTTATTGGTTTATTGGTTTGTGGGTTTGTTGGTTTGTTGGTTTGTTGGTTTGTTGGTTTGTTGGTTTGTTGGTTGGTTGGTTTGTTGGTTTATTGGTTTGTTGGTTTGTTGGTTTGTTGGTTTGTTGGTTTGTTGGCTTGTTGGTTTGTTCGTTTGTTGGTTTGTTGGTTTGTTGGTTTATTGGTTTGTTGGTTTGTTGGTTTGTTGGTTCGTTGTTTCATTGGTTTGTTGGTTTGTTGGTTTGTTTGTTTGTTGGTTTGTTGGTTTGTTGGTTTGTTGGTTTGTTGGTTTAGTTGTTTGTTGGTTTGTTGGTTTGTTGGTTTGTTGGTTTGTTGGTTTGTTGGTTTGTTGGCTTGTTGGTTTGTTGGTTTGTTGGTTTGTTGATTTGTTGGTTTTGTTGGTTTGTTGGTTTGTTTGTTTGTTCGTTTTTTGGTTTGTTGGTTTATTTGTTTGTTGGTTTGTTGGGTTGTTGGTTTACTGGTTTGTTGGTTTGTTTATTTGTTGGTTTGTTGGTTTCTTGGTTTGTTTATTTGTTGGTTTGTTGGTTTGTTGGTTTGTTGGCTTGTTGGTTTGTTCATTTGTTGGTTTGTTCGTTTGTTGGTTTGTTGGTATGTTCGTTTGTTGGTTTGTTGGGTTGTTGGTTTGTCGGTTTGTTGGTTTGTTGGTTTGTTGGTTTGTTGGTTTGTTGGTTTGTTGGTTTGTTGGTTTGTTAGTTTGTTGGTTTGTTGGTTTGTTGGTTTGTTGGTTTGTTGGTTTGTTGGTTTGTTGGTTTGTTGGTTTGTTGGTTTGTTGGTTTGTTGGTTTGTTGGTTTGTTGGTTTGTTGGTTTGTTGTTTTGTTGGTTTGTTGGTTTGTTGGTTTGTTTGTTAGTTCGTTTGTTGGTTTGTTGGTTTGTTGGTTTGTTGGTTTGTTTGTTTGTTGGTTTGTTGTTTTGTTGTTTTGTTTGTTTGTTGGTTTGTTGGTTTGTTGGTTTTTTTGGTTTGTTGGTTTGTTGGTTTGTTAGTTTATTTGTTAGTTGGTTTGTTGGTTTGTTGATTTGTTGGTTTTTTGGTTTGTTGGTTTGTTGGTTTATTTGTTTGTTGGTTTGTTGGTTTGTTGGTTTGTTGGTTTGTTCGTTTGTTGGTTTGTTGGTTTGTTGGTTTGTTGGTTTGTTGGCTTGTTAGTTTGTGGTTTGTTGGTGTGTTGGTTTGTTCGTTTGTTGGTTTGTCGGTTTGTTGGTTTGTTGGTATGTTCGTTTGTTGGTTTGTTGGTTTGTTGGTTTGTTGGCTTGTTGGTTTGTTGGTTTGTTCGTTTGTTGGTTTGTTGGTTTGTTAGTTTGTTGGTTAGTTCGTTTGCTGGTTTGTTGGCTTGTTGGTTTCTTGGTTTGTTGGTTTGTTGTTTTGTTGGTTTGTTAGTTTGTTGGTTTGTTGGTTTGTTGGTTTGTTGGTTTGTTGGTTTGGTGGTTTGTTGGTTTGCTGGTTTGTTGATTTGTTGGTTTGTTGGTTTGTTGGTTTGTTGGTTTGTTGGTTTGTTGGTTTGTTGGTTTGTTGGTTTGTTGGTTTGTTTATTTGTTTGTTTGGTCGTTTGTTAGTTTATTGGTTTGTTAGTTTGTAGGTTTGTTGGTTTGTTGGTTTGTTGGTTTGTTGGTTTGTTGGTTTCTTGGTTTGTTGGTTTGTTGGTTTGTTGGTTTGTTGGCTTGTTGGTTTGTTGGTTTGTTGGTTTGTTCGTTTGTTGGTTTGTTGGTTTGTTAGTTTGTTGGTTAGTTCGTTTGTTGGTTTGTTGGCTTGTTGGTTTCTTGGTTTGTTGGTTTGTTGTTTTGTTGGTTTGTTGGTTTGTTGGTTTGTTGGTTTGTTGGTTTGTTGGTTTGGTGGTTTGTTGGTTTGCTGGTTTGTTGATTTGTTGGTTTGTTGGTTTGTTGGTTTGTTGGTTTGTTTGTTTGTTGGTTTGTTGGTTTGTTGGTTTGTTGGTTTGTTGGTTTGTTGGTTTGTTGGTTTGTTGGTTTGTTGGTTTGTTGGTTTGTTGGTTTGTTGGTTTAGTTGTTTGTTGGTTTGTTGGTTTGTTGGTTTGTTGGTTTGTTCGTTTGTTGGTTTGTTGGTTTGTTGGTTTATTGGTTTATTGGTTTGTGAGTTTGTTGGTTTGTTGGTTTGTTGGTTTGTTGGCTTGTTGGTTTGTGGTTTGTTGGTGTGTTGGTTTGTTCGTTTGTTGGTTTGTCGGTTTGTTGGTTTGTTGGTATGTTCGTTTGTTGGTTTGTTGGTTTATTGGTTTGTTGGCTTGTTGGTTTGTTGTTTTGTTCGTTTGTTGGTTTGTTGGTTTGTTAGTTTGTTGGTTAGTTCGTTTGCTGGTTTGTTGGCTTGTTGGTTTCTTGGTTTGTTGGTTTGTTGTTTTGTTGGTTTGTTGGTTTGTTGGTTTGTTGGTTTGTTGGTTTGTTGGTTTGTTGGTTTGTTGGTTTGGTGGTTTGTTGGTTTGCTGGTTTGTTGATTTGTTGGTTTGTTGGTTTGTTGGTTTGTTGGTTTGTTGGTTTGTTGGTTTGTTGGTTTGTTGGTTTGTTGGTTTGTTGGTTTGTTTATTTGTTTGTTTGGTCGTTTGTTAGTTTATTGGTTTGTTGGTTTGTAGGTTTGTTGGTTTGTTGGTTTGTTGGTTTGTTGGTTTGTTGGTTTCTTGGTTTGTTGGTTTGTTGGTTTGTTGGTTTGTTGGTTTGTTGGTTTGTTGGCTTGTTGGTTTGTTAGCTTGTTGGTTTGTTGGATTGTTCGTTTGTTGGGTTGTTGGTATGTTCGTTTGTTGGTTTGTTGGTTTGTTGGTTTGTTGGTTTGTTGGTTTGTTGGTGTGTTCGTTGGTTTGTTCGTTTGTTGGTTTGTTGGTTAGTTGGTTTTTTGGTTTGTTGGTTTGTTGGTTTGTTGGTTTGTTGGTTTGTTGGCTTGTTGGTTTGTTCGTTTGTTGGGTTGTTGGTTTGTTGGTTTTGTTGGTTTGTTGGTTTGTTGGTTTGTTTGTTTGTTCGTTTTTTGGTTTGTTGGTTTATTTGTTTGTTGGTTTGTTGGGTTGTTGGTTTACTGGTTTGTTGGTTTGTTTATTTGTTGGTTTGTTGGTTTGTTGGTTTCTTGGTTTGTTTATTTGTTGGTTTGTTGGTTTGTTGGTTTGTTGGCTTGTTGGTTTGTTGATTTGTTGGTTTGTTCGTTTGTTGGTTTGTTGGTATGTTCGTTTGTTGGTTTGTTAGTTTGTTGGTTTGTCGGTTTGTTGGTTTGTTGGTTTGTTGGTTTGTTGGTTTGTTTGTTTGTTGGTTTGTTGTTTTGTTGTTTTGTTTGTTTGTTGGTTTGTTGGTTTGTTGGTTTTTTTGGTTTGTTGGTTTGTTGGTTTATTTGTTTGTTGGTTTGTTGGTTTGTTGGTTTGTTGATTTGTTGGTTTGTTGGTTTGTTGGTTTGTTGGTTTGTTGGTTTGTTGGTTTGTTGGTTTGTTGGTTTGTTGGTTTGTTGGTTTGTTGGTTTGTTGGTTTGTTGTTTTGGTTGGTTTGTTGGTTTGTTGGTTTGTTTGTTTGTTCGTTTGTTGGTCTGTTGGTTTGTTTGTTTGTTGGTTTGTTGTTTTGTTGTTTTGTTTGTTTGTTGGTTTGTTGGTTTGTTGGTTTTTTTGGTTTGTTGGTTTGTTGGTTTATTTGTTTGTTGGTTTGTTGGTTTGTTGGTTTGTTGGTTTGTTGATTTGTTGGTTTTTTGGTTTATTGGTTTGTTGGTTTATTTGTTTGTTGGTTTGTTGGTTTGTTGGTTTGTTCGTTTATTGGTTTGTTGGTTTATTGGTTTGTTGGCTTGTTGGTTTGTGGTTTGTTGGTGTGTTGGTTTGTTCGTTTGTTGGTTTGTCGGTTTGTTGGTTTGTTGGTATGTTCGTTTGTTGGTTTGTTGGTTTGTTGGTTTGTTGGTTTGTTGGCTTGTTGGTTTGTTGGTTTGTTCGTTTGTTGGTTTGTTGGCTTGTTAGTTTGTTGGTTAGTTCGTTTGCTGGTTTGTTGGCTTGTTGGTTTCTTGGTTTGTTGGTTTGTTGTTTTGTTGGTTTGTTGGTTTGTTGGTTTGTTAGTTTGTTGGTTTGTTGGTTTGGTGGTTTGTTGGTTTGTTGGTTTGTTGGTTTGTTGGTTTGTTGGTTTGTTGGTTTGTTGGTTTGTTAGTTTGTTGGTTTGTTGGTTTGGTGGTTTGTTGGTTTGTTGGTTTGTTGGTTTGTTGGTTTGTTGGTTTGTTGGTTTGTTCGTTTGTTGGTTTGTTAGTTTGTTGGTTTATTGGTTTGATGGTTTATTGATTTGTTGGTTTGTTGGTTTGTTGGTTTGTTGGTTTGTTGGTTTGTTGGTTTATTTGTTTGGTGGTTTGTTGGCTTGTTAATTTATTGGTTTCTTGGTTTGTTGGTTTGTTGGTTTGTTGGTTTGTTGGTTTGTTGGTTTGTTGGTTTGTTTGTTTGTTGGTTTATTTGTTTGTTAGATTGTTGGTTTATTGGTTTCTTGGTTTGATGGTTTGTTGGGTTGTTGCTTTGTTGGTTTGTTCGTTTGTTGGTTTATTGCTCTGTTGGTCTGTTGGTTTGTTGATTTGTTGGTTTGTTGGTTTGTTGGTTTGTTGGTTTGTTGGTTTTTTGGTTTGTTGGTTTGTTGGTTTGTTGGTTTGTTGGTTTGTTGGCTTCTTGGTTTGTTGGTTTGTTTGTTTGTTTGTTTGGTCGTTTGTTAGTTTATTGGTTTGTTGGTTTGTTGGTTTGTTGGTTTGCTGGTTTGTTGGTTTGTTGGTTTGTTGTTTTGTTGGTTTCTTGGTTTGGTGGTTTAGTGGTTTGTTGGTTTGTTGGTTTGTTGGTTTGTTGGTTTGTTGGTTTGTTGGTTTGTTGGCTGGTTGGTTTGTTAGCTTGTTGGTTTGTTGGATTGTTCGTTTGTTGGGTTGTTGGTATGTTCGTTTGTTGGTTTGTTGGTTTGTTGGTTTTTTGGTTTCTTGGTTTGTTGGTTTTTTGGTTCGTTGGTTGGTTAGTTTGTTGGTTTGTTGGTTTGTTGGTTTGTTGGTTTGTTGGTTTGTTGGTTTGTTGGTTTGTTGGTTTGTTGGTTTGTTGGTTTGTTGGTTTATTGGTTTGTTTGTTTGATTGTTTGTTCGCTTGTTGGTTTGTTGGTTTGTTGGTTTGTTGGTTTGTTGGTTTGTTGGTTTATTTGTTTGTTAGTTTGTTGTTTTAATGGTTTGTTTGTTTGTTGGTTTGTTGTTTTGTTGGTTTATTGGTTTGTTGGTTTGTTGGTTTGTTGGTTTGTTGGTTTGTTGGTTTTTTGGTTTGTTGGTTTGTTGGTTTGTTGGTTTTTTAGTTTGTTGGCTTGTTGGCTTGTTGGTTTGCTGGTTTGTTGGTTTGTTGGTTTGTTGGTTTGTTGGTTTGTTAGTTTGTTGGTTTTTTGGTTTGTTGGTTTGTTGGTTTCTTGGTTTGTTGATTTAATTGTTTGTTGGTTGGTTGTTTTGTTGGTTTGTTGGTTTGTTGGTTTGTTGGTTTGTTGGCTTGTTGGCTTGTTGGTTTGTTGGTTTGTTGGTTTGTTGGATTGTTGGTTTGTTGGTTTGTTGGTTTGTTGGTTTTGTTGGTTTGTTGGTTTCTTGGTTTGTTCGTTTGTTGGTTTGTTCGTTAGTTGGTTTGTTCGTTTGTTGGTTTGTTGGTTTGTTGGTTGGTTGGTTTTTTGGTTTGTTGGTTATGTGGTTTGTTGGTTTGTTGGTTTGTTGGTTTGTTCGTTTGTTGGTTTGTTGGTTTGTTGGTTTATTGGTTTATTGGTTTGTGGGTTTGTTCGTTTGTTGTGTTGTTGGTATGTTCGTTTGTTGGTTTGTTGGTTTGTTCGTTTGTTGGTTTGTTGGTTTGTTGGTTTATTGGTTTGTTGGTTTGTTGGTTTGTTGGTTCGTTGGTTCGTTGGTTTGTTGGTTTGTTGGTTTGTTTATTTGTTGGTTTGTTGGTTTGTTGGTTTGTTGGTTTGTTGGTTTGTTGGTTTGTTGGTTTGTTGGTTTGTTGGTTTGTTGGTTTAGTTGTTTGTTGGTTTGTTGGTTTGTTGGTTTGTTGGTTTGTTGGTTTGTTGGTTTGTTAGTTTGATGGTTTGTTGGATTGTTGGTTTGTTGGTTTGTTGGTTTGTTGGTTTGTTGGTTTTGTTGGTTTGTTGGTTTGTTGGTTTGTTTGTTTGTTTGTTATTTGGTTTATTGGTTTATTTATTTGTTGGTTTGTTGGGTTGTTGGTTAACTGGTTTGTTGGTTTGTTTATTTGTTGGTTTGTTGGTTTGTTGGTTTCTTGGTTTGTTTATTTGTGGTTTGTTGGTTTGTTGGCTTGTTGGTTTGTTGATTTGTTGGTTTGTTCGTTTGTTGGTTTGTTGGTATGTTCGTTTGTTGGTTTGTTGGCTTGTTGGTTTGTTGGTTTGTTGGTTTGTTGGTTTGTTGGTTTGTTGGTTTGTTGGTTTGTTGGTTTGTTGGTTTGTTGGTTTGTTGGTTTGTTGGTTTGTTGGTTTGTTGGTTTGTTGGTTTGGTGGTTTGTTGGTTTGTTGGTTTGTTGGTTTGTTGGTTTGTTGGTTTGTTCGTTTGTTGGTTTGTTAGTTTGTTGGTTTATATGTTTGTGGGTTTGTTGGTTTGTTGGTTCGTTGGTTTATTGGTTTGTTGGTTTGTTGGTTTGTTGGTTTGAGGGTTTGTTGGTTTGTTGGTTTATTGGTTTGTTGGTTTGTTGGTTTGTTGGTTTGTTGGTTTGTTGGTTTGTTGGTTTGTTGGTTTGTTGGTTTATTTGTTTGGTGGTTTGTTGGCTTGTTAATTTATTGATTTCTTGGTTTGTTGGTTTGTTGTTTTGTTGGTTTGTTGGTTTGTTGGTTTGTTGGTTTGTTGGTTTGTTGGTTTGTTGGTTTGTTGGTTTGTTGGTTTGTTGTTTTGTTGGTTTATTTGTTTGTTAGATTGTTGGTTTATTGGTTTCTTGGTTTGTTGGTTTGTTGGCTTGTTGCTTTGTTGGTTTGTTCGTTTGTTGGTTTGTTGGTTTGTTGGTTTGTTGGTTTGTTGGTTTGTTTATTTGTTTGTTTGGTCGTTTGTTAGTTTATTGGTTTGTTGGTTTGTTGGTTTGTTGGTTTGTTGGTTTGTTGGTTTGTTGGTTTGTTGGTTTCTTGGTTTGGTGGTTTGTTGGTTTGTTGGTTTGTTGGTTTGTTGGTTTGTTGATTTGTTGCTTTGTTGGTTTGTTGGTTTGTTGGTTTGTTGGTTTGTTGGTTTTTTTGGTTTGTTGGTTTATTTGTTTGTTGGTTTGTTGGTTTGTTGGTTTGTTGGTTTGTTGGTTTGTTGGTTTGTTGGTTTGTTTGTTTGTTTGTTCGTTTATTGGTTTGTTGGTTTGTTGGTTTATTGGTTTGTTGGTTTGTTGGTTTGTTGGTTTGTTGGTTTGTTGGTTTGTTGGTTTGTTGGTTTGTTGGTTTGTTGGTTTGTTGGTTTGTTGGTTTGTTGGTTTATTGGTTTATTGGTTTGTTGGTTTGTTGGTTTGTTGGTTGGTTGGTTTGTTGATTTGTTGCTTTATTTGTTTGGTGGTTTGTTGGCTTGTTGGTTTCTTGGTTTCTTGGTTTGTTGGTTTGTTGTTTTGTTGGTTTGTTGGTTTGTTGGTTTATTGATTTGTTGGTTTGTTGGTTTGTTGATTTAATTGTTTGTTGGTTGGTTGTTTTGTTGGTTAGTTGATTTGTTGGTTTGTTGGCTTGTTGGCTTGTTGGTTTGTTGGTTTGTTGGTTTGTTGGTTTGTTGGTTTGTTGGTTTGTTGATTTAATTGTTTGTTGGTTGGTTGTTTTGTTGGTTAGTTGATTTGTTGGTTTGTTGGCTTGTTGGCTTGTTGGTTTGTTGGTTTGTTGGTTTGTTGGATTGTTGGTTTGTTGGTTTGTTGGTTTTGTTGGTTTGTTGGTTTCTTGGTTTGTTGGTGTGTTCGTTTGTTGGTTTGTTGGTTTGTTGGTTTGTTCGTTTGTTGGTTTGTTGGTTTGTTGGTTGGTTGGTTTTTTGGTTTGTTGGTTATGTGGTTTGTTGGTTTGTTGGTTTGTTGGTTTGTTGGTTTGTTGGTTTGTTCGTTTGTTGGTTTGTTGGTTTGTTGGTTTGTTGGTTTATTGATTTATTGGTTTGTTGGTTTGTTGGTTTGTTGGTTTGTTGGTTAGTTTGTTTGTTGGTTTGTTGGTTTGTTGGTTTGTTGGTTTGTTGGTTTATTGGTTTGTTGGTTTGTTGGTTTGTTGGTTCGTTGGTTCGTTGGTTTGTTGGTTTGTTTGTTTTTTGGTTTGTTGGTTTGTTGGTTTGTTGGTTTGTTGGTTTGTTGGTTTGTTGGTTTAGTTGTTTGTTGGTTTGTTGGTTTCTTGGTTTGTTGGTTTGTTGGTTTGTTGGTTTGTTGGTTTGTTGGTTTGTTGGTTTGTTGGTTTGTTGGTTTGTTGGTTTGTCGGCTTGTTGGTTTGTTGGTTTGTTGGTTTGTTGGTTTGTTGGTTTGTTGGTTTGTTGGTTTTGTTGGTTTGTTGGTTTGTTGGTTTGTTTGTTTTTTGGTTTGTTGGTTTGTTGGTTTGTTGGTTTGTTGGTTTGTTGGTTTAGTTGTTTGTTGGTTTGTTGGTTTGTTGGTTTGTTGGTTTGTTGGTTTGTTGGTTTGTTGGTTTGTTGGTTTGTTGGTTTGTTGGTTTGTCGGCTTGTTGGTTTGTTGGTTTGTTGGTTTGTTGGTTTGTTGGTTTGTTGGTTTTGTTGGTTTGTTGGTTTGTTGGTTTGTTCGTTTTTTGGTTTGTTGGTTTATTTGTTTGTTGGTTTGTTGGGTTGTTCGTTTGTTGGTTTGTTGGTTTGTTGGTTTGCTGTTTTGTTGGTTTGTTGGTATGTTCGTTTGTTGGTTTGTTCGTTTGTTGGTTTGTTGGTTTGTTGGTTTGTTGGTTTGTTGGCTTGTTGGTTTTGTCAATTTGTTCGTTTGTTGGTTTGTTGGTGTGTTGGTTTGTTGGGTTGTTCGTTTGTTGGTTTGCTGGTTTGTTGGTTTGTTTATTTGTTGGTTTGTTGGTTTGTTGGTTTCTTGGTTTGTTTATTTGTTGGTTTGTTGGTTTGTTGGCTTGTTTGTTTGTTGATTTGTTGGTTTGTTCGTTTGTTGGTTTGTTGGTATGTTCGTTTGTTAGTTTGCTGGTTTGTCGGTTTGTTGGTTTGTTGGTTTGTTGGTTTGTTGGTTTGTTGGTTTGTTGGTTTGTTGGTTTGTTGGTTTGTTGGTTTGTTGGTTTGTTGGTTTGTTGGTTTGTTGGTTTGTTGGTTTGTTGGTGTGTTGGTTTGTTGGTTTGTTGGTTTGTTGGTTTGTTGGGTTGATGGTTTGTTGTTTTGTTGGTTTGTTGGTTTGTTGGTTTGTTTGTTTGTTCGTTTGTTCGTTTGTTCGTTTGTTGGTTTGTTGGTTTGTTGGTTTGTTGGTTTGTTTGTTTGTTGGTTTGTTGTTTTGTTGTTTTGTTTGTTTGTTGGTTTGTTGGTTTGTTGGTTTTTTTGGTTTGTTGGTTTGTTGGTTTATTTGTTTGTTGGTTTGTTGATTTGTTGGTTTTTTGGTTTGTTGGTTTGTTGGTTTATATGTTTATTGGTTTGTTGGTTTGTTGGTTTGTTCGTTTGTTGGTTTGTTGGTTTGTTGGTTTGTTGGCTTGTTGGTTTGTGGTTTGTTTGTGTGTTGGTTTGTTCGTTTGTTGGTTTGTCGGTTTGTTGGTTTGTTGGTATGTTCGTTTGTTGGTTTGTTGGTTTGTTGGTTTGATGGTTTCTTGGTTTGTTAGTTTGTTGGTTTGTTGGTTTGTTGGTTTGTTGGTTTATTTGTTTGTTGGTTTGTTGGTTTGTTGGTTTGTTGGTTTGTTGTTTTGTTGGTTTGTTGGTTTGTTGGTTTATTTGTTTGTTCGTGTATTGGTTTGTTGGTTTGTTGGTTAGTTGTTGGTTTGTTGTTTTGTTGTTTTGTTGGTTTGTTCGTTTGTTGGTTTGTTGGTTTGTTGGTTTGTTGGTTTGTTGGTTTATTGGTTTATTTGTTTGTTAGTTTGTTGGTTTAATGGTTTGTTTGTTTGTTGGTTTGTTGTTTTGTTGGTTTGTTGGTTTGTTGGTTTGTTGGTTTGTTGGTTTGTTGGTTTGTTGGTTTGTTGGTTTGTTGGTTTGTTGGTTTATTTGTTCGTTGATTTGTTGGTTTGTTGGTTTGTTGGTTTGATGGTATCTTGGTTTGTTAGTTTGTTGGTTTGTTAATTTGTTGGTTTGTTGGTTTATTTGTTTGTTGGTTTGTTGGTTTGTTGGTTTGTTGGTTTGTTGGTTTATTGGTTTGTTGTTTTGTTGGTTTGTTGGTTCGTTGGTTAGTTTGTTTGTTCGTTTATTGGTTTGTTGGTTTGTTGGTTTGTTTGATTGTTGGTTTGTTGTTTTGTTGTTTTGTTGTTTTGTTGGTTTGTTGGTTTGTTGGTTTGTTGGTTTTTTTGGTTTGTTGGTTTATTTGTTTGTTGGTTTGTTGGTTTGTTGGTTTGTTGGTTTGTTGGTTTGTTGGTTTGTTGGTTTGTTGGTTTGTTGGTTTGTTGGTTTGTTGGTTTGTTGGTTTGTTTGTTTGTTTGTTCGTTTATTGGTTTGTTGGTTTGTTGGTTTATTGGTTTGTCGGTTTGTTGGTTTGTTGGTTTGTTGGTTTGTTGGTTTGTTGGTTTGTTGGTTTGTTGGTTTGTTGGTTTGTTGGTTTGTTGGTTTGTTGGTTTATTGGTTTATTGGTTTGTTGGTTTGTTGGATTGTTGCTTTATTTGTTTGGTGGTTTGTTGGCTTGTTGGTTTCTTGGTTTGTTGGTTTGTTGTTTTGTTGGTTTGTTGGTTTGTTGGTTTGTTGGTTTGTTGATTTGTTGGTTTGTTGGTTTGTTGGTTTGTTGGTTTATTTGTTTGTTGGATTGTTGGTTTGTTGGTTTCTTATTTTGTTGGCTTGTTGCTTTGTTCGTTTGTTCGTTTGTTGGTTTATTGCTTTGTTGGTTTGTTGGTTTGTTGGTTTGTTTGTTTGTTTATTTGGTCGTTTGTTAGTTTATTGGTTTGTTGGTTTGTTGGTTTATTTGTTTGTTGGTTTGTTGGTTTGTTGGTTTGTTGGTTTTTTGGTTTGTTGGTTTGTTGGTTTTTTGGTTTGTTGGTTTGTTGGTTTGTTGGTTTGTTGGTTTGTTGGTTTGTTGGTTTGTTGATTTAATTGTTGGTTGGTTGGTTGTTTTGTTGGTTAGTTGGTTTGTTGGTTTGTTGGCTTGTTGGCTTGTTGGTTTGTTGGTTTGTTGGTTTGTTGGATTGTTGGTTTGTTGGTTTGTTGGTTTGTTGGTTTTGTTGGTTTGTTGGTTTCTTGGTTTGTTGGTGTGTTCGTTTGTTGGTTTGTTGGTTTGTTGGTTTGTTCGTTTGTTGGTTTGTTGGTTTGTTGGTTTGTTGGTTGGTTGGTTTTTTGGTTTGTTGGTTATGTGGTTTGTTGGTTTGTTGGTTTGTTGGTTTGTTGATTTGTTGGTTTGTTCGTTTGTTGGTTTGTTGGTTTGTTGGTTTGTTGGTTTATTGGTTTATTGGTTTGTTGGTTTGTTGGTTTGTTGGTTTGTTGGTTTGTTGGTTAGTTGGTTTGTTGGTTTGTTGGTTTGTTGGTTTGTTGGTTTGTTGGTTTATTGGTTTGTTGGTTTGTTGGTTTGTTGGTTTGTTGGTTTGTTGGCTTGTTTATTTGTTCGTTTGTTGGTTTGTTGGTTTGTTGGTTTATTGGTTTGTTGGTTTGTTGGTTTGTTGGTTCGTTGGTTCGTTGGTTTGTTGGTTTGTTTGTTTTTTGGTTTGTTGGTTTGTTGGTTTGTTGGTTTGTTGGTTTGTTGGTTTGTTGGTTTGTTGATTTAGTTGTTTGTTGGTTTGTTGGTTTGTTGGTTTGTTAGTTTGTTGGTTTGTTGGTTTGTTGGTTTGTCGGCTTGTTGGTTTGTTGGTTTGTTGGTTTGTTGGTTTTGTTGGTTTGTTGGTTTGTTGGTTTGTTTGTTTGTTCGTTTTTTGGTTTGTTGGTTTATTTGTTTGTTGGTTTGTTGGGTTGTTCGTTTGTTGGTTTGTTGGTTTGTTGGTTTGTTGGTTTGTTGGTTTGCTGTTTTGTTGGTTTGTTGGTATGTTCGTTTGTTGGTTCGTTGGTTTGTTGGTTTGTTGGTTTGTTGGTTTGTTGGTTTTTTTGGCTTGTTGTTTTTGTCAATTTGTTCGTTTGTTGGTTTGTTGGTGTGTTGGTTTGTTGGGTTGTTCGTTTGTTGGTTTGCTGGTTTGTTGGTTTGTTTATTTGTTGGTTTGTTGGTTTGTTGGTTTCTTGGTTTGTTTATTTGTTGGTTTGTTGGTTTGTTGGCTTGTTTGTTTGTTGATTTGTTAGTTTGTTCGTTTGTTGGTTTGTTGGTATGTTCGTTTGTTAGTTTGTTGGTTTGTCGGTTTGTTGGTTTGTTGGTTTGTTGGTTTGTTGGTTTGTTGGTTTGTTGGTTTGTTGGTTTGTTGGTTTGTTGGTTTGTTGGTTTGTTGGTTTGTTGGTTTGTTGGTTTGTTGGTTTGTTGGTTTGTTGGTTTGTTGGGTTGATGGTTTGTTGTTTTGTTGGTTTGTTGGTTTGTTGGTTTGTTTGTTTGTTCGTTTGTTCGTTTGTTCGTTTGTTCGTTTGTTGGTTTGTTGGATTGTTGGTTTGTTTGTTTGTTGGTTTGTTGTTTTGTTGTTTTGTTTGTTTGTTGGTTTGTTGGTTTGTTGGTTTTTTTGGTTTGTTGGTTTGTTGGTTTATTTGTTTGTTGGTTTGTTGATTTGTTGGTTTTTTGGTTTGTTGGTTTGTTGGTTTATTTGTTTATTGGTTTGTTGGTTTGTTGGTTTGTTCGTTTGTTGGTTTGTTGGTTTGTTAGTTTGTTGGCTTGTTGGTTTGTGGTTTGTTGGTGTGTTGGTTTGTTCGTTTGTTGGTTTGTCGGTTTGTTGGTTTGTTGGTATGTTCTTTTGTTGGTTTGTTGGTTTGTTGGTTTGTTGGTTTGTTGGTTTGTTGGTTTGTTGGCTTGTTGGTTTGTTGGTTTGGTCGTTTGTTGGTTTGTTGGTTTGTTAGTTTGTTGGTTTGTTGGTTTGTTGGTTTGTTGGCTTGTTGGTTTCTTGGTTTGTTGGTTTGTTGTTTTGTTGGTTTGTTGGTTTGTTGGTTTGTTGGTTTGTTGGTTTGTTGGTTTGTTGGTTTGGTGGTTTGTTGGTTTGTTGGTTTGTTGGTTTGTTGGTTTGTTGGTTTGTTGGTTTGTTCGTTTGTTGGTTTGTTAGTTTGTTGGTTTATTGGTTTGTTGGTTTGTTGGTTTGTTGGTTTGTTGGTTTGTTGGTTTGTCGGCTTGTTGGTTTGTTGGTTTGTTGGTTTGTTGGTTTTGTTGGTTTGTTGGTTTGTTGGTTTGTTTGTTTGTTCGTTTTTTGGTTTGTTGGTTTATTTGTTTGTTGGTTTGTTGGGTTGTTCGTTTGTTGGTTTGTTGGTTTGTTGGTTTGTTGGTTTGCTGTTTTGTTGGTTTGTTGGTATGTTCGTTTGTTGGTTTGTTGGTTTGTTGGTTTGTTGGTTTGTTGGTTTGTTGGTTTTTTTGGCTTGTTGTTTTTGTCAATTTGTTCGTTTGTTGGTTTGTTGGTGTGTTGGTTTGTTGGGTTGTTCGTTTGTTGGTTTGCTGGTTTGTTGGTTTGTTTATTTGTTGGTTTGTTGGTTTGTTGGTTTCTTGGTTTGTTTATTTGTTGGTTTGTTGGTTTGTTGGCTTGTTTGTTTGTTGATTTGTTAGTTTGTTCGTTTGTTGGTTTGTTGGTATGTTCGTTTGTTAGTTTGTTGGTTTGTCGCTTTGTTGGTTTGTTGGTTTGTTGGTTTGTTGGTTTGTTGGTTTGTTGGTTTGTTGGTTTGTTGGTTTGTTGGTTTGTTGGTTTGTTGGTTTGTTGGTTTGTTGGTTTGTTGGTTTGTTGGTTTGTTGGTTTGTTGGTTTGTTGGGTTGATGGTTTGTTGTTTTGTTGGTTTGTTGGTTTGTTTGTTTGTTCGTTTGTTCGTTTGTTCGTTTGTTCGTTTGTTGGTTTGTTGGATTGTTGGTTTGTTTGTTTGTTGGTTTGTTGTTTTGTTGTTTTGTTTGTTTGTTGGTTTGTTGGTTTGTTGGTTTTTTTGGTTTGTTGGTTTGTTGGTTTATTTGTTTGTTGGTTTGTTGATTTGTTGGTTTTTTGGTTTGTTGGTTTGTTGGTTTATTTGTTTATTGGTTTGTTGGTTTGTTGGTTTGTTCGTTTGTTGGTTTGTTGGTTTGTTAGTTTGTTGGCTTGTTGGTTTGTGGTTTGTTGGTGTGTTGGTTTGTTCGTTTGTTGGTTTGTTGGTTTGTTGGTTTGTTGGTTTGTTGGCTTGTTGGTTTGTTGGTTTGGTCGTTTGTTGGTTTGTTGGTTTGTTAGTTTGTTGGTTTGTTGGTTTGTTGGTTTGTTGGCTTGTTGGTTTCTTGGTTTGTTGGTTTGTTGTTTTGTTGGTTTGTTGGTTTGTTGGTTTGTTGGTTTGTTGGTTTGTTGGTTTGTTGGTTTGGTGGTTTGTTGGTTTGTTGGTTTGTTGGTTTGTTGGTTTGTTGGTTTGTTCGTTTGTTGGTTTGTTAGTTTGTTGGTTTATTGGTTTGTTGGTTTGTTGGTTTGTTGGTTCGTTGGTTTATTGGTTTCTTGGTTTGTTGATTTGTTGGTTTGAGGGTTTGTTGGTTTGTTGGTTTATTGGTTTGTTGGTTTGTTGGTTTGTATGTTTATTGGTTTGTTGGTTTGTTGGTTTGTTGGTTTGTTGGTTTGTTGGTTTGTTGGTTTGTTGGTTTATTTGTTTGGTGGTTTGTTGGCTTCTTAATATATTGGTTTCTTAGTTTGTTGGTTTGTTGTTTTGTTGGTTTGTTGGTTTGTTGGTTTGTTGGTTTTTTGATTTGTTGGTTTGTTGGTTTGTTGGTTTGTTGGTTTGTTGGTTTGTTGGTTTATTTGTTTGTTAGATTGTTGGTTTGTTGGTTTCTTAGTTTGTTAGTTTGTTAGTTTGTTGGCTTGTTGCTTTGTTGGTTTGTTCGTTTGTTGGTTTATTGCTTTGTTGGTATGTTGGTTTGTTGATTTGTTGGTTTTTTGGTTTGTTGGTTTGTTGGTTTGTTGGTTTGTTGGTTTGTTGATTTGTTGGTTTGTTGGTTTGTTGGTTTGTTGGTTTGTTGGTTTGTTTGTTTGTTTGTTTGGTCGTTTGTTAGTTTATTGGTTTGTTGGTTTGTTGGTTTGTTGGTTTGTTGGTTTGTTAGTTTGTTGGTTTGTTGGTTTGTTGGTTTGTGGTTTGTTGGTTTCTTGGTTTGTTGGTTTGTTGGTTTTTTGGTTTGTTGGTTTGTTGGTTTGTTGGTTTGTTGGTTTGTTGGCTTGTTGGTTTGTTAGCTTGTTGGATTGTTCGTTAGTTGGGTTGTTGGTATGTTCGTTTGTTGGTTTGTTGGTTTGTTGGTTTGTTGGTTTGTTGGTTTTTTAGTTCGTTGGTTTGTTGGTTTGTTGGTTTGTTGGTTTGTTGGTTGGTTGGTTTGTTTGTTTGTTTGTTTGTTCGTTTGTTGGTTTGTTGGTTTGTTGGTTTGTTAATTTGTTTGTTTGCTGGCTTGTTGGTTTGTGGTTTGTTGGTTTCTTGGTTTGTTGGTTTGTTTGTTTGTTGGTTTGTTGGTTTGCTGGTTTTTTGGTTTGCTGGTTTGTTGGTTTGTTGGTATGTTCGTTCGTTTTTTTGTTGGTTTGTTGGTTTGTTGGTTTTTTAGTTCGTTGGTTTGTTGGTTTGTTGGTTTGTTGGTTTGTTGGTTTGTTGGTTTGTTGGTTGGTTGGTTTGTTTGTTTGTTGGTTTGTTCGTTTGTTGGTTTGTTGGTTTGTTGGTTTGTTGGTTTGTTGGTTTGTTGGTTTGTTGGTTTGTTGGTTTGTTGGTTTGTTGGTTTGTTGGTTTATTTGTTCGTTGGTTTGTTGGTTTGTTGGTTTGTTGGTTTGATGGTTTTTTGGTTTGTTAGTTTGTTGGTTTGTTGGTTTGTTGGTTTGTTGGTTTGTTCGTTTGTTGGTTTGTTGGTTTGTTTGTTTGCTGGCTTGTTGGTTTGTGGTTTGTTGGTTTCTTGGTTTGTTGGTTTGTTTGTTTGTTGGTTTGTTGGTTTGCTGGTTTTTTGGTTTGCTGGTTTGTTGGTTTGTTGGTATGTTCGTTTGTTTTTTTGTTGGTTTGTTGGTTTGTTGGTTTCTTGGTTTGTTGGTCTGTTGGCTTGCTGGTTTGTTAGTTTGTTCGTTTGTTGGTTTGTTAGTTTGTTGGTTTGTTGGTTTGTTGGTTTGTTGGTTTGTTGGTTTGTTGGTTTGTTGGTTTGTTGGTTCGTTGGTTTGTTGGTTTATCTGTTTGTTGGTTTGTTGGTTTGTTCGTTTGTTGGTTTGTTGTTTTGTTGGTTTGTTGGCTTGTTGGTTTGTGGTTTGTTGGTTTCTTGGTTTGTTGGTTTGTTGTTTTGCTGGTTTGTTGGGTTGTTGGTATGTACGTTTGTTGGTTTGTTGGTTTGTTGGTTTGTCGGTTTGTTGGTTTGTTGGTTTGTCCGTTTGTTGGTTTGTTGGTTTGTTCGTTTGTTAGTATGTTGGTTTGTTGGTTTGTTGGTTTGTTGGTTTATTGGTTTGTTGGTTTATTGGTTTATTAGTTTGTTGATTTGTTGGCTTGTTGGTTTGTTGGTTTGTTGGTTTGTTGGTTTGTTGGTTTGTTGGTTTGATGGATTGTTGGTTTGTTGGTTCGTTGGTTTGTTGGTTTATCTGTTTGTTGGTTCGTTGGTTTGTTCGTTTGTTGGTTTGTTGTTTTGTTGGTTTGTTGGCTTGTTGGTTTGTGGTTTGTTGGTTTCTTGATTTGTTGGTTTGTTGGTTTGCTGGTTTGTTGGGTTGTTGGTATGTTCGTTTGTTGGTTTGTTGGTTTGTTGGTTTGTCGGTTTGTTGGTTTGTTCGTTTGTTGGTTTGTTGGTTGGTTGGTTTGTTGGTTTGTTGGTCTGTTGGTTTGTTGGTTTGTTGGTTTGTTGGTTTGTTGGTTTGTTGGTTTGTTGGTTTGTTGGTTTGTTGGTTTGTTGGTTTGTTGGTTTGTTGGTTTGTTGGTTTGTTGGTTTGTTGGTTTGTTGGTTTGTTGTATTGTTGGTTTGTTGGTTTGTTGGTTTGTTTGTTTGTTGGTTTGTTGGTTTGTTGGTTTGTTGGTTTGTTGGTTTGTTGGTATGTTGTTTTGTTGGTTTGTTGGTTTGTTGGTTTGTTGGTTTGTTGGTTTGTTGGTTTGTTTGTTTGTTGGTTTGTTGGTTTGTTGGTTTGTTGGTTTGTTGGTTTGTTAGCTTGTTGGATTGTTCGTTAGTTGGGTTGTTGGTATGTTCGTTTGTTGGTTTGTTGGTTTGTTGGTTTGTTGGTTTGTTGGTTTTTTAGTTCGTTGGTTTGTTGGTTTGTTGGTTTGTTGGTTTGTTGGTTTGTTGGTTTGTTGGTTTGTTGGTATGTTGTTTTGTTGGTTTGTTGGTTTGTTGGTTTGTTGGTTTGTTGGTTTGTTGGTTTGTTGGTTTGTTGGTTTGTTGGTTTGTTGGTTTGTTGGTTTGTTGGTTTGTTGGTTTGTTGGTTTATTTGTTTGTTAGTTTGTTGGTTTAATGGTTTGTTTGTTTGTTGGTTTGCTGTTTTGTTGGTTTGTTGGTTTGTTGGCTCGTTGGTTTGTTGGTTTGTTGGTTTGTTGGTTTGTTGGTTTGTTGGTTTGTTGGTTTGTTGGTTTGTTGGTTTGTTGGTTTATTTGTTCGTTGGTTTGTTGGTTTGTTGGTTTGTTGGTTTGATGGTTTTTTGGTTTGTTAGTTTGTTGGTTTGTTGGTTTGTTGGTTTGTTGGTTTGTTCGTTTGTTGGTTTGTTGGTTTGTTTGTTTGCTGGCTTGTTGGTTTGTGGTTTGTTGGTTTGTTGGCTCGTTGGTTTGTTGGTTTGTTGGTTTGTTGGTTTGTTGGTTTGTTGGTTTGTTGGTTTATTTGTTCGTTGGTTTGTTGGTTTGTTGGTTTGTTGGTTTGATGGTTTTTTGGTTTGTTAGTTTGTTGGTTTGTTGGTTTGTTGGTTTGTTGGTTTGTTCGTTTGTTGGTTTGCTGGTTTTTTGGTTTGCTGGTTTGTTGGTTTGTTGGTATGTTCGTTTGTTTTTTTGTTGGTTTGTTGGTTTGTTGGGTTGATGGTTTGTTGGTTTGTTGGTTTGTTGGTTTGTTGGTTTGTTTGTTTGTTCGTTTGTTCGTTTGTTCGTTTGTTCGTTTGTTGGTTTGTTGGATTGTTGGTTTGTTTGTTTGTTGGTTTGTTGTTTTGTTGTTTTGTTTGTTTGTTGGTTTGTTGGTTTGTTGGTTTTTTTGGTTTGTTGGTTTGTTGGTTTATTTGTTTGTTGGTTTGTTGATTTGTTGGTTTTTTGGTTTGTTGGTTTGTTGGTTTATTTGTTTATTGGTTTGTTGGTTTGTTGGTTTGTTCGTTTGTTGGTTTGTTGGTTTGTTAGTTTGTTGGCTTGTTGGTTTGTGGTTTGTTGGTGTGTTGGTTTGTTCGTTTGTTGGTTTGTCGGTTTGTTGGTTTGTTGGTATGTTCTTTTGTTGGTTTGTTGGTTTGTTGGTTTGTTGGTTTGTTGGTTTGTTGGCTTGTTGGTTTGTTGGTTTGGTCGTTTGTTGGTTTGTTGGTTTGTTAGTTTGTTGGTTTGTTGGTTTGTTGGTTTGTTGGCTTGTTGGTTTCTTGGTTTGTTGGTTTGTTGTTTTGTTGGTTTGTTGGTTTGTTGGTTTGTTGGTTTGTTGGTTTGTTGGTTTGTTGGTTTGGTGGTTTGTTGGTTTGTTGGTTTGTTGGTTTGTTGGTTTGTTGGTTTGTTGGTTTGTTCGTTTGTTGGTTTGTTAGTTTGTTGGTTTATTGGTTTGTTGGTTTGTTGGTTTGTTGGTTTGTTGGTTTGTTGGTTTGTCGGCTTGTTGGTTTGTTGGTTTGTTGGTTTGTTGGTTTTGTTGGTTTGTTGGTTTGTTGGTTTGTTTGTTTGTTCGTTTTTTGGTTTGTTGGTTTATTTGTTTGTTGGTTTGTTGGGTTGTTCGTTTGTTGGTTTGTTGGTTTGTTGGTTTGTTGGTTTGCTGTTTTGTTGGTTTGTTGGTATGTTCGTTTGTTGGTTTGTTGGTTTGTTGGTTTGTTGGTTTGTTGGTTTGTTGGTTTTTTTGGCTTGTTGTTTTTGTCAATTTGTTCGTTTGTTGGTTTGTTGGTGTGTTGGTTTGTTGGGTTGTTCGTTTGTTGGTTTGCTGGTTTGTTGGTTTGTTTATTTGTTGGTTTGTTGGTTTGTTGGTTTCTTGGTTTGTTTATTTGTTGGTTTGTTGGTTTGTTGGCTTGTTTGTTTGTTGATTTGTTAGTTTGTTCGTTTGTTGGTTTGTTGGTATGTTCGTTTGTTAGTTTGTTGGTTTGTCGCTTTGTTGGTTTGTTGGTTTGTTGGTTTGTTGGTTTGTTGGTTTGTTGGTTTGTTGGTTTGTTGGTTTGTTGGTTTGTTGGTTTGTTGGTTTGTTGGTTTGTTGGTTTGTTGGTTTGTTGGGTTGATGGTTTGTTGTTTTGTTGGTTTGTTGGTTTGTTTGTTTGTTCGTTTGTTCGTTTGTTCGTTTGTTCGTTTGTTGGTTTGTTGGATTGTTGGTTTGTTTGTTTGTTGGTTTGTTGTTTTGTTGTTTTGTTTGTTTGTTGGTTTGTTGGTTTGTTGGTTTTTTTGGTTTGTTGGTTTGTTGGTTTATTTGTTTGTTGGTTTGTTGATTTGTTGGTTTTTTGGTTTGTTGGTTTGTTGGTTTATTTGTTTATTGGTTTGTTGGTTTGTTGGTTTGTTCGTTTGTTGGTTTGTTGGTTTGTTAGTTTGTTGGCTTGTTGGTTTGTGGTTTGTTGGTGTGTTGGTTTGTTCGTTTGTTGGTTTGTTGGTTTGTTGGTTTGTTGGTTTGTTGGCTTGTTGGTTTGTTGGTTTGGTCGTTTGTTGGTTTGTTGGTTTGTTAGTTTGTTGGTTTGTTGGTTTGTTGGTTTGTTGGCTTGTTGGTTTCTTGGTTTGTTGGTTTGTTGTTTTGTTGGTTTGTTGGTTTGTTGGTTTGTTGGTTTGTTGGTTTGTTGGTTTGTTGGTTTGTTGGTTTGGTGGTTTGTTGGTTTGTTGGTTTGTTGGTTTGTTGGTTTGTTGGTTTGTTCGTTTGTTGGTTTGTTAGTTTGTTGGTTTATTGGTTTGTTGGTTTGTTGGTTTGTTGGTTCGTTGGTTTATTGGTTTCTTGGTTTGTTGATTTGTTGGTTTGAGGGTTTGTTGGTTTGTTGGTTTATTGGTTTGTTGGTTTGTTGGTTTGTATGTTTATTGGTTTGTTGGTTTGTTGGTTTGTTGGTTTGTTGGTTTGTTGGTTTGTTGGTTTGTTGGTTTATTTGTTTGGTGGTTTGTTGGCTTCTTAATATATTGGTTTCTTAGTTTGTTGGTTTGTTGTTTTGTTGGTTTGTTGGTTTGTTGGTTTGTTGGTTTTTTGATTTGTTGGTTTGTTGGTTTGTTGGTTTGTTGGTTTGTTGGTTTGTTGGTTTATTTGTTTGTTAGATTGTTGGTTTGTTGGTTTCTTAGTTTGTTAGTTTGTTAGTTTGTTGGCTTGTTGCTTTGTTGGTTTGTTCGTTTGTTGGTTTATTGCTTTGTTGGTATGTTGGTTTGTTGATTTGTTGGTTTGTTGGTTTGTTGGTTTGTTGGTTTGTTGGTTTGTTGGTTTGTTGATTTGTTGGTTTGTTGGTTTGTTGGTTTGTTGGTTTGTTGGTTTGTTTGTTTGTTTGTTTGGTCGTTTGTTAGTTTATTGGTTTGTTGGTTTGTTGGTTTGTTGGTTTGTTGGTTTGTTAGTTTGTTGGTTTGTTGGTTTGTTGGTTTGTGGTTTGTTGGTTTCTTGGTTTGTTGGTTTGTTGGTTTTTTGGTTTGTTGGTTTGTTGGTTTGTTGGTTTGTTGGTTTGTTGGCTTGTTGGTTTGTTAGCTTGTTGGATTGTTCGTTAGTTGGGTTGTTGGTATGTTCGTTTGTTGGTTTGTTGGTTTGTTGGTTTGTTGGTTTGTTGGTTTTTTAGTTCGTTGGTTTGTTGGTTTGTTGGTTTGTTGGTTTGTTGGTTGGTTGGTTTGTTTGTTTGTTTGTTTGTTCGTTTGTTGGTTTGTTGGTTTGTTGGTTTGTTAATTTGTTTGTTTGCTGGCTTGTTGGTTTGTGGTTTGTTGGTTTCTTGGTTTGTTGGTTTGTTTGTTTGTTGGTTTGTTGGTTTGCTGGTTTTTTGGTTTGCTGGTTTGTTGGTTTGTTGGTATGTTCGTTCGTTTTTTTGTTGGTTTGTTGGTTTGTTGGTTTTTTAGTTCGTTGGTTTGTTGGTTTGTTGGTTTGTTGGTTTGTTGGTTTGTTGGTTTGTTGGTTTGTTGGTTGGTTGGTTTGTTTGTTTGTTGGTTTGTTCGTTTGTTGGTTTGTTGGTTTGTTGGTTTGTTGGTTTGTTGGTTTGTTGGTTTGTTGGTTTGTTGGTTTGTTAGTTTGTTGGTTTGTTGGTTTATTTGTTCGTTGGTTTGTTGGTTTGTTGGTTTGTTGGTTTGATGGTTTTTTGGTTTGTTAGTTTGTTGGTTTGTTGGTTTGTTGGTTTGTTGGTTTGTTCGTTTGTTGGTTTGTTGGTTTGTTTGTTTGCTGGCTTGTTGGTTTGTGGTTTGTTGGTTTCTTGGTTTGTTGGTTTGTTTGTTTGTTGGTTTGTTGGTTTGCTGGTTTTTTGGTTTGCTGGTTTGTTGGTTTGTTGGTATGTTCGTTTGTTTTTTTGTTGGTTTGTTGGTTTGTTGGTTTCTTGGTTTGTTGGTCTGTTGGCTTGCTGGTTTGTTAGTTTGTTCGTTTGTTGGTTTGTTAGTTTGTTGGTTTGTTGGTTTGTTGGTTTGTTGGTTTGTTGGTTTGTTGGTTTGTTGGTTTGTTGGTTCGTTGGTTTGTTGGTTTATCTGTTTGTTGGTTTGTTGGTTTGTTCGTTTGTTGGTTTGTTGTTTTGTTGGTTTGTTGGCTTGTTGGTTTGTGGTTTGTTGGTTTCTTGGTTTGTTGGTTTGTTGTTTTGCTGGTTTGTTGGGTTGTTGGTATGTACGTTTGTTGGTTTGTTGGTTTGTTGGTTTGTCGGTTTGTTGGTTTGTTGGTTTGTCCGTTTGTTGGTTTGTTGGTTTGTTCGTTTGTTAGTATGTTGGTTTGTTGGTTTGTTGGTTTGTTGGTTTATTGGTTTGTTGGTTTATTGGTTTATTAGTTTGTTGATTTGTTGGCTTGTTGGTTTGTTGGTTTGTTGGTTTGTTGGTTTGTTGGTTTGTTGGTTTGATGGATTGTTGGTTTGTTGGTTCGTTGGTTTGTTGGTTTATCTGTTTGTTGGTTCGTTGGTTTGTTCGTTTGTTGGTTTGTTGTTTTGTTGGTTTGTTGGCTTGTTGGTTTGTGGTTTGTTGGTTTCTTGATTTGTTGGTTTGTTGGTTTGCTGGTTTGTTGGGTTGTTGGTATGTTCGTTTGTTGGTTTGTTGGTTTGTTGGTTTGTCGGTTTGTTGGTTTGTTCGTTTGTTGGTTTGTTGGTTGGTTGGTTTGTTGGTTTGTTGGTCTGTTGGTTTGTTGGTTTGTTGGTTTGTTGGTTTGTTGGTTTGTTGGTTTGTTGGTTTGTTGGTTTGTTGGTTTGTTGGTTTGTTGGTTTGTTGGTTTGTTGGTTTGTTGGTTTGTTGGTTTGTTGGTTTGTTGTATTGTTGGTTTGTTGGTTTGTTGGTTTGTTTGTTTGTTGGTTTGTTGGTTTGTTGGTTTGTTGGTTTGTTGGTTTGTTGGTATGTTGTTTTGTTGGTTTGTTGGTTTGTTGGTTTGTTGGTTTGTTGGTTTGTTGGTTTGTTGGTTTGTTGGTTTGTTGGTTTGTTGGTTTGTTGGTTTGTTGGTTTGTTAGCTTGTTGGATTGTTCGTTAGTTGGGTTGTTGGTATGTTCGTTTGTTGGTTTGTTGGTTTGTTGGTTTGTTGGTTTGTTGGTTTTTTAGTTCGTTGGTTTGTTGGTTTGTTGGTTTGTTGGTTTGTTGGTTTGTTGGTTTGTTGGTTTGTTGGTATGTTGTTTTGTTGGTTTGTTGGTTTGTTGGTTTGTTGGTTTGTTGGTTTGTTGGTTTGTTGGTTTGTTGGTTTGTTGGTTTGTTGGTTTGTTGGTTTGTTGGTTTGTTGGTTTGTTGGTTTATTTGTTTGTTAGTTTGTTGGTTTAATGGTTTGTTTGTTTGTTGGTTTGCTGTTTTGTTGGTTTGTTGGTTTGTTGGCTCGTTGGTTTGTTGGTTTGTTGGTTTGTTGGTTTGTTGGTTTGTTGGTTTGTTGGTTTGTTGGTTTGTTGGTTTGTTGGTTTATTTGTTCGTTGGTTTGTTGGTTTGTTGGTTTGTTGGTTTGATGGTTTTTTGGTTTGTTAGTTTGTTGGTTTGTTGGTTTGTTGGTTTGTTGGTTTGTTCGTTTGTTGGTTTGTTGGTTTGTTTGTTTGCTGGCTTGTTGGTTTGTGGTTTGTTGGTTTGTTGGCTCGTTGGTTTGTTGGTTTGTTGGTTTGTTGGTTTGTTGGTTTGTTGGTTTGTTGGTTTATTTGTTCGTTGGTTTGTTGGTTTGTTGGTTTGTTGGTTTGATGGTTTTTTGGTTTGTTAGTTTGTTGGTTTGTTGGTTTGTTGGTTTGTTGGTTTGTTCGTTTGTTGGTTTGCTGGTTTTTTGGTTTGCTGGTTTGTTGGTTTGTTGGTATGTTCGTTTGTTTTTTTGTTGGTTTGTTGGTTTGTTGGTTTCTTGGTTTGTTGGTCTGTTGGCTTGCTGGTTTGTTAGTTTGTTCGTTTGTTCGTTTGTTGGTTTGTTGGTGTGTTGGTTTGTTGGGTGGTTCGTTTGTTGGTTTGTTGGTTTGTGGGTTTGTTGGTTTGTTAGTTTGTTGGTTTGTTGGTTTGTTGGTTTGTTGGTTTGTTGGTTTGTTGGTTTGTTGGTTTGTTGGTTCGTTGGTTTGTTGGTTTATCTGTTTGTTGGTTTGTTGGTTTGTTCGTTTGTTGGTTTGTTGTTTTGTTGGTTTGTTGGCTTGTTGGTTTGTGGTTTGTTGGTTTCTTGGTTTGTTGGTTTGTTGGTTTGCTGGTTTGTTGGGTTGTTGGTATGTACGTTTGTTGGTTTGTTGGTTTGTTGGTTTGTCGGTTTGTTGGTTTGTTGGTTTGTCCGTTTGTTGGTTTGTTGGTTTGTTCGTTTGTTAGTTTGTTGGTTTGTTGGTTTGTTGGTTTGTTGGTTTATTGGTTTGTTGGTTTATTGGTTTATTAGTTTGTTGATTTGTTGGCTTGTTGGTTTGTTGGTTTATTGGTTTGTTGGTTTGTTGGTTTGTTGGTTTGTTGGTTTGTTGGTTTGTTGGTTCGTTGGTTTGTTGGTTTATCTGTTTGTTCGTTCGTTGGTTTGTTCGTTTGTTGGTTTGTTGTTTTGTTGGTTTGTTGGCTTGTTGGTTTGTGGTTTGTTGGTTTCTTGATTTGTTGGTTTGTTGGTTTGCTGGTTTGTTGGGTTGTTGGTATGTTCGTTTGTTGGTTTGTTGGTTTGTTGGTTTGTCGGTTTGTTGGTTTGTTGGTTTGTTCGTTTGTTGGTTTGTTGGTTGGTTGGTTTGTTGGTTTGTTGGTCTGTTGGTTTGTTGGTTTGTTGGTTTGTTGGTTTGTTGGTTTGTTGGTTTGTTGGTTTGTTGGTTTGTTGGTTTGTTGGTTTGTTGGTTTGTTGGTTTGTTGGTTTGTTGGTTTGTTGTATTGTTGGTTTGTTGGTTTGTTGGTTTGTTTGTTTGTTGGTTTGTTGGTTTGTTGGTTTGTTGGTTTGTTGGTTTGTTGGTTTGTTGGTATGTTGTTTTGTTGGTTTGTTGGTTTGTTGGTTTGTTGGTTTGTTGGTTTGTTGGTTTGTTGGTTTGTTGGTTTGTTGGTTTGTTGGTTTGTTGGTTTGTTGGTTTGTTGGTTTGTTGGTTTGTTGGTTTGTTGGTTTGTTGGTTTGTTGGTTTGTTGGTTTGCTGGTTTGTTGGTTTGTTGGTTTGTTGGTTTGTTGGTTTATTTGCTTGTTGGTTCGTTGGCTTGTTGGTTTGTTGGTTTCTTGGTTTGTTGGTTTGTTGGTTTATTGGTTTGTTGTTTTGTTGGTTTGTTAGTTTGTTGGTTTGTTGGCTTGTTGGTTTGTTGGTTTGTTCGTTTGTTGGTTTGTTGTAGTATTTGTTTGCTGGGTTGTTCCTTTTTTGGTTTGTTGGTTTATTTGCTTGTTGGTTCGTTGGCTTGTGGGTTTGTTGGTTTGTTGGTTTGTTGGTTTGTTGGTTTGTTGGTTTGTTGGTTTGTTGGTTTGTTAGTTTGTTGGTTTGTTGGTTTGTTGGTTTGTTGGCTTGTTGGCTTGTTGGCTTGTTGGTTTGTTGGTTTGTTCGTTTGTTGGTTTGTTGGGTTGTTGGTTTGTTGGTTTGTTGGTTTGTTGGTTTGTTGGTTTGTTGGTTTGTTGGTTTGTTGGTTTGTTGGTTCGTTGGCTTATTGGTTTGTTTGTTTGTTCGTTCGTTGGTTTGTTGGTTTGTTGGTTTGTTGGTTTGTTGGGTTGTTGGTTTGTTGGTTTGCTGGTTTGCTGGTTTGTTGGTTTGTTGGTTTGTTGGTTTGTTGGTTTGTTCGTTTGTTGGTTTGTTGGTTTGTTGGTTTGTTGGTTTGTTGGTTTGTTGGCTTGTTGGTTTGTTGGTTTGTTGGTTTGTTCGTTTGTTGATTTCTTGGTATGTTCGTTTGTTGGTTTGTTGGTTTGTTGGTTTGTTCGTTTGTTGGTTTGTTGGTTTGTTGGTGTGTTCGTTTGCTGGTTTGTTGGTATGTTCGTTTGTTGGTTTGTTGGTTTGTTGGTTTGTTGGTTTGTTGGTTTGTTGGTTTGTTGGTTTGTTGTTATGTTCGTTTGCTGGTTTGTTGGTTTGTTGGTTTGTGGGTTTGTTGGTTTGTTGGCTTGTTGGTTTGTTGGTTTGTTAGTTTGTTGGTTTGTTGGTGTGTTGGTTTGTTGGGTTGTTCGTTTGTTGGTTTGGTGGTTTGTTGGTTTGTTGGTTTGTTGGTTTGTTGGTTTGTTGGTTTGTTGGTTTGCTGGTTTGTTGGTTTGTTGGTTGGTTGGTTTGTTCGTTTGATGGTTTGTTGGTTTGTTGGTTTGTTCGTTTGTTGGTTTGTTGGTTTGTTGGTTGGTTGGTTTGTTGGTTTGTTGGTTTGTTGGTTTGTTGGTTTGTTGGTTTGTTGGTTTGTTGGTTTGTTGGTTTGTTGGTTTGTTAGTTTGTTGGTTTGTTGGTTTGTTGGTTTGTTGGTTTGTTAGTTTGTTGGTTTGTTGGTTTGTTGGTTTGTTGGTTTGTTGGTTTTCTGGTTTGTTGGTTTATTTGTTTGTTGGGTCGTTGGCTTGTTGGTTTGTTGGTTTGTTGGTTTGTTGGTTTGTTGGTTTGTTGGTTTGTTGTTTTGTTGGTTTGTTGGTTTGTTAGTTTGTTGGTTTGTTGGTTTGTTGGTTTGTTCGTTTGTTGGTTTGTTGGTTTGTTGGTCTGTTGGTTTGTTGGTTTGTTGGTTTGTTGGTTTGTTGGTTTGTTGGTTTGTTGGTTTGTTGGTTTGTTGGTTTGTTAGTTTGTTGGTTTGTTGGTTTGTTGGTTTGTTGGTTTGTTGGTTTGTTGGTTTGTTGGTTTGTTGTATTGTTGGTTTGTTGGTTTGTTGGTTTGTTGGTTTGTTTGTTTGTTGGTTTGTTGGTTTGTTGGTTTGTTGGTTTGTTGGTTTGTTGGTTTGTTGGTTTGTTGGTTTGTTGGTTTGTTGGTTTGTTGGTTTGTTGGTTTGTTGGTTTGTTGGTTTGTTGGTTTGTTGGTTTGTTGGTTTGTTGGTTTGTTGGTTTGTTGGTTTGTTGGTTTGTTGGTTTGCTGGTTTGTTGATTTGTTGGTTTATTGGTTTGTTGGTTTGTTGGTTTGTTGGTTTGTTGGTTTGTTGGTTTGTTGGTTTATTTGCTTGTTGGTTCGTTGGCTTGTTGGTTTGTTGGTTTCTTGGTTTGTTGGTTTGTTGGTTAATTGGTTTGTTGGTTTGTTGGTTTGTTGGTTTGTTAGTTTGTTGGTTTGTTGGCTTGTTGGTTTGTTGGTTTGTACGTTTGTTGGTTTGTTGGTGTATTTGTTTGCTGGGTTGTTCGTTTTTTGGTTTGTTGGTTTATTTGTTTGTTGGTTCGTTGGCTTGTGGGTTTGTTGGTTTGTTGGTTTGTTGGTTTGTTGGTTTGTTGGTTTGTTGGTTTGTTGGTTTGTTGGTTTGTTGGTTTGTTGGTTTGTTGGTTTGTTGGTTTGTTGGTTTGTTGTTATGTTCGTTTGCTGGTTTGTTGGTTTGTTGGTTTGTGGGTTTGTTGGTTTGTTGGCTTGTTGGTTTGTTGGTTTGTTAGTTTGTTGGTTTGTTGGTGTGTTGGTTTGTTGGGTTGTTCGTTTGTTGGTTTGGTGGTTTGTTGGTTTGGTCGTTTGTTGGTTTGTTGTCTTGTTGGTTTGTTGGTTTGTTGGTGAGTTGATTTTTTGGTTTGTTGGTTTGTTGGCTTGTTGGTTTGTTGGCTTGTTGGTTTGTTGGATTGTTCGTTTGTTGGGTTGTTGGTATGTTCGTTTGTTGGTTTGTTGGTTTGTTGGTTTGATGGTTTGTTGGTTCGTTGGTTTGTTGGTTTGTTGGTTTGTTGGTTTGTTGGTTTGTTGGTTTGTTGGTTTGTTGGTTTGTTGGTTTGTTGGTTTGTTGGTTTGTTGGTTTGTTGGTTTGTTGGTTTGTTGGTTTGTTGGTTTGTTGGTATGTTGGGTTGTTTGTTTGTTTGTTTGTTCGTTTGTTGGTTTGTTGGTTTGTTGGTTTGTTGGTTTGTTGGTTTGTTGGTTTGTTGGTTTATTTGCTTGTTGGTTCGTTGGTTTGTTTGTTTATTTGTTCGTTTGTTGGTTTGTTGGTTTGTTGGTTTGTTGGTTTGTTGGTTTAGTTGTTTGTTGGTTTGTTGGTTTGTTGGTCTGTTGGTATGTTGGTTTGTTGGTTTGTTGGCTTGTTGGTTTGTTGGTTTGTTGGTTTGTTGGTTTGTTGGTTTGTTGGTTTGTTGGTTTGTTGGTTTGTTGGTTTGTTGGTTTTTTTTTTGGTTTGTTGGTTTGTTGGTTTGCTGTTTTGTTGGTTTGTTGGTATGTTCGTTTGTTGGTTTGTTGGTTTGTTGGTTTGTTGGTTTGTTGGCTTGTTGGTTTGTTGGTTTGTTGGTTTGTTCGTTTGTTGGTTTGTTGGTATGTTCGTTTGTTGGATTGTTGGTTTGTTCGTTTGTTGGTTTGTTGGTTTGTTGGTGTGCTCGTTTGCAGGTTTGTTGGTTTGTTGGTATGTTCGTTTGTTGGTTTGTTGGTTTGTTGGTTTGTTGGTTTGTTGGTTTGTTGGTTTGTTGGTTTGTTGGTTTGTTGGTTTGTTGGTTTGTTGGTTTGTCGGTTTGTTGGTTGGTTGGTTTGTTCGTTTGTTGGTTTGTTGGTTTGTTGGTTTGTTCGTTTGTTGGTTTGTTGGTTAGTTGGTTTGTTGGTTTGTTGGGTTGTTGGTTTGTTGGTTTGTTGGTTTGTTGGTTTGTTGGTTTGTTGGTTTGTTTGTTTGTTGGTTTGTTGGTTTGTTGGTTTGTTGGTTTGTTGGTTTGTTGGTTTGTTGGTTTGTTGGTTTGTTGGCTTGTTGGTTTGTTGGTTTGTTGGTTTGTTGGGTTGTTTGTTTGTTTGTTTGTTCGTTTGTTTGTTTGTTGGTTTGTTGGTTTGTTGGTTTGTTGGTTTGTTGGTTTGTTGGTTTGTTGGTTTGTTGGTTTGTTGGTTTGTTGGTTTGTTGGTTTGTTGGATTGTTGGTTTGTTGGTTTGTTGGTTTGTTTGTTTGTTTGTTGGTTTGTTGGTTTGTCGGTTTGTTGGTTGGTTGGTTTGTTCCTTTGTTGGTTTGTTGGTTTGTTGGTTTGTTCGTTTGTAGGTTTGTTGGTTTGTTGGTTGGTTGGTTTGTTGGTTTGTTGGTTTGTTGGTTTGTTGGTTTGTTGGTTTGTTGGTTTGTTGGTTTGTTGGTTTGTTGGTTTGTTGGTTTGTTGGTTTGTTGGTTTGTTGGCTTGTTGGTTTGTTGGTTTGTTGGTTTGTTGGGTTGTTTGTTTGTTTGTTTGTTCGTTTGTTTGTTTGTTGGTTTGTTGGTTTGTTGGTTTGTTGGTTTGTTGGTTTGTTGGTTTGTTGGTTTGTTGGTTTGTTGGTTTGTTGGTTTGTTGGTTTGTTGGTTTGTTTGTTTGTTTGTTGGTTTGTTGGTTTGTCGGTTTGTTGGTTGGTTGGTTTGTTCGTTTGTTGGTTTGTTGGTTTGTTGGTTTGTTCGTTTGTAGGTTTGTTGGTTTGTTGGTTTGTTGGTTTGTTGGTTTGTTGGTTTGTTGGTTTGTTGGTTTGTTGGTTTGTTGGTTTGTTGGTTTGTTGGTTTGTTGGTTTGTTGGTTTGTTGGTTTGTTGGTTTGTTGGTTAGTTGGTTTGTTGGTTTGTTGGGTTATTGGTTTGTTGGTTTGTTGGTTTGTTGGTTTGTTGGTTTGTTGGTTTGTTGGTTTGTTGGTTTATTGGTTTGTTTTTGGTTGTTGGTTTGTTGGTTTGTTGGGTTGTTGGTTTGTTGGTTTGTTGGTTTGTTGGTTTGTTGGTTTGTTGGTTTGTTGGTTTGTTGGTTTGTTGGTTTGTTGGTTTGCTGGTTTGTTGGTTTGTTGGTTTGTTGGTTTGTTGGTTTATTTTTTTGTTGGGTCGTTTGCTTGTTGGTTTGTTGGTTTCTTGGTTTGTTGGTTTGTTGGTTTGTTGGTTTGTGGGTTTGTTGGTTTGTTGGCTTGTTGGTTTGTTGGTTTGTTGGTTCGTTGGTTTGTTGGTTTGTTGGTTTGTTGGTTTGTTGGTTTGTTGGTTTGTTGGTTTGTTGGTTTATTTTTTTGTTGGGTCGTTTGCTTGTTGGTTTGTTGGTTTCTTGGTTTGTTGGTTTGTTGGTTTGTTGGTTGGTTGGTTTGTTGGTTTGTTGGTTTGTTGGTTTGTTGGTTTGTTGGTTTGTTGGTTTGTTGGTTTGTTGGTTTGTTGGTTTGTTAGTTTGTTGGTTTGTTGGTTTATTGGTTTGTTGGTTTGTTGGTTTGTTGGTTTGTTGGTTTGTTGGTTTGTTGGTTTGCTTGTTTGTTGGTTTGTTGGTTTGTCGGTTTGTTGGTTGGTTGGTTTGTTCGTTTGTTGGTTTATTGGTTTGTTGGTTTGTTCCTTTGTTGTTTTGTTGGTTTGTTGGTTGGTTGGTTTGTTGGTTTGTTGGTTTGTTTGATTTGTTGGTTTGTTGGTTTGTTGGTTTGTTGGTTTGTTGGTTTGTTGGTTTGTTGGTTTGTTGGTTCGTTGGTTTGTTGGTTTGTTGCTTTGTTGGTTTGTTCGTTTGTTGGTTTGTTAGTTTGTTGGTTTGTTGGTTTGTTGGTTTGTTGGTTTGTTTGTTTGTTGGTTTGTTGGTTTGTTGGGTTGTTGGTTTGTTGGTTTGTTGGTTTGTTGGTTTGTTGTTTTGTTGGTTTGCTGGTTTGTTGGTTTGTTGGTTTGTTGGTTTGTTGGTTTGTTGGTTTGTTGGTTTGTTGGTTTGTTGGTTTGTTGGTTTATTTGTTTGTTGGGTCGTTGGCTTGTTGGTTTGTTGGTTTCTTGGTTTGTTGGTTTGTTGGTTTGTTGGTTTGTTGGTTTGTTGGTTTGTTGGTTTGTTGGATTGTTAGTTTGTTTGTTTGTTTGTTTGTTCGTTTGTTGGTTTGTTGGTTTGTTGGTTTGTTGGTTTGTTGGTTTGTTGGTTTGTTGGTTAATTGGTTTGTTGGTTTATTGATTTGTTGGTTTGTTTGTTTGTTGGTTTGTTGGTTTGTCGGTTTGTTGGTTGGTTGGTTTGTTCGTTTGTTGGTTTGTTGGTTTGTTGGTTTGTTCGTTTGTTGGTTTGTTGGTTTGTTGGTTGGTTGGTTTGTTGGTTTGTTGGTTTGTTGGTTTGTTGGTTTGTTGGTTTGTTGGTTTGTTGGTTTGTTGGTTTGTTGGTTTGTTGGTTTGTTGGTTTGTTGGTTTGTTGGTTTGTTGGTTTGTTGGTTTGTTGGTTTGTTTGTTTGTTGGTTTGTTGTTTTGTTGGGTTGTTGGGTTGTTGGTTTGTTGGTTTGTTGATTTGTTGGTTTGTTGGTTTGTTGGTTTGTTGGTTTGTTGGTTTGTTGGTTTGTTGGTTTGTTGGTTTGTTGGTTTGTTGGTTTGTTGGTTTGTTGGTTTGTTGGTTTGTTGGTTTGTTGGTTTGTTGGTTTGTTGGTTTGTTGGTTTGTTGGTTTGTTGGTTTGTTTGTTTATTTGTTTGTTGGGTCGTTGGCTTGTTGGTTTGTTGGTTTGTTGGTTTGTTGGTTAGTTGATTTCTTGGTTTGTTGGTTTGTTGGTTTGTTGGTTTGGTGGTTTGTTGGTTTGTTGGCTTGTTGGTTTGTTGGCTTGTTGGTTTGTTGGATTGTTGGTTTGTTTGTTTATTTGTTTGTTGGGTCGTTGGCTTGTTGGTTTGTTGGTTTGTTGGTTTGTTGGTTAGTTGATTTCTTGGTTTGTTGGTTTGCTGGTTTGTTGGTTTGTTGGTTTGTTGGTTTGTTGGTTTATTTTTTTGTTGGGTCGTTTGCTTGTTGGTTTGTTGGTTTCTTGGTTTGTTGGTTTGTTGGTTTGTTGGTTTGTGGGTTTGTTGGTTTGTTGGCTTGTTGGTTTATGGTTTGTTGGTTCGTTGGTTTGTTGGTTTGTTGGTTTGTTGGTTTGTTGGTTTGTTGGTTTGTTGGTTTGTTGGTTTGTTGGATTGTTGGTTTGTTGGTTTGTTGGTTTGTTTGTTTGTTTGTTGGTTTGTTGGTTTGTCGGTTTGTTGGTTGGTTGGTTTGTTCGTTTGTTGGTTTGTTGGTTTGTTGGTTTGTTCGTTTGTAGGTTTGTTGGTTTGTTGGTTGGTTGGTTTGTTGGTTTGTTGGTTTGTTGGTTTGTTGGTTTGTTGGTTTGTTGGTTTGTCGGTTTGTTGGTTGGTTGGTTTGTTCGTTTGTTGGTTTGTTGGTTTGTTGGTTTGTTGGTTTAGTTGTTTGTTGGTTTGTTGGTTTGTTGGTCTGTTGGTATGTTGGTTTGTTGGTTTGTTGGCTTGTTGGTTTGTTGGTTTGTTGGTTTGTTGGTTTGTTGGTTTGTTGGTTTGTTGGTTTGTTGGTTTGTTGGTTTTGTTGGTTTGTTGGTTTGTTTGTTTGTTGGGTTTTTGGTTTGTTGGTTTATTTGTTTGTTGGTTTGTTGGTTTGTTGGGTTGTTCGTTCGTTGGTTTGTTGGTTTGTTGGTTTGTTGGTTTGCTGTTTTGTTGGTTTGTTGGTTTGTTGGTTTGTTGGTTTGTCGGTTTGTTGGTTGGTTGGTTTGTTCGTTTGTTGGTTTGTTGGTTTGTTGGTTTGTTGGTTTAGTTGTTTGTTGGTTTGTTGGTTTGTTGGTTTGTTGGGGTGTTTGTTTGTTTGTTTGTTCGTTTGTTTGTTTGTTGGTTTGTTGGTTTGTTGGTTTGTTGGTTTGTTGGTTTGTTGGTTTGTTGGTTTGTTGGTTTGTTGGTTTGTTGGATTGTTGGTTTGTTGGTTTGTTGGTTTGTTTGTTTGTTTGTTGGTTTGTTGGTTTGTCGGTTTGTTGGTTGGTTGGTTTGTTCGTTTGTTGGTTTGTTGGTTTGTTGGTTTGTTGGTTTGTTCGTTTGTAGGTTTGTTGGTTTGTTGGTTGGTTGGTTTGTTGGTTTGTTGGTGTGTTGGTTTGTTGGTTTGTTGGTTTGTTGGTTTGTTGGTTTGTCGGTTCGTTGGTTGGTTGGTTTGTTCGTTTGTTGGTTTGTTGGTTTGTTGGTTTGTTGGTTTAGTTGTTTGTTGGTTTGTTGGTTTGTTGGTCTGTTGGTATGTTGGTTTGTTGGTTTGTTGGCTTGTTGGTTTGTTGGTTTGTTGGTTTGTTGGTTTGTTGGTTTGTTGGTTTGTTGGTTTGTTGGTTTGTTGGTTTTGTTGGTTTGTTGGTTTGTTTGTTTGTTGGTTTGTTGGGTTGTTCGTTCGTTGGTTTGTTGGTTTGTTGGTTTGTTGGTTTGCTGTTTTGTTGGTTTGTTGGTTTGTTGGTTTGTTGGTTTGTCGGTTTGTTGGTTGGTTGGTTTGTTCGTTTGTTGGTTTGTTGGTTTGTTGGTTTGTTGGTTTAGTTGTTTGTTGGTTTGTTGGTTTGTTGGTTTGTTGGGTTGTTTGTTTGTTTGTTTGTTCGTTTGTTTGTTTGTTGGTTTGTTGGTTTGTTGGTTTGTTGGTTTGTTGGTTTGTTGGTTTGTTGGTTTGTTGGTTTGTTGGTTTGTTGGTTTGTTGGATTGTTGGTTTGTTGGTTTGTTGGTTTGTTTGTTTGTTTGTTGGTTTGTTGACTTGTTGGTTTGTTCGTTTGTTGGTTTGCTGGTTTGTTGGTTTGTTAGTTTGTTGGTTTGTTGGTTTGTTGGTTTGTTGGTTTTTCTGGTTTGTTCATTTGTTGACTTGTTGGTTTGTTCGTTTGTTGGTTTGCTGGTTTGTTGGTTTGTTAGTTTGTTGGTTTGTTGGTTTGTTGGTTTGTTGGTTTGTTGGTTTGTTGGTTTGTTGGTTTGTTCTTTCGTTGGTTTGTTTGTTTGTTGGTTTGTTCGTTTGTTGGTTTGTTGGTTAGTTGGTTTGTTGGTTTGTTGGTTTGTTGGTTTGTTGGTTTGTTGGTTTTTTGGTTTGTTGGTTTGTTGGTTTTTTGGTTTGTTCGTTTGTTCGTTTGTTCGTTTGTTCGTTTGTTCGTTTGTTCGTTTGTTCGTTTGTTCGTTTGTTCGTTTGTTCGTTTGTTCGTTTGTTCGTTTGTTCGTTTGTTCGTTTGTTCGTTTGTTCGTTTGTTCGTTTGTTCGTTTGTTGGTTTGCTGCTTTGTTGGTTTGTTGGTTTGTTGGTATGTTGGCTTGTTGGTTTGTTCGTTTGTTGGTTTGTTGGTTTGTTGGTTTATTGGTTTGTTGGTTTGTTGGTTTGTTGGTTTGTTGGTTTTTCTGGTTTGTTCATTTGTTGACTTGTTGGTTTGTCCGTTTGTTGGTTTGCTGGTTTGTTGGTTTGTTAGTTTGTTGGTTTGTTGGTTTGTTGGTTTGTTCTTTCGTTGGTTCGTTTGTTTGTTGGTTTGTTCGTTTGTTGGTTTGTTGGTTAGTTGGTTTGTTGGGTTGTTGGTTTGTTGGTTTTGTTGGTTTGTTGGTTTTTTGGTTTGTTGGTTTGTTGGTTTTTTGGTTTGTTCGTTTGTTGGTTTGTTGGTTTGTTGGCTTGTTGGTTTGTTAGTTTGTAGGTTTGTTGGTTTGTTGGTTTGTTGGTTTGTTCGTTTGTTGGTTTGTTGGTTACTTGGTTTGTTGGTTTTGTTGGTTTGTTCGTTTGTTCGTTCGTTGCTTTAGTTGTTGTTGGTTTGTGCGTTTGTTGGTTTGTTGGTTACTTGGTTTGTTGGTTTGTTGGTTTGTTGGTTTGTTGGTTTGTTGGTTTGTTTGTTTATTGGTTTGTTGGTTTGTTGGATTTTTGGTTTGTTCGTTTGTTGGTTTGTTGGTTTGTTGGCTTGTTGGCTTGTTGGTATGTTGGTTTGTTGGTTTGTTGGTTTGTTTGTTTGTTTGTTTGTTGGTTTGTTGGTTTGTTTGTTTGTTGGTTTGTTGGTTTTTCGGTTTGTTGGTTTGTTGGTTTGTTGGTTTCTTGGTTTGTTGGTTTGTTGATTTGTTGGTTTGTTGGTTTCTTGGTTTGTTGGTTTGTTGGTTTGTTGGTTTGTTGGTTTGTTGGTTTGTTTGTTTGTTGGTTTGTTGGTTTGTTGGTTTGTTGGTTTGTTGGTTTTTTCGTTTGTTGGCTTGTTGGTTTTTTGGTTTGTTGGCTTGTTGGTTTGTTGGCTTGTTGGCTTGTTGGTTACTTGGTTTGTTGGTTTGTTGGTTTGTTGGTTTGTTGGTTTGTTGGTTTATTGGTTTGTTGGTTTTTTGGTTTGTTTGTTTGATGGTTTGTTGGTTTGTTGGTTTGTTGGTTTGTTGGTTTGTTGGTTTGTTGGTTTGTTGGTTTGTTGGTTTGTTGGTTTGTTTGTTTGTTCGTTTGTTGGTTTGTTGGTTTGTTTGTTTGTTGGTTTGTTGGTTTGTTGGTTTGTTGGTTTGTTGGTTTGTTGGTTTGTTGGTTTGTTGGTTTGTTGGTTTGTTGGTCTGTTTGTTTGTTGGCTTGTTAGTTTGTTCGTTTGTTCCCTTGTTGGTTTGCTGCTTTGTTGGTTTGTTGGTTTGTTGGTTTGTTGGTTTGTTGGTTTGTTGGCTTGTTGGTTTGTTCGTTTGTTGGTTTGTTGGTTTGTTGGTTTATTGGTTTGTTGGTTTGTTGGTTTGTTGGTTTGTTGGTTTTTCTGGTTTGTTCATTTGTTGACTTGTTGGTTTGTTCATTTGTTGGTTTGCTGGTTTGTTGGTTTGTTAGTTTATTGGTTTGTTGGTTTGTTGGTTTGTTGGTTTGTTGGTTTGTTGGTTTGTTGGTTTGTTGGTTTGTTGGTTTGTTGGTTTGTTCGTTTGTTCGTTTGTTGGTTTGTTGGTTTGTTCATTTGTTGGCTTGTAGGTTTGTTCGTTTGTTGGCTTGTTGGTTTGTTGGTTTGCTGGTTTGTTGGTTTGTTGTTTTGTTGGTTTTTTGATTTGTTGGTTTGTTGGTTTGTTGGTTTGTTGGTTTGTTGGTTACTTGGTTTTTTGGTTTGTTGGTTTGTTGGTTTGTTCGTTTGTTGGTTTGTTGGTTTGTTCCTTTGTTGGTTTGTTGGCTTGTTGGTTTGTTGGTTTTTTGGTTTGTTGGTTTGTTGGTTTTTTGGTTTGTTGGTTTGTTTGTTCGTTGGTTTGTTTGTTTGTTGGTTTGTTCGTTTGTTGGTTTGTTGGTTACTTAGTTTGTTGGTTTGTTGGTTTGTTGGTTTGTTGGTTACTTAGTTTGTTGGTTTGTTGGTTTGTTGGTTACTTGATTTGTTCGTTTGTTGGCTTGTTGGTTTGTTCGTTTGTTGGCTTGTTGGTTTGTAGGTTTACTGGTTTGTTGGTTTATTGTTTTGTTGGTTTGTTGGTTTGTTGGTTTGTTGGTTTGTTGGTTTTTTGGTTTGTTGGTTTGTTGGTTTGTTGGTTTGTTGGTTTGTTGGTTACTTGGTTTGTTGGTTTGTTGGTTTGTTGGTTTGTTGGTTGGTTCGTTTGTTGGTTTGTTGGTTTGTTCGTTTGTTGGTTTGTTGGTTTGTCGGTTCGTTGGTTGGTTGGTTTGTTCGTTTGTTGGTTTGTTGGTTTGTTGGTTTGTTGGTTTAGTTGTTTGTTGGTTTGTTGGTTTGTTGGTCTGTTGGTATGTTGGTTTGTTGGTTTGTTGGCTTGTTGGTTTGTTGGTTTGTTGGTTTGTTGGTTTGTTGGTTTGTTGGTTTGTTGGTTTGTTGGTTTGTTGGTTTTGTTGGTTTGTTGGTTTGTTTGTTTGTTGGTTTGTTGGGTTGTTCGTTCGTTGGTTTGTTGGTTTGTTGGTTTGTTGGTTTGCTGTTTTGTTGGTTTGTTGGTTTGTTGGTTTGTTGGTTTGTCGGTTTGTTGGTTGGTTGGTTTGTTCGTTTGTTGGTTTGTTGGTTTGTTGGTTTGTTGGTTTAGTTGTTTGTTGGTTTGTTGGTTTGTTGGTTTGTTGGGTTGTTTGTTTGTTTGTTTGTTCGTTTGTTTGTTTGTTGGTTTGTTGGTTTGTTGGTTTGTTGGTTTGTTGGTTGTTGGTTTGTTGGTTTGTTGGTTTGTTGGTTTGTTGATTGTTGGTTTGTTGGTTTGTTGGTTTGTTTGTTTGTTTGTTGGTTTGTTGACTTGTTGGTTTGTTCGTTTGTTGGTTTGCTGGTTTGTTGGTTTGTTAGTTTGTTGGTTTGTTGGTTTGTTGGTTTGTTGGTTTTCTGGTTTGTTCATTTGTTGACTTGTTGGTTTGTTCGTTTGTTGGTTTGCTTGTTTGTTGGTTTGTTAGTTTGTTGGTTTGTTGGTTTGTTGGTTTGTTGGTTTGTTGGTTTGTTGGTTTGTTCTTTCGTTGGTTTGTTTGTTTGTTGGTTTGTTCGTTTGTTGGTTTGTTGGTTAGTTGGTTTGTTGGTTTGTTGGTTTGTTGGTTTGTTGGTTTGTTGGTTTTTTGGTTTGTTGGTTTGTTGGTTTTTTGGTTTGTTCGTTTGTTCGTTTGTTCGTTTGTTCGTTTGTTCGTTTGTTCGTTTGTTCGTTTGTTCGTTTGTTCGTTTGTTCGTTTGTTCGTTTGTTCGTTTGTTCGTTTGTTCGTTTGTTTGTTTGTTCCCTTGTTGGTTTGCTGCTTTGTTGGTTTGTTGGTTTGTTGGTATGTTGGCTTGTTGGTTTGTTCGTTTGTTGGTTTGTTGGTTTGTTGGTTTATTGGTTTGTTGGTTTGTTGGTTTGTTGGTTTGTTGGTTTTTCTGGTTTGTTCATTTGTTGACTTGTTGGTTTGTCCGTTTGTTGGTTTGCTGGTTTGTTGGTTTGTTAGTTTGTTGGTTTGTTGGTTTGTTGGTTTGTTCTTTCGTTGGTTCGTTTGTTTGTTGGTTTGTTCGTTTGTTGGTTTGTTGGTTAGTTGGTTTGTTGGGTTGTTGGTTTGTTGGTTTTGTTGGTTTGTTGGTTTTTTGGTTTGTTGGTTTGTTGGTTTTTTGGTTTGTTCGTTTGTTGGTTTGTTGGTTTGTTGGCTTGTTGGTTTGTTAGTTTGTAGGTTTGTTGGTTTGTTGGTTTGTTGGTTTGTTCGTTTGTTGGTTTGTTGGTTACTTGGTTTGTTGGTTTTGTTGGTTTGTTCGTTTGTTCGTTCGTTGGTTTAGTTGTTGTTGGTTTGTGCGTTTGTTGGTTTGTTGGTTACTTGGTTTGTTGGTTTGTTGGTTTGTTGGTTTGTTGGTTTGTTGGTTTGTTTGTTTATTGGTTTGTTGGTTTGTTGGATTTTTGGTTTGTTCGTTTGTTGGTTTGTTGGTTTGTTGGCTTGTTGGCTTGTTGGTATGTTGGTTTGTTGGTTTGTTGTTTGTTTGTTTGTTTGTTTGTTGGTTTGTTGGTTTGTTTGTTTGTTGGTTTGTTGGTTTTTCGGTTTGTTGGTTTGTTGGTTTGTTGGTTTCTTGGTTTGTTGGTTTGTTGATTTGTTGTTTGTTGGTTTCTTGGTTTGTTGGTTTGTTGGTTTGTTGGTTTGTTGGTTTGTTGGTTTGTTGGTTTGTTTCGTTGTTGTTTGTTGGTTTGTGTTGTTGGTTTGTTGGTTTGTTGGTTTGTTGGTTTTTTCGTTTGTTGGCTTGTTGGTTTTTTGGTTTGTTGGCTTGTTGGTTTGTTGGCTTGTTGGCTTGTTGGTTACTTGGTTTGTTGGTTTGTTGGTTTGTTGGTTTGTTGGTTTGTTGGTTTATTGGTTTGTTGGTTTTTTGGTTTGTTTGTTTGATGGTTTGTTGGTTTGTTGGTTTGTTGGTTTGTTGGTTGTTGGTTGGTTTGTTGGTTTGTTGGTTTGTTGGTTTGTTGGTTTGTTTGTTTGTTCGTTTGTTGGTTTGTTGGTTTGTTTGTTTGTTGGTTTGTTGGTTTGTTGGTTTGTTGGTTTGTTGGTTTGTTGGTTTGTTGGTTTGTTGGTTTGTTGGTTTGTTGGTCTGTTTGTTTGTTGGCTTGTTAGTTTGTTCGTTTGTTCCCTTGTTGGTTTGCTGCTTTGTTGGTTTGTTGGTTTGTTGGTTTGTTGGTTTGTTGGTTTGTTGGCTTGTTGGTTTGTTCGTTTGTTGGTTTGTTGGTTTGTTGGTTTATTGGTTTGTTGGTTTGTTGGTTTGTTGGTTTGTTGGTTTTTCTGGTTTGTTCATTTGTTGACTTGTTGGTTTGTTCATTTGTTGGTTTGCTGGTTTGTTGGTTTGTTAGTTTATTGGTTTGTTGGTTTGTTGGTTTGTTGGTTTGTTGGTTTGTTGGTTTGTTGGTTTGTTGGTTTGTTGGTTTGTTGGTTTGTTGGTTTGTTCGTTTGTTCGTTTGTTGGTTTGTTGGTTTGTTCATTTGTTGGCTTGTAGGTTTGTTCGTTTGTTGGCTTGTTGGTTTGTTGGTTTGCTGGTTTGTTGGTTTGTTGTTTTGTTGGTTTTTTGATTTGTTGGTTTGTTGGTTTGTTGGTTTGTTGGTTTGTTGGTTACTTGGTTTTTTGGTTTGTTGGTTTGTTGGTTTGTTCGTTGTTGGTTTGTTGGTTTGTTCCTTTGTTGGTTTGTTGGCTTGTTGGTTTGTTGGTTTTTTGGTTTGTTGGTTTGTTGGTTTTTTGGTTTGTTGGTTTGTTCGTTCGTTGGTTTGTTTGTTTGTTGGTTTGTTCGTTTGTTGGTTTGTTGGTTACTTAGTTTGTTGGTTTGTTGGTTTGTTGGTTTGTTGGTTACTTAGTTTGTTGGTTTGTTGGTTTGTTGGTTACTTGATTTGTTCGTTTGTTGGCTTGTTGGTTTGTTCGTTTGTTGGCTTGTTGGTTTGTAGGTTTACTGGTTTGTTGGTTTATTGTTTTGTTGGTTTGTTGGTTGTTGGTTTGTTGGTTTGTTGGTTTTTGGTTTGTTGGTTTGTTGGTTGTTGGTTTTTGGTTGTTGGTTACTGGTTTGTTGGTTTGTTGGTTGTTGTTTGTTGTTTGTTGGTTTGTTGGTTGGTTCGTTTGTTGGTTTGTTGGTTTGTTCGTTTGTTGGTTTGTTGGCTTATTGGTTTTTTGGTTTTTTGGTTTGTTGGTTTGTTGGTTTTTTGGTTTGTTCTTTTGTTGGTTTGTTGGTTACTTGGTTTGTTGGTTTGTTGGTTTGTTGGTTTGTAAGTCTGTTGGTTTGTTGGTTTGTTCGTTTGTTGGTTTTTTGGTTTGTTCGTTTGTTGGTTTGTTGGTTTGTTGGCTTGTTGGTTTGTTGGTTTGTTGGTTTGTTGGTTTGTTGGTTTGTTGGTTTGTTGGTTTGTTGGTTTGTTGGTTTGTTGGTTTGTTTGTTTGTTGGTTTGTTGGTTTGTTGGTTTGTTCGTTTGTTGGCTTGTTAGTTTATTGGTTTGTTGGCTTGTTGGTTTGTTGGCTTGTTGGGTTGTTGTTTACTTGGTTTGTTGGTTTGTTGAGATGTTGGTTTGTTGGTTTCTTGGTTTGTTGTTTTGTTCGTTTGTTGGTTTGTTGGTTTGTTCATTTGTTGGCTTGTTGATATGTTCGTTTGTTGGCTTGTTGGTTTGTTGGTTGCTGGTTTGTTGGTTTGTTGTTTTGTTGGTTTGTTGTTTCGTTGGTTTGTTGGTTTGTTGGTTTGTTGGATTGTTGGTTTTGTTGGTTTGTTGGTTACTTGGTTTGTTGGTTTGTTGGTTTGTTCGTTTGTTGGTTTGTTGGTTTGTTCGTTTGTTGGTTTGTTGGCTTGTTGGTTTGTTGGTTTTTTGGTTTGTTGATTTGTTGGTTTTTTGGTTTGTTCGTTTGCTTGTTTGTTGGTTACTTGGTTTGTTGGTTTGTTGGTTTGTTTGTTTGTTCGTTCGTTGGTTTGTTTATTTGTTGGTTTGTTCGTTTGTTGGGTTGTTGTTTACTTGGTTTGTTGGTTTGTTGGTTTGTTGGTCTCTTGGTTTGTTGGTTTGTTGGTTTGTTGGTTTTTGGTTTGTCGGTTTGTTGGTTCGTTGGTTTGTTGGTTTGTTGATTTGTAGGTTTGTTGGTTTGTTGGTTTGTTGGTTACTTGGTTTGTTGGTTTGTTGGTTTGTTCGTTTGTTCGTTCGTTGGTTTGTTTGTTTGTTGGTTTGTTCGTTTGTTGGTTTGTTGGTTACTTGGTTTGTTGGTTTGTTGGTTTGTTGGTTTGTCGGTTTTTTGGTTTGTTGGTTTGTTGGTTTTTTGGTTTGTTCGTTTGTTGGTTTGTTGGTTTGTTGGCTTGTTGGTTTGTTGGTTTGTTGATTTGTTGGTTTGTTGGTTTGTTGGTTTGTTGGTTTGTTGGTTTTTTGGTTTGTCCGTTTTGTTGGTTTGTGGGTTTGTTGGCTTGTTGGTTTGTTGGTTTGTTGGTTTTTTGGTTTGTTGGTTTGTTCGTTCGTTGGTTTGTTTGTTTGTTGGTTTGTTCGTTTGTTGGTTTGTTGGTTACTTAGTTGTTTGGTTTGTTGGTTTGTTGGTTTGTTGGTTACTTAGTTTGTTCGTTTGCTTGTTTGTTGGTTACTTGGTTTGTTGGTTTGTTGGTTTGTTTGTTTGTTCGTTCGTTGGTTTGTTTATTTGTTGGTTTGTTCGCTTGTTGGCTTGTTGGTTTGTAGGTTTACTGGTTTGTTGGTTTATTGTTTTGTTGGTTTGTTGGTTTGTTGGTTTGTTGGTTTGTTGGTTTGTTGGTTTGTTGGTTTGTTGGTTTGTTGGTTTGTTGGTTTGTTGGTTTGTTGGTTACTTGGTTTGTTGGTTTGTTGGTTTGTTGGTTTGTTGGTTGGTTAGTTTTTTCGGTTTGGTTGGTTTGTTGGTTTGTTCGTTTGTTCGTTTGTTGGTTTGTTGGTTTGTTCATTTGTTGGCTTGTAGGTTCGTTCGTTTGTTGGCTTGTTGGTTTGTTGGTTTGCTGGTTTGTTGGTTTGTTGTTTTGTTGGTTTGTTGGTTTGTTGGTTTGTTGGTTTGTTGGTTTGTTGGTTTGTTGGTTTGTTGGTTTGTTGGTTTGTTGGTTTGTTGGTTTGTTGGTTACTTGGTTTGTTGGTTTGTTGGTTTGTTGGTTTGTTGGTTGGTTCGTTTGTTGGTTTGTTGGTTTGTTCGTTTGTTGGTTTGTTGGCTTATTGGTTTTTTGGTTTTTTGGTTTGTTGGTTGTTGGTTTTTTGGTTTGTTCTTTTGTTGGTTTGTTGGTTACTTGGTTTGTTGGTTTGTTGGTTTGTAAGTTTGTTGGTTTGTTGGTTTGTTCGTTTGTTGGTTTTTTGGTTTGTTCGTTTGTTGGTTTGTTGGTTTTGTTGGCTTGTTGGTTTGTTGGTTTGTTGGTTTGTGGTTTGTTCATTTGTTGGCTTGTAGGTTTGTTCGTTTGTTGGCTTGTTGGTTTGTTGGTTTGCTGGTTTGTTGGTTTGTTGTTTTGTTGGTTTTTTGATTTGTTGGTTTGTTGTTTGTTGGTTGTTGGTTTTGTTGGTTACTTGGTTTTTTGGTTTGTTGGTTTTGTTGGTTTGTTCGTTTGTTGGTTTGTTGGTTTGTTCGTTTGTTGGTTTGTTGGCTTGTTGGTTTGTTGGTTTTTTGGTTTGTTGGTTTGTTGGTTTTTTGGTTTGTTGGTTTGTTCGTTCGTTGGTTTGTTTGTTTGTTGGTTTGTTCGTTTGTTGGTTTGTTGGTTACTTAGTTTGTTGGTTTGTTGGTTTGTTGGTTTGTTGGTTACTTAGTTTGTTGGTTTGTTGGTTTGTTGGTTTGTTGGTTACTTGATTTGTTCGTTTGTTGGCTTGTTGGTTTGTTCGTTTGTTGGCTTGTTGGTTTGTAGGTTTACTGGTTTGTTGGTTTATTGTTTGTTGGTTTGTTGGTTTGTTGGTTTGTTCGTTTGTTCGTTTGTTGGTTTGTTGGTTTGTTTCATTTGTTGGCTTGTAGGTTTGTTCGTTTGTTGGCTTGTTGGTTTGTTGGTTTGCTGGTTTGTTGGTTTGTTGTTTTGTTGGTTTTTTTGATTTGTTGGTTTGTTGGTTTGTTGGTTTGTTGGTTTGTTGGTTACTTGGTTTTTTGGTTTGTTGGTTTGTTGGTTTGTTCGTTTGTTGGTTTGTTGGTTTGTTCGTTTGTTGGTTTGTTGGCTTGTTGGTTTGTTGGTTTTTGGTTTGTTGGTTTGTTGGTTTTTTGGTTTGTTGGTTTGTTCGTTCGTTGGTTTGTTTGTTTGTTGGTTTGTTCGTTTGTTGGTTTGTTGGTTACTTAGTTTGTTGGTTTGTTGGTTTGTTGGTTTGTTGGTTACTTAGTTTGTTGGTTGTTGGTTTGTTGGTTTGTTGGTTACTTGATTTGTTCGTTTGTTGGCTTGTTGGTTTGTTCGTTTGTTGGCTTGTTGGTTTGTAGGTTTACTGGTTTGTTGGTTTATTGTTTTGTTGGTTTGTTGGTTTGTTGGTTTGTTGGTTTGTTGGTTTGTTGGTTTGTTGGTTTGTTGGTTTGTTGGTTTGTTGGTTTGTTGGTTTGTTGGTTACTTGGTTTGTTGGTTTGTTGGTTTGTTGGTTTGTTGGTTGGTTCGTTTGTTGGTTTGTTGGTTTGTTCGTTTGTTGGTTTGTTGGCTTATTGGTTTTTTGGTTTTTTGGTTTGTTGGTTTGTTGGTTTTTTGGTTTGTTCTTTTGTTGGTTTGTTGGTTACTTGGTTTGTTGGTTTGTTGGTTTGTTGGTTTGTAAGTTTGTTGGTTTGTTGGTTTGTTCGTTTGTTGGTTTTTTGGTTTGTTCGTTTGTTGGTTTGTTGGTTTGTTGGCTTGTTGGTTTGTTGGTTTGTTGGTTTGTTGGTTTGTTGGTTTGTTGGTTTGTTGGTTTGTTGGTTTGTTTGTTTGTTGGTTTGTTGGTTTGTTCGTTTGTTGGCTTGTTAGTTTATTGGTTTGTTGGCTTGTTGATTTGTTGGCTTGTTGGGTTGTTGTTTACTTGGTTTGTTGGTTTGTTGAGATGTTGGTTTGTTGGTTTCTTGGTTTGTTGTTTTGTTCGTTTGTTGGTTTGTTGGTTTGTTCATTTGTTGGCTTGTTGATATGTTCGTTTGTTGGCTTGTTGGTTTGTTGGTTTGCTGGTTTGTTGGTTTGTTGTTTTGTTGGTTTGTTGTTTCGTTGGTTTGTTGGTTTGTTGGTTTGTTGGATTGTTGGTTTGTTGGTTTGTTGGTTACTTGGTTTGTTGGTTTGTTGGTTTGTTCGTTTGTTGGTTTGTTGGTTTGTTCGTTTGTTGGTTTGTTGGCTTGTTGGTTTGTTGGTTTTTTGGTTTGTTGATTTGTTGGTTTTTTGGTTTGTTCGTTTGCTTGTTTGTTGGTTACTTGGTTTGTTGGTTTGTTGGTTTGTTTGTTTGTTCGTTCGTTGGTTTGTTTATTTGTTGGTTTGTTCGTTTGTTGGGTTGTTGTTTACTTGGTTTGTTGGTTTGTTGGTTTGTTGGTCTCTTGGTTTGTTGGTTTGTTGGTTTGTTGGTTTTTGGTTTGTCGGTTTGTTGGTTAGTTGGTTTGTTGGTTTGTTGGTTTGTTCGTTTGTTCGTTCGTTGGTTTGTTTGTTTGTTGGTTTGTTCGTTTGTTGGTTTGTTGGTTACTTGGTTTGTTGGTTTGTTGGTTTGTTGGTTTGTTGGTTTGTTGGTTTGTCGGTTTTTTGGTTTGTTGGTTTGTTGTTTTTTTGGTTTGTTCGTTTGTTGGTTTGTTGGTTTGTTGGCTTGTTGGTTTGTTGGTTTGTTGATTTGTTGGTTTGTTGGTTTGTTGGTTTGTTGGTTTGTTGGTTTTTTTGGTTTGTCCGTTTGTTGGTTTGTGGGTTTTGTTGGCTTGTTGGTTTGTTGGTTTGTTGGTTTTTTGGTTTGTTGGTTTGTTCGTTCGTTGGTTTGTTTGTTTGTTGGTTTGTTCGTTTGTTGGTTTGTTGGTTACTTAGTTTGTTGGTTTGTTGGTTTGTTGGTTTGTTGGTTACTTAGTTTGTTGGTTTGTTGGTTTGTTGGTTTGTTGGTTACTTGATTTGTTCGCTTGGTGGCTTGTTGGTTTGTTCGTTTGTTGGCTTGTGGTTTGTAGGTTTACTGGTTTGTTGGTTTATTGTTTTGTTGGTTTGTTGGTTTGTTGGTTTGTTGGTTTGTTGGTTTGTTGGTTTGTTGGTTTGTTGGTTTGTTGGTTTGTTGGTTTGTTGGTTTGTTGGTTTGTTGGTTACTTGGTTTGTTGGTTTGTTGGTTTGTTGGTTTGTTGGTTGGTTCGTTTGTTGGTTTGTTGGTTTGTTCGTTTGTTGGTTTGTTGGCTTATTGGTTTTTGGTTTTTTGGTTTTTTGGTTTGTTGGTTTGTTGGTTTTTTGGTTTGTTCTTTTGTTGGTTTGTTGGTTACTTGGTTTGTTGGTTTGTTGGTTTGTTGGTTTGTAAGTTTGTTGGTTTGTTGGTTTGTTCGTTTGTTGGTTTTTGGTTTGTTCGTTTGTTGGTTTGTTGGTTTGTTGGCTTGTTGGTTTGTTGGTTTGTTGGTTTGTTGGTTTGTTGGTTTGTTGGTTTGTTGGTTTGTTGGTTTGTTTGTTTGTTGGTTTGTTGGTTTGATGGTTTGTTCGTTTGTTGGCTTGTTAGTTTATTGGTTTGTTGGCTTGTTGGTTTGTTGGCTTGTTGGGTTGTTGTTTACTTGGTTTGTTGGTTTGTTGAGATGTTGGTTTGTTGGTTTCTTGGTTTGTTGTTTTGTTCGTTTGTTGGTTTGTTGGTTTGTTCATTTGTTGGCTTGTTGATATGTTCGTTTGTTGGCTTGTTGGTTTGTTGGTTTGCTGGTTTGTTGGTTTTGTTGTTTTGTTGGTTTGTTGTTTCGTTGGTTTGTTGGTTTGTTGGTTTGTTGGATTGTTGGTTTGTTGGTTTGTTGGTTACTTGGTTTGTTGGTTTGTTGGTTTGTTCGTTTGTTGGTTTGTTGGTTTGTTCGTTTGTTGGTTTGTCGGCTTGTTGGTTTGTTGGTTTTTTGGTTTGTTGATTTGTTGGTTTTTTGGTTTGTTCGTTTGCTTGTTTGTTGGTTACTTGGTTTGTTGGTTTGTTGGTTTGTTTGTTTGTTCGTTCGTTGGTTTGTTTATTTGTTGGTTTGTTCGTTTGTTGGGTTGTTGTTTACTTGGTTTGTTGGTTTGTTGGTTTGTTGGTCTCTTGGTTTGTTGGTTTGTTGGTTTGTTGGTTTTTGGTTTGTCGGTTTGTTGGTTAGTTGGTTTGTTGGTTTGTTGGTTTGTTCGTTTGTTCGTTCGTTGGTTTGTTTGTTTGTTGGTTTGTTCGTTTGTTGGTTTGTTGGTTACTTGGTTTGTTGGTTTGTTGGTTTGTTGGTTTGTTGGTTTGTCGGTTTTTGGTTTGTTGGTTTGTTGGTTTTTTGGTTTGTTCGTTTGTTGGTTTGTTGGTTTGTTGGCTTGTTGGTTTGTTGGTTTGTTGATTTGTTGGTTTGTTGGTTTGTTGGTTTGTTGGTTTGTTGGTTTTTTGGTTTGTCCGTTTGTTGGTTTGTGGGTTTGTTGGCTTGTTGGTTTGTTGGTTTGTTGGTTTTTTGGTTTGTTGGTTTGTTCGTTCGTTGGTTTGTTTGTTTGTTGGTTTGTTCGTTTGTTGGTTTGTTGGTTACTTAGTTTGTTGGTTTGTTGGTTTGTTGGTTACTTAGTTTGTTGGTTTGTTGGTTTGTTGGTTTGTTGGTTACTTGATTTGTTCGCTTGTTGGCTTGTTGTTTGTTCGTTTGTTGGCTTGTTGGTTTGTAGGTTTACTGGTTTGTTGGTTTATTGTTTTGTTGGTTTGTTGGTTTGTTGGTTTGTTGGTTTGTTGGTTTGTTGGTTTGTTGGTTTGTTGGTTTGTTGGTTTGTTGGTTTGTTGGTTTGTTGGTTACTTGGTTTGTTGGTTTGTTGGTTTGTTGGTTTGTTGGTTGGTTCGTTTGTTGGTTTGTTGGTTTGTTCGTTTGTTGATTTGTTGGCTTATTGGTTTTTTGGTTTTTTGGTTTGTTGGTTTTTTGGTTTGTTCTTTTGTTGGTTTGTTGGTTACTTGGTTTGTTGGTTTGTTGGTTTGTTGGTTTGTAAGTTTGTTGGTTTGTTGGTTTGTTCGTTTGTTGGTTTTTTGGTTTGTTCGTTTGTTGGGTTGTTGGTTTGTTGGCTTGTTGGTTTGTTGGTTTGTTGGTTTGTTGGTTTGTTGGTTTGTTGGTTTGTTGGTTTGTTGGTTTGTTTGTTTGTTGGTTTGTTGGTTTGTTGGTTTGTTCGTTTGTTGGCTTGTTAGTTTATTGGTTTGTTGGCTTGTTGGTTTGTTGGCTTGTTGGCTTGTTGTTTACTTGGTTTGTTGGTTTGTTGAGATGTTGGTTTGTTGGTTTCTTGGTTTGTTGTTTTGTTCGTTTGTTGGTTTGTTGGTTTGTTCATTTGTTGGCTTGTTGGTATGTTCGTTTGTTGGCTTGTTGGTTTGTTGGTTTGCTGGTTTGTTGGTTTGTTGTTTTGTTGGTTTGTTGTTTCGTTGGTTTGTTGGTATGTTGGTTTGTTGGATTGTTGGTTTGTTGGTTTGTTGGTTACTTGGTTTGTTGGTTTGTTGGTTTGTTCGTTTGTTGGTTTGTTGGTTTGTTCGTTTGTTGGTTTGTTGGCTTGTTGGTTTGTTGGTTTTTTGATTTGTTGATTTGTTGGTTTTTTGGTTTGTTCGTTTGCTGGTTTGTTGGTTACTTGGTTTGTTGGTTTGTTTGTTTGTTTGTTTGTTCGTTCGTTGGTTTGTTTATTTGTTGGTTTGTTCGTTTGTTGGGTTGTTGTTTACTTGGTTTGTTGGTTTGTTGGTTTGTTGGTTTCTTGGTTTGTTGGTTTCTTGGTTTGTTGGTTTTTGGTTTGTCGGTTTGTTGGTTAGTTGGTTTGTTGGTTTGTTGATTTGTAGGTTTGTTGGTTTGTTGGTTTGTTGGTTACTTGGTTTGTTGGTTTGTTGGTTTGTTCGTTTGTTCGTTCGTTGGTTTGTTTGTTTGTTGGTTTGTTCGTTTGTTGGTTTGTTGGTTACTTGGTTTGTTGGTTTGTTGGTTTGTTGGTTTGTTGGTTTGTCGGTTTTTTGGTTTGGTGGTTTGTTGGTTTTTTGGTTTGTTCGTATGTTGGTTTGTTGGTTTGTTGGCTTGTTGGTTTGTTGGTTTGTTGATTTGTTGGTTTGTTGGTTTGTTGGTTTGTTGGTTTGTTTATTTTTTGGTTTGTTGGTTTGTTGGTTTTTTGGTTTGTCCGTTTGTTGGTTTGTGGGTTTGTTGGCTTGTTGGTTTGTTAGTTTGTTGGTTTGTTGGTTTGTTGGTTTGTCGGTTTGTTCGTTTGTTGGTTTGTTGGCTTCTTGATTTGTTGGTATGTTGGTTTGCTGGTTTGTTGGTTGTTTGGTTTGTTCGTTTGTTAGTTTGTTGGTAACTTGGTTTGTTGGTTTTGTTGGTTTGTTCGTTTGTTCGTTCGTTGGTTTAGTTGTTTGTTTTTTTGTTGGTTTGTTGGTTTGCTGGTTTCTTGGTTTGTTGGTTTGTTGGTTTGTTGGTTTGTTGGCTTGTTGGCTTGTTGGTTTGTTGGTTTGTTGGTTTGTTGGTTTGTTGGTTTGTTGGCTTGTTGATTTGTTGGTTTGTTTGTTTGTTTGTTTGTTGGTTTCTTGGTTTGTTTGTTTCTTGGTTTGTTGGCTTGTTGGTTTGGTCGTTTGTTGGCTTGTTGGTTTGTTGGCTTGTTGGTTTGTTGGGTTGTTGTCTTGTTCGTTTGTTGGTTCGTTGATTTGTTGGTTTGTTGGTTTGTTCGTTTGTTGGCTTGTTGGTTTGTTGGCTTATTGGTTTGTTGGCTTGTTGGTTTGTTGGGTTGTTGGTTTGTTCGTTTGTTGGTTTGTTGGCTTGTTGGTTTTTTGGTTTGCTGGTTTGTTGGTTGTTGGTTTGTCGGTTGTTGTTTTGTTGGTTTGTTGGCTTGTTGGGTTGTTGTTTACTTGGTTTGTTGGTTTGTTGGTTTGTTGGTTTGTTGGTTTGTTGGTTTGTTGATTTGTTGGTTTGTTGGTTTTTGGTTTGTTGGTTTGTTGGTTAGTTGGTTTGTTGGTTTTTTGGTTTGTCCGTTTGTTGGTTTGTTGGTTTGTTGGTTTGTTGATTTGTAGGTTTGTTGGTTTGTTGGTTTATTGGTTACTTGGTTTGTTGGTTTGTTGGTTTGTTGGTTTGTTGGTTTTTTGGTTTGTCCGTTTGTTGGTTTGTCCGTTTGTTGGATTGTTGGTTTGTTGGTTTGTTGGTTTGTTGATTTGTTCGTTTGTTGGTTTGTTGGCTTCTTGGTTTGTTGGTATTTTAGTTTGCTGGTTTGTTGGTTTTTTGGTTTGTTCGTTTGTTAGTTTGTTGGTTACTTGGTTTGTTGGTTTGTTGGTTTGTTGGTTTGTTGGTTTGTTGGTTTGTTGGTTTGTTGGTTTGTTGGTTTGTTGGTTTGTTGGTTTGTTGGCTTGTTGGTTTGTTGGTTTGTTGGTTTGATCGTTTGTTGGTTTGTTGGTTTGTTGGTTGGTTGGTTTGTAGGTTTGTTGGTTTGTTGGTTTGTTAGTTTGTCGGTTTGTTGGTTTGTTGATTTGTTGGTTTGTTGGTTTGTTAGTTTGTTCGTTCATTGGTTTGTTGGTTTGTTGGTTTGTTAGTTTGTCGGTTTGTTGGTTTGTTGGTTTGCTGGTTCGTTGGTTTGTTGGTTTGTCGGTTTGTTGGTTTGTTGGTTTGTTGGTTTGTTGGTTTGTTGGTTTGTTGGTTTGTTGGTTTGTTGGTTTGTTGGTTTGTTGGTTTGTTGGTTTGTTGGTTTGTTGGTTTGCTGGTTTATTGGTTTGTTTGTTTGTTCGTTTGTTCGTTTGTTCGTTTGTCCGTTTGTTCGTTTGTTCGTTTGTTGGTTTGTTGGTTTGTCCGTTTGTTGGTTTGTTGGTTTGTTGGTTTTTTGGTTTGTTGGTTTAGTTGTTTGTTGTTTTGTTGGTTTGTTGGTTTGTTGGCTTGCTGGATTGTTGGTTTATTGGTTTGTTGGTTTGTTGGTTTGTTGGCTTGTTGGTTTGTTGGTTTGTGGGTTTGTTGGTTTGTTGGTTTTTTGGTTTGTTGGCGTGTTCGTTTGTTAGTTTATTGGTTTGTTCGTTTGTTGGTTTGTTGGTTTGATGGTTTGTTGATTTGTTGGTTTGTTGGTTTGTTGGTTTGTTGGTTTGTTGGTTTGTTGGTTTGTTAGTTTGTTCGTTTGTTGGTTTGTTGGTTTGTTGGTTTGTCGGTTTGTTGGTTTGTTGGTTTGTTCGTTTGTTGTTTTGTTGTTTCGTTCGTATGCTGATTTGTTGGTTTGTTGGTTTGTTGGCTTGTTGGTTTGCTGGTTTGTTGGTTTGTTGATTTGTTGGTTTGTTGGTTTGTTGGTTTGTTGGTTTGTTGGTTTGTTGGTTTGTTGGTTTGTTGGTTTGTTGGTTTGCTGGTTTATTGGTTTGTTCGTTTGTTGGTTTGTTGGTTTGTTCGTTTGTTGGTTTGTTGGTTTGTTGGTTGGTTGGTTTGTTGGTTTGTTGGTTTGTTGGTTTGTTCGTTTATTGGTTTGTTGGTTTGTTGGTTTGTTCGTTTGTTGGTTTGTTCGTTTGTTGGTTTGTTGGTTTGTGGATTGTTGGTTTGTTGGTTTGTTCGTTTGTTGTTTCGTTGGCTTGTTCGTTTGTTGGTTTGTTGGTTTGTTGGTTTGTTGGTTTGTTGGTTTGTTGGTTTGTTGGTTTGTTGGTTTGTTGGTTTGTTCGTTTGTTGGTTTGTCGGATTGTTGGTTTGTTGGTTTGTTGGTTTGTTCGTTTGTTGTTTCGTTGGCTTGTTCGTTTGTTGGTTTGTTGGTTTGTTGGTTTGTTGGTTTGTTGGTTTGTTGGTTTGTTGGTTTGTTGGTTTGTTGGTTTGTTGGTTTGTTGGTTTGTTCGTTTGTTGGTTTGTTGGTTTGTGGGTTTGTTGGTTTGTTGGTTTGTTCGTTTGTTCGTTTGTTCGTTTGTTCGTTTGTTCGTTTGTTCGTTTGTTCGTTTGTTCGTTTGTTCGTTTGTTCGTTTGTTCGTTTGTTCGTTTGTTCGTTTGTTGGTTTGTTGGTTTGTTGGTTTGTCGGTTTGTTGGTTTGCTGGTTTATTGGTTTGTTAGTTTGTTGGTTTAGTTGTTTGTTGGTTTGTTAGTTTATTGGTGTGTTCATTTGTTGGTTTGTTGGTTTGTTCGTTTGTTGGTTTGTTGGTTTGTTGGTGGGTTGGTTTGTTGGTTTGTTGGTTTGTTGGTTTGTTGGTTTGTTGGTTTGTTGGTTTGTTCGTTTGTTGATTTGTTGGTTTGTTGGTTTGTTAGTTTGTTCGTTCGTTGGTTTGTTGGTTTGTTGGTTTGTTAGTTTGTCGGTTTGTTGGTTTGTTGGTTTGTTGGTTTGTTGGTTTGTTGGTTTGTTGGTTTGTTGGTTTGTTGGCTTGTTGGTTTGTTGGTTTGTTGGTTTGCTGGTTTATTGGTTTGCTGGTTTATTGGTTTGTTCGTTTGTTGGTTTGTTGGTTTGTTCGTTTGTTGGTTTGTTGGTTTGTTGGTTGGTTAGTTTGTTGGTTTGTTGGTTTGTTGGTTTGTTGGTTTGTTGGTTTGTTCGTTTATTGGTTTGTTCGTTTGTTGGTTTGTTCGTTTGTTGGTTTGTCGGATTGTTGGTTTGTTGGTTTGTTCGTTTGTTGTTTCGTTGGCTTGTTCGTTTGTTGGTTTGTTGGTTTGTTGGTTTGTTGGTTTGTTGATTTGTTGGTTTGTTGGTTTGTTAGTTTGTTCGTTCGTTGGTTTGTTGGTTTGTTGGTTTGTTAGTTTGTCGGTTTGTTGGTTTGTTGGTTTGTTGGTTTGTTGGTTTGTTGGTTTGTCGGTTTGTTGGTTTGTTGGTTTGTTGGTTTGTTGGTTTGTTGGTTTGTTGGTTTGTTGGTTTGTTGGTTTGTTGGTTTGCTGTTTTATTGGTTTGTTCGTTTGTTTGTTTGTTCGTTTGTTCGTTTGTTCGTTTGTTCGTTTGTTCGTTTGTCCGTTTGATCATTTGTTCGTTTGTTGGTTTGTTGGTTTGTCCGTTTGTTGGTTTGTTGGTTTGTTGGTTTGTTGGTTTGTTGGTTTAGTTGTTTGTTGGTTTGTTGGTTTGTTGGTTTGTTGGCTTGCTGGATTGTTGGTTTATTGGTTTGTTGGCTTGTTGGTTTGTTGGTTTGTGGGTTTGTTGGTTTGTTGGTTTTTTGGTTTGTTGGTGTGTTCGTTTGTTAGTTTATTGGTTTGTTCGTTTGTTGGTTTGATGGTTTGTTGATTTGTTGGTTTGTTGGTTTGTTGGTTTGTTGGTTAGTTGGTTTGTTGGTTTGTTGGTTTGTTGGTTTGTTCGTTTATTGGTTTGTTGGTTTGTTGGTTTGTTCGTTTGTTGGTTTGTTCGTTTGTTGGTTTGTTGGTTTGTTGGTTTGTCGGTTTGTTGGTTTGTTGGTTTGTTCGTTTGTTGTTTTGTTGTTTCGTTCGTATGCTGATTTGTTGGTTTGTTGGTTTGTTGGTTTGTTGGCTTGTTGGTTTGTTGGTTTGTTGGTTTGTTGATTTGTTGGTTTGTTGGTTTGTTCGTTTGTTGGTTTGTTGGTTTGTCGGATTGTTGGTTTGTTGGTTTGTTCGTTTGTTGTTTCGTTGGCTTGTTCGTTTGTTGGTTTGTTGGTTTGTTGGTTTGTTGGTTTGTTGGTTTGTTGGTTTGTTGGTTTGTTGGTTTGTTGGTTTGTTGGTTTGTTGGTTTGTTGGTTTGTTGGTTTGTTGGTTTGTTGGCTTGTTGGTTTGTTGGTTTGTTGGTTTGTTCGTTTGTTGGTTTGTTGGTTTGTTGGTTTGTTCGTTTGTTGGTTTGTTGGTTTGTGGGTTTGTTGGTTTGTTGGTTTGTTTGTTTGTTGGTTTGTGGTTTGTTGGTTTGTTGGTTTGTTGGTTTGTTGGTTTGTTGGTTTGTTCGTTTGTTCGTTTGTTATTTTGTTGGTTTGTTGGTTTGTTGGTTTGTTGATTTGTTCGTTTGTTGGTTTGTTTGTTTGTTCGTTTGTTCGTTTGTTCGTTTGTTCGTTTGTTCGTTTGTTCGTTTGTTCGTTTGTTCGTTTGTTCGTTTGTTCGTTTGTTCGTTTGTTCGTTTGTTCGTTTGTTCGTTTGTTCGTTTGTTCGTTTGTTCGTTTGTTCGTTTGTTCGTTTTTTCGTTTGTTCGTTTGTTCGTTTGTTCGTTTGTTCGTTTGTTCGTTTGTTCGTTTGTTCGTTTGTTCGTTTGTTCGTTTGTTCGTTTGTTCGTTTGTTCGTTTGTTCGTTTGTTCGTTTGTTCGTTTGTTCGTTTGTTCGTTTGTTCGTTTGTTCGTTTGTTCGTTTGTTCGTTTGTTCGTTTGTTCGTTTGTTCGTTTGTTCGTTTGTTCGTTTGTTCGTTTGTTCGTTTGTTCGTTTGTTCGTTTGTTCGTTTGTTCGTTTGTTCGTTTGTTCGTTTGTTCGTTTGTTCGTTTGTTCGTTTGTTCGTTTGTTCGTTTGTTCGTTTGTTCGTTTGTTCGTTTGTTCGTTTGTTCGTTTGTTGGTTTGTTGGTTTGTTGGTTTGTCGGTTTGTTGGTTTGCTGGTTTATTGGTTTGTTAGTTTGTTGGTTTAGTTGTTTGTTGGTTTGTTAGTTTATTGGTGTGTTCATTTGTTGGTTTGTTGGTTTGTTCGTTTGTTGGTTTGTTGGTAGGTTGGTTTGTTGGTTTGTTGGTTTGTTGGTTTGTTGGTTTGTTGGTTTGTTCGTTTGTTGATTTGTTGGTTTGTTGGTTTGTTAGTTTGTTCGTTCGTTGGTTTGTTGGTTTGTTGGTTTGTTAGTTTGTCGGTTTGTTGGTTTGTTGGTTTGTTGGTTTGTTGGTTTGTTGGTTTGTTGGTTTGTTGGTTTGTTGGTTTGCTGGTTTATTGGTTTGCTGGTTTATTGGTTTGTGCGTTTGTTGGTTTGTTGGTTTGTTCGTTTGTTGGTTTGTTGGTTTGTTGGTTGGTTAGTTTGTTGGTTTGTTGGTTTGTTGGTTTGTTGGTTTGGGTTTGTTCGTTTATTGGTTTGTTCGTTTGTTGGTTTGTTCGTTTGTTGGTTTGTCGGATTGTTGGTTTGTTGGTTTGTTCGTTTGTTGTTTCGTTGGCTTGTTCGTTTGTTCGTTTGTTGGTTTGTTGGTTTGTTGGTTTGTTGGTTTGTTGGTTTGTTGGTTTGTTGGTTTGTTGGTTTGTTGGTTTGTTCGTTTGTTGGTTTGTTGGTTTGTTGGCTTGTTGGTTTGTTGGTTTGTTGGTTTGATCGTTTGTTGGTTTGTTGGTTTGTTGGTTTGTTGGTTTGTTGGTTTGTTGGTTTGTTGGTTTGTTGGTTTGTTGGTTTGTGGGTTTGTTGGTTTGTTGATTTGTTGGTTTGTTGGTTTGTTAGTTTGTTCGTTCGTTGGTTTGTTGGTTTGTTGGTTTGTTAGTTTGTCGGTTTGTTGGTTTGTTGGTTTGTTGGTTTGTTGGTTTGTTGGTTTGTCGGTTTGTTGGTTTGTTGGTTTGTTGGTTTGTTGGTTTGTTGGTTTGTTGGTTTGTTGGTTTGTTGGTTTGCTGTTTTATTGGTTTGTTCGTTTGTTCGTTTGTTCGTTTGTTCGTTTGTTCGTTTGTTCGTTTGTCCGTTTGTTCGTTTGTTCGTTTGTTGGTTTGTTGGTTTGTCCGTTTGTTGGTTTGTTGGTTTGTTGGTTTGTTGGTTTGTTGGTTTAGTTGTTTGTTGGTTTGTTGGTTTGTTGGTTTGTTGGCTTGCTGGATTGTTGGTTTATTGGTTTGTTGGTTTGTTGGTTTGTTGGCTTGTTGGTTTGTTGGTTTGTGGGTTTGTTGGTTTGTTGGTTTTTTGGTTTGTTGGTGTGTTCGTTTGTTAGTTTATTGGTTTGTTGGTTGGTTGGTTTGTTGGTTTGTTGGTTTGTTGGTTTGTTGGTTTGTTCGTTTATTGGTTTGTTGGTTTGTTGGTTTGTTCGTTTGTTGGTTTGTTCGTTTGTTGGTTTGTTGGTTTGTTGGTTTGTCGGTTTGTTGGTTTGTTGGTTTGTTGGTTTGTTGGTTTGTTGGTTTGTTGGTTTGTTGGTTTGTTGGTTTGCTGGTTTATTGGTTTGTTGGTTTGTCGGTTTGTTGGTTTGTTGGTTTGTTCGTTTGTTGTTTTGTTGTTTCGTTCGTATGCTGATTTGTTGGTTTGTTGGTTTGTTGGTTTGTTGGCTTGTTGGTTTGTTGGTTTGTTGGTTTGTTGATTTGTTGGTTTGTTGGTTTGTTGGTTTGTTGGTTTGTTGGTTTGTTGGTTTGTTGGTTTGCTGGTTTATTGGTTTGTTCGTTTGTTGGTTTGTTGGTTTGTTCGTTTGTTGGTTTGTTGGTTTGTTGGTTGGTTGGTTTGTTGGTTTGTTGGTTTGTTGGTTTGTTCGTTTATTGGTTTGTTGGTTTGTTGGTTTGTTCGTTTGTTGGTTTGTTCGTTTGTTGGTTTGTTGGTTTGTCGGATTGTTGGTTTGTTGGTTTGTTCGTTTGTTGTTTCGTTGGCTTGTTCGTTTGTTGGTTTGTTGGTTTGTTGGTTTGTTGGTTTGTTGGTTTGTTGGTTTGTTGGTTTGTTGGTTTGTTGGTTTGTTGGTTTGTTGGTTTGTTGGTTTGTTGGCTTGTTGGTTTGTTGGTTTGTTGGTTTGTTCGTTTGTTGGTTTGTTGGTTTGTTGGTTTGTTCGTTTGTTGGTTTGTTGGTTTGTGGGTTTGTTGGTTTGTTGGTTTGTTTGTTTGTTGGTTTGTGGTTTGTTGGTTTGTTGGTTTGTTGGTTTGTTGGTTTGTTGGTTTGTTCGTTTGTTCGTTTGTTCGTTTGTTAGTTTGTTGGTTTGTTTGTTTGTTGGTTTGTTGATTTGTTCGTTTGTTGGTTTGTTTGTTTGTTCGTTTGTTCGTTTGTTCGTTTGTTCGTTTGTTCGTTTGTTCGTTTGTTCGTTTGTTCGTTTGTTCGTTTGTTCGTTTGTTCGTTTGTTCGTTTGTTCGTTTGTTCGTTTGTTCGTTTGTTCGTTTGTTCGTTTGTTCGTTTGTTCGTTTGCTCCCTTGTTGGTTTGCTGCTTTGTTGGTTTGTTGGTTTGTTGGTTTGTTGGCTTGTTGGTTTGTTCGTTTGTTGGTTTGTTGGTTTGTTGGTTTATTGGTTTGTTGGTTTGTTGGTTTGTTGGTTTGTTGGTTTTTCTGGTTTGTTCATTTGTTGACTTGTTGGTTTGTTCGTTTGTTGGTTTGCTGGTTTGCTGGTTTGTTAGTTTGTTGGTTTGTTGGTTTGTTGGTTTGTTGGTTTGTTGGTTTGTTGGTTTGTTGGTTTGTTGGTTTGTTCTTTCGTTGGTTTGTTTGTTTGTTGGTTTGTTCGTTTGTTGGTTTGTTGGTTAGTTGGTTTGTTGGTTTGTTGGTTTGTTGGTTTGTTGGTTTGTTGGTTTTTTGGTTTGTTGGTTTGTTGGTTTTTTGGTTTGTTCGTTTGTTCGTTTGTTGGTTTGTTGGTTTGTTGGCTTGTTGGTTACTTGGTTTGTTGGTTTTGTTGGTTTGTTTGTTTGTTCGTTCGTTGGTTTAGTTGTTGTTGGTTTGTGCGTTTGTTGGTTTGTTGGTTACTTGGTTTGTTGGTTTGTTGGTTTGTTGGTTTGTTGGTTTGTTGGTTTGTTGGTTTATTGGTTTGTTGGTTTGTTGGATTTTTGGTTTGTTCGTTTGTTGGTTTGTTGGTTTGTTGGTTTGTTGGTTTGTTGGTTTGTTGGTTTGTTGGTTTGTTGGTTTGTTGGTTTGTTGGTTTGTTGGTTTGTCGGTTTGTTGGTCTGTTGGTTTGTGGGTTTGTTGGTTTGTTGGTTTGTTGGTTTGTTGGTTTGTTGGTTTGTTGGTTTGTTGGTTTGTTGGTTTGTTGGTTTGTTGGTTTGTTGGTTTGTTGGTTTGTTGGTTTGTTGGTTTGTTGGTTTGTTGGTTTGTTGGTTTGTTGGTTTGTTGGTTTGTTGGTTTGTTGGTTTGTTGTTTTGTTGGTTTGTTGGTTTGTTGTTTTGTTGGTTTGTTGGTTGGTTAGTTTGTTGGTTTGTTAGTTTGTCGGTTTGTTGGTTTGTTGGTTTGTTGGTTTGTTGGTTTGTTGGTTTGTTGGTTTGTTGGTTTGTTGGTTTGCTGGTTTATTGGTTTGCTGGTTTATTGGTTTGTGCGTTTGTTGGTTTGTTGGTTTGTTCGTTTGTTGGTTTGTTGGTTTGTTGGTTGGTTAGTTTGTTGGTTTGTTGGTTTGTTGGTTTGTTGGTTTGGGTTTGTTCGTTTATTGGTTTGTTCGTTTGTTGGTTTGTTCGTTTGTTGGTTTGTCGGATTGTTGGTTTGTTGGTTTGTTCGTTTGTTGTTTCGTTGGCTTGTTCGTTTGTTCGTTTGTTGGTTTGTTGGTTTGTTGGTTTGTTGGTTTGTTGGTTTGTTGGTTTGTTGGTTTGTTGGTTTGTTCGTTTGTTGGTTTGTTGGTTTGTTGGTTTGTTGGTTTGTTGGTTTGTTGGTTTTTTGGTTTGTTGGTTTGTTGGTTTGTTGGTTTGTTGGTTTGTTGGTTTGTTGGTTTGTTGGTTTGTTGGTTTGTTGGTTTGTTGGTTTGTTGGTTTGTTGGTTTGTTGGTTTGTTGGTTTGTTGGTTTGTTGGTTTGTTGTTTTGTTGGTTTGTTGGTTTGTTGGTTTGTTGGTTTGTTGGTTTGTTGGTTTGTTGGTTTGTTGGTTTGTTGGTTTGTTGGTTTGTTGGTTTGTTGGTTTGTTGGTTTGTTGGTTTGTTGGTTTGTTCGTTTGTTCGTTTGTTCGTTTGTTGGTTTGTTGGTTTGTTGGTTTGTTAATTTGTTGGTTTGTTCGTTAGTTGGTTTGTTGGTTTGTTGGTTTATTGGTTTGTTGGTTTTTTGGTTTCTTGGTTTCTTGGTTTCTTGGTTTGTTGGTTTGTTGGTTTGTTGGTTTGTTCATTTGTTGGTTTGTTGGTTTGTTGGTTTGTTGGTTTGTTGGTTTGTTGGTTTGTTGGTTTGTTGGTTTTCGGTTTGTTGGTTTGTTGGTTTGTTGGTTTGTTGTTTTGTTGGTTTGTTGGTTTGTTGGTTTATTGGTTTGTTGGTTTGTTGGTTTGTTGGTTTGTTGGTTTGTTGGTTTGTTGGTTTGTTGGTTTGTTGGTTTTTTGGTTTGTTGGCTTGTTGGTTTGTTGGTTTGTTGGTTTGTTGGTTTGTTGGTTTATTGGTTTGTTGGTTTGTTGGTTTGTTGGCTTGTTGGCTTGTTGGTTTGTTGATTTGTTGATTTGTTGGTTTGTTGGTTTATTTGCTTGTTGGTTTGTTGGTATGTTGGTTTGTTGGTTTGTTGGTTTGTTAGTTTGATGGTTTGTTGATTTGTTTGTTTGCTGGTTTGTTGGTTTGTTGGTTTGTTGGCTTGTTGGTTTGTTGGTTTGTTCATTTGTTTATTTGTTGGCTTATTGGTTTGTTGGTTTGTTTGTTTTGTTGGTTTGTTGGTTTGTTGGTTTGTTCGTTTGTTGGTTTGTTGGTTTGTGGGTTTGTTGGTTTTTTGGTTTGTTGGTTTGTTGTTTTGTTGGTTTGTTGGTTTGTTCGTTTGTTCGTTTGTGTGTTTGTTGGCTTGTTGGTTTGTTCGTGTTTTGGTTTGTTGGTTTGTTCGTTTGTTGGTTTGTTGATTTGTTGGTTTGTTAGCTTGTTGGTATGTTCGGTTGTTGGTTTGTTGGTTTGGTGTTTTGTTGGTTTGTTGGTTTGTTGGTTTGTTGGTTTGTTGGTTTGTTGGTTTGTTGGTTTTTTGGTTTGTTGTTTTGTTGGTTTGTTGGTTTGTTGGTTTGTTGGTTTGCTCGTTTGTTGATTTGTTGACTTGTTGGTTTGTTGGCTTGTTGGTTTGTTGGGTTGTTGGTTTGTTGGTTTGTTGGTTTGTTGGTTTGTTGGTTTCTTGGTTTCTTGGTTTGTTGGTTTGTTGGTTTGTTGGTTTTTGGGTTTGTTGGTTTGTTGGCATGTTGGTTTGTTGGTTTGTTGGTTTGTTGGTTTGTTGGTTTGTTGGTTTCTTGGTTTGTTGGTTTATTGGTTCGTTCGTTTGTTGGTTTGTTTGTTTGTTGGTTTGTTGGTTTGTTGGTTTGTTGGTTTGTTGGTTTGTTGGTTTGTTGGTTTGTTGGTTTGTTGGTTTGTTGGTTTGTTGGTTTGTTAATTTGTTGGTTTGTTCGTTTGTTGGTTTGTTGGTTTGTTGGTTTGTTGGTTTGTTGGTTTGTTGGTTTGTTGGTTTGTTCGTTTGTTGGTTTGTTGGTTTGTTGGTTTATTGGTTTGTTGGTTTTTTGGTTTCTTGGTTTCTTGGTTTCTTAGTTTGTTGGTTTGTTGGTTTGTTGGTTTGTTCGTTTGTTGGTTTGTTGGTTTGTTGGTTTGTTGGATTGTTGGTTTGTTGGTTTGTTGGTTTGTTGGTTTTTTGGTTTGTTGGCTTGTTGGTTTGTTGGTTTGTTGGATTGTTGGTTTGTTGGTTTATTGGTTTGTTGGTTTGTTGGTTTGTTGGCTTGTTGGCTTGTTGGTTTGTTGATTTGTTGGTTTGTTGGTTTGTTGGTTTATTTGTTTGTTGGTTTGTTGGTTTATATGTATGTTGGTTTGTTGGTTTGTTGGTTTGTTAGTTTGATGGTTTGTTGATTTGTTTGTTTGCTGGTTTGTTGGTTTGTTGGTTTGTTGGCTTGTTGGTTTGTTGGTTTGTTGGTTTGTTCATTTGTTTGTATGTTGGCTTATTGGTTTGTTGGTTTGTTTGTTTGTTGGTTTGTTGGTTTGTTGGTTTGTTCGTTTGTTGGTTTGTTGGTTTGTTGGTTTGTTGGTTTGTTGGTTTGTTGGTTTGTTGGTTTGTTGGTTTGTTGGTTTGTTAATTTGTTGGTTTGTTCGTTTATTGGTTTGTTAGTTTGTTGGTTTGTTGGTTTCTTGTTTTGTTGTTTTGTTGGTTTGTTGGTTTGTTGGTTTGTTGGTTTGTTGGTTTGTTGGTTTGTTGGTTTGTTGGTTTGTTGGTTTGTTCGTTTGTTGGTTTGTTGGTTTGTTGGTTTGTTAATTTGTTGGTTTGTTCGTTTGTTGGTTTGTTGGTTTGTTGGTTTATTGGTTTGTTGGTTTTTTGGTTTCTTGGTTTCTTGGTTTCTTAGTTTGTTGGTTTGTTGGTTTGTTGGTTTGTTCGTTTGTTGGTTTGTTGGTTTGTTGGTTTGTTGGTTTGTTGGTTTGTTGGTTTGTTGGTTTATTGGTTTGTTGGTTTGTTGGTTTGTTGGTTTGTTGGATTGTTGGTTTGTTGGTGTGTTGGTTTGTTGGTTTTTTGGTTTGTTGGCTTGTTGGTTTGTTGGTTTGTTGGATTGTTGGTTTGTTGGTTTATTGGTTTGTTGGTTTGTTGGTTTGTTGGCTTGTTGGCTTGTTGGTTTGTTGATTTGTTGGTTTGTTGGTTTGTTGGTTTATTTGTTTGTTGGTTTGTTGGTTTGTATGTATGTTGGTTTGTTGGTTTGTTGGTTTGTTAGTTTGATGGTTTGTTGATTTGCTTGTTTGCTGGTTTGTTGGTTTGTTCGTTTGTTGGCTTGTTGGTTTGTTGGTTTGTTCATTTGTTTGTTTGTTGGCTTATTGGTTTGTTGGTTTGTTTGTTTGTTGGTTTGTTGGTTTGTTGGTTTGTTCGTTTGTTGGTTTGTTGGTTTGTGGGTTTGTTGGTTTGTTGGTTTGTTGGTTTGTTGTTTTGATGGTTTGTTGGTTTGTTGGTTTGTTCGTTTGTGTGTTTGTTGGCTTGTTGGTTTGTTCGTTTATTGGTTTGTTGGTTTGTTCATTTGTTGGTTTGTTGATTTGTTGGTTTGTTGGCTTGTTGGTATGTTCGGTTGTTGGTTTGTTGGTTTGGTGGTTTGTTGGTTTGTTGGTTTGTTGGTTTGTTGGTTTGTTGGTTTTTTGGTTTGTTGTTTTGTTGGTTTGTTGGTTTGTTGGTTTGTTGGTTTGTTGGTTTGCTCGTTTGTTGGTTTGTTGACTTGTTGGTTTGTTGGCTTGTTGGTTTGTTGGGTTGTTGGTTTGTTGGTTTGTTGGTTTGTTGGTTTGTTGGTTTCTTTGTTTGTTGGTTTGTTGGTTTGTTGGTTTGTTGGTTTTTGGATTTGTTGGTTTGTTGGCTTGTTGGTTTGTTGGTTTGTTGGTTTGTTGGTTTGTTGGTTTGTTCGTTTGTTGGTTTGTTGGTTTGTTGGTTTATTGGTTTGTTCGTTTGTTGGTTTGTTGGTTTGTTGGTTTGTTGGTTTGTTGGTTTGTTGGTTTGTTCGTTTGTTGGTTTATTGGTTTGTTGGTTTGTTGGTTTGTTGCTTTGTTGGTTTGTTGGTTTATTGGTTTGTTGGTTTGTTGGTTTGTTGGTTTGCTCGTTTGCTGGTTTTATGGTTTGTTGGTTTGTTGGTTTGTTGGTTTGTTGGTTTGTTGGTTTGTTGGTTTGTTGGTTTGTTGGTTTGTTGGTTTGTTGGTTTGTTGGTTTGTTGGTTTGTTGGTTTGTTGGTTTGTTGTTTTGTTAGTTTGTTGGTTGGTTGGTTTGTTGGTTTGTTGGTTTGTTGGTTTGTTGGTTTGTTGGTTTGTTGGTTTGTTGGTTTGTTGGTTTGTTGGTTTGTTGGTTTGTTGGTTTGTTGGTTTGTTGGTTTGTTGGTTTGTTGGTTTGTTGGTTTGTTGGTTTGTTGGTTTGTTGGTTTGTTGGTTTGTTGGTTTGTTGGTTTGTTGGTTTGTTAGTTTGTTGGTTTGTTCGTTTGTTTGTTTGTTGGTTTGTTGGTTTGTTGGTTTGTTGGCTTGTTGGTTTGTTGGTTTGTTGGTGCGTTGGTTTGTTGGTTTGTTGGTTTGTTGGTTTGTTGGTTTGTTGGTTTGTTTGTTTGTTTGTTTGTTTGTTGGTTTGTTGGTTTGTTGGTTTGTTGGTTTGGTGGTTTGTTGGTTTGTTGGTTTGTTGGTTTGTTGGTTTGTTGGTTTGTTGGTTTGTTTGTTTGTCGGTTTGTTGTTTTGTTGGTTTGTTGGTTTGTTGGTTTGTTCGTTTGTTGGTTTGTTGGCTTGTTGGTTTGTTGGTTTGTTGGTTTGTTGGTTTGTTGGTTTGTTCGTTTGTTGGTTTGTTGGTTTGTTGGTTTGTTCGTTTGTTGGTTTATTTTGTTCGTTTCTTGGTTTGCTGGTTTGTTTGTTTGTTGGTTTGTTGGTTTGTTGGTTTGTTCTATTTTTGGTTTGTTGGTTTGTTGATTTGTTGGTTTGTTTATTTGTTGATTTGTTGGTTTGTTCTATTGTTGGCTTGTTGGTTTGTTGTTTTGTTGGTTTGTTGGTTTGTTGGTTTGTTGGTTTGATGGTTTGTTGGTTTGTTGGTTTGTTGGTTTGTTGGTTTGTTGGTTTATTGGTTTGTTGGTTTGTTGGTTTGTTGGTTTGTTGGTTTGTTAGTTTGTTGTTTTGTTAGATTGTTGGTTTGTTGGTTTGTTGATTTGTTGGTTTGTTGGTTTGTTGGTTTGTTGGTTTGTTCGTTTGTTGGTTTGTTGGGTTGTTGGTTTGTTAGTTTGTGGGTTTGTTGGTTTGTTGGTTTGTTAGTTTGTGGGTTTGTTGGTTTGTTGGTTTGTTGGTTTGTTGGTTTGTTGGTTTGTTGGTTTGTTAGTTTGTTGGTTTGTTCGTTTGTTGGTTTGTTGGTTTGTTGGTTTGTTGGTTTGTTGGTTTGTTGGTTTGTTGGTTTGTTAGTTTGTTGGTTTGTTGGTTTGTTGGTTTGTTGGTTTGTTGGTTTGTTGGTTTGTTGGTTTGTTGGTTTGTTGGTTTGTTGGTTTGTTGGTTTGTTGGTTTGTTGGTTTGTTGGTTTGTTGGTTTGTTGGTTTGTTGGTTTGTTGGTTTGTTGGTTTGTTGGTTTGTTGGTTTGTTGGTTTGTTGATTTGTTGGTTTGTTGGTTTGTTGGTTTGTTGGTTTGTTGGTTTGTTGGTTTGTTCGTTTGTTGGTTTGTTGGTTTGTTCGTTTGTTGGTTTGTTGGTTTGTTGGTTTGTTAGTTTGTTGGTTTGTTCGTTTGTTTGTTTGTTGGTTTGTTGGTTTGTTGGTTTGTTAGTTTGTGGGTTTCTTGGTTTGTTTGTTTGTTGGTTTGTTCGTTTGTTGGTTTGTTGGTTTGTTGGTTTGTTTGTTTGTTGGTTTGTTGGTTTGTTGGTTTGTTGGTTTGTTGGTTTGTTGGTTTGTTAGTTTGTTGGTTTGTTGGTTTGTTGGTTTTTTGGTTTGTTGGTTTGTTGGTTTGTTGGTTTGTTGGTTTGTTGGTTTGTTGGTTTGTTGGTTTATTGGTTTGTTCGTTTGTTGGTTTGTTGGTTTGTTGGTTTGTTGGTTTGTTGGTTTGTTGCTTTGTTGATTTGTTGGTTTATTGGTTTGTTGGTTTGTTAGATTGTTCGTTTGTTGGTTTGTTGGTTTGTTCGTTTCTTGGTTTGCTGGTTTGTTGTTTTGTTGCTTTGTTGGTTTGTTGGTTTGTTGGCTTATTGGTTTGTTGGTTTGTTGGTTTGTTGGTTTGTTGGTTTGTTGGTTTCTTGGTTTGTTGGTTTCTTGGTTTGTTGGTTTGTTGGTTTTTTGGTTTTTTGGTTTGTTGGTTTGTTGGTTTGTTGGCTTGTTGGTTTGTTGGTTTGTTGGTTTGTTGGTTTGTTGGTTTGTTGGTTTGTTGGCTTGTTGGTTTGTTGGTTTGTTGGTTTGTTGGTTTATTGGTTTGTTCGTTTGTTGGTTTGTTGGTTTGTTGGTTTATTGGTTTGTTGCTTTGTTGGTTTGTTGGTTTATTGGTTTTTTGTTTGTTGGTTTGCTCGTTTGCTGGTTTTTGGTATGTTGGTTTGTTGGTTTGTTGGTTTCTTGGTTTGTTGGTTTCTTGGTTTGTTGGTTTGTTGGTATTTTGGTTTGTTGGCTTGTTGGTTTGTTTGTTTGTTGGTTTGTTGGTTTGTTGGTTTGTTGGTTTATTAGTTTGTTCGTTTGTTGGTTTGTTGGATTGTTGGTTGGTTGGTTTGTTGCCTTGTTGGTTTGTTGGTTTGCTCGTTTGCTGGTTTTATGGTTTGTTGGTTTGTTAGTTTGTTGGTTTGTTGGTTTGTTGGTTTGTTGGTTTGTTGGTTTGTTGGTTTGTTGGTTTGTTGGTTTGTTGGTTTGTTGGTTTGTTGGTTTGTTGGTTTGTTGGTTTGTTGGTTTGTTGGTTTCTTGGTTTGTTGGTTTGTTGGTTTGTTGTTTTGTTGATTTATTGGTTTGTTCGTTTGTTGGTTTTTTGGTTTGTTGGTTTGTTGGTTTGTTGCTTTGTTGGTTTGTTGGTTTATTGGTTTGTTGGTTTGATGGTTTGTTGGTTTGTTGGTTTGTTGGTTTGTTGGTTTGTTGGTTTGTTTGTTTGTTTGTTTGTTGGCTTGTTGGTTTGTTGGTTTGGTGGTTTGTTGGTTTGTTGGTTTGTTGGTTTGTTGGTTTGTTGGTTTGTTGGTTTGTTGGTTTGTTGGTTTGTTGGTTTGTTGGTTTGTTGGTTTGTTGGTTTGTTGGTTTGTTGGTTTGTTGGTTTGTTGGTTTGTTGGTTTGTTGGTTTGTTGGTTTGTCGGTTTGTTGTTTTGTTGGTTTGTTGGTTTGTTGGTTTGTTCGTTTGTTGGTTTGTTCGTTTGTTGGTTTGTTGGTTTGTTGGTTTGTTCGTTTGTTGGTTTATTTTGTTCGTTTCTTGGTTTGCTGGTTTGTTTGTTTGTTGGTTTGTTGGTTTGTTGGTTTGTTGGTTTGTTGGTTTGTTGCTTTGTTGATTTGTTGGTTTATTGGTTTGTTGGTTTGTTGGTTTGTTGGTTTGCTCGTTTGCTGGTTTTATGGTTTGTTTGTTTGTTGGTTTGTTGGTTTGTTGGTTTGTTGGTTTGTTGGTTTGTTGGTTTGTTGGTTTGTTGGTTTGTTGGTTTGTTGGTTTGTTGGTTTGTTGGTTTGTTGGTTTGTTGGTTTGTTGGTTTGTTGGTTTGTTGGTTTGTTGGTTTGTTGGTTTGTTGGTTTGTTTGTTTGTTGGTTTGTTCGTTTGTTGGTTTGTTGGTTTGTTGGTTTGTTTGTTTGTTGGATTGTTGGTTTGTTGGTTTGTTGGTTTGTTGGTTTTTTGGTTTGTTGTCTTGTTGGTTTGTTGGTTTGTTAGATTGTTGGTTTGTTGGTTTATTGGTTTGTTGGTTTGTTGGTTTGTTGGCTTGTTGGCTTGTTGGTTTGTTGATTTGTTGGTTTGTTGGTTTGTTGGTTTATTTGTTTGTTGGTTTGTTGGTTTGTATGTATGTTGGTTTGTTGGTTTGTTGGTTTGTTAGTTTGATGGTTTGTTGATTTGCTTGTTTGCTGGTTTGTTGGTTTGTTGGTTTGTTGGCTTGTTGGTTTGTTGGTTTGTTCATTTGTTTGTTTGTTGGCTTATTGGTTTGTTGGTTTGTTTGTTTGTTGGTTTGCTGGTTTGTTGGTTTGTTCGTTTGTTGGTTTGTTGGTTTGTGGGTTTGTTGGTTTGTTGGTTTGTTGGTTTGTTGTTTTGATGGTTTGTTGGTTTGTTGGTTTGTTCGTTTGTGTGTTTGTTGGCTTGTTGGTTTGTTCGTTTATTGGTTTGTTGGTTTGTTCATTTGTTGGTTTGTTGATTTGTTGGTTTGTTGGCTTGTTGGTATGTTCGGTTGTTGGTTTGTTGGTTTGGTGGTTTGTTGGTTTGTTGGTTTGTTGGTTTGTTGGTTTGTTGGTTTTTTGGTTTGTTGTTTTGTTGGTTTGTTGGTTTGTTGGTTTGTTGGTTTGCTCGTTTGTTGGTTTGTTGACTTGTTGGTTTGTTGGCTTGTTGGTTTGTTGGGTTGTTGGTTTGTTGGTTTGTTGGTTTGTTGGTTTGTTGGTTTGTTAGTTTGTTGGTTTGTTGGTTTGTTGGTTTTTGGATTTGTTGGTTTGTTGGCTTGTTGGTTTGTTGGTTTGTTGGTTTGTTGGTTTGTTGGTTTGTTCGTTTGTTGGTTTGTTGGTTTATTGGTTTGTTCGTTTGTTGGTTTGTTGGTTTGTTGGTTTGTTGGTTTGTTGGTTTGTTGGTTTGTTGGTTTGTTGGTTTGTTGGTTTGTTCGTTTGTTGGTTTATTGGTTTGTTGGTTTGTTGCTTTGTTGGTTTGTTGGTTTATTGGTTTATTGGTTTGTTGGTTTGTTGGTTTGTTGGTTTGCTCGTTTGCTGGTTTTATGGTTTGTTGGTTTGTTGGTTTGTTGGTTTGTTGGTTTGTTGGTTTGTTGGTTTGTTGGTTTGTTGGTTTGTTGGTTTGTTGGTTTGTTGGTTTGTTGGTTTGTTGGTTTGTTGGTTTGTTGTTTTGTTGTTTTGTTGGTTTGTTGGTTTGTTGGTTTGTTGGTTTGTTGGTTTGTTGGTTTGTTGGTTTGTTGGTTTGTTGGTTTGTTGGTTTGTTGGTTTGTTGGTTTGTTGGTTTGTTGGTTTGTTCGTTTGTTGGTTTGTTGGTTTGTTGGTTTGTTCGTTTGTTGGTTTATTTTGTTCGTTTCTTGGTTTGCTGGTTTGTTTGTTTGTTGGTTTGTTGGTTTGTTGGTTTGTTCTATTTTTGGTTTGTTGGTTTGTTGATTTGTTGGTTTGTTTATTTGTTGGTTTGTTCTATTGTTGGTTTGTTGGTTTGTTGGTTTGTTGGTTTGTTGGTTTGTTGGTTTGTTGGTTTGTTGGTTTGTTGGTTTGTTGGTTTGTTGGTTTGTTGGTTTGTTGGTTTGTTGGTTTGTTAGTTTGTTGTTTTGTTGGATTGTTGGTTTGTTGGTTTGTTGATTTGTTGGTTTGTTGGTTTGTTGGTTTGTTGGTTTGTTCGTTTGTTGGTTTGTTGGGTTGTTGGTTTGTTAGTTTGTGGGTTTGTTGGTTTGTTGGTTTGTTAGTTTGTGGGTTTGTTGGTTTGTTGGTTTGTTGGTTTGTTGGTTTGTTGGTTTGTTGGTTTGTTGGTTTGTTGGTTTGTTAGTTTGTTGGTTTGTTCGTTTGTTGGTTTGTTGGTTTGTTGGTTTGTTGGTTTGTTGGTTTGTTGGTTTGTTGGTTTGTTGGTTTGTTAGTTTGTTGGTTTGTTGGTTTGTTGGTTTGTTGGTTTGTTGGTTTGTTGGTTTGTTGGTTTGTTGGTTTGTTGGTTTGTTGGTTTGTTGGTTTGTTGGTTTGTTAGTTTGTTGGTTTGTTGGTTTGTTGGTTTGTTGGTTTGTTGGTTTGTTGATATGTTGGTTTGTTGGTTTGTTGGTTTGTTGGTTTGTTGGTTTGTTGGTTTGTTCGTTTGTTGGTTTGTTGGTTTGTTCGTTTGTTGGTTTGTTGGTTTGTTGGTTTGCTAGTTTGTTGGTTTGTTCGTTTGTTTGTTTGTTGGTTTGTTGGTTTGTTGGTTTGTTAGTTTGTGGGTTTCTTGGTTTGTTTGTTTGTTGGTTTGTTCGTTTGTTGGTTTGTTGGTTTGTTGGTTTGTTTGTTTGTTGGTTTGTTGGTTTGTTGGTTTGTTGGTTTGTTGGTTTGTTGGTTTGTTGGTTTGTTAGTTTGTTGGTTTGTTGGTTTGTTGGTTTTTTGGTTTGTTGGTTTGTTGGTTTGTTGGTTTGTTGGTTTGTTGGTTTGTTGGTTTATTGGTTTGTTCGTTTGTTGGTTTGTTGGTTTGTTGGTTTGTTGGTTTGTTGGTTTGTTGGTTTGTTGGTTTGTTGGCTTGTTGGTTTGTTGGTTTGTTGGTTTGTTGGTTTGTTGGTTTCTTGGTTTGTTGGTTTGTTGGTTTGTTGTTTTGTTGATTTATTGGTTTGTTCGTTTGTTGGTTTTTTGGTTTGTTGGTTTGTTGGTTTGTTGCTTTGTTGGTTTGTTGGTTTATTGGTTTGTTGGTTTGATGGTTTGTTGGTTTGTTGGTTTGTTGGTTTGTTGGTTTGTTGGTGTGTTTGTTTGTTTGTTTGTTGGTTTGTTGGTTTGTTGGTTTGGTGGTTTGTTGGTTTGTTGGTTTGTTGGTTTGTTGGTTTGTTGGTTTGTTGGTTTGTTGGTTTGTTGGTTTGTTGGTTTGTTGGTTTGTTGGTTTGTTGGTTTGTTGGTTTGTTGGTTTGTTGGTTTGTTGGTTTGTTGGTTTGTCGGTTTGTTGTTTTGTTGGTTTGTTGGTTTGTTGGTTTGTTCGTTTGTTGGTTTGTTGGTTTGTTGGTTTGTTGGTTTGTTGGTTTGTTGGTTTGTTGGTTTGTTGGTTTGTTCGTTTGTTGGTTTGTTGGTTTGTTGGTTTGTTCGTTTGTTGGTTTATTTTGTTCGTTTCTTGGTTTGCTGGTTTGTTTGTTTGTTGGTTTGTTGGTTTGTTGGTTTGTTGGTTTGTTGGTTTGTTGCTTTGTTGATTTGTTGGTTTATTGGTTTGTTGGTTTGTTGGTTTGTTGGTTTGCTCGTTTGCTGGTTTTATGGTTTGTTTGTTTGTTGGTTTGTTGGTTTGTTGGTTTGTTGGTTTGTTGGTTTGTTGGTTTGTTGGTTTGTTGGTTTGTTGGTTTGTTGGTTTGTTGGTTTGTTGGTTTGTTGGTTTGTTGGTTTGTTGGTTTGTTGGTTTGTTTGTTTGTTGGTTTGTTCGTTTGTTGGTTTGTTGGTTTGTTGGTTTGTTTGTTTGTTGGATTGTTGGTTTGTTGGTTTGTTGGTTTGTTGGTTTTTTGGTTAGTTGGCTTGTTGGTTTGTTGGTTTGTTAGATTGTTGGTTTGTTGGTTTATTGGTTTGTTGGTTTGTTGGTTTGTTGGCTTGTTGGCTTGTTGGTTTGTTGATTTGTTGGTTTGTTGGTTTGTTGGTTTATTTGTTTGTTGGTTTGTTGGTTTGTATGTATGTTGGTTTGTTGGTTTGTTGGTTTGTTAGTTTGATGGTTTGTTGATTTGCTTGTTTGCTGGTTTGTTGGTTTGTTGGTTTGTTGGCTTGTTGGTTTGTTGGTTTGTTCATTTGTTTGTTTGTTGGCTTATTGGTTTGTTGGTTTGTTTGTTTGTTGGTTTGCTGGTTTGTTGGTTTGTTCGTTTGTTGGTTTGTTGGTTTGTGGGTTTGTTGGTTTGTTGGTTTGTTGGTTTGTTGTTTTGATGGTTTGTTGGTTTGTTGGTTTGTTCGTTTGTGTGTTTGTTGGCTTGTTGGTTTGTTCGTTTATTGGTTTGTTGGTTTGTTCATTTGTTGGTTTGTTGATTTGTTGGTTTGTTGGCTTGTTGGTATGTTCGGTTGTTGGTTTGTTGGTTTGGTGGTTTGTTGGTTTGTTGGTTTGTTGGTTTGTTGGTTTGTTGGTTTTTTGGTTTGTTGTTTTGTTGGTTTGTTGGTTTGTTGGTTTGTTGGTTTGCTCGTTTGTTGGTTTGTTGACTTGTTGGTTTGTTGGCTTGTTGGTTTGTTGGGTTGTTGGTTTGTTGGTTTGTTGGTTTGTTGGTTTGTTGGTTTGTTGGTTTCTTGGTTTGTTAGTTTCTTGGTTTGTTGGTTTGTTGGTTTTTGGATTTGTTGGTTTGTTGGCTTGTTGGTTTGTTGGTTTGTTGGTTTGTTGGTTTGTTGGTTTGTTCGTTTGTTGGTTTGTTGGTTTATTGGTTTGTTCGTTTGTTGGTTTGTTGGTTTGTTGGTTTGTTGGTTTGTTGGTTTGTTGGTTTGTTGGTTTGTTCGTTTGTTGGTTTATTGGTTTGTTGGTTTGTTGCTTTGTTGGTTTGTTGGTTTATTGGTTTATTGGTTTGTTGGTTTGTTGGTTTGTTGGTTTGCTCGTTTGCTGGTTTTATGGTTTGTTGGTTTGTTGGTTTGTTGGTTTGTTGGTTTGTTGGTTTGTTGGTTTGTTGGTTTGTTGGTTTGTTGGTTTGTTGGTTTGTTGGTTTGTTGGTTTGTTGGTTTGTTGGTTTGTTGTTTTGTTGGTTTGTTGGTTGGTTGGTTTGTTGGTTTGTTGGTTTGTTGGTTTGTTGGTTTGTTGGTTTGTTGGTTTGTTGGTTTGTTGGTTTGTTGGTTTGTTGGTTTGTTGGTTTGTTGGTTTGTTGGTTTGTTGGTTTGTTGGTTTGTTGGTTTGTTGGTTTGTTGGTTTGTTGGTTTGTTGGTTTGTTGGTTTGTTGGTTTGTTGGTTTGTTGGTTTGTTAGTTTGTTGGTTTGTTCGTTTGTTTGTTTGTTGGTTTGTTGGTTTGTTGGTTTGTTGGTTTGTTGGTTTGTTGGTTTGTTGGTGCGTTGGTTTGTTGGTTTGTTGGTTTGTTGGTTTGTTGGTTTGTTGGTTTGTTTGTTTGTTTGTTTGTTTGTTTGTTGGTTTGTTCGTTTGTTGGTTTGTTGGTTTGGTGGTTTGTTGGTTTGTTGGTTTGTTGGTTTGTTGGTTTGTTGGTTTGTTGGTTTGTTGGTTTGTCGGTTTGTCGGTTTGTTGTTTTGTTGGTTTGTTGGTTTGTGGGTTTGTTCGTTTGTTGGTTTGTTGGTTTGTTGGTTTGTTGGTTTGTTGGTTTGTTGGTTTGTTGGTTTGTTGGTTTGTTGGTTTGTTCGTTTGTTGGTTTGTTGGTTTGTTGGTTTGTTCGTTTGTTGGTTTATTTTGTTCGTTTCTTGGTTTGCTGGTTTGTTTGTTTGTTGGTTTGTTGGTTTGTTGGTTTGTTCTATTTTTGGTTTGTTGGTTTGTTGATTTGTTGGTTTGTTTATTTGTTGGTTTGTTCTATTGTTGGTTTGTTGGTTTGTTGTTTTGTTGGTTTGTTGGTTTGTTGGTTTGTTGGTTTGTTGGTTTGATGGTTTGTTGGTTGGTTGGTTTGTTGGTTTGTTGGTTTGTTGGTTTGTTGGTTTGTTGGTTTGTTGGTTTGTTGGTTTGTTGGTTTGTTGGTTTGTTAGTTTGTTGTTTTGTTGGATTGTTGGTTTGTTGGTTTGTTGATTTGTTGGTTTGTTGGTTTGTTGGTTTGTTGGTTTGTTCGTTTGTTGGTTTGTTGGGTTGTTGGTTTGTTAGTTTGTGGGTTTGTTGGTTTGTTGGTTTGTTAGTTTGTGGGTTTGTTGGTTTGTTGGTTTGTTGGTTTGTTGGTTTGTTGGTTTATTGGTTTGTTGGTTTGTTGGTTTGTTAGTTTGTTGGTTTGTTCGTTTGTTGGTTTGTTGGTTTGTTGGTTTGTTGGTTTGTTGGTTTGTTGGTTTGTTGGTTTGTTGGTTTGTTGGTTTGTTGGTTTGTTGGTTTGTTGGTTTGTTGGTTTGTTGGTTTGTTGGTTTGTTGGTTTGTTGGTTTGTTGGTTTGTTAGTTTGTTGGTTTGTTGGTTTGTTGGTTTGTTGGTTTGTTGGTTTGTTGATTTGTTGGTTTGTTGGTTTGTTGGTTAGTTGGTTTGTTCGTTTGTTGGTTTGTTGGTTTGTTCGTTTGTTGGTTTGTTGGTTTGTTGGTTTGCTAGTTTGTTGGTTTGTTCGTTTGTTTGTTTGTTGGTTTGTTGGTTTGTTGGTTTGTTAGTTTGTGGGTTTCTTGGTTTGTTTGTTTGTTGGTTTGTTCGTTTGTTGGTTTGTTGGTTTGTTGGTTTGTTTGTTTGTTGGTTTGTTGGTTTGTTGGTTTGTTGGTTTGTTGGTTTGTTGGTTTGTTAGTTTGTTGGTTTGTTGGTTTGTTGGTTTTTTGGTTTGTTGGTTTGTTGGTTTGTTGGTTTGTTGGTTTGTTGGTTTGTTGGTTTATTGGTTTGTTCGTTTGTTGGTTTGTTGGTTTGTTGGTTTGTTGGTTTGTTGCTTTGTTGATTTGTTGGTTTATTGGTTTGTTGGTTTGTTAGTTTGTTTGTTTGTTCGTTTGTTGGTTTGTTCGTTTCTTGGTTTGCTGGTTTGTTGTTTTGTTGCTTTGTTGGTTTGTTGGTTTGTTGGCTTATTGGTTTGTTGGTTTGTTGGTTTGTTGGTTTGTTGGTTTCTTGGTTTGTTGGTTTCTTGGTTTGTTGGTTTGTTGGTTTTTTGGTTTTTTGGTTTGTTGGTTTGTTGGTTTGTTGGCTTGTTGGTTTGTTGGTTTGTTGGTTTGTTGGTTTGTTGGTTTGTTGGTTTGTTGGTTTGTTGGTTTATTGGTTTGTTCGTTTGTTGGTTTGTTGGTTTGTTGGTTTATTGGTTTGTTGCTTTGTTGGTTTGTTGGTTTATTGGTTTTTTGTTTGTTGGTTTGCTCGTTTGCTGGTTTTTGGTATGTTGGTTTGTTGGTTTGTTGGTTTCTTGGTTTGTTGGTTTCTTGGTTTGTTGGTTTGTTGGTATTTTGGTTTGTTGGCTTGTTGGTTTGTTGGTTTGTTGGTTTGTTGGTTTGTTGGTTTGTTGGTTTGTTGGTTTATTAGTTTGTTCGTTTGTTGGTTTGTTGGATTGTTGGTTGGTTGGTTTGTTGCTTTGTTGGTTTGTTGGGTTGCTCGTTTGCTGGTTTTATGGTTTGTTGGTTTGTTAGTTTGTTGGTTTGTTGGTTTGTTGGTTTGTTGGTTTGTTGGTTTGTTGGTTTGTTGGTTTGTTGGTTTGTTGGTTTGTTGGTTTGTTGGTTTGTTGGTTTGTTGGTTTGTTGGTTTCTTGGTTTGTTGGTTTGTTGGTTTGTTGTTTTGTTGATTTATTGGTTTGTTCGTTTGTTGGTTTTTTGGTTTGTTGGTTTGTTGGTTTGTTGCTTTGTTGGTTTGTTGGTTTATTGGTTTGTTGGTTTGTTGGTTTGTTGGTTTGTTGGTTTGTTGGTTTGTTGGTTTGTTTGTTTGTTTGTTTGTTGGTTTGTTGGTTTGTTGGTTTGGTGGTTTGTTGGTTTGTTGGTTTGTTGGTTTGTTGGTTTGTTGGTTTGTTGGTTTGTTGGTTTGTTGGTTTGTTGGTTTGTTGGTTTGTTGGTTTGTTGGTTTGTTGGTTTGTTGGTTTGTTGGTTTGTTGGTTTGTTGGTTTGTTGGTTTGTTGGTTTGTCGGTTTGTTGTTTTGTTGGTTTGTTGGTTTGTTGGTTTGTTCGTTTGTTGGTTTGTTGGTTTGTTGGTTTGTTGGTTTGTTGGTTTGTTGGTTTGTTGGTTTGTTGGTTTGTTCGTTTGTTGGTTTGTTGGTTTGTTGGTTTGTTCGTTTGTTGGTTTATTTTGTTCGTTTCTTGGTTTGCTGGTTTGTTTGTTTGTTGGTTTGTTGGTTTGTTGGTTTGTTGGTTTGTTGGTTTGTTGCTTTGTTGATTTGTTGGTTTATTGGTTTGTTGGTTTGTTGGTTTGTTGGTTTGCTCGTTTGCTGGTTTTATGGTTTGTTGGTTTGTTGGTTTGTTGCTTTGTTGGTTTGTTGGTTTGTTGGTTTGTTGGTTTGTTGGTTTGTTGGTTTGTTGGTTTGTTGGTTTGTTGGTTTGTTGGTTTGTTGGTTTGTTGGTTTGTTTGTTTGTTGGTTTGTTCGTTTGTTGGTTTGTTGGTTTGTTGGTTTGTTTGTTTGTTGGTTTGTTGGTTTGATGGTTTGTTGGTTTGTTGGTTTGTTGGTTTGTTAGTTTGTTGGTTTGTTGGTTTGTTGGTTTTTTGGTTTGTTGGTTTGTTGGTTTGTTGGTTTGTTGGTTTGTTGGTTTGTTGGTTTGTTGGTTTGTTGGTTTATTGGTTTGTTCGTTTGTTGGTTTGTTGGTTTGTTGGTTTGTTGGTTTGTTGCTTTGTTGATTTGTTGGTTTATTGGTTTGTTGGTTTGTTAGTTTGTTCTTTTGTTGGTTTGTTGGTTTGTTCGTTTCTTGGTTTGCTGGTTTGTTGTTTTGTTGCTTTGTTGGTTTGTTGGTTTGTTGGCTTATTGGTTTGTTGGTTTGTTGGTTTGTTGGTTTGTTGGTTTCTTGGTTTGTTGGTTTCTTGGTTTGTTAGTTTGTTGGTTTTTTGGTTTTTTGGTTTGTTGGTTTGTTGGCTTGTTGGTTTGTTGGGTTGTTGGTTTGTTGGTTTGTTGGTTTGTTGGTTTGTTGGTTTGTTGGTTTATTGGTTTATCGTTTGTTGGTTTGTTGGTTTGTTGGTTTATTGGTTTGTTGCTTTGTTGGTTTGTTGGTTTATTGGTTTTTTGTTTGTTGGTTTGCTCGTTTGCTGGTTTTATGGTATGTTGGTTTGTTGGTTTGTTGGTTTCTTGGTTTGTTGGTTTCTTGGTTTGTTGGTTTGTTGGTATTTTGGTTTGTTGGCTTGTTGGTTTGTTGGTTTGTTGGTTTGTTGGTTTGTTGGTTTGTTGGTTTATTGGTTTGTTCGTTTGTTGGTTTGTTGGATTGTTGGTTGGTTGGTTTGTTGCTTTGTTGGTTTGTTGGTTTGTTGGTTTGTTGGTTTGTTGGTTTGTTGGTTTGTTGGTTTGCTCGTTTGCTGGTTTTATGGTTTGTTGGTTTGTTAGTTTGTTGGTTTGTTGGTTTGTTGGTTTGTTGGTTTGTTGGTTTGTTGGTTTGTTGGTTTGTTGGTTTGTTGGTTTGTTGGTTTGTTGGTTTGTTGGTTTCTTGGTTTGTTGGTTTGTTGGTTTGTTGGTTTGTTGTTTTGTTGTTTTTTTGATTTATTGGTTTGTTCGTTTGTTGGTTTTTTTGTTTGTTGGTTTGTTGGTTTGTTGGTTTGTTGGTTTATTGGTTTGTTGGTTTGTTGGTTTGTTGGTTTGTTGGTTTGTTGGTTTGTTGGTTTGTTGGTTTGTTGGTTTTTTGGTTTGTTGGTTTGTTGGTTTGTTGGTTTGTTGGTTTGTTGGTTTGTTCGTTTGTTGGTTTGTTGGTTTGTTGGTTTGTTCGTTTGTTGGTTTATTTTGGTCGTTTCTTGGTTTGCTGGTTTGTTTGTTTGTTGGTTTGTTGGATTGATGGTTTGTTGGTTTGTTGGCTCATTGGTTTGTTGGTTTGTTGATTTGTTGGTTTGTTTATTTGTTGATTTGTTGGTTTGTTCTATTGTTGGTTTGTTGGTTTGTTGTTTTGTTGGTTTGTTGGTTTGTTGGTTTGTTGGTTTGTTGGTTTGTTGGTTTGTTGGTTTGTTGGTTTGTTGGTTTCTTGGTTTGTTGGTTTGTTGGTTTGTTGGTTTGTTGGTTTGTTGGTTTGTTGGTTTGTTGGTTTGTTGGTTTGTTGGTTTGTTGTTTTGTTGGATTGTTGGTTTGTTGGTTTGTTGATTTGTTCGTTTGTTGGTTTGTTGGTTTGTTCGTTTGTTCGTTTGTTGGTTTGTTTGGTTAATAGGTTTGTTGGTTTGTGGGTTTGTTCGTTTGTTGGTTTGTTGGTTTGTTGGTTTGTTTGTTTGTTGGTTTGTTGGGTTTATCGGTTTGTTGGTTTGTTAGTTTGTTGGTTTGTTCATTTGTTGGTTTGTTGGTTTGTTGGCTTATTGGTTTGTCGGTTTGTTGGTTTGTTGGTTTGTTGGTTTGTTGGTTTGTTCGTTTGTTGGTTTGTTGGTTTGTTGGTTTGTTGGTTTGTTGGTTTCTTGGTTTGTTGGGTTTGTTGGTTTGTTGGTTTGCTGGTTTGTTGTTTTGTTGCTTTGTTGGTTTGTAGCTTTCTTGGTTTGTTGGTTTGTTGGCTTATTGGTTTGTTGGTTTGTTGGTTTGCTGATTTGTTGGTTTGTTCGTTTGTTGGTTTGTTGGTTTGTTGGTTTGTGGGTTTTTTGGTTTGTTGTTTTGTTGGTTTGTTGGTTTGTTGGATTGTTGGTTTTTTGGTTTGTTGGTTTGTTGGTTTGTTGGTTTGTTGGTTTGTTGGGTTTGTTGGTTTATTGGTTTGTTTGTTTGTTGGTTTGTTGGTTTGTTCGTTTCTTGGTTTGTTGGTTTCTTGGTTTGTTGGTTTGTTGGTTTTTTGGTTTGTTGGCTTGTTGATTTGTTGGTTTGTTGGTTTGTTGGTTTGTTGGTTTATTGGTTTGTTCGTTTGTTGGTTTGTTGGATTGTTGGTTGGTTGGTTTGTTGCTTTGTTGGTTTGTTGGTTTGTTGGTTTGTTGGTTTGCTCGTTTGCTGGTTTTATGGTTTGTTGGTTTGTTAGTTTGTTGGTTTGTTGGTTTTTTGGTTTGTTGGTTTGTTGGTTTGTTGGTTTGTTGGTTTGTTGGTTTGTTGGTTTGTTGGTTTGTTGGTTTGTTGGTTTGTTGGTTTGTTGGTTTGTTGGTTTCTTGGTTTGTTGGTTTCTTGGTTTGTTGGTTTGTTGGTTTGTTGGTTTTTTGGTTTGTTGGCTTGTTGGTTTGTTGGTTTGTTGGTTTGTTGGTTTGTTGGTTTGTTGGTTTCTTGGTTTGTTGGTTTGTTGGTTTGTTGTTTTGTTGATTTATTGGTTTGTTCGTTTGTTGGTTTTTTGGTTTGTTGGTTTGTTGGTTTGTTGCTTTGTTGGTTTGTTGGTTTATTGGTTTGTTGGTTTGTTGGTTTGCTCGTTTGCTGGTTTTATGGTTTGTTGGTTTGTTGGTTTGTTGGTTTGTTGGTTTGTTGGTTTGTTGGTTTGTTGGTTTGTTGGTTTGTTGGTTTGTTCGTTTGTTGGTTTGTTGGTTTGTTGGTTTGTTCGTTTGTTGGTTAATTTTGTTTGTTTCTTGGTTTGGTGGTTTGTTGGTTGTTGGTTTGTTGGTTTGTTGGTTTGTTGGTTTGTTGGTTTGTTGGATTGTTGGTTTGTTGGCTTATTGGTTTGTTGGTTTGTTGATTTGTTGGTTTGTTTATTTGTTGATTTGTTGGTTTGTTCTATTGTTGGTTTGTTCGTTTGTTGGTTTGTTGGTTTGTTGGTTAGTTGGTTTGTTGGTTTGTTGGTTTGTTGGTTTGTTGGTTTGTTGGTTTGTTGGTTTGTTGGTTTGTTGGTTTGTTGGTTTGTTGGTTTGTTGTTTTGTTAGTTTGTTGGTTTGTTGGTTTGTTAGTTTGTTGGGTTGTTGGTTTGTTGGTTTGTTGGTTTGTTGGTTTGTTGGTGTTGGTTTGTTGGTTTGTTGGTTTGTTGGTTTGTTGGTTTGTTGGTTTGTTGGTTTGTTAGTTTGTTGGTTTGTTCGTTTGTTTGTTTGTTGGTTTGTTGGTTTGTTGGCTTGTTGGTTTGTTGGTTTGTTGGTTTGTTGGTTTGTTGGTTTGTTGGTTTGTTGGTTTGTTGGTTTGTTGGTTTGTTGGTTTGTTGGTTTGTTGGTTTGTTGGTTTGTTTGTTTGTTTGTTTGTTGGTTTGTTGGTTTCTTGGTTTGTTGGTTTGTTGGTTTGTTGGTTTGTTGGTTTGTTGGTATTTTGGTTTGTTGGCTTATTGGTTTGTTGGTTTGTTGGTTTGTTGGTTTGTTGGTTTGTTGGTTTATTGGTTTGTTCGTTTGTTGGTTTGTTGGATTGTTGGTTGGTTGGTTTGTTGCTTTGTTGGTTTGTTGGTTTGTTGGTTTGTTGGTTTGTTGGTTTGTTGGTTTGCTCGTTTGCTGGTCTTATGGTTTGTTGGTTTGTTAGTTTGTTGGTTTGTTGGGTTGTTGGTTTGTTGGTTTGTTGGTTTGTTGGTTTGTTGGTTTGTTGGTTTGTTGGTTTCTTGGTTTGTTGGTTTGTTGGTTTGTTGTTTTGTTGTTTTGTTGATTTATTGGTTTGTTTGTTTGTTGGTTTTTTGGTTTGTTGGTTTGTTGGTTTGTTGGTTTGTTGGTTTATTGGTTTGTTGGTTTGTTGGTTTGTTGGTTTGTTGGTTTGTTGGTTTGTTGGTTTGTTGGTTTGTTGGTTTGTTGGTTTGTTGGTTTGTTGGTTTGTTGGTTTGTTGGTTTGTTCGTTTGTTGGTTTGTTGGTTTGTTGGTTTGTTCGTTTGTTGGTTTATTTTGTTCGTTTCTTGGTTTGCTGGTTTGTTTGTTTGTTGGTTTGTTGGTTTGATGGTTTGTTGGTTTGTTGGCTCATTGGTTTGTTGGTTTGTTGATTTGTTGGTTTGTTTATTTGTTGATTTGTTGGTTTGTTCTATTGTTGGTTTGTTGGTTTGTTGGTTTGTTGTTTTGTTGGTTTGTTGGTTTGTTGGTTTGTTGGTTTGTTGGTTTGTTGGTTTGTTGGTTTGTTGGTTTGTTGGTTTGTTGGTTTGTTGGTTTCTTGGTTTGTTGGTTTGTTGGTTTGTTGGTTTGTTGGTTTGTTGGTTTGTTGGTTTGTTGTTTTGTTGGATTGTTGGTTTGTTGGTTTGTTGATTTGTTCGTTTGTTGGTTTGTTGGTTTGTTCGTTTGTTGGTTTGTTGGGTTTGTAGGTTTGTTGGTTTGTTGGTTTGTGGGTTTGTTCGTTTGTTGGTTTGTTGGTTTGTTGGTTTGTTGGTTTGTTGGTTTGTTGGGTTTGTCGGTTTGTTGGTTTGTTGGTTTGTTGGTTTGTTCATTTGTTGGTTTGTTGGTTTGTTGGCTTGTTGGTCTGTCGGTTTGTTGGTTTGTTGGTTTGTTGGTTTGTTGGTTTGTTCGTTTGTTGGTTTGTTGGTTTGTTGGTTTGTTGGTTTGTTGGTTTGTTGGTTTGTTGGGTTTGTTGGTTTGTTGGTTTGCTGGTTTGTTGTTTTGTTGCTTTGTTGGTTTGTAGCTTTCTTGGTTTGTTGGTTTGTTGGCTTATTGGTTTGTTGGTTTGTTGATTTGTTGGTTTGTTCGTTTGTTGGTTTGTTGGTTTGTTGGTTTGTGGGTTTTTTGGTTTGTTGTTTTGTTGGTTTGTTGGTTTGTTGGATTGTTGGTTTTTTGGTTTGTTGGTTTGTTGGTTTGTTGGGTTTGTTGGTTTTTTGGTTTGTTTGTTTGTTGGTTTGTTGGTTTGTTGGTTTCTTGGTTTGTTGGTTTCTTGGTTTGTTGGTTTGTTGGTTTTTTGGTTTGTTGGCTTGTTGGTTTGTTGGTTTGTTGGTTTGTTGGTTTGTTGGTTTGTTGGTTTATTGGTTTGTTCGTTTGTTGGTTTGTTGGATTGTTGGTTGGTTGGTTTGTTGCTTTGTTGGTTTGTTGGTTTGTTGGTTTGTTGGTTTGCTCGTTTGCTGGTTTTATGGTTTGTGGGTTTGTTAGTTTGTTGGTTTGTTGGTTTTTTGGTTTGTTGGTTTGTTGGTTTGTTGGTTTGTTGGTTTGTTGGTTTGTTGGTTTGTTGGTTTGTTGGTTTGTTGGTTTGTTGGTTTGTTGGTTTCTTGGTTTGTTGGTTTCTTGGTTTGTTTGTTTGTTGGTTTGTTGGTTTTTTGGTTTGTTGGTTTGTTGGCTTGTTGGTTTGTTGGTTTGTTGGTTTGTTGGTTTGTTGGTTTCTTGGTTTGTTGGTTTGTTGGTTTGTTGTTTTGTTGATTTATTCGTTTGTTCGTTTGTTGGTTTTTTGGTTTGTTGGTTTGTTGGTTTGTTGCTTTGTTGGTTTGTTGGTTTATTGGTTTGTTGGTTTGTTGGTTTGCTCGTTTGCTGGTTTTATGGTTTGTTGGTTTGTTGGTTTGTTGGTTTGTTGGTTTGTTGGTTTGTTGGTTTGTTGGTTTGTTGGTTTGTTGGTTTGTTGGTTTGTTGGTTTGTTGGTTTGTTGGTTTGTTGGTTTGTTGGTTTGTTGGTTTGTTCGTTTGTTGGTTTGTTGGTTTGTTCGTTTGTTGGTTAATTTTGTTTGTTTCTTGGTTTGGTGGTTTGTTGGTTGTTGGTTTGTTGGTTTGTTGGTTTGTTGGTTTGTTGGTTTGTTGGCTTATTGGTTTGTTGGTTTGTTGATTTGTTGGTTTGTTTATTTGTTGATTTGTTGGTTTGTTCTATTGTTGGTTTGTTCGTTTATTTGTTTGTTGGTTTGTTGGTTTGTTGGTTTGTTGGTTTGTTGGTTTGTTGGTTTGTTGGTTTGTTGGTTTGTTGGTTTGTTGGTTTGTTGTTTTGTTGGTTTGTTGGTTTGTTGGTTTGTTGGTTTGTTGGTTTGTTGGTTTGTTGGTTTGTTGTTTTGTTGGTTTGTTGGTTTGTTGGTTTGTTAGTTTGTTGGTTTGTTGGTTTGTTAGTTTGTTGGTTTGTTAGTTTGTTGGTGTTGGTTTGTTGGTTTGTTGGTTTGTTGGTTTGTTGGTTTGTTGGTTTGTTGGTTTGTTAGTTTGTTGGTTTGTTCGTTTGGTTGTTTGTTGGTTTGTTGGTTTGTTGGTTTGTTTGTTTGTTTGTTTGTTGGTTTGTTGGTTTGTTGGTTTGTTGGTTTGTTGGTTTGGTGGTTTGTTGGTTTGTTGGTTTGTTGGTTTGTTGGTTTGTTAGTTTGTTGGTTTGTTGGTTTGTTGGTTTGTTGGTTTGTTGGTTTGTCGGTTTTTTGTTTTGTTGGTTTGTTGGTTTGTTGGTTTTTTCGTTTGTTGGTTTGTTGGTTTGTTGGTTTTTGGTTTGTTGGTTTGTTGGTTTGTTGGTTTGTTCGTTTGTTCGTTTGTTGGTTTGTTGGTTTGTTCGTTTGTTGGTTTATTTTGTTCGTTTCTTGGTTTGCTGGTTTGTTTGTTTGTTGGTTTGTTGGTTTGTTGGTTTGTTGGTTTGTTGGTTTGTTGGCTCATTGGTTTGTTGGTTTGTTGATTTGTTGGTTTGTTTATTTGTTGATTTGTTGGTTTGTTCTATTGTTGGTTTGTTGGTGTGTTGGTTTGTTGGTTTGTTGGTTTGTTGGTTTGTTGGTTTGTTGGTTTGTTGGTTTGTTGGTTTGTTGGTTTGTTGGTTTGTTGGTTTGTTGGTTTGTTGGTTTGTTGGTTTGTTGGTTTGTTGTTTTGTTGGATTGTTGGTTTGTTGGTTTGTTGATTTGTTCGTTTGTTGGTTTGTTGGTTTGTTGGTTTGTTCGTTTGTTGGTTTGTTGGGTTGTTGGTTTGTTAGTTTGTGGGTTTGATGGTTTGTTGGTTTGTTAGTTTGTTGGTTTGTTAGTTTGTTGGTTTGTTGGTTTGTTGGTTTGTTGGTTTGTTGGTTTGTTGGTTTGTTGGTTTGTTAGTTTGTTGGTTTGTTAGTTTGTTGGTTTGTTCGTTTGTTGGTTTGTTGGTTTGTTGGTTTGTTGGTTTGTTGGTTTGTTGGTTTGTTGGTTTGTTGGTTTGTTGGTTTGTTGGTTTGTTGGTTTGTTGGTTTGTTAGTTTGTTGGTTTGTTGGTTTGTTGGTTTGTTGGTTTCTTGGTTTGTTAGTTTGTTGGTTTGTTCGTTTGTTTGTTTGTTGGTTTGTTTATTTGTTGGTTTGTTGGTTTGTTAGTTTGTGGGTTTCTTGGTTTGTTTGTTTGTTGGTTTGTTCGTTTGTTGGTTTGTTGGTTTGTTGGTTTGTTTGTGTGTTGGTTTGTTAGTTTGTTGGTTTGTTGGTTTGTTGGTTTGTTGGTTTGTTGGTTTGTTAGTTTGTTGGTTTGTTGGTTTGTTGGTTTTTTTTTTTGTTGGTTTGTTGGTTTGTTGGTTTGTTGGTTTGTTAGTTTGTTGGTTTGTTGGTTTATTGGTTTGTTCGTTTGTTGGTTTGTTGGTTTGTTGGTTTGTTGGTTTGTTGCTTTGTTGATTTGTTGGTTTATTGGTTTGTTGGTTTGTTAGTTTGTTGGTTTGGGGGTTTGTTGGTTTGTTGGTTTGTTGGTTTGTTGGTTTGTTGGTTTGTTGGTTTGTTCGTTTGTTGGTTTGTTGGTTTGTTCGTATCTTGGTTTGCTGGTTTGTTGTTTTGTTGCTTTGTTGGTTTGTAGCTTTCTTGGTTTGTTGGTTTGTTGGCTTATTGGTTTGTTGGTTTGTTGGTTTGTTCGTTTGTTGGTTTGTTGGTTTGTTGGTTTGTGGGTTTTTTGGTTTGTTGTTTTGTTGGTTTGTTGGTTTGTTGGATTGTTGGTTTTTTGGTTTGTTGGTTTGTTGGTTTGTTGGTTCGTTGGTTTGTTGGTTTGTTGGTTTGTTGGTTTGTTGGTTTGTTGGTTTGTTGGTTTTTTGGTTTTTTGGTTTGTTGGTTTGTTGGCTTGTTTGTTTGTTGGTTTGTTGGTTTGTTGGTTTGTTGGTTTGTTGGTTTGTTGGTTTGTTGGTTTTTTGGTTTGTTGGTTTATTGGTTTGTTCGTTTGTTGGTTTGTTGGTTTGTTGGTTTGTTGGTTTGTTGCTTTGTTGGTTTGTTGGTTTAATGGTTTGTTCGTTTGTTTGTTTGTTGGTTTCCTCGTTTGCTGGTTTTATGGTATGTTGGTTTGTTGGTTTCTTGGTTTGTTGGTTTGTTGGTTTTTTGGTTGGTTGGCTTGTTGGTTTGTTGGTTTGTTGGTTGGTTGGTTTGTTGGTTTGTTGGTTTATTGGTTTGTTCGTTTGTTGGTTTGTTGGATTGTCGGTTTGTTGGTTTGTTGCTTTGTTGGTTTGTTGCTTTGTTGGTTTGTTGGTTTGTTGGTTTGCTCGTTTGCTGGTTTTATGGTTTGTTGGTTTGTTAGTTTTTTGGTTTGTTGGTTTGTTGGTTTGTTGGTTTGTTGGTTTGTTGGTTTGTTGGTTTGTTGGTTTGTTGGTTTGTTAGTTTGTTGGTTTGTTGGTTTTTTGGTTTTTTGGTTTGTTGGTTTGTTGTTTTGTTGGTTTGTTGGTTTGTCGGTTTGTTCGTTTGTTGTTTTGTTGGTTTGTTGGTTTGTTGGTTTGTTGGTTTGTTGGTTTGTTCGTTTGTTGGTTTGTTCGTTTGTTAGCTTATTGGTTTGTTGGTTTGTTGTTTTGTTGTTTTGTTGGTTTGTTGGTTTGTTGGTTTGTTGGTTTGTTGGTTTGTTGGGTTTGTAGGTTTGTTGGTTTTTTGGTTTGTGGGTTTGTTCATTTGTTGGTTTGTTGGTTTGTTGGTTTGTTGGTTTGTTGGTTTGTTGTTTTGTTGATTTATTGGTTTGTTCGTTTGTTGGTTTTTTGGTTTGTTGGTTTGTTGGTTTGTTGCTTTGTTGGTTTGTTGGTTTATTGGTTTGTTGGTTTGTTGGTTTGCTCGTTTGCTGGTTTTATGGTTTGTTGGTTTGTTGGTTTGTTGGTTTGTTGGTTTGTTGGTTTGTTGGTTTGTTGGTTTGTTGGTTTGTTGGTTTGTTCGTTTGTTGGTTTGTTGGTTTGTTGGTTTGTTCGTTTGTTGGTTAATTTTGTTCGTTTCTTGGTTTGGTGGTTTGTTGGTTGTTGGTTTGTTGGTTTGTTAGTTTGTTGGTTTGTTGGCTTATTGGTTTGTTGGTTTGTTGATTTGTTGGTTTGTTTATTTGTTGATTTGTTGGTTTGTTCTATTGTTGGTTTTTTCGTTTGTTGGTTTGTTGGTTTGTTGGTTTGTTGGTTTGTTGGTTTGTTGGTTTGTTGGTTTGTTGGTTTGTTGGTTTGTTGGTTTGTTGGTTTGTTGGTTTGTTGGTTTGTTGGTTTGTTGGGTTGTTGTTTTGTTGATTTGTTGGTTGGTTGGTTTGTTGGTTTGTTGGTTTGTTGGTTTGTTGGTTTGTTGGTTTGTTGGTTTGTTGGTTTGTTGGTTTGTTGGTTTGTTGGTTTGTTGTTTTGTTGGTTTGTTGGTTTGTTGGTTTGTTGGTTTGTTGGTTTGTTGGTTTGTTGGTTTGGTGGTTTGTTGGTTTGTTGTTTTGTTGAATTGTTGGTTTGATGGTTTGTTGATTTGTTCGTTTGTTGGTTTGTTGGTTTGTTGGTTTGTTCGTTTGTTGGTTTGTTGGGTTGTTGGTTTGTTAGTTTGTGGGTTTGTTGGTTTGTTGGTTTGTTAGTTTGTTGGTTTGTTGGTTTGTTGGTTTGTTGGTTTGTTGGTTTGTTAGTTTGTTAGTTTGTTGGTTTGTTCGTTTGTTGGTTTGTTGGTTTGTTGGTTTGTTGGTTTGTTGGTTTGTTGGTTTGTTGGTTTGTTGGTTTGTTGGTTTGTTGGTTTGTTGGTTTGTTAGTTTGTTGGTTTGTTGGTTTCTTGGTTTGTTAGTTTGTTGGTTTGTTCGTTTGTTTGTTTGTTGGTTTGTTGGTTTGTTGGTTTGTTGGTTTGTTAGTTTGTGGGTTTCTTGGTTTGTTTGTTTGTTGGTTTGTTCGTTTGTTGGTTTGTTGGTTTGTTGGTTTGTTAGTTTGTTGGTTTGTTGGTTTATTGGTTTGTTCGTTTGTTGGTTTGTTGGTTTGTTGGTTTGTTGGTTTGTTGCTTTGTTAATTTGTTGGTTTATTGGTTTGTTGGTTTGTTAGTTTGTTGGTTTGTTGGTTTGTTGGTTTGTTGGTTTGTTGGTTTGTTGGTTTGTTGGTTTGTTCGTTTGTTGGTTTGTTGGTTTGTTTGCATCTTGGTTTGCTGGTTTGTTGTTTTGTTGCTTTGTTGGTTTGTAGCTTTCTTGGTTTGTTGGTTTGTTGGCTTATTGGTTTGTTGGTTTGTTGGTTTGTTGATTTGTTGGTTTGTTCGTTTGTTGGTTTGTTGGTTTGTTGGTTTGTGGGTTTTTTGGTTTGTTGCTTTGTTGGTTTGTTGGTTTGTTGGATTGTTGGTTTTTTGGTTTGTTGGTTTGTTGGTTTATTGGTTCGTTGGTTTGTTGGTTTGTTGGTTTCTTGGTTTGTTGGTTTGTTGGTTTTTTGATTTTTTGGTTTGTTGGTTTGTTGGCTTGTTGGTTTGTTGGTTTGTTGGTTTGTTGGTTTGTTGGTTTGTTGGTTTGTTGGTTTGTTGGTTTGTTGGTTTGTTGGTTTTTTATTTTTTTTGTTTGTTGGTTTATTGGTTTGTTCGTTTGTTGGTTTGTTGGTTTGTTGGTTTGTTGGTTTGTTGGTTTGTTGGTTTGTTGCTTTGTTTGTTTGTTGGTTTATTGGTTTGTTCGTTTGTTTGTTTGTTGGTTTGCTCGTTTGCTGGTTTTATGGTATGTTGGTTTGTTGGTTACTTGGTTTGTTGGTTTCTTGGTTTGTTGGTTTGTTGGTTTTTTGGTTGGTTGGCTTGTTGGTTTGTTGGTTTGTTGGTTTGTTGGTTTGTTGGTTTGTTGGTTTATTGGTATGTTCGTTTGTTGGTTTGTTGGATTGTCGGTTTGTTGGTTTGTTGCTTTGTTGGTTTGTTGGTTTGTTGGTTGGCTCGTTTGCTGGTTTTATGGTTTGTTGGTTTGTTAGTTTTTTGGTTTGTTGGTTTGTTGGTTTGTTGGTTTGTTGGTTTGTTGGTTTGTTGGTTTGTTGGTTTGTTGGTTTGTTGGTTTGTTGGTTTGTTGGTTTGTTGGTTTGTTGGTTTTTTGGTTTTTTGGTTTGTTGGTTTGTTGTTTTGTTGGTTTGTTGGGTTTGTCGGTTTGTTCGTTTGTTGGTTTGTTGGTTTGTTGGTTTGTTGGTTTGTTGGTTTGTTGGTTTGTTGGTTTGTTCGTTTGTTGGTTTGTTCGTTTCTTGGTTTGCTGGGTTGTTGGTTTGTTGGTTTGTTGGTTTGTTAGCTTATTGGTTTGTTGGTTTGTTGTTTTGTTGTTTTGTTGGTTTGTTGGTTTGTTGGTTTGTTGGTTTGTTGGTTTGTTGGGTTTGTAGGTTTGTTGGTTTTTTGGTTTGTGGGTTTGTTCATTTGTTGGTTTGTTGGTTTGTTGGTTTGTTGGTTTGTTGGTTTGTTGGTTTGTTGGTTTGTTGGTTTGTTGGTTTGTTGGGTTTGTTGGTTTGTTGGTTTGTTGGTTTGTTGGTTTGTTGGTTTGTTGTTTTGTTGATTTATTGGTTTGTTCGTTTGTTGGTTTTTTGGTTTGTTGGTTTGTTGGTTTGTTGCTTTGTTGGTTTGTTGGTTTATTGGTTTGTTGGTTTGTTGGTTTGCTCGTTTGCTGGTTTTATGGTTTGTTGGTTTGTTGGTTTGTTGGTTTGTTGGTTTGTTGGTTTGTTGGTTTGTTGGTTTGTTGGTTTGTTGGTTTATTCGTTTGTTGGTTTGTTGGTTTGTTGGTTTGTTTGTTTGTTGGTTAATTTTGTTCGTTTCTTGGTTTGGTGGTTTGTTGGTTGTTGGTTTGTTGGTTTGTTGGTTTGTTGGTTTGTTGGTTTGTTGGCTTATTGGTTTGTTGGTTTGTTGATTTGTTGGTTTGTTTATTTGTTGATTTGTTGGTTTGTTCTATTGTTGGTTTGTTCGTTTGTTGGTTTGTTGGTTTGTTGGTTTGTTGGTTTGTTGGTTTGTTGGTTTGTTGGTTTGTTGGTTTGTTGGTTTGTTGGTTTGTTGGTTTGTTGGTTTGTTGGTTTGTTGTTTTGTTGATTTGTTGGTTGGTTGGTTTGTTGGTTTGTTGGTTTGTTGGTTTGTTGGTTTGTTGGTTTGTTGGTTTGTTGGTTTGTTGGTTTGTTGGTTTGTTGGTTTGTTGGTTTGTTGGTTTGTTGGTTTGTTGGTTTGTTGGTTTGTTGGTTTGTTGGTTTGTTAGTTTGTTGTTTTGTTCGTTTGTTTGTTTGTTGGTTTGTTGGTTTGTTGGTTTGTTGGCTTGTTGGTTTGTTGGTTTGTTGGTTTGTTGGTTTGTTGGTTTGTTGGTTTGTTGGTTTGTTGGTTTGTTGGTTTGTTGGTTTGTTGGTTTGTTGGTTTGTTGGTTTGTTGGTTTGTTTGTTTGTTGGTTTGTTGGTTTGTTGGTTTGTTGGTTTGTTGGTTTGTTGGTTTGGTGGTTTGTTGGTTTGTTGGTTTGTTGGTTTGTTGGTTTGTTGGTTTGTTGGTTTGTTGGTTTGTTGGTTTGTTGGTTTGTTGGTTTGTTGGTTTGTTGGTTTGTTGGTTTGTCGGTTTGTTGTTTTGTTGGTTTGTTGGTTTGTTGGTTTGTTCGTTTGTTGTTTTGTTGGTTTGTTGGTTTGTTGGTTTGTTCGTTTGCTGGTTTGTTGGTTTGTTGGTTTTTGGTTTGTTGGTTTGTTGGTTTGTTGGTTTGACCGTTTGTTGGTTTGTTGGTTTGTTGGTTTGTTCGTTTGTTGGTTTATTTTGTTCGTTTCTTGGTTTGTTGGTTTGTTTGTTTGTTGGTTTGTTGGTTTGTTGGTTTGTTGGTTTGTTGGTTTGTTGGCTCATTGGTTTATTGGTTTGTTGATTTGTTGGTTTGTTTATTTGTTGATTTGTTATTTTGTTCTATTGTTGGTTTGTTGGTTTGTTGTTTTGTTGGTTTGTTGGTTTGTTGGTTTGTTGGTTTGTTGGTTTGTTGGTTTGTTGGTTTGTTGGTTTGTTGGTTTGTTGGTTTGTTGGTTTGTTGGTTTGTTGGTTTGTTGGTTTGTTGGTTTGTTGGTTTATTGGTTTGTTGGTTTGTTGGTTTGTTGGTTTGTTGTTTTGTTGGATTGTTGGTTTGTTGGTTTGTTGATTTGTTCGTTTGTTGGTTTGTTGGTTTGTTCGTTTGTTGGTTTGTTGGGTTGTTGGTTTGTTAGTTTGTGGGTTTGTTGGTTTGTTGGTTTGTTAGTTTGTTGGTTTGTTGGTTTGTTGGTTTGTTGGTTTGTTGGTTTGTTAGTTTGTTAGTTTGTTGGTTTGTTCGTTTGTTGGTTTGTTGGTTTGTCGGTTTGTTGGTTTGTTGGTTTGTTGGTTTGTGGGTTTGTTGGTTTGTTGGTTTGTTGGTTTGTTGGTTTGTTAGTTTGTTGGTTTGTTGGTTTGTTGGTTTGTTAGTTTGTTGGTTTGTGGGTTTGTTGGTTTGTTGGTTTGTTGGTTTGTTGGTTTGTTGGTTTGTTGGTTTGTTGGTTTGTTAGTTTGTTAGTTTGTTGGTTTGTTCGTTTGTTGGTTTGTTGGTTTGTCGGTTTGTTGGTTTGTTGGTTTGTTGGTTTGTGGGTTTGTTGGTATGTTGGTTTGTTGGTTTGTTGGTTTGTTAGTTTGTTGGTTTGTTGGTTTGTTGGTTTGTTAGTTTGTTGGTTTGTGGGTTTGTTGGTTTGTTGGTTTGTTGGTTTGTTGGTTTGTTGGTTTGTTGGTTTGTTCGTTTGTTTGTTTGATGGTTTGTTGGTTTGTTGGTTTGTTGGTTTGTTAGTTTGTGGGTTTCTTGGTTTGTTTGTTTGTTGGTTTGTTCGTTTGTTGGTTTGTTGGTTTGTTGGTTTGTTTGTTTGTTGATTTGTTAGTTTGTTGGTTTGTTGGTTTGTTGGTTTGTTGGTTTGCTGGTTTGTTAGTTTGTTGGTTTGTTGGTTTGTTAGTTTTTTGGTTTGTTGGTTTGTTGGTTTGTTGGTTTGTTAGTTTGTTGGTTTGTTGGTTTATTGGTTTGTTTGTTTGTTGGTTTGTTGGTTTGTTGGTTTGTTGGTTTGTTGCTTTGTTGATTTGTTAGTTTATTGGTTTGTTGGTTTGTTAGTTTGTTGGTTTGTTAGTTTGTTGGTTTGTTGGTTTGTTGGTTTGTTGGTTTGTTGGTTTGTTGGTTTGTTGGTTTGTTGGTTTGTTGGTTTGTTCGTTTGTTGGTTTGTTGGTTTGTTCGTATCTTGGTTTGCTGGTTTATTGTTTTGTTGCTTTGTTGGTTTGTAGCTTTCTTGGTTTGTTGGTTTGTTGGCTTATTGGTTTGTTGGTTTGTTGGTTTGTTGATTTGTTGGTTTGTTCGTTTGTTGGTTTGTTGGTTTGTTGGTTTGTGGGTTTTTTGGTTTGTTGTTTTGTTGGTTTGTTGGTTTGTTGGATTGTTGGGTTTTTGGTTTGTTGGTTTGTTGGTTTGTTGGTTTGTTGGTTTGTTGGGTTTGTTGGTTTGTTGGTTTGTTGGTTTGCTGGTTTGTTGGTTTGTTGGTTTCTTGGTTTGTTGGTTTGTTGGTTTTTTGGTTTTTTGGTTTGTTGGTTTGTTGGCTTGTTGGTTTGTTGGTTTGTTGGTTTGTTGGTTTGTTGGTTTGTTGGTTTGTTGGTTTGTTGGTTTTTTGGTTTGTTGGTTTATTGGTTTGTTCGTTTGTTGGTTTGTTGGTTTGTTGGTTTGTTGGTTTGTTGCTTTGTTGGTTTGTTGGCTTATTGGTTTGTTCGTTTGTTTGTTTGTTGGTTTGCTCGTTTGCTGGTTTTATGGTATGTTGGTTTGTTGGTTTGTTGGTTTCTTGGTTTGTTGGTTTGTTGGTTTTTTGGTTGGTTGGCTTGTTGGTTTGTTGGTTTGTTGGTTTGTTGGTTTGTTGGTTTGTTGGTTTGTTGGTTTATTGGTTTGTTCGTTTGTTGGTTTGTTGGATTGTTGGTTTTTTTTGGTTTGTTGCTTTGTTGGTTTGTTGCTTTGTTGGTTTGATGGTTTGTTGGTTTGTTGGTTTGTTGGTTTGTTAGTTTGTGGGTTTCTTGGTTTGTTTGTTTGTTGGTTTGTTCGTTTGTTGGTTTGTTGGTTTGTTGGTTTGTTTGTTTGTTGGTTTGTTAGTTTGTTGGTTTGTTGGTTTGTTGGTTTGTTGGTTTGCTGGTTTGTTAGTTTGTTGGTTTGTTGGTTTGTTAGTTTTTGGTTTGTTGGTTTGTTGGTTTGTTGGTTTGTTAGTTTGTTGGTTTGTTGGTTTATTGGTTTGTTTGTTTGTTGGTTTGTTGGTTTGTTGGTTTGTTGGTTTGTTGCTTTGTTGATTTGTTAGTTTATTGGTTTGTTGGTTTGTTAGTTTGTTGGTTTGTTGGTTTGTTGGTTTGTTGGTTTGTTGGTTTGTTGGTTTGTTGGTTTGTTGGTTTGTTGGTTTGTTGGTTTGTTGGTTTGTTGGTTTGTTGGTTTGTTCGTTTGTTGGTTTGTTGGTTTGTTCGTATCTTGGTTTGCTGGTTTATTGTTTTGTTGCTTTGTTGGTTTGTTGGTTTGTTGGTTTGTTGGTTTGTTGGTTTGTTGGTTTGTGGGTTTTTTGGTTTGTTGTTTTGTTGGTTTGTTGGTTTGTTGGATTGTTGGGTTTTTGGTTTGTTGGTTTGTTGGTTTGTTGGTTTGTTGGTTTGTTGGGTTTGTTGGTTTGTTGGTTTGTTGGTTTGCTGGTTTGTTGGTTTGTTGGTTTCTTGGTTTGTTGGTTTGTTGGTTTTTTGGTTTTTTGGTTTGTTGGTTTGTTGGCTTGTTGGTTTGTTGGTTTGTTGGTTTGTTGGTTTGTTGGTTTGTTGGTTTGTTGGTTTTTTGGTTTGTTGGTTTATTGGTTTGTTCGTTTGTTGGTTTGTTGGTTTGTTGGTTTGTTGGTTTGTTGCTTTGTTGGTTTGTTGGCTTATTGGTTTGTTCGTTTGTTTGTTTGTTGGTTTGCTCGTTTGCTGGTTTTATGGTATGTTGGTTTGTTGGTTTGTTGGTTTCTTGGTTTGTTGGTTTGTTGGTTTTTTGGTTGGTTGGCTTGTTGGTTTGTTGGTTTATTGGTTTGTTCGTTTGTTGGTTTGTTGGATTGTTGGTTTTTTTTGGTTTGTTGCTTTGTTGGTTTGTTGCTTTGTTGGTTTGTTGGTTTGTTGGTTTGCTCGTTTGCTGGTTTTATGGTTTGTTGGTTTGTTAGTTTTTTGGTTTGTTGGTTTGTTGGTTTGTTGGTTTGTTGGTTTGTTGGTTTGTTGGTTTGTTTGTTTGTTGGTTTGTTGGTTTTTTGGTTTGTTGGTTTGTTGTTTTGTTGGTTTGTTGGTTTGTCGGTTTGTTCGTTTGTTGGTTTGTTGGTTTGTTGGTTTGTTGGTTTGTTGGTTTGTTCGTTTGTTGGTTTGTTCGTTTCTTGGTTTGCTGGGTTGTTGGTTTGTTGGTTTGTTGGTTTGTTGGTTTGTTAGCTAATTGGTTTGTTGTTTTGTTGTTTTGTTGGTTTGTTGGTTTGTTGGTTTGTTGGTTTGTTGGTTTGTTGGGTTTGTAGGTTTGTTGGTTTTTTGGTTTGTGGGTTTGTTCGTTTGTTGGTTTGTTGGTTTGTTGGTTTGTTGGTTTGTTGGTTTGTTGGGTTTGTTGGTTTGTTGGTTTGTTGGTTTGTGGGTTTGTTGGTTTGTGGGTTTGTTCGTTTGTTGGTTTGTTGGTTTGTTGGTTTGTTTGTTTGTTGGTTTGTTGGTTTATTGGTTTGTCGGTTTGTTGGTTTGTTGGTTTGTTGGTTTGTTGGTTTGTTGGTTTGTTGGTTTGTTGGTTTGTTGGTTTGTTGGTTTGTTGGTTTGTTGGTTTGTTGGTTTGTTGGTTTGTTGGTTTGTTGGTTTGTTGGTTTGTTGGTTTGTTGGTTTGTTGGTTTGTTGGTTTGTTGGTTTTTGGTTTGTTGGTTTGTTGTTTTGTTGGTTTGTTGGTTTGTTGGTTTGTCCGTTTGTTGGTTTGTTGGTTTGTTGGTTTGTTGGTTTGTTAGTTTGTGGGTTTGTTGGTTTAATGATTTGTTGGTTTGTTGGTTTTATGGTTTGTTGGTTTGTTGGTTTGTTGGTTTGTTGGTTTGTTGGTTTGTTGGTTTGTTGGTTAGTTGGTTTGTTGGTTTGTTGGTTTATTGGTTTATTGGTTTTTTGGTTTGTTCGTGTGTTGGTTTGTTCGTTTGTTGGTTTGTTGGTTTGTTGGTTTGTTGGTTTGTTGGTTTATTGGTTTGTTGGTTTGTTGGTTTGTTGGTTTGTTGGTTTGTTGGTTTGTTGGTTTGTTGGTTTGTTGGTTTGTTGGTTTGTTGGTTTGTTGGTTTGTTGGTTTGTTGGTTTGTTGGTTTGTTGGTTTGTTGGTTTGTTGCTTTGTTGGTTTGTTGGTTTGTTGGTTTGTTCGTTTGTAGGTTTGTTGGTTTGTTGGTTTTTTGGTTTCTTGGTTTGTTGCTTTGTTGGTTTGTTGGTTTGTTTGTTTGTTGGTTTGTTGGTTTGTTGGTTTGCTCGTTTGCTGGTTTTTTGGTTTGTTGGTTTGTTAGTTTGTTGGTTTGTTGGTTTGTTGGTTTGTTGGTTTGTTGGTTTGTTGGTTTGTTGGTTTGTTGGTTTTTTGGTTTGTTGGTTTGTTGGTTTGTTGGTTTGTTGGTTTGTTTGTTTGTTGGTTTGTTGGTTTTTTTGGTTTGTTGGTTTGTTGGTTTGTTGGTTTTTTGGTTTGTTGGTTTGTTGTTTTGTTGGTTTGTTGGTTTGTCGGTTTTTCGGTTTGTTCGTTTGTTGGTTTGTTGGTTTGTTGGTTTGTTGGTTTGTTGGTTTGTTGGTTTGTTCGTTTGTTGGTTTGTTCGTTTCTTGGTTTGCTGGGTTGTTGGTTTGTTGGTTTGTTGGTTTGTTGGTTTGTTGGCTTATTGGTTTGTTGGTTTGTTGGTTTGTTGTGTTGTTGTTTTGTTGGTTTGTTGGTTTGTTGGTTTGTTGGTTTGTTGGTTTGTTGGTTTGTTGGGTTTGTAGGTTTGTTGGTTTGTTGGTTTGTGGGTTTGTTGGTTTGTTGGTTTGTTGGTTTGTTGGTTTGTTGGTTTGTTGGGTTTGTTGGTTTGTTGGTTTGTTCGTTTGTGGGTTTGTTGGTTTGTGGGTTTGTTCGTTTGTTGGTTTGTTGGTTTGTTGGTTTGTTGGTTTGTCGGTTTGTTGGTTTGTTGGTTTGTTGGTTTGTTGGTTTGTTGGTTTGTTGGTTTGTTGGTTTGTTGGTTTGTTGGTTTGTTGGTTTTTTGGTTTGTTGGTTTTTTGGTTTGTTGGTTTGTTGTGTTGTTGGTTTGTTGGTTTGTTGGTTTGTCTGTTTGTTGGTTTGTTGGTTTGTTGGTTTGTTGGTTTGTTAGTTTGTGGGTTTGTTGGTTTAATGATTTGTTGGTTTGTTGGTTTTATGGTTTGGTGGTTTGTTGGTTTGTTGGTTTGTTGGTTTGTTGGTTAGTTGGTTAGTTGGTTTGTTGGTTTGTTGGTTTGTTGGTTTGTTGGTTTGTTGGTTTGTTGGGTTTGTTGGTTTGTTGGTTTGTTGGTTTGTGGGTGTGTGCGTTTGTTGGTTTGTTGGTTTGTTGGTTTGTTTGTTTGTTGGTTTGTTGGTTGTTGATTTGTTGGTTTGTTGGTTTGTTGGTTTGTTGGTTTGTTGGTTTGTTTTTTTGTTGGTTTGTTGGTTTGTTGGTTTGTTAGTTTGTTTGTTTGTTGGTTTGTTGGTTTGTTGGTTTGTTAGTATGTGGGTTTGTTGGTTTGTTGGTTTGTTGGTTTGTTGGTTTGTTGGGTTTGTTGGTGTGTTGGTTGTTGGTTTGTTGGTTTGTTGGTTTGTGGTTTGTTGGTTTGTTGGTTTGTTGGTTTGTTGGTTTGTTGGTTTGTTGTTTGTTGGTTTGTTGGTTTTTTGGTTTGTTGGTTTGTTGGTTTGTTGGTTCGTTGGTTTGTTGGTTTGTTGGTTTGTTGGTTTGTTCGTTTGTTGTTGTTGGTTTGTTGGTTTGTTGGTTTATGGTTTGTTGGTTTGTTGGTTTGTTGGTTTGTTGGTTTGTTGGTTTGTTGGTTTGTGGTTGTTGGTTTTTGGTTTGTTGGTTTGTTGGATTGTTGGTTTGTTGGTTTGTTGGTTTGTTGGTTTGTTGGTTTGTTTGTTTGCTGGTTTGTTGGTTTGTTGGTTTGTTGGTTTGTTGGTTTGTTGGTTTGTTGGTTTGTTGGTTTGTTGGTTGTGGTTGTTGGTTTGTTGGTTTGTTCGTTTGTTGGTTTGTTGGTTTGTTGGTTTATGGTTTGTTGGTTTGTTTGTTTTTTTGTTTGTTGGTTTGTTGGTTTGTTGGTTTGTTGGTTTGCTGGTTTGTTGGTTTGTTGGTTTGTTGGTTTGTTGGTTTGTTGGTTATTTGGTTTGTTGGTTTGTTCGTTTGTTGGTTTATTGGTTTGTTGGTTTGTTGGTTTGTTGGTTTGTTGGTTTGTTGGTTTGTTGGTTTGTTGGGCTGTTGGTTTGTTGGTTTGTTGGTTTGTTGGTTTGTTGGTTTGTTGGTTTGTTGGTTTGTTCGTTTGTTGGTTTGTTGGTTTGTTGGTTTGTTAGTTTGTTGGTTTGTTCGTTTGTTGGTTTGTTGGCTTGTTGGTTTGTTGGTTTGTTGGTTTGTTGGTATGTTGGTTTGTTGGTTTCTTTGTTTCTTGGTTTGTTGGTTTGTTGGTTTGTTGGTTTGTTGGTTTGTTGGTTTGTTGGTTTGTTGGTTTGTTGGTTTGTTGGTTTTTTGGTTTGTTGGTTTGTTGGTTTGTTGTTTTGTTGGTTTGTTGGTTTGTTGGTTTGTTCGTTTATTGGTTTGTTGGTTTGTTGGTTTGTTGGTTTGTTGGTTTGTTGGTTTGTTGGTTTGTTCGTTTGTTCGTTTGTTGGTTTGCTGGTTTGTTGGTTTGTTCGTTTGTTGGTTTGTTGGTTTGTTCGTTTTTTGGTTTGCTGGGTTGTTGGTTTGTTGGTTTGTTGGTTTGTTGGTTTGTTGGTTTGTTGGCTTATTGGTTTGTTGGTTTGTTGGTTTGTTGTTTTGTTGGTTTGTTGGTTTGTTGGTTTGTTGGTTTGTTGGTTTGTTGGTTTGTTGGTTTGTTGGGTTTGTAGGTTTGTTGGTGTGTTGGTTTGTGGGTTTGTTCGTTTAATGGTTTGTTGGTTTGTTGGTTTGTTGGTTTGTTGGTTTGCTGGTTTGTTAGGTTTGTTGGGTTTGTTGGTTTGTTGGTTTGTCGGTTTGTTCGTTTGTTGGTTTGTTGGTTTGTTGGTTTGTTGGTTTGTTGGTTTGTTCGTTTGTTGGTTTGTTCGTTTCTTGGTTTGCTGGGTTGTTGGTTTGTTGGTTTGTTGGTTTGTGGGTTTGTTAGCTAATTGGTTTGTTGTTTTGTGGTTTTGTTGGTTTGTTGGTTTGTTGGTTTGTTGGTTTGTTGGTTTGTTGGGTTTGTAGGTTTGTTAGTTTTTTGGTTTGTGGGTTTGTTCGTTTGTTGGTTTGTTGTTTGTTGGTTTGTTGGTTTGTTGGTTTGTTGGTTTGTTGGTTTGTTGGGTTTGTTGGGTTTGTTGGTTTGTTGGTTTGTTGGTTTGTGGGTTTGTTGGTTTGTGGGTTTGTTCGTTTGTTGGTTTGTTGGTTTGTTGGTTTGTTTGTTTGTTGGTTTGTTGGTTTATTGGTTTGTCGGTTTGTTGGTTTGTTGGTTTGTTGGTTTGTTGGTTTGTTGGTTTGTTGGTTTGTGGGTTTGTTGGTTTGTGGGTTTGTTCGTTTGTTGGTTTGTTGGTTTGTTGGTTTGTTTGTTTGTTGGTTTGTTGGTTTATTGGTTTGTCGGTTTGTTGGTTTGTTGGTTTGTTGGTTTGTTGGTTTGTTGGTTTGTTGGTTTGTTGGTTTGTTGGTTTGTTGGTTTGTTGGTTTGTTGGTTTGTTGGTTTGTTGGTTTGTTGGTTTGTTGGTTTGTCCGTTTGTTGGTTTGTTGGTTTGTTGGTTTGTTGGTTTGTTAGTTTGTGGGTTTGTTGGTTTGTGGGTTTGTTCGTTTGTTGGTTTGTTGGTTTGTTGGTTTGTTTGTTTGTTGGTTTGTTGGTTTATTGGTTTGTCGGTTTGTTGGTTTGTTGGTTTGTTGGTTTGTTGGTTTGTGGTTTGTTGGTTTGTGGGTTTGTTCGTTTGTTGGTTTGTTGGTTTGTTGGTTTGTTGGTTTGTCGGTTTGTCGGTTTGTTCGTTTGTTGGTTTGTTGGTTTGTTGGTTTGTTGGTTTGTTGGTTTGTTGGTTTGTTCGTTTGTTGGTTTGTTCGTTTGTTGGTTTGCTGGGTTGTTGGTTTGTTGGTTTGTTGGTTTGTTGGTTTGTTGGTTTATTGGTTTGTTGGTTTGTTGGTTTGTTGTGTTGTTGTTTTGTTGGTTTGTTGGTTTGTTGGTTTGTTGGTTTGTTGGTTTGTTGGTTTGTTGGGTTTGTAGGTTTGTTGGTTTGTTGGTTTGTGGGTTTGTTCGTTTGTTGGTTTGTTGGTTTGTTGGTTTGTTGGTTTGTTGGTTTGTTGGTTTGTTGGTTTGTTGGGTTTGTTGGTTTGTTGGTTTGTTGGTTTGTGGGTTTGTTGGTTTGTGGGTTTGTTCGTTTGTTGGTTTGTTGGTTTGTTGGTTTGTTGGTTTGTCGGTTTGTTGGTTTGTTGGTTTGTTGGTTTGTTGGTTTGTTGGTTTGTTGGTTTGTTGGTTTGTTGGTTTGTTGGTTTGTTGGTTTGTTGGTTTGTTGGTTTGTTGGTTTTTTGGTTTGTTGGTTTGTTGTGTTGTTGGTTTGTTGGTTTGTTGGTTTGTCTGTTTGTTGGTTTGTTGGTTTGTTGGTTTGTTGGTTTGTTAGTTTGTGGGTTTGTTGGTTTAATGATTTGTTGGTTTGTTGGTTTTATGGTTTGGTGGTTTGTTGGTTTGTTGGTTTGTTGGTTTGTTGGTTAGTTGGTTAGTTGGTTTGTTGGTTTGTTGGTTTATTGGTTGTTGGTTTGTTGGTTTGTTGGTTTTGGTTTGTTGGTTTATTGGTTTGTTGGTTTGTGGTTTGTTGGTTTGTTGGTTTGTTGGTTTGTTGTTGGTTTGTTGGTTTGTTGGTTTGTTGTTTTGTTGGTTTGTTGGTTTGTTGGTTTGTTCGTTTGTTGGTTTGTTGGTTTGTTGGTTTGTTCGTTTGTTGGTTTGTTGGTTGTTGGTTTGTTGGTTTGTTAGTTTGTGGGTTTGTTGGTTTAATGATGTGTTGGTTTTATCAACCAACACATCATTAAACCAACAAACCCACAAACTAACAAACCAACAAACCAATTTTTGTTGGTTTGTTGGTTTGTTGGTTTGTTGGTTTATTGGTTTGTTGGTTTGTTGGTTTGTTGGTTTGTTTTTTTTGTTGGTTTGTTGGTTTGTTAGTTTGTTTGTTTGTTGGTTTGTTGGTTTGTTGGTTTGTTAGTATGTGGGTTTGTCGGTTTGTTGGTTTGTTGGTTTGTTGGTTTGTTGGTTTGCTGGTTTGTTGGTTTGTTGGTTTGTTGGTTTGTTGGTTTGTTGGTTTGTTGGTTTGTTGTTTGTTGGTTTGTTGGTTTGTTGGTTTGTTGGTTTGTTGGTTTGTTGGTTTGTTGGTTTGTTGGTTTGTTGGTTTGTTAGTTTGTTAGTTTGTTGGTTTTTTGGTTTGTTGGTTTGTTGGTTTGTTGGTTTGTTGGTTTGTTGGTTTGTTGGTTTGTTGGTTTGTTGATTTGTTGGTTTGTTGGTTTGTTGGTTTGTTATTTTGTTGGTTTGTTGGTTTGTTGGTTTGTTGGTTTTTGGTTTGTTGGATTGTTGGTTTGTTGGTTTGTTGGTTTGTTGGTTTGTCGGTTTGTTGGTTTGTTGGTTTGTTGGTTTGTTGGTTTGTTGGTTTGTTGGTTTGTTGGTTTGTTGGTTTGTTGGTTTGTTGGTTTTGTTGGTTTGTTCGTTTGTTGGTTTGTTGGTTTGTTGGCTTGTTGGTTTGTTTGCTTGTTGTTTTGTTGGTTTGTTCGTTTGTTAGTTTTTTGGCTTGTCGGTTTGTTGGTTTGTTGGTTTGTTGGTTTGTTTGTTTGCTGGTTTCTTGCTATGTTGGTTTGTTGGTTTGTTGGTTTGTTGGTTTGTTGGTTTGTTGGTTTGTTGGTTTGTTGGTTTGTTGGTTTATTGGTTTGTTGGTTTGTTGGTTTGTTGATTTGTTGGTTTGTTGGTTTGTTGGTTTGTTCGTTTGTTGGTTTGTTGGTTTGTTGGTTTATTGGTTTGTTGGTTTGTTTGTTTTTTTGTTTGTTGGTTTGTTGGTTTGTTGGTTTGTTGGTTTGTTGGTTTGTTGGTTTGTTGGTTTGTTGGTTTGTTGGTTTGTTCGTTTGTTGGTTTATTGGTTTGTTGGTTTGTTGGTTTGATTGTTTGTTGGTTTGTTGGTTTGTTGGTTTGTTGGTTTGTTGGTTTGTTGGTTTGTTGGTTTGTTGGTTTGTTGGTTTGTTGGTTTGTTGGTTTGTTGGTTTGTTCGTTTGTTGGTTTGTTGGTTTGTTGGTTTGTTAGTTTGTTGGTTTGTTCGTTTGTTGGTTTGTTGGCTTGTTGGTTTGTTGGTTTGTCGGTTTGTTGGTTTGTTGGTTTGTTGGTTTCTTGGTTTCTTGGTTTGTTGGTTTGTTGGTTTGTTGGTTTGTTGGTTTGTTGGTTTGTTGGTTTGTTGGTTTGTTGGTTTGTTGTTTTGTTGGTTTGTTGGTTTGTTGGTTTGTTCGTTTGTTGGTTTGTTGGTTTGTTGGTTTGTTGGTTTGTTGGTTTGTTGGTTTGTTGGTTTGTTCGTTTGTTCGTTTGTTGGTTTGCTGGTTTGTTGGTTTGTTCGTTTGTTGGTTTGTTGGTTTGTTCGTTTTTTGGTTTGCTGGGTTGTTGGTTTGTTGGTTTGTTGGTTTGTTGGTTTGTTGGTTTGTTGGCTTATTGGTTTGTTGGTTTGTTGGTTTGTTGTTTTGTTGGTTTGTTGGTTTGTTGGTTTGTTGGTTTGTTGGTTTGTTGGTTTGTTGTTTTGTTGGTTTGTTGGTTTGTTGGTTTGTTCGTTTGTTGGTTTGTTGGTTTGTTGGATTGTTGGTTTGTTGGTTTGTTGGTTTGTTGGTTTGTTGGTTTGTTCGTTTGTTCGTTTGTTGGTTTGCTGGTTTGTTGGTTTGTTCGTTTGTTGGTTTGTTGGTTTGTTCGTTTTTTGGTTTGCTGGGTTGTTGGTTTGTTGGTTTGTTGGTTTGTTGGTTTGTTGGTTTGTTGGCTTATTGGTTTGTTGGTTTGTTGGTTTGTTGGTTTGTTGGTTTGTTGGTTTGTTGGTTTGTTGGTTTGTTGGTTTGTTGGTTTGTTGGTTTGTTGGTTTGTTGGTTTGTTCGTTTGTTGGTTTGTTGGTTTGTTGGTTTGTTAGTTTGTTGGTTTGTTCGTTTGTTGGTTTGTTGGCTTGTTGGTTTGTTGGTTTGTTGGTTTGTTGGTTTGTTGGTTTGTTGGTTTCTTGGTTTCTTGGTTTGTTGGTTTGTTGGTTTGTTGGTTTGTTGGTTTGTTGGTTTGTTGGTTTGTTGGTTTGTTGTTTTGTTGGTTTGTTGGTTTGTTGGTTTGTTCGTTTGTTGGTTTGTTGGTTTGTTGGTTTGTTGGTTTGTTGGTTTGTTGGTTTGTTGGTTTGTTGGTTTGTTGGTTTGTTGGCTTATTGGTTTGTTGGTTTGTTGGTTTGTTGTTTTGTTGGTTTGTTGGTTTGTTGGTTTGTTCGTTTGTTGGTTTATTGGTTTGTTGGTTTGTTGGTCTGTTGGTTTGTTTGTTTGCTGGTTTGTTGGTTTGTTGGTATGTTGGTTTGTTGGTTTCTTTGTTTCTTGGTTTGTTGGTTTGTTGGTTTGTTGGTTTGTTGGTTTGTTGGTTTGTTGGTTTGTTGGTTTGTTGGTTTTTTGGTTTGTTGGTTTGTTGGTTTGTTGTTTTGTTGGTTTGTTGGTTTGTTGGTTTGTTCGTTTGTTGGTTTGTTGGTTTGTTGGTTTGTTGGTTTGTTGGTTTGTTGGTTTGTTCGTTTGTTCGTTTGTTGGTTTGCTGGTTTGTTGGTTTGTTCGTTTGTTGGTTTGTTGGTTTGTTCGTTTTTTGGTTTGCTGGGTTGTTGGTTTGTTGGTTTGTTGGTTTGTTGGTTTGTTGGTTTGTTGGCTTATTGGTTTGTTGGTTTGTTGGTTTGTTGTTTTGTTGGTTTGTTGGTTTGTTGGTTTGTTGGTTTGTTGGTTTGTTGGTTTGTTGGTTTGTTGGGTTTGTAGGTTTGTTGGTGTGTTGGTTTGTGGGTTTGTTCGTTTAATGGTTTGTTGGTTTGTTGGTTTGTTGGTTTGTTGGTTTGCTGGTTTGTTGGGTTTGTTGGGTTTGTTGGTTTGTTGGTTTGTTGGTTTGTGGGTTTGTTGGTTTGTGGGTTTGTTCGTTTGTTGGTTTGTTGGTTTGTTGGTTTGTTGGTTTGTTAGTTTGTGGGTTTGTTGGTTTAATGATGTGTTGGTTTTATGGTTTGTTGGTTTGTTGGTTTGTTGGTTTGTTGGTTTGTTGGTTAGTTGGTTTGTTGGTTTGTTGGTTTATTGGTTTGTTGGTTTTTTGGTTTGTTCGTGTGTTGGTTTGTAGGTTTGTTGGTTTGTTGGTTTATCGGTTTGTTGGTTTGTTGGTTTGTTGGTTTGTTGGTTTGTTGGTTTGTTGGTTTGTTGGTTTGTTGGTTTGTTGGTTTGTTGGTTTGTTGGTTTGTTGGTTTGTTGGTTTGTTGGTTTGTTGGTTTGTTGGTTTGTTGGTTTGTTGGTTTGTCGGTTTGTTGGTTTGTTGGTTTGTTGGTTTGTTGGTTTGTTGGTTTGTTGGTTTGTTGGTTTGTTGGTTTGTTGGTTTGTTGGTTTGTTGGTTTGTTGGTTTGTTGGTTTGTTGGTTTGTTGGTTTGTTGGTTTGTTGGTTTGTTGGTTTGTTGGTTTGTTCGTTTGTTGGTTTGTTGGTTTGTTGGTTTGTTGGTTTGTTTGTTTGTTTGTTTGTTGGTTTGTTGGTTTGTTGGTTTATTGGTTTGTTCGTTTGTTGGTTTGTTGGATTGTTGGTTTGTTGGTTTGTTGCTTTGTTGGTTTGTTGGTTTGTTGGTTTGTTGGTTTGTTGGTTTGTTGGTTTGTTGGTTTGTTAGTTTGTAGGTTTGTTGGTTTAATGATTTGTTGGTTTGTTGGTTTTATGGTTTGTTGGTTTGTTGGTTTGTTGGTTTGTTGGTTTGTTGGTTTGTTGGTTTGTTGGTTAGTTGGTTTGTTGGTTTGTTGGTTTATTGGTTTGTTGGTTTGTTGGTTTGTTAGTTTGTGGGTTTGTTGGTTTAATGATTTGTTGGTTTGTTGGTTTTATGGTTTGTTGGTTCGTTGGTTTGTTGGTTTGTTGGTTTGTTGGTTTGTTGGTTTGTTGGTTTGTTGGTTAGTTGGTTTGTTGGTTTGTTTGTTTATTGGTTTGTTGGTTTTTTGGTTTGTTCGTGTGTTGGTTTGTAGGTTTGTTGGTTTGTTGGTTTATTGGTTTGTTGGTTTGTTGGTTTGTTGGTTTGTTGGTTTGTTGGTTTGTTGGTTTGTTGGTTTGTTGGTTTGTTGGTTTGTTGGTTTGTTGGTTTGTTGGTTTGTTGGTTTGTTGGTTTGTTGGTTTGTTGGTTTGTTGGTTTGTTGGTTTGTTGGTTTGTTGGTTAGTTGGTTTGTTGGTTTGTTGGTTTGTTGGTTTGTTGGTTTGTTGGTTTGTTAGTTTGTGGGTTTGTTGGTTTAATGATTTGTTGGTTTGTTGGTTTTATGGTTTGTTGGTTTGTTGGTTTGTTGGTTTGTTGGTTTGTTGGTTTGTTGGTTTGTTGGTTTGTTGGTTTGTTGGTTAGTTGGTTTGTTGGTTTGTTTGTTTATTGGTTTGTTAGTTTTTTGGTTTGTTCGTGTGTTGGTTTGTAGGTTTGTTGGTTTGTTGGTTTATTGGTTTGTAGGTTTGTTGGTTTGTTGGTTTGTTGGTTTGTTGGTTTGTTGGTTTGTTGGTTTGTTGGTTTGTTGGTTTGTTGGTTTGTTGGTTTGTTGGCTTATTGGTTTGTTGGTTTGTTGGTTTGTTGTTTTGTTGTTTTGTTGGTTTGTTGGTTTGTTGGTTTGTTGGTTTGTTGGTTTGTGGGTTTGTTCGTTTGTTCGTTTGTTGGTTTGTTGGTTTATTGGTTTGTTGGTTTGTTGGTTTGTTGGGTTTGTTGGTTTGTTGGTTTGTTGGTTTGTGGGTTTGTTGGTTTGTGGGTTTGTTCGTTTGTTGGTTTGTTGGTTTGTTGGTTTGTTGGTTTGTCGGTTTGTTGGTTTATTGGTTTGTTGGTTTGTTGGTTTGTTGGTTTGTTGGTTTGTTGGTTTGTTGGTTTGTTGGTTTGTTGGTTTGTTGGTTTTTTGGTTTGTTGGTTTGTTGTGTTGTTGGTTTGTTGGTTTGTTGGTTTGTCTGTTTGTTGGTTTGTTGATTTGTTGGTTTGTTGGTTTGTTAGTTTGTGGGTTTGTTGGTTTAATGATTTGTTGGTTTGTTGGTTTTATGGTTTGTTGGATTGTTGGTTTGTTGGTTTGTTGGTTTGTTGGTTAGTTGGTTAGTTGGTTTGTTGGTTTGTTGGTTTGTTGGTTTGTTGGTTTGTTGGTTTGTTGGGTTTGTTGGTTTGTTGGTTTGTTGGTTTGTGGGTTTGTGCGTTTGTTGGTTTGTTGGTTTGTTGGTTTGTTTGTTTGTTGGTTTGTTGGTTTGTTGGTTTGTTGGTTTGTTGGTTTATTGGTTTGTTGGTTTGTTGGTTTGTTGGTTTGTTTTTTTGTTGGTTTGTTGGTTTGTTAGTTTGTTTGTTTGTTGGTTTGTTGGTTTGTTGGTTTGTTAGTATGTGGGTTTGTCGGTTTGTTGGTTTGTTGGTTTGTTGGTTTGTTGGTTTGCTGGTTTGTTGGTTTGTTGGTTTGTTGGTTTGTTGGTTTGTTGGTTTGTTGGTTTGTTGGTTTGTTGGTTTGTTGGTTTGTTGGTTTGTTGGTTTGTTGGTTTGTTGGTTTGTTGGTTTGTTGGTTTGTTAGTTTGTTAGTTTGTTGGTTTTTTGGTTTGTTGGTTTGTTGGTTTGTTGGTTTGTTGGTTTGTTGGTTTGTTGGTTTGTTGGTTTGTTGATTTGTTGGTTTGTTGGTTTGTTGGTTTGTTATTTTGTTGGTTTGTTGGTTTGTTGGTTTGTTGGTTTTTGGTTTGTTGGATTGTTGGTTTGTTGGTTTGTTGGTTTGTTGGTTTGTCGGTTTGTTGGTTTGTTGGTTTGTTGGTTTGTTGGTTTGTTGGTTTGTTGGTTTGTTGGTTTGTTGGTTTGTTGGTTTGTTGGTTTGTTGGTTTGTTGGTTTGTTGGTTTGTTCGTTTGTTGGTTTGTTGGTTTGTTGGCTTGTTGGTTTGTTGGCTTGTTGTTTTGTTGGTTTGTTCGTTTGTTAGTTTTTTGGCTTGTCGGTTTGTTGGTTTGTTGGTTTGTTGGTTTGTTTGTTTGCTGGTTTCTTGCTATGTTGGTTTGTTGGTTTGTTGGTTTGTTGGTTTGTTGGTTTGTTGGTTTGTTGGTTTGTTGGTTTATTGGTTTGTTGGTTTGTTGATTTGTTGGTTTGTTGGTTTGTTGGTTTGTTCGTTTGTTGGTTTGTTGGTTTGTTGGTTTATTGGTTTGTTGGTTTGTTTGTTTTTTTGTTTGTTGGTTTGTTGGTTTGTTGGTTTGTTGGTTTGTTGGTTTGTTGGTTTGTTGGTTTGTTGGTTTGTTGGTTTGTTGGTTTGTTCGTTTGTTGGTTTATTGGTTTGTTGGTTTGTTGGTTTGATTGTTTGTTGGTTTGTTGGTTTGTTGGTTTGTTGGTTTGTTGGTTTGTTGGTTTGTTGGTTTGTTGGTTTGTTGGTTTGTTGGTTTGTTGGTTTGTTCGTTTGTTGGTTTGTTGGTTTGTTGGTTTGTTAGTTTGTTGGTTTGTTCGTTTGTTGGTTTGTTGGCTTGTTGGTTTGTTGGTTTGTCGGTTTGTTGGTTTGTTGGTTTGTTGGTTTCTTGGTTTCTTGGTTTGTTGGTTTGTTGGTTTGTTGGTTTGTTGGTTTGTTGGTTTGTTGGTTTGTTGGTTTGTTGGTTTGTTGGTTTGTTGTTTTGTTGGTTTGTTGGTTTGTTGGTTTGTTCGTTTGTTGGTTTGTTGGTTTGTTGGTTTGTTGGTTTGTTGGTTTGTTGGTTTGTTGGTTTGTTCGTTTGTTCGTTTGTTGGTTTGCTGGTTTGTTGGTTTGTTCGTTTGTTGGTTTGTTGGTTTGTTCGTTTTTTGGTTTGCTGGGTTGTTGGTTTGTTGGTTTGTTGGTTTGTTGGTTTGTTGGTTTGTTGGCTTATTGGTTTGTTGGTTTGTTGGTTTGTTGTTTTGTTGGTTTGTTGGTTTGTTGGTTTGTTGGTTTGTTGGTTTGTTGGTTTGTTGTTTTGTTGGTTTGTTGGTTTGTTGGTTTGTTCGTTTGTTGGTTTGTTGGTTTGTTGGTTTGTTGGTTTGTTGGTTTGTTGGTTTGTTGGTTTGTTGGTTTGTTCGTTTGTTCGTTTGTTGGTTTGCTGGTTTGTTGGTTTGTTCGTTTGTTGGTTTGTTGGTTTGTTCGTTTTTTGGTTTGCTGGGTTGTTGGTTTGTTGGTTTGTTGGTTTGTTGGTTTGTTGGTTTGTTGGCTTATTGGTTTGTTGGTTTGTTGGTTTGTTGGTTTGTTGGTTTGTTGGTTTGTTGGTTTGTTGGTTTGTTGGTTTGTTGGTTTGTTGGTTTGTTGGTTTGTTGGTTTGTTCGTTTGTTGGTTTGTTGGTTTGTTGGTTTGTTAGTTTGTTGGTTTGTTCGTTTGTTGGTTTGTTGGCTTGTTGGTTTGTTGGTTTGTTGGTTTGTTGGTTTGTTGGTTTGTTGGTTTCTTGGTTTCTTGGTTTGTTGGTTTGTTGGTTTGTTGGTTTGTTGGTTTGTTGGTTTGTTGGTTTGTTGGTTTGTTGTTTTGTTGGTTTGTTGGTTTGTTGGTTTGTTCGTTTGTTGGTTTGTTGGTTTGTTGGTTTGTTGGTTTGTTGGTTTGTTGGTTTGTTGGTTTGTTGGTTTGTTGGCTTATTGGTTTGTTGGTTTGTTGGTTTGTTGTTTTGTTGGTTTGTTGGTTTGTTGGTTTGTTCGTTTGTTGGTTTATTGGTTTGTTGGTTTGTTGGTTTGTTGGTTTGTTTGTTTGCTGGTTTGTTGGTTTGTTGGTATGTTGGTTTGTTGGTTTCTTTGTTTCTTGGTTTGTTGGTTTGTTGGTTTGTTGGTTTGTTGGTTTGTTGGTTTGTTGGTTTGTTGGTTTGTTGGTTTGTTGGTTTTTTGGTTTGTTGGTTTGTTGGTTTGTTATTTTGTTGGTTTGTTGGTTTGTTGGTTTGTTCGTTTGTTGGTTTGTTGGTTTGTTGGTTTGTTGGTTTGTTGGTTTGTTGGTTTGTTGGTTTGTTCGTTTGTTCGTTTGTTGGTTTGCTGGTTTGTTGGTTTGTTCGTTTGTTGGTTTGTTGGTTTGTTCGTTTTTTGGTTTGCTGGGTTGTTGGTTTGTTGGTTTGTTGGTTTGTTGGTTTGTTGGTTTGTTGGCTTATTGGTTTGTTGGTTTGTTGGTTTGTTGTTTTGTTGGTTTGTTGGTTTGTTGGTTTGTTGGTTTGTTGGTTTGTTGGTTTGTTGGTTTGTTGGGTTTGTAGGTTTGTTGGTGTGTTGGTTTGTGGGTTTGTTCGTTTAATGGTTTGTTGGTTTGTTGGTTTGTTGGTTTGCTGGTTTGTTGGGTTTGTTGGGTTTGTTGGTTTGTTGGTTTGTTGGTTTGTGGGTTTGTTGGTTTGTGGGTTTGTTCGTTTGTTGGTTTGTTGGTTTGTTGGTTTGTTGGTTTGTTAGTTTGTGGGTTTGTTGGTTTAATGATGTGTTGGTTTTATGGTTTGTTGGTTTGTTGGTTTGTTGGTTTGTTGGTTTGTTGGTTAGTTGGTTTGTTGGTTTGTTGGTTTATTGGTTTGTTGGTTTTTTGGTTTGTTCGTGTGTTGGTTTGTAGGTTTGTTGGTTTGTTGGTTTATCGGTTTGTTGGTTTGTTGGTTTGTTGGTTTGTTGGTTTGTTTGTTTGTTGGTTTGTTGGTTTGTTGGTTTGTTGGTTTGTTGGTTTGTTGGTTTGTTGGTTTGTTGGTTTGTTGGTTTGTTGGTTTGTTGGTTTGTCGGTTTGTTGGTTTGTTGGTTTGTTGGTTTGTTGGTTTGTTGGTTTGTTGGTTTGTTGGTTTGTTGGTTTGTTGGTTTGTTGGTTTGTTGGTTTGTTGGTTTGTTGGTTTGTTGGTTTGTTGGTTTGTTGGTTTGTTGGTTTGTTGGTTTGTTGGTTTGTTCGTTTGTTGGTTTGTTGGTTTGTTGGTTTGTTGGTTTGTTTGTTTGTTTGTTTGTTGGTTTGTTGGTTTGTTGGTTTATTGGTTTGTTCGTTTGTTGGTTTGTTGGATTGTTGGTTTGTTGGTTTGTTGCTTTGTTGGTTTGTTGGTTTGTTGGTTTGTTGGTTTGTTGGTTTGTTGGTTTGTTGGTTTGTTAGTTTGTAGGTTTGTTGGTTTAATGATTTGTTGGTTTGTTGGTTTTATGGTTTGTTGGTTTGTTGGTTTGTTGGTTTGTTGGTTTGTTGGTTTGTTGGTTTGTTGGTTAGTTGGTTTGTTGGTTTGTTGGTTTATTGGTTTGTTGGTTTGTTGGTTTGTTAGTTTGTGGGTTTGTTGGTTTAATGATTTGTTGGTTTGTTGGTTTTATGGTTTGTTGGTTCGTTGGTTTGTTGGTTTGTTGGTTTGTTGGTTTGTTGGTTTGTTGGTTTGTTGGTTAGTTGGTTTGTTGGTTTGTTTGTTTATTGGTTTGTTGGTTTTTTGGTTTGTTCGTGTGTTGGATTGTAGGTTTGTTGGTTTGTTGGTTTATTGGTTTGTTGGTTTGTTGGTTTGTTGGTTTGTTGGTTTGTTGGTTTGTTGGTTTGTTGGTTTGTTGGTTTGTTGGTTTGTTGGTTTGTTGGTTTGTTGGCTTATTGGTTTGTTGGTTTGTTGGTTTGTTGTTTTGTTGTTTTGTTGGTTTGTTGGTTTGTTGGTTTGTTGGTTTGTTGGTTTGTGGGTTTGTTCGTTTGTTGGTTTGTTGGTTTATTGGTTTGTTGGTTTGTTGGTTTGTTGGGTTTGTTGGTTTGTTGGTTTGTTGGTTTGTGGGTTTGTTGGGTTTGTGGGTTTGTTCGTTTGTTGGTTTGTGGTTTGTTGGTTTGTTGGTTTGTCGGTTTGTTGGTTTATTGGTTTGTTGGTTTGTTGGTTTGTTGGTTTGTGGTTTGTTGGTTTGTTGGTTTGTTGGTTTGTTGGTTTGTTGGTTTTTGGTTTGTTGGTTTGTTGTGTTGTTGGTTTGTTGGTTTGTTGGTTTGTCTGTTTGTTGGTTTGTTGGTTTGTTGGTTTGTGGTTTTGTTAGTTTGTGGGTTTGTTGGTTTAATGATTTGTTGGTTTGTTGGTTTTATGGTTTGTTGGATTGTTGGTTGTTGGTTTGTTGGTTTGTTGGTTAGTTGGTTAGTTGGTTTGTTGGTTTGTTGGTTTGTTGTTTGTTGGTTTGTTGGTTTGTTGGTTTGTTGGGTTTGTTGGTTTGTTGGTTTGTTGGTTTGTGGGTTTGTGCGTTTGTTGGTTTGTTGGTTTGTTGGTTTGTTTGTTTGGTTGGTTTGTTGGTTTGTTGGTTTGTTGGTTTGTTGGTTTATTGGTTTGTTGGTTTGTTGTTTGTTGGTTTGTTGGTTTGTTGGTTGTTGGTTTGTTAGTTTGTTTGTTTGTTGGTTGTTGGTTTGTTGGTTTGTTAGTATGTGGTTTGTCGGTTTGTTGGTTTGTTGGTTTGTTGGTTTGTGGTTTGCTGGTTTGTTGGTTTGTTGGTTTGTTGGTTTGTTGGTTTGTTGGTTTGTTGGTTTGTTGGTTGTGGTTTGTTGGTTGTTGGTTTGTTGGTTTGTTGGTTTGTTGGTTTGTTAGTTTGTTAGTTTGTTGGTTTTTGGTTTGTTGGTTTGTTGGTTTGTTGGTTTGTTGGTTTGTTGGTTTGTTGATTTGTTGGTTTGTTGGTTTGTTGGTTTGTATTTTGTTGGTTTGTTGGTTTGTTGGTTTGTTGGTTTTTGGTTTGTTGGATTGTTGGTTTGTTGGTTTGTTGGTTTGTTGGTTTGTCGTTTGTTGGTTTGTTGGTTTGTTGGTTTGTTGGTTTGTTGGTTTGTTGGTTTGTTGGTTTGGTTGGTTTTGTTGGTTTGTTGGTTTGTTGGTTTGTTGTTGGGTTTGTTCGTTTGTTGGTTTGTTGGTTTGTTGGCTTGTTGGTTTGTTGGCTTGTTGTTTTGTTGGTTTGTTCGTTTGTTAGTTTTTTGGCTTGTCGGTTTGTTGGTTTGTTGGTTGTTGGTTTGTTTGTTTGCTGGTTTGTTTGGTATGTTGGTTTGTTGGTTTGTGGTTGTTGTTTGTTGGTTTGTTGGTTTGTTGGTTTGTTGGTTTATTGGTTTGTTGGTTTGTGATTTGTTGGTTTGTTGGTTTGTTGGTTTGTTCGTTTGTTGGTTTGTTGGTTTGTTGGTTTATTGGTTTGTTGGTTTGTTTGTTTTTTTGTTTGTTGGTTTGTTGGTTTATTGGTTTGTTGGTTTGTTGGTTTGTTGGTTGTTGTGGTTTGTTGGTTTGTTCGTTTGTTGGTTTATTGGTTTGTTGGTTTGTTGGCTTGATTGTTTGTTGGTTTGTTGGTTTGTTGGTTTGTTGGTTTGTTGGTTTGTTGGTTTGTTGGTTTGTTGGTTTGTTGGTTTGTTGGTTTGTTGGTTTGTTGGTTTGTTGGTTTGTTCGTTGTTGTTGTTTGTTGGTTTTTTGGTTTGTTAGTTTGTTGGTTTGTTCGTTTGTTTGGTTTGTTGGCTTGTTGGTTTGTTGGTTTGTTGTTTGTTGGTTTGTTGGTTTGTTGGTTTGTTGGTTTCTTGGTTTCTTGGTTTGTTGGTTTGGTTGGTTTGTTGGTTTGTTGGTTTGTTGGTTTGTTGGTTTGTTGGTTTTTTGGTATGTTGGTTTGTTGGTTTGTTGGTTTGTTTTTTTGTTGGTTTGTTGGTTTGTTGGTTTGTTGGTTTGTTGGTTTGTTGGTTTGTTGGTTTGTTGGTTTGTTGGTTTGTTGGTTTGTTGGTTTGTTAGTTTTTTGATTTGTTGGTTTTTTGGTTTGTTGGTTTGTTGGTTTGTTGTTTGTTGGTTTGTTGGTTTGTTGGTTTGTTGGTTTGTTGGTTTTGTTGGTTTGTTCGTTTGTTGTTTGTTGGTTTGTTGGTTATTGGTTGTTGGGTTTGTTGGTTTGTTGGTTTGTTGGTTTGTTGGTTTGTTGGTTTGTTGGTTTGTTGGTTTGGTTTGTTGGTTTGTTGGATTGTTGGTTTGTTGGTTTGTTGGTGTTGTTGGTTTGTGGTTTGTTGGTTTGAGGTTTGTGGTTTGTTGGTTTGTTGGTTTGTTGTTGGGTTTTTTGGTTTGGTTTGTTGGTTTGTTGGTTTGTTGGTTTGTTGGTTTGTTGGTTTGTTGGTTTGTTGGTTTGTTGGTTTGTTGGTTTGTTCGTTTGTTGGTTTGTTGGTTTGTTGGCTTGTTGGTTTGTTGGCTTGTTGTTTTGTTGGTTTTGTTCGTTGGTTGGTTTTTTGGCTTGTCGGTTTGTTGGTTTGTTGGTTTGTTGGTTTGTTTGTTTGCTGGTTTGTTGGTATGTTGGTTTGTTGGTTTGTTGGTTTGTTGGTTTGTTGGTTTGTTGGTTTGTTGGTTTGTTGGTTTGTTGGTTTATTGGTTTGTTGGTTTGTTGATTTGTTGGTTTGTTGGTTTGTTGGTTTGTTCGTTTGTTGGTTTGTTGGTTTGTTGGTTTATTGGTTTGTTGGTTTGTTTGTTTTTTTGTTTGTTGGTTTGTTGTTTGTTGGTTTGTTGGTTTGTTGGTTTGTTGGTTTGTTGGTTTGTTGGTTTGTTCGTTTGTTGGTTTGTTCGTTTGTTGGTTTATTGGTTTGTTGGTTTTTTGGTTTGATTGTTTGTTGGTTTGTTGGTTTGTTGGTTTGTTGTTTTGTTGGTTTGTTGGTTTGTTGGTTTGTTGGGTTTGTTGGTTTGTTGGTTTGTTGGTTTGTTGGTTTGTTCGTTTGTTGGTTTGTTGGTTTGTTGGTTTGTTAGTTTGTTGGTTTGTTCGTTTGTTGGTTTGTTGGCTTGTTGGTTTGTTGGTTTGTTGGTTTGTTGGTTTGTTGGTTTGTTGGTTTTCTTGGTTTCTTGGTTTGTTGGTTTGGTTGGTTTGTGGTTTGTTGGTTTGTTGGGTTTGTTGGTTTGTTGGTTTGTTGGTTTTTTTGGTATGTTGGTTTGTTGGTTTGTTTGTTTTGTTGGTTTGTTGGTTTGTTGGTTTGTTCGTTGGTGGTTTGTTGGTTTGTTGGTTTGTTGGTTTGTTGGTTTGCTGGTTTGTTGGTTTGTTCGTTTGTTCGTTTGTTGGTTTGCTGGTTTGTTGGTTTGTTCGTTTGTTGGTTTGTTGGTTTGTTCGTTTTTTGGTTTGCTGGGTTGTTGGTTTGTTGGTTTATTGGTTTGTTGGTTTGTTGGTTTGTTGGTTTGTTGGCTTATTGTTTGTTGGTTTGTTGGTTTGTTGTTTTGTTGGTTTGTTGGTTTGTTGGTTTGTTGGTTTGTTGGTTTGTTGGTTTGTTGGTTTGTTGGTTTGTTGTTTGTTGGGTTTGTAGGTTTGTTGGTTTGTTGGTTTGTGGGTTTGTTCGTTTGTTGGTTTGTTGGTTTGTTGGTTTGTTGGTTTGCTGGTTTGTTGGGTTTGTTGGTTTGTTGGTTTGTGGTTTGTGGGTTTGTTGGTTTGTGGGTTTGTTCGTTTGTTGGTTTGTTGGTTTGTTGGTTTGTTGGTTTGTTGGTTT